>CM065124.1:37047570-39447570 GCA_033026305.1 Cirrhinus molitorella
AATATGCATTAAAGCTTTCATCTGTCAGAAGAATTCATGTTTACTCTCTTGCCGGCATTTTGAAAAATATAGCTAAATAGTGCCATAAATGCATATTTCTCATTTTTACAGCCAAGGTGAGAAAATACATTTTGAGGCAGTGACACTGCATATTGTATTATAATTGTAAAAAAAAAACAAATATATTTAAATACAACACGGAACTATAAAACTAAATATAAATTAATTAGCAAACTATTAAAATTACTATTAAAACTCGTTAATAGACTATTAATGAAGTAACTCAGGACTTAAGATGCTAAAGTTTCCTAAAGATTGATCTAACAATGTTTTGTATTTGTATATGTCAAAATTGTATTCTATTTTTATTAAAATAAAACAATACAATACACTTCTATTTGTATTATTTATATTATTTATTAAATATATTATTATATCATTTATTCACATGTAGTAATAATAATAATAATAATAATTATTATTATATATAATAATATATTTTATACAAAAATATTATTTAGTTAATTTATTTAATCATATAGAATTGTAGTATAGATTAAAAAATATGTATTGTATATTATTATTATTATTATTATTATTATTATTATTATACATTTACCAACATAGTTTAAATTCTCCTGTATCATGATTGTATTTATCAGAATTAAATTTTTTATTAACCTTTATGATTTTACTGTAAAACCAGGCAGCATTAGATCATATTAAATAAAAAATTATTAATTAATATTTCAATACTGATGGACATAAACATTTAGAAGGACAAAAATATAACAAATATATCTGAATGGCGCACAGAAATATAAACTAAAACAATATAAAGATAAATTATTTAGCAAACTGTTAAAATAGCATATTCATAGGCTATTCATGAAGTCACTTGGGACTTAAGGTACCAATGTTTCTATAGGATTAATCTAAAAATGTTTTGTATTTGCAATTTTATTTATTTATATTATCATAAAACAGTACAATACATTTAAAATATGATATACACTTATTTGTATTATTTATTCATATTATTTATTACAATTAGTATTATGTATTAATTATTTTAATTATATATTATATTGTAATGATATATTCTGGTTGTATTATATTATAGTATTAATGTTATATTTATTTCATCATACAAAATTGTAATAAAATTAAGTACAATGATGGTTGTTATTATACATTTTGTAAAAAAAAAAAATATATATATATATATATATATTTATATATATTGAAAAGTTTTCTTTTTAATTTAATAGCATTTTTGTTTTTGTTTTTCTGAGCAAAAAATAAACATCATACATTTTTCACTAATTTACAGAAGACACCCACTAAAATGTCATTCAGTGTAACAATTTTGTCAAGCATATTTGGGACACATTAAAAGACGAATTACTTTCACCCCAAATACTAATTAGTTGTATTCTACAATTTAAAAATTTGCCACTATCCTAGGTTTTGCCTATTTATCAATAAAAAAAAAAAGTGCTCATTTAAAACACAATAAAATTTAATATGCTCCCTTATTCTTTTATATAGTTTAATATGTACAAGTCAGAATAAGCATGTTGTTTGAATGTTTACATAAATATTGTGTTACACTGAATGGCAATGTAACATTTAGATTTAGGTTTTATCATTTTACTTACATTTAATGTGCTTTCTATGGACAAAAAATCACTTTTGTAAATTTCTTTTGACATGGACATCCTAACGTCTTTGACCCATGTATTAAAAATTAAATTACAATTCAAATAAATTCAATTAAGGAATGAATAGTTTGGCTATTTTTCTATTTTACAAATATGTTTTGTGTTCCGAGATAAAAAAAAAAAATCCTTTGCTCTTTGTTTTGTAGAAACCCATACTGATATCTGGAGGACAGAAGTTTCATGAGTTCCTGAGGGACAAATGCCCCGTGGTCTCAGAGACGTACTACCCCACGTTCTGGTGCTGGGAGAGCCGGGTGCAAACGTTGCTCAGACCCTTCGTGACGGCGAAGCCCTGGGTCAAGTACAGAAAGTGAGTGCATTTAGTGCTGTGAAAGTATGTTGTGTGCCACTGTTTAACTCTGCAAAGCCCATAAATGCTTTCAAAGAAACAATTAATCGTAATGGATGAATTACTCTGCCATCTTTAATAATCAAACCATTTCTAAGGCTTAATGTCAGAGGAAGTGGCTGCTAAGTGTTTACACCGTGCCAGGTTTGTACAAGAAATGAACATTTTCTTTGAACTTTGGTGAGGACACTATGTATGTAAACTAGCTGCTATATTTAATTATATGTAGTAGACATAATATTTGCCATTGGGGTTCATTAATAGTCCTCAGGTGGTTAAGCAACAATAGCAGTCGGTATCCTTCTGAAGTTAATTTGGCTAAAAGCTGAGTCTCTTTATCCTGTAAGATATTAATAATTGAGAATCAAAGCAGGTTTCGCATTTATGCTGAAGTGGCCACCGTTTCTCCACTTGAAGACTTGTTTTTGCCTTCTTTAACATATAAAAGTGCCCTTGGTAGATGATCAGAGAGCTTCTTTCAGCATTCATTTCATTGATTGTCTGATGCAGTAGGACAGTAGCTCTAATGTTCAGAGGACTCCTGTTCTCAGCAATATAAGAAGAGATGGAGAGAGTGCAGCTTATATCAGCTTTCCTGCTCTGATGATTGCATGTTATGGGAATCGATACACTGACGCAAGTTAAGTGACCAAGTATACAGAAGGTCATATTTCACGCCATAATAGAAAGTGAAAAATTGAATTATATTTTTTATATAAATATTTTTTAGGAGCATTGCAAATGCAATCAGTATGTATAAATGAATTAATAGTAATAGTTTAATCATGCATACGCACTTTAGACTCCAGCCCTATTTTTAGTTTTATTTAGTTTTTTTTTATTTTTTATTCAACATAGAGCAGGTCACCTCATAGAGGAAGACATGTTTATACCACATGACAAGTGATTGCTATTAGCTTTATCTCTGTGGTCATCCTGTAATATGCCTGAGACTGAGACAGCTGCCATATCAACTAACACAACAAACAAAAATCTTTTTTGTAAGCTTTTTAGGAATTATTAAGTTATTATTTACACACACACACAAATAATATATATTATTTTCATGACAATTAAGACATTTTCACTGAAATAACATTCACATTACATAAATTAATTAATTAATAAAATAAACCTATATAAAAATATGTATTTAATAAAGAAATAAAAACATTAAATAACCGTCAAATTTATTTAATTTAATATTTTATTATATATTGTGGATTTTTTTAGATGTATCTTATTGATCATATGGCAAAAAGAAAAAAATTGTCTTTTGTTTTTGTACTTTTAATTTTTTTATTAAAATGTAATAACTTGACCTTCCTGTGAAACAACAGACATTTAGTCATGCTTCAGTACTGAAGTAAAATTTAGTTGAAAATGTTTATTCATTACATGTAATATATATTTTTCAATAATATATTTTTTCAAGTCATTTTTCAGTGCATTAAAGGAAAGTACATGGTAATTTTCTATTATATATATATATATATATATATATATATAAATCATTTTTGCTGTAGTTATTTTTTTTTTGTACTTTGTTTTTTCAATTAAAATGTAATAACTTGACCTTCCTGTAAATGGCATTTAGTCATGCTTCAGTATTAAAGTATTAAAATATAGTTGAACATTTATAATTGATATGACATATATGTATGTGTATGTATTTATGTATGTATTTTTTAATGTGTTATTATTGTTGATAAGCTCACCAAGCGAATGGCAATAATATTTATATTTATTATATAAATATAATATTTATTATATTTATATTTATTATTAATAAGTTAAATTAATTTAATCATACAATCATTTGCAAATGTCAGGAAAACACGAAACCCTTAAAAATGTCATACCTTTTTCTTTTGATTTTGGAGTGAAATATAATTCAGGTATTATCTGTTTTTTTGTGAGACCTACCTTTTAGAGTTGTACTGTAAAAGAAGTGATAATTATTGTTATTGTTTCATTTCACAGGGAAATGGCTTTAAGACATTTGTAAAAAAAAATAAAAATAAATAAATAATAATAATAATCTATTTTTTTATTGTAATATGAAAAACAAGTCTAAACAATGCAAAAAAAATCTTTAGTTTTTTTTTATGATTAACAGTTTTCTTTATTTCATAAATTTTTCTTTTGATTTTGGGGTGTAATATAATCCAGGTATTATATGTTTTTTTGTTGTTGTTTTTTTTTTGTGAGACCTACCCTTTAGATTTACAGATGAATCAGCATAAAGTGAATATACATGGTCATTTTATATTTTATTCTGTATTGTATATTTTTGTACATATATGTTATTGTTGTAATTATTTTAGATACTTTGGAATTTTTAATTAAAATGTAATAACTTGACCTTCCGGTGAAACGACAAGCATTTAGTCATGCTTTAGTCTGACCCTTTCTCACAATAAACTGCAGACTTTCAGATCTGCTTCCATCCAATAAATTCATTGATTCAGAGCAGCTTTAAGGGAATAAATAAGGAAACAGGGAAGTATTAAAGCTGCAAAATTTGGCAATTATGAAAAATTTTGTAGAAAATGAAGAAATAGTATTACTTTTAGAGTTCTACTGTAAAATGAAGTGATAATTTTTGTTATTGTTTCATTTCACAGGGACATGGCTTTAGGATATTTGTAAAAAAAAACAAAAAAAAAAACAAGTAATCTATTCTTTTATTGTAATATGAAAAACCAAATCTAAACAATGCATTTTTATGATTACCAGTTTTCTTTATGTAAAATTTCATACATTTTTCTTTTGATTTTGGGGTGTTATATAATTGTGAGACCTACCCTTTAGATACAGATGAATCAGCATAAAGTGAATATACATGGTCATTTTAAATGTTATAATTTATTCTTTATTGTTAATTTTTGTACATATATGTTATTGCTGTAATTTTTTAGATACTTTGGAATTTTTAATTAAAATGTAATAACTTGACCTTCCGGTGAACCAACAAACATTTAGTCATGCTTTAGTCTGACCCTTTCTTACAATAAACTGCACACTTACATTCAGATCTGCTTCCATCCAATAAATGCACTGATTCAGAGCAGCTGCAAGGGAATAAATAGGAAAACAGGGAAGTATTAAAGTATTAAAATTTACTTGAAAATGAAGAAATTAATATTAGTACATTTAGAGCTGTACTGTAAAACTAAAGTAAATATGATTGTTAAGTTTTTTTTTTTCCTTTTCACAGTAAAATAGTATTTTCACGCTAAGAATATTTGGTAACACTTTAGAATAGGAAACACTTATTGACTATTAACTACGACTCTTCCCTCAATAAATTCTTAATTTGCTGCTTATTAATAGTTAGTAAGGTAGTTGTTAAGTTTAGGTAGGCCTGTTGTGCTAATAAGCAACTAGTTAGGAACTGTAAAATAAAGTGTTACAGAATATTTCCTATTTTGTTTAATTTTTTGGTTATGAGATTTGAACAGTTTGCAACAAAAAATACTCAACGCTTGCTTAAACTCAAAGTGTTGGTGAAGCGTTGTTTTGTGTGGTGAATGGCGGCATGTTTATCGTATGGTAGCGACTATCAGTTATTGATCTGGTTAAACTGATTTAGTGCTGCAGTGTATCTCTCACTAAACCAATTTAGAGGCTAAATTTCTGCTCAGCGATCAGAGAAGATGCTTGTACACAAACAACAGCATCCGCCGTTGTGTTCGGCTCGTCACCTGCATTGCTTTTAAGGGGATTGGAATCGATAGCTAATCCGTTCCCTCCGTCTCAATATGCGACCAGCGTGAGAGACGCACATGTGTCAGAGCGAGCAAATCTGCTTACGGATCCTGCTGTTTGTATGGAATGATCGAGGACAGTGTTTGAAGTCAAGGGCGTCTGAGTTTGACCGCCCCAGCAGCTGCGCATTCCCGTTAGGAGGGAAGGGTGCGATGCATGCTGGGACGCACTGCATGCTCTCGTGTGTGATGTCATCCGTCTCTGACACCGCCGACGAGCTTCAGTGCAATGTAGTCAGGTGTGAAATTGGAGCTTCTGTTTTGGAAACACAATGTCCTGGGAATACAGATCCAAACGGGACGGAGCAGCATCAAATACCAGCAATATCTGAGCTTTCTGTTCAGATGTATTGTCTAAAGTACCAAAGGAATCTGTCGTTGAATGTCACAGACAGTGATTTTGACTAAATAACCAAGGTGGTTTGATTTGTGTTTGTGGTACAGCACTTACAATAGAAGTCAAAGGGACAAGGCTGTGTTAAACATTAAAACATTTTTTCTGAAGTATTTTCAAGGTCAAGTCACATTTATTTAGTGCTTTCTACATTAGAGCTTGTTTAGAAGCAGCTTCACAGTAATAAACAGTATTGATGTGGCAGAAATTGTTCAGTTGTGAAACAAATGAAACTGAAAAGAAAAAGTAATAATGGTAACACTTTATAATAAGGGGTCATTTGTTAACACTAGGTAATGTATTACTAACAAAGAACAAAATAGTTATTACAGTGTTTATTAATCTTTGTTAATGTTAGTAAATTAAAAAATAAAGCTGTTTGTTCATGTTAGTTCACAGCGCATTAACTAATGTTAACAAACAAGCTTTGATTTCAATAATGCATTAATAAATGTTGAAATTAATATATATATATATATATATATATATATATATATGTATATATATATATATATGTATATATATATATATATTAATAACTAATAAATAATGTAGAAGTATTGTTCATTATTATTATTATAAAAGTACAGCAAACCTGGAGCTTTTTTTATAGCATTTTTATTTGTAATATATTTGCAATAGTATTAATTCCTATTTTCTTAAATACTTTCATTTATTAATATTACATATAACATTGTTATTAGTAGTAGTAGTAGTAGTAGTAAAGTACAGCAAACCTGGAGATTTTTAATTGTAATATATTTGCAATAGTATTATTTCCTATTTTCTTTAATATTTAAATTTAATTGAATAATAATAATAATAATAATAATAATAATTATTATTATTATTATTATTATTATTTTAAAAGTTTCAAGAAACCTGGACCTTTTTTTTTTTTTACATTTTTAATTGTAATATTTTTTCATTAGTATTATTTCCTATTTTCTTTAATACTTCATTTATTAATAATACATATATATACATATTATATATAATATTATTATATAATAGCATTTTTAATTGTAATATCTTTGCAATAGTATTATTTCCTATTTTCCTAAATATTTTCATTTTGTAATAATAAATAAAACATTATTGTTATTATTATTATTTTTTTAAAAAAGTACAGCAAACTGGAGCTTTTTTATTAGCATTTTAATTTTAAGATTTTTACAAAAGTAAATTTCTGTTTTCTTTAATACTTTTGTTTATTATTATTATTAGTAGTAGTAGTAGTAGTAGTATTTTTAAAAATAATAATATCTATAATAATATATAATATAATCTTGATACATTTTTTGCCAAATTGTGAAGCCCTACAAAAAAGTACAGTTAAACTGGAGCTATTTTTAATAGCATTTTCAACTGCAGTCACTATTTATTTCAACTGCAATTTGATTTTCGCTCCAAAACTGTGCAGCCTTACTGTCAGTATTTTGGTAATGGTGTCAGTATATGTTGAATTCTTTTGTTAGAATGTAAGATATCTGGAAACTGAGATATTTGCTAAAAGCATTTATTCCTCTGCAGAAATATTACTGAAAGTCGATAGATTGTCATTGCTAAGCGCTGTGCCAGATTGGTCTCTCACTGTCTGGCATTTTGAAAGGTGGGATTTACATGTCTATAAAAAACTTTGCCACATTCACAGAGCGGACCGTTCTTGACAGCAGTGACTGCAGACAGACTTGGTCTAGAGTGCATATTTAATGATGGCTCTGAAATTACATCGCACACATGTAGCTCTGCATGTCGTCTGCTCTGTGAGAAAGCTGGCTTTAGTGTAGAGCTGTAAGACAACACGAGAGCCCTTTGACACAGATTCTCTCCGCAGTGACTCTGGAGGAATCAGACACTTCCAGCAGAGGCATGATGAGGCCATAAAAAACAACAGATAAGACCAGTTCATACACTGTAAATACATCATGCATCCAGCATGCAGGTGATTTTCTTAAAGGTATACCTACTGGATATGAAGGCTGATCCTCAAAGAGAATTTCAAATATTATAAATATATTATTATATTATGAATATTATATTATATTTCAAATAATTTTGAGTAAATAGTTTGTCAAATAAGTGTTAACAGTCAATTTGTGCATCTCATATACATCTCATAGTTTTTTTATACTGATCAAGGCTGTATTTATTTGAGAAAAATACAATAAAAACACTAATATTGTAATTGTAATGTTTTTTTTGGTTAAGTGATAGTTGTTCATCAGTCCGTTGTTTGTCCTGAACAGTTAAACTGCCTGCTGTTCTTCAGAAAAATCCTTCAGGTCCCACAAATCCTTTGGTTTTTCTGCATTTTTGTGTATTTGAACCCTTTCCAACAATGACTGTATGATTTTGTGATCCATCTTTTCACATTAAGGACAACTGAGGGACTCATATGCAACTATTACAGAAGGTTCAAATGCTCAATGATGCTCCAGAAGGAAAAAACATGCATTAAGAGCCAGGGGTGAAAACTTTTGAACAGAATGAAGATGTTTAAATTTTTCTTATTTAGCCTAAATATCATATTTTTTTTCATTTAGTACTGCCTTTCAAGAGCTGCAGAAGATACTTACATACTTCCCAGAAGACAAAATAAGTTAAATTTACCTTTAATTTATCTTCAAATTCTAAAAGCTTTCACAAAGCTGCTCCTAATGCATCGTTTTTCCTTCTGGAGCATCAGTGAGCATTGAACCTTCTGTAATAATTGCATATGCAGTGTAAAAAAAAATGGATCTCTAAATCATAGTCATTGTTGGAAATGGTTAAAATATACAGAAATGCTGAAAATTTGTGTGTTTCTGAAGAACAGCGGGCAGTTTAACTGTTGGACAAACAAGGAACTCATGAACAACTATCACTAAACAAAAAACACAGCTGTGGATCATTCAGGTAACAACACAGTATTAAGAATCAAGTGTATGTAAACATTTGAACATCAAACTTTGTCACTTTTATAAATTAAACTATTATTTTCTCTTGTGGACTATATGTAAATGTTTTTTTTGTGAAATATCTTATTTAGGTCAGTACTAAATAAAAAATAATACGCATTTTGTATTATCCTTCCTATTTTAGCAAAATAAGCAACATTTAGCAGATTCTGCAAGGTGTATGTAAACTTTTGACCTCAGTCGTATATTGTGTATATATTAGTGATTGACCGATGTGGGTTTTTCGATAATTGATGCTGATGCCAACAACATGTGCAATTGAAAACCCATTTTAGCCAAGCATAAGCGCTAATGTAGAGTTTGGAGGCAAGCTAACGGCAGGGGAAGTGATGTCATCTCAGAGCACAGGTGGGATGTGGCTAGTGCCAGACTTCAGACTGACTTTGGCTTTAGACCTGAGAAATACACTGACCATATCCAACTCTAACTCTCACCACTTCAGCTCCACATAACTGACAATTGTGTAGTACTTATTCATAACTATGCAAATTATGGCATAAAAAGTGTAGAAAAATTACTCTAAATTGTTGTATCCTGGCCAAATATTGTCCTATCCTAACAAACCATAAATCAGTGGAAAGCTTTTTTCAGGTTTCAGTTGATCTTAATTTCAAAAAATAATTTCAATTAGGATCTCCATCACTTTATATACAGAGGTTCAACATCCATGTATGGGTTATTTTACATGCTTATGTATTAAAGTTAGTTTGCATTACAAAGACACAAACTGTTTTAATGTGATTTGCACATGAGAACAAAGCAAATTATTTTGTTCCCAATCCAATTTCATTCATACTGCACATTTTTAGTTGCTTAAGAGGCTTTGTGGTGTGATACGGATTGCCATACAACTGCTGTACTGCCATGGTACTTTATGGTACTTTTGTTAGTTGAGTTACATTCCTGTAACAGTTTCTCTCTTTGTACTATTTATGAGCACTTAAGCCAGTATTAACACACAATTCCACAGTTTTGACTGAATGTTCCTTTGGCTAAATTAAGCTGTTCTGTGTGTCCGGCAGTGAGCTCATTAGAGCACCAGATGGAGGCCAGATCTCCCTGGATTGGTTTGACAATGATGACAGCGCGTCCCACCCGGACCAGTCCACACGCCCCACCGTGCTGCTGCTCCCGGGACTGACGGGCACAAGCCGCGAATCCTACATTCTGCATATGGTACAGCAAAGCCGGGATCTGGGCTACAGGTGAGCAGCCTGGTTCACAGCCTTTAATTTAGAAAAGGATCATGAGGAATGTGCTTGTTATAATGTGGAAACATACTGTAATGCACATTTAAACAACACAATTAAGCATTTTCCAGTCCAGTCACAGTGAAAAATTATAGCACATCTAGGGTTTGCCAGGTCTACGAACAAAACTAGAACAAATGGCCAAACAAAATTAGCCCAAAATCTTATACCTAAAATGTGACCCTGGACCACAAAACCAGTCATATGCATCATCTGAAAGCTAAATAAATAAGATTTTCATTGATGTATGGTTTGTTAGATTGAGATACAACTATTTGAAAATCTGAAATCTGAGGATGCAAAAAAATTAAATATTGAGAAAGTCGCCTTTAAAGTTATCCAAGTAAAGTTCCTAGCAATGCATATTACTAAACAAAAATGAATTTTTCAAATATTTATAGTAGGTAATGTACAAAATATATTTATGTAAAATGAGCTTTATTTAATATCCTTATGATTTTTAGCATAAAAGAAAAATCGATCATTTTGACCCATGCAATGTATTTTTGGCTATTGCTACAAATATACCCATGCTACTTCAGACTGGTTTTGTTGTCCAGGGTCACAAATATGTATTTTACAGTCACTGTTATGCATTTTACACAGTTTCAATTGAAAAATCACTATATAGAAGTAATCAGAAACATTGGTAAATTATAAAATGGGTAAAGTATTTCAATATAAGCATTTCAGCCATGTACAATTTATGCAATATACACAAAAATAGTTTAGTAAAATAGTTAAAATAGTAAAATAGTTGAAATTTCACCCTAAAATGAAAATCCTCTCATCATTTTCTCACTTTGAATTTGTTCCAAACCTGTACAAGTGTCTTTCTTCTGTTCAACACAAAAGATACTTTGAAGAATGTTGGTAACAAAACAGCTGACAGTAGTATTGTTTTCCACTTTATGAAAGTCAGTGGCTACCAGCAACTGTTTTTGGTTACCATCATTCTTCTTGTGTGTTCAACAGAAGAAATAAACTCAAAACAGCTTTGGATCAACTTAATAAATGATGAGAGAGTTTTAATTTTTGGGTGAACTGTCCCTATAAAAGTAGCCCAGTGTGCGGGAAAACTGCTAACATGGCAACCCTAAGTACATATTTCCTTAACAAGTCAGACTGGTATCGTTCATACCAGTCTTTCACAACAAACGGTGTGGAACAAGTTATGCGCTAAATGTTATCAAACCATTCTCATTCAGGGGAAAAAGGAAGCTGTCAAATTCAACTTAACGGCTTAGTGACTCACTGACTTCAGAAGCAAGTTGAATAGACTTGCACATCGTTTGTGTGAATTTTCAATTCTTTAAAGCACATTAATATAGATAAACTGATGGATATTTTACAACAGCTTCGCACCTGAGTCATCCCGTCAGTTTTATTAATGCACAACTGTGTTCTCCTTCACCTTCAACTGCACCTGTAGTGCTCTTCAAAAGCAACATCATTTCCATTTGCTGTGCATATTTTGTATCGCAAGATTCAGAAAAGCTGGAATGGATGCTTTTGTAGGCTTTATGCCACACCTGCACCAGAACATGTGTAGGTGTGAAGTAGATTATGCATGCTTACAATAACCCTGTAACATCTTTGTCAGACTCCACTTCTGAAGCTGCCACTCCATGTAGGCAGAAAGATTGAGAGAGAGAGTCAATAAACAGCTGAGCTCTGAATTTAAGCCTTCAGGGATGCAGAGACAGGCACTTTCTCTCCTTTTGGGCATCTGTCAGGAGCTCATTCTTGTAAAGCTCGAGAGGCGTGAGGCCGTGGGGCTACAGCAGCTCACTCAGCATCTTTCTTTGGCCTGTTCTCTGCTTAATGAATTGCAGCTTTGACCAGCTTTGCAGCTTAGCTAAGAGCAACTTTCCATGTCGCAGCAGAAAACGGCCCACCAGCCGCTAGAGGTACACTAACACATAAGCAGTGACGTACGTTAGCCTCAAAGTTCTTTGTGGCTGACTAATGGATGTCGGGATTTCTGCTGTTTAGACGTTGAAACCTTTCTTTTTCATTTTAAAAAGCAGATTAGTTCACTTCCAGAATAAAATAATTCTGATATTTTACTCACCCCCATGTGATCCAAGATGTTCATGTATGTCTTTCTTCAGTCAAAAAGAAATTAAGGTTGTGAGGAAAACGTTCCAGGATTTTTCTCCATATAGTGGACTTCAATGGTGGCCAACTGGTTGAAGGTCCAAATCGCAGTTTCAGTGCTGCTTCAAAGGGCTCTGCACGATCACAGCCGAGAAATGAGGGTCTTATCTATCGAAATGATAGGTTTTCATTTTCTAAAACAAAATATAAATGTATGCAGTTGTCTTGCACTTGCACTAGCTCGACTTCACACGTTACAAACATGCAAAGATAGTCAAACACCCTTACAAAATTAAGGTAAAACAACAATGTTGGACATTTTTGAACTGGAGGAGAAAATAAGATGGAGTTTTACCCTAGTTACCCTAACATTTTGAACCAAAGTACACAGACAAAGAACTAACCAAGCGTGACCCTTCCAATATTTGACCCCTCCATGCCATGATTACCAAACAAAATAAAGTATTAGATAGATCTGCTTAATATTCTATATTATTATGTCCTAGGATGACTTTAGAAAGGTAACATGATTTTGCTGTTTATTACAATCCTTGTTTAAAAAGTACTACAGGAAACTACAGGGTTGTGATTGTTAACTAAAAATAAAACCATAAAAAATACTAAAAATAAAGAAAAAGCTATTTTTTGTATTACTAAAAAAATGAAAACTAAACTTAAACCTAATAAATAAAAAAATTAAACTATATAGACATATAAAAAAAATACCTGTTAAAAAAAGACAAAAATGCAACAAAATTAACAAAATTTACTCACACTTAAGATGTTTCAAACTTGTATAAATTTTAGTATAACTTTTGAACACAAAAAAAATATTTTGAAAAATGGTAACCAAACCAAAAGCCACTGACTTCCTTACTGATAAAAATACTGTTTGATGACAAACATTCTTCAAAATATCTTCTTTTTTGAGTTAACTATCCCATAAAACTAGGAAACTAGAAAATATTAAAAAAAAAAAAAAAAAAATTAATGCAAAGTATAAACAAAAACTATAATAGCATATAAATGCTACCAAAATAACATCTGTGCTATTGAAAAGCGCACTTAACTCTGATATTTTGACAAATATCTAATAGTATATTACAGAAAATCATGCCTAAATGTTGCCTACGAAGGTAGAAACATTAAAACTTGAAATACATGCACCTGAATAGGCGTGAGCAACAAATACAAACACATTGTACTTTTTTAATACAAACCAGGAAGCAATTGAACAAGAAAGACACATAATGCTATTTGAATACCATTTTAATAGTATTTTTTACTACTCTGGAAATTATTGGGAATCAGAAACCATTTGGTTACTGTTTGAAAGAACTTGAGGGTGAGTAAATTATGAAATAATGAGATTTTTTGGGTGAACTGTTCCTTTAAATTAAAGAAAGTTCTGATATGAGCGATATAAAACGTTTATGATAAAGTCAGGAAACTACAGGGTTGTAATTGTTAACTAAAACTAAAACCATAAAAAAAATACTAAAAATAAAGAAATAAATAATTTAGTTAGTTAAAAACATTAACTGAAATAAAATATAATATAAAAAACTAAACCTTATTTTATTTCAGCTAGTTGCGCAAGCAATTTATTTAGTATAATTTGAAATACTAAAATAATGAAAACTATAAACACATATTAAAAAACAAAAACTAAAAATGACAAAAACATAACAAAATTACTAAAACTTTAACAAAAATTAATAAAATAGTTCACCTAAGAATGAAAATTGTGACATTTACTCATGCTTAAGTTGTTTCAAACGTGTATAAATTTACTTTTAGCTGTTGAACAATAAGATATTTTGAAAAATGTTGGTAAGCAAACAGTTGATGCCATTAGCCACTGACTTCCATATAATGAAAAAAATATTGTTTAGTGACCAACATTCTTCAAAATATCTTTATTTTTGAGTAAACTATCCCTTAAAACTATGAAAAACAAAACAAACAAAAAATATAACACACAAAAATAATGCTGAAATTTTGACAAATATCTGCTAATGGTATGTAGTTTAATACGGACAATCTTGTTGTCTTTCAAACAAGAACAGAAAGACACTATCAAAACATGTTTAAACATGGATTTAACCATTTCTGTCTTTGTCAGAAACATTTAAACATGAAGTGCATGCACATAAGTAGATGTGGGCAACAAATACAAACACATTGCACTTTCTGAATACAAATCAGCAAGCATTTAAACAAGGAAGAAAGATAATGCTCTTTGAATACAGCTTTTAAAATAGTATTTTTAATACTATAGAAGTCAATGGGAACCAGAAAATATCTACTTTTGTGATCAACAGAAGAAAGAAACACATACAGGTATGGAATAATGAGTAAATAATGACAGAGTTTTCATTTTGGGGTGAACTGTCCCTTTAAATGAAAGAAAGTTCTGATATAAGCGGTATAAAAAATGAGAGCAGAAAAGCTCCTTGAAGTAGTCAGAAAAGGCCTGCAAGATCTACTGGCCCTGAAGGAATGTAGTTTGTCTGCACAGGATTACATGTTATATCAGATAACTCTGGTCTTGCTCTTATCAACCTTATACATGAACTGGCTGTGATAAACAGGCAGCAAAATGGGGGTTTATTGCCCTCTTCGAAGCTCCCATGTGCTAGGAAATGATAGCATTTGAGTTCAGTTACGCACATTAACAACTCATATAATTTGATCAAGGACATTACTTTGAGATTCAGGATAATCGAATGAGATGTGTGAATACTGAGGATGTGAAGGCTATTGCTTTTATTCATACTTGAACAAACCTCTAATTCGTCGGCACGTAAACGTTGCAGCAGGTTTGTGATATAATCAGGCAGCTTGTTTAGGATTGGTGTGTTACTACATTTCCAAGTGGTCAGATTTTCACCTAGCAACCTTGTAACAATGTGTACAAACCACTATTGAGACTCAGGGCACGAACTGACAGAAACTGAAGCTGACCCGACAGCATGACCAGACCTCCAAACAAACTGACCCGATGGAAATGTTGTGGTAGACTAAAGGTCGGCAGAACTACAAACAAACAAACCTGCTTTTAAACATCACACAGCTTTTTTTTAGGAGCAGTCATACTAGGCAGGCACAGGAAAATAGATAGATAGTTTTTAAAATGGATACTGAATGGAAACTAAAACAAAAAAGGGACTGAACAATACTTTGTGAAAGAATAAATGTTTTACAATTAACTATATATTTAAGAAATATCAGTAGATGTTGAAATTAACACACTAACAAGAAGCAATACTTACTGGACGCATTGTGTTCAGTTCAAACAGCAGTTTAAAACTGTTTATTTAATCACCAAATGTACATAAGTTTACTTCAAGAATGATCGAAAAGCTGTATAGATTAGTTTGAAGTTCAGTGTTTAAATCAACAGAGCAAACAGAAAGAGAAGCGCAATCTATATTATAGCTCTCTATATGAAACATACAGACTTTGTTAGAGCCACAGCAACAAAAACGATTTGCTAAAAATGCACAATACACACAATCTTCCAGCCCATGGTGACGTGTTTATGTACATTTACATTGATTTGGGACAGATATGATGTAAAGTCTGTGATAGCGCTCTGTGATGTGGTAGGATTTCTGTCAGCTGAATGAACACAGTTCTGTCTCACATTACTAGATTTAAATATGCAACTTGCTGGCTAACAAATGCATTCATGTGACCAGCTGGATATAAACTAATGCAAATAGATTGTAACAATCGTGACATTGAACATTTGGGTTGGACTTACTGTTTTGCTCACATTGTTTTAACCTCTTGAGGTGCGGTTAATGTTTGCTTCCTCTCAGCCTCAATAGCAAACATACCGCTGTGCTTTCTCTACTAATGCAGCATCTAGCCAACAAAGTACTTACCAAGTAATGATATGAAAACATGCACTATAGTTTGTTGTCTATGTTTTAAATCTGCATCTGAAGTGTCCCGCTGTGTTTAGCACGCAGTATCACGTGTGTAAACAAACAGCACGTGTAGTCAGTGGTTTTCGCCTCTAGAGGCCGCTCTCATCATGCATATCTATGGCTCTCATACTGTATAATGACAGTGGAGCCTTCTCAGCCGCTTCAGCAACAGACGCAACCCGGAAAAACTATCGGCACGGATTTTTGCAGATACCGACAGTTCCGCCAATCAACTATCTGTGCAGATTAATCAGCAAAACAGATACATCGTCAACCTCTACTCACAATAAGTGATTTCAGAGAAGGTGGCACTAGTTTTTAGGATGTTAATTTATTACAGGGGAGAAATTATTTAAATTGAGTTTAAATTGAACCTGGAAATATCAGAGCATTTTAAAATTATGATTTTCACATCTAGAAAATTAATGGAGAATTATTAAAATATTAAAAGTCAAATATTAAAAGTTCTATAGTTGTAAATATGCAATTTTTATGAGTTCAGTTTAACTCATAAAAATTTTATTGACATTTTTATTGAAATTTTAAAAACTTTATTGACTCCAATCTGATGAATTATTGATGGGCGTTAATATAAGTACATTAATCTGTTTGCCATGTGTCTTTTTAATGAGCTTATCTCAGGTTTAAATGCTTGTGTATGGAACTACTTATATTTTTACATTTATTCATTTAGCAGATGCTTTTATCCAAAGTGACTTAGAAATGAGTGGTGTACTTCTTTACACTACTAATGAAATATCTTATTTAAAAATGCAGTAGAGCTTGTCTGGAAAGAGTGTGGTTTTAGTGTTATAAAACTATAATGCAGTCAGCAATATAAATGAATCAATGTATACCAAGAACTGTCAAATTGACCATTTTTATGAATCCTCTCTCTTGTGTTTTTCAGGTGTGTGGTGTTTAATAACAGAGGAGTATCGGGTGAAAAGTTATTGGTAAGGATTTTTATCTCTTTTTTATCTACTATGTCTTCTTCAATAAAAATGACTTGTTGAACTTAAACCAAAACGTTGTCACATTAAGTTTTGGCACAGGCGAGTCGACACACACTTCTGTCAGCAGGAATATTATCAAATATATGTATGGCTATTAAGTCATTCAAATCAAAGTTATGTAATATCTGTTGTGCAAACAAGCCTTGTAAACAAGAGCCTGTCGATAGATCCTTTCCGCTGACTCATGAACTTAGCTGGAATTTAGATGATAATGTTTTTTGTGTGTATTTGCTATCAGAAGAGATGAATCTCTGCAGTAGTACTTCATGTCAGAGAGCTAGTTCAACATGAAATGTGTTAAGAATGTGTTCATAAAAACCTTTGTACACTGTAAAAACGATTTGTTGAGTCAACTTAAAATAATTTGTTACCTGGCTGTCTGAAAATTTTAAGTTCAGTCAACTGGAAAAAAGTTTTTAGTCAACTTGAAATGTTACGTTTTACTAAGTGACAACTTAGATATTTGAGTTGATTCAACTTACAATTTTAAGGCAGCCGAGTAACAATCAAAGCTGTTAAGTTTAACAAACAAATGTTTTAGTTTAGTCAACTCGAGTATCTAAGTTGTCACTTAGTACAACTTAACATTTCCACTTGAATGAACGTATTTGAGTTGACTGAACTTAAAATTTTAAGGCGGCAGGGGTAACAAATTATTTTAAGTTGACTCAACAAATTGTGTTTTTTGTTTTACAGTGCATAATGTTATTGGAGGTTATTTAAGTAACCTTGACCTCAATAGCTTGAAAAATTGGCTTTCAACACACAACTTTAAACAATCAGTGAATCTAATTGAGTTGTGTATAAAGTACCTGAAAGCCATACTTAAGTAAAAGTACAGATATCTTACTAGAAAATGCATTTGAAATAGCATTTAGATGTATTTACACAGTTTAATGTATCTAAGAGATGCTTTTAAACTACAGTTACAGATGTATATAAATAGATCTAATGTCTTGTTTTTAACATAAAACTTTGAATACTGATATTTAAAATAATGTAATAGTCGAAATGTGAAATTAAAACCGCCAGTAGGTGGCAACACGTGACTGTTAATGAGTGAGTCACTGAATCATTTTTATCAACCGATTCTTTCAAAAAGCTGATTCATTCAATAAGTAAACACCGTCCATTGCCCAGAGATGCAAAACAGTGCAGTAATCTTTGTTTGGAACTATTTTCATTGATAGAATTGAGCAAAAACAAGCAATATTATGTCTAAAAAGTCACTTATTGGTTTACTGAACTTGTATAAAATGATTATTAAATGTGTTATCATGCTGATATTTGCAGAAAAACGGTACTCTGTGTGATATAAATTAAGTTAACTATATTAAATTATATAAATATAAAAAGCATACAAAAGCATTTTTTTTGCCGTCTACAATTTAAAATGCATGGCATTTTTAGTTTTAACAGACTAAGTCAACGTGCGAGCACTCTGTGTGTGATTTGGTGATATAGCCTACTTGATAATGTTAGATCACACATCATTACAACAACACTCACCATATTATCGTGGAAGATATACTGTACAACGCACAGCCCAGACTTGACTTGAGTGGAAAATGAATCATCCGCAGTTCTGCGCACACTTGTTTGCACATAAGCAAAGGTGTTTTTCTGAGTCTAACTTGCAAGCGCCAGACCACTGATGCGTCAAACCTGCTTTCCTGCAGTCAGTGTTCTTCTGACTTCTGACTATTTTGTAGTAGGTAACATTATGCTTCAGGGAAATGTATCAGAGTAAAAGTATTCATTTTAATTAGGAAATGTAAAAAGTGAACTGTAAAAGTAAAAGTAGGCTGAAATATAAAAACTCAGGTAAAGTACAGATACTCCCAAAAGTATTATTACTTTGTTACATTACACCACTGATCTCAATATGCTTGCGATTAAATATCTTTATTAATACCTTAATACTTAATATTTCACCTCATACCTTATATTATCATACCTAAATAAATGTTGATTTGTCATTGAGTGCACTAGATAAACCAAACATTGTATAGTATTTAAGGCTATGGTGTAATATAGTTTGCATTTCATTATTTTTAACAAAATATCCAACTTTTTGTCTGAAATTTTAACAAAAGCTTTTAAGTTTATGAGTTCATATTATAATATATTGTCAAAAGGTGAATACTACAGTCCATATGCAAAGTTGCAAACTAAGATAACATCAGTGTTTTGAGATAATGATCATATTCTAGGCTTTATATAAACCACATTCATGCACTAAAGTTGTAATATTCCCTGATTATAAATAAGAATAAATGAGCTTTGGTGTGTGTTTGTGTATATATATGGTTAGAGATATATGAACTCTCTCTCTCTCTGTCTCTTATGAGTATATTTCCTCTGCTCACTGTGCTCTAGACACCTAGGACTTACTGTGCAGCGAACACGGAGGATCTGGAGGTGGTCATTGGACATGTCCAGCGGACCATTGACAAAGCTCCTCTCATGGCAGCTGGGGTTTCTATGGGCGGGTGAGTTTAACACACACACAAAAAGAGGTTTATCGTGCTCTTAAATGGAAATTCATCTGCGGTGATCACACATACCAGGACACTTTAGCCCTGTTTTTTCCTCTGATCCAAACTGTATAGTGCCTTTAATTAAATAGACAGTCAGTATGCAGTTGCCTGAGTTAAATACTCATAGACTGCATTTATTTGTTAAACAATAGAGTAAAACAGTAATATTGTGAAATATTTTTTACAAATTATTATATTCAAATTTCTATTTGAATATATTTTAATATGCCATTTATTTCTGTGACGCAAAGCTGAATTTTCAGCACCATTACTCCAGTCTTCAGTGTCACATGATCCTTCAGAAATCATTCTGAATTTGTTGATCAAACGTTTTATTATTATTATCAATCCTGAAGACAGTTGCTTAATATTTTTGTAGAAACCATGATCGAACTATAATTTGGCCTATAATTTCTGCAAAGCGTGAAACACAGACAAAATCGTGGATTCCAGTCATAAAAAAATTTAATTTAAGACACGGATTGAAATCAAAGGAAGGGCTGTACAAATCATCAAATAGTGATTATTTTTTGTGATTATTAAATGTTGAAAAGACTGCTATGCTTTGAAATATAAAGTCTATATGTGACCCTGTACCACAAAACCAGTCTTAAGGAGCACAGGTATATTTGTAGCAAAAGCCAACAATACAATGTATAGGTCAAAATAATCAAATTTATAAGGATATTAAGTAAAGATCATGTTCCATTAAGATATTTTGTCAAAAGTTATTAAGAACTTAATTTGGACAACTTTAAAGGCGATTTTCTCAATATTTAGATTTTTTACATCATCAGTTTCCAGATTTGAAGTTGTGTCTTGGCCAAATATTGTTATTCAGCTTTCATATAATGTATAAATCTCAATTTCCAAAAATTGACCCTTATGACTAGTTTTGTGGTCCAGGGTCACATGTATCTGTGTGAATGATCTTCATTAAGACTTACGGTGATCTATTACACATGTGCAAAAAGCAAACAAACATTTACATTCAGTCTTTTAACAGACGCTTTTATCCAAAGCGACTTACAGATGATGACAATGGAAGCAATCAGAATGAACAAAAGAGATTTTATGCAAGTCTCATTTAGCCAAACGTACATGTAGTAAGGTTAATTATATAATAAATAAAAAGTAAAAAGATAGAATAGAAAAAGAATAGAATAGAGCGAGAATGGTTGTGTTAGAGGCCTTTTTTGGTCATTATATAATAAATAAAAAGAAAACAAATAAATAGAATGCAAAAACAATATATATATTTTTTAAGAAAACAAGAAGTCAGAAAATGCACAAAGTGTTTAAAGTGATTTTGTGCCAAACCCATGCACAGCTGAAGCATTGCTGTTTCCAGAAAAAGCATTATATTCATCATTCCTGACTTGTAATAGTATTACCAATTCATGCTTTGTTCATGCGTTTATTTCCCCATCATGTGATGCACATGGAATTTCATTTCCCTGATCCTCCACAGCGTCATTTCACTCTAAATTTATACCTCTTTTTCTGTAAAAGCTGAGTCGGCAGCACTGCGCTCTAATCTTGCAGAAAGAAAAGGGTCAGCTTCAGTTGGCTTACGTACAAAAATCTAGCAGCCATATATATGCGTGTGTTTCTGCATATTCTGGGTTGTAGCCGCTGTGATGATATCACATCAGTAAATCTCATATCTTGACACCCTGCAGGATGATGCTGGCCAACTACCTGGGTCGGAAAGGCTCTGATGTGCGTCTGAAAGGAGTGGTGGTTTTCTCGGCAGGCTGGGATGTGTTTGAGTGCACTGCTTCACTGGAAAAGCCCCTGGACCGCTTCCTCTTCAACTCCTACCTCACTAGCTGCCTGCAGGCATCCGTGGACCGGTCAGTGGGCTCAGAGGGGGATAAGCCCAGCTTAATTCACCACAGTCTTGTGTGTGCGTGTAGTGCCGCCGCAGAGGACATTGTCCTTGTTTACCCCCCTTTTTTGGGTCTGATCTCTTTTTGAGTGTTACCAAATGTGCCAAATAAGATTAAACGGAATTTGTTGCGTGTTTTGCTGAAGTACACTGAGTTTCAGATCAGGACGTTGAAATTAAACGAACACTTTGCACATATGGGGCTTATTCTACTTTAATTAAATCTTAATCAGCTTATCAGCAACTTACAAAAAAATGCATGGTACAGTTGTGTATTTGATGTATTTACCATGATACTTCTGAATAGCTATGCCTGAAATTGAATACTAGCGTACTACTCTTAGTTTTTCTGTAGTATGCAGTATGCTGTGCACAGTATGCACATTTTCCATATGCATATGTGACCCTGGGCCACGATACCAGTCTTAAGTAGCACGGGTATATTTGTAGCAATAGCCAAAATACATTATATGGGTCAAAATTTCGAATTTTTCTTTTATGCCAAAAATCATTAGGAGATTAAGTAAAGATCATGTTCCATGAAGATATGTTGTAAATTTCCTATTGGAAATACATCAAAACTTAATTTTTGATTATTTGAGAACTTAATCTAAACACTGTAAATGCAATTTTATTAATATTTAGGTTTTTTTGCACCCTCAGATTCCAGATTTTCAAATACTTGACCAAATATTGTCCTATCCTAGCAAAACTTATTTATTCAGATATTTCAGACGATATATAAATCTCAACTTCAAAAAATTGACCCTTATGACTGGTTTTGTGGTCCAGGGTCACATATAATACCCAAATTACCTTCTGTTTTCGCAACAAAGCACACTACACTGGCTACACTATCCTGCAATGCTGTGCACTCATCTTGACCTGCTATTTGCAGTGTTATGGATCAACCAGAATAAACATAAACCACAAATTTCACCATCTCTTTCATTTTAATTTGATTGGGTGGCTAAACACAGTTTTACACATAATTAAATTCAAAACTTTTGGTAGGGATGACAACACATGGAAAATATCAAAGAAATTTCACATTATATGTTTTGCTCACCAACGGATCCAATGCAGTGAATAGGTGCCGTCAGAATCCAAACAGGTGGTAAAAACAGCACACTCTTTCTGACGGCACCCATTTACTGCTGAGGTGAGCAAGTGATGTAATGCTACATTTCTCCAAATCTTTCTGTCCAAAACAAACTCATCTACATCCTGGATGGCCTGAGGATGCAAATTTTAATTTTTTGATGTCTATTCCTTTAATTATAAAACGCCACTATTATGAATACAGTTATGAATACTTGATTATATGGAGATTATCCCAAACCTCATTGTGACTTTTTTTCTCTTTTTGCAGTCACAGAACTATTCTTGAAAAAAAATATGACATAGACCATGTGATGAAGGTGAGTCAGTCATTCTATTTCTTCTGTCACATTTCTGTCATATATTGTTAATGTAATAGTATTATTGTTTGCATTCCACAGGCTAAAACAATCAGAGAGTTCGATGAGCGTTTTACATCCATCATGTTCGGTTATCCATCCAATGACGACTACTATCGAGACGCGAGCCCCATTCACAAGATCAAGTCTGTGCAGGTGCCAATGCTGTGCCTCAATGCAGCGGACGATGTCTTTTCCCCAAATCATGGTGAGTCGGACAGATTTCTTATGTTTGCGTGAGAGATTGCAGCCCATTAAAAAGTGTATTTTCCTTATTTTTAAGAAAATGTGACATTTAAAGGGGACATCAGATGCAAAATTTACAGTTATAGTTACAGTTTAGATCAAAAGTTTACATTCCCCTTCCAAACGCTCACTGATGCTCCAGAAGGAAACACAATGCATTAAGAGCCGGGGGTGAGGGGGTGAAAACTTTTCAACAAAATGAAGATGTGTACATGTTTCTTATTTTGCCTAAGTAGCATATTTATTACATTTAGTACTGCCCTTCAGAAGCTACAGAAGATATGTGTTCCCCAGAGGACAAAATAAGTTCAATTTACACTAATCTTCAAATTCAGTTCAGAGTCCCTCAGTTGACCTCAGTGTGAAAAGATGGATCTCAAAATCATACAGTCATTGTTGGAAAGGGTTCAACTACACAAAAATGGCGAAAAACCAAAGAAATTGTGGCACCTGGAGGATTTTTCTAAAGAGCAGCGGGCAGTTTAACTGTTCAGGACAAACAAGGGACTCATGAACAACTATCACTAAAAAAAACATTCAGGTAACAACGTAGTATTAAGAATCAAGGGGATTGAACTGGCTCATTTTTATAAATTCAACTATAATTTTCTCTTGTGGACTATATGTAAACATCTTTTATGTGAAGTATTTTATTCAGGTTAGTACTAAATAAACAATAACATGCATTTTGTATGAATGTTAAAATAATTAACATTTTACAGATTCTGTAAGGGGGATGTAAACTTTTGACCTCAACTGTAAAAGTCAGTTAATTCCTTTTTTTAAATCCCCCCAAAAAACAATCAATTGTCTCAATTGTCAAGTGGTTTTGATTTTCTGAGCAAAATGATATCATAGTGCTCAGGCTCCACCCACAACCGATGATGGACTGTCCCATTTTAGCATATTTCCACCTTTAGCCAACTGGCTGTCTGCCATTTTAACAGTGCTTGAACAGCTGTACAGACATCGTCTCATAAGCAATGCAGGTGTTTTGTAGTTGGATGTAGAAGTAAAAATACAGTATTTCACAGAAGTGAGTACACCCCAAGTATTTTATTATATCTTTTCATGTGACAACACATGAAGAAATGACACTTTGCTACAATGTGAAGTAGTGAGTGTACAGCTTGTATAGCAGTGTAAATTTGCTGTCCCCTCAAAATAACTCAACACACAACCATTAATGTCTAAACTGCTGGCCACAAAAGTGAGTACACCCCTAAGTGAAAATGTCCAAGTTGGACCCAAAGTGTCAATATTTTGTGTGGCCACCATTATTTTCCAGCACTGCCTTAACCCTCTTGGTCATGGAGTTCACCAGAGCTTCGCAGGTTGCCACTGGAGTCCTCTTCCACTCCTCCATGATGACATCACAGAGCTGGTGGATGTTAGAGACCTTGCGCTCTTCCACCTTTGGTTTGAGGATGCCCCACAGATGCTCAATAGGGTTCAGATTTGGAGACATGCTTGGCCAGTCCATCACTTTTACCCTTAGCTTCTTAAGCAAGGCAATGGTCATCTTGGAGGTGGGTTTGGGGTCGTTATCATGTTGAAATACTGCCCTGTGGCCCAGTCTGCGGCCAGTACATGTTGGCATTCATGGTTCCCTCAGTGAACTGTAGCTCCTCAGTGCCGGCAGCACTCATGGAGCCCCAGAACAAGACACTCCCAGCAACATGCTTGACTGCAGGCAAGACACACTTGACTTTGTACTCCTCACCTGGTTGCCACGACACATGTTTGACACCATCTAATCTAAATAAGTTTATCTTACAGGACATTGTTCCAGTAATCCATGTCCTTAGTCTGCTTGTCTTCAGCAAACTGTTTGCAGGCTTTCTTGTGCATCATCTTTAGAAGAGGCTTCCTTCTGGGACGACAGCCATGCAGACCAATTTGAAGCAGTGTGCAGCATATGGTCTGAGCACTGACAGGCTGACCCCCACCTCTTTAACCTCTGCAGCAATGCTGGCAGCACTCATACGTCTATTTCCCAAGCACAGCTTTTGGATATGACGCTCTGCACATGCACTCAACTTCTTTGGTCAACCATGGCAAAGCCTGTTCTGAGTGGAACCTGTCCTGTAAAAACCGGTGTATGGTCTTGGCCGCTGTGCTGCAGCTCAGTTTCAGGGTCCTGGCAATCTTCTTATAGCCTACGGCATCTTTATGTAGAGCAACAGTTCTTTTTTTCAGATCCTCAGAGAGTTCTTTGCCGTGAGGTGCCATGTTGAACTTCCAGTGACCAGTATGAGAGAGTGAGAGCGATAACACCAAATTTAACACACCGGCTCCCCATTCACACCTGAGACCTTGTAACACTAATGAGTCACATGACACCGGGGAGAGAAAATGGCTAATTGGGCCCAATTTGGAAAGTTTCACTTAAGGGTGTACTCACTTTTGTGGCCAGCCGTGGCTGTGTGTTGAGTTATTTTGAGGAAACAGCAGGTTTACACTGTTATACAAGCTGTACACTCACTACTTTACAAAGTGTCATTTCTTCAGTGTCACATGAAAATAATTAAATATTTACAAAAATGTGAGGGGTGTTCTCACTTCTGTGAGATACTGTAAGTCTGCATTTTCTCCCAATGCAGTGGATAAGTTTTGTTTTGATGTTAACGTGCCACCAAATACAAAAGAGAGGGGTGGGGTGAGCAGTAGCTCATTATCATTTAAAGAGACATGCACTGAAACATGTTGCTTTGAACAGAGCTGTTTTTGACAGGATAAAAGGGGTGTTTTACGCAACCATTGAGGAATTTTAACCAATGTATGTTGCTGACATTTCATAAAGACCCTAAAGAATCATACCAACTTGTGGAAAATGGGTATCCAATGTCCCCTTTAAGTTTATGGCCGATGTGAAAAAAATTTCAATTTGGCCCAGGTGGTTAAAAAAAGGTCCTAACTTTATCCCATCCATGTCGAGCTAATACAATCTTGCTTCTTCAGCCATTCCAGTGGAGGCGGTGAAGCAGAACCCCAACGTGGCCCTGCTCATCACCTGTCATGGTGGCCATATTGGCTTCCTGGAGGGTCTGTGGCCACGACAGAGCACCTACATGGACAGAGTGTTTCGCCAGTTCACCAGGGCTGTGTTTGAGGATGGCAGCAGTCTAGATGATCTCTACTGACCCTCTCTCTCCATTCCCTCTACAGCCATGAGCAAAAAAAATTCTGTAAACAGTTCCGTAATGAAGGGCACAGGTTCACTTGAGGGCCAGGATTGTTTTTTTAATCTGTTCATCTATTTATTTCTTTATTTTAGTAGTTTTAAGCACTTTTATTCACATTTATGGAACAGCAATTCTTGCACGTTCCATCCGTCCATCCATTGGTGCACTTATTTGTTTTTTAATTGCATGTCTGTGTATGACTCTTTTAATTATGTATTTCTAAATGTGATTTAACATCCACTTGGACCACTGACTCACTCATTAGGTGATATTTGTTAGGTGAGTGTCCAGAAAAATCTGATTTACAGCCTATTAAAACCTTTTAGGACAACGTCACAAAGAAATGTCCAGGTTCACCACTAAATCAAAAAGTAAAAAAAAAATGTTGTTTGGATAAAGAAAATGATACCTAATTTAGGATTTCACTTTTTTCACTATTTTCTCCCGACGCAGTGTTTTTTTCACTTTTTCCACTGAATACACAAAAAATGGAAGAGAAGGGTGGAGTGAGCAGTAGCTCATTATTATTTAAAGAGATATGCACAGAAACAGGTCGCTGTGAACAGAGCTGTTTTTGACAAGGTAAAAAACAAGTTAATAAAAAGATTAAATTCAATGTTTCATGATATTACAGCATAATGACAGATTCACAAGCAAGGCTGTTAAAAAATCCTTTATTAGGTAAAGGATTTTTAACACAGCACAAGAGTTAATTGTCATGAAAATAATGCAAAAAGGCCAATTTCTTTATGCAGAATACCTGGACTTGTTTTTATGACTTTGTCAAATTGCACAACTGTAGAAATGATTGAATGCTGGAAAGCATTTGTGCAGGTGTTTTGTGCAAGTCTAAAAAATGAATACAGAGATTTGATCAAAATATAAGACTGATAATGATTTAAATGATTGATAAAAGAGGTTTAATTTATTGGTTACTATTTTAACCTACAACATGTGAGTGACCAGTTATCTTTAGCAATTAATGTACTGCACCTTATTTGTTCAGCCCCTTATAGTGTTAAAGAAAGATCGATCTAATATTGTCTTTCTAGTATCAACTGAAGTGTGTTAAGCCAGTAGAGAGATATTTCTTCAGATTCTTCACTAACCTAATATTTAAGTATCTTAAATGTCTGTAGCTTTGTAGCCTTCAGGGACTAACCCCACTTTCTTTGTGTTTCCTGTTGGTTTGTGTTTTTAGGGCAAGAAAAGATTGTATAATATCACAGTTTTTATTTTTCATAAGAATGTACCGCATGCACTTTTTTTCTCACTCATTGACTAGTTCAACATTGTAAATGAATCATATTTTTTGACTAGGAATGTGACAGTTGCACTCATTTTAGTTGAAAGTACTAAAACCTGTGTAGCCCTGTAAGTGAAGTGCGTCTTCTTGAACCGGACGAACGTGGCTTCAAGGATTCTGTGAATGTGAAAATGACTTGAGCTACTGTTTGTCTAAACTAAAATATGCTTGCTTTGAATTTAATTCAGGCTCAAACTGCTTTTTATATGATGGCGCCATTGAAATCCTACCAACAGCTCCTTAAATGATATAAAGAATGAAAAAAACAAACAGGAGCAGTCATTAGTTATGTGAGAATGACAGACATAGTTCAACCCAAAATTAAGGATGTATGTATGCCGTTGCAATGGCAGCGATTTTATGAGGAAGTTCTTTATAAACGATGTAACTATATAATTGTGCATATAGGGATTTTCACGGAGGAATGATATGATGTCCATAACTATTAGCTTTTGAAACCTATGAAACCGGCCAGCCATGTGTTGTATATTGACCTTCGGTGCTGCTTCATATTGCGCTTCTAACTGTTGACCGCATCTGCTCCTGTGGACTTGAAAAACGCTTTCCTCTTTGCTTCCCGTCCATCTTGTTTCTGAGTAGCATGTGTCACTGTTCTAAGTGTCTTGAGTAACTGTACCGACATGCATCGCATAACCTGTAGCACAACGGACATATTTTTCCATGAAGATGTCTTTCCTTTTATAGATTTATAAAAGGATTGTGTATTTAACATGTGCAGCAATAAGATTTTAATACAAGATCTATGTCTATGTAGAAGAAATATATGCACATGTACTTGTATGGATTATAAGTGCATTTGTGGTCTTAAATAAATTATGGAATTTAACCGTACAGGTTTTCTTTCTTTTGATGTGCCAGTGAGTTAATTATGCTCTTTTATCATTTGAATCTAGACTCTTGAAACCAGTCATAAGGTAGTTTTCTGAATTTGACATTACATCTTTCTATTGATGTATGGTTTGTTAGAATAGGACAAGATTTGGCCGAGATACAACTGAATCTGAGGGTGAAAAAATGTAAATACTGAGAAAATCGCCTTTAAAGTTGTCCAAATGAAGTTATTAGCAACGCATACTAATCAAAAATGAGTTTTTTATTTATATTTATATATATTTATGGTAGGAACCATGGTATGGTAGGAAATTGACAATTTTGACCCATACAATGTATTGTTGGCTATTGCTACAAATATACCTGTGCTAGTTATGACTGGTTTTGTGGTCCAGCCTTACAAATATTAAATCATGAAATGCACTTTCCGTGAATACAGTTTAAAATAGACCTTGCAGGTCCATTTTTATTCTATTTTCAGAGGTAGAAAAAATTCGAAAGGAAGTCAAATTAAATGTTATATTGTTTATTTATTTATTTGTAGTTTAATACTTTTAACTCTGTTACCACAATTTTGGATGTCTCAATATAGCCTCATATCCTAAATTAAAATAAATAAACATTTTAATAAAATCCTACACCATTGTTAAAAAGCTAGCTAATGTTAATGTTAAGTTATGAACTTGAATTATACTCACAATAACTTGAGTAACAGAGCTGAATATTTGAACTCAACTTCAGGTAGTCAAAACAACAATTTGTATAAAATATAAGAAAATAAAATGATTTACTTATTACTAAATTCAGTAATAATAAAAAGTCTAACAGATATTACCATACTTTCCTAGCTGATTGATTACATTAAGAACTAGATAAAAAGTTTGTCAAGACATACTTTAAGTTGGCTTGAGGAAGCCTGACCAGAAAGTTTTAAAAAGTTTTTAGCAAATTGCTAGCATGTTTCTAGCATGATTAACATGTTACTAGCAAATTACTAGCATGTTTCTAGCATGATTAGCAAGTTGCTAGCATGTTGTTAACATGATTAACCAGTAACTAGCATGTTGTTAGTATGATTAGCATGTTGCTAGCATGTTTCTGGCATGATTATAACATGATTAGCAAGTTGCTAGCATGTTCCTAGAAAGTTACTAGCATGTTCTTAGCATGATTAGCAAGTTGCTAGCATGTTTCTAGCATGATTGTCATGTTACTAGCAAATTGCTAGCATGTTTCTAGCATGATTAACATGTTAGTAGCAAGATTAGCTAGCAAGTTAGTAGCATGTTCGTAGCACAATTCTAGCATGATTAGCATGTTACTATCAAGTTGCTAGCGTGTTTCTAGCATGATTACCATGTTTCTAACATTATTAGCATGCTACTAGCAAGTTGCTAGCGTGTTCCTAGCATAATTAGCATGTTTTTAACATGATTAGCATGTTACTAGCAAGTTGTTAGCATGTCCCCATCATGGTTAACGTTACTAACATGATTAGCAAGCTGTTAGCATGATTAGCATGTTACTAGCAAGTTGCTAGCATAATTAACATGTTACTAGCATGTTGTTACCATGTTTCTAGCATGATTAGCATTTTTCTAGCCAGTTGTTAGCATTGTTGCTAGCATGACTAGCAAAGTTGCTAGCAAGTTACTAGCATGTTGTTACCATGCTTTAGCATGATTCGCATTTTTCTAGCAAGTCGTTAGCAAGTTACTAGCATGTTCCTAGCACGATTCTAGCATGATTAGCATGTTACTAGCGAGTTACTAGCGTGATTACCATGTTTCTAGCATGATTAGCATGTTACTAACAAGTTGGTAGCATGTTCCTAGTATGATTAGCATGTTACTAACATAATTAGCAAGCTGCTAACATGATAAGCATGTTACTAGCAAGTTGTTAGCATGTTCCCAGCATGATTAGCATGTTACTAGCATGATTAGCAAGCTGCTGCTGGCATTATTCTGGCATGATTAGCATGTTACTAGCAAGTTACTAGCATGATTAGCATGTTACTAGCATGATTAACAGACAAAGCCATGGTTCAAAATTCTGGTTTTATTTTTAAATATTATTACAGAGAGGATTTTGGACTTGTTTTTATAATCTCATAAACAGCAGCCATAAAACAATACAATTTTACAGTATTTTAAAGAATACAATTAGACAAATAATATATGAACAAACCCTAAAAAGCTTCATATTATAGTAGATTCGACTAAAACTATGGATAAAACAGTGCATTTTAAATGTTAAAAAGCCAAACAGTCCAAAATCTCAAGACTAACCAGTGCATAAAGGCAAAATGTTTTTGCTTGTAGTGTCTTAAAAATAACAAACATGCTTTCTGAACAGCTGTGAGCATGACTCGCATATCAACATCTGTGCTGGTAAACTTCAGAGGAGCTTGATACAGATATTGTTTGGAGGAACTTTAACCCACATTCCCTACCAAGTCCTTTTCTGTTCTAAATCTCATCCAGACTAGAAGACAGACTGCTAAACTCATGAATGTATATGGCATATCTAGCAGTCTGCTATATAATCTCATTATAACCATCTAGCCAGACGGAGAAATCACCAAGAAGATGGCTGTGACATTAACATTATCAAAATATCTTTGGTTAATATGTTTACAGGCTGTTCATGTAATGTTTCACTGATAGAAAACAAGTGGAAATGCACAATTTTGTACTTTGAAAACACCCATACCATAGTATTCTTTAAATGATCTTGTATAAATATGGTACATGAATACATTTTTACCTTTTATCTGATGCCATTACTTTAGCATGGTACAGTCATTGTACTTTTTTGTAATGAACAATTCTTCTACTTCTTTGACTTTTCCAGCATAGAATTCACCCTTTTATTATTAGCCAGTGTGTCTGTTTCTAACAGAGCATATGTCTGCATCTCAGAGTTACCAAAGTGAGGAAACTGTGTGAATTTGTGTGTGTTTGGGCATGTAAGCAGGGCATCTGGGCTCTTCTGACTATAATAGGATGTACCAAAGGATCAAAACACTGCCTGCCAGATTTATTTTGGACTCTGTGGTTTACACTTCACCCGAGCGGCTCGCTCGAAAACCACTCAAAAACACCCACAGGCTTTCACCCTTTGCAGTCATCATGAGGATATCTCGACAACCTGAGTGGACCGATAATGTGTCACATTGCTTTAATAGGGTTAAAGTTCATTATATGTCTTCGGCTGAACCGTGGTGTGATTTTATACAGAGTCCTACAATATTGAGGACAGAGGTGACTGCATATAAAGTTCATTACTGGTTGATGATTGATGGTTTCACTCAGAAAACATAAGCACAGGAAACATGTAAGACTGTGTTACGGAAACAGGGCGTTATAAATATGTCAGAACAGTTTATCATCAATAGATAAAAAAGAGTAGGTATCATAACATTGTATTATAATTATATGAGCAATAGCACATTTCGTCTGTTCCGTAACAGACCATATATGCAACAGTTAATAAATAAGAAGTTCATATGAGTGACATATTTTTGACAGTCTGAGCCTTTTCACAAGACTGTGACGCATTTCTACGGTTATCAGCATCTTAAATCCTTATCTGTAAATCATAAAAAAAAAATGTTTATGTTTTATTTTATTTATTTATTTTTTTAAATCTGTACTTTGTATAATATCACTTGTGTATCCAATTACAAGTCGTGAGCAAATGGGAATGCAAAAAATATATTTGTGGTACTCTCCTTTTCACTGCTCTCAAAGTTAACCCAACTATTACGACTTCTGCTGGTAAACCCGGAAATGTGAAAAAGGTCCAATCTTCAATGCGGAAATAAGCCTATGGGCGAGACTTCTGAGTTCATTAGCCAAGAGAAGAATAACAGCATGCAGTAAATTGTAAAATTGTTTGCATTACAAACCAGTGTGTTCATATTTAAGGTAAGACATTAAATAATAAAAAAAAATAATTCACCGATTTGCAATATTAAGCAGCATAATGCGCTGTTTTTTACAGCTAAAAAAGTTGCTTGCAGATGAGACCGGAAGCCAGACCCATAACATTTACAAACGGCCAGGACAGCTCTTATGGAAAAAAATAGGGTGGACATTTTTTTTCATCAGATTCAAGTTTGTTAAACTTATAATTCACAAATTTGCCACATTCACTAAACGTGCGGTCACACTTATCGTTGTTTAATTGCGAATTTTCGCGGGCGAAATCCAGTCAGGAATCTGTGTGACTGGGATTTTCGCTTGAAGGCGAAAGACTTCACCAAGCCGATTTTTTCTTTCTTTCTATGTTCAGTAACAGTTAACAAAGATAGTTATGAATTAAATAAATTAAGCAAATTTAGCAAGGAGTGAAAGCTGCTTGGGTTGAAATTTAGGCTACTTCTGAGATGTGCTCAGCGTCGTCGCCACAACTACAACTACAACTACACAACTACAAAGCCTATTTTACCTAGGAATAAATAATATTTTAGCTTCAAATACATCGCGAATATGGAAATATTTGGATTGGCGCCGAATGAGAGAGGTAGGATATGAGCCCAACTTTACCCTCAATTTCGCTTTGTTTTGGCTTGTCTATAGCTGAGCCTAGCCTATATTTTATACTGCAATTGTATTTATATATATATTTTTAATTCTTGTTCTGTTCTGATTACGGTTAAATTTAAACAATTTATTGTAAAGTGAGGGAAACTAAAATAGCCTAAAGTGTTCATAATGTTGTTACATTATAACATTAGGCTATTAGGCCTGACGTTATTATTTCTGAATGCAATAAAATGCGACTTATACGTGATGTAGCCTATCTTTGTATGTGCCTCTCAAAAAGTTCAAATGTATTTTTGCGTGTTTTTAAAATCGAAAATAGGCGATTAATAGGTTAAAAATTGTTACTGTGGGTTAACAAATTTACATTGGTATTGTTGGCTTTCCAGATAGCAACAGAGTCTGGGCCAAATCTGGCTTAAATTCGGAATTTCTGGCTTAATTCTGGCGTTGTTTTCTTTGCAAAAATGTGTGTGTGTGTGTGTGTGTGTGTGTGTGTGTGTGTTCCATTATTGTTTCTTTTAATGATTGCAAAAGTGTTTTTTTTTTTTCAGTATTATTTCTTTCAATGTACGATGGATTCCGCCAGTTAACGAAAATTCAGTCTCGTGTAGGCTATTTATGACATCAATTACTACGTTATTTATTTATTTATTATTTTTTTTTCTTCAGAAATTAAAGTAACTTTACATTTTATTTTGTTTGTACATTTTATATTTTTAGCTATAGGCTAGGCTATTTTACGGAGCTGTCTCGACCGCAAGTTGACAAACATCCTATTCATATCAAACTAAGCTATATGTTATTAAATGACATATATTACACATCTATATTAGTAGTTACATAATTTATACATAATATAGAACAATTAATATTCATGAACAGTTTTTTTTTTTTTTTCAGAGTAACACACACACACACAAAAACGCGGCCCCTCCAAAAATTGTGCAAGCCCCCTTAATTTGTACGCTCTGGCGCCGACCCTGGATGTGCTTCATACATTTCTACGTTACTGAGATGGGCTTTCTTGGCTGTGCAATTTCGCCAAAAGTTATCCTCTTACCTCGTGAAATTTCTAATTCTTAGAAAAGATTTTGCTAATGAGACTATGTAAGATCTCACAGTAAAACCGCATAAAACAACAACAAAATAGTGAAATTCAGCAGCTCCATTAATTGTGAAGCAGGAGGAATGAACTGAATCATATTGCAGTGAAAGAGAAACACTGACATCTGCTGGTGAGTCTCATAAACACTGCTATTCCATACGCACCCAATAGTTATAGTTCACCACAAAAATGAAAACTCTTGTCATAATTTTTACATTTGTGAGCACAAAACCAGTCATAAGGACCAGATTTATCTAATCTATATTATATTGCTAATATAATAATTAAACTTTCCATTAATGTATGATTTGGTAAGATTTTGAAAAATCTGGAATCTAAGGGTGCAAAAATTAAAAATAGTGAGAAAAGTTAAAGTTATGACAATTAAGTTCTTAGCAAAGCATATTACTAATCAAAAAAATAAGTCAATGGGTTCAGAAATGCATTAATGATCAACAAAGAGGCAACTATAATGTTGATGCTGCAAGATGATCCAACTTGTGACCATCTTGTGTGACAATACGATTGGTTTATCATGGAGGAACAAGACACCTTCATAATGGAGTATCCACATCCCTATGTGACCTTGTTTAACTACATCCAACAAAACAGAGGTCACCTGACTGAAGCAGTGCGGCAACTCATTGTTGCTCTGCTCCACTGTGATAAATGTGTTTTCCAATTTATGTATATGGGGAACATTCTGCTCAATACTACCCCATAACCTAAAGCTAATAATATATGCTGGAAATCTGTTGTCATTGGTCTATTCATGTTTAATCCAGACTCTATACCCAAGAGGGTATCTTGCAAAATTGATTCCCCCTCTTTCTGTAATAGCAGGCCCAGTTTATAATATCCAGGACGGTTCAAGTTGGTCACAGATTTACAGTGTTGATCAGCGGAAAGCTAATTAGTTTTAAATTGACTTCTGCAGAAAGAGTGCTGCTGTTGTAGCTTTTGAAACGCCCCTCAGCCAAACAAATTAAAAGGACAAAACTTTTGTCATTGGATTTAATTCACAAAAAGCACATACAGAAGCTATGAGGGTGAAAGTGTCATCATGTTATTGATTTTCTACATTTTTGACATCTGAAAAATGCTCACAAACACTCAAAGTTTGTTGATAACACTTTATTACATTCATTTATCTCAACAGCAATGAGAACATTTTTTCTGAAATCAGTAGATGAGGTAGAAGATTTCAAATGGTTCGGTGCTACATATGTTCAGAATATTCACAGCTGACAGGAAAGATGCACAGATTGTGAGAAGCAAATTGCATAATTTATGTGCACATCAAATTATCTACAAATGAGACACATTCGAAAGGTTGTCCAGTGGGTATTTGGCTTTCTTCATCGTTACAATCAAGCATCGTTATGGGAACTGACGCATTTGATTCGAAACGCTCCAGTTGGCTCATAATAACGTAAACCATATATTTTTTTAGGCTATTTTGTTTACATTTGTTCATTTCTAATACATCATCTGTACATAGTTTCAAGTGTGCAAAGCTTTTGGTGACAAACTCAAGGACTTGACCTAGCAAAGCATTCCTGATATTTCAATGATTATCAGTCCAAGAAGCCTTTTCAATAAATAAAACAATCCCTGAAAAAAGGGATCCATTTTTCTAGTTTTAAATAAATCACCCGAAACAGAAACTAAGGGGTCCTAGGTAGATTCTTTGTGCCATGGAAAAATAAAAGAACGCCTTCGATCCGTGACACATACGGCTCAAAGTGACTCTTCAGTAAAACTAGCCAGAATCCAAAGTGACAAAGAGTCTGTCATATATATTAATATCGGCATTTCTTAAAATGTAAACACAGCTTTTTCTTTTAACATCCAAAAAGTCCTAAACACCAAAAAGATAAACCGATCCAGAACATTCATCTTTTCACATACCGCATAAGCTCACTAGCTAGCTAGGTAGCCATCTCAACGAAATGGTCATTGTCTTTTCTGTTTCACTGATATTAATAGTCTCTTCTGGAGTGGAGTTTGGGATCGTGTCGTCATTAGGGATACTTAAGGCATTTACAGTGTGCAACTCCAAAACATTCACGGCTGCTTAAAAAAAGGAATGTTTTGCTGAAATATGATGATTCATAGATGCTAACTTTGACCTTTTAATGCCAACTAGCATTTACAATCATCAACAATATCGTCTGTACCAGGTCAGAATCGAGAAGATCATAAATGGCTTGGTTGACATCAGTAATTGAACTTTGTAACCTTGTGGGTCCATTGCAACGCCCAAACTTGGATGACTGACAACTCTGAGGAGCAAAGAATGTTTTTTTGGATTACGTCAGGCAATATCTTTGGCAAGATAAAAGATTGTAGAAGATTCCTTGTCTTTTCACCTTGATGACGTGGGTTTGGATTACCCAATGAAATGCTTCCAAGACTACACACCTTAAAGCATCACGTGCTGTTTGTGTGAGCGTCCAGCTTGAGGAGTTTATAAGTCTTTGGTGGACAGCATTAACGATGAGCAGGAAAGAAGAAAAGAAGATAGCAGTAGTAAGTCCTTTTGTCTCATGACAAAAAACCCTGAGATCATATGTAGAAGGACATATCCTTCGCAGTGTCCTTGAAAACCACACAACATCTGTATCCAGCACAGTATCTGTCATTTCTTCAAAGCATCTCTCCTCAAACGTCGTCTGAGGTAGCGTCGAACGGATGAGAATCTCAAGTTCTTATTCTCTTCAGAAGCAGAAAGTCTCAGTGTCGGAGAGTTATGATGCTGGAAAACATCACACATCTCCATGTGTTTTGGCCAAACAGTTGAAGGGAAATGGAGATGAGGAGATTAGATATGGCGGCCTGTGAGGAAGTAGAGGGGACGGTCCTCGCTGCAGTTGGCCGTCTGAAACTCATCCCGCAGACGAAACTGCCACTCATCCTCCAGCTCCAAACGAACAATAGTCTGACGCAAAGAGCTCCGGTCCTGACAGATCACGCACAGCGTGGCACCTGCAAGATGAGCGACAGAAATCATGATGATTTAAAGCTTCTTATAAGACCACAATGTGCTTAGAGGGGTGTGCTATTACTGTTCTGATGACTCTGATGAACTGTTAAGTTAAAAAACTCTGTGGACTGGGATTCTGGACTATTGAGATTACACTGTCATGACCATTTTAGTTAGAATTTGCAATTTTAGCTTGTTTGAGATTCTGCTTAAAAGTATAGCACTTTGAAAGTTCAAGTAAGAATAAGTTGCTTTTATTCGTTAAACTGATCAAAAGTGACAATAAGACATCAAATCAGCATGTTAGAATAATTTATAAAGGATTATGTGACACTGAAGACTGGAGTGATGATGCTGAAAATTCAGCTTTGCATCACAGGAATAAATTATATTTTAAAATATATTCAAATGGAAAAATTTTAATAATATTTCAAAATATTACAGTTTTTGCTATATTTTGTTATCAAATAAATGCAGCCTTTGTGAGCATAAGAGACGTACTGACCTCAAACCTTTTGTACTTTTTGATAATGTAAGTGTAATTTTGATTTTCCTAAATAATATAAACACTATATTGCCATCTAATGAATAGGTTTGACTAGTTTAGTAATTTCCATGAGTGCTAATCTTAATGTTTAAGCATTTAATGATATTGTAGGGAATTGTGTCCTCCTAATTTTATAGCAAACGTTTGGACAGGACCCTTTTTTACTCTAACATGACAATGCCTCTGTGTACAACGCAAGGTTCACAGAGAAATGTTTGAGTCAGTGTGAAAGAACTTGACTGGTGTGCATAAAGCCAAATCCTAATCCCAGCTGAACACCTCTGGTGTGACTTTAAATGCAGACCTTGAGCCAAAAACTCATCGCCAAACACCAATGACTTGTACATACACTATATGGACAAAAGTATTGGGACACTCCCTTCTTTAGAACAGAAAAAGGCGCTTCCAAAACTGTAGCAACAATGATGGAAGCATGAAAATTGTATTTCCATCTCTGTTGCTTCAGTTTACAACAAACCTGTTTATTTGAAGGGGTGTCCCAATAGTTTTGACAATATAGTATATATATATATATATATATCTAGCCTCACCTTTGAGGAAGTTGAATTTCTTCAGGAGGCTTGAAACGACAAAGGAGTCGCACAAGTAGAGCAACAGCCCACTGAAGACCACCCCTTGATGATCCACATTCACTGAGTGAGGCCGAGAGCTCATGTAACATGTCTGAATCTGTAAACACAAAGAAAATTTTTACAGACTGAACTAATATGCAGAATATAAACTGTCAATACTGTGTCCCCATGCAATTTCATTTATTTGACCACTTATTCAATTCAACTGTTGTTTTATAAAAAACACATAATAGCACACAGGTTTGGAGTGATATTAAGAAGAGTAAATAATCAAAATGTGTTAATTTGGGGTGAACTATCTTTTGAATTGTGAGGCTCAAATGTATTTTTACCTGTGAGCCGAGGTTGAGGTAGCTGTCTATGGAGAGCACGGGGTTAGCGGCATTACAGAGGGCCAGAGGAAAGAGACGATGGCTACAGGACTGCAGAAACTTCTCCAGCAGGAATTGAGCTGGTGCGGACAGCAGTGTGTGTTCACTGTCTGGAGCGCAAACATACTGAGACGCACACACACGCACTGGAGTCTCCATCCTCTGCACAACAAAAGAGATAAAGGAAGAGGGTGTTAGTCTTTTACAATGTTCTTTACAATTTGTACAATCTTTTTACAGTTCCAGAAATGTGACAAATCAAAAAAATATAATAAAATATAATATAATATAATATAATACACAGTCCAAACATTTGGGGTTGGTAAGATTATTTAAATATTTTTCAAAAAGGTCTCTTATGCTCACTAAGGCTGCATTTATTTGATCAAAAACACAGTAAAACAGTAATATTGTTAAATGGTCTTACAATTTAAAAACTGTTTTCTATGTCAATATATTGTAAAATGCAATTTATTACTGTGATCAAAGCTGAATTTTTTAGCATCATTACTCCAGTCTTCAATGTCAAACAGACCTTCAGCAATCATTCTAATATGCTGGTTTCCTACTATTCCTTCTATATCAATGTTGAAAACAGTTGTGCTGCTTAATATTTTTATGGAAACTGTGATGTTTTCTTCAGGATTCTTAAGAAAAAGTTCAAAAGAGCAGCATTTATTTGAAATATATATATTTTTTGTAACAACATAAAAGTCTTTACTGTCACTTTTGATTTAATTTAGCGTATCCTTGCTGAATTCAGGTGTTAATTTCTTAAATTAAACCTTACTGACACCAAACTTTTGAATGGTAGTGTAATATAACACATTATATTGATTTATATCTATATCTATATTTAATTACAGAAATTGTGCAAATTCAGACATACATTGTGAATGTAAATTTTAGGATGTTTTAAAGCTCAGTTGTTTAAGTCAGTAAGAGTTGAGAGAATTGCTTGAAATGCATTCAAATGAGTTGTTTCATACCGCCCACTAGTGAATGTATAATCTAACTGCAGCTACCATTAACTAATATTAGTGTTTGGCTGTAAGCAAACTTTGAAGTAGCCTTTTCAGTTCTGAAGGGACATTATGAAGCTCACCATGAGTTTGGGCTTGATAAGAAAGTCTTTATGTCCTCCGATGGGGATGTGTTTCTTCATGATGCTGAAGTGATTGAACCGACAGAGCAGAAGACCGCTGCTGTTCGCCCTCAGGTTGAAGTCCACCTCTTCACATGTGAACCTACACACACATTAATACTGTTAGACACCTTAAAAACCCATATACATGACCCTGAACCACAAAACCAATCATAAGGGTCAATTTTTCAAAATTTATATTTACACATCACCTGAAAGCTAAATAAATAAGTTTTCCATTAATGTTAGGATAGCAGAATGTTTGGCTGAGATACAACTATTTGAATATGTGAAATCTGAGAAAATCGCCTTTAAAGTTGTCCAAATGAAGCTCTTAGCAATGCATATTTCTAATCAAAAATTACGTTTTATTTATATTTATGGTAGGACGTTTACAAAATATCTTCACAGAACATGATCTTTACTTAATATCCTAATGATTTTTGGCATAAAAGAAAAAATTCTAATTTTGACTGCTATTGCTACAAGAATAGCTGTGCTACCTAAGACTGGTTTTGTGGTTCAGGCTCACATATGTGCCAGTACTCAAAAACGACATGATCTTCCCTCTCAAAACACAAACGCTCACCGGTTGAGGTCATACTGGACGTTCTGGGTGAGGTCGACGTTCAGCATGATGAGGTCGTGGAGGTGACAGCGAGAGAAAGGACTCATGGGAGCTTGAGAAGACAAACTACTGCTCCATTTCCGCAGGCCACACATGGCATACAGAGAGATCTTAGGAGTGGCCTCCATGTGCTGCAGGACGCTCTTCAGTGACACGTTCATCACCTCACTGAAAGAAAGGCAGAAAATCCAGAGATGTTAGACAGTGAAGACATTCCAACAAATCCATACACGGATTCATCCATCATTACATACCTGTTGCCCTCAGGTCCAGGCTGATGGGCGTTCCACAGGACACAGGAGTCGTCCATCATAACGATGAAGGGCCACACATCCTGTCGTTTGACACCTTGCTCCTCTTGCCTATTCCTCTCCAGCTCCAGGTTGTGGTAGGACAGTTCCTTAATCATGAATCGTGCCGCTCCTGAAACGCCACATTAATGCAATAGTCACAACAAGAAGGAATAATGGAAGCTTGTTTCTGACACTGACTGTATTTGTATCTGTATTTTATTTTCTCAGAATTGCAGAATATGACCTTGCAATTGTGAATTCTGACTTCTTCTTTTTTTTTCAGAATTGTGACCCTAGCCCACAAAACCAGTCTTATATTTTATAGTATATTTGTAGCAAAAGCCAAAAAAATACACTGTATGGGTCAAAATTATCGATTTTTATTTTATGTCAAAAATCATTAGGATATTAAGTAAAGATCCTGTTCCATGAAGACATTTTGTACATTTCCTACCGTAAATATATCAAAACGTAAGTTTTGATTAGTAATATGCATTGCTAAGAACTTCATTTGGTCAACTTTAAAGGTGATTTTCTCAATAATTAGATTTTTTTCCACCCTCAGATTACAGATTCCAGTATCTCGGCCAATTACTGTCCTATCATAACAAACCATACATCAATGGAAATCTCAATTTAAAAAAAACTACCCTTATGATCGATTTTTTGGTCCAGGGTCACAATTGTGAGATGTAAACGCAACTGCATGAGTTATAAAATCTGATTCTGAGGAATAAAATAATAATAATTTTTTTTTTTTACCCAAAACAGTCTTCCATAAGGAACTTGTGTGTTACATACAACATGAATATTACACTAGATTATAAATACAATAAAAACAGGAAAGTCAACAATTACTTTCATGCAATGGCTGATAACAAACAAATGTGCATTATTAAAATATTAGACCATTTTATCTAAATAAATTAAATAAAGCACTAAAAATTACATTTGTGACCCTGGACCATAAAACCAGAAATAAGGGTCAATTTTTCGAAATCATATGAAAACTGAATAAATAAACTTTCCATTGATGTGTTTGTTTGTCAGGATAGGATAATATTTGGCCGAGATACAACTATTTGAAAATCAGAAATCTGAGGGTGCAAAAAAATCTAAATATTGAGAAAATCGCCTTTAAAGTTGTCCAAATGAAGTTCTTAACAATGCATTTTACTAATTGAAAATTAAGTTTTGATATATTTACGGTAGGAAATTTACAAAATAGTTTCATGGAACATGATCTTTACTTAATATCCTAATGATTTGGGGCATAAAAATGTATAATTTTGACCCATACAATGTTTTGCTGGCTATTGCTACAAATACACCCATGCGTGACATTTAATCTTTATAACTAATCATTACAATTTTAGTAATTTTCTATTTACTCTTTAAAAGTACTATAAAACTCCTAAAAGTAAATTTAGGCAACATTCTCTATTATTATTAGCAGAACAATCTTAAAACCTACTGTAACAGTTCAAGAACTTTCAGAAACCCCATTAGACGAATGCTGAGTTTTTTCAATCACAAATGAATGAATATGCAATATTTTTCCTCATTCTGGCCAACACTCACCCACTCCAGAGTTGTTGAACATGGCAGGCAGCACCAGAAGGATGTGGTTTGGCCAGTATTTCCTGTAGAGTGGCATTTCATACTGCTTGACCACCAAAATGTGCAGGTGCTCGGCTCCCTCCATGGCGTGGTAGATGTTGAGCAGGCCGTGCTCCTGACGGCCCGTGGTGGGTGTGAAGATGGGACTTTTCAGCATGCCGGACTCCTGAGTCGGCAAACAGAGCAACACGGTCAATTTAAGACAACTTGTGCAATATGGCCAGAAAACATAATGTAAAATACACGAGCGGTGACTCGGCAACCAACAGGACTTTTTGCATCGCTCAGGTATCCAGGTGCTCATTACATTAGAATGCATATCTAGATTTATTTCCACAGTATGTGCTCAGCACTGTTAACATTAGTACTGTATTTTTATATTTGATTTTAGGCTTCTTTGTATGAATTGCTCTTGGTTATTTGCTTTCTCTTTTACCTTATATGTAACACAGAAATATTTTATTTTGTTTAGATAACTTCCTATTATTGTGTTTAATTTGTGATTTCCATGTGGAATCATGTACTTGCATTTTTTTTTCTTCTTTGTGGGTGTGTATCTGCTCTGTTTTTGTTTTTAGGGTAACTTTGTAACATTTTTCTCAAAGATCTACAGGTGAGAAATAGTTTTTTGGCTAATTCTGGCACATTTACAGCTGTGTTTATTAATGTGCACCGCCTTTGTAAACAAATAAACCTTGAATACAAAGTGTTTCCAAAAAACAAAATGCTGATTGTGGTCATTTTCTTGAAGCTTTTAATTAGTAGCATTTAGTAGCTATCAGCTGTTTTTATAGCTAATGATACTAATTATGCAACTGTTTGCTAAATATGATTATAGCAAATATTATATTACGAAATACAAATCCAATTGACACAAAAACACAGCTGTGGATCATTCAGGTAACAACACAGTTTTAAGAATCAAGTGTATGTAAACTTTTGAACGGGTTCTTTTTTTATAAATTCTTCTATTATTTTCTCTCTATCTTTTTTGTTAATATCAGGTTCCACAGACAAAAAATAACAAGACACGACATGAACATCTTAAAAAAACATCTTCATTTTTGGTTAAAGTGACTAACCAATTTCCGAATTTCCTCTTTAATAAGTGTGTCACTCACCTTGTCTGAGATCAGTGGGAGCCGCATGCTCTCTAAATGACTGCCCTGCTGGCTGAACACAAAATGAGGCTCTTTGGCTTTAGGAATGATAAAGTGCAGCTGGACTTCCTCTCCCAGCATGGACGAGCAGAACGTGAAGGCGTGGAAGGTGCAGTCAGACAGCTAGAATCACACACACAGAACATCTTACAGCAGCCATATACCTGTCTAAACATGCTAGTACTTATGTTTGAGGTTTTTTTATTATATAATTTAAAAATATGTCAATACGTGTTGATGCATCACACTCGTCCTCACCTGAGCAGCAGGAGCAGGCTCGCTGTAATGGTGGCACTGCTCACAGTGGTGAAATGCATTGTGGGCCGCAAATAGGCTGAGTCGAACAGACACCGTGTTTCTCTTCGGGGGCTCCCCTTCTGTTTCTAGTCTTTCTGTTTTAACGCCTTTGAAGATGCAAAACAAAACATGAGCATATCTGCTATTTTCAAGTTGCTTCGAAACGAGACACACCATAATGAAAGAGCAGTTCAATACCGTTCAGTGTTTTTGGCATCCTGTCTGCATACACTTGACTCGCGAATCTGAACTTGGGGTCATGGGGGTAGAGGTCAAAGGGCAGTTTGCGGATCTCCTCCACATCAGGCCACTGCGGCCCACTGGTAGCAGGAACCTTTGATTTGTCTTGCAAGTCTGGAGATTTAAATTCAAGGTCATTAATAAAAGGTCAAGGGAAGGACCATCGGGTGATGTAATTTGGAGATTGCTTTCTTACCCTCCTCCAGCTGTTCTTCATCATATACGTCCACCTCCAAAAGGCGAATCAGCATACGGAACAAGATTCGTAGAAACTGTAGATATGCACCTGTTTTTCCGACCTTAAACAAAGCCAAAACGGAGAATGAGGCATTGAATGCTTGGTAAATGGATGTGGCTTAGTAACAGACATTGTCTCTAACTTGTCTGGCACAATAAAGCATAATTATCCTATTCAGTGGTTTTTTTTGTTTGTTGTTGTTGTATGTTTTAATTAGTTCTTAATATTTTAATACTTAAAAGTTTAAAATACTTTTAAATGCTAAATCTTTTTTATGTTTTGATTATTCTGTTTTTGTACATTTTAGCTACTAAATATTTAAATATTGAATTGTATAAATATTTTATGTAACAAACTTTATATCGTATTTGTTTATTGTATTATATTGAATATTAAAATACATTTGTATATTTAGTGTATTTCAACTGTACATTCTTTATAAACAATTTTTTCACATTTTGTGAATTTTAACTGTCTTTTATATGTTTTGATTATTTTGTTTTTGTGCATTTTAACTACTTTCAAATATTTAAATGTATAAATATTTTATGTAACATTTTATATTGTATGTATATATATGTATTTTTTATTATACAGTACATCTGCATATTTTGTGTATTTCAACTGTATATTCCCTGTATTTTAACTTTTTTTTCACATTTAATTTTTACAAATATTTTTTGCACATTTTGTAATTTAATAGTTAGCTTTTGATATATATTAAGTATTTAACGGTGAATTCTGTATATTTTAACTGTCCCTATTTAATATCAATTTTTTTGTGCACTGCAAAAAATATATATTTTTGCATCTTTTTGTGCATTTAATTTTTTTGTACATTGTGTACAAAATAGTTTTTTACATGGTGTATTTAAACTATGCATTTTATACAATTTACCTATTTTTTATATGTTCAATCTTTTAAATATTTTTGTATAATGTCTCAACTGTGTATTCTGTAGAACAGATGTTTTGTCCATTTTAAATGTCTGTTTCATATTGTTTTTATCTATTTAATACAATATTAATTTGTTATATTTTTGTAATTTTTTATATTCTACCTGTATTTTTGATCACTACATTGTCAATAAACACATTATATCAATAATAGTGATGTTTGCCTTAACAAATAAACATTTAGTTTAGGGAATGTCCGAAATATGTTTTTCAGGGCCAATGCCGATTATTACAGATCAAGTGGACTGATAACCGATATTTTAATCCGATATATATGTCTGGTGTAAAAAGGAAAATTAATGTTAAAATTAAAAATAGCAAGGGCTCTTACAAAAACTTTCTTGCTTTTAAATTATTTTATCGGCAAATCGGTTTTGAAAATGACTGATACCAATAACCATAAAAATGCCTAATACTGTCCAGGCCGATATTCGTCTGACGCCCCTAATTTAGCTACTCCTCACCTGTGGTGGTCCACTCAGCAGCAGCCGTCTGGGATGGGGCACAGCTGGCCCTTCATAATCCGCGTGGTGCTGCCTGGCTGTGGTCCACTGGCGATAGTACAGGGACTGCTCTGCTCCTCCATGAGCATGAGGAACTGGTGGCCTTAGCGGGCTGCTCCACGCCACATCCGCATGAGGCAGCAGAGACGCTGAACTGGGCTGACCCAGCGTCTCAGGGGCCAGCAGAGCGTAAGCCGCCCGGGACAGCACCGCTGTCCGAGGGAAGACCTGCGTCCTGTTACATTCACGTGGGGCCTGTGTGGACTGGCTCGGCCTCTGAGCTCCCGGAGAGGAGGACGAGGAAGAAGACGAGGAGGCAGAGGAGAACGAGGACGTGGCAGAAGAGGAAGCAGCCTGGGAGTCACACTCCTGTTTGAGGCGAATGGGAGATGAGCAAGTGTCCATTATGTTTCTGCTGCTGGACGGGTCGCTGTGCGAGGATGGTTTGTCAGGTGCGCTTGAAGAACTGACGCCGTTTTCTGTGGTGGAGCCTGGAAGATAATTAAGTATTATGTAAGATCATGTGAGCACATTAGATAAAAATCAGGGCCAACTTGAGTCCAGTGTCCCTCACCAGAGGTCCTGGTAGCAGCGCTGGCATTGCTGGGTGGTCTCTCCAGCTCCATCTGGAGCTCGTCGTGGTCTGCTGTTTCTCCCAAACTCCTCTCGTCATCTGTCGGTCTCTCTTCTCTACCCGTTGAGGTTTTCGCCTCGGGTATTACTCTGCGGGTCACGTACGAGCAGGCCAAGCCCACTTCCTGTTCCAGTGCCGTACGCGTCAGGTAGCTTGAGTCGATCAGACGCAAGTCACAGTACTTCAACGACCTGAATTAAATCACACACAAACATGCTCTTCATGTGTCCATTCAGAAGTCAAAAACACTGACGATTTTAGTTATCCAACAGATTTAATTTGATATTTTGAATAATGCATAGTCTTAAAAAAAAAAGACAAACATGAACTATATTAAAATAATGCAACTGTCCAGTTAAAATAATATATGTACATGGGGAAGATTTTAGAATTGTAGCTGTAGGAACCACAAGGTGGTGCACTTTTTAAGAAAATAAGTCACTGTGCAGCATTTTATTTTATCAAGGTCATCATATAATGTCAGATAATTAATATTTGTCTTATATTAAAAATATTATCATGTATAACTTCAGTTTGATTTCAACTAGAGGTTTGTCATTAAAGACAATACATTATTATTAATATTATTATTAGTCGTAGTATTATTAAATCTAAAAATAAATATTTTTTACATTAACAGAAAATGATAAAATATTTATATTTGTAGTTAAATTTATTTTACACCAATTAAATGAATAAATAAAAAAATAATTAATAATAAAAAAATTAATAATTGTACCAGAAATTATATATATATACAATACTGTGTAAATATATTTGGTCAAAAATACATTAAAAATAGTAATATTGTGAAATATTCTATTTGAATATAATTTAAAATGTTATTTGAATTTTCATATATAAGCTACTGAAAAAAATTAAGACAAAATTGTCTGGATTTATGATTTACAGTTATGTTCTTTGAGTAAAACGAAATTTATGTTTTATTCTGTAAACTGCTATTAACATTTCTTCCAAATTTGAAATAAAAGTGTCGTCCTTTACAGCACTTTTTGCATAAAATGACAGTTGATCAAAATTACAAGATGCCATGCTTTCAGACATGTTTATAATAATTTTTAAACAACACAATACCGATGTTTTAACTTCGGAAGAGAAATAACTATTTGGTGGAATAATCCTGATTGGACAATAGGACAATATTTGGCTGAGATACAACTATTTGAAAATCTGGAATCTGAGGGTGCAAAAAAAAAAAAATCTAAATATTGAGAAAATCGTCTTTAAAGTTGTCTAAATTTGCTTTTAGTCATGCATATTACAAATCAAAAATTATTTTTTTTATAATTTTATTATAAGAAATGTACAAAATATCTTCATGGAACATGACCTTCACTTAATATCCTAATGATTTTTGGCATAAAAGAAAAATGTATCATTTTCACCCATACAATATACTGTTGGCTGTTGCTACTTATGGTTTTGTGGTCAAGGGTCACATCTTATTTGAAATTTGGCAGAAATGTTATCAGACCTTCATAAAATTAAGATCTTACTTGAATCCATACCTAGTAAATATATAAAGAACAACATCACATGGAGTACCTTGGGAATGTCTCTCCTAGAGGGTCTTTTCCTGTGAGGATGACGATGCATGGAAGCCCTTCCAGATCTTCATATGTATGTGGGACCCATTCTTCATTCTTACAGCCCCTCCAAGCCTGAAATACACAGATTGCTTATTCCAAGCTTATTCTGGTGATTTTAAGGATTTTGTATTCATGAGGGGACCTGGTTCTTACCCGCAGACGGGCACAGAAGTGGACCGGCAGGCTGATCTCAGCAGCAGGGCTTCCCAGCAGCACAGCGAAGCGGTACTGCAGTCCCAGCTTATCCCGGGCCTCCTCCAGCCGCTCCTGCGCCAACCGTGCCAGCTGCAGCGAGGGCACGCGCACCAGAAGCATGTGCCCACACCCGTGTCTGCTGCGGCCCGGGACGCTCAAGAGATCCTCCACCATGGCGAGGGTCTGAGGGGTCACGTGATCCCGCAGCGACGGGGCCGCCGTGAGGGCCATCAGGGCCTCTGTGTACTGCTGTATCAACAGATAGCTGCGGATCACCATGCTGTGCAAATGCGGGTGCCTGAAATCAGCGAGGAAGACACAATGAGGGATAGAAACGGAAAGACACAACACATGCATATGGTTGGAAATGCACAAAAACTGCTGATTTTAAGACAGGGTCATCTAAAATAAAACCTAAAATGTACTAAAAATAACTAAAACTAAACCCGAAATAAAAAAATAATAAAAACATATTTAAAGACAAATGTAAAAAATAATGACAGATTAAAAATTTGATTAAATAAAAATTAGAAAAAATTACACAAATTACAAAAAAACTACTGATAAAACTATTGATAAAAGCTACATTCATACTAAAATAACTAGTGTTGAGGAAAGTTACTTTTAAAAGTAATGCATTACAATATTGTGTTACTCCCTAAAAAAGTAACTAATTGCGCTACTTAGTTACTTTTTATGGAAAGTAATGTGTTACGCTACTTTTGCGTTACTTTTTAAATTTGGGCAGGGCTTGCTTGTTTGTTTTTAATATAAAAAGTTAGATTTTTAGCATATGCACTGCAAAAAATGATTTTTGTCTTGTTTTCTAGTATAAATATCTAAACATTTTTGAATCAAGATGCATTTACTTGACAAGTGAAATCAAGTCTTTTTTTTTCTAAAAATAATTATCAAAATTTTGTTAGTTTTTGCTTAAAACCAGCAAAAATATCTGTCAATAGGGTAAGAAAAAGAATCTTAATTAAACAAGATTTTTTTTTCTCACCCCTTTAACAGATATTTTTGCTTTTTTAGAAAACAACACATAATATCTAAAGTCGTTTTGGTTGTAAAGTAAATTCATTGATGTTTATAATAGAAAACAAAACAAAAATACTAATTAAGAAACTATTTTTTTCGCAGTGTGTAAAAGCCCTTTCACACCAAAAAGTGAAACGAATAAGCCTAAGGCTGAAGGAAAAGTACATTTTTTGAAAAAGTAACTCTGATATTTTCTTGTAAATTAAAAAAGTAATGTGTTAGTTTTTTTTTTGCTACTTTTACTAGTAGCAAAAAGTAATCTGATTACGTAACTCATGTTACTTGCATTTATAGTGTGAAAGCAGTTAGATGGCAATTTGCTTTAAATCATCATTGTGTTTATGTATTTGTATTTTACAAGTGCATTTTGAGTAAATATGAAAATGGGACTGACCTCTCCAGCAGGGTTTTGACCATCCGCTCAAAGGCATCGTCACACCGGAGGATTGGACTTGCTACTCCCCACTGCAAGGACCGGCTGTAGTCCTTCAGCCCAAAGTAGACCAGGTCCTTAGGAGAAGCCTCAGTCTGCTGTTACATGCAAACAGACACATGTCCATTTTACCTCAATGATCACAGTGTTGTTTCTTTTCACTCTTAGTTCTGGCCTGAAAATGCTTTGAGTGTGTCTATAAATACATCTATGTCAGTACAAAATAACAATAATGTAGGCATTAATTGCATTAATATCATACCACAGTGTGTTATAAATGTGATTTTTTAATAGTTACAAACTTTCTGGGATCTAAGATGAACCACAAAGCACAGAATGTGCTGGAAAGACTTTATTCACAGCGAAAAAACAAACATGAACGACTACTATGCTTTGTGAAAACACCCAAAAACGTAAAAAAGCCAACATCAAAACAAAGGCCGTAGCTGCATATTTAAAAATGAGGCATGAACCATAAAAGTTTCAACATCAATTTTTCGAAATGTAAAAAAAAATGATAAACCACTATTCTGGAGAATGCTTTGCTCGAAATAGGAGACCTGCAATAAAACTGCATAAAAGGAACATGAGAAAACTCAAAGAAAATCTTCAGGATAATTAAATTTCACATTGTTAAATGTTTCATTTACGCAGTTAGCTGCTAAATTTGTACATGAAATGTGTGTTTATATACACTACCATTGAGAAAGTTTGGGGTTGGAAATATTTTTTTAAATGTTTTTGAAAGAAGACTCACCAAGTCCACATTTATTTGTTTTAAAAATACAGTAAAAACAGTAATATTATAAAATAGTATTACAATTTAAAAATATAGCTGTGAGCACTAGGCAAAGGAAGCATCAGACCAACCGCAGCAATGAGTAAATAAAGCCATTTTAAGGTGATTTTAGTTAAAATGGGTGAAAAATCATGAAAACAGCCATTAGTAATATGATTTAATCGGTTATCACTTTTGACCACAAGGTGGCACTGTCTCTAAACGTTTTGAGCACTTTCAGGACATGGTTTCAATGGTACATACAACGATTTGTAATGGTACACCAATGCATTGGTAAAAACATAGCATTTTATATCATAATACTCTATTGTAGTCAATGGCAATTTCATGTTTTGTTTAATTATAGCTCCACCAAGAGGCACAATCCCACCAAATTCTTTATGTGTCCTTAGAGTGTGCCCATACATACGTCTCAAATTTGGTGAAAATATCTATATATCTATATATATTTTGTTTTGGAGTTATAGACATTTTTTTATATGAGAAGAGAAAAAAATGACAGATGGCTGACTTGGTTTGAATTTTTTGCCACTTACTATTAATTTTGCCAACTGGGCATTAGCGTTTAGCCGGCACGCTATGCTTCTGAATTTTCTACGGTGGTTTCGTATCGATAGTCGGTTTCTAAGATATTGGCAAATGTTTTTTAAGTGCTAAACCATAAGGCAAAACCTGGCATGTTTGGTATCGCTGGACTCGGCAAGGATTCAGGAGTCTAAAAAGGTGACTCTCGTGAAAATAAGTCAACCACACCCAAAGTTATAAGCATGTGAATATTTGATTTGAGCAGAAAAAACAGAAACAGAAATATTGTTTACATTATAAATGTCTTATACTGTCACTCGATTAATTTATTGCATCCCTGCTGAATAAAAGTATGCATTTCTTTAAAAAAAACGTACTGACTCCAACAGCAGCAGTAAATGCATATATGCTTAAAATGCTTGTCAGTCATCTCATTTAGCTGTCCTCCATAAATTCCTTTACAGTTCTTCTCGGGGTCAGTGAAACTCACCAGGTTCTCAGTGTTGGGCCAGTGCACTTCATTCTGGGTACTGATGCGTGACTGGCGGCTCTGCAGGGTGAATGGGAAGCAGCTGACCTGCAGAACCAGCAAGTTTATGGCTTCCAGAACCTCCGGACAGTTCACCACGCGGTCGGCCAATCCCTGCAACTCCCCGTGACAAACCGACCCTGACAGAGCACTGACGGAGAGAGAGAATAAAGACAAGCCGTCTTAACACCAACGTTTCTGACAGATCCTGATACAAACCACAGATAGTTGTGTGTCTCACCTGGTTAGGTCGACGTGCGAGTTGTCGTGAATGAGGACGAAGAGTGTATAAGGGTTCTGCTTGACCTTCCTCATGAAGGCCTCCATTTTTGTGTGGACTTCCGCGTCCAGACGCACCACATACTTTTCAGACTTCTGCAGCGCTAATGACGCGTCCTCTATACCTAGGTCGATCAGGACGCCTAGCAAAGACATGAGGACAACAACAATGTTAAATATAACTACAATGAACCTTTAATTACATTTAAAGGGACAGTTCACCCAAAAATGTAAATTCTGTCATTTACAAGCCCTCAAGTTGATCCGAACCTGTTGCTGATACCCATTGACCTCCATAGTATGGAAAAAAATACTACAGAGGTCAATGGGGACCAAAAACTGTTTGATTGCAAAACATTCTTTTTGAATTTGAAGATCAGGGTAAATGTAACTTATTTTGTCTTCTGTAACTATCTTCTGTAGCTTCTGAAGGGCACTACTGTTCTGTAAAGAACCCCAGGCTCTTAATGCATTGTTTTTCCTTCTGGTGCATCAGTGAGTGTTTAAACCTTCTGTAATAGTTGCATATGAGTTCCTGTTGGAAAGGTTTCAAATACACAAAAAAAGCTGAAAAAGCAAAGAATTTGTAGGGCCTGAAGGATTTTTCTAAAAAACAGCAGGCAGTTTAACTGTTCAGGATAAACAAGGGAATCATGAACAACTATCACTAAACAAAAAAACTCTGTGGCTGTGGATCATTCAGGTAACAACACAGTATTAAGAGTCAAGTGTATGTAAACTTTTGAACAGGGTCATTTTTATAAATTCAACTATTATTTTCTCTTGTGACGCTTTTATGTGAAATATCTTAATCAGGTCAGTACTAAATAAAAAATAACATGCATTTTGTATGATCGCTCTTATTTTGATCAAATAATTAACATTTTGCAGATACTAAAAGGTGTTTGTAAACTTTCAACCTCAACTGTGTCTTCTTTTGTGTTCATCAGAAGAATAAAATTCATAGAGATTCAAAACAACTTGTAGCTGAGTAAATGATGAGAGAATTTTCATTGCTGAAATATCCATTTAACTGTCAAGGCAAGAAGGTTTTGTGAAAATGTTCTTGACAAAACAATGGGCAAAACAAGTTGAATATTCTTTGAAATCTGCCATATTGTCTCTTCTGCTGTGATGTACCTGATTGTCGTATTCGCTGGACTGTTTGGTGAACCAGGACGTGGGATGGTGGTACCAGAATCAGGAAGTCAACTTTGCAGAAGCGGCCCAGATCTAAACTCTGGCTCCCTGAGTCAGCGATAGCACACACCTGCGACAAAAGGCTGCGTGCAACGCTCAGCTGAGGAGGGTGTATCTGAAAGCCATCACTCAGCAGATCTGCAACACATCGAAAGTCAATATAGTATATAGTATAAAGCATTTTAACCAAATAAAGGGAGACAGCAAAGGCTCACCTGGTCCTGATTCTGGTACCATGGCTGCGGCCTCTTGGGAGTGGATGTATTCGGTCAGATGTCCCTGAAAGGGCTGAACCACACGGTCTTTGCGTTTACGCTGGTACCGAACAAGCTGTTTGTCCATGTTGTCTCCTGTAGCACCACAATCAGTTTGAAATGAATAAAAGAGACACATGCTACAGTTCAAAAATCTAAAAAGCATATTTGAAAGAATGTAACACTTTTATTCAGCAAGGTCACATTACATTGATCAAAAGTAACAGTTAGACATATACATTGTTACAACAATGTCTGTTTCAAATGCTGGTCTGTTAAACTTTCTATTCATCATAGAATTCTGAAAAACAATGTATCACTGTTTCCACACAAATAATAAACTATTTTCAATGCTGATAATAGTAAGAAATGTTTTTTGAGCAACAAAGCAGCACATGAGAAGGATTTGCGTAATGACACTGAAAATTTGGCTTTGCCATCACAGGATAAATCATATTTTTAAAATATATTACCATAGAAAAGTTAGTTTAAGTTGTACTAATATTGCACAATATTATAGTTTTTACTGTATATTTGATCAAAAATGCAGCCTTGGTGAGCATGAGAGACTTATTTCAAAATATAAAAAAAAAACAAAAAACAAATCAATCACCAACTTTTGAACAGTAAATGTACAATTAATATAGTTAATGTCACTGTGCAAAAAAATGGCAAATTTAAACGGTGTAGCCTAGATTTTGTCCCCCTTGATTCCTTAGGGTTGTGCTCTCAGAAACATTTTAGATTAGTTTAGATTGTAATAATATTTCACAATATTACTGTTTTTACTGTATTTTTGATTAAATAAATGCAGCAATGGCCTAACAGAAAGTTCTTAAAAAAAAAAAAAAATTGTATACTTTTGACAGGCAAATATAAAATTGATACAGTAAACGTCAAAAAAATGGTTTGGCTTATATATTTTGAACAGTGTGGTCTATAAAACAAATTGTCAAAAACATACTTTACAATCTCAAGTTATGTTCAACTTTTGAACTACTTCCTAAAATCACCATTTATTTATTTTCTAAACCCTTGTTTTTATGTGCATTTTGAAGTAGTGCATCAAAAATGAATGCAATTTCAAATAAAAAATCCCTTTTAAATTCACAAAAAAGTTTTTAAGCTCACTTGAGGTGGTTTTTATCTTGCGGAAAAGGGATAATGCAAATAATGGGAGATGGAAACACATTTGCAGATTAAACTCCTCCATACGCATCAAAAAAGTCACGTGACTTTGCGCTATGGGATGGCAAAACCTGACTAACCAGCCTTCCGCAGCTTCTAAAATGTAGTTATGGTCATTCTGAAATGCTTGAGCAAAGCCTGCCAAATTATTTCTGTATAATTGCCTCCTAGAAGTGTCTTACATGACTGTGTTCCCAAACACTGCAAAAACAGGCTTATCTTATTTAGCATTTTTGTCTTGTTTCTAGTCAAAATATCTAAAAATTCTTAAATTAAGATTTTTACTAGATAAGACAATTTTTTACTAGATAAGAAAAATGACATAAGATAAATAGCCTTGTTTCCAGGGGGAAAAAATTTATTAAGTGCAGTTTGCTTAAAATAAGTTAAATTATCTGCCAGTGGGGGTAAGTAAAATACTCTTGTTTGAAGAACATTTCACTTACTCCACTGGCAGATAATTTTACTTGTTTCAAGGAAAAAAACTAAATTAAGTGCATTTTGCTTAACACAAGACTAAATATCTTACGTCCTTTTGCATATCTAGTAAATACATGTTAATTTAAGATATATATTTAGATATTTTAACTAAAAACAAGACAAAAATACTAATTAAGATACACCTTTTTTTGCAGTAAACAACAGCCGCATTTATTATGAAAATCATTACATTCAGTGGCTTCTTTTCCTTTTCTTAGTGATTTTTTCCCAGTGCCAATTTATCAGCAAGTGACGATTTTTTCTCTTTGACTCATTGGATAAAAACCTGTGCTTATTTGCAAATGTTTTATGCAAAATTACAATTTTGCGCAAAGGTTAACTCACCTAAAGAGGTGCTCTGGAAGTGTGAGGCGAGCACACTAACTTTCCCCGTGATGAGCTCATAGCTGATCTCCTTCAGAAACTCATTAGTAGTGAGCATGCTCTCCGCCAAGGCTCGAGACTGATATTTACCTGAGAAAAATAACAGCATAGATTTAAATAAAAGACAATAACATACCATGTTCAAAAGCCTTTCAGCTTTGAGTTTTAATAAGCCAACGGTGTGACTTTAGAACTTTGAATTGAGAAAGAAGTCTTTTGAGAGTAGCAGAACGTACCCAACACTAGCACGCAGAACTCATTAGCTCCACTTTTGGAGGTGCAGATGATGAGCACATAGTTGGGCAGACACTGCTGCTGCTGCGGTGGGGTTTCACTCAGCGAGCGCAGCGACTCAGAGATGCCCTCGCCCAGAGAGCCGTGGCTCACCAGCACCTGAACGCTGCCGCCTGACACACTGGCCTCCATTCGGGCTAACCAGGGCAGCTGGGCGGGGGACACAGGAGGGCCGGTTGGACCGCAGAGCATTGCCTTCAGAACGATCTGCTCAAACTCTTCCCGTAATGGGATCTGCTCCGTACCTGCATTATAAGTCCTCACTATGAAGCAAGTACTCATTGATCTTGATGCATTTGAAATAAGATATTTAACAAGCTGTGCACTCCTATCTATATATCGTAAGTGTATACATCTATGTTGTTGATGCATTAGAACTTATTTTACATGCATTAAAACGTATCGTATGTCAGCGTATTTACCTAGCCGAGCGAGGTACTGCAGTGTGAGCAGTATCATGGTCTCTGTGGTGAGTAACTGGCTTGCTGACATGCCCAGACTGGCGAGGGTCTTCTCATTGAGCTCTCGGCCTTTATAGCAGCTCACCAGAAGGGGGCTCACCACCAGATCACCCACATTGCCAAAGAAGTATGGTAAAGTGCCTTGACCTGGAGGGGAAATTCACACAAACACGTTCACACACACATCCAAACACTTAAAAATGCTTGTATATAAATATATAAAGGCTGTGATGATGATTTTTTCTTTCTTTCTTTCTTTTTTTTTTTTTAAGAAATTAATACTTTTATTCAGCATGGATGTGTTAAATTGATACAAAGTAACAGTAAAGACTTGTATTGCTAGAAAATATTTCTATTTTTAACTTTTTATTCATCATCAAAAAAAAAAAAAAATCCTGAAAAAGTATCACAGGTTCCAAAAAATATGAAGCATCACAACTGTTTCCAACATTGATAATAAATCAGCATATTTGACTGATTTCTGAAGGATCGTATGACACTGAATACTGGAGTAATGATGCTGAAATTTAGCTTTGCATCACAGGAATAAATTATATTTTAAAGTACATTAAAAGAGAAAACCGGTATTTTAAATTCCAATAATATTTCACAATATTACAGTTTTTTCTGTATTTTTGATCAAATAAATGCAGCCTTGATGACTTCTTTAAAAAACATTAAAAATCATACTGATCTCAAATTTGGTAATGTACATAATTAAATGAGTAATAAATAAATTATATATCGGTGACCATGGACCACAAAACTGGTCATAAATAGCACAAGGTATATTTGTCGTAATAGCCAACAATACATTGTATGGGTCAAAATGATAGATTTTTCTTTTATGCCAAAAATCATTATTATTTTTATCAGTATTTGGTAAAGATCATGTTCCATGAAGATATTTTGTAAATTTCCTAAATATATACAAAACTTATTTTTTGATTAGTAGTAGCCTATGCATTGCTAAGAACTTATTTTTGGACAACTTTAAAGGCTATTTTCTCAATATTTAGATTTTTTTGCACTCTCAGAATCCAAATATTGTCCTAACCTAACAAACCAAAAATCAATGGAAAGCTTATTTATTCAGCTTTCAGAATATGAATAAATCTCAATTTTACAAAAACGGACCCTTTTGACTAGTTTTGTGGTCCAGGGTCACTTATATTATATAAATCTAATAAATATAATTAATAAATATGAAGACTGACCAATGAGAAGGACTGGTCGGAGTCCGGAGGAGTTCAGAAGGTTGTCAGGGATGATGACAGTTTCTCCCGCTGTGATTGGTTGGGGCTGTATGACCCCTGACACTGATGGAGGCTGTTGATTGGACAGGGACAATAAAGAACCTGGAACAAAGGAGCAAAACATTACATGTATGCACTCATTGTACTGGAACATACAGCATGTGCTGTCAAGCCATTGTGGAAACCAAATAAACCTTCAGTCTCTCTCGCTTTGTTAACGTGACACTCCAATCAATGTTGTGGACAAGGTAACTAAGCTACAGGATCGCAGTGGATGGATCTCCAAGCTCCACTCTTTCAGCTGTTTTAATGCATAAACCCTCCAAGCTGCTGCTGAACAGTTCAGGGCCTACTTTAGCATGACCCTTCACCTCTATTTCTACAACAACAATGAATAAATCATCCTCGTGGATGGAAAATGTCACGTCCCTTGGTACTTGTTAGAAACTAACGCGAAGGTAATCAAATTCATGGCTGTCTTCCGCTCGGGGATGCGCATAAACGACCTGGATGAACTGACCGAGAGCAGCACAGAAGAGCACATTAACAAACAACAGGCTGAGGATGATCAAGTCAAACCCACCAGAGCTGCATGTCAGCGGGCGGATGGCTGGCACAGGGACGGCCGTGGCTGGGACGGGGACGAGAGACGTGGGGTGCCAACTGCGGTGACGCTTTTTAGGCGGACCCGATGACATAGCAGAGGATGCTGCAAAAAAGAGATCTGATGAGTTCAAATAGACTTTTGCATCACCACTAATGATATGCATCAGGAAGCATTGTGATTGGCCCGTTTAATGCTTACCTGGACTGTCTCCTGGTTCTGCGGTCCTATAGCCATGAGTAGGTGTTGCAAGTGTGTTTGTATGAGGCGGGCTTAGTAGACCGGACCGTCCATCCATATTTAGACCATTAGTTAGACCGTTTACTCGCAGGGCAGTGGGAACTGAACAACAACAAAAAAAAGGTTTGAAAGTCAATAAAACAATGGTCTGCATTTACACTGCCGGTCAATAGTTTGGGATTTTTAATGAATTTTAAATACGTTTCTAATTTATTTGATTAAAAACACAGGAAAAAATTATATCGTGAAATATTATTATGATGTAAAACATCATTCTTCTAATTTAATATACATTAAAACTGAATTTATTTCTGTGATCAAAGCTGAATTTTTCAGCATCATTACTCCAGTTTTCAGTGTCACATGATGCTTTGAAAATCATTCTAATATGCTCATTTATTATTAATGTATTAATTATTAATACTTTTTTCGTTGCTGAATAAAATGTAAAACAAAACAAACAAAAAACAGCATTTATTTAAAATCTTTTCTAACAATATACACTACTGTTCAAAAGTTCCTGGATAGAACATTTTTATTTTTTGAAAAAAAAAAAATGAATACTTTTAAAACAAGGATGTTTTAAATTAATAAAAGGTGATGGCATTGTTAGAAAAGATTTATATTTTGAATAAATGATATTCTTTTTAACTTGTTATTCATCAAAGAATCCTGAAAAAAAAAAGGTCGCTAAAATATTTGGTACATTGAAAAATCTAAGAATAAATCAGCATATTAGAATGATTTCTGAAGGACCATGTGACACTTAAGACTGGAGTAACAGCTGATGAAAATTCATCTTTGCATCACAGGAATAAATTATAATGTTAAAATATATTAAAATTAAAAACCATTATTTTATATTGTAGTATTATTTTTTTTTCTGTATTTTTGATCAAATAAATGCAGCCTTTTGAGCAGTAGTGTATTTAATCACAAAAACACAGTAAAAACATTATATAGTGAAATATTTGTATGTTTAAGACAACTGTTTTCTATTTGAATGTATTTTGAAATATAATTTATTCCTGTGATGCAAGGCTGAATTTTCAGCATCATCACTCCAGTCTTCAGCGTCACATGATCCTTCAGAAATCATTCTAACACGCTGATTTTTTTTTTTACAAAATTCGTAAAGCACATTTCAGACTAAAATGTATTCAAGAATTTCCCAAGAGCCCTGAGGAGTGTCATGTTTGACACATTAATGGCTAATGTCCACTCTTCGGTGACAAACAACGCAAACAGCCCGACCTACGCACAAACGCACACAAATTTAATAGGGAGGAAAGCATTCTCGCTCATTTCTGAAGGAGAAATGGGTCCTGTGGAGCACAGTTTATTGATTTCCTTTAACTGATGGCATATTGATAATGAACTGCTGGGCCACTTTTACATCTAATATTCCTGATACACACATAAATAGAGCACATTTGTTAAACATCAATCGCAAGCGCAAACGCAAGCGTGGGCTGACATTAAAACCCTTAATACAGAATTTCTGTTCTTATATTGATGACTTGGAGTGAGTTCATGTGTGTGTGTGTGTGTGTGTGTGTGTGTGTGTGTTTGCAAAAGGGGTTGTGTAAGCAGCCAATAAAATGACCTTCAGAGAAAAGATTCAGTCTATCCTTTCGTGGAGAAAAACAAACAGTGAAGCAGCTGACAACATTTGAACCATAAAGTTGACCATAATTGGTCGGTCATTAATTATCAATTTATTAATTGCAAATACATTTTAATTTGAATATTATATTCAAAGAATTCCATGTATACTATACTATACTTTACATAAATAAAAGTCAATTATCAGTTAATCTAAAAATACAATACAAAATGCAAACACATTCTAATTTTAATATTTTACCTATTTATAGTTACATTTTGAAATTACATTCAAATAATTTGTATATTATTTATAAAACGTATATTATATTGGTAACACTTTAGAATTAGGTGTCATTTGTTAACATTACTACAAACTAACATAATATTATTACAATAAACATAAATAAAAAAAGAACATTTATTACACTATTAATTACTTAGTTAATATTAGTTAATAAAAATAGTCAATCACTGTTTGTTCATGCTAGTTCACAGGGCATTAACTAATGTTAACGAACACAACTTGTGATTTTAATAATGCATTAGTAAATGCTGAACTTAACATGAACTAAAATTAATAAATGCTGTAGAAGTATTGTTCATTCTTGGTTCATGTGAACTAATGCAGTTAACTAATAAACCTTATCAAAGTGTTCCAGAGAATATAAATGCAAATATATTTTAATAAAAAAATGTTTACCTTATGTAATGTTTTTTATATATAAATCGATGTATATTATAATCTATTTAAACAATTTATTAACTTTTATGGAAGAAACATTAGCAATTTATTAATTTAAAAATAGAATGATTTTAGTATTTTACCTTATTTATTGTTTAGAAATGTAGCAAAGTATTTAACAAAATGTGTTTTTTGTTCAATAAAACCACAATAATTACATTTAGATATTTAAATAAATCCAGTTTTGGGGAAAGCTACTTTTTTTTTAAAGTAATGCATTACAATATTACGTTACTCCCTAAACTTTTTATGGAAAGTAATGTGTTACATTACTTTTGCGTTACTTTTTAAATCTGGGCAGGGCTTTCTTGTTTGTTTTTAATATATAATTGTTAGATTTTTAGTATATGTAAAAGCCCTTTCACATCAAAAAGTGAAATAAATAAGCCTAAAGCTGAAGGAAAAGTGAATTCACATCTGTACAGTAGAACTGTAGGAGAAGGAAGTTCAACACTCTTCAGTAATGAGAAAAATAAGCACAAAATAATTAATCTAAAGTTAGTTTAGCTTATTAGTATGTTAAGGCTGAATGCACAGTGTGGTTTGTTTACATATTTAATACAAAGCATGAGAAATAGTAATTTAGTGGTGTTTTCTTTAGAAGCACATTTTCCTACCATAAATATATCAAAACTTAATTTTTGATAAGTAATATGCCTCGCTAAGAACTTCATCTGGACAACTTTAAAGGTGATTTTCTCAATATTTTGAATTTTTTTGCACCCTCAGATTCCAGATTTTCAATAGCTGAATCTCGACCAAATATTGTCCTATCCTAACAATCCATACATCAATTGAAAGCTTATTTATTCAGATTTCAGATGGTGTTTAAATCTCAATCATGACTGGTTTTGTGGTCCAGGGTCACATATGGCTTTTTAGCTTGGTATTATGAGAAATCAATGTTACTTGAGATTCAAAATGAGACAAATATCTGGTACCGATTGGCAGTGTCTTGGTCCCGTGGGTCGGTGTGTTCAACGGTTTGAGGAAGCCCAGCTCTGGGGGTCCAAAAATCCCTGAGGATGAGCCAGATTGCATGCGGGCAGGAGGCGAGTCTGTGGAACAAACAATAACTTATTACGATTGCAGCTTTGCTGTTTATTCTTTGTGGAAAATAAAGAAGACATGGCGTTTAAATTAGTTGGTTTGCAATAATGAGCCCTTCTCCTAAACCTATTTTGTGCATTATAAAAGACTGTTATCGCCACTAATGGACGCACTCTGCTGCCAGCTGCCCAGCTCTCTGAATGGTGTTGTGAGGAAGAATGAGACAATGACTTGCTTTCTTTCACCAAACACTGTTGGGTAAACACTGTGTGGCCTCCAGCCAGATGTCACCAAATGCTGAGTAGCCCTCCACCCCTCTTTAACCCCAGGTTTCACCCCCTACCCCCGTATGCGCCCTCCCCCAGGACAGAACATGACCTCTGTGCATGCAACCAGCAGAAGATGGACATACTCCACTGGACAGATGCAGCATGTGTTGTCTTACACTGCTCTTCTTATGTGCTCCAGAGAAACAATTAAGAAATAGAATATTGTTTAGGAAGGTGTGCAATATTTGACGGTCCACACATACACTCACCTGAGAGGGGGAAGGGAGATGGACTGTGGCCATTTGTGTCTCCATTTTCTTTGCTGCTTAGTGAGGATGAGGAACTAGGCTTGGAGGAAGAAGCGCTGCTTGAAAACGGCCTTGTCTTACAATCTGAAATTGGAGAAAAAAATGCACAGGTAATGTCAAGTGAACCATCTGTCTCTTTCAAATTAAACAGATTAAGGATTTTATTCACTGCATTTGTTTTTTTTTTCTTTTTTTTTTCATTGGACAGATCTGGTGTAAGAATAAGATCATGTCAGGGCCTATTTTCTCAGTTTAAACAGCACTCTTTTCTATTTGCCTAGAAAGGATCATCAATTATCAATTTGTGAATCTAGAAATAAATATGCAAAATACATTTTAATTGTAATATTTTACCATATTTGATGTTTAGAAATACAGCAGCATATTTAACAAACAAAAAAATCTGTTAAATAATACACTGATAATTAAATTGGGAAATTGTATTCGAAGAATTCCATGTATACTATAATCATTAATTATCAATTTATTAATTTAAAACAAATGCAAATACAAACAGAAAAAAAACTAAATTTTTTTAACAATGATAATTAAATTAGGAAATTATATTAAAACACTTTTATTTATACTATAGTCTATACACTGTAAAACAAAAAACACAATTTGTTGAATTTAAAATAATTAGTTACCAACAGAATTAAAATAAGTTCATTCAAGTTGTTAAAATGTTAAGTTGTACTAAGTAACAACTTTATTTTACAGTGTATACAGTAAATAATTTAGAAAAGAAAACATCAATTATCAATTTATTAAAAAAAAAAAAATACAATTGCAAATGTATTTTAATTGCAATTAAATACACATTTAAATTAATTTAATTTCAAATAATATTTGACTTTTAATGTTTAGAAATGTAGCTAAATATTTAACAAAATGTGTGTTTTTTGTTAAACAAAACAATAATAATTAAATTTGGAAATTATCTTCAAATAATTAAATGTATACTATATTCTATGTAAAAAAAAAAAACTTGTTAATATTTGTGGAAGAAATAATCAATTACCAATTTATTAATTAAAATAAAATCCAATTGAAAATACATTTAAATCGCAATTAAAAAATACATTTAAATTAATTTAATATTTAGAAATGATTTAACAAAATATGTTTTTGTTAAAACATTGTGAAGTTGTCTTCAAATAATTCTATATACTATATTCTATGTTTATAATTTAATAAATAATTTACCTTTTATGGGATAAATGGTCACATTTCATTTTAAGGTTCATTTCTCGCTATTAACAAACCACTAACTACAAATTTTGCCTTAATAAACTCCTAATTTGCTCCTTGTTAGTAGTTAGTAAGGTAGTTGTTAAGTTTAGGTATTGGGTAGCATTAGGAATGTAAAACATGGTCATGCAAAATATGTGCTTTATCAGCACTAATAAACAGACAATATGCATTTGATACATTTTTAACTTTAATATTTGAACCTATTAGAAGTTGAAATGCAGCAAAAAACTGTCCATTGCTAATAGTTAATTTAAACAATAAACACCGTCTTTGACAGCGCAACAGTTTGGACACAAGTGTGGTACCTTTCCAGCAGATGAGGGTTCCCTTGCACAGAGCACCCTGCGAGTTCTTCACCAGGTAGTACTTTAAGTGCTTCTGCTTCTTCGGCTGAGTGGATAACTTCAGGTTGATGTGGTTGGAGAACTCAGTGAAGTAGCGAAACCCTTTCTCACCACAGCCCACACAGTTTCCCGAAAACCCTTCACGAATACACAAAAACACATCACTACGTGCTCAGTAATCCTAATGAGGCAATAAAATATATTAAATATTGCGTCTGAATTTGTTACTTTTCCACAGCATTGCAAAAGCACAGTGAGATTTGTTGATTAAATCATATGCTTAGATTAGCTTCCTGGAACTGTATTGGAACACCAACCTAAAAGTGCATTTTTCCCATTCTCGTCTGGCAGGAAGCGCTTGTCCACCGCACAGACGAGGATGTGCTCCGGGATGCTGGGCGATTTGGCACCAACCAGCTCAAACCCCGCGGGAACCTCGATAGACTCTGTTGCCATGGAAACCAGGCGCAGATCCTTTCCAGCTTGACAGAACCCTGGGCACAGATGAATAATGAAAATGATATAATGATATAATGAAAAGCGGCCACGCTGATGTAGCTAAATAAGCTACTGTTTACACAATTTTTCAGTGCCACTGTCTCTGGGTTTGCAATGTCATTACCATACGTTTCACTTTGACACTGACTTGGCACTGAAAATATGCTTGTTGATTCAGAATACATGCTGTAAATCATCTATAAATGTCCCTACCATCAACAGTGCAGCAGCCGTCTGGAGGGGGGCCCTGAAGGTAAGGCAACGGTGGGCTGCTGGTGTCTGAATCATCCTCGTCATCCATATCATCGATGGAATTGGAGGACTGGCAATTCGCCAGCACATGGCTGGACAGGTCGGACCTCAAGCTCAGGTCCATTTTGGGCTTAATATCTAGGGTTGAACCAAAAACAGGTGCGTTAATGCGCCATACATGCATATATGCACACTTACACATAAGTATATACTGTATAATGGACATTTTGTAATTTAGGGTACATTCCAAATCAGGAAACAATACAGATATTGGTTTCAGCTGATATATTTTATCTGCTAGTTGTCAACTTAATCATTAAACACCATTCTGATAGTACAATATTTTCCTGCTGCAGAGTTTGTCAACTAATCTTATGGACAAACTGTATGGGTTTACAGGTAACAGTCTATAGTTTCATATTTGACTCATAGTTTCAATGGCAGGCCTTATCTGGCCAACCAAAAGCTATTTTCTTAAACTGGAGTAACAGCTGATGAAAATTCAACTTTGCATCACAGGAATAAATTATACTTTAAAGTATATTAAAATACAAAACATTATTTTATATTGTAATAACATTTTGCAATATTACCATTTTTTTCTGTATTTTCGATTAAATAAATGCAGCCTTGATGAGCATAAGAGATGTTTTTTTAAAAACAATTAAAAATCTTACCGATCCCAAAATTTTGAGCCATAGTGTATATCGGTTCAAAATATTGGTTATCGGTCTATTTGATGTTTAATAATCGGTATCAGCATTGACCATGAAAAACATATATCGGTCGATCCCTAGTTTAGTTTGTAACACAGGTGACAGAATTTCATATATAATTCAAAATTATATATTTTCTTATTTTCAATAAATTAAGTTTTAATCAATTTTCGAATGCCATTTTGTTTGTAGAAATACATTTAATATAGATAATCTTCACTTGAAAATTTTGCATTAATTATTTTGAACTCAAGACTTATTAAAAAAGCAGATCAACTGTCATTTAACAGGAAAAAAGGCTATTTTAAGCAAACTGAAAAACAGGGTGCACAAAATGTATGTGTGAGACAACAGTATGTACTCACTCTATACTGGATAAAATATGATTGTTCTGAAGAAAACTGCTAGAAAAAACAACAATCATCAGTGGACATGAAACGTACCCTAAATTATAGATAGAATGGCCCATATAAGAAGCTTTTTAATGCATGAAATAAAGCCTCTTTGACCAACCGCATGTTTTTCCTTAAAAATGCAATTTATGATTAAGAACAAATTGAAATCAATTTCTTTTGGAGGTAAAGGATTACCTTCCAAGTTGCTAGGATACTGATCGGGCTCGAGATACAGCTGTGTGAATACGGGCTGCGGGTCGCCGCTGCTCGATCGTAATGAGGCCTCTATAGAGTTGTGAAGAGCCTCCTCGAAGCGGGCAGACTTCAGCTGCCCCGCGTATGAATTCCCCATGATCTGAAAGAAAATGCACAATTTTCACATATTCATTGTATTTTAATATGTCCTGCAAAACATACACACACACACACACACACACACACACACATCATGATTAGTTCAGTTTTGAACTCACAAAGTAGAGCTTTTTTGGTTTCAAGGCTTCATTTATAATGACATTGAGATGGAAGGAAACATTAATGTAATGTTCTGACAGACTGCGTAATTCCACCCTGAACAAGGATATTTGTAGTCTTTCGTAGAATACCCCTTGAAATAGTTTCTGCTGTATTACTAGCACAAACAGTCCTGGCATATTTCTGAGTCCGAGACACTCAACTGCTACAGAGTATCAAGAATGCCTGATTTCAAACAGTAAGATGACAGAAATCTAATGAGGAGACCGGATCAAATATATTCCAATAAATGTCACATGTGCCACCAAAACAACCATCTTCCTGGCTTTTCAGCAGAGTCCTTGGGATGTTTTTGTTTAGAAATAATTGACCATAAAAATTTTAACTATAGAAAAGTAAGGGATAATGTACAATCAGTTGGTCATAAACCCTAATAGGATGATCAAGACCCTGACATGAATCTGAAGGGCTTTATATCACCTTTAAGGGGTGTTTTTAGCAATAACAACAAAGCTAATTCCAATAAATATTTGAAGGCATAAAGGCTCCAATAAATAGTTAAAATAAAAACAATTAACAACAACTGTGTCATTTTATTAAAAGCAGTCCCTGACCGTTAAGCTACACCGCAAAGTATAACCATCTCATCTCTTAGACCATCTGCTCTGCATTGACGCTTTAATTTGCACTTCCGATTGCATTTCCTTTTCGGTTTACCTTGTGAAATGACAGAAGCTTAGTGTTGGTTTGTGTTTGTAACTTGGATGACAATCAAGACAGCAAATTATTACAAATTAGTCACTTTAGGTTCACAAAAAAAAAAAAAACCTTGAAAGACAGCTCTTATATTTGATAATTAACTACTTCTATGGAATAATACGGCTGCAACAATACACAAAACCTTACATTTGGAAAATATTCGGCATTGTACCTTTTGATTAGATTTCTTTGGCTGCAGAAGGACAGGATCACCTCTTCTCCATGGTATATCGAAGCTGAACTGCAGTGTTCCTGCACCTACAAACATAAGGGAAACAGGCAGAACTTTGTTTATAGCACAAATACCATGTAAAATTTCATATGGTACATAACTTATGTTTCCACTGGTTAAAATGAGGAAAACAGGCATAAGACGTGTGTTAATCACTTTTTCTGTGCAATTAAATCTATTGCAGCATTAGAGATTCACAAAAGCAGTGAAATAAGAATTTATTGTGGAATAAATCTGTAAGAGTCATATGTAGTGAGTATTAATCCATGCGTTATCTCAGATCAGACAGTTGTTTGTAAAGTCGAACAGATTGCAGTGATCTTCAACATATGTAGCTGTTAACTGATAACGCTGAGGGATGAGTTATATGACACTATGACCTCAAGGGAATGTTTGTGGAACGCACAGGGGAAAGGACCTCCACGTCTCTTACTTCCAGGATTACACAAAGACTGATGGGACAGGTTTTGTGCGTTTGGCCTGGTTAAAACAAGAGTGAAATGCAGTAAAGCCATCAATCAGTCGGTAAATACTTCTATCACAAGTATCCCAAATTTGCAAAGATTACATGACCTGTTTACTTTAAAAAACTAAAAAATGAAGAACTGTGTGGGTAGATTTTAGGTTAGAGTTAAGCAAACACATTGATGTCTACCAGATGATTAGCTTCACAATAAATAGTGCAGCTACTCTAAATATAGTTTGTATATATATTTACAAGAAAATCAGATATGCACTCTAAAGATCTCCAAACATCTCCATCAGAAACATTAAAAAGCTTCCTCTAAGTGACTCAATGCATCACCAAATCCATTTTTTTCCAGATATGTCACTATAGATTAATATGTAAATTCGATTGATGCCACCATTGAATAACGCAAAAAAAACAAACAAAAAAAAAAAACAAGTAGCACACCCTGTTTTGCAAACAGCTCACTCGGAGACCTGTTGGGCCAAGTTTCAGCTAATCACTCATCTTGATACTGTGGTAAACAGAGGAAAAGTGAGGTAGCAGCACCTAAACATAGTTCTGTTCTGCCTTCGGGGCTCTCAGGGTCCAGTTTGACTGCTAATGACATTCAAGGGGTGTTAAATGCTAATGTGGACATGCCTGCAAAGAGCCCTGCCTTTAGGCCAAGAGCTGTTTCAGTTCTAGTCACTTCGTACATTTCGCTTTCTAATTCTGACTGATTATCTACAATGCTTAAAACACAAAAAGCTGTGTGTAGGCAGTGAACACAGGCTGCATGCCTTTTTTCCTGATCAAAATGAGTTTACCGACAACCAAGGACTTGGTGTGACACAAATGGTGTGTTCAAGGATGTTCAATCCAAACTAAAAAAAACAAAAGCTTGGCAAATAAACTAGGGGGATTCTGAAATAGCCAAGAACGGAAACACAACACTTTAAGTAGCCAAAACAAACCAAACCACAGACATAAATAGGCAAACCTACCAAAACTGTTTGCTTTGCTGGTAAGGTTTGTTTTGTCTCAAATTTACACCAGTGTTCTCCAAAAGACACAATATGTTATTGGTTGGGTGATTTCTTGACTTAAGTTTGTGAAGTAGATTGAATAGTCCATATAAAAGTGTCTTTTATTAATAACAACATGGGCTAAAACATTCAGCTTGGATGTTCTTAGCTAATGGGCCATTTTAAGGAAATTTTCAGAGTGCAGATCTTTCGATTTCTTATTCTTGTAAAAGTTCCTTTGCCTCAGCACCTGAGCATGCTGTGAGAGTGCTTTTGTATTTCTAAATAAAAGCTTTATATGGAATGTGCCAAATGTGGCAATAAATGTGGTTACAGTCACACACTGCACTGTACCACTAAAGACCTTTCTCTCTTTCTCTCAATGCACTCCCTCTTTTGTTTCCTTCCTTATCTGCATAATTACATTAAACTCATGACAATGGGAGAGGACAACTTGCTTTCAATGCATTCAATGAACAAATTCTACTTTAGTTTTACAAAGTACGCCTGGTGGAGTTTATAAAAACAGCTACAAACATTTAGACTTAAACAAGCAACACATAACTGCGATTTCAACAATCTTTGCCTACATTTACATTACTTAAATTTTGATTCAGCACTCATCACTGACCAATTCACACAAAGTTTTTAACATTCAGAGTCATTCACTAAAGGAAAGATAGTTTAAAGAGCAAAACTTCTAGCAGGGGGATGGGACAGAGATTACTCAATGCAAAAATGCAAATATCTTTAAATAAATGGGGCGCTAAGCGCCAAGGCCGTTCACACCAATTTAGCAGGAGCCGGTGAGTGTCAAAGGAACTAACATGACGCTTCTGTACCTTTCATAAGCAGCCAGGGTGTGGAGTGTGCCTCAAATCCCACTGAAGACCTCAAGGCTGATCAGCAAAACACAAACAGCCTATTTCCATAGCAAACGTCCTTCGGATATCCAAAAGCAGCGTTAAGGCTGTGAGAGTATTCCTTGTTTCTGTTGCGAGCTAGCAGCTCCCAGGTCATGATAGTCCAGAGTCAGGGCAATAATGGCTGATTTCAGGAACTCCAGTGGAGCCACCTTCTCTGTCCTGTACTGAGTGGCTCTGGAAACACAAACCCTCCAAAACTCACATACACAAACAGCAGGCCCTCCCCCCGTTCCTATTGCCCCCTCCCTCTTCTTGGCCATTTGCTCTGTGGGGTGAGAGGGGCATTCTCTCAGGACTCATTCATCTTGGCCCTTGCTGACCCCCTAAGGTGACAGATGCTGTTGTGGAGTTGGCCATACCACCGAGCGAGGCACAATAGAGGCGAGGCGCCTTCGTGCGCCACACGTGTGCTGCGTTTGCCACGCACGATGCGCAGATGCCCCTCTCTTAACGTGACACCGGAGACCGCTAAGTGCCACGCTCGCAGATGGGGGTACAACGTAAGGCGTAGGATCGTTTTCCTCCCCTTCTGCCGCTCCCCGTTTTATTGGGGCCATTTTACTGATAGGGCACACCAATGGCAAACTAGGGACACTTGCTAAAGAATGTGGGGTCAGATCGCATTTTGTCCGTCGGCCTTGCCTGAACTCACATCCCTCCCCTCGCCAGAGGTTGACGATTAACTGAGAATTCAGGCCCATTGTAAATAGCCGAGTGGCAGGGACTCATCTGGTCTAAATAACTTGATAGGATAATTGATGTTTTTCACTTTACTGGATTGATCATTTCCTACCGCGTGCCACGGAGAAGTGGCTCAGAGGAAGTGAAAGAGATTTGAACGCAAATACAAGAGGATCGGGTTCCTCTGGTGCTCCAGGCTCTCTCTAACAATGACTCCATCTCTCTTCTTATCACGCAAGATAATGGTAAAATATTGTGACCTTTTCGTTTCCTTGGAAAAAGGAGCATTTCTTAAACAAGCCAGTACTGGTCCATTTGCAAACTGTTACCATTCATTACGACTCATAATGGAACCAATAATCATAATCTTGCGCTATCCCTGCATAAAGTGTTACCTCAAGTTTCATCAGCCCAACCCTATCAGATGCCTTTAGAGAGTAAATACGCACAGTCGATTTAATCATCACGCCCGAGATCCTGTTTTGTCTGCAGCGAGTAGTGGGATTTGTTAATAATTGATAACAGCCTTGTCCGTGGAACAAAAAGGTGACTTGACGCAATGGTTCAAAGAGTGTGCTGAGAACCGCAACAGTGAAATGCATTTGTCAAAGTTAAAGACACAAAGAATTCGTCAAGCAAACAACAAAACAGCCATGTCAACAAAACTTGGTTTAGATAAACCAAAAAATTGAATAACCTTTCAGTCATTTCTGATCAGGTTTCACAGTAAAGCACTAGTTTATTCTGCTTCTCTTGTTGGTCTAAATCGAGCCATATACTTCTTCTCACCCTAATAAGAATTAGTAGATAGGGGCTAAAGCAGTATGGGAGTCAGCTTTAAACAATGACCTCCCGCCCTCAGAGGGCTTTATTAGCCTCCCAGAGTCATTAATGCTGTCATTCCAGCTAATCTGGGGGCTTTGTCTAAACATTGTTTATTTTAATTGCAAGGTTTTCCCTTCAGATACCATTTGGACCACACAATGTCCGAGAATGTGTAAGGAGTTGTGATTGACAAATGCTTGATATTTTATGTTTGTGAGAAAGACACTTTGTCAAGATTGCAAAAAAAATAATGCATGTAGAGACGTAGCACAAGTTCAATTTTCTGGATAACCAAAGTGGCGTTTCAAGTCTCCGGCTTTAACACTATCAGAGCTTAATGGGTCACTGGAAAAGGAGAAAGAGAGCAAAGCGGAGGTTTCCTTTGCTCAATTGAGCTTGCGGGTAAAACAAAAGAGTCAGTGAGTGAGCTGGCCCTCCTCTCGCCCATCCTTCAGCACTGCTTTGAGTCTCCAGCCCTGGGCACTGACAATGGGAAGTATCTTTTCCACTGCCACCTGAGAATAGATGAGTCATGTGGTGGCGGCTCTTTCAACATCTTTTGGAGTTCTGCTTTGTCTTGTGTTCGACTTCCTTTTGAGAAGTGCTCCATTCTCACGAGGTACAGCAAAACTGCCTCATTCCAGACAGACAGCATCATTGTTTAGATTCAGTGAGACAAATACAACTCTGTGAATTTTTGGACCAACAAAAGCCCAGTTTGAGGTCAACCACAGCAGAGTTATTGAGTACAGAATTTGGAAATGCAACTTATTCAAGTGGGGCTACTTAATCCAAATTTGGGCCAAAAAAATCAGTTTGGGGTAAAGCAGAATAGTTTTGAGTTCAGAATGTACATTTTTAAAGTGTTCCTGACTTTCATTCTGAGAAAGTGCCCAATCCAAATCCATTAACACAAACTTAATCCAAATATAGCCAACTTCATTTGAATCTGGACCAACTGACGCTTGGGAAAACCAAAGCAGAATTAATGAATGCAGAATGCAAACTTTGAGAAGTGTGACTCTAGTTCTTGCTTCTTTCTGGAGAAATGCACAATCCATATTCAATAGGCAAAACATAATCCAAGTGGGGCTACTTAATCTAAATTTAGGGCCAACCAGAGCAGAAGTTCTGAACTCAGAATGTAAATGTAAAAAGTGTGACTCTAGTTCTCTGCTTCTTTCCGGAGGAACACACAATCCAGAATCAATAGGAAAAACATAATCCAAGTGGGACTACTTAATCTAAATTTGGTGCAACAAAATCACAGTTTGGGGCAAACCAGAGTAGATTTGAGTTCAGAATGTACATTTCTAAAGTGTTTCTGACTTTCATTCTGAGAAAGTGCCCAATCCAAATCCATTAAAACAAACTTCATCCAAATATAGCCAACTTAATCTGAATCTGGACCAACTAACGTTTAGGAAAACCAAAGCAGAATTAATGAATGCAGAATGCAAACTTTAAGAAGTGTGACTCTAGTTCTTGCTTCTGTTTGGAGAAATGCACAATCCATATTCAATAGGCAAAACATAATCCAAGTGGGGCTACTTAATCTAAATTTAGGGCAAACCAGAGCAGAAGTTCTGAACTCAGAATGTACATTTAAGAAGTGTGACTCTAGTTCTCTGCTTCTTTCCGGATTCAATAGGAAAAACATAATCCAGGTGGGACTACTTAATCTAAATTTGATCCAACAAAATCACAGTTTGGGGCAAACCAGAGTAGATTTGAGTTCAGAATGTACATTTCTAAAGTGTTCCTGACTTTTGTTCTGAGAAAGTGCTCAATCCAAATCCAGTGGACAATAAAACCGTTTGGGACAAACCAGAGCTGAATGAATTCAGAATGTAGATTTTAGAAGTGTGACTCTTATTTCTGTCTTTTATTCTGAGAACCCCTCAATCCAAATCCAATGGGACAACCTTAATCCAAATATAGGCTATTTAATCAGAATCCAGACCAATTAATGCTTAGGAAAACCAAAGCTGAAACACTGAATGCAGAATGCAAGCTTTTAGAAGTGTGACTGTAGTTCTTGCTTCTTTCTGGAGAAATGCACAATCCAAATTAAACAGTTAAAACATAATCCAAGTGGGTCTACCTAATCTAAATTTGGGCCAATAAAACAGCTTGGGGGAAAGCATAGCTTTGAGTTCAGAACATACATATTAGTGTGATTCTAGTTCCTGGCTTTTATTTTGAGAACCCCTCAATCCTAATCCACTTGGACAAATTTAATCCACATTTAGGCAATTTAATCTGAATCTGAACAAAAGTGTAGGAAAACCAAAGGAAAAAAAAAATAATGCAGAATGCAAGATCTGAGAAGTGTGACTCTAGTTTTCAGCATCTTTCTGGAGAAACACTTAATCCAGATCCAACGCCACAAATTGAATCCACATGGAGCAACTAAATCTAAATAGGCACCAACAAAAGCATATTTAGGGGTAAACCAGAGCAGATTTTTCAGATGAGTGTGATTCTTGTTCTAAGGTTCTTTCTGAGAAAAACTTAATCTAAATCCAATGGGACAAACTTAAAAGCAAAAATAATGAATGCCAAATGCAAGCTGTGACTATAGTTCTCAGCTTCTTTCTACAGAAACACGTAATCAAGATCTAATAGTGAAAACATAATCCAAGTGTGGCTACTTCATCTAAATTTGAGCCAGTAAAACAGTTTGGGACAAACAAGAGCAGAATGAGTTCAGAATGCACATTTTTAGAATGTGATTCTTGTTCTCAGCTTCTTGCTGAAAAAACATAATCCAAATCCAATGGAACAAATTTATAATCCAAATATAAACAACTTAATCTGAATCTGGACCAACAAACGCTTTGAAAAAAAAACCTAAAACAAAGCAGAAATAATGAATGCAGAATGCATGCTTTGGGAAGTGTGACTCTAGTTCTCGGCTTCTTTCTAGATGAAGCAACTTAATCTAATTTGGAACCAACAAAAGCATATTTTGGAGTAAACCAGAGCAGATTTTTCAGTTTAGAATTTAAGTTTTAGAAGTGTGACTCTTGTTCTCTGATTCTTAGAAACACTTAATCCAAATGAACCAACAAATGCTTAGGAAAACCAAAGCAATGCCGAATGCAAGCTTCGGGAAGTGTGAGTCTAGTTCTTGGTTTCTTTCTGAGAAGCACTCAATTTAAATCTAATGCCACAAATGTATCCAAATGGAGCAACTTAATCTAAATTTGAACCAAAAAAGCATATTTTGGGGTAGAGAAGATTTTTCAGATCAGAATGTAAAATGTAGAAGTGTGACTCTTGTTCTCAGCTTCTTGCTGAGAAACACTTAATCCAAATCCAAACCTAATCCAAATATAAACAACTTAATCTGAATTTGGACCAACAAATGCTTAGGAAAACCAAAGCACAAATAATGAATGCAGAATGCAAGCTTCGGGAAGTGTGACTCTAGTTCTTGGTTTCTTTCTGAGAAACACTCAATTCAAATCCAGTGGCCACAAATTTATCCAAATGGAGCAACTTCATCTAAATTTGAACCAAAAAAGCACATTTTGGGGTACAGCTAATTTTTCAGATCAGAATGTAAATTGTAGAAGTGTGACTCTTGTTCTCAGCCTCTTGCTAAGAAACACTTAATCCAAATCCAATGTCACAAATGTATCCAAATGGAGCAACTTAATCTACATTTGAACTAAAAAAAAAAAAAAAAGCATATTTTGGGGTAGAGCAGTTTTTCAGATTAGAATGTAAATTTGAGAAGTGTGACTCTTGTTCTCAGCTTCTTGCTGAGAAACACTTAATCCAAATCCAACTTCATCTAAATTTGAACCAAAAAAGCACATTTTGGGGTACAGCTAATTTTTCAGATCAGAATGTAAACTGTAGAAGTGTGACTCTTGTTCTCAGCTTCTTGCTAAGAAACACTTAATTCAAATCCAATGCCATATATTTAGTCTAAATGGAGCAACTCAATCTAAATTTGGGAAAACTGAAGCACAGGCTTGAAAGCTTTGAAAAGAGTGGCTTTGGTTACTTTTTAAGAACTGCTGTCTTATAAAATGTGGGTTTTTAGAAGTGTGATGAAATCTTCGTCTTTGCACAGTTGAAAAAAAACAACAACTAAGAATCACACAGATGAGGTGAGAGCGGAACGTGATTTTAACGCAGTGACAAATGAGCATCAGCTGGGTAGGAGGGAGAGATGGAGGTGGCAACTGCCACAGCTCATCGAGGTCTTCAGGAGCTATCTACTCAGTGTCAGAAAAAACAAATCTACCCTAACATGGGCCAATTACAACAGCCTAACAATGTCGGCGTCACGTGAAAGCCAATGCTGCCCCGGCGCGTTCGGCCTCCCCGACCACATAAGGGCTATTTTGGGGAGTGAGGCGTGGGGTCTCACGCCGCTTGTCACATCGCCGGCAGGTTGTTGTTCCCTAAGCCCTGCGCTCATTTGCCTATTAAAGCCCTCTCACAGACTTCCTGCTGGGGTCCTGAAGTGCAAATCGGGGCTTTTCCAGCGAGGCCAATATGAGCCAGGGCTGTGGAGATAACCTCCTCCACTTGGCCACACGAACCGAGGGGGGAAGGGAGGCTTCGGGGGAGGCGACACAACAAGCTGAAAGCCAAAGCTGAAATCGGCAGAGAGAGAGAAAACCCTGACTGGTCAGCTAGGGATTGGCTTGAGGGGGGTTAGGGTGACAGCCTGGGGAGAGGATTAGTCCAGCAGCGGACGGGGGTAGCGGTGGGCCAAGGTTAGCCAGGGTTTAAGGGGGTGGAGGCCTGGGAGGATCAACAAAAGGAGTATTTGGGCAGATGAAGAAGTCATCATCATTAAGCCACTGGAAGTTTACTGTCCAGTTATAAAAGTGACTGGAAAATGAGAGGGGCAAGAGGGCAACCCCTAGATACGCTCAGCAGACTGCAGCGGGGTGGGATCGTGGGAGTGCAGGGCTCATTTATTAGAGTCAAAAAACGGCCTTTGTGTGACCGAAGCCCTGATTAGAGTGTTGACCTTGCCGTACATTCAGCCCAAGTGAATGGCTTTAATTTAACCTTCAACCAAATCCTGCACTTAGACAAATGCTTTACGTCAGTAATTACCAAAGACCCCCCATTAGTGCAATTTAAGAATACAAGCAAGAAAACTTGGGAAAAGATATATTGGCACCATATCAATTGTTAGCCAATATTAGAGATGCTTTGATTTATTGTTTTCAATCAATATTTATATTTAACAGTGCAACACTAAAAATGCAATAAATGTCATACATACATTTTCATACTGTACATTTTAATGTTGTCATGCCTAAATTAGCACTTAACAATGGTCGATTTTAGTTTTCAGTGTTTTATTTTAACTCGACTTGACACATTTTTCACAATCTTAACTTTAGCCACGTATTGGTTGTCAACCATAACTGGAGTTGCACTGGAGAAATGGAAAAGCACTGAAGTCAAAATATCTGAGGCGGCTTCCAATTGATCTGAACAAGTATAAATTCTTGCGTGTGCACATCTGGCTCACTGGAAAAGGTCAACTACAATTTTACACCTCAAAGCCAAAGTGTCAGTGCCACATGCTCAAACAACCAATGATGACACAGATATCGGGACTTATGTGCACCCATAAGACTAGTTTTCCTTTATAAAGACTGCATTCTCAACAATAAAACAGTGAGACCTAAGCTTTATTCCAAAATCTATAGCGTCCATGGGAAAATCAAGTGTCCTGATACCATGACAACAAACAAAAAGCTCAATCTGGGTGAAGAACAGCAAGGCTGCTCTGGCCAATAAACCCGAGACCTGCCGATGAACCCAACTCTGCATTTTACAACACAGACCACAGCTGTTATTCACTAGGAACAATAATAGTTTAACTAATGGGCTAAATGCATTTCTTTTTGCTGTATGATTTGTTTATCGCTTGCTGTTATGCACTGCTGATGACGGACTGATATTTGGAAATAGAACAATTTAAGTGTTTAAGTTTTAATACAAGTGCTCATTTAGTAAGCTCTCACATTCGCTCCTGGTTCCTAATGGTTTGTTTACCCTGCTCTTGTTCTCAGGATTAAATAGCCTTTATAGGCAGACATTTTTGTTACAGTGCAAAAAGGGGTCTTGTTTAATAGCCCTGTGTCACATGAAGCACATATTATCAAAACAGACAAGCGTTATCAGGTGACAAGGGCCAAAGAGAGGTCAGATGTGCTTCCTGACACAATTCCTCCTGCTTTGACGCTTCATCCATCATTATTCAGGCGAGGAATGGCAGTGCTGGTCAAGACACCACAGTTCAACATGTCGTTCAAACCAGATGCGACAAAAGCTTTGTATTGTCATTTATTGTTGGTGATAGTTTCAAAAAAGAACATTGCAAACATTATATGACAATGCAAGACTATGGAAAAGTGGGGAAACCATTTTCCAGTGCTGTTTGAGTTCATCCTTGACTGATCTTGCACATCTGGTTAACTGGAAAAGGTCAACCAAAGTTTTACACCTTTTCCTCAAAGCCAAAGTGTTGGAACCACATGTTACTGCTGAATTCACGCAATGTTGGTACAACTGAAATTATGTTTAGCTTCTGTTAGAGATGTACCAAAATTTAAATTCTGGCCCAAATGTTTAAGAAATGAAAAATGGCAAAAAAAAAAAAGAACTTCTGAACTAGTTTGTCTAAAAAATAAACACTAAAATTGAATCTATCAGTTTCCAACGTATGAATTTATGCATCAAAGTAATATGTGAACCTGGTCCACAAAACTAGTCCCAAGTAGCATAGATATATTTGTAGCAATACATTGTGTGTGTCATAATTATTGATTTTTCTAACTATGGATCATGTTCCATGAAGATATTGTGTAAATTTCCTACCATGAAAATATATCACAACAATTTTTGATTAGTAATATGCATTGCTAAGAACTTTATTTTGACCATTTTAAAGGCGTTTTTCTCAATATTTAGATTTTTTGCACCCTCAGATTCTAGATTTTCAAATAGTTGTATCTCGGCCAAATATTGTCCTCTTCTAACAAACCATACAATCAATGGAAAGCTTTTTTATTACATATGTATAAATCTTAATTTTTTAAAAATTGACCCTTATGACTGGTTTTGTGGTCCAGGGTCACATATATTTTTTTTTTCCTAATGTACAGATGTTCGTTTTGAGACTTTGATGGAGACTGTTATTAAATTATTAGTGTTTTAATTTTAAAGCTTAACTTTTAAACCAATTCTGATTCGTAACTGTAGGAATGTATCTAATTTGAACAGCGTCTCCAGTTCCCACTGAGTAAAAATTGTTACATCAGTCAAACTCATAATTTCTATTTTTCTTCTAATTTCTTTTTTGAAATTTTTCAAATGATACATTTCATGAAAGTTCTTATATCTCTCATTAGTCCTCTAACAGCCAAAATGACATTGACGTGCAATTTTATTATAACTAATGTCACCTGGTGCACAATCTAAAATGAAGCAATTTACTCTCATCAACAATACATTAATGCATTTTAATCATTGTCACAGAAATAAATAATTTCAGATTAATTAATAGCTCAGAGCTGAATCTCAGAATATTTCTGACATGGCATGAACACAGCACAAAACAACTGATAACAACGTCAGCACTGAGAGTTATGGGCCCTGACACGACTAGTTACTAAATATATAGTGGTTTCCCACCAAAAAGACCGTATGATTGAACGATTGAGCAGATTAATCTGTAATCAATTTCAATAAAAACGTTTGTAACTCAGAGCGAAGAAACAGCGCTTTCCCCTCTTCAGAGTCACAAAGCCACCTTGAATGAGTGAGTGACAAATGAACAATGAGGGTCTTTAATGTTCTCAGGAAAGACCTCTGTCCTCGCCCCCTCCCCATTTCCTTGCGGAGCGCCCAACTGTATCCATCATGCTCCTCTTCCTGACCCCAGGCAGCCTCTGCCGCATCAGGACTGCTCTGTGTGTGTGTTATGTGTATGTGGCGGGTAACAGTAGTGTCATGCTGATAAAGCTAACTGAGTTGCCCACGGTGATAGGCTCGACAATTTAAATCCTCTTGCTTCTTTTTTGTTGTTGCGATGTAACAAAGGCAGGTTCAATCTATTGTTCAGTGCTGACACAGACACAAACCCCTTTCCTTACAAATCAACTCTGCTGGGAACAGCTAGACTGCTCTCAAATCAGACCGGAAATGACTACTCCAATGTGCTTTGTGATGCCATTCGAGTTACTGTAATCGATCATGAAGACATGCTACATCAGTCAAGGGTTAAACCTCATAAGAAACAGCATAAGAAACGTTCAAACCTTTCCTTACTTTCCTTTACCATTTATGTATGTACTGAACATTGGTGCCAAGCCACCTTGTTCAAGCATTGACCATATTTGATACTCTGTGTGTGTGCACTGACTAATGTTTACATATGAAAAAAAGCCTAAGGGTCGTTCCATGTCAACTCAACTCAAGAGGTCCCCGGCTCAAATTTTTGATTTGGCTAATATTTATTCTGAAGAAAGATAGACATGTATAGTGATGAAAGCCAAAATATTGAATGTCATGGATGAATATTTACTGATTAATCCACTATTTTGTTGAGGGATATTGGGTCTTAACAAACTTTTCTTCTGCCATTTTTATTTTTTATGCCCTATGAGATTTGGCTCCAGAGATATTGGAATTTCAATATGGCTCTGGGAGTAAATTGTTAAAATGTACACATTTTCAGTGGTCAAAAACCAAATGTGGGTCAGTTTGAAAAAATACAATACTTTTTTTCTTTAAAGAGGAATGTCTGAAGAACAAATAATGTTAAAACTAGAGATGTATCTCGTTTCTTTCTGTCAAGACAACTGCATTGAACTTACGTCTGAGTGCCATAAAGATTCTTTTTCCAAAGTTTGCGTGCCTATAACTCAAGAAGTATTAAAGATATTGCAATATTATTTTAGATTTTAGTTGTTAATAAACATTTCTTTTGGAATTCAAGGCCCTACATCATTCAGTCCCAGAGATATGGGGATCTCAATGAGGCTTCATGTCCAGATTGTTGAATGTTGAAATTTGGTGTTTTTGAAACCAAATGTTGAAAATGTTGAAAGTTTCACAGAATGACCTTAAAGTAGCTAAAGTGTCTGAATTTAATTAAAAAACTGGAATTAAGCACCTTGACTCATATGGATTATTTTTACATTATCTTTATGAAATTTTTGAAGAGCCAAAGTTTCGAGTGAATGAACGTCTTGGTTACGTATGCTAACCCTCGTTCCCTGATGGAGGGAACGGAGACGTTGTGTCGAAGTGACGACTAGGGGTCGCTCTTGAGAGCCCGAATACCTCTGACAGCTTTGAGAAAAGGCCAATGAGAATTGGTATGCAGTATTTGCATAGCCCGCTCCGCCCCGGAGATCCGGGCATAAGAGGGGGGGGCTAGGCAACACTCATTGTTCTGATCTGAGGAGCCGAAGCACCCGGCTACACTCAGAGGCGGTCCGAGGTTGTGGCAAGGGGGACACAACGTCTCCGTTCCCTCCATCAGGGAACGAGGGTTACCATACGTAACCAAGACGTTCCCCGTCTGTCGTTCACGTTCGACGTTGTGTCGAAGTGACGACTAGGGGTCCCAGTTGAAAACGCCACAACCAGCGGACCGCGTCACGAGTGCATGGAGTGCAAATATTAACAGGTCTTGCGTGTTAGATAAATGTCACTCACCTCTACGTGACCTTCCAATGCCCAAGAGCTTCAGCCAGCCTTTCCTCACCTTTGGTTGAACATCTTGGAGAACATTGGGCCAGTGTCCGTCCTCCCCGGGGGGGGATGGGCACTACGGAGACCACACCCTGCCCGGAGGGAGGTATTTGTGTGGAGAATACACTTGAGGGCTCGCACTAGGGGAGCACAACAAGGGGACGATCCTGAGGCAGGCTCCGCATGAGGAGAGACTGCTGAGCTCAGGGTCGGAGACAAGTTTTGTCTTAAGGGAAACACCGCATCTCTGGGAGTATAGGTGGAGATACACACATGGGGCCGCATTAGGAGCCACTACATGTGGGGCACCAACCTAATATGAGAGTTCACAAGAGGCAACCTAACCTCATATTAGATTCTGATAGCTAGTTCCTCCGCTGAACATAGCTACGTTGCGGGTGCAACATGATGGAAATTGTCGTTCAGGGTTCACGCCAGGAAACTTACTGAACTGGGGAAGCGTCATTACCCGTGGGGAACGACGCTTCAGCAAGCTTCTACACCGTGTCAGCTTCAGGAGTTACTGGGCTTGCGTTCAGGACTCCCGAAGAGACTGGTTCTACACGCAGATTGTAGAACCTGGCAAACGTGTTAGGTGTAGCCCAACCTGCAGCTCTGCAAATGTCTGTTAAAGAGATCCCGTTCGCCAGCGCAACCGACGCTGCGACGCCCCTGGTGGAGTGGGCGTGCACCCCCAGCGGGCAGGGCACCCCTGTGGCCTGGTAGGCCAAACGAATCGCATCCACAATCCAGTGGGAAATTCTTTGTTTGGAGACAGCTTTCCCCTTCTGCTGTCCTCCAAAACAGACAAAGAGCTGACTCGACCGTCTGAAGCTTTCAGTACGTTCCAAGTAAATGCTCAGGGCACGGACTGGGCATAACAAGGAGAGGTTGGGGTCGCCTTCCTGAGAAGGGATAGCTTGCAGAGTGACCACCTGGTCCCTGAAGGGAGTGGTGGGCACTTTGGGCACATAACCGGGCCGGGGTCTCAGGATAACGTGAGAGTTAGCCGGCCCGAATTCGAGGCACGAGTCACTGACGGAGAGGGCTTGGAGGTCTCCCACTCTTTTGATCGATGTGAGCGCAGTCAGGAGAGCCGTCTTTTGGGAGAGAGCACTGAGTTCGACTGACTGGAGCGGCTCAAAGGGATCTGACTGTAGGCCCCGGAGGACCACAGACAGATCCCAAGAGGGGACAAGGCGCGGTCTGACGGGGTTCAGCCTGCGTGCACCTTTAAGGAATCGTATAACCAAATTGTGCTTCCCAACCGATCTACCTTCCACCAGGTCGTGGTTAGCGGCAATAGCGGCTACCTGGACCTTAAGTGTTGAAGCAGAAAGGTGTCTATCCAGTCCTCCTTGGAGGAAGGAAAGCACTGTTCGGATGCCACATCTCCGTGGGTTCTCCCCCCGGGAGGAACACCAGTTTGTGAATTTGCGCCATCTGAGGTCGTACAGCCGCCTCGTGGAAGGAGCTCTCGACTGCAACAGAGTGTTTACCACTGCCAGTGGGAGATCTCTGAAATCCTCCTGGTCGCGTCCAGGGACCATACGTGGAGGTTCCAGAGATCTGGGCGCGGGTGCCATATCGTGCCCTTCCCCTGTGAAAGGAGGTCCTTCCTCAGGGGAATGCGCCAGGGAGGAACGGGGGAGAGGAGCACCAGCTCTGAGAACCAAACCCTGTTGGGCCAGTAGGGGGCCACCAGCAGGATCTGTTCTCTGTCCTCCCTGACTTTGCACAGGGTCTGTGCAATTAGGCTCACTGGTGGAAACGCATACTTGAGGAGGCCCTGAGGCCAGCTGTGTGCCAGTGCATCTGTGCCGAGGGGCGCCTCGGACAGACCGTACCACAACTGGCAGTGAGTGTTCTCTATCGAGGCAAACAGGTCGACCTGGGCCTGACCGAAAAGACTCCAGATCAGCTGAACCGTCTGAGGGTGAAGTCTCCACTCGCCCCGAAGCGAAGTCTGTCGGGAGAGCGCGTCCGCTACCCAATTGAGTTCGCCCGGTATGTGGGTGGCTCGTAGAGACTTGACATTGTTTCGACACCAAAGGAGGAGATGGCGGGCTAGCTGTGACATGCGAAAGGAGCGTACACCGCCCTGGTGATTGATGTAGGCTACAGTCGCAGTGCTGTCTGTGCGGACCAGCACGTGTTTGCCCTGAACCAAAGGTCGGAACCTCTTCAGGGCCAAAAACACTGTCAGCAGCTCGAGGCAATTGATATGCCAATGCAGCCGAGGGCCCGACCAGAGCCCTGCAGCTGCTTGCCCATTGCATACGGCGCCCCAGCCTGTGTTGGATGCATCTGTCGTAACCAAAATGCGCCTGGACACTTGTCCTAAGGGCACCCCGGCCCGTAGGAACGAAATGTCTTTCCAAGGACCGAGGGTTTTTAGACATACGGGTGTGACGTGCACCCGGTATGAACCCTGGCGCCATGGCCATCTCGGGACTCGGGAACGCAGCCAGTGTTGTAACGGTCTCATGTGCATCAGGCCCAGCGGCGTGACGGCGGCTGCGGATGCCATGTGACCCAGGAGCCTCTGAAATTGTTTGAGGGGGACCGTCGGGCTGCGTGAGAGCTTCTGGACGCAGCTCAGCACTGACTGTGCACGCTCCAGGGAGAGGCGTGCACTCATGGCAACCGAGTCTAGTTGTATACCGAGAAAAGAGATGCTCTGTACCGGGGCGAGCTTGCTCTTTTCCCAGTTGACCCGAAACCCCAGATGGGCCAGATGGTTGAGAACCACATCCCTGTGTTTGCATACCAACTCCTGAGAGTGTGCTATGACCAGCCAGTCGTCGAGGTAATTGAGAATGCGGATGCCCCTCTCCCGGAGAGGGGCAAGGGCTGCCTCTGCGACTTTCGTAAAGACGCGGGGAGACAGGGAGAGCCCAAATGGAAGGACTTTGTACTGAAATGCTCGACCTTCGAAGGCAAACCGCAGGAAGGGCCTGTGTCTTGGAAGAATCGAGACATGAAAGTACGCGTCTTTCAGGTCTATCGCCACAAACCAATCCTGGAATCTGATGCACGTGAGAATGCGTTTGAGCGTTAGCATTCTGAAGGGGAGCTTGTGAAGGGCCCGATTCAGAATCCTCAGATCCAGGATTGGTCTTAAACCGCCACCTTTCTTGGGTACAATGAAGTAGGGGCTGTAGAACCCTTTCTTCATGTCGGCCGAGGGGACCGGCTCTATCGCGTCCTTCGCCAGAAGGGTCGCGATCTCCGCCCGAAGAACCGCAGCATTCTCGTCCCGAACCGCGGTAGAGAAGATGCCGCTGAACTTGGGCGGGTTGCGTGCGAATTGGATAGCATAGCCGAGTCGGATGGTTCTGAGAAGCCAGCGAGAGAGGTTGGGTATCTCGAGCCAAGCTGTAAAACTCTCTGCCAACGGTCTCAGGGGGACCACCGACGTACCTCGGGTGGGTACGGTGTGACTGAGTTGTGGTGAAAGCCCTTTGTTCGGGGGCGTGCTGTCCCGGAGGACACAAGGTGCTTTGATCGCCATAACCGACATACAAGGATCCGTGAGAAGATCGCCTGAGCTCAGGGGATCGACTGACGGATGCACTTGTTTCTCTGTCAAAGTATGCAGAAGCGCAAGTTTTGCGGTTGAGCATGCTTTGATGTGTTTTGGTGGCTGGGTACCCCGGAGGGACCCAGCCATGGGAGGATCGACCATCGGAACCGACAGACAAGGATCCATCAGAAGATCGCCTGAGCTCAGGGGATCGACTGATGGATGCACTTGATTCGTCAAAGCATGCCGAAGCGCAGGCCCTGCGGTTGAGCATGCTTTGACATGTTTTAGTGGCTGGGTACCCCGGAGGGACGCAGTCACATAGATTTTTTCGCCCAGAGAAGAAAATTGCTCTTTTATTGACCATGTGGTGGCCGTCTGCCGAGAGGCAGACAGCCGGGGTGGAGCCGAAACCCACACTCGTCCCCTCGCCGAGTGTGGATCCAGACAGGTCAGCAGATCTCTCTCCTCCGGGCTGCTCGTTTCAGGAACGCTTCGAAGCCTGACGAGGGTTCTTAGCGGCCTGAGACTGAGCTAACGGCGCCACCTTCTTGCGAGAGCTCGACCGCAAGGCTGGTTTAGGTGCAGGACCAGCCTGTGGCGGGCCCTGAGCCGGTCTGGAAGGCGGTCGTCCTCGGCGTGAAACAGGCGGAGGCTGCTGCCTCGGGGGTGCGGGCCCGGGGGGCGGCGCCCGACGAGGCAAGATGTGTTTGATAGCCTCCGTCTGTTTCTTCACTGCGGAGAACTGCTGTGCAAATTCCTCGACAGTGTCGCCAAAGAGACCAGCCTGAGAAATGGGGGCGTCAAGAAAGCGAACCTTCTCAGCGTCCTTCATTTCCGCCAGATTCAGCCAAAGGTGGCGCTCCTGGACCACCATAGTGGACATCGCCCTCCCCAGAGCCTGCGCCGTGACCTTCGTAGCTCGTAGAGCATAGTCAGTCGCCGAGCGCAGATCCTGCAAAAGCTCTGGTTTGGGAACACCCTCGTGCAACTCGCTAAGAACCTTGGCCTGATAGACCTGCAGGACGGCCATAGCGTGAAGGGCGGACGCAGCTTGTCCAGAAGCAGCATAAGCCTTCCCCACGAGAGCGGAAGAAGCCTTACATGCCCTGGACGGGAGTTTTGGGCGGTCCCGCCAGGTGGCGGCGGTCTGCGGGCAAAGATGCACCGCGATCGCACGCTCCACGGCGGGAACCTCCGTATACCCCTTCGCTGGACCTCCATCGAGGGTGGTGAGAGAGGAAGAACCGCTAAGACGCGTTCTGGCTGAAAAAGGAGCCTTCCACGACTTAGTCAGTTCCTCATGCACTTCCGGGAAGAAAGGAACTGGGGTAGAACTTGGCCGAGAACCACGGTCGTTACCCAGATACCAATCATCCAGCCGTGAGCGCTCAGGACGGGGCGGAGACTTCCACTCAATCCCGATTGCTTTGGCCGCCCGTTCGAGCATGGCCGCCATTTCCGCGTCTGCTACTGACTGAGAACCCGCCCCCGCAGCGGGTGCCTCAGACAGCGCGTCTGCTTCAGATGGCTGCCCACTCTCCGATGCTGCAGACACTTCTTCCTCCCCCGCAGGAGCCCCGAATAACCAATCCAACCCGTACTGAGACGAGTTTTCAAAGTCATCCGAAAGCTCGACCGGCAGACACACAGAGCGCGAGGGACGCGGGGAATTACCCGGCGAAACGCTCGCGCTCTCTCGCTCTTCATCAACACGCGCCGCGGCAGCCTCGTACCCGGAAGTAGAAGGACGAGCCGCGGGAGCGGTTGATGCGAGCCGCGGTCTTTTAGTAAAGAACGCGACTCGCGAACGAAGTGTGCTGAGGGGCATGTCCTCGCAAGCAGGACATCCGCCCTCGCCGAACGCTGCTTCAGCATGGTCACGACCCAAACATTGAAGACAGAGCTCGTGCCGATCGTTTTGGGAGAGAAAGAAGCCGCAACCAGAAGGACACGGAAGGAAAGGCATAGTAAACACACAAACCCACCGTGTCTGCACTCTTTTAGAGAAATTTGCTCTTTAGATTTTATTAAGAGGAAATCTGCTCTTCAAGATTCGCCGTCGAAGCACCCAGGGGACTCTCACTGCTACTGCGTTCGAGAAGGAAGAGACCGCTGCCCGTGCCGTAGATCCAACGACGAGAGAGGTGAGTAACGCTGCTTCTCAATGAAGAGACGCTGCATTCGGCTCCGAAGAAACAGAACAATGAGTGTTGCCTAGCCCCCCCCTCTTATGCCCGGATCTCCGGGGCGGAGCGGGCTATGCAAATACTGCATACCAATTCTCATTGGCCTTTTCTCAAAGCTGTCAGAGGTATTCGGGCTCTCAAGAGCGACCCCTAGTCGTCACTTCGACACAACGTCGAACGTGAACGACAGACGGGGAACTTTCAGTCATGGAAAATCTCTCGCGTTTCATTAAAAATATGTTAATTTGCGTTTCAAAGATTTACCAATGTCTTATGGGTTTGGATTTTTCAGCAACTCATCCAAACTTGTATGACTTTCTTTCTACTATGGAAAATAAAATAAGATATAAAATGTAACCAAACAGTTTTAGTTATTATTGCATGAAAAAAAAAACACTGTGACATTTCTCAAAATATCTTGTTTTAAAACAACATGAGGATGAGTAAATGACAGAATTTTCATTTTTGGGTGAACTATACCTTTAAAGACTATTGACCACGCAACAGAATTTAGACATGTGAAAATTATTTTCCAATAAAATTGAACTATCTGACAGCAGCAGAACTAAAGAAGTATTCTAATGTGACTTACAGAGAGTTTATCTAAGGAGAATTAAGACCGTAGCATATGCTCCTCACGGGTAAATATTTGCCCTTTCTCTTATCATGAGCGGCAGGGCCACGAGTCTGGATGCTTCATGAGGTCAGATGAGGTCCAGCCAAAACACAGCAGCTCCAAAAGTTCAGTGCATATGTATTTACTGTAACTCGCAGAGATAAAAAAGGATAAACGCACAAATTTGACAAAAAAATAAAAAATAAATAAAAATCACAAAATTCATAAATATAGGTAACCCTCACCAAATCACACTTAATAGAACTCATGGTGACGATGCTAGAGTTTTCTGGGTGTTGCCATGTATGTGGCAGCTACAGTGTTTTTTAATTGGTTGTTAGAATGTATTGTGCATTTTTCAGCAAAATGTTTCAAGCTGGTGTGCAGTTTAATATAAAATTTAATAGCAAGATAAGTCTGGTTATGATTGTTAAAACCAAAGAGAACCTTAAGGCAAAATTCCATCTTTTTATCTAGGTGATCAAGTCTTAAATGTGGTAAATAAAATATTTGGGTCACATTATTATAGATGATTTGAATGATGACGATGATGTGCAGCGCCAATGTTGTAAGTTGTTTTTTTTAGAGCTTATTGTACTATATTGTATTATAGTGTATACAGTTCACTTGTGGTGTAATTAGAGTAAAGGTAAAATGAAAGCTTCAGGTGGCATTTAACAATGCACTAAGACTTTCTTTAGGATACCAAGGTGGACAATGGAAGTCAGATGTTTGTATATAATTATGTTCCTACTCTTCATGCTGTGTTAAGGAAATATGTTTATAATTATTTGTGTAGATTGAGTAATTCAAGAAATTCAATTATAATGGTTCTAAGTGATACTAAGTACTCCTCCTGGTATTGGAAGTGCTGGAATTAATGTTTGTATATTTTTTAAATAGTGTTGTGACATGTATATTTATGTTTGTATTGTTTCAAGGAATGATGATGATATAAAAGCTAGAATATTCAGCTATGAGTTCACCAAGGTCAGAACCTCTGTACATTTTTTTAAATATTCAAAAACAAAATTTGAAGGGCTCTGGATGACTAATTATCTGCATTTACAATTCAATTTAGGGTTTGCCTAGATAGTTAAATGTCCGTGAGTTTAGGGATAGTGATAAGCTTATGTTATTTCCAAAACAAAAGATTTAAACTTATTTCAATTTATTTATTTATTTATTTTTTATTTTTTTGCTAAAATACATGTAATACCTTTCTAATTACATTATAATTACAGAATATTACACAAACATAAGCTACTTAAAATGTGTAACAGTAGCTGCCTATTACATGTACATAATTACAAACTGTAAGTACAGGCTGTTACATAACTTAGTTAAGGTAAGTACATTTAGTTTCATGTAAGTACAACTGCTACTACTAAGTACTTAATTTAGTAATTACTCTGTATAATGACACCTTAAAATAAAGTGTTACCTAAAGGATAATAAAAACATCTTCCCCTAATCTTTAGCATTAACACATTCTGTTGCAATAAATAAGGTCTAATTTCAAGCCATCCTAATTGTATAGGACTTTCTTCTTTCAGACAAATACAATCGGAGTTATATAAAAAAATGGCATCTGGCATCTCTAAGCTTCTTAATGGCAGTGAATGGGTGTTTGAAGCCCAAAAAAGTGCATTAATAAAGGGTTAATAAACGTCTTCTGAAGAACCATTTTTGGTTCCACAATAAACCATACAGTCAAATGTTCTTTAAAGAACCATCTCTTTCTTACCTTGTTATAATCTGAATACTTTGGCCACAATGAACCCTTTGTGAAACAGAAAGGTTCTTCAGATGTTAATGGTTCTTTATGGAACCATTTAGATAAAAAAGGTTCTTCTATGGCATTGCGAAGCACCTTTATTTTTAAGAGTGTAAGTCTTTAGTATTATGGTCTCTTGCTATGCTTGGGTATCAGAGTTTGTAGGGTTTATTTTTCCTCCATTTTATCAACTGCCAGGTGAAAATTTAAAACTAAAAGTAAAAGCTGCAGAACAAATAATGTGCAAAATTAGTAATTACAAATAAGTCTAAAAGCACCAACATCTATGGAAAACACAGGAACACAACAGTCATGGCCAAAAATATTGGCACCCTTGCAATTCTGTCAGAAAATGTAACTGTTCTCTCAGAAAATTGTTGCAGTTGCTCAACTTTGGTACTTTGGTACTCACATGTTTATTTTTTAATTTTTTGTTTGCATTGGAACAACACAAAAAACTGAAACGAAAAGTAAAATCTGTACAATTTCACACAGAACCCCCAAAAAAATGCACTGGACAAAATTATTGGCACCCATAACTTAATATTTCTTAGCACCCTCTTTGGAAACAATAACTGAAATAAATTGCTTCCTGTAACCATGAATGAGTTCCTTACACCTCTTTACTGGAATTTTGGACCACTCTTCTTTTGCAAACTGCTCCAGGTCATTCAGATTTGAAGGATGCCTTCTCCCAACTGCTGTTTTGAGATGTCTCCACAGGTGTTCTATGGGATTCAGATCTGAACTCATTGCTGGCCATTTCAGAACTCTCCAGCGCATTGTTTGTAACCATTTCTGAGTGCTTTTTGAAGTGCTTCAGGTCATTGTCCTGCTGGAAGACCCATGACCTCTGGTGGAGATGCAGCTTTCTGACACTGGCCACTACATTGCGCCCGTCTTTGGTAATCATCAGATTTCATGATACCGTTCACACAGTCAAGGCATCCAGTGCCAAAAGCAGCAAAGCAACCCCAAAACACCATGTTTGACTGTAGGAACTGTGTTTTTTTCTTTGAAGGCCTAATTTCTTTGTCTGTAAACGTTGCCATGCAGTCCTTTACCAAAAAGCTATACTTTTGTCTCATCTGTCCACAGTACATTCTCCCAGAAGGAGTGTGGTTTCGTCATGTAAGTTTTGGCAAACACCAGTCTTGTTTTTTTATGCCTTTGTGTCCTTTTTCATTCAGATGGCGATGGATAGCGTGAGCTGACACTGTTGTACCCTGTGTCTGCAGATCAGCTTGAATTTGTTTGGGAAGTAATCTGGGTTCTTTATCCACCATTCGAACAATCTTTTGTTGTAACTTTTCATAAATTTTTTATCCACGTCCAGGGAGGTTAGCTACAGTGCCATGGGCTGTAAACCTCTTGATGATATTGCGCACAGTAGACACAGGACCATTCAGATCTCTGGAGATGGACTTGTAGCCTTAAGATGTCCATGTTTTTCCACAATTTTTCTCTCAAATTCACAGACAACTCTTTGTGCTTCTTTCTTTTCTCCACACTCAGTTTAACACACAACACAAAGGTTGAGTAAACTTTTCTCCATTTTAACTGGTTGCAAGAGTGATTACTATATTGCCCACACCTGTTACTTGCCACAGGTGTGACTAAATACAAATTACAGGAGCATCACATGCTTGACAATTTTGAAAAGGTGCCAATAATTTTGTCCAGCCCATTTTTGAGTTCTGTGTGAAATTTTTTCAAGTTTGACTTTTCTTCTGTTTTTTTTTTTTTTTGTGTGTTGTGCCGGTGCAAACAAAAACAATAAGCAGGTGAATACCAAAACATTTGCAATTGGAACAATTTTATGAGAGAAGTGTTGCATTTTCTGACAGAACTGCAGGGGTGCCAATATTTTTGGCCATGTCTGTATCTAACAGTAATCATAATTTCAAAGAGTTAATAAAAAGGATATAATAATATGCAATAAATTCCTTCAATAAAAATAGATCTTTTGTTTTTACTGTTAGTGGGTAAAACATCTCTGTTTCATCCAGGATCCATTTATGCATGCAGCTGAGATCTTTTCTCTTTTTCTCTAGTGCAGTCCAGGACTGGGTCGTGGTCACCATGACTTTGGCCAGCCCGCCCCCGTTAGCACTCTCTCCCCACCCCTCACCCCATCTCCCCTGACCTTGGGCTCAGCCGAGTGTGTGAGAGGCTCCATGCAGAACACAAAAGAGTTTGAAGAATGCTAAAACATTTGGACAGAGCTCTAGGTTGAAACAAAACAGTGTTTGGAAAGAGAAACAGTTACAGAGTGTGATTTTTATGAGGTTCATCACCTTAGAGAAGAAATCTCCTGGAAGCATTTCCAATAGAAAACGCCAAGATTTTCAGGCTAATTCAGTACCTCAAAAAAAAAAAAGAAAAAGCTAATAATAATAATAGGAGGTATATAAGAGAGCAGAGAGGCTGATATAGCTCTACTTACAAGGTTATAGTAAATTTCAGCTTTTTAAGTCATAAAAAATACTAACAAGTTAAGCTGTCCTGCAAAATAATAATGATAATAACATAAAAGGCATAGATCATGTCAGCAGTGGCTTTCCAAAAAAAAGTACAGCTCATGAAAAACACTCTGTACTCTATTAAGACAAGTAAATCAAGTTACTCTTGCCTGCAATTTTTCAATTGATGTGAACAGCATGTACTTGAGCAGACAAGCCAAGATAAAGGGCAAGTCAGGTTATGGCTACAGAGAGAGAAGAATTACATGCTGGCATTAAGCAGAGAACAACCTCAGCTGCTATAACGCAAAGACCAGGGTTATTACACAGCTACTGAATAAAAATGCGCAACGCTAGCAGGTTGCAAGGTGGTTACTAACATGATCAAGTCAAAAGAGCCCACCCTCAAAACGAAAAATAAAATATAAAATGAAAAAAAAAAAGAACTTTAATGTTCCAAATAAAAACAATAAAATGTCAAAATATGACACTAAAATGTCAAAAATAGATTAAATACTATCAAAAATACTCAATAGTCCGAGACAACACGTGCTATTTTTAATGTTAAAGCCATGTGAATAAAGGCTTTTCACTTTTTTACAATACTTGAGTGCTTTGGCCTTGGATTTTTGATGATATAAAAGAATCCCACATCCAAAGAGCACAGATTTACGGATTTTACACCCTAGCAGCATTTCTTTGCATATTATTGGATTTATACACAAAATACTGTTCCATTGTTATTCAGCGTAACTAATATTTTTATGTAGAAATGAAACAACAAGCATATTCTGGCCTAGATTATATGTTAATATATGTTTGTATATTGAAAAAAATATAGAATAAAAAGTGAACTTACTAAATTTCATTATATTGTAATTGATTAAAAACGGATCATTGCAAAGATTGGTAAAGATTTAAAATGACAATTAATTAGTTTTGGGGAGTATAAATAGTGTATTTTTATGTCAACTAAGGATTCTTGTGCTAAATATGCCTGACAAGATTTTTTGCAGTTTTCGAGATGTATTTACACTGTTTTATGGTTGCTTTTGTTGTTAATTAACCTGCTGTTTTGTAACATCTAGAGTTCATTTTCTACTCAAAATGACCCATTCACACTCAAACTATTCAAAGCTGTTAAGTTTAACAAACAATTTTTTAGTTTGGTCAACTCAAATATATAAGTTGTCACTTAGGAACTAGTTCTTATTTTCAACAATTGACAAAATATTTTTCTCTAGTTGTGCCAAACTCTAATATCTTATCAGGTAGAAATTGTGCACAAAAATATTTTTTAAAAATCCTTATCCAGGCCTTTCGGATATTGTTGTGGACAATGAGGGGCTTTGGAGTCAAAAGGGTTGAGAACCACTCACTGAAATGAGCAAAAGTAACAAAGATGCTTGTTTCTGTAAGGCGAGCACTTATTTTATGATTTATCTAAAGGTTCCTCGCTCAAACGCACAGCCTCCTCGTCCTTCAATGTGACATGTCTCCCTTCAAGCCGAGCTGCTGGAAAACCGTTGGATTTGTTTCCAGACATGTTTCCTAACAAATGACTGGAGGCCGGTGCAGATAAGCTGTGTGCGCTGAAAACATCAACCTTTTGAAGGAGAGGCGGAGGAGGAGGTCCAGGACCCATCTGCTCCAGATAAGAGCCATCCTGCTCGTCAGCGCCCAGGATAACCATGACAGGACGAGGAGACGCACATCCATCTGTGCCACGTCCCAGCACACTATCATGTCAACACAATCCTCAGAGCTCTTCCTTCCTTTTAATCTGTACAGACTCAGTACAGTCGGTAAAACAACTGGTGCTGTGATTCAGGCCTGAAATCTGATGTTTTTTTAAACACTGTTGCATAAAGTTCCAATATTCTGGTTCTCAATATTACAGTCATAGCTAATATAGACACTGAGTGAATGCTTACATTGCCACCATCCCTTTCGTTGAATAACAGATTATATCAGATATTAAAAAATATCAATAATGTTTATAAGTTCATATCATATTAAATTTTCATATTTTTTTTAAACTATATTTTTGGTATATAGATACTTAAAAAATCTTACACATGTGAAAAAAAATCTAATTAGAAGTTAGGAGACCACATGCCATGTGTATTATTTAACTTAAATAAATAAATAAAGTAGTGAAAAACTACAGATTTTACTAGATAATTTTCCTAAAACATATATATTAAAAAAAATACTATATGTATATATATATATATATATATATATAAACAAATAGATAAATAGTGAAAAACTACAGATTTGACTAGATACTTTTCCTTAAACATATGAATATTAAATATAATAATACAAATAAATAAATAAAACAATATAAAAAATAGACAAACAAAATAAATAAATAAATAAATAGTGAAAAACTACAGATTTGACTAGATCCTTGCTCCGAAAAAAAAATAAAAAATAAAAAATTAAAAAAATCAATCAATCAATAAATAAATAGACAAACAAATGAATAAATAAAAAAGAGGTGGAAAAATACAGATTTTACTAGATACTTTACATAAGACATATTAATATTAATAAATAAATAAATAAATAAAACAATATAAATAAATAGACAATTAAACAAATAGTGAAAAACTACAGATTTGACTAGACACTTTTCCTAAAACATATTAATATTTAAAAAAATAAATAAAATAAAAATAATAATAAATAAATAGACAAATAAATAAATACAGATACAGATTTGACTAGATACTTTTCCTAAAACATATGAACATATAACAAATAAAATAAATAAATAAATAAAATGTATAAATAAATAAATATAAACATCAATAAGTAAATAAATAAATTGTGCAAAACTACAGATTTAACTAGATCCTTTCCCTAAAAAAATTAAAATAATAAATAAAATAATAAAAAATAAATAAAAAAATAAATAAATAGACAGACAAACAAACAAACAAATAAATAAAAAAGAGGTGAAAAAATAGATTTTACTAGATACTTTTCCTAAGACATGATTAATAAGAAATTAAATAAAAAATGTATTTAAATATATAAATAAAATGAATTAAAAAAGTCAAAGTGTACAGTCAAACCCAAATTTATTCAGACACCTTTAATATTTCTCACATTATCACGGTTTATTCAGTATGGTTTACAAAATAGTAATAAAAGAACTCAGAGTTAAACTGTGTCAGAACAAATTCATCTTGATAATATCTGACAACTTTGACAAAATGGTAACTGTACCAATTACCAAAAAATGCTTAATTATTTAAAGAAAAAAACTTAAGAAAAACATGGTCAGGTCAAAGTGTCTAAATTATTTTTTGTCCCAAATTTGTATACATTTTACTGGTCCACTGTATGAAGAATTTTTGTGTATAATATGCTAAAAAAAAAAAAAAGAAGCAAAAATTATATCTGGTGTCTGGATAATTTTTGGTTTGACTGTATGTTCTCTATTCTTTACTGTTTACTTTTACAGTAAAATCTGCCATGTGAAAAAACCCCACAAAAAAACAGGACGACAAAATGTAAGAAAACGGCTTTCAGGTCCAAACAAAGATATATTAGCTGATGTGAAGGGCTTTGGAGGGGAGCAGCCCACCTCCCGAGAAACAATCAATGCACATGAAAGCAAGAGGTCAGCAACCTTTGACATCTCCATTCAGAAGGGGGAGGGGACGTGATCTTTTGTAAAATTAGCTACATTGATCCAATTGTGTGATATTGTCGAATCTGAGCCCAGACTGTGTGGCAGACACTTCTTTGAAATTTGTCTTTTCAGGGCTAAATAATGACACCCATACTCTTAAGACTGGATGCACATATACATATCCATATACATATACATATAAAAGATTAGTACAATACAAGACTCTCTTGTTATTTTAGTTTCTTCACTGTCAGTGTGGCTTTAATAAGACTAATGAGAAAAAACATTATGACACTTATTAGCTCAATCAACATCCCAGCTCTCATTCCCTGTGTCATTTTTACGCACAGGAGGGAAAGACAATGCAAAGAAGAGTTCCACGCATTCTTGCCCTGTCGTTAAAGAAGGGGACAGGTTAAAAGTTTACAAGCGGCCAAGCAGAAGACAGCCAGGTCTCCGCTGAAACATGACAGGGGTCACCGCTGATTCCCAGAGCCGTCAGGTGGGAGGAGGAGCACTTACCGCTCAGGATAACTTCAAACTTAAAGACTTAAACTTATCTTCAAATTTGAGCATGCCGTTGTGAGCAGAAGATGCTCAGGAGAAGTTTATGACAGACCAAAAAATGAGTGAGCAAGGTCATGGAGGGCTTTGAGTGTCATGGACAGATGGGCAGATGCTCCAAGAACATTTTATGACAGATATGAAAGGTCAAGGAATGGTTTTGTACACCGTCATTACCACCTTGGACTGCTTTACATAATACTGTGTTACGGGTTGAAAACAAAAAAAAAGTTTTGTGACTTTGTGTTTTCACAAAGTACTTTCAAAGCAATTAAGACAATAGCTTTGCTTCTGGAATATATCATTTATATTTATAATTAGGCATTAAAACAAAAAACTAAATGTCTTGGTTCAGTATCTTTTAATCTAGTTACAATGGATCTAATATCTGTGAGATTTAAAAAAAAAATAATCTAGAGTAAAAGGCAAAACACTCTTTTATATAAGATCTATAGCCCAATATGGTCATAAATGACTGTGGAAACTTAAATGTGACCCTGGAACACAAAACCAGTCATATGTGTCAGTTTTTCGAAACTGAGCTGTATACAACATCTGAAAGCCGAATAAAAGCTTTCCATTGATGTAATGGTTTGTTAGGATAAGACGATATTTGGCCGATATACAACTATTTGAAAATCTGGAATTCACCTTTAAAGTTGTCCAAATGAAGGTCTTACCAATGCATACGACTGATCAAAAATTAGTTTTGACAGACTTACGGTAGGTAATTTACAAAATATTATCATGGAACGTGATCCTAATATCTTAATTTTTTTTGGCATAAAAGAAAAATGTATAATTTTGACCCATACAATGCATTTTTGGCTATTGCTACAAATATATCCGTGCTACTACGTTTTGTGGTCCAGGGTCACAAATATATTGTCAATGATGGCAATAAGCCAAATTTGCTATTCCTAGAAGACACAGTTTAAGTATTTGTTACTCAGGATATTTATGCACTCTAAATAAAGGCAAAATATCACATATTCATGCATACATTATATTGCAAAAAAAAAAAATCCTTTTAATGAACAGGTTTGACTACTTTAGTAATTTCCATGAGTACTAATCTTAATGTTTAAGCATATAATGATATCCTAGGGAATTGTGTCCTTCTAATTTTATAGCAAATGTTTGGACAGGACTCTGTTTTATTCTAACATGACAATGCCTCTGTGTATAAGACGAGGTTCGTAGAGGAATGTTTGATTCAGTCAGTGTGCATAAAGCCAAGTCCTAATCCCTGCTGAACACCTCTGGTGCGACCAAAAACTCTTCACCAAACACCAATGACTTGTACATACACTATATGGACAAAAGTATTGGGACACCCCCTTCTTTAGAACAGAAAAAGACACTTCCAAAACTGTAGCAACGAAGGTGGATGCATAATTAAAAATTGTATTTCCATCTCTGTTGCTTCAGTTTTGGAAGTGTCTAAAATGACTGCATCCATATGCACAAGTCATTGGTGTTTAGTGATGAGTTTTTGGCTCAAGGTCTACATTTAAAATCACACCAGAGGTGTTCAGCTGGGATTGGGACTTACTCAGCTGGGCTTTGGGCTTTATGCAGACCACTCAAGTTCTTCCACACTGACTGAATCAAACATTTCTCTATTGTTATCTTAGAATTCCCTAGAATATCATTATATGCTTAAACATTAAGATTAGTACTCATGGAAATTACTAAGTAGTCAAACCTGTTCATTAGAAAGGGGTGTCCCAATGCTTTTGGCCATATAGTATTTATACATAAATAAATAAATAATCTATTCTAGATAAATGTATGTACACTGCCTTTCAAAAGTTTGGGATCAGTAAGATTTTAATTTTTTATAGAAGTCTCTTATGCTCATCAATGTTGCATTTATTTGATCAAAAATACAGAATAAAGTAATATTATGAAATATTATTGCAATTTAACAGTTTGCTATTTTAATATACTTTAAAATACAATTTATTTCTGTGATGCAATACTGAATTTTCATCAGCTATTACTTCAGTCTTCGGTTTTACAGTTTAACCTGTGAAACTTTTTTTAGGATCTTTGATGAATAATAAAAAGAACAGCATTTATTTAAAATAGAAATCTTTTCTAACAATATAAATCTTTACTATCACTTTTTGTCATTTTAACACTTCCTTGATGAATAAAAGTATTAATTTCTGTCCATCACAGGTTCCAAAAAAATATATTAAGCAGCACAACTGTTTATTTGTTAATAATATAAAAATAGAATAGAAAATAGAAAAAAAGAAAATTATTAATTTAAAAAAGTAGCCAATTAACTGTTTTACAATTTACATGATTAGTTACAGGAAAATCATTTATCATCATTTATCAATCATTTATTCTCCACTATGTCATTTCAAACATGCATGACTTTCCTCAGTTTGCTTTTTTTTTTGCAGTTCAGCAGAAGAAACTCATACAGGTTTGGAACGACATTAGAGTAACTTTCATTTAGCACTTTAATTCTGACCATTTCTGCATTCTGTATTCAAGTATTTTATATAATGACATAATGTACAGTCAGTGTGCTTCTAGCGTCCTCTGTTTCACATCACGGTCTAGATGTACATTTTCCCCTCACTTAACTTCCCATTACTAATGTAAAATTTTTACATTTCATTTTTGTTAGTTAGTGTGAAGATGAGGTGTATATGCTTTATAGACCCTGAAAAAGCAGGAATCATTCAGACTGAACAGCATGTCCTGAAAGGTTTATATAAACACACAATCACTCAAATGGACTTCCAAACATTCTGCCTGCCAAGAAACACCATTCGCAGTAATGACATTTATAACCTCTCACTTTCACCAGAAATCTACGAGCAATTTTGGTCAACAATAAACACTCACAGCCTGGTGCTCGCAACATCTCAGCGTTTAATAAAAGCAGTTCACTGAACCAACAGAGTATCTCAAATGACATTTAATATCTAACAATTGCAATGACCAATTCGCTGTTCTCAGCTGAATGCTGAAGCTCCTCCTCTGACCTTCACCTGGTAACCATGGCCACAAGAAGAGGAAGCATTTATTTGTGCTCCTTGAGATCTGCTATCTTTCACAACGGTCTCGAGGCAAGATTTTTATGTTGCACATTTATGTTTTAAGACAGATTCGGGTTTTTTGAAACAGGCAATATGGTCCCTGATCTGCAATTCCAGCACTACTATTATAATCCACTGAAACGGGCTGCTTAAGAAAGACCAAGATGTTTGTCTAGAGAAAGAAGCACCTGCTGCCTGAGTCGTGGTGAATCTACTCCAAGAGTTTCAAACAATAGGAGGGATTTTAACAGCTAGATGAGCAGCTTTTTTATCTTGCCACCTGCACACATCACTAGTGGCCATAGGAGCCTTCTGCTTTTCTGCAGCATGAAGACGACAGATACACAGAGAATGACAACAAAATAAGGTCTTTAGGTGACCTCTTTTAAGTGCACTAATTGCTAAAATCCACTACTGTTTAAAATGTAGGGGTCGGTACAATTGTTTAATGTCTCTGAAAGAAGTGTCTTATGCTCATCAAGGCTGCATATATTTGATGAAAATATAATAAATAAATACAGTAATATTGTGAAACGTGCATTAATCTAAAATAACTGTTTTATATGTTAAAGGAACACTCCACTTTAAAAAAAAAAAAATAGGGTAATTTTTCAACTCCCCTAGAGTTAAACAGATGAGTTTTACCGTTTTCTAATCCATTCAGCCGATCTCCGGGTCTGGCGGTAGCACTTTCAGCATAGCTTAGCATAAATCATTGAGTTTTAAATAGGAAAAATATTGGAACTCTTTGGTAATTTTTGCGGTTAAATTTTTAAATGGTTTAATCAGATTCAATGATTTATGCTAAGCTATGCTAAAAGTGCTACCGTCAGATCTGGAGATCAGCTGAATGGATTTGAAAACGGTAAAACTCATCTGTTTAATTTTAGGGGAGCTGGAAAATTAGCCTATTTTCCAAAAAGTGGAGTGTTTCTTTAACATTTGTTAAAGTTAGAGAACCTACAATTTCAACAATGTGGAAAACATGGACGGAAACACAGAATCCAGTCATAAAACTAGAATTTAACAGTATAACTGGGAATGTCACAGAATTTGCCATATTTTAGATGAATAAATCGAAAGTAGGTCAGTACACTTAAATCAAAATGCAATATGGACTAGTGCCTGCAAAAACACTATTTAAATGTGAATTCTGCATGCTCTGTCCGTCTCTGTGTGAATGAACGGCACAGACCCATGATTTTGTTTAATAAACACATACTGAAGCGCACTGTTTTCAGGCTATGTCGCCTCAAAATATGAGTACACATAAACATGATCTGTATTACTGCTCTGAGAGTCACTTCATGAGCATTTTACCATTTCTTCTGAGAAAAAAAAAAAAAAAAACATTGTCGGCTCCCCTTTTATGGAACTCACTTCCTGCAGAAATTCACAATAGTCCAAGTTTTGCAAGTTTTAAATATCGTCTTAAAACGTATTTGTTCAGGCAGGCTTTTATATGACTCTTTCTTTATGTGTTGTATTGGATTTTATTGTTTAGTGTTATTGTTTCCCTTTTGTTTGATGGACTTTGAAAGGTGTCCTTGAGTGCCATGAAAGGCGCCTATAAATTAATAAAATGTATAAAATAATAATAATTGTCATACCATGTGTGTAAGAGCCATAATTTAAATGAACAAAATTTAAAATTAAGGTTAGAAGTGTACAAGTAGATATGTTTAGATTTGCGTAATATTGGTTAAACACCCCCATGTTTATTCTGTAATGGTTTGCTCTGTTTATTATTGGACTGCCTTTAAGCTCCAGGTGGGGCGCACTTTAAAGAAAAAAGAAAGAAAGACAGAGCAACACAGTTTTTTGACCGGAGTTTATTTGTTTCTGTTTATTGTACGAAAACATTCAGTAAAACGTCTGAGTCAAGACCCGAGTCAAATTCTTTGCCCGAAAGAGTATTGAAGCTTATTGCTACAACAATATGTAAGCTGAAACTTAAAGGTGTTCACAGCAATCTGCCAAAATAAAAGTTTGGTTTAACTTGAAGAAGTTGTGACAGAAATATATTAGGCTACTTAATGTCATGATAATACTACTTTTACTAATAAAATAATCATTGTTGACAAATTATTTTTAAGAAATGCTTACCAGAAAATATATATACACAGGACAGTATTTAAAAAAAAAAAAAAAAAAAAAAAAAAAAAATATATATATATATATATAAATAAAAAAATAATAATTAACAAAAAAATAATAACAAAATCTTTTTTTTTTAATAAAAATCAATTAGAGATACATTTGATTATTCAAATTAATGAAACAATTAACATGGAATTCAGAAAATTAATTGAAAACACAGAATTTGGTAAAAAATAAAACTTATCCCCTTAATTGTCACCTGTCCCATCTGTGGGACACCAGTTTACTTCACCATTTTACAAATAAATCCTAATCTAATCATGACAAACTACATATCGTTGGAAAGGTCTAAGACTCCTAAATAGATATTTTACCCTTTTTTTGTGTTACAAATTATGTACGAAAAGTAATAGATTCATTTATGACAAGAGTGCACCTCAAAAACCTGCTTCATAACAGGAGTTCTGACCTGTGTCACAAAAAGGCTTTCTTCTTTCTCTTTTTCTCTAGCATGCTTTAGAAATCATACGAAATTATATATCACTTAAAAACTCAAAATTCATCCTTTGAAAACTGTTTTAAAATCAGACATTGCATTACCATGGACAATGTACATCAAAATCATATTACATAATGTTTTTGTCCATGAATTATGTAATTAGTTTGTGAAAAAAAGTACTTTATAGGGCCCTAAAAATGTAATTAACATGTAATAACATTGCTGTTATACTGTGTATATTTCATGATTTCAATTAATTAGACATGCTTTTTGATTAATATTTCTTAATTTAACCATTAAACAGATTCTACAAAAATTAAAAATAAATAAATAAAACAAAAATAAAACTGATTTTTGGAAAAAAAGAAAATTTTATAGGGTCCTAGTTAAAGTATAATTTATTTCTGTTATCAAAGCTGAATTTTCAGCATCATTACTTTCATTACAGTCTTCAGTGTCACATGATCCTTCAGAGAAATCTTTTGTCTTCAGAAAAATCTTCTTTACTGTCACTGTCAATCAATTTATTGCATTTTTGCTGATTGAAAATACTAATTTCTAAAAAAAAAAAAAAAAATGAATGACCTCCAACTTTTGAACTGTAGTTTATATTGGAAAACATATTGATAGACTGCTTTGACTTACAGTAATCATTAAAATTAGAGGGGAGGGAGGTTGCATTTTAGTACAGACTAAATAACTGCTTATAATAGGTTGATTATATTTCAGTAACAGCTATCAACAGAAATAAAAATAAACAACAAGCATTAGGCATCAGCTGATCAACTGACCGAAAAGTGATACTATAAATCAACACCAGGAAGAAATTAGAAGAAATTTTAATGGTAATTTAAGCAACTTAATTGCATGCTGATTTTGCTCTTCTTTGTTCAGTGATTGATCATTGTGTTACACAGATCAATACTGGATACTGAAAGCCGGCCCCTCTTGACTTTATTGATATCCAATGCAGTTTATATTAGATTTTCTTACAACTGCCTTCTGTTATGACAGAAAGAAGTTTAGCACACACATGGCCACGTCAAAACATATTAGAGTAATGACACACGACCAAGAAAGAAAGAGAGGAAGGAAGAAAGAAAGAAAGAAAGAAAGAAAGATCACCAAGGAAAAGGACTTGTAAAAACAGTTGCCATGGTAACAGGAAAACTAAAAATAAGAAATCAATCAACAATGAAGTGTCTAAGTCACATTGGGCTGTGTTATCTGTGTAGGAGATGTCAAGCAGCTTTCAGCAGAACCTTTGTGTCCTCCCTGCAGGTTTCTGGCCCACAGAGACAAAGGGTTTCATGTATAACTGTGGACAAGAGCTATAGAGTGAAGGACTCGCTGGCAATCAACAAACAGCAAACAATCCCTGGCTCTCTTTTCAACCACTCCTTTGGAAACATGGGTGAGCCAAATGTTGAATTTAAACTCGGGATAAATAGGCTTCAGGAAGAGCAGTGACGTCTCAAAAGCTGATGGGCCAACCTAGTTTGCTGAATCCATTTACTTTGATATGCATGTCTGTGAAGATTATTTTGGAGCCTTAGTAAAGAATAAGTATTTAGCTGTAAAATGCTTAAAATGTAAATTACATACTCAGCATTTTTATATGAATAACAGACGCTTTTCTGCTCATCAAGGCTGTGTTTATTTGATTAAACGTACAGAAAAAACAGTAATATTAAATAGTGTTTTTCTGTTTTAATATACTTTAAAATATAATTTATTCCTGTGATGCAAAGCTGAGTTTTGGGCATTATTACTCCAGTCTTCAGTGTCACATGATCCTTTAGAAATCAGTCTAATATGCTGATTTATTTATCAATGTTGGAAACAGTTGTACTGCTTATTATTGATTTATTTTTTGGAACCTGTGATACTTTTTCAGGTTTCTTTGATGAATAAAATGTTGAAAAGAACAGCATTTATTCAAATTAGAAATCTTTTCTAACTATATACATTACAGTTCAAAGTTTGGGGTCAGTATTTTTTTTTTTACTTTTATTCAACAAGGATGTGTCCAACTGATAAAAAGTGATGTAAAAAGTAAGTAAAGACTTATACACTGCAAATATGCTTTTCTTGCTTAGATTATATCTAAAAAAATTTGTTTTCAGAAAAAAGAAGTTAAAATTAAACGAGTTTTTGCTTGAAACAAGCAAAATAATCTGCCAATGGAGTAAGCAAAATAATCTAGTTTTCCCCTTGAAATAAGATTATTTTGCTTACCCCATTGGCAGATTATTTTGCTTACTAAATTGTGACTTCTTTTTCTGAAAACAAGACAATAATTTTTACTTGTCTAGAAAATCCTTCTTGATTTAAGAATTTTTAGATGCACTACAAAAAAATCTAAATAAGAAAAGCATTTTTTGCAGTGTATTGTTAGAAAAGATTTATATTTTGAACAAATGCTGTTCTTTTTAACTTTATATTCATCAAAGAATCCTGAAAAAAGTATCACAGGTTCCAAAAACAGGTTCCATAGATATTAAGCAGCACAACTGTTTCCAACATTGATAATAAATCAGCATATTAAAACAATTTCTGAAGGATCATGTGATTCTAAAACTGGAGAAATGGATGATGAAAATTCAGCTTTGCATCACAGAAATAAATTATATTTTAAAGTATATTCAAATCGAAAACTGTTATTTTAAATTGCAATAATATTTCACAATATTACTTTTTTTTCTGTATTTTTGATCAAATAGATGGAACTTTGATGAGCATATTCTTTAAAAAACATTAAAAATCATACTGATCCAAAACGTTTGAAAAGCAACATTTTTAAGAAAAGATTATTATTTATTTATATAAATCATTGACAAAATCTTTAATTTTCCAGTCATTTTTGAGAAATAAATTCTATCTTAAAGTATATTAAATAAGAAAACTGTTTTCAAATTGCAATAACATTTCAAAATATTACTTTCTGTATTTTTGATCAAATAAATGGAACTTTAATGAGCATAAGAGACTTCCTTAAAAAACATAAAAAATTACTGATTTAGTAATATGATTATGCATAAAAATAGAAAATGATTAAATATGATTAATGCTTGTTTTCATTTATTGAAAAATGCAGTGGAAAACATGCCTTGATTAAGTTTAGCTTGATTTTTAGTGTATTTTACATTAAAGTCAACATGCATTTAGAAAATGATTTGAAAGCAATTTTTCATTTCATGTTCTTCACATTCATTTTTTTCATGTTTTGACCTCATTCATTTTTAATCAAAATGTCATAACTTGATCCTCTGGTGAAATATCAATCTTTATTGGTGGCATAAGCAGCTCCAATTATTTACTTAATCCCTGCTTCAATCAACTGCAAGACAAAAGTCCAAATAATCATAGAGAGAACCAAGTCAATGCCCTATATTTTTTTTCAATAATCCGTTTAACTCAGGTGTCCATCGCAAGCCGTTTCATTGTGTTTTCAAACTATTTGCATCTCTTCCCGTACAGTGGTATTTGGAATACCACTATAGACTGAATATACATTGATACTGAGTAACATCAAATAGCCCAAAATATCAAGACTTGTAAAAAAAAAATGACGATAAATGAAGCATCAAAACCTTGACTCCTGGAAAGTAACACTGTTTTTGTAAGACCTCCTGCATCCCTTCAAAAAAGGGAAGCCAGTCAGTCAAAACCTCTTTCAAGAAAGAGATAGAAGCAGAAAGAGATGTCTCCTTGCACACACTATGCGACGACTGGCCGACGGCAGCGATGTAACAGAGGCTATTCTTATCTCCTTCAGATTAACTTCCAATTGTTTTGGGCAAACAAAGGCTGAATCTTAGGAAACCACCCCCTAAAGGTCCAGATGGTCACCGTCCAAGACCCCTGACCTAAAGGCTCCGCCAGGGGACACAACTGCACATGCCTCCAGCACCGAAAGGCCACCCAGCAAACCTCATGTTTTCAGCCAATCAAACAAGGACTCACACTTTTTCATAAGCTCTAAGCTTGTGCTGATAAAGTGGCAGCTTAGCCAGTTGGTCTGGCTTACTAATCACCTCAGAGTGGTAAATTAGAAGCAAGAGGAACCAGATTGAATTACCGCTAAAGGCTGATTGCATTGAGAGTGTATAACTTAATACCTGACCAATGCCATCTTGATTAAAACCTGACCTCACTTGAGCTTCGGTTCCTCACATGTTTTTTTCTTTAAATGACCAAAACACTTCAGAGAGACCTAGCTAAAGCAGCTTGCATGCTGGGGATTGTAAAGGACTATTCTTTACAAAGCGGTTTGGGAATGAATTATATGAATTTGAAATAAATTGACCACTTTAACAGGTACAACGAGCCTGTTATATATTGTAATGTGGCTTTTAAAATATTTTGACTGAATCTGACCCTATGTATAAAACCTATAAACCAGTCAAAGTGAACATTTGCTTTCTTAAAGGTTCTAATCATCATAATGTCCAAATCCATGTGACCTTTTTCTTCTCCAGAAGACAGACGAAGAAAGAAAGTGATACAGGTTTGGAACGACATGAAAAAAAGCACTTTGCAGATTTTAAACCAGCGTTATATTTAATATATATTTATAAGATTGGTAGTGTATGTAAATGCACAATATCTTTAACTATGTTACTTGTACAAGATTTGTTTGCTGTTTATTTGCCAGAAAAAATCTGTTAGATAATGGAAACATATGAAAATATATCATGGTTTCCACACACACACACACACACACACACACACACAAAAAGAAAACTTAGCTTGCATGAATAAATCACTACATTTAAATACAATTAAAAATAAATTAATTTAAATTAATTTAAATACAAATTTTTATATATTAATATAAAAATCAGTAACTTCAAAGTGTAACAATATTTTTTATCAAATAAATGGGTGAAAACAGGAGATTTTTCTTAAAACTTAAAAAAATCCTAAAGATTTGACCAGAAGTGTATATAGTGTATGAGTATTTAAATAATTATTAGCATTAAGAAAAAAAGGTCAATTTTAATATCATGTCGATTTTAACACAAATTTCTGGTCTGATTGTGAACGATTCCAAAATAATAATAATAATAATAATAATAAAAAACTCAAACCACTTGTGATTAGGGATGTAACGATAACCGGTTTGACGATAAATCATGATAAAATTCTCCACGGTTAGTATTACCGTTTCATCTTTTAATTATCATTAAAACCGTATTTAATTACCACGATTTGAACAACTTATGATAAACATATACTGTCCAGCATAAAGAAAAGTTTAAATAACAGTCTCATGTGCGCAAAGCACGGTGAGTAGTTTCGTTTTGAATGAAAGCATGACGGAAAGCTTAAAAGGGTGCTGAGGGAATATACAAATGAATATATAAATGAATGAATTATATGAATGTACCTTTAATGGTTCTGACTGGCTTCAGAAAAGATTCGATGGCATTGTGTTTTGATCTTCATGATTTATTACCTAATAAAGTAGTGTTCTTAATCGCAATGCTGCTTTGTCCACGGAGTTTACGGAAACAGCTGGAACTTTGCTGTTCCACAAGTGCCGCCTAGTGGCAGAGAGTGGATTAACATTGACTTACAATTATTTTCAGCCTGTTTGTAGTATTTGTCTAGCTAAAACGGACCGAATTTTCATGCACTGCTGTCATCTGACCTTTTGACTAAAAACAAGGATTCTACAAATTTAAACAATTCATATAATACATCTAGAATTATTTAGATAAAATACATATAACATTTATTGATTTGACTTAACCATTTTCTTTATTTAAAGGCTGAAATGTGAGGTTTACCATTTTATAAAACTTTTTCAAAGCTTTATTTGAACATGTTATTAGACAACTATTGAAGAAAACTGTTGTCAGTCGTGTTGTAATATAAAATCTCATTGGTAATGTTATTGTTTTAGTGTTTGTGCAAACAGAAGTCATTTTATATGTTGTTTGTTGATTTTAAATATAAAACTTTGTGAAACAATTTATGTGTTAGGACTTTTAAAACATTTCCAGCACATTTTAACAATACCGTGATAATATTGATAACCGTGATCATTTTTGTCACTATAATCGTGATAAGAAAATTTCATACCGTTACATCCCTACTTGTGATATAGGAACCACTTTACATTTTTTTTTTTTTTCTCATTGAATATCCTTTTTTACTCTAAAATATCACATTTGTGAACCTGGACCACAAAACCAATCATTAGGGTCAATTTTTCGAAATTGAGATTTATACATTATCTGAAAGCTGAATAAATAAGCTTATTAGCAATAAATAATGTTATGATTGGACAATATTTGGCCAAGATACGACTATTTGAAAATCTGGAATCTGAGGGTGCGAAAAATAAAAAAGTTGAGAAAATCACCTTTAAAGTTGTCCAAATGAAGTTCTTAGCAATGCATATTACTTATCAAAAATTAAGTTTTGATATATTTACGGTAGGACATTCACAAATATCTTCATGGAACATGATCTTTGCATAATATCCTAATGATTTTTGGCATTAAAAAAAATCAATAATTTTGACCTATACAATGTATTTTTGGCTATTGCTATCGATATACCCCAGCGACTTATGACTGGTTTTGTGGTTCAGGGTCACATTTGGTTGCACATGACGTTTCATGTAGATGTCACCAAACAAAAGTTATTATTTTTATTGCATCTGCATCATAGTTTTCATCTAGGTCATCAAAAATTGGATTTTCTTCACCTTGGCTTCATAAAGAAAACCAAAGTTAACCGTGTGGTCACAGTTTGCCATCTTTCCTGAGATGTACTTTCAGTTTCATTACCACATGCATGTTTGGGAGTCCAGCTTTCTCATAAGACTTAGGCTCCGAAGTGTCTGTGACCTCTAAGGCCACTGAGCAGAAATGTTCAGGGGGTGGGAAAGAATGAGGCCGTGAGGACACAGGAATGCGACCAAAACATTGCCTTTAAACCTTCAGGTCACGGGACCTTGAAGGACATCAGATGAATGTCCAGTTTAGATGGGAATGTGGTCAAGATAGACTGGTTTATAAGGCACTGCACCAGGAATGCAACCTAGGATTCCCTGAGGATCATTGGCTTAATATAACACTTACTAATATATTTAATGAGTTTTAATGAGCACTTTAAATGATCTTTCTATACAGATATATTCAGCTCATGACTTTATCTAGCCTAGGCGGTCACCGAATTCTGAAATTAAAGGACGCTCAGACTAGAAGTCGGGTCAAACTAGAAACACCCAGTCCAATCAAATGATTCTGAATCTAGTGATAATGGCTTTAATAGAAAGAACATCATCACCTCAAACGAGACGAGAGTAGCTGACATTTCAAAAAGTGAACGCAGTACCTCGCTGTGTGACATACTATATTTAATTCCTATCTGTTTTAAAGTATATTTTCCTTTAATAATAATCATTCTGTTCACAATTAGTATTATGGCCTTATTTCAACTGAGCGAAATAATAATAACTGGAAAAAACCTAAAAGGTATAAAAACTGTCCATTTGTACTCCCCAAATAACATCTGTAAGCAGTTCTTAAAACAAAAGAGTCATTTTTTTCTTCTGAACTCTATTTTAATAATCTGAAGAACGCTTTTTTTCATTATAAAGAGCCTATGGTTATATGGATGTTAAAGGCTCTTAATGGAGCCATAAATGCTAATAATGAACCTTTTTTTTTTTTAAGAAAAAGGAAAAAACTTTTCCTCAAGCAGTCACAAAAAGTTTGACCTACAATCTTGGTGTTAAAAAAGTTCATGTTCATTTTTGTCAGCTATTTAATATAATTCTCTACTCTAAAATCAGGCTTTTCCTAATTGAAAACTCATCTATATATTAATGACAGCAGTTAATTAAAAAAACAGGGGCTAGATTTTTATAAACATGTCATACACATCAAATGTCCAGCAAGCTCTCAGTTTGGTCAAGTTTAAATTGTTTATTTTCTACAGCAACTTTATGACCCCCAGTGTGGCTTAATTTGACACATGAACCCTAAACACATCATCGTTTTATAAACTGTGCCTTACTTAAGATTATTTCTTTGATAAAGCCATTGACTGTAACAACATTAAAAGCATTTGAGTGAAGTTTGCGTTAGGTTATATTCATCTTCATCTTTTGAAATGTTCAGTCCTGTAAGCATCTATAAATAAGTGTTTTTAAACAGACACGATGCTGATAAAGTTAAAGCCACATTGATAGTACAGTAGCCTAAATCTACTGAGCAATTTTAGTAAACCAAGCTCAGAAAGAAAAGTCAAGCTGTCAAGTTTAAATTGTTTATTTTCTATAGCAACTTTATGACCCCCAGTGTGGCTTAATTTGACACATGAACCCTAAACACATCACCGTTTTATAAACTGTGCCTTACTTAAGATTATTTCTTTGATAAAGCCATTGACTGTAACAACATTAAAAGCATTTGAGTGAAGTTTGCATTAGGTTATATTCATCTTCATCTTTTGAAATGTTCAGTCCTGTAAGCTTCTATAAATAAGTGTTTTTAAACAGACACGATGCTGATAAAGTTAAAGCCACATTGCTAGTACAGTAGCCCAAATCTAATCTAATTTTAGTAAACCAAGCTCAGAAAAGTCAAGCTGTCAAGTTTAAATTGTTTATTTTCTGTAACAACTTTATGACCCCCAGTGTGGCTTAATTTGACACATAACCCCTAAACACATCACCGTTTTATAAACTGTGCGTTACTTCTTTGATAAAGCCACTGAATGTAACAACATTAAAAGCATTTGAGTGAAGTTTGCGTTAGGTTATATTCATATTCATCTTTTGAAATGTTCAGTCCTGTAAGCTTCTATAAATAAGTGTTTTTAAACAGACATGATGCTGATAAAGTTAAAGCCACGTTGCTATTCTAATCTATTGAGTAATTTTAGTAAACCAAGCTCAGAAAGAAAAGTCAAGCTGTCAATTCAACTCAATTTGTTTGGCATCAATCCTGACTCAACCTTGAACCTTGTAGGTATCACGCATGCTGAAATTAAATACAACAGTTTTTGAATATGCGATAACTTACCGAATTCTGCAAGCAGATGAGCTGTTTCGTCCAGATGTATGAGCTGGTCTTTCTTTTCGCTTCTCTTCTTCAGATTTCACTTCATTTAAGCTCTCGCTCGCTGACTGACTGTCGCTGGGAAGCTCGACGTGAGTCACGTCGGCACTCTGCAGGACCGACTGACTGTACGTTCTGTCACGTCACGTACCATTTGTTTCCAGTGTGCAAATCTGACCAAAACATTCAGCTCCGTGAAATAAAAACAGACAAACTGTGGTTTTGTAAGTGTTAATATTCTAAGGATGGCCAAAAGATATTCTTAGTAGGCAAATTAAATAATTTTGAATAAGAAACTATCTTAATTGTGCATTCAAGAAAAATAAATAATCGTGCGACTAATTTAGCTAGTATCCACATATCAACGATTACAGATTCCAATCTCGCTTTAATAACAAACAAAAACAGCAACAGATTATGAGCAGCTGAGCACAAACTAGTATTCTTTTATGAACTAGCCTTTACTTATGAATGTCAAAAACGTATGTAATGCATTAAACAAACAAACCATGAGAGTGGACAAATCTGCTGGATTTTTGTTTTCTTTATTTCTCAAGAAACTAACAAACAATAAACGTCTTTTATAGCTTTAACTGCCTTTTATAACCTAATTTAAAGACATGCATAAAATGCAGTATCTTGAATTAAGTAAACAAGAGACACAAACAATCATCGTGATATATGTGGGAGGAATGTGAACATAATGATACTGGTATAAAGTCAATTATAACCTTAAAACAGCCGCTTAGATGCCACTTGATAACCTACAAGGATGGAAATACAGCGCTCCCTGCTGGAGGTTTAGATTAATTGTTTATATGGTTATTATAAATTAATTTATTATATGGTTTTAGTATCTGCCCAGTAAAGAAATAAACAATTTTTTCGTGCCATCAAGAAAGTACATAATAAATAATACACTATTTATTTCAAGTATTTTTAATTGACATTATATAAAATATAGTGCTGTTCAACGATTCATTTGTTTACATAATATATGTACAGTATGTATATTTATGTATATATAAATACACACACATGCATGGATATATTTTAAAAATACGTGTTTATATGTTAAATATATTATATAGAATATTAATTATATGAATAAAAATATACATGTAAATGCATGTACGTATTTTTAAAATATGAACTGCATGTGTGTGTGTGTGTGTGTGTGTGTGCGTGTGTGTGTATATATATATATATATATATATATGAAGAGTTCAGATGCAAAACTGGCTAAAAGCCATCTCAGTCAAAAATGAGATAATGTCAAATACTTTTACTTCAGACTCGCTAAAATCCCACCCTCAGCCCAATCAGAAGTACCAGTACATACATAGAAACCTATACATCGGAGCCTGAAGAAAATGCATTTTTTAAAGAAAGATGTCAGATGGATTTAGAGGCTTTTGCATCTGAACTCTTCACATATACATATGTATATATATATATATATATATATATATATACACACACACACACACACACATAATAAACACACACAGTACACACATATATTATGTAAACAAACACTTTTATTTTGGATGCGATTAATCACCATTGTTCATAAAAAGGGCTCTAAAAGGTATTTCTGTAACATTTAAAGAATCTCTCATCTACATTGTTGAATGACACAGTTTCACTGATGATCCAATATCAAATCCAAACCCCGGATAGAGAGGCTCAGTGAATGTGGTCTGGATTCTGTAAATAAGGTTCATTGTGTCAGAGACGCTGTAGAAGGACAGAGTTCCTGCACTGTGATCCACATACACTCCTATTCTAGAGGATCGGGAGGATACAGGAATCTTAGTCTTTATGTTATTTTGCATTAATGAATATCTAGAGGGCAAGCAGTACAAACCACAGGACTTACTATTCCATCCGAATATACAGTTATTAAACAATCCCCTCCTGCCAATGCTCTTATATGACACTGCAACGAACACACCATCAGTCCCACTCCACTCAACCTCCCAATAACAGCGTCCACACACACTTTCTCTACACAAGACCTGCACACAACCATCAAATCTGTCTGGATGAGAAGGATAATCCTGGGGTGTATCAGTATAAGTAGCTTCTTTGTTTTCTTCAGACAAACAGAGAAAGCGATTCACTGTGTTTGGATCCATAGTGAACTGGCAGGAATCTAATGGAGATGAAATAAAATTCATTATCATTGTTAGTTTGTGACTGTGAATGCATACTGGTTTTCAAATGTATGAGGCTGTTCATCATCATTACACTTATGGAATTAACCTATAAAACATGAAAACCCAATGTGTGTGTGTGTGTGTGTGTGTGTGTGTGTGTGTGTGCTTTAATGCCTTACACTGAAGGAACTGTTCTCTAGTCTTGGGTTCATTAGCGGGAGTTGTTTCAATGCATGTTACTATAGAAAAAAAAAAAAAAAAAAAATGTAATTACTACAATTTCCTTGTAAAATGTGCCATTTTGCTTTCTTATATGTGACCCTGGACCACAAAACCAGTAACAAGGGTCCATTTTTTAAAGAAGTCTCTTATGCTCATCAAGTCTGCATTTAGTTGATCAAAAATACAGAAAAAAGTAATATTGCAAAATGTTATTACAATATAAAATAATGTTTTTTATTTTAATATACTTTACAATATAATTTATTCATGTGAATTTTCATCAGCGGTTACTCCAGTCTTAAGTGTCACGTGATCCTTCAGAAATCATTCTAATATGCAAAAAAAATATTATTTTTTCAGGATTCTTTGATGAATTACAAGTAAAAATGAACAGCATTTATTCAAAATATAAACCTTTTCTAAACCTTTTCTATGTAAATCTATGCTATCACTTTTTATTAATTTAACACATCCTTGGTGAATAAAAGTATTAATTTATTTCAAAATCATCATGTGACACTGAAGACTGAAGTAATGATTCTGGAAATTCAAATTTAATTACCGATATAAATTAAATTTTAATGTATATTAATATAGAAAAACACTGATTTACATCATAATAATATTTCACAATATTATTTTTTTTCTGGATTTCTGATCAAGTGAAAACCTTGATAAGCATAAGAAACTTCTTTAAAAACATGAGAAGGTGTGTCCAAACTTTTGACTGGTAGCGTGTGTGTGTGTGTGTGTGTGTGTGTGTATATATATATATATGGCCGAGATACAACTATTTGAAAATCTGGAATCTAAGGATGCAAAAAAAAAAAAAAAAAAAAATATATATATATATATATATATATATATATAATAAAATAAATAAATAAAAATAAAAAATAAAAATACTGAGGAAATTGCCTTTAAAGTTCCAAATTAACTTCTTAGCAATGCATATTACTAATCGAAAATTAAGTTTAGATCTATCTATCGATCTATCTATCTATCCATCTTCATGGAACATGATCTTAATATCCTAATGATTTTTGGCATAAAAGAAAAAGTGGTAATTTTGACCCATACAATGTATTGTTGCCTATTGCTACAAATATACCTGTGACTTATGACTGGTTTTGTGGTCCAGGGTCACATATTTCTACGTACTGCATGTTGTCAGACTCTTTCCTAAAAGTAAATGAATATCTACTATAGATACTTTACCTATATCAGAGATCTTTTCTATTTCTTTACAGAAACCCTCTAGTTTTTCCTTCATCTGAGAGACTGAATTTGCCAGAACACGAAAAGAGAGGAGAGAACTGACAGCGATGCTGCATAAGTCTGTAGATTCAGGAGGTGCAGCGACATACTGGAACATCTACAGAAAAAAATAACCAAACGTTCAAAAAAAGAAGAAACGACTCGCTACCACTGTCTTGTGTTTAAGATTTCTGTCACCTGGAGGAAATGGACGTGATTGTCTGTGTGTAAAAGCTGCTCCAGCTCAGCATCTCTCCACATCAGATCTTCAATCTCCTGCTCTAGTCGCTCCAAGAGTCCTTCAGCTCGACTCACTGCAGACTCTTCCTGAGCTCTGATCAGCTGTATCACCTCAGAGTGGCTTCTTTGAATGGAGCGGATGAGCTGAGTAAAGATCCTCTCAGTGTCGCCCACTGCTGCCTGTGCAGAGCGCTGTCAGGACACACATCACAATCAGCTCTTTATCACACAGTCTGAGACTCACAGTGAACTTCAGCAGGAACAAAAGTCAAACTTACCTTATGAAAATTCACAGCGTCTCTTATCTCCTGGAGCTGCTTCTGTCTCTCCTTAATCCCCTGCTGGAGCTTTCTTTGTGTTTCTTCCAAAAGCCTCTGTAGGAAAATGAAAAGGTTGTAAAATCTCAAGCAACAAAATCATTATGTAAAAAAAGTAGCATTTAGTCTTGGCACATCAGTGTCTAGTTTCAGTTCATACTTGCTTCTCTGTCCTTTCTGCTTCAGCCGCTACAGTGTCGTGGTTTTTATGTTCGTTCATCAAACACAGAAAACAACTGAATTGCTGATCGGTGCGACAGTAGATTTCCAGCTGTTTGTTGTGTTTTGGGCAGATCAACTCTTGGAGTCGTCTGGTGGGATCCATCAGATTGTGTCTCCTGTCTTTAAAGAAATTCTCATGTTGTTCAAGATGACTTTGACAGTAAGAGTTCAGACACTCCACACAGGACTTGACAGCTTTGTATTTCCTCCCAGTACAAACGTCACACTCCACATCTCCAGGTTCGGCTGTTTGTAAGTTTGTCATCTTCAGTTTCTCCACCATCTCTGCGATAATAACGTTCTTACATAAAGCTGGTCTTGAACTGAAGCTGTGTCTGCACTGAGGGCATTTGTAGACTCTCTGTTTCTGTTTCCACCAGTCTGTAATACAGTGCATACAGTAGCTGTGTCCACAGGGAATAGTCACTGGATCCTTTAGTAGATCCAGACACACGGAGCAGCTGAACTGGTCCAGAGAAAAATTGGCTTCTGCCATTTTGTTGTATGTACACACACAAACAGAGACACGTACGACAGCTCGACAACACTTAAGTTTCAGTTTCAGTTTCTCCCTCACAAGTTAATAAGTAATAATGCTTGGTTCTGTGTTTGATAGCGTGTGCAAAACAAGTGCTTATAAGGTGTGGCTTAGCTTTATTTTAGTACAAATTCCACAAAGAGTTGGGTTTATGAAAAAATGTTTTTTGGTACAAAAAATAAACAAATAAAACCCTTGTCTACACTACAAAGATAAGCCATGTCAGTAGGCTTTATGACGCTGCTTAGATATGATGCTACTGAACTAGGATATGCTAATCTGAAGTAAAGTTCAAGTATATTTTTAGGTATACTTTAAGTAGTGAGTATACAAATATCAGTGTACTAGTAGTATACTTTTACTATTTCAATTCTCCTTGGGACTAAATTGGCCCACTTTCTAGTATATAAAAGTATACCATTAAGCATACTTTAAGCATAACAGTAGTAAACTTTGAGTACACAACTAGTTTACATCTATGTTTTCAGTTTGTACTGCAAGTATACTAAAAGTGAACTTATAGGTATTTTGACAGTTTACTAATTCAATATTTTTATGCATTTTTCTACACTTTGAAGTATAGTCTCAGTAAACTACTAGTTTAGTAGTTTCATACTGCAAGTATACTCGCAAGTTGTCTTTAAGTTAACTTTACATCATACTTTAAGTATACCTCTATGTCCCTTTTTAGGTATTAATTTGTATGTATTTTGTTATATGAATATCTGAACATACAAAACATCAAAAGAAAGAACAGGGTATCTGCTTGTAAACAAAAACATTTTATTCTAGCTTCATACATTCTTTTTTATAAACACTTGTGGTTTAAGTTTCATAAATAAAATAAATAAACAACATTTTTAACAAAAAGCTAAAAAAAATAAAAATTAAAAAGACTATTCATGATAATCAAAATGTAGATGGAGTTGATCAACACCCCAAAGCTTGACAGTCTTTATACCTCTTCATGGATCGACATTTTTTTCTATAACGTTACACAGTTTTACATATCTATGGTTTTGATGTTATTTTATGTCTCACGAACTAAACTACATAAGGAAGCATCTGATGTTTATGTTTCTTCTTCACTTATGTTTTGGAAATTCTGTACAGAAGACGTGAAATAGCGCCCCTAGCGTATAACAATGAAAACACAGATTCTCAGAGCACATGTAGAGCTCAAATATACTTAGACTTTTTCCTAAATATAAGTCAAGTATACTTAAATGTCATTTTAAGTATATTTCTGAGAAGTATATAAAGCACATTTCTAAAAAGTACATAAAAAGTATACTGAAGGTATAATTTCCTATTTTAAGTTTAAATATATTTTTGGCATATGTGAATAAACTTCTTTTTCGTAAGGGATGACAGGAGAAGTGTGCAAAAGACTGAGGAACTTGTCTGAGGAACAAAAGGTGTCTGTGGTTGGCCAAACTGAACCAGGATTTCCAGGGCAAGAATCTTGACAACATTCATGTTTGTTCTTATCATTTCCGGTCAGGTAGGTGAAATGTTAGGCTAATATCTTAATTAATACGGTTCACCACCTATTAACTTTAGTTTGACAAAATATTGTGTCATTTCCTACTTACTAAGTCCTTCTCTATACGATTTAGCAGCTTCCGCCTGTTTTTCCACGGTTTAGACAGCATAAATTGGCAGAACAACGTATTCATTACTACATAAACCTTGCAATCCATGCTGTTGTTTACATCCGAATATCGCCAATATGGCTGAGCATTCGGGTAACTGATTGTCTTTAACAATTTAATGTGAAAAATATATATTAGTCTAGTTGTTGTTTTTTTCTGTGGTATTTTTTGGTAAAACCATAGGCAAAAGACAGAATAAATATGTTTGACATCTAAATGTTTGAAACTTTTTAAATGACTTTTTTATCTTATTGGAATCAGAATTAGGAATCGATAAGAATCAGACTTGATAAGCAGAATCAGAATCGATAAAATTCAAAAGATACCCAACCCTACCGGTCAGTGAGATCAAACATGGAACATTATTTTCCAGGCCATTGAGGGCTGGGGATTCCACTAACTGAAGGTGGAAAGTAATGACAGTCAATTTGGGAGAACTCTGTGTATAGTGGAGATTCAGACCATCTACAATGGTGGATGTAGTCCATAAAGTCCCAGAAAGGGAGCTTCCTCAGCTTTCCCATCTCCCAAGGGCTTAGGGCAGTGGTGCCCAAACCTGTTCCTGGAAGGCCACTGTCCTGCAAAGATTAGTTCCAACCTTAATTAAACACACCTGAACCAGCTAATCAAGGTCTTCAGACTCACTAGAACAGTGGTTCTCAACCACGTTCCTGGAGCCCCCCCAACACTGCACATTTTGCGTCTCTTCTTCGTCTGACACACCCATTTCAGGTCTTGAAGTCTCTACTAATGAGATGATTATCTGAATCAGGTGTGTTTGATTAAGGAGACATGGAAAACATGCAGTGTTGGGGGGGCTCCAGGAACGTGGTTGAGAACCACTGCACTAGAAACTTCGAGGCAAGTGTGTTGGAACTGGTTGAAGCTAAAATTTCTAGAATGTTTTTCCCTTCAGGAGCAGTATTGGACACCCCTGGCTTAGGGGCACTGTGATTGTGAACATTGTAATCCAGGAACAGTGCTGATAGTGCCTTGTGGGCAGCACACCGATATATAACGCGGTAGCATTACAGGTGTCCGGAGTTCAAATTGCAGCTTGACGACCTTTCCCGATCCCGCCCCTCTCTCTCCCACTTGACTTACTGTTAGATCTACACTGTCCTATCATAATAAAGGTAAAAATGCCACAAATGAACCTAAAATAAATGAACACTGTAGTCCAGGTCATCCACCACAGCAAAAAAGTCATCGGCAAAGTCTCTGATGTCATGAGACTTATGGGACAAGTTGGGCCATCTGATCTTTGATGGGTCCCTGGGAGATGGGAAGAGTGCTCTAGTGACCAGACTGCTTTATCAGGTGCAGGGTTCAGGAAATGGAGAGGACTCAGTCGCAGATTACAGAAAGGCATTTAATGCAATTAACAAAAAATAAGGCAACATAAACTTTGTCCAGGCAGGACATGGCAGGGCAAATTGGAACACCTAACAGGATAACTATTCCAGTGTTTTTATGAATTTCACAACTTGTGTGCATTTCTTGTGCGAGTCAGCGTGAACTGCTATGCTAATAGAGTCTCATGAACATGCAGTAGTACACAGCGACCAACGGCCAAGGTCAGGATATTTGTTAAAATAATCTGTTAAATCTCAGTTTGTTTATCACTAAACCTTATGGTATATCCCCTGGAACACTTGAATAATTGGCATGTGTCACATGGGATCACTCTGTGATACTTTTGCATCCTTTTTAAAAGCTTGATGCTGATCTCCATACGCTGTTATTATATGAACAAGCACACATGGAACATTTTATTTTAGTTTTTTTGTGGTCAAGAAAAAAGAAAGAAAGAAGGGCATACGGCATGAGAACAACACCCCAAATTCAGTATCTCAGAAAATTAGAATATTACTTAAGACCAATACAAAGAAAGGATTTTTAGAAATCTTGGCCAACTGAAAAGTATGAACATGAAAAGTATGAGCGCAGTACAGCACCCGTCTTTTGGGCAACTGTCAAGTCAGCAGTCTTCCCCATGATTGTGTAGCCTACAGAACTAGACTGAGAGACCATTTAAAGGCCTTTGCAGTTGTTTTGAGTTAATTAGCTGATTAGAGTGTGGCACAAGGTGTCTTCATTATTGAACCTTTTCACAATATTCTAATTTTCTGAGATACTGAATTTGGGGTTTTCATTAGTTGTCAGTTATAATCATCAAAATGAAAAGAAATAAACATTTGAAATATATCAGTCTGTGTGTAATGAATAAATATAATATACAAGTTTCACTTTTTGAATGGAATTAGTGAAATAAATAAATACATTTTTGATGATATTCTAATTATATGACCAGCACCTGTATTAGTTCATTTTCATTTTTTGGTGAATTATGTCTTTATGCCCATACTTCGCAGACAGCAAGCCAAATACAGTCATGGCCAAAAATGTCAGCACCCTTGCAATTCTGTCAGAAAATTCAGCAATTTTTCAGAAAATTGTTCCAAATGCAAATGTTTTGGTACTCACCTGCTTATTGTTTTTGTTTACACTGGAACAACACACACAAAAAGAAAAGTCAAACTTGATAAAATTTTACACAGAACTCAAAGATGGACAAGACAAAATTATTGCCGCCTTGTCAAAATTGTAAGAAATAATTGCTTTTCAAGAATGTGATGCTTCTGTAATTTGTATTTACACACACCTGTGGCAAGTAACAGATATATATATAAATATAGTAAACACACTTGCAACCAGTTAAAATTGAGAAAAGTTGACTCAAACTTTGTGTTGTGCATCACAGATAGAAGTGTAAAGAGTTGTCTGTGGATTTGAGTGATTATGGCACTGTTTACAGAAAAAGAAATAAGGGCTTCAAAGAAAAGAACATCATTCCTACAGTCAAACATGGTGGAAATTCAAAGATGTTTTGGGATTGCTTTGCTGCTTTGGGGTGCAACATGGCCAGTTTCAGAAAGCTGCATCTCCACCAGATTTCAAGGGTCTTCCAGAAGGACAATGACCCGAAACACACTTAGCACTCAGAAACAAACAAAGCGCTGGAGAGTTCTGAATGCAAGGCCAGCAATGAGTCCAGATCTAGATCATAGAACACCTGTGGAGAGATCTCAAAACAGCAGCTGGGAGAAGGTGTCCTTCAAATCTGAATGACCTGGAGCAGTTTGCAAAACAAGAGTGGTCCAAAATTCCAGAAGAGAGGTGTCATTCATGGTTACAGGAAGCGATTGATTTCCGTTATTTTTCCAAAGGGGGTGCTACCATATATTAAGTTAAGGGTATAATTTTGTCCAGTGCATTCTTTTGGGTTCTGAGTGGAATCTGTATCAGAATTGACTTTTCTTTTCCGTTATTTTTTTTGTTGATCTAATATATATATATATATATATAGGGTGCGATTTGCTGGGGGGGATGGTGGGGATTTCCCCCCCTCTGGTCTATGCATCCCTGCCTCTGCTGAATTATTATTATCCCTGGTGGGGATAAAAACATCCCGCGAACCAGCTCCTAAGTTCGGTTCTGAATCAAATGATTCGCGATACGCGCTTTAAAGTCCGGTTCTGAATCACGTGATTCGCCATAGGCGCTTTGAAATGCGCTTTAAAGTCCGGCTCTGAACCAAATGATTCGCCATACGCGCTTTGATATCCCGTTCTAAATCAAATGATTCGCGATCTGATTGGAGCGCTTCGAAACAGTGAATCATTTTGCGACGCAGTGGTTGATCTTTACTCGCTTTATATAATTTACTCGTTGTTTGAAATAAAATCGTTACAATTAATAGGACTAACTAATGTTTTTTTATGAAATTGGGATCACATTTCATGACATGACACTCATTATCTCGTACTTGTCTAAAAAGATGTATATAATGTGCAATGTTAACAGATTACACTAATGTTAGTTTTCAAAAGCATCCCCCCTCTGTTTTTTTCACAAATCGCACCCTGTATATATATATATATATATATAATAAAATAAGCATGTGAGTACCAAAAGATTTGCAACTGCAACAATTTTCTGAAGAGAAGGACGGCATTTTCTGACAGAATTGCACGGGTGCCAATATTTTTGGCCATGACTGTATGTGTAACCGTAGATTATACGGATAAACAAACTTGTGAAACAGAAATGTGGAGACCAAATATTTTCCACCATGGCAGCACAAGAATAATAAAATACAATACAAATTATACAACTAATGTGCATCCTTTTCTCTTCTTTATGTTGTAAATAATAAAAAAGTTAAAATCACATTGCATGATCTTGAATAAACTGGAATAGACTGATAGGTAAATTCTGGTGGCTTTGTGTTTTTATTTTACATGCCAACTAACAAAACACATTACCTGTCTTCCAATTGTGGATGCAGCTAAAATACAAGTTTATAAACTTGAAATAATTTTGAATCAAATAAACACAAAAAGACATGAAAATCTAACCATTGTGATATATGTAGAAGAAATGTGGACTTCAGAATACGTTATTTTTATAAAATCAAATCATAGCTTATAGAAAATAAGTGCCACAAGATAAATTAGAAAGTAAGATCAATCATAAAAACAGTGAGAGCGCCCACTGCTGGAGGTTTACATTACATTACATTAACTTTACATATACTAAATAAGTATTTTTAGTCATCCCTCATTGTTTGTACCCATAATATAACACCCAGTATGTGAAGGAGACATACGTAGAACCTCTCAAATACACAGTTTCACTGATGATCCACTACTAAACCCAAACCCTGGATAGAGAGGCTCAGTGAATGTGGTCTGAATTCTGTGGATGAGGCTGATTGTGTCAGAGACACTGTAGAAGCACAGAATCCCTACACTGTGATCCACATACACTCCTATTCTAGAGGATCTGGAGGACACAGGGAGCTCAAGCTTTATGTTATTATGCCTGAATACGTAACTGGAGGAAGAGCAGAACAAACCCCAGGACTGATTATTAAACCCAAACAATTGTTTCCTGTTGATGCTCTTGTATGACACTGATATACACACACTTTTTCTCCCACTCCACTCAACCTCCCAATAACAGCATCCACACACACTCTCTCTACACAAGACCTGCACACAACTATCAAATCTGTCTGGATGAGCAGGATAATGCTGGGGTTTGTCAGTGCAAGTAGCCACTCTGTTCTCTTCAGACAGTTGGAGGAAACGATTCACTGTGTTTGAATCCAAAGTGAGCTGGCAGGAATCTGATGAGATAAAACACAATTAAGTTATTGTGTGTTTAGTGTGTGTGTGTGTGTGTGTGCGCTTTATAATGCCTTACACTGAAGGAACTGTTCCCTGGTCTTCATTGGTTTATTGGAGGTCGTATTAATGCATGTTACTATAGAAACGAAAATTAGCACAATCAATGTAAAAAAATGAGTATATTTTCGTATGATGCACTTATTGCATGATGCCAGGCTTATTTCTGAAAGTAAATGAATGTCTGCTTCAGATACTTTACCTTTATCAAAGATCTTTTCTACCTCTTCTTTACAGAAACCCTCTACTTTTTCTTTCAGTTGAGAGACTGAATTTGTCACATCATTAAAAGAGATGAAAGAACAAACAGTGGTGCTGCATAAGTCTGTAGATTCAGGGGGTGCAGGGATAAACTGGAACATCTACAGGAAAATCAATAGGCATGCATACACAAATCATGATTCATCAAAAATGTTTGCAAATTACAAAAACATGTAGGAACAACTGAAACCACAACTATGTAATAGCACATATAATCATGATAAGATGGCAATTATATTTTATCTGTATATTATTATAATTGTGTAATATAGCTACAAGCAGCAATTACAGTGCCAAGCCTAACAGAGGAAAAATGAGGAACTAAGCATGGCTGGGAGCATCAGACCAGTTATGGTTAAATGAGTGATCAAAGACATTTTTCAGATTATTATAGTCAAAATGGATGAAAAATCACAAATGCAATCACTAGTAATATTTAATTGTTTATCTCTATAAGGTGGCACTGTTATCAAATTATTATGATGTGGTCAGTTTAAGATGACAGTGACACATAAAAAAATTGGTGTCAATGTGCCAAAGTGTCAGCATGGTCTGAAGATGATTCGAACCAATTTTGGTAAAAATTAGACCAACGTTATAGGAGGTTTGAAAAAGATTTTTTTTCAAAGAAATTCAAAATGACAGACTGCTAGTTTGACAGAATATAGCATAATTGATATTAATGTTCTCTGCATGATCCAAGGAATCTATCAACATAAGTTTCAATCAAATATGCAAAATTAATCAAAAGCTATTAGCATTTTTTTTATTTCAGAAATTTTGACCACAAGGTGGTGCTATCTCAGAACTTTTTGAGTAACTTAAGGGCATGGTGTCTGAGTTTCAGAATGACATACCAAAGCATTTGTAAAAAAAATTGCATTTTATATCATAATACTCTACTGTAATTAGTGCATATTTCATATATTGTTCAATTATAGTCCCACCAAGTCCTCAGAGTGTGCCCATACATAAGTGTGCCAAATTGGGTGAAAATATCTACAGTGGATATAAAAAGTGAACACACCCCTGTTAAAATGCCAGGTTTATGTGATTTAAAAAAATTAGACCATGATAAATAATTTCAGAAATTTTCCCACCTTTTATGTGACCTATAACCTGTACAACTCAATGGAAAAAAAAAATCTGAAATCTTTATTCAGTAGGAAATAAAAATAAAAGCTAAAATAATGTGGTTGCATTAGTGTGCACACCCTTTTACAACTGGGGATGTGGTTGTGTTCAGAATTAACTAATCACATTCAAACTCATGTTAAATAGAAGTCAGTACACCTGCCATCATTTAAAGTGCATCTGATTAACCCCAAATAAAGCTGTTCTAATAGGCTTTTCCTGACATTTTCCTAGTCGCGTCTCACAGCAAAAGCCATGGTCCGCAAAGAGCATCAGAGGGATCTCATTATTAAAACTAGAATCTGTGTGGGTGATCTGAAGAGGGCTGTACATAAGAGATGACCTCGCAATCTGGCAGATTTGGAGTGTTTTTGCAAAGAAGAGTGAGCAAATATTGCCAAGTCAAGATGTGCCATGCTGATAAACTCATACCCAAAAAGGCTGAGTGCTGTAATAAAATCAAAAGGTGCTTCGACAAAGTATTAGTTTAACGGTGTGTACACTAATGCAACCATATTATTTTATTTTTTTATTTTTTTTGACTTTCCACAATGTTTTTCAATTAAGTTATAGGTCACAACAAGGTTGAAAAAGTTTTGAAATTATTTGTGGTATTCAAATTTTTTAAAAATTACATAAACCTGGCAATTTAACAGGGATGTGTAGACTTTTTATATCCACTGTAGTACTTATAGACACTTTTATTTATGAGAACATAAAAAAATGGCTGACTTCGTCCAACCTTTTACTAAAAAAAATGTAGAGATTTGATACTTTCTCGATTTTTTCACGGTGGTTTTGCCTTGATCGGACTAATGGTTTCAAAAATTTGTTTAAACGTTAAATCGCAATGTTGCACAAACCATAAGGCAAAACCTAGGGCGTTTTGTATTGTTGGATTTGGAAAGGATTGTTTTTGTTTCAGATTTGTGATACCTGTAGGAACTGGACATGATTGTCTGTGTGTAAAAGCTGCTCCAGCTCAGCATCTCTCCACGTCAGATCATAAATCTCCTGCTCTAGTCGCTCCAAGAGTCCTTCAGCTTTACTTACTGCAGCTCCTTCCTTAGCTCTGATCAACTGTATCACCTGAGAGCGGCTTCTTTCAATGGAGCGAATGAGCTGAGCAAAGGTCCTCTCAGTGTCGTCCACTGCTGTCTGTGCAGAGCGCTGTCAGGATACACATAACAATCAGCTCTTACTGCTGCTTGATACAGCCTGAGAGCCACAGTGAGATTCAGTGGGAACGTAAGTCAAACTCACCTTTTGAGACTTCACAGCATCTCTCAGCTCCTGGAGCTGCTTCTGTCTCTCATGAATTCCCTGCTGGAGCTTTCTTTGTGTTTCTCCCAAAAGCCCCTGTAGGAAAATGAAAAGGCTGTAAAATCTCAGACATCAAATTAGTATGTAAATAAATTTCTGTCATGACAACTCGCTGAGGGATTGGCATGGTAATGTACATGACATTGTTAATGTGTTTGGTCTTGGAACAGAGACTTGCTACTGCCAAGAGATCCACAACATGCTGCTGTAAGCTTGAAGAAATACTGCTGTTGCACATATAACATAAATTAATAACCCCCATTGCATACACAAATCACCTCATAGCAGATCTATACAGGTGGAGCTGGGGAGGGTGAAGGGTTTCTGAAGCATGCTGCAAACTGCTATGTCTAGCACTAGTCATATATTTGAATGTTGAGCAGTGAGCTCATTGGCTACTGATACAGGAGAGAACCAATTAACTGTGCCATGTGATTATGATGCCATGTTGTCAGACTGAGTTAGACCCATCAGACTGCATTCTAGAGTTTCATGCCAGAACTCTGTATTTCTAAAACTGGGATTATGCATATGGCAGCTCATAGATTCGCTTGTGGTAAAGTTATGAAATTCTCCACAGAGGAGACTCTAACTCAAACCCTCTAGCGCCACCAATAGCTCACATTTGCACTCACTTTTATACTAACAATTCTTGAACCATAAGGGTACAAACAACATTTTTTTTTTCTGTGATTCCTTGGCTCAAGATGATTCAACAGCACATTTTTTACCATAAAATATCTGTCCGCTATTTTGAAAAAAACCTACTCCTTCTAGGCCATCTTCAGACCATTCAGACAAAAAAATGATGGAATTCGAGTTGGAAAAAATGGTTGTGCAGCTCCACAACAGTTTGGCGTATTGAGACCAAATTTGGCGTATATTATAATAACCAAGACCTGAGAGTACCTGCAGAGTTTCAACACAGTGCCACCTAGTGGCCACCTAGATATGAAACATGAAAATGAAAAATTACAAAAACTGCTAATAGCTTTTGAATAATTTTGGCTATTGTTTTGAGACTGGTCTTGATAGATTCCTTGCATTATGGAGAGAACAGATACCAATTATGTCATAATCGGCCTGTTTGCTCAGATTGTTGATCAGATTTTCATGAAAATAAAATCAGATCATTTTCAGACTATGGCAACAACAAATTATTTAACATTTATGATTTAACATTAAAAATGTAAAACTGATTTGTCAATCCATTCTCTAATAACAGGCAAACGAATTTGGCAAAAAGCATGCCAAAATGGTTGGCTATATCCCCATAATGGTTTGGTGCAGTGCCACCTAGTGGTTGGGAAATAGTAAAAAATTACTACGGCGTGCTAAAACATATAGCGAACAGAATGCAATTTTCCCACGATTTAAAATTTTGTCATAAAATGCTCTATTTTATGAATCCTTCCAACATTTGGTATGTGTCTTCAGCACCATACCCTGAAGCTACTGAAAAGGTATCAGTATCAAAAGTATAATTTTTGTTTTCTTTAACGAATTAACAAATTTAATAGTATAATGCTGTATCTGAGGCTGTAACTCTGCAAATATTTACACCAAACTTTGTGTGTGCCTCGCACTGAACACCACAAACCATTGGTCAAAAGTGATAAAACCATTAAATCACATTGCTAGTGGTTGTATTTATGATTTTTCAGCAATTTTGACTAATCATCATAAAATGTCTTTAATTCCTCAGTGTTGCAGTTTGTCTGGTGCTCAGTCATTTTTAGCTCCTCATTTTATCTCTGTTGCTCTTGGCCCCTATATTTTAGGATTACCATTAGCATTTAGCATTAGCACATCAGAGTCTGAATTTAGTTCATACTTGCTTCTCTGTCCTTTCTGCTTCAGCTGCTACAGTATCGTGGTTTTTATGTTCGCCCATCAAACACAGAAAACATATGAATTGCTGGTCAGTACGACAGTAGATTTCCAGCTGTTTGTTGTGTTGTGGGCAGATCATCTCTTGGAGTCGTCTAGTGGGATCCATCAGATTGTGTCTCCTGTCTTTAAAAAGATTCTCATGTTGTTCAAGATGACTTTGACAGTAAGAGTTCAGACACTCCACACAGGACTTGACGGCTTTGTATTTCCTCCCAGTACAAACGTCACACTCCACATCTCCAGGTTCGGCGTAACCGTGAGCAGGACGAAAAGTTTGTATATTTGTTGTCTTCAGTTTCTCCACCATCTCAGCAATTATGACATTCTTACATAAAGCAGGTCTTGAAGTGAAGGTTTGTCTGCACTGAGGGCATCTGTAGACTCTCTTCTGTTTCCACCAGTCTGTAATACAGTGCATACAGTAGCTGTGTCCACAGGGAATAGTCACTGGATCCTTCAGCAGATCAAGACACACTGAGCAACTGAACTGGTCCTGAGAAAAACTAGCTTCTGCCATTTTAATGAATGTACACACAAATAAAGTTGTGCATACGACAGCTTGACAATGCTTAAGTTTCAGATTCCTCAGCCGACAAGCTGAAATATTTCCTGATTCTGTTTCAGAGAAATGTGAAAAAACTGGTATGTCTGCAAGGTTTGGCTCATCTATAGATATTAGCACTGTAACATGACACTGTTTTACACACTGTAAGATTTACATTACAATTAAAATATCCCATGCTATGTAATTGAAATTGTGGTATGTGAGCATATATTGTTAATGTATATATTTATATCATTAATGTGTATATTATTCAAGCACATTCTAACAGCAGACATACTTAGTGAGTTTTGTAGGATACATCAAAATAAAAAAGTATTAAATGTCTCTTTAAAAAATGAGGGTTCTAGCGTCTAAAACATAAGCAAAACCCTTTAACATAAGCAAAACCATTCTTGGCAATATTAAAGGGTGCTTTAATTTTACAGTTGAATCTGCAAAATGTTAATTAGTTTACCAAAATAAGAGGAATCATACAAAATGCATGTTATTTTATATTCAGTACTGACCTGAATAAGATATTGCACATAAAAGACATTTACATATAGTCCACAAGAGAAAATTATGTAGTTGAATTTATATTGAATTTATATAGCTGAATTTGTTGGACCTGAAGGATTTTTCTGAAGAACGGTGGGCAGTTTAACTGTTCAGGACAAACAAGGGACTATCACAACTGGAACAACTATCACTAAACAAACAAAACAAACAAACAAACAAACAAACAAACAAAAAAAACATTCAGGTAACAACATAGTCTCAACATAGAATCAAGTGTATGTACATTTTTGGAACAGGGTCATTTTTATAAATTCAACTATTATTTTCTCTTGTGGACTATATGTAAACATATTTTATGTGAAATATCTTATTCAGGTCAGTGCTAAATAAAAAACAACATGCATTTTTTTGTGATCCATCTTTTTTTGGTCAAATAATTAACATTTTGCAGATTCTGCAAGATGTATGTAAACTTTTGACCTCAACTGTATGTTATTATTATTAAATTCCAACCATCCATTTTCCAAACTGCTTTATCCTCTGCAGGGTCACATAACATGTGAATCCTGAATCGATGTGTTATGGATGGGAAAATCAAGCTTCATAAAGTTCCATGGCTTTCCCCTGAAAGTTCCAGTAAGGAAACAACACCATCTGGTGCATAGTAAAAACAAACGCAAACAAAAGCCTGTGGAAGAAACTTTGTTGGATGAAGCACTGTGTATTTGTATACCTGGTAAATTAGGGGAATGAAATGTCCCCACAAGTATAGTAATACCAGTGAATTTTGACCGATTTTTCAATTATGACACGCTGTGGATGTAACCTCTGCTGCGGATATCTACAATATTTTTGTTTCCTTCTGAGTTCCATTTATTCTTATCATGTTGTGTTTTTGTTTAATTTGAGTTCCCTGTTTTCAAGATTCTTGTTTTGCTCTTTTATTTTTTTTTAAACTGCATTTTTAAATTGCATTCAGAGCCAGGGGCCATGTAACAGGAGGGAAGGTTAGGGAAATTCCAAGAACCCTAATCAGACAGTGGTCCAATGCAAACAACCCCCTGGAATTTCTCCCAGAGGGGTCCGAGTTAATATGCAGGTGGGCCAGAAATCAAACCTTATTTTTTTCTCCCTGCCTGCTTGTTGTTAAAGAATCAAACTGCATCCTGTATACATTCAATACATACTGCATGCTGAATCTGCATTCTAACAAAAGTTAAACAGAAAACTAAGATGGTTTACAACTGCACCTGTTTCTTTACTATAGAAAACTGTAAAAATCCAACCAAATTTTAAGCTATTTAAACCTAAATGTTAAGGCAGCATGAACACTTTCTTTCTTTCTTTCTGTCTTTCTTCTATATCTAAATAGTCTACATAATGACAAAAATGGTACACATGTACATAAAATACATTTTATGCATAAACACTTTCTTAATTTTCTTTCTTTCTTTCTTTCTTTCTTTCTTTCTTTCTTTCTTTCTTTCTTCTATATCTAAATAGTCTACATAATGACAAAAATGTGACACTTGTAGATACATTTAATGCATGAACACTTTCTTAATTTTTCTTTCTTTCTTTCTTTCTTTCTTTTTTCTTTCTTTCTCTTTCTTTCTTCTATATCTAAATAGTCTACATAATGTAGATTTCTTTCTTTCTTTCTTTCTTTCTTTCTTTCTTTCTTTCTTTCTTTCTTTATTTTTTCTTTCTTTCTCTTTCTTTCTTTCTTCTATATCTAAATAGTCTACATAATGTAGATTTCTTTCTTTCTTTCTTTCTTTCTTTCTTTCTTTCTTTCTTTCTTTCTTTCTTCTATATCTAAATAGTCTACATAATGACAAAAATGTGGCACTTGTAGATAAAATACATTTAATGCATGAACACTTTCTTAATTTTTCTTTTTCTTTCTTTCTTTCTTTCTTTCTTTCTTTCTTTCTTTCTTTCTTTTTTCTTTCTTTCTCTTTCTTTCTTTCTTTCTTCTATATCTAAATAGTCTACATAATGTAGATTTCTTTCTTTCTTTCTTCTTTTATATGTAAATAGTCAACATAACAACAAAAATGTGACACTTGTAAATAAAATGTATTTTATGCATGAACACTTTCTTACTTTTTCTTTCTTTCTTTCTTCTTTTAAATAGTCTACATCATAACAAAAATGTGACACTTGTAGATATGCATATACGCATAATTTAATATAGATCTATACAAATCACAAACGGTTCACATGGAAATGATTTTAATGTTGAAAATGGCTCATTAATGTGTTATATAATGTTATTTAACAAATTATGTTTGTTTGTTTACTTAAATACTCCTGAAATTTGTTTTATTTAAGGATAATGCCATCACGCACACTATTTTATCAGTAAAAGGCCAGTTGGATGGAAACTATTTCTCTTATTTAAAGTTTTAGATGTTAAACACATCAGAAAAACAAAATGACTACTGCATTTATAGTATGTGTTTGTGTGAGAGAGTAATGCCTTTTTCCTGCTCCTCCCAATGCTCAGCGAAGCCTGTTTCCTCTCTTATTGTCGATGTAGAAAAAACTGCAGACTTCTGTGATTCATTGCATTAGAATCAGAAGTTAAGGGGTGTTCGCTGCATGCTAATTTTTTCCATGGTTTGTTTTGTTTCCTGGAGACTGTGGCTTTCCAGAAGAATGGATTGAAAAAAGATTAAGGGCAAGTGTCCTGGAGTGCCACACTGATGGGGAACTACATTCTTAAGTAAAAGGGAACTGATTCTCTCTCAGTAACAAAAAACAGCAAGAAAGACTCAGAGCTCAATCCAAACCATGGATGTTTTAAACCCTGAGGACAACAGCTATGACGACTATTATAATGCCGATGAACTTGAGGATTTCGGGCTCTGCAAGAAGACACACGTGAAGGAATTCAGCATTGCGTTTCTACCCGTGTTCTACTCCGTTACCTGTGCACTGAGCATTATTGCTAATTTAACTCTTCTAATATTGTTCATCAGATACAAAACCCTGAGGAAGGTGTTGCCTCTGCACATGGTCATATCGGACATTCTTTTCACACTGAGTCTTCCCTTCTGGGCAGTGTATGCAAGCAGCGAGTGGATCTTCGGTGATCATAGCTGTAAGGCAATCTCATTGATTTACATGGTGAGTTTGTACAGCAGCAACCTGTTTGTTGCTAGTCAGAGCTTGCAGAGATTTTTGGACATTGCATGTGTTGTTTCTACCACCAGCATCATCAGCAGTCCAAAGAGGAATATTATTATGTGCATTTTGGTGTGGCTTTTGTCAGTTTTGGGCGCAGCTGCTCATGTCAGCTTTGTCGCGACTCAAAAGTTCCACGGACAGTACATTTGCACTCATCACTTTGACGATAAACCTGGCTGGAAAATTTATTTACGATTTCAGATGAACATACTTGGGTTCGTCGTGCCATTCCTTGTGCTTCTGTTTTGCACCGTCAGACTACCTTGTGTTGCTGTGGCGAGGAGCACGCTCAAGGTGTTTAGACACGACATTGGATTCACAGTCATGTTTTTTCTTCTCTGGTTCCCCTACAGCATTGTCATTTTCCTGCATGCTTTGCAAGACCTTCACATTTTTTATGCATGCACCACTAACATACACTTTGACTTCGCTATTCACGTGACAGAATGTATCGCCTTCATGCATGTTTTCATCAATCCTGTTTTGTACATCTCTTTAAACAAAAAAGTCTGGAGACGACTCAGAAACGCCTGCAAAACTCCAAGGGAGTATCTGCTTGAGGAATCCAACAGTTCATCAATCATTTCAACTCTGGATGGAGCTATAGAGCTGAAGGCGGTTCAGCGATATCAAGCTCATGGCCTGAGTGTTAGTGCTGAACGACCTGGAAATTTCTTACCTGAGCCAATGTAAAAGCTTATACTCATTACTTGCTATATATGATTTCTTCTTGCATTCTGTATATATTGCAATAATTCATATATAATCTACCAGAAATATATTTTATAAGACAGATATCAGCACTGACCCTGTACAGTTTATAAGATCGATTTTATATGCTAATATATATATGATGATCAGCAAATGCTGATCCAATAAATATAAAAACAAAGCCAAATTCATGCATGTGTTTCTGATTTTCTTACACCCTGTGAGGTGTCTGGAAATAAATAAACACACTCTGTATATACACTGTATATATAATTTAGCTGTCAAACTGAAATACTTATGAAATTACTCTATTAAAAGTCTCAACAAAAAAAAAAAAAGACAATGTAAAAGACACTATACAGTGATTCTGAGAAATGCTAAATCAGTTCACCTAGTGGTCTTTCCCCAGCATTCTTATCTTAAAGATAACACTAGCCTTGACCGTTTGCATTTTGGATTAAAAATTACTCTCTTAGAACTTAGAAGCAGAGTTAAACAATGGCCCGTGGATATTTATTATTTTTCTTTTAGCTTCAGGGAGTTTCAAGAAGCTTGGATAGATGTGGTATGTTTTGATATCTGAATCAATGCAAAGAACGCTTTTTGTTATTTATGTTTATTAAGATAGATTAAAGATAGTTTTACCAAAACAAGTGATATTTTATGCCTTATGAATGCTGCTTCATATGTGTAATATTTTACTTATTGTTTTTATGTTATAGTTATATTATGCAGCTAGTGTTGGAAAAGTATACTTTGGAAATGTAATAGGTTACAGATTACCCTTTTTAAAATGTAATATGTAGTGTAACTATTGCAATTACTTTATTAAAGTAATGTAACTGATTACATTTAATGACTTTTGATTACTTTTCTAACTTTGCACTTATACATGAAGAGTGCAAAAGACTATAAATCCATCTGACATCTTTCTTTAAAAAATGCATTTTTATCAGGCTTGATGTATAGGTTTCTATGTAAGTACTGGTACTTCTGATTGGGCTGAGGGTGGGATTTTGGTGAGTTTGAAGTAAAAGTATTTGATGGATGTATAATATGTCTCGAGAGCATTCATTCAATATCTGGTTTTGCATCTGAACTCTTTACATATTTTCTAATCATTTAAAGCAGGTACTTTCAAAATTCTTTATCACTTGAATTAAGATGATACAAATTTAATTTTAAAGCACAGCTACCACAAAATCAGATTTTACCATCTCTGTTTAAAAAAAGTATATAATACAAAATATAAAATAGCATTTTATTTGTAAATAACATCAAAAAATGGTATGGCCTCGTCCTTTCGTTCAAAATTTTACGTCTAAATTTGAAAACTATAGATGTACATGTAACAGGATATAGTTTAATAGCTATGATACTGTTTTTGAAATCAAATGTTTGCATTGCTATGACAGGAAACACTGGCATCTAACAATGCTTGGGGGAGAAAAACAGTTAATCGTAAATAATAAAGCATATACACAAACCCAAATAGGAAATAAAACAGTTATCAAATAAACATGTGTCCTATTCTGTGTCCTAAACTCCTGAAACATTGGTATTTCATATTTTAAAGCCGTCAACGCCATTTTGGAAAGAAATCTGTATATTGTAATCTTGTTAAATCTTAAGATTTTCATAAGTAACATATAATCTAATTACAAATTTACAGTTACATTTATTTTGTAATTAAACTATATTATTCTTTTACATGTACATCTATAATTTTCAAATGTAGACATACATTTTTAATGAAATGGTTTTTGACGTATTTTACAAATAAAATGCTATTTTATATTTTATATTTTATATTATATACCTTTTTTTTGTCTTTTCCCTGAAATTACAATGGAAGGTCAAACTGAGTTTTTATTTGTTGCTTTATAAGGTCTAGTCTCTCATAGCAAAAACAAACAAACAAAAAAGCTATATCAATAATGCAAAGTTCAAGGCCCATTTAAATGATGGCTCTCCAGCTCAAAAAGAGCGAGGTTATAGTTTATGACTGCAGTCTACCTATGAACATGCGTTACCCGCTTTTTATCAGCTGTTGTTATAGGACTTGCAGTGGCAATTACTAGGGCCTTTATCAACAGCTGAAAGTCTGAAAGAGTATTTCTAGGTTATATGTATAGTGAACAGACAAAATGTGTTGTAATCCCCCCCCCCCCCCCCCTCTCCTTGCCATAAATTATTTCATTTTTACAGTGAAAAATATCTGACTGGACTGACTCCCATACTTCCAGTTCTAAGAAAAGTAATAAATTCCAATTGTTTTGCCAAAGTCTTCTGTTCTGAAGGTCACCAGTTCTAGTAGTATGTTCTCCTTGTGTCTGTGTGGGTTTCCTTCGCATTTCAACGTAGAACTGGTGAATTAGAGATATTAAATTCTCAGTGTCTGAGCCCTGTGGCCTAATTTGCACCAAAAAAAATAAATAAATAAAAAAAAAAAAAAAATCTGTCATTTAGAACTCACCCTCATGTCGTTCCAAACCTGTAAGACCTTCGTTCATCTTCGGAACACAAATGAAAATGTTTATATGAAATATAAGAGAGCTTTCTGACCCTGCATAGACAGTGCTGCAACTACCACACACAAGGCCCAGAAAGGTACTAAGGGCATAGATTAAATAGTCAATGTGAAATCAGTGGTTTAACCATAATGTTATGAAGCTATGAGAATATTTTTTTGAAAAATAACGACTTTATTCAACAATTTCTTCTCTTGCACGTTGACTATTATAACAATGTCCTTACTACCTTTCTCTGCCTTTAATCTGGTAATTACATTGCTATCTATGCAGGGTCAGAAAACTTGAATTTCGCAACATCTTATTTAGTTTTACCTTACGGTTATGGAACAACATGAGGGTGAGTAATTAATGACAGAATTTCCATTTTTAAGGGAAGTATTGGTTTAAAAGACAAGCATTACAGTATTGTGTTACTCCATTAAAAAGTAACTAATTGTGCTGCATTGTTACTCTTTATGGAAAGTAATGGATTATCTTACTTTTGGGATGGGATTACATATTTATTTTTTAATAACTAAAAGCCCAAAAGTGATATTTTTAGTAAATGTAAAAGCCTCTTCCCACTAAAAAGTGAAACTAATATGCCTCAGGGTGAGGGCCTCTGTCTCAACACCTCACTCCCAATTTCTCTCAACACAGGGACAGGAGACGTGTCAGTAAATAAAAAGGAAAACAACACAACTTTTGTTACGTATTTGAAAATGTAAGCTCAAATATTTCATTGTAAATTTACAAGTAATGCATTACTAGTTACTTAAAAAGGAAATCTGTTTACATAACTTGTTGAACACTGATGGTCAGGCGGGCAGATATCAAAGCCGGGCAATCAGAGCACATCAGTACATGGACTGAGATGAGATCGAGAGCAGGCATTGGTCATTACAGAAATTCAAGGACAATCTCACTCGCAGTCAATGACAGTCACGGGCTGAGAGCCCAGGGTGGACCGATGAGTAGTGTTTCTCCAGCAGACTGGGCAGGGAAATGGCATAGACTCAAGCCAAGCAATGACTATTGACTTTACTGACAGAATGACAGACTGAGAAAGAGTGTAAACAATAGCACAGACACTCACACAGAAGTTACTTTCAATTCAAGCAGTTTTTGTGGTGAATTCATGTGACTGACATGAATGAAATTTGTATAGGGAATTTTAAATTTTGTAAAAACCAAACATTTTTAATGAAAAGTTTTTTTTTTTAATGAGATTTTTCTTGTTCTTGAACTGACAAATACATACAAAATCATGTTGAAATACCCATCCTGGAGAGTATCCTCAAAAAAAACTGTTGGTTATGTTTCTAGTAAACAGTTGAGAAAGAAATCGGATGTTTATTATTATATTGGACACATTGTCTATTAAAGTGACTGCGCCTAATTTGCTAGCTGCTGTCTGTGTCCTTAATGTTAATCCAAGAAAATGAAAGAAAGAAAATCACTTATTGCTTTTGACTGATCTACACTGTAGTTTTAACAAAGAATTAATCTATATTTAATTTATACAATAAAGACTATGCAGTGCTATTTTACATTTGATTATTCGGTTTCTGTACCTGGACCCCTACAAATTTGAAAAAACTCAAACATTGTGTAAATAGCACAAATAAATAAATAGAGCAAAAATACAAATTAAACAATTTTAAACAGGGCCCACGGGTACAACCTGCACCAGGGCCCCGCAAACCCCAGCTATGGCCCTGTGCATGATGCACAAGAACCACATTTCATTATGCCTTCATGACCTTTTTATACCTTTTTCGTATAAATTATGGTTACCTGAACTAATTTGAAAAAATATTAAAAAATGTGTTTGGTTATGCTTTTTCACTTTTTGGATTTTAGTCAGTGTGTGGTGTGTATATTTAGGCATAAAAAACATCTACAAAGTTACAAGTCCTTGTTAAAAATCACATTCCGGGGTGTAAATTACATGTTTTCTTTCAGGTTCCTCAGGTAAATTCAGGTAATTTCTGCCAGTTGGGGAGAAAGCTTAATAATGTAAATTATGTGAAAAATTGCGTTTTTCGAACCACCAAGCATGAGAGTGCACCCCCAAAACAAAAGAAAGAATTTGTAGAAGAGCATAATAGCACCCCTGTAAGCATTAAGCATTTCCAAGGTCACTGTGAGTTTATATTTAGATGCCAAACTACACAGTTTCTAGGCACGTTGAGTGGTTTATTCCGGTAACATTACATTGTTTACTTTTTTTTAACAATTTATTAGCATAGTAGGACGAAGCAACCTTCGGGCTGGAAAAAAATGCCACACACTCTCGAGGGTCCTTCATCCATTGTGACATAGCACGCAAGGGAGGCAAATTACACAAATAAATAAGGCACTGTGTTATTACCTGTTTTAGTGTTTTGAAATATGTCATACTCAAATATAACTGGGTTCAAACGTCAAGACACACAACTTCTTTATGTACAGAAGATATATAGTAGCTTTGTTGTTGTTCCAACTTGAAAATACCACCATTTCAGCTTGGATTTTGTCTGTTGTTGGCCTGGATCACCACACTCATTGCCTTTTTGTTGTATATTGTTAATTATTTAGTATGTTAGGCTTTACCCATGATCAGATCAATTATTATCATGTAACTTTAGAATTTTTTGAAAATGATTCAGAATGAACGTCTCAGGTTACGTATGTAACCATGGTTCCCTGAGATAGGGAACGAGACACTGCGTCCTCTAGCGTGACTCGTGTCTGAAGCGTATGTACAAAACTACAAGCGGTGGCCGGCGAAAGCCTATGACGTCACTCTTGCGATTTGTCGCCGCCAGCGCGTCACTACCAGCATGACCGTAGTATAAAAGGACGCCGGTAGAACACAACATCCGCTTCTTCATCTGAAGCTTACGTCCAGAGCATGGTGACCAGCCTAGAGGACGCATTGTCTCGCTCCCTATCTCAGGGAACCATGGTTACATATGTAACCTGAGATGTTCCCTTTCGAGGAAACATCGAACTGCGTCCTCTAGGGGGTGCTAGGGGAACGGTTATACCCACGCTGCCATGCTGAGGGGAGTGCATGCTAGTAAGTCAAGCACTAAGTACCAATTCACTTATCTTAAGAGAATTGTCCCAGAGACGTTGTGACGGCTGTCAGTGACATTACCCCCTTCGGCCAGAGGCCTGAGCTGCTACCTGACTACCTGAAAGGGGTCAGAAGGGTAGAGCTCAAGGCTTGGAATCAAACAGACTCCTTTAAGGGGATACGGCAAGTGCCCAGGGTAACCTGGGCCTGCCTATCAAGCAGGAGCTACCAGTAGCTCGTTCCCTCAGGAACCGACTTACAGAACACAGGTAGCAATACCCTGTTTAGGGGGGCTTAACCTAGGAGTGCCTCGACAAGTCCTAGTTAGCAGATGCTCAAGAGGTATCAGAGAAGATACTAAGGTGGAGTGGGGCCCAAGGAGACCGGGGCGTAACCAACTCAGAAATGGGAACGAAGTCTAGCGCGTAACCCATACCATAAAGGATTTTAGAAAAGTGCACAAAGACATGCGTGTGCACTTACCACTCATGTGGATTTTAGAAAAGTGCCCAGAGACTTGTGTGCACACTTACCACTCACGTGGATTTTAGCAAAGTGCCCAGAGACATGCGTGCGTACTTACCACTCATGTGGATTTTAGAAAAACCATTACTTAGGGGAGGTAACCTAGAAATGCCTCATCAAATTCTAGGTAGCAGAAGCTTAAGAGGTATCAGCTAGGATACACAGATGGAGAGGGGCCCAAGGTGACCGGGGTGTAACCTACTTAGAGAATGGGAACGAAGTCTAGCACGTAACCCATACCATAGAGGATTTTAGAAAAGTGCACAAAGACATGCGTGCGCACTTACCACTCATGTGGATTTTAAAGTGCCCAGAGACTTGTGTGCGCACTTACCACTTATGTGGATTTTAGAAAAGTGCGCAAAGACTTGTGTGCGCACCTTCCACTCATGGATTTTAAATATAGTGCGCCAGGGAGGTCACACTCAACAGGTCTCCGAGTGATGGGCAGTGAGGGGCAAGGTCAGCCCTCAAGTGAGGGGAGCATTGCTACACACAACCAGGACAGGTAGTTCTCAAGCTGCTAGTCGACTGGTAATACTGCCATGGAGCGAAATATCTTGAGCTTCAAGTGGAAGTGGATAGGAACAGGTTCCTAACTCCTGAAAGACAGGAAGGAACACCTGATCCACCAGGGGAGGCGAGCTCTTAAGAAACCCTTCTGCAGAGAGGGGAGCATGCCATGTCCTACCAAAGAGGTCTGAGAATGGGAGATACTCCACTCGATATGCCTGCATAGAAGCAGCGTCCCCTGCCCTCAAGCTGTAGGGGATAGTACCGAAGGACATTGGCTATAACCAGTGGAAAGTGGATCATGCTTTGTCTCGACAGAAGCATAGAACCTGACTCGACCAGACCCCGCAGAGTCCACAAGAGCCAGAAGTCTGAAGAAATGTTGCTCCTCAGAACCAACACTTCAGGAGAGGATTTCGCAAAAACCTCTCATAATCAGACACACTCCGCAGAGGGATGATTATAAATCCACTAGAGAAGGCTGGATAGCTAGAACAGGAAGCCAGTCAGGGCAAGTGCTCAGAAGACGAGCCTCTAGGCAGGGTGTCCTGCCAGCGATGTCCAGGCACATTCTGTGAAGAAAGACTTCCAGAGAGCTTACCTAGAGGAAGGACTACGAGTCCTAAGATACCATGCTGTTATAGGGGACCTGGAAGCCAGGAGGTTCCACAGGGATCTGAGGCAGGTAACGGCAGATCCAAAGTAGATGAGCAAGACCATAACCGTAGTCAGTAGACCAGAGGGGGATACTGGTTGAGGACCTACCGAGAAGTAAATAAAGCACAACAGAAAAGGTCCCCGAAACACAGCAAGGGAGGCAGGACACACAAAAAGGATTGTACTCACCTATCCAAAACAGGCAGCTCCTCAGAGCAACATCAAATGATGCGTTTACCTGCATAAAGGGACCACAGGGTTCAGGGGTTGCAGTCATGTACCAGGAGCCCAGCAACCAAGGAGGCTATCTTCAAGTGCTTTAGCTGCAGACTCCGGAGACAAGGGTCCCATTTCCCACGGAGAGAGACTGACGAGGCTCTAATCCTGAAACATAGGAAGAACACAACAACAGCCATACATACTGCAACACCAGGCTCAGGAAAGAAGGCTCACCATGAATCCCCTCAAGCTGTAAAGGTCTTTTTTTATCCCTAGGAGGGGAGACAGCATTGTCTAAGTAATGAATATACTTAAACAGTCGCTGAGCTTAACACATAGATATCCTCAGAAAGCTATGTGAATAGGAAGGGCTACCTGAGTACAGAGAGTGGGCTGTGAAGAAAAAAGCTTAAGGAGATGGCTACTTAAACCCTAGGAAGGAGAGCAATCGCCAAGCTAGCACATAGCTTCCCTCAGATAGCTATGCTCTAGGAAAGGGGACCTCTGCAATTGGCAAGACCATAGCTACATATTCAGGAAAGGGCTAGTTAACACACAGCTAGCCGCAGATAACCATAACCACAGATAACCAGTGTTTGAAGTTATGGGAGAGCTCATTCTGAATAGTTGCATCACTGATGTTTAGCTAATATGTTACCGTCAATATTTGCCAAAACGTAATCAATATTTAGGGAAATTGCTGTGTTAAAAACAACCCACCGCTGGGTAGAGCTCTGCATTTCAGCCCGAGCCCGACAGGCCCCAACATTTTTACACCCCTAGGGCCGGGCTTCGGGCCTGTTTTAGGCTTCTCCTTATGTTGTGTATTTTATACATCCATCAATCATGGTGAAACAACACAAGTCTTCACTTTCACTTTCGAGGCTGTCTCGGACAGCGTTTAGTGTTTCAGCAAGCAGCGCATCTGGAAGAGATCCATTTTCAAGCACACGCAATAGGCTGAAGTTTGCAGCAAAACAATGAATGTGTCGGGGGGAAATAGTAAGGAGATATTTAAATTATTTATTAATAAACTAGTATATTAATTAATTATATATATATATTAATATTATATTATATTAATTATATATATATATATATATATATATATATATATATAATTTATCATGTCTGTGAGACATGTATTTGCTAAGTTTCGTTTAATTTTTGTGAAGCGCTCCTGTTCAAGAACGAGACGGCAGAAAGCATATTATGTTTGCTTTCTTTATTTTATAAAAACACTGTTTGTAACATTTTGATGATGTTGTGAGTGCACACACAAAAAAGGTAGATCTTTACTTTTCCAAATGGTGTATTACTCTTACCATTGTGAGCAAAAAAGACGGGTCATTTTAATTAGTTTCCACTGAAAAAAAATGCTTTTGATGTATAAGATGTTTTGTTTGAACTGAGAAAAAAGACGGACTCGGGTCAGACACGGGCCAAGAATTTTGATAAGCTGTCAGGCAAGGGCCAGGCTAGGGCCTATATTTGAGGACAAACTAAGCGACTGTGTAGTTCTGGCCCAGTGGTTTGGTTAAATGTTTTAACTCAACTATTGTTTAAAAATTACTATATGGCTGGCTTAAAATGAACCCAAAATAGGTTGTAAATCAAAAATCAGACACATAATTACATCAGAAATAATCAAAAGGTGTATTATTTAATTATTATTTATTCAACGTATTTATAAATGTTAATTCCCAACCTATTTTGGATTCATTTTAAGCAAGAAATATAGTATTTTTAAGCAATAGATAAGTTTAATAAAACTATGCAGAAGGTTGGGTTAAAAATTTAACCCAACCACTGGGTCAAAACAAACCATATTTGGTTTGTCCATATTTCACTCAGCACTGTGTTGTTTTTAACCCAGCATTTTTTAGAGTGTTGAACGTATATAAATTTGACTAAACTGTACTGATTGTACTCCACGGTATGTAAAGTAAATGCAGTTATTGGAAGACTATTAGCAACGGGCAATGAATCAAGGTAACCTTTATTGCACCATCAAGGTCACGTCTAACTACTGCAACAAGATCTCTCTTATCTCAGAGATAAGAATAGCCTTGATCCTTTCCCTTCTGCATCACTACATTATCTGTAGGAGCTACACGTGCAGTCTATTCTAAATTCAACATATGCAATTCTTTGTTTCATCACAACTACCCAAAGTATGTCACTAGTTAGTATTAAACTATTAAACACTTTACAATAAGGTGTCATTTGTTAACATTAGTTAACGTATTAACTACAAACAATATATTTATTACTGTATTTATTCATCTTTGTTAACTTTAGTAAATAAAAATATATAGTCGTTCATTGTTAGTTCATGTTAGTTCACAGTGCATCAACTAATGTTAACAAGCACAACTTTAGATTTTAATAATGCATTAGTAAAAGCTGAAATTAACATTAACTAAAATGAATAAGTGCTGTAGATGTATTGTTCATTCTTAGCTCATGTCAACTAATGAGTCTTATTGTATTTATTAATATTTTGTACTTACAATTTGTTATTTAAATCCTATTTTGGTCACATAACCAATTATCACTATTGTGACTTTTGCCTCAATATTAATAGTTAGTAAGGTAGCTGTTAAGTTTAGGTATGGGTCGGATTAAGCAATCTAAAATACGGCCATGCAGCATTAATATGTGCTTTTTGAGTACTAATAAACAGCAAAAATACTAGTAATATGCATGATAACTAGTTAATAGTGAGAAATTGCCTCTAATCTACGGTTACCGCTATTTATTCACAGACCATTTGTAAGTGAATATAGCATTAGGTTTAGAAATTAAATGATTACATTTAAAATTTATAACATTTCTACCATGATTGTTTTTTTTTCTTCATTTAGAGCCCTGATCTTAAACATTATAACTCACCTAACATTTCATATTGTTTAAGTGACATGTTTATTAAAAACTGATTGCATAACTTGTCTAAATAGTGCCAAGTGATTTTGTAGAATATAGCAGAAAAAAAAAACATAAAAAGGATATAAATAGAAAAATGGTAGCTCTAAACACAAAAACAATATCGTAAAGAAACTTAAGAGCCATTGAGAGTCATTTCCTGCCCTGCATGAAGTCACATGATGACAGCAGGGGCGGGAGATAAACACAGCTGCCAAGGAAGTGGAATTAAAAACAGAGCAGAGTGCAGCCAAGAGCACGCAAAAGAGGAACATGGGCAGCCTCCTCCAAATCCTGCTTGCTCTATTTATCTCTGTCTTAGGCGCCCTGTATCTTCTGGGGTCTTTTCGCCGCAGACGAGCTGGAGAACCCCCTCTTGATAAGGGCCCTATTCCGTGGTTTGGCCATGTGCTGGAATTCAGGAAGAACACAGCCAAATTCCTGCAGAGAATGAAAGAAAAACATGGAGATATTTTCACAGTGCAGCTGGGAGGCTTTTATTTCCATTTCATCACAGATCCTCTCTCTTTTGGCTCTGTGGTCAAAGAGGCCAGAACAAAATTGGACTTCAGCAAATTTGCAGAACAACTGGTTGCAAGAGTATTCGGCTATCATAGCATGGAAAACGAACACAAGGTTCTCCAGGCATCAAGTACCAAACATCTCATGGGAGACGGTCTGGTGGTCATGACTCAGGCCATGATGTACAATCTTCAGAATCTGATGCTCCACAGCGTTGGATCTGGAGATGGCAAGCAATGGCAAGAAAGCGGACTCTTCACGTTCAGTTACAACATTGTGTTTCGCGCCGGCTATCTGGCTCTGTTCGGTAACGAGTCGGTCAAAAGTACAGGAACTTTGGACAAAGCTAAGAAAATTGACCGGGAGCAATCGGATGAACTTTTCAAGGAATTCAGAAAATATGATCAGCTTTTCCCGAATCTGGCTTATGGGGTTTTGGGACCCAGCGAGAAGATGGAAGCCGAGCGTTTGAAAAGGGTGTTCTGGGACATGCTTTCGGTGCAGAAGATGAGAAACAGAGACAACATCAGCGGCTGGGTCAGTGACCAGCAACAGGAGAGAGACGAAAAGGGCATGCAAGAGTTCATGCAGGATCGATACATGTTTCTGCTTCTGTGGGCGTCGCAGGGAAACACGGGTCCTGCGGCGTTCTGGCTGCTCTTGTATCTGATGAAGCACCCTGAAGCAATGAGCGCCGTTAAGAAAGAAGTCGAGGAGATTCTCCAAGAAACGAAGCAGGAGGTCAAACGAGGCGGGCCGCTGATTGACCTGACTAGGGACATGCTCCTTAAAACTCCTGTCCTAGACAGCGCAGTTGAGGAGACCCTCCGCCTGACAGCTGCCCCGGTCCTGACAAGAGCTGTTATACAGGATATGACCATCAACATGGCCAGCGGACAAGAGTACAAGATCCGTAAGGGCGACAGAGTGGCGATTTTCCCTTACATAGCTGTTCAGGTGGACCCGGAAGTTTACCCAGATCCCTACACCTTCAAGTACGACCGTTTTCTCACGCCGGATGGAAGCAAAAAGACTGATTTCTACAAACGTGGAAAGAAACTCAAGTACTACAACATGCCTTGGGGAGCGGGAACCACTATGTGTCCGGGTAGATTCTTTGCCACAAATGAGCTGAAGCAGTTTGTCTTTCTCATGTTGTCCTATTTTGACTTTGAGCTGAAAAATCAGAATGACGAGATTCCCGATATTGATATCAGACGATGGGGCTTTGGCTCCATGCAGCCAACTAAAGACATCCCGTTTAGATACAGACTTAAAATTTAAAAGATTTCATGTTAATATTATTCCATGAGCTCACACACTGACGCTTCAACAGTACTTATTATTAGGCATTATTCATTAGTGAAAGCTGGCTTTAAAACTCACATAAACTCACATTTCATGTGCATTTTCTTGTCCTAAATTGTCCTAAAGTGTCAGTTGAATGAGTTTGCATTTACTCTGTGTTACCCAATGACTGTTTATATGCAAGAACAAATGTCATACAGCATACATAGGAACAAGATATTTATAAAAAGGGTAACTTGTGCATAATAAACATGCCTTTTTAAAAATATCAATTTTTGCTGATTTTTCATGTGCTATTTAAGAGAAAAACAAGACATATATAAGATATATATCATGTATAAAATAAATACATCAAGCTCCTTGTCTTTTTGTTGTTCCTTACTGCCTATACAGAACTGAAAAAAAAAAAAAAAAAACTCTTATAGTGTCAACTTTATGGTCAACCTTTGCACCAAGAAACTATAACATAGCTCTGACATGAAAGTTCAGTCTGAAAGGGCAGAAAATAGTGGTGTCTAGTGATAAAATAAAACACTGGTTCTGTCTACTTAATTTACTCCACAATATATCAGATATATAAGCTGTTATATATTATTGTTAAATGTAATATAGTACAGATTGGGATTATTAGTTACATAGAACATATGTCAGAAGAGCTACATCTTAGCTGTGAAATTTTAAGATTTTACATTTATGCATTTTTTGCTGCTAAAAATACATATTTGAGCCATTCTTCTTTTTTTTCTGTCTAACATTCCAGGTTTTATCATCAAAAAGATAACCCTAGAACACACAAATAAAGAATCTGATGTGCTGTTCAGCTGTACAAGTTGAACAACTTTATTAGTTTTAATGCAGTGTCTGCCAAGAGCATAATGGCAAAGGGCTGATTTGTGATTGAAATGCGCTTGAATTTCCTCAAAAGTGAATAAAATACACCTCAACAAATTAAATTACAATCTAAAGGATCATTAAAATCAATTTTCATTAGCAACATGAAACAAGCACCTAATTGTTGCTTCTAAAGGTCATTTATGAGTCTGGTATGCAAGTGGGGTAAAGTTTGCTTTTTAGGCTAAATGTTTTAGGGATAGTTCACTCCAAAATGAAAATTTTGACATCATTTACTCAACCTTATGTTGTACCAAGCATGTATGACTCTAAAATTAATGAGTTCAGTTGTTTTGAACCCTGTTAAACAACGCTGCGCAAAAAAAACAAAAAAAACAAAGTTAAAGTTCAATTAGTCAAAACGGTTAAAATGTACGCAAGAAATTGTTTGGAGTTATATAAATTTGAGTAAATTATTACAGAATTCAATAGAAAAAACTCAGTTGGATGTGCGTGAATTGCCCTCTGAATTAAAAACTAGTCAAGTAAGAGTGAAAAAGTGACACAAGATTTGTAGCCAAGATTTTAAGGTATGTGTCTATATAGAACTTAAATTTATTTTGCCTATCCTGTGAAACTATTGTAGCAAAGACATCTAGCCCTCTAACAGGTAAAAGTTTTTACCTTTAAGTTGCTTTCTGTCTTCTGGTGCACATTCTGTACAGAATCTGCCTTTCAAAGTACTCATTTGGGCCTAACATGCAAGCGTAGTATATTGAGCATCAGTTTTATAAGGAAGACAGTTGTGTTTACATTCTTTCTGCCTTTTATGGGAGTGGAACACATTATAAGATTTGTTTAGGAGACATAAAGCTTCAGTTAAACAGGAAGGAACCATGAGTGTTGGGTCAGTTTATGTAGGCAGGAAGTAATAAGGGGGAAAAAAAATCATCATTAACCAGCATGAATTTCTTGTTAGACCCAGATCAGTTATGCTGGTTAGTTCTGGTATAATTCTGGTGAAACTGGTTTACCAGCATGCTCTCTGGTAAAAGACCATTAAAAAAGCCCAGATGTTTTCCTGATGTGGCAGGGATCAGCAAAATCTAACACTGGACTGGAAGCTAGAGGAAAAGAGAAACAGAAATGGAACTCATCTAACAAAGCCTTCCTAGAGGGCACCAACAGCAAAACTAAAGTCTCACCAGGGAATAACCTCCCCAAAAAGGATGGGCAGGTCTGTTACCAAACAATGAGCAAAGAGATGTCATCACGAATAGAGAAGAATAAACTTTGTAACTCACAAGAACGAGCTCTGAACAGAGCTGTAATGCTTACAGTTTGTTGTATTCTTCAGTTGTATGGGAATGCATTTAAAAGTAATTATTCTTTTTCTCAATGTTCTCAAGGTCAAGGCCAGGGTAGCCAGTAGTTAGGGTGGAGTTTATAGTCTTATTAAGGTTAGAGTTACTAGTGGTAAGGAAAGTCTAGTCCTGAAACTGCTGTTATGGCATTGCTTTTGCCTAGCCATAACGGCTAACAAATCTGACGTTTGTGCACATTTTTAAGCATGTTAAAAGCCCCAGAAGTCCAGAAACATGGCTTTTTTTCAAGTAACTAAAGTATTGCATTGCTTTTAAATTTACAATAAAAAATCTGAGTTTCAAATAAGTAAAAACTGGAGTATAGATGCTACTGTAAGCATTTACTGATCTCATCTCACTTACACAAAAACAGATTCAGTATTCCTCAAAATGAATAAAAACAGTCGAAAGCAAACTCGGATTAATCTAAAAAATAAATAATTACAGTAATTAAATCTATTAAATGCCACAAATATACTTTATGTATTTAATCTCACATAAAGATCCAATTTAACCATTTGCTTAAGTATCGGTATATTAAATATTGTTATTCATTTATTTTTTGTTATGAAGCCCAGCCCAGAAGGAAAAAAGTGACACAAAAGTAATATAGCACATTACTTTCCATAAAAAGTGGCAAAGTAGAGAGTAGCATAAATGGTAAAGAATTACTTTTAAAAGTAACACTGTTCAGCAATGATGATGGAGTTTCATTAAAACTTTCAATGTCTCTGAGACATTAGCTTCACTGTCTTAAACTGTGCATCTCCAATGCCTGGGCAACATTTTTATATTTTATCATCTAGAAAAGGAGTTCTGGAGCCGGTTAGGGTTAAACTCTGTAGGAGCAGGCCTGGACACCCCTGATCTTGAAAAAGTGAAAACATGATAGACTTGATGTGACAGTGAAACTGTAAATTCTTGTTTCATTTACTTGCCATGTTCAAACCTGTTCTTGTGCCGTTCTTTCATGAAACGCAAAAGCATAAGGGTCATTCTGTGTCAAATCAACTTCCCAGATTCAAATTTTTGATTTTGCTAATATTTTTTTTCTGAAGAAAGATAGATATGTATAGTGATGAAAGACAAAATATTACATGTCACGGACAAATATTTACTGAGTAATCCTCTCTTTTGTAGAGGGGGGTCAAAATGGCAATTTTCACCTAAGATTCAGAGTCAAATTACAGGGGGCTAAAAATCACTTCAGAAAGATGGCAGTATTATAATGTTATTTTTTACACAGAGATTGGTAGGTCTGTTAGCAAGATCTGTTGACTTTAGCAATCTTTGTTGCATTATGTGCCAATGGTGATCATTCAAAAATGGAGCAACAGCACTTTTCAAGATTTTTCTCCAAAGTTTCGCCTGTAACTCAAGAAAAATATTGTGCAAATAGGTAATATTCAACAATCTGGACATGGAGCCTCATTGAGATCCCCATATCTCATATCTCAACTTGAATCTAAAATCATATTGCGATATCTTTAGTAATTCTTGAGTTATAGGCACGCAAACTTTGGAAAAAGAATATTTTTGCTGCTCATTGTACCTGTCTATCTGTCTTCAGAAAAAATATTAGCAAAATCAAACATTTTAGCCAGGGACCTCCGAATTTGTAATCTGATCTCTTCCAAGTTACTGAAGGCAAACCAAAAGGTATGTTAGGAACTTACAAGCTGTTTTTCTTCTCTGCTGCATTTCTCAAATCTCATTTATGTTTCTTGCCACTTGTCACATTTATAATATATGCAAGTTTGGCAACAGTGAAGCTGATTGTCAGGTTTCTTGTGCTGCTGTGAAATGTATTGCTGTTTACTTAAATTATGATATGACCGTATGCTATTTCTTATCTTTGTAAATAAGCGGTTACTTTACAAAAAAAATCCATTGAAAGAAATGTAACCGAGATGAGAGCTCTCTGACTGAACCACACGTCGGAAACCACAATGAAAGAGACATACAAACAGAAGGGAGAACAATGGCTCTATTGGCCTGTGGTGTTGATCCTGAGTGTCACTGCCTGTACTTGGTGGTGAATGGTTTTGAGGGAAAATGATCCATTGTATGTCTTTACTCCTCACTGGTGTGATAGTGGCAAAAGTTGTGGGCTCATGATCAATTCCTGCTAATTCTACAAAGACTTAGTGAAGAGATCTGCCATCACACTATGGAGAGGTAGGTAAATTATTCAGTGTGTTTGTCGTTTGGGTGGTTTTATGGAAAAATACTTTTGGAAGAGTAGTAATATTTTTATTTATAATATTATTTAATATGTTTAATGGTAAACTGTTATTTTTTAATGTTTCTCTGTAAACCATAGTCAAATAATCAGCATTGTGTGTTTCTTTGTATGCAAAAATCTAGATAATTTTAGGCAAGAATCTAGATGCCAAGACTATCTTAACAGGACTTAAAAACTGATTGTTTTTTGATTAATATTTTACAATTTTGACCTGGTTAATGCAAACTGCATTCTAGCTGTATCATCTAAGAGTGTAACAGGAGTCCACTGCAACAGACTTTAACTGTTGTGAAGTTGGAAAAATGTGCCTGTGTATTTTAATTAACTAAAAATAAAACCATAAAAACTCAATAACAAAATCAAACATAGAATGAAACATTTAAAAAAAAACTTTAAACATTTTATTTCAGCTGGTTGGCACTTTAAGCATTTAAAGCTGCTCAGTTTTTTCAGTAAATTTAAATGCCTATGCTTAACAAATTTTTACCTAGACCTTATTGACCTGATCAAAGTTCACCTGAGTGTATATCTCTTGTGCGTGCAACAAGTGCTTTGCTGTGTTGTAGCCAAATGTGGTCTTTGAACAACAACAGTGACCTCGCTCTGTGAACTGATTGACCAGAGTCATTTACTCATGTGGGGCAGATCAAACGGCAAAAAGGTAGCAAGGCAGTGTTATTCTGTACCTTTTTGCCTATGCTAAAAATAATATCAAATACTACAATCTCAGTAAAGCACAGTTTAGTTTAGGACAGTGTTGTCACACTCGGATTATCGTTTAGAACTAAGGGGGTGTTTACACAAAACCGTTTTTAACTGAACACTTCTTATCTGTTTTGACTGTTCACTTGACTTGACTTGAAAATGATACTGTTATTATCTCAGTGTAAACTACAAAAATGTAAATTTGCTTAAAATGGTGACGCCATCTGCATGTGTATTCAGTGGTTGAATTGTAAAAAAAATTCAGTGGGGATGGTGGGGTACAAAATTTGTCTAATTTTTAAACACATTTTTATTTAACAAAAGATACGCTTTATTAAATATATATGGTTTATGAACGGTTTTCCTTGTGGGGCCTAAAATGTCAAAAACTTTTTTTTGTTTCTTTGTGGGGACATTTGGTCTTTACAGTGTAGGTTAGACCAATGTATGCACACACGCACTTGCATGCACACAATCTGTGTGTCTGTGTGCAAAATGACCTAAATAATTCCCCTTATTTAGGGGTATGCAATATTGACAAAAATTATATCATATTTTGGGGGGATTTTTGGCAATAGCGATAATTAATATGTGGCGCAAGTGTCCGTAAATGATTCACTGAATCCTTCAAGCAAACAATTCTTTTAAAATGGATAATTCAGTTTGATCAAAGCAAGCTGACTCTTTTTATAAATGGATCACTGAATAATCACTCAATTTTTTAAAAACAGCTTAATTCAGGAAAGAAACAGCAGCGTTGCTTACTCAACTATATCATATAAAGATAATAAAAACATAGTGATATTTTTTGCATTATTTATATTATGGCTTCATCATGCAATGAATGCTTTTGGACTCTCAAGATGTGTTTTTGTTTGTTTTTTTGCCAAGTCACTGACATTCTTCAGTGTCAGCGAGTGTGAAACAAGGTGATAATTTCTGAATAGAACGCATCTCTCTTTCTCATCGTCCCTCATACTCATAGTAGGCCTACAATGTCTACTTTAATCAATGAAATACCATACCTTATTAATTGTCTTCTTTTTAAAGAACACCAGAGGTTGCGCTTGAAACATTTTACACGAAAAATGAAGAAAACATGCGTGAGTTGGCGCGTAGCTCGTTATAAATGACCGCGTCGTCACCGCATCACTTTCATTTTGAGCGCGCATAACGCGCGTCTACATTTAAAATAGCGCGCAAAAGACGCGACATGTGAACGCCCCCTAATACCAAGCTCTGATTGGCCAACTGCCGTAATTTAGTTTATAAAGTATTATACATAGAGAATTTTAATATTTAAAATGCACTGTATGTTCTACATTAAACACAGCATTAATAATCTAAAGGGATGGTAAGGGGGATGGTGGTTTTACAGAGGGGGTACTGTTTCTTTCTGTTTTTTTTTTTTTTTTTAACAAAGAGGATGCCATCCTCCTTCAATTCGAGCCCTGTGTGTATTACGTGTTAAGGTATTAGTGATGGGAAGTTTGGATCATTTTACGGACTCTGACCTTTGAGTCTTGTTAAGCAAAATGAACTAATCTTTTTTCGAGTCATTTCATTCATTTCGTTCATTTTAGCAAAATGTAATTAAAATGTTATGTTGCTGTAACACATCTACTGCGTACACAAACGTTGATCACACTACAAACAAGAAAACTATAATGCTATAAGAAACAGAAAAGATTAATTTATTGTTTACCTGGGTCTTTTGTCTATGCTTAGCTCACCTCACCTCTTATCTGACAAGTTTTCGGGTTTGAGTCATTCTTTTATCACTTGACAGCCCCATAAGCTTAACCCATGCAGTCGGAGCCAGAAAGATAATTGATTAGTTCATCTTTCGAGTTCAGGTTCGAGTCATTTGTTCATCACGTGACAGCCCCATAAGATGAACGAACGACTTGAAAAACGCAAACTAACAGGTGAACTAACAGAACTTACTCCCCAAGACGACTCGTTCTTCACCAGTCACATAAAAGATTTGTTTAAAATGAACGAATCGTTCAAAAACGACCCATCACTATAAGGTATGTGCACAGGTAGTGACATGCCTAATACAGCGCTTTTGCATATACTTGTAAATAGGAATTGTTTTGACAGTGAATGCAAAACTTCAAAAATGCTAAGGAAAAACTTTTTAGTACTTTGTTGTAATTTAAACGTACCCTAAAACGGAGTCCAAATTGTATCAGCAGCGGCTCCTTTCTGCTTCCTGTGTGGCCTGCATTCCCTGACAGTGCCAGGCGCAAACATGATGGTCGTGGACTCCACTGTGAGCAGACTGCAAAACAAATAGATTGACCCAAACATTCCATCAGAGAAGAGCATTTCCACTGTTTGGACGTCTAATAAGCACTTAGTAAACTGATATCATGGCATTACAACAGAAGTTTTACTGTTGTTTATACTGAGGTCCGAAATAGTACCTGGGCAACATCCCATGAAGGAGGTATACTTTTAATACTACAACCATTTTTTTGAATGCTTATTTGGAGAAGTGGGGTCCAAGGGGTCCTCAAGCAGGTTCAAAGAGTTTTAAATGCAGTGTGTGTTCACTTTTGGTTGATAATTGATTACTTGTTGAGCTTCTATTTCTTTCTCTTTCCTTGCTTTCTTTCTTTTCATGTAAGTTCATGTCCCAGTCACATTTTTTTGGTTAAATAAACATTCCAAAAGAATAACTCAAGGCAGTAACAGTTTATATATGTATGTGTGTGTGTGTGTGTGTGTGTGTGTGTGTGTGTTTTATTTGTGAACATTCAGCTATTCTTTTTAATAGTTTACTTTTAACTATTTATGATTTTTCAGAACATTAGTCATCAAAGCTCAGTAAATATTGGTCATAGAAAAAGATTTACTTTAAATTTCACCAAGCTTATTACTCACTAAAAACTCCCAGAGATCATATTTTCACACCATTTTTAGTCTTATTTTGACGAATCAAAGTGGTTATATCTAAGTGTGTGAGTTGTTTACTTACTTACTAAAAGTAGTGTTCCCATTAACGCCATTTTCTTGTTCATTTAGACAGATCCGCGAATGCAGAATGCGCATAAACACAGGAGGCGGGATTTATCACATGAGCCAATCACAGCTGAACATAACCAGTAGTATCCAATCATATCGCGATGGAGACATTGCCTCCTCTCATGTGACTTTCACCCATTCATTCTCAATTATTACCCACCAAACCCAAGAAACTTAATGGGCTCAGAGGAGGCGAAAGAGACTCCCGCTGTAACTTTACTTCCTGTTTGACAATGTTTTTTTTTTTTTTTAAGATATATTTTTTCCCTCATCCAATATTTTGAGAAGGCTCTGCCTTCCCTTCCTCCTCTGAAGAAACGCCCCTGCTATACGTATATAACTGACAAACATTCATGGTTATTGTTTTTAAAAGAAAAAGCTCCCTCTTGCACTTTAGGCAAGAAATATTCCTAGGCTCAGGTAGACAAAAAGATTCAAATCCTACAATTGCCTCAAATAAATAAGAAGTAAGTAAATTCTAGTTGGTTTGCTGTTAGGGCCTGTGTCATTTTTGCTACTCAGCCTCTTACATTTATTGCGTCAGGATCACAAAACAGTCTTTGATCAAATGTGGCACTCAAACTCTTATAATGTGTACATGTGGAAATCCAACCCAACCTTTTACCAATAGGGTTTGCTTCATATGAGACTGCTTCAGTAGTGGTCAACAGTTGAGGATTCCCTTCCCTTTTGACATCCTCACTATACAATAAAGGTAGATGCCTGACCCTTTTATCTTGGAAACACTCCCAGTTTTTGACTTTCGGTTGAAATTAGTCAGCACAAGTTGATTAAGATCAGCAGGTTAGTTTCCTGTTTATAAAGTTCGCCCAGCCTATGGAGTTTGGAAGGGTGATCATCTCACATTGCACATAAATGACCTGGAAATATGGCCATTTTTCTAGTTTAGAGATATTTCCTTCCAGACATTCAAGAGTCACAACACATCAGTAGTCTTATGCATACACCTTCAAGGGGAAATGTGTTCTGGCCTCGTGTGGAGGTTAGTACACACTTTTTTGGGCACACACTCACTTTAGGCATGGGTTGAGGCCCGGAGAATGGAGGCTGCATCCTTAGACCGCGGGGTTCGGCACGGCAGAGGTGGATCTGTTTCACTTCAAGCGAGACCAGTGCTCCCTTTTGTTCTCTCTTTCTCATCCTTTGCCTTTAGGGATAGAAAATCTGGCTCATGTGTGGCCGTTGGGATGCTTATTTGCTTACCGAGACCATTTTGAATGCAAGATGCCCCTGCCAGGAGGCTCTATGCCTTTAAGTGCTGGTCTTTTGTTATGGTACAGAGAATGAACATTTTTTAACATTTGGAGACTTTCAAAGTTTCCAAGAGAATTCTTAACCTTAACAGAGTAGCTCACTTCCAGAATAAAAAATTACAGATAATGTACTCACCCCCTTGTCATCCAAGATGTTTATGTCTTTCTTTCTTCAGTCGTAAAGAAATTATTTTTTTGAGGCAAACATTTCAGGATTTCTCTCCATATAATGGATATCTATGGTGTCCCCAAATGTGAACTTCCAAAATGCAGTTTAAATGCAGCTTCAAAGGGCTCTAAAAAATCCCAGCAGAGGGAGAAGGGTCTTATCTAGCGAAACGATCGGTTCTTTTCTAAAAACATTTTTACAGTTAATATACCCTTTAACCGCAAATGCTTGTCTTGGTCTAGCTCTGTGTGAACTGTGTGTATTCCTGTTTATGACAGTTAGGGTAGGTTCAAAAACTCCTTTCGTCCTACATCACTGTTTTACCTTTTTTTGCAAAGGGCATTTGATCTTCTTTGCACGTTCACTTTATAAACACTAGGTCGGTACTTCTGCAGCAATGTAGGACGATTTTGAACTTGGAGGAGAAAATGCGATGGCAGTTTTACATTGACATACTTCATACACAGGAATACACACAGTTAACGCAGAGATAGACCAGGACAAATGACCCTTCTTCCTTTGATGGGATTGTTTAGAGCCTTTCGAAGCTGTATTTAAAGTGCATTTTGGAAGTTCAAACTCAGGGTCACCATAGAAGTCCATTATATGGAGATAAATCCTGAAATGTTTTCCTCAAAAAGAAAAAAAGAAAAAAAGAAATTAATTTGAATCTTGAATGACAAGGGGGGTGAGTAAATTATCTGTAAATTTCTGTTTTGTAAGTGAACTACTCCTTTAAGCGATAGGTCATCAAAAATGAAAATGTGCTGTTAATTTACTCACCCTCAGACATCCAAGATGTCAGTCTCTTTTGTCTTGAGTAGAATGGTAAAGAAGAAAATGTAACATCTTATGTAAAAAGCAAGCTTGTTTGAGAAATGTTTGCTTCATAAAAGTGTGCTTATGCATGTGTCCGTTTTTTTAAGTAAATACTATGTTTTGTATCTCATGCAATAACAATTATACATCATTAGGTGTGGCTTAAGTGTACACCCTAACATTTTAGGGCCACTGTATATATAAGGATGAATTTACTGTATATTCTATAAGCTTTAGTTACATAGACATAACATTTAAGAAGATAAACTAGGAAATGAGGCTTTTGACCTTTTCAGGAAAAAACATGTGGCAAGTTCAAATTCTCAACTTTATTTGGATTTGCTCCTACATCTGCAAGATAAAGTTTATACCAACATTTATCGTTTACATACAAAAACCACCTACAAGTGGGTGAAGGTTTCCTGCACATAAATCTTGTTTTTAATGCTTTGAGGTTTTTAAAATGATTAAAATCTAATCAAAATTATTTATAATTATTTATAATCTAATAAAATTTTAATCTCATTATTAATTTAATCAGACTATAATTCAAATTTACAGAGATTTCAGAAGGCTGAGGTTCTGTTAGGATTATCACAACTAAATTATAATTACAATTAGACCATGATAGAGCTGGTGGAGGAAATGACCACAGCAGAGCAGGAGAGCCAAACTGACTCATGAGATCTCATTCAAATGCATACGTCAACGGAAACACAGCATGCCGCAATTGGTGACGAAGCAAGCCAGTGAGCTTTTTATATCACAAACACTTCTTGAGGCTCCATATTTAGAATTTTCTAACAAGTGCTGAATTTTCCGATTACAGTTGCTAATTAGGCCGGATACAAATATCACTGAATATAGACTTTGTTCCTCATGCAGATCAGTTATTCTGAAGATTAACAGTGCACAAATACAATGGAGTTTGTTTTATGATGTGTTTTTGGTGTATGTTATGATCTTTTTGATTTACAGCATATTTAGAAAACTTCCCCATAAAAAACAAAGTAAATATTACATGATGAGTATGGTTAAATAAGAAGTTGGTGCCAGAAGTTACTACAAACTGAATGAAATATTAAATTGTAATAAGAAATTAGGTAAATGAGCCAGTTGCATTAAATAAATGTGAAGGTAGCTTATAAGTCTATGTACATGTAGAACCAAACTTTACATAATATACATGTGACCCTGAACCACAAAACCAGTCTTATGCAGCACTGGTATATTTGTAGCAATAGCCAAAAACACATTGTATAGATCAAAATCATAAATTTTATATAACATATTAAGTAAAGATCATGATCCACGAAGATTTTTTGTAAATTTCCCACCTTAAAGGGGTCATCGGATGTAAAAATAATTTCTAGTAAGTTATTCTCAGCTTCTTGTCGGTGTGACATAACACAGACAGAGGCCGCTCCTTTGATTGATTGATTGACACAGGCATCTTACCTCAGACCCACCCTGAACTGTAACAGTCCGATCACCAGTGTTTCGATGCCGGAGCAGGGATGTAGACAAGAATGGCTCCTAAGTTATTGAGGTGTTCTTTTGTCAGATGTAATCCTGACATCTGAGCCATCGAAGACGCAGTAGATGACTTTTGTTTTTGAATAGAATTATTTAATGATATTGTGAGATGGTGGAGCGCAAGAGATCAACACAGTCGGAAGAAGATGCTTACTCAAATGATCTAATTTGCCTCAGTCTGATCAATCCTGGTGATGTCAGTACCCTAAACGATGTTATAATGGACTATTTCACATCCAGAGATGAAGGATCGGAGAGGAGGAGTCCGATGACAGTCTGTTATATAAACAGTTCTAAATGTAAACTACAACTACAAGGTACATTATTTGTGCTATTTAAACATACAAGGGGTGATCAAAAGTTCGGAGACTATACCCATGATAAATAATGGAAAACAAACGTTAGTCTGTGTAATAATGCAGTATAGCGCTCCTGACAGCTCTCCTTAAACCTATAAAGTGAAAGTAAGGCAAGTCACACTTTAAACCCGTTTTCTCAAAATTCCATTTCTGAAATCATAGCTATCAGCCAACTTCAGATAGCCATAACTTTTGTTACGTATGGGCATAATAAAAACAGTTTTGGAACCTCCTAATAACGTGCTAGTTAGCATGTTTTGACTAAACGCGCTAATGTAAACAATGGCTTGTCACTCCACGGAGAGAAGAAAGGGGCGGGGCGAGCAGAGCTCATTTGCATTTAAAGGAACATGCAATAGAATCAGTTAATTTTTTGCAGAGCTGATTTTGACAAGGTTAAATTATTTTTTTTTTTTTACACTACTATCGAGAATTTTTAACCAAAGTATATTATAGACTTATTATAGACTATTATAAGACCATAAAGAATCATATTAGCTTGTGGAAAATGGGCATCCGATGACCCCTTTAAATATATCAAAACTTAAATTTGATTAGTAATATGCATTGCTAAGAACTTCGTTTGGACAGCTTGATGTGTGATTTGTTTTGCACAGATTTTCAAATAGTTGCATCTCTGCCAAATATTGTCCTATATCTAACCATACATCAATGGAAAGCTTATTTATTTAGCTTTCAGATGATGTATAAATTGTAATGTAAAAAAATGTACCCCTATGACTGGTTTTGTGGTCCAAGGTCACATATGACTACTCATGCATTCACATTTCTTTCTATATGTAACACAAACACACATTCTTATTTCTGTTCCTCTTTTGTCCATCATAATAAAGCTTTTTTTAAAGCTTAGTTGAACTTACTAATCTTATTTCCATTGAAAAAAAACAAACAAAAAAACAAATTCAATGTAAGCTCATAGTGCACAGAGGTCTTCCCTGAAAGTCACTCTAAATTTTACAGCCCTGCCATCTAGTGGTCTCAAAAATTAGTACAGTTGCAAATTCTGATACTATTGATATATTGAGAAATTTGAGAATTCTCATGTCTGCTTTAATGATCATGCACTCAAGCTGATCTGGATTTCACAAGTGGAAAACCTGATGATCAAATGATATAATTATATAATCAGTGGTGTGATGTCATGCTTTAAATTCCAAATCTAACACAGATATAAGTGCACAAGGCTTCTGATTGCATGAACATGTTTATCAGTATCACAGAAGTATCACTGCATAATTTATGCTCATATCTACTGCTCATTTCATGGCATGTATGATCGCATAAGATAATACTTCTGAGCGTAATAATCTTGGTCAGTGATGGCTGTTATTGCTGTCAGAGCTGAAGTGGGGAGGCCTGGGGTGTGAGTTGGGTAAGTTTACCCAGAACACTGCAGCTCTGCTGGGTCTCTGAGGAGGAGATCTGGCTCTCTGTTGCTATTACAACCCCGGTGACCCCGGGAGTGAAGAAGAGTCCTTAGGCTTTGCCTCACCCCTTGCATGACATGGGCAATTTTGACAAGATCATGTGAAAGAGAAATAACCTCAGGCTTGCTGAAGTTGAGTGTTAAAACCTATTCCATACGACGAGCACAGTGTCTATGATTGTGTTGGCATGCATGCAACAGCTGTAAGCTCTACAAGTTCTAGTGTCTGGGTTTGTGTTAAACAAAATCCATAGACTTAAAATGAAGGAAGAACCCAAGCCATGCATAGAGACCAAAATATTGAATACAAACATGCTAAAAACACTCAGAACACATTAGAAACTGGATCTAGCTTTGACAAACGGAACAGCCTGTGACTGTTTAACTGTTTAACTTCAGTTGGACTAAAGTAAGTGGAAAAAAAAATTCTGAAAAACCTCTCACATATTTTTATTTCACTGTCATCTGACATCTGCAAATGTTGAGTTATGAAAAAAAAAAAAAAGAAAGCAACATGCCTTGACGCAAGCAAAAAGATTTCCAGAACAACAAAGTTTAGTAAGATATCTGTGTATTTTAAATGTGTTTTACAGTTTACATGTTTTAGAAAACCATGTCTGAAATATGGCCAACAGTTTACACATGGTTGTAAATCAAAGGATGAAACCATTTCTATCCAGACAATTATACTGACACTTTATATGGTTCTCTGCAAGGAAAGTGAAGCCTTTCGTGAATCACTGACCAGACAGAAAAATAATTTCCTTCGGCAGTTATGTTTGGAGGAGAATTACTAAATTGCTTTTACTGTACATTTCCAGGGTATACATATGCACATATTTGCCATATTAGCATATACCACTTTAAATGTCAGAAAAGCACAAAAGCTCACTGGCAATATGACAAAAAAACCACTAAAAAGTCAACACAAAATCAAATTGGACTTCTAATCTAACTGTAAACGGCACATTAGAGTATAATAGCTCAAAGAGAAATAATGTTTGTTTTTGTAACTTTAATAAAAAATTAATAAAGTTACGATGAAACAAGTTATTATTATCATCTTTGGAGGGGAAAGTACAGTTTTAGCCAGTGTTCTAAAACATTAACAAATCTGGTCATTTGTCTAATAATTACATTTTTTATTTATCAAAATTATAGGCTTTATAAAAATCTATCAGTATATTTGACATTCATTGCCCACACTCTGTATCTTCAAGTACTATTTACAGTCAAACAGAAACACTTCACAATATGGTTCAGTATTGATGAATTTATTTATAAAATAATTATATATATATATTATACTATTATGTTTGTATCCATTTCATTAAACTTAAACCTTTGTAATATTAAACTATTATACAACATGATTCCTTATGTATGTGCAAAATGAAAAGCAACCTTATTTAATAGCATTGTAAAATATTGTAGATATCGAAGAATGCGCATGTGTCGCGATACTCTCCAAAATAGTGCTAGGATGACACAGAGGAGAAGAATTGTTGAATGAAGTCTGTATTTTTGTTTTCTTCACGCACAAAAAGTATTCCCATAATTTCATAAAATTCTGATTGAACCACTGATGTCTCATGGACTATTTTGTTAATTTACCCTTGCTGTCTATGGAGGGTCAGAAAGTTCTTGTATTTCATCGAAAAGATCTGAGTTTATGTTCCAAAGACGAATGAAGGTCTTACTGGTTTGGAACAACATGAGGGTGTGTAATTAATGACAGAATATTAATTTTTGGGTGAACTGACCCTTTAATTGGTATATATAATGCTAGATTTTTTTAATTATATACTGTACTGTCAGGGGTTCTGTCACACCACACAGCATGCTGAGTCGGCTGCAGTGGTATATGTACATTAGCATGTAATTTGTGTAATGTTCCAGCGATGTCCTTCTGCGCTTGATTACAGCGCTAGCCGGACAAGAGACTTCAGATTTCTGAGGGAAGTTTCTTTGGTAATGTTGGCATGAACCTTTGGGCAGTTGTTCTAAGTCACCTCAGTAGATTCATGTTTTCATCAAACTCTGTGTAAGTGGCATTGACCCAAAGGCAGCCCTAAGCCTGGCTCAATGAGGAGATGTAACCAAATGAGACTGCCACAACAAAAAAGGCCTATAGGTTAGCCGCCATGCTAGCTGATGGGTCCACCCAGTGTATCTCTGTGTGTTAGTGTGTGTGTGTATTTGTCTGTGACTGAGAGAGAGAGTCCATATACATCCTTGTTGTTTAGATGGGGGTTTTCTGTCAGTGTTTCTCTGAGGGTAGTTCTCAGTTGAACTTAATTTATTACATAAACCCTGACATCTGTGACCTAAGACCACCCCCCATCAACTTTAAGATTTTTGGAGAAACTAAAGTTGACATTAGAAAGAGCACATACTGGTTGCTCACTCCACTAGCCAGTCCAACTGCATCGTTCTATTTTTAAACTAACTCTAAGGACAGATGCTGTTGCCAAAGCATTAATAGAAAGAAATTAATTGATAATCTAAATTTTGTTATAATTTTCTCACTTCCATCTCATTCCAAACCTGCTTTTTAATTTAATTTAATTAATTAATTATTTTTTTTTTAAATATATATATAGCTGCAAGCCGCAATTAAGGGGCAAAGCACAACAGAGGTAAAATGAAGAGCTAAGGAGCGGTCTTTAATTACTCAGTGAAGACCAGGGATCTTCAATCCTGTTCCTGCAGAGCTACCTTCCTGCAGACTTGCGTTCCAACCCTGCTTCAACACACCTGTCTGTAATGAACACCTTGATTAGCTGGTTCAGATCTGATTAGGGTTGAAACTGATCTCTGCAGTATGGTAGCTCTCTAAGTGCAGGGTTGGAGACCCCTGTTAAAGACATTTATTGATACAGAATTTTACTACAAAAACTCAAAATGGCCAGTGCCCAAAAAGGCTGACAAATGAAAAATAGGTTTTGTTCGATTAGAACAAGACCAATCTTATGATTTTGGCCAAACTGATCAGAAATGTTATTTTTTTTTTAAATATCTTTTGACCAGTAGGTGGTGCTGTGCCGAAACAACTCATGTGCCCTCAGGTCATGCTTGTTATAACACATACCAAGTTTGGCCAGAATCCGCTAAAGCATTGTTTTACATACATTCTAAATCATAAACATTTTAAAGACATCTAATAGACGTCTATTTGACATCTGATAGGAAATGTCCAATAGATGTATTGCAGATGAGCAAACTACATCTTGCAGATGTCTTGTAGATGTAAATGCAGATGTCAAATAGACGTCTCCGAGATGTACGTGTACTATCAGGGTTGGTATATCAAAAGATTTTAATAACTTTTTGCCATCCGACTAGATCTGAGCCAATTTGCACAACCTGTCTAGGACAGATTCGAAAAAATAGATGTTTCAAAAAAATTTGCGAAATCACGAAAAAGTTTGACCTGTAGATATTTAATTTTTGGTATGCATGCAACTCAATATGAGCCAAGGAATCAACAAGATCACTTTTATGCTTTTTGGTGGCGCTGTGCTAAAACTGCTCATGTGCCCTTAGGTCATGCCTGGTATAATATGTGCCAAGTTTGGTCAGAATTTGTTCACGCATTGCGAAGATACAGCCCCATGTCAATTTCTACCCAAATTTAGTCAAATCCTTTAATGTGCTGTGCAAAAATATTTGGTATATCGAAAAGCTTTTGATAACATCTTGCTAGCATTATCTGAAGTTGATCTGAACCAATTTTGTTAAAAATTGGACAAACTGTTGTGAAAACATTTGACCTGTGGAAATTAAAATTTTTGGTATGTATTCAACTCGATATGAGCCAAGGAATCAGAAGAGAAAAGAATTTTGCTTTTACAGATCAATAGTTATTAGCAGAAACATACATGCAAATTTGGCCAGTTGGTGGTGCCAGAGAGTTTGAGTTAGAGACTCCAAATTTGCTATGGTTAATTTTGAGACTGTCCTCTATCTGCCTGCCAAATTTTATAACTTTCCCCCAAGCAGTTATATAAGATTCATAACAATATACGCTAAAATGTTTAAAAAAGACAGCATTTTACTTCAAAATTCGAAATGGTCCACACTCAAAATGGCTGACATAGGAAAATTTGGCATTGTTTGATTCGGTATGCCATTACTGTCACACAATACAGACACTGAGATGGGAATAACACAGAAGAAGTAGGTTTATTGACAATGGATGAATTGAGCAGATGAAACAGAAGGGAGTATGGCAGAATGAGCTTATCTGACGGTCCTTGATGAGATGTAGTGAAAAGCGTCCAAAAAAGAGTGCAAATAACCAGAGTCCAGAGAGTTCGTGGCGTGGAGAGCATGGAGAGGTCGAGAGCTACATAGGGGGTGCAAACGGTAGATCCGACAAGTGATCACTGAATGAAGGAGTCTTATAAAGGGTGGAGTCTGATTGGAAACAGCTGGTGATGATTAGAACTCAGGTGATTGGGCTCTGGTGGGAGGTGCTTCTGATGGAGGTGGCTGTGGTGAATGCCTGACAATTACGAATCTAAGAAGATTGCTCTTATGATTTTTAGTGGCACTGTGCCAAAACTATTCATGTGCCCTCAGGTCATGCTTGGTATATCGTACCAAGTCTAATTAGAATCTGCTAAAAGATTGCAAAGATATATTCTCATGTCCAACTTTGCACAAATTTCGTCAAATTTGTTAACACACTTTTGGTATATCAAAAAGCTTTTGATAACTTTTTGCCAGCAATATCTGAAGATGATCTGAGCCAATTTTTATGAAAATTGGACAACCATCTAGGATGATTTCAATAAAGTATTTTTTTTTTTCTGATCATGACTGGTGATTACATGTAAGATGATTTCAATGATTTTGGTGATTGCATATACAGTACAAAACAGTACTTTTGTTTACATATTTGGAGACTTTTTGGAGCAATGGCACATGTGCTCTCATATGACACTGATGCATTTATGAAAGCTGACCTCAGTGGGTGCTGTACCTAAATTGATATGAAGTTTTAGCAGACGCTCATCTTGAGAATGATCTTTGAGGAGTGCATGGCATCTGGGATGTGTTCTAATATGGAAGTAGGCAGAGAGGCACGGCCTCTGGAGAATATAGGCCAACGGCCCATCTGAATGGGTGGGCTGCACATCCAGTCCACAGAGGCTTAAGAACAGACACGTCCATGGAAGTTCACTGATAGTTTTCTGCTCACTGAACATAAAATGCTCCGTCATGGCACTATAGCGAATAGATAGTAAGGCACTCCCTCTAGACAACAGCCTTTCTTCTGTAGAGCTGTGACGAGCGGAAAAAATTAAAACCATTACATAACACAAGTCTCTATCTTTGTCTCTATCTTTCTACATTCGTGTTGGTCTGAACAATAATCAACATTGTTGGAATTACAGATTTATACAAGTTAATAATATACTGCATAACTTTAGCTGCAAAGTAAAATTATTATATTCACATGATCATTTTACTTAAGTATAGTAGGATATACACAAAATATATAAAATTGTAGTTCTCTACCCTAATAAAACAATACATTTCAAATGCTTTTATTTTATATTAGGTATAGTTCAAGTCTATTAACATAATTACTGATATATTCCTTGAAACTTACTGATATAAAACTGTAATCAAACTTTCTTTGGATTACTACTTGTGCACAATGCAGATTTCTTAATATTTTACCTAAAATATGTTTTAATGTTACTACTGGCAAGGATTGTATGATCTTTAAATAATATCAGTCTTTAAATGCAAAATACTTAAAGTGTACCTAAAGTATACTTGCAATAGTGCTACTTTAGCACAATCAAATATACATAAGTACATCTTTAGTTGGACTACAAGTTTAGTATACTAAAATTACAATTGCAGGGTATTTTTATAAGTACATAATATGTAAATATATTTGCAGTATACTTAGCATGAAATAAATGTAAGTTAAATACATTTTAGTATATTTATTTTTCCCTAAAGTACAGGGATGGAAATAAACCAGGAATGGTGCAAAAATGGCAGCAAAATGAAAAAATGCCCTCACAATATTAGACTAAAGTCATGATTAAAGTCATTGACTGCTTCAGGGATTGGGAATGTTAATTGCTCGCTTTATTCCCAGTTTCAGTAACTGTTTTGTTTTTCATGCTACTAAGATAACCAATGTGAAGCCTTGATTTTTGTCATAATATTGCAGTGTAAAGATGACTTTTGTTGACGCTGATACATTTTTATTGGTAACAGCTTTGTGTTTTGATTGATTGAATAAATACTTGAATAAATATTTATCATGTACAAGTACATTTAATAAGGTAATTCTAAACAATTGCCCTTACAAAGATAAATATAAAGCACATTAGCTTCTTAATGAAAAAGTACATGAGTTGCACAATGATGCATGAATGATGGGACCTCCCTAATAATAGAGGGAAAATGTTTGGAGAGAGCAACTGGTTTCTTTTTGGTGCCTGGGCGGTAAGACAAGGTGAAATCGAACTGGTCAAAGAAAGGAGTCCATCGAGCCTAATAAGGATTCAACGTTTGGCTTGTTGGAGGTACTCCAGGTTGAAATGATCTGTCCAGACCAGGAATGCATGTTGAGCCCCATCCAGCCAATGTCTCTGCTTTTCCAAGGCCAGCTTGACAACCAAGAGTTCACAATCACCAGTATAATACCTGGACTCAGTGGAGGTCAAGCGATGTGATGGGAAGACAGAGATGACGCATTTGTTTTGCAGATGAGTCAGTTAAGGACTCTCATGAGGTAGTATGTGAAAGTGCATAAAGCAGGTCACTGATCAGCATTTTAGGTGTTTTGGTGATACTGAATGGGCACGGCTATTGCTAAGGTCACATTATGTCATAATTTTATTATATTATATCTTGGATTGTGAGAAGCTAGAGAATCAGTTGAGGTTCACTGCATTTTTAGCAATTCCAGTCTTCTTTGGAGACTGTGTAAACGTCTAAACACTATGTTGGAAAAGACACAACTTAGTGCACTGCAGTGCATGTCCCGTCTTTCCATCCTATCTTTAACTCCTGGCCTGGGCAGAACATCTAAATATTATGACATACATAAGAGCATAAAATGGCAGGCACATAAACGCTTTATATTTATTAAATCTTATTGACAATAGTTGATTAAGCAGTTTGTGTTCAAAATTCTATGTTTAGGTTTTGTTCCTTTGTAAATTAAACAACATTTATATGTAAATAACCTCCTCCGTCGAACACTCTACAGGTCAGTCAATTTGTCAGTCACACTTTTAATATAGTAAACCTACTCCGTTTACCATATTCAAGTGGTTTTACTGTGATTGCACAGAGCAGCGTGTGAGGTCGTCATGGCATTTGTGCTGGAACACGCCAGCAGTCAGTCTGGGAGTTTAAACCCTTGATTCAGGGCCAATAGCCAGAGGAACTCTTTCTCTCTTAGTTTTTTTTTTTTCTTTCGCTTTATACTTGCTCTTTGACGGTGGGTGCAAAACAAGCTAGCGTCAGAGATGAGTGTGAGGCGTGAATGAGACTGACGGTCTCTCGTGTGCTGTCTACAATGGCCACACGGGATGCGGAGCGTTCACTGTGGCTGATAGATGATAATGGAGCACGGTTCCATTTTACTATGGACAGAAGACCACTTTAATGAGCGCACCTGAAGCGGAATGCTGAGAGGTCGCCGCAGTTTGGCGGAAAGTTATGACCGGATGGAGCGCAAGTCTTCTGGAAGTGTTTCCTTGGCGCAACTTCCCAAGGTCCGTATGTTATTTTCTCGTAGGCTATAACACGTGTGAAAGACAAATTATATTAGCTACCAAAAAATCCCAACTAAAGGCTGTTTAACGTATTTATTTTGCAAAAGTTATAGTTAGTTGTTCTAAGAATTAGAAATGTTATGTTAGGTCGTACACTGTAAAAAAATAAAATAAAAATAAAAGTAGGCTACTGGTTTTTTATCTAATTTGACGAACATTTTTGTTAACTCTTAAACAGCTGAATGCAGTTCAATGATTAAACTATAAAATCAAAATTCCTTCATATTAATAGCCTAAAGTAGTGTATTTTCCAAACCAATATCCTATTTTTAATTTTTCAAAAAAACTTTTTAATTGTTTATTTCCAGCTTTAAAGGAAAATTAAGGCTTTGGCCTCTGATGCATTACATTTACGTTTGGTAAATTAAGAATATGTGTTTTAATTACAACAAGTCATATGTGAAGGTACATGAACAAATTTACAGTATAATGTCATAATTTCATTATAGACTTAACATAGTAATGTAGATGACCAACATTTTTTAAAAATGTATATACATTTTTATCACAAAATTAAATTTTTTATACACATTCGTACCATTAAATATAATTTAAACTCATCTCAAGCTGCTTAACTGAAGACAGCTGATTGAGTGAAAGGTTTGCTTAAATTGCCAAGTCTACTGCCGTCTGATTTTGTTACTTAATTAAGGGAATATTTCCTTGCTTAATTATATGACAAATCAAACACAGTTTTAGTTCACTGAATTGGTCGTAATGATTTTTGTGTTTAGTTTCAAATTGCGTTTCTTTGCAGCTTTATGAGTCAAACAGACAGCGCACAGAATCAGAATAATCGTATCTCTTTTTCTAATGTCATCTGTGACAATAATAACTTTATTTGACTACCTCCTGTAGTCAGCCTTTGACATATATTTGTATTTATGAAGTGCATGTTTACTCTATGCTTTTATTACACATTCAATGGCTTATACAGTGTGTTTAAGTGATATTCACCAGACAACTTTTTGGGCCAGTATGACAAAGTCTTTGTAATGTGTGATTTGATTACATAAATGGGACAGAAGTATTAAAATTATGAACAATATTGTGATTTGAAAAAATGCAGTTGTAACAACAGGACTTATTTTTCTAGAGTGACTAGAAATGCATAACCATAATTGAACTCGACATGACCTTACCTCAGTTGACCTGGATAAATGACAACCTTTACATGTTGTTAAACAGCTCACATGTTGTATACTTTACCTCATGTGAATAGCCTGATAACTGAAAACATACCATCAATCACACTGAGCAAACTTGAGCAAAATGATCCATTTAATTTCAGACTCAAATCACTAATCACTGAGCTTTTAACAACTGCACACTTTTTTTAGTTTTCTTTTTTTACACGTTCCTTTGAAAAGATCCACTCAACCAAACACCTATTTTCCCTGAGGTGTCTCAGGCTATGAGGTTCCACGAATAGTGAGTACCATCTGTGTCCAGTTATCCTTGCTTTCCTCTAAGATACACAATGTGAGCCTGTGGCAGCCATTCCTGCCGGTTCAGATGGTATGGGAGATGGCAAGTCCCACATTAGGGAATGGCATGTTAAAAACACGAACAGGGCCAGTGCATATACTCCAGGGAGAAACAGGTTTTTTTTTTTTTTTTTTTTTTGCAAATCTTAAAAAACACATAAATCTACGTTTAATTGACGCTTTGCTAAGCTCCACCCCTTGGATGCCCTTGCATGCTCAGATTTTACATCCAATAGGAATTAATTTAAGATTTCCATGAACTGGATCCTTTTCAATCACTTGATTTTGACTCAGGGAGTGAGTCTATGCATATGCCAGAGAGCTCTATATATAATACAACACAATTCTGACATCACAGCATCTCAGCCCCACCTTATGCAACTCTAGTGTATAATATAGGAGTTATTTTGAGATGTAACTCCATAATACCTATTGGTAATCTCAATGTTTGTACGATATTTTCTCCAACAGCCCAAGCAAAAGAAAAAAACTGTACCGTTTGAACCCGAATATAAGACCAGTTTTTTTTTCCTTGGAAAAACATCTGAAAAAATGTCTCATATTCAGGGTCTAGACTTTGACATGTCAATTATACACCCACAATTATAGGTGTATTATTAGAAATACGTAATGTAATGTTTGTTGTAATGTTAGAACAACAAGATTGCAAACAAAAGAAAAATAAAAGCTTACAGCAGCATGAGTCTTGACTGTCATGTTAGCCTGATGGAACCAAACTTTTTTTGATTTTAAAAACGTAATTTAAAATGTAAGACAGTACCCAGATTTGAAGACTACAGGATTTCACTTCTACTCTTAATGAAATGTTGGAAGGCTACTATGATGGATAGCCTAATTGTTGTATAATTTAGATGGATTAACTATTTTTATGGAATATCAATTGTATATTTGTATATATATATTGTAAAACTGTATATTTTTTAATGTGATTGTTGGTGCATTTTACTAGTATTTACCATAGTTTCAAAACAAAAACTAAAAAAGTGAAAATGTGCAATATGAAAATAACTTAAGAAAAAAAAAATTAATATTAAAACACAAGATTTGCTTTTCGAAAAACCTTTTTCCAAAAGGTACATCTTGAAAAAGGGGGGTTATCTAATATTCGGGTCAATACAGCAAATAATAAAGCAGTTCCATATAGATTCCAAGTGACCAAGGACTTAGGACATTCGACTTTAGCCTCTTCCAGTTATTTTAACAGTGCAAAAACAGTTTATTATGCTACTTGATGTTTCAAACTGGCATTTGTTATCATTCTTGTAATTTATTATGGTAATTATAAACACAATAGCTTGTAGTGGAAACAGTTTTATTGCTTGCTGCACTTTGTTAAGCTGGTCGCACACCAGACGAGAATCGCATTGCCAGACCTAATAAAATAGAAGTCTTGCAGAAAACAGAAAATAGCTTACCTCAGTGTTGGAAAATAAGAACAAGAAAACTGAATGTAAAACCATAATATAAGGAATCATCAGAATATAAAACAAATATGATTATGTTTAGGGTTAGGGGTTGGTTAGCAGAATATATCAGTTATATTTAAAAAGTATAATATAATAATATAATAATAACAATATAAATATAGAATTGAATAGGAAGTGCTATAAAACAGTATGAACTGCTAGTATATGCAAACATAAAATACAAAAAAAAAAAAAAAAAGTTATGCACCATTTGTTTTAGTGTTTTTTAAGTAATTTCACATTCAAAATGTTTCCACTTTTTATTAATTGCAATATGCTCAATGTTTAATATGCATTATTTTTTAAATAGCAGAAAAGTCAGGAATCATGAAAAAAAAAAAAAAAAATCATATGTTTGTAATGTCTTTGTTTTAAAAACAGCTAAGACTCACAGTTATGTGTTGGATCATGTTCTGAATAGTCTTTGTCACATATACCCATGGGCTGAGCTTTGACAGAAATTTTGTGGCCGAGTTTTGTCCTTAGGGTTTTGTTTAGGGACAATTCATCTGTGACCTGAAACAAACTGGAATTCGGAAATGACTTGATTTGTGCGCAGTGAGAGAGTATGTTGCTTTATTGTTTGACAGACAATAAAAAAATCACCCAAAAACCATAGGAAATTAATCCATAGGAAACTATATTATATATATTATATATTTATATATATATATTTGGCCAAGATACAATTATTTGAAATCTGGAATCTGAGGATGCAGAAAAAATCGAAATATTGAGAAAATCACCTTTAAAGTTGTCCAAATGAAGTTCTTAGCAATGCATATTACTAATCAAAAATTACGGTTTGATATATTTACGGTGGGAAATTGACAAAATATCTTCATTAAACATGATCTACTTTATATCCTAATGATTTTTGGCATAAAAGAAAAATCGATAATTTTGACCCATATAATGTATTTGTGGCTATTGCTACAAATATCCCCGTGCTGCAATGAACATTGTTTTGCTATTACAATGAACATTGTACCTCGTGTTGTATTTAGCTTACAATAGCTATTTTAAGGATTTCGCATATACATACTTGAAGCACAGTCCATTATGTTCGTTCTCCTGTATCTCAAACACATCATCAATCAATCAGCCTTTAAAGTAAAGTAGAGGTGTTCTTTCAGCCTTACACTAGTCACAGATCAGAAGAGAATAAAGTTAGGGCAAGGATCTGTTTGTTAGCAGTCTTTATTTACACAATGAAGGAATCCGGTATCACAAGATCAGCAAACCAAGATTCAACAGTTTAACATAAGCACTGTCAAGACAACAGCAGACAGCTTATGAACGAACAGTGGGCCATACAGTATATACACACAGATAATGAGAACTAAATTATAAACAGATGAAGATAAGAGGGAAAAATACTCAAAACACAGGACGACAAAACAGAAAACACCGCAGTGCAGACAAGGGAAGAAATTACTGTGTGGCAGACAAGCCAGGAAGGAGACTCAACTCAGGAGACCAACTGAGGCCATCAGACTTAGCAAAAGTGTCTTTGTTCAGCTCAATTCAGTTCTGTTAGACAGTTGTCAGTGCCGTCAAAATGATAATATTAATGCATATTTAGTGTCTATTACCCCAACTAACTAAGCAAGCCAAAGGTGACAGTGGCAAGGAACCCAAACTCTAGTATATGACAGAAATGGAGAAAAAGAAGCTGTGGGAGAAACTAGGCTCAGTCAGAGTTCTCCCTGAAAAAACAAACAAACAAACAAATGTGATTTATAATTCCAGGTCACATCATAAGTCAGATTTGTGGACTGATATTATTTTTTTTTTTACATCTAGCTCCTTCTGCTTGAATATTATGATATGTCACACTGGCATTAGGTCATATCAACATTTGAATTCCAAAATACGTGAAAACGTGAAAAATATTATTATTTATTCATTTAAATTATTATCAAACAATTGCATTCAGTTAGTAACATAAATATATCTTAGTGTAGGCTATATCTTTATAGTTTTGTAATTATCACATTTACAACTTGGTGTTTTCTGCATAAAAAATAAGGATTAGTTTATGACCTTTAAAGTCCCCATGAAATCAAAATCAATGTTTTTTAGCTTTTGGTATGAATATGTTAGCCTTACGGTTATCTATAAACTAGTGTGCTCCAAATCAATGACAAAATTCGCATTTACAAGATATGAGCATTCAAAACTTACAGTCTTATCAATTCCACCAATATGAATCAATGGTTTTGATGATATCATGGTGCACTTCAGCTTCTCATCAAACCTTCTGTCCAATCAAATGCTCTCTAGAATCCATAGCGTCCCGTCCCCTACACTATAAATAGATGCTGGTTGAGATCGGTCACTTGTTCACAGAGTTAGTACTTTCTGTATGGTGAATGGCAGGTAGTGCGCAATGTAGGTGATAGGGAACGATTCAGACATTGGCTATTGTAAAAAGTGGGCGGGGCTGCATGATATGGCTTGCCCTGTTTTTCTGTTTCAGTTGAAATTGCGTCACCACATAGAATAATCTGGCATGTTTCAAGGCACTTCAGTGGACCTTTAATTAATTCTCTGCCAGCAGGTGGCACTTTTCCCCATGAATGTAGCCATTTTCTCGGTAACCGCAGAAAACAAAACAGAGCACCTGACTTAAAACTTGCAGCGCTGATATTCAATCAATGAAACAATATTCGACCTTGAAAAATGTTGACGTGATTATTCATATAATGAGGTTTGGGCCATACAACTTAGGAGAGTTTTACCAGAGGCGAATGTAGGAAACATATAAAATACACTCAGTGGAATTTTATTAGAAAGATTAAAAATACGGGATAAAATACAGGAAAATATTTCAACGGGATGATAGCAGGAGAGAATGATAAAATACAGAAGAATCCTAGGAAAAACGGGATTACAGGTATGCATTAGGTGGGAAAGGAAAATTTGTGGTCTGTCCAGAAGGTTGAAATATGAAGGTAGAGCTGACATTTATTAGGGTGACCATACGTCCTCTTTCCCCCATGTGACATGTGACATGTCCTCTTTTTGGACTTTAAAAAAATGTCTCTGGTCGGGATTCCCAAAATCGCCCAAAATGTCCGGGATTCTGCTTTTCGCTTTCTACAGTCGCCATTCATTGTGTGCGTTTTTTTATTAAAGCCTTGCGGGACTGTTTTCTTAATCCCGCTCCCACAAACATATTAGTATTGAATATATTTTTCATGCATCACGGGGTCACCATAAATATGCAGAGTATTTAAATCGCTTTGGATGCAGCTCATGTTGGATATAGGGTTGCCAGATCCACATTTTTCCAAATTTTTCCACATAATTGGGTTGATTTTCTCCCGTGGGTTAAACGTTTGAAATATTGCAGCAATTCCATTTGACTGAAATGTTTATATTGAAACATTTTGCGTTCTACCTGAAAAAACTGTGGTAGATATTAGTTTTGTGAAGGATGGCCACTGTGATAGGAAGCTTTTTAGCTGTGTTTATGATCGATCTGCATAACAGTAACTGTAAAATATGTAGTTTCGGCATGGAAATGACATATTTTGATACCAAAACTAGGACCCCCATCCACTTTTGTGAAAACTAAAATATGGTCACCCTACATTTATCCACTAGCAGATGACTGTCTTATTATTAACTGTAAATGCCACGAACCTCCTTCTTGTTCAAGCCTTATTTGTGATCCTAGCTGGTCCGACTCCAATTGTTCACTACTCCATTACATTGAGTATGCCTTGTGGATGACTGGTTCTCCCCTCAAGGACAAAACATGTCCCTTCCTGGTCCTCGTAAGCATTTTAAGTCTTACAGTTTTTAGTCTTCAAAACTTTTTCATTTTGACAAACGTTTTGATTGTTACATATGCTTGCAACATTTCAGCCATAATGTTATGTTATGTTTTTAAAACATCTATTGCTTGCCATAATGTATATTTACTTGGTGTGTGCAATTTTTGCTTCACCTCAGAAAATTGTGTATTTTAAATTTCGACTGAATTTGAGGAACCCTGAAGTAGTGTAAAAACTTGCATTGTGTTTTTATTATATAATGTCCTCTTAAATGTCAAATGTGTTTTCTCAAATGTGACTTCCTTTTAAAAAATGGATCATCAGTTCTTCTTACTCCTGAATTCTGAATGTTTGCACCCTTCAAATATAATTTTTTTCTTCAGAACACTACGGTGATAATAAAGCATTTTTTAACATTTTCACAATATTTATGAATATATGAAAATCCAACAGTGGTATAAAGTATTTAACTAAATGTAATGTACTGTACTATCGTTTTGGCTACTTTGTAATTTTACTGAGTATCAAACATTTTTGAATAAGTATATGCAGAGTTCAAATGCAAAAGCCTCTAAATTCATCTGACATCTTTCTTTAAAAAATGCATTTTTATCAGGCTCCAATGTATAGGTTTCTATGTAAGTACTGGTACTTCTGATTGGGCTGAGGGTGGGATTTTAGCGAGTTTGAAGTAAAAGTATTTGATGGACGTTTAATATGTGTCGAGAACATTCATTCAGTATCATTATCTAATTTTTGACTGAGATGGCTTTTAGCTGGTTTTGCATCTGAACTCTTCATATGTACTCTTTACTCCACTACCCTTATAAGATGTGAACTTGCAATCAGGACAGTCGTGGGGCAGTCGTGGCTTTATGGTTAGAGAGTCGGACTTGTAACCTGAAGGTTGCTGGGTTCACGGTGTGTGTGTGTTCACTACTGTGTGTGTGCACTTGGATGGGTTAAATGCAGTATGGGTCACTATACTTGGCCACATGTCACATCCTTTCCTGTTCCTTTCCGATTGTGAGGAAAAAAGTCACAATGACCATTTCTTTTACATTTTTTGTTCAGTGGCGGAAATGGGCTTCCAAAGTTTAATAAAAGTTTAATAAAAAAGCAACATCTAAAAAAAATCGGAGAAAATTGGCATCAGCTTTAAATCCATCGGCAGCTTTACATATGCATCTTGCTTACATATGCAATGAACACTTTTCACAAGACACGTGTTTCAGCGGTCATCAGCTTTTAGATCTGTAAAAAATGTATGTACATTTATAACACTATACTTTGTATTATATTATCTTTTCATCAAGTTACAAAATCTAGTTAACGCTAATACAAGGGCGTTAATGCGGCGTCTGTGGGACGGACAGTAAATTTGACATTGTTCTCTCTTCTGACTGCCGATATCAGTTTCTCTCAATTTTTTTCCTTTTATTGAATGTCATGAAAACACTATTGTGGAGTTTTTCCTTTTGCTATTTGAGCAAAAAGGAATGCAAAAAATATATTTGTGGTAGTCTCCCATTCACTGCTCTCACATTTTACCCAACTATGACGACTTAAGCTGCTGAGAAACCCGGAAATGTGATTGCTTGTTTTTGCTTCGTTTTCACCTGTGTTTTGATCCAGAGATTGAGTACTCTTTTAGAAGATGTGTAATAGCGGAAAAATCTGTTAATGGCAAGGAAGCATTGTCTTGTAAATGATGTATCAGTCTTGTAAAATTCAATCAGTGGTGGGGAAATGTTAATCTTGCAGCAAATGTGTCTTTTGTTTAAAAAAAAACTGTAATTTTCCCAATATCTTTTATATTGATGCATGTACGTTTTTTCACTTTGACTTACATTCCTTATTTTTTCCCTTATTTGCAGAACATAAGTGAAGAGTCTCTGTCACCAACATGAGTTGGAGCTTTCTCACTCGACTGCTGGAGGAAATCCACAACCACTCCACGTTTGTGGGGAAAGTTTGGCTGACTGTGTTAATTATTTTCCGAATCGTTCTGACCGCAGTGGGGGGTGAGTCCATCTACTCCGATGAGCAGGCGAAGTTCACCTGCAACACTAAGCAGCCCGGCTGTGACAACGTATGCTATGATTCCTTCGCCCCACTGTCCCACGTCCGGTTCTGGGTGTTTCAGATAATCATGATCTCCACCCCCTCCGTCATGTATCTGGGTTACGCCATCCATAAGATCGCCCGCACCTCAGAGGAGGAGCGGTGCAAGAACCAAATTTATCAAAAGAGGAATCGCCACAGTCGGTGGAGAAATGGACACCACCTAGAGGAGGTCTTGGAGGAAGATGACGCAGAGCCAATGATCTATGAAGAAGACACAATGGATGAGCAAGAGGTCAAACCAGAGACAGACAAGGGCAAAGATCCAGTGAAGCACGATGGCCGACGTAGGATCATGCAAGAAGGCTTAATGAGGATGTATGTGTTTCAACTTTTATCCCGTGCCATCTTTGAGGTGGGGTTCCTCACAGGTCAATATCTTCTTTATGGCTTCCGTGTTAACCCTTCGTATGTCTGCAACAAGATCCCATGTCCGCACAGAGTGGACTGCTTCATCTCACGACCCACCGAGAAGACCATCTTTTTACTCATCATGTATGTGGTGAGCTGTCTTTGTCTGCTGCTCAATATTTGTGAGATGTTCCACTTGGGGATCGGTGCCTTCCGTGACACTCTTCGTAAACGTCGAAGCCGCAGTCAACAACCTCCGTTCGGCTATCCTTACTCCAGGAACATTTCTAATTCTCCGCCAGGATACAACCTGGTGGTTAAATCTGAAAAACCAGGTCGCATTCCCAACAGCATCATCTTGCAGGACCAGAACATGCCCAGAGTGGTTCCAGAACAGCATTGCACAAGTCCTGATGAGAATATTCCCTCTGACCTGGCTACTCTGCATCACCATTTACGAGTAGCTCAGGAACAACTTGACATGGCGTTTCAGACATATAACACAAAAAATTCTCAAATTTCCAGAGCTAGCAGCCCTTTGTCTGGTGGCACAATGACGGAGCAGAACCGCGTCAATACAGCTCAGGAGAAGCAGGGTGCACGACCTAAAGCCAGCACTGAGAAAGCAGGGTCAATAGCAAAAAATGGAAAGACATCTGTGTGGATTTAATAGTAAACTCTTACTAGTCATGAACTATTATCCTCCAAAACATATTGTCCCAGCCAATGCAAACTACACTGAGGGCATGACTGAACATTATGTAGTGTTGAACATTAAACAAAACTGAAAATAATATATTGTAGAAGGGTAGTATTCATTTCTGAAACTCTTCTCATTGCTTTACTGTGTTCTCCCTTTCTCAGAATAATTCTTAATGTGCTTCTATACATATGTTACATACAATATTTTAAGAGTGATGTTTTTCTAAATTCCTATGCATGTTTATTGACCATATTGGAAGTCTGTCAAACAATTTTGTCTTTAATGGATCATTGATTTAATTTGACTATATAAGAAAAACCCCTATGTATCTACTCCATTCAAATAGTTCTTACAGCTATATATTACCCTATTATTTTTAGTCTGTGTCTCTGTTTCTAACCAAAGTGAGCTGTCTCTCTATCCCTACGTTTTAAAGAATATGCATACTGACGATGCAAAGCTGTTCCAGTCAGTAAGAAACAAGATTAGGCTGTGTTATAAAATTCCTTATCTTGGTCAGATTCTGAGGCATCACATGTATACCTTATGGATAAAGCAATCCCAGAATGCATTGTGATGAAAAAAGAGCAAGAAAACCAAGTAACATTAACAAAAATATCAAAAATCTAAATGGTCTTGAAAATGCACACAAGTGAATGTGATATATGTATCTGTGTCTTTATTACAACATCACATCTTTCCAAATTTAATTGGAATCAATTGTGAGCACAAATTGTGGCTGCTCAGTGCAATTTAATATTGTTGCTACCTATGTAAAATGGTATAGGATGTGATATAATACTTTGGATGCTTAAAAGACAGCTCACAAGGTTTTAGAAAGGAACATTGACAGGTAAAGGGATACTCCAAATAAAATGCCATTCTCTCATCATGTGCGCATGCCGTCCCAGATATATATGATTTTCTTCCTTCTGTGGAACATAAACAGAGATTTTTAGAGAAATTATCCATCTTTGTGAGTCCATATAATGCAAGTAGATGGGTCTCTCAAAGCTGACGCTTTGAAAAACATGCAAAACAATCACAACGTTAATCCATACAAACCAAATTAATGAATTAATGTCTTTTGAAGCGAAATGACAGACAAATACTAATAATTTAAACTGTAAACCATTGCTTCCAGCGAATCAGCCCACTGTGAATGTCAGCATGTTGTAGAGCATGATATAAGCGCTGTGAAAATTGCGTGAGAAGCGGTGGTCCTCTGTGCTTCTATGTCATTTCTTGCGCAAGTTTGACAACATGCTTGTGTCACACTTCAAGCATGAACTTATGAACCTGCATTTGGCCTGAAGCTATTGTTTATAGTTCATTGTTTCACTTCAGAAGACATTGATTCATCTATTGGGGACATATGGGTTACTGTCGTGTTCATTGTATGTGTGTGTGTGTGTGTGTGTGTGTGTGTTTTGTTTTTTTTTCTCATTGTTGAAGTGAACTTTAAGGGACCCATCCACTTGGACTAACAAAGATGAATTATTTTTCAATATGTTTAAAAGAATAAAGTAAGTCATATACATCCATGACAGCGTGAGGGTAAGCAATGAAAGAATTTTAATTTTGAGGAAGAGTATCCCTTATTAACCTAAATAAAAGATTATGCTGATTTTCCTGGAGTTTATCAAAAATCACAGATGTGCATAGAATAATCATATGCATTTATAGCTTCTAAATGCATTTATATTATGTGCCACTAAAATGATGGATTGAGACTGCAATGATAAGTTGTACCATTGTCTTATGCAGGTATTTTAATGGAGCAGTTCACCCCAAAATTTAAATTTCATCATTATTTATGAACTTCCTTTCTTCTGTGGAACAAAATTTGACTACAGTCAGTGAGTGAGGACTGAGGCTTTCAAGCTTCAAAAAGGATGCAAAAGTGATCCATATGACTTGTGTGTTATATTCCAGGTCTTCTGAAGCTGTACAACAGCTCTGTTAATTTAAATCACTATTGACTGAAAATCTTGACATTTTTATTTAATGTCAAATTCACAAACAGTTCATTTTAATGATTTGTCATGTTCTTGTTCAATGTCAAAGTGGGTGGTGTTGATTCAATTATGAATCAAATAAAAATGCATAAGCCAGAAGTTGGTCAGGTAAGGACATCTCAATCAGAATTGAGGCATAATCATTTGGGGAATGCCATAGTAGGTGTTTTTATGATGTTATTATGCACACAATTTACCTCTGAGCTGTTTGGTGTAAAAACTCATAGTTTTAATGAGTTTAATGTTTTGATGAGTTGGTGGCAAATTCATATGGATTTGTATTATTTGATTCTTACAAAAACATACAAATTTGAGCAAAAAGGTGAGCATGAAGGTCTACCCCTACACCCTGAAACCTAACCCTCAGTTGGGTGTAAGGAAATTATTATTATTATTATATTAAAATCACTATTCCAAAACGTGCCTTTACCAATTACAATTTTACTGATTATATTTTATGATGATTAGGGATAATAATTCATTAGGATTCATTTATCAAGATTCTTGAACATTTTAGTTGTTTTGAACCTGAGCAATATATATATATATATATTGCTGTTAACTAAACACTATTTCAGAAATGTGCATTATTATAATGCTTAAGTGTGTAAAAGGCAATCCACAAATGCACACAAAAGATCCACATATAAGGTGTGATAGCTGACTAAGAACTGGATTACTTGGCATGTCAGAGGTGAGCTCAATTCAGCCTGGATAAGGTATGGACAAGCACATGGATAACAAACATGTCTAATAAATCTGGCATTGTGTATTACAAATCGTGTTGGCTCTTTTACAAACTACTTTATTCTTTCTCGCTTGTACTGTATATTGCTTTGGGATAAAGCGTCTGCTAACTGCATAAATGTAGTTATAAATGGAAAACTTGAATGTGGATAAGCAAATTGCTATTATATGTGTGATAAGCAGAGCTGGGTAGTAACTGATTACATGTAATCTGGATTACGCAATCAGATTCCAAAAAAAAAAAAAAAATAATAATAATAATAATATGTCCTTGTAATTAGATTAAATTACATTTTAAAATACAGTTACTTTTTCATGGATTACATGATTACAGTCATGTTATTAACACAATGGCAGTAAATTATTCATAATTTATTGATTCTCCCTAATTCCTATTTTTCATCCTAAATTTTCCTTTCTAAAATAGCCTACCACTTATATACATTCAGAAAGTCTTCTAGTTTTGTGGACATTCACAAAAAGATCAGTCACAGGTAGCAACACAGCATTTGACCACTGAGTTTACAAAAAATCATTTCAGGTTTAAGAAGTGTTTCAATATTGCATCAACTACTGATGAACACGTTGATTTGTATTTTAATTATCACTCCGTAGGTCATTCAACCATGTATTTCTGTCTTTGGAAGGCTTTTGTCTTTCAAACACATTAAAATGCACAAATTCACCAACTTTTTTGTCTGACCCTCTTTCACCTAAAATATTTATTTTAAGTTCCCCTGAGGTTTTAAAATAAATATTTGAATAATTAAGTATCATATTTGCATGTTCATTGGTTCTCTGATGTTGGTTATGGTCACATGACATACAGGTAAATACGTTTTTTTTTCTCTTTAAATTGATTTTCAAGTGATTTATTTTAATTTACCACTTTATATGACTTAATTAATTATTTCTTTTAATTTAACTCATAAATCCCCTGCAGTTCATTCACGAACATCAGTTTGGGAAACCTTGACATAATAAAATTAACACACTTAATGTTGTTAATAACAAGGAATGGAATATATTATGTTAATATAGTACAAGAATATCTTATTTTAATCAATGCGATAAACAAATTTGGTCAAAAGTAATCTAAAAGTAGTAATAGTAGATTATATTACCTAAAATATGTAATGAATGTATTACGTTACTAACTACAATTTTTATCATGTAATTTTGAATCATAAAATATACTAGAACTGTAGTATTATTTCTAGATTATTTCTAGGCTATTTTCTTAATGAAGTAGGTATTCCTGTATTCAAAAATCTGCATAAGAATTAGTATGTAGAAACACATGCAAAAGAAAATACATTCATACCTACATCATTTGTGAGGTAATCATACTTGTGTATTTTCATTTTTTCACAAAGTTCAGTTTTAGGTTTACTAAAGATAGTAGGCGATACGGTGACAAAAGTGGAAAAAAAAAAAAAACAGTGACAAAGTTTTCTATGAAAATAAAGTGCGATTTAAAATGCGTGTGCTAATATTTTCAATTCCATTCGGTTGCACGTTGCCTCAAGGACACGCCCACAATATGGGAACTCATGAATATTCATATTAGCACCACCCAGTGGAACCAAATTTTAGGAACCAAATATATTACCGGCGCTTGACAGTGTTACTTTACTATCGCACGGCTTTTAGAAAGTAGTGTTTCAAAGTTTAAAATATTGACTGATTACTACGGAGAAGTATTTGCTTATTAACATTCAAGAAGAACGTACACGATTATACTATTAATATTAATGAGGTAAACCTTCGCCATAGTAGGATTCGTATTTCATTTCGAACGCCAGTAAACGCACCCGCAGTGCAGTATGGGAATGAAAATGGAAGGTGGGAGACAAAATAACGCAAACTTGTGTCGTTTTGAGGAACTTTGAGTTTTTATAGTTGCGCTGAAGAAAACAACACAATGCAAAGGGTGATTTTGTTCAGCAGTGCTTTTAGAGCGATCCTGACAGGATCAGGCGGACTTCACACACACTATATTCGCTGTAACGTTACTAGACCTGAGAATGTGAGCAGGACTCAGATTAGAAAACACTCTCAAGATCAACCTGGCAATAGCACAGTACACTTTAGCTGTTACAGCTTACCACACAGGACTCTCATCAATGTGTCTGGACAAGACACGAGCTCATTTCTTCAAGGAATAATAACCAATGACATGGCTCTTCTGGAAGAGGATGCACAGTGTGCAATGTATGCTCACATTCTCAATGTTCAAGGCAGGACACTGTATGACATCATCCTTTACAGGTAATATACTACATGTTTTAATATCTCATTTGTTTGAATTGTAAAGTAGACACGGAATGTCATATTAATGTGATTTTAGAGGGGCTGGAGTTTTGTAAATAATTCTTGTGAGATGTAGGCGTGACCTAAGCATTATCTGACTTGCCCACACTGGACTACTACTGATATTGGTGCAAGACCGTTGATCTTCTGCTCTGTTCTTTAAGATGCCGGTAAAACCAAATTGGTTGTAGCTGTTTATAAACACATGGTGATATACAAAGTGGCTTACAAAGGAAAATACATGTGATCAAGGGAATAGTTCACCCAAACATGAAAATGGGCTGAAAATGTACTCACCTTCAGGCCATCCAAGATGTAGTTGAGTTTGTTTCTTCATAGGAACAGAGTTGGATAAATTTATCATTAACACTAACACTAACAGATCCTCTGCAGTGAATGGGTGCTGCCAGAATAAGAGTAATAAGAGTCAGAATAAGAGTCCAAATTACTGATAAAATCACAATAATCCACAGGACCCACGTGAACTAATAATCACGATTATTTTGCTAATTTTATAATCACAATAATTAATCATGATTATTGTCATTTGAGGAATTTCATATTACATACAGTTAAGGTCAAAAGTTTACAGAATCTGCAAAATGTTAATTATTTTACCAAAACAAAGAGGGATCATACAAAATGTATGCTATTGTTTATTTAGTACTGACCTGAGTAAGATATTTCTCATAAAATATGTTTACATATAGTCAACAAGAGAAAATAATAGTTCCATTTATAAGATATAATTTTTATTGTAACACTGAGAACAACTGAGTGACTCGTATTCAACTACTACAGAAGGTTCAAACGCTCACATCTTATGTAGCTTCTGAAGGGCAGAACTTAATGAAAAGTCCCTCAGTTGCCCTTGGTGTGAAAAGATGGATCACAAAGTAATACAGTCATTGTTGAAAATGGTTCAAATACACAAAAAAGCTGACCAGCCAAACAATTTTTGGGACCTTAAGGATTTTTCTGAAGTACAGCAAGCAGTTTAATTGTTCAGGACAAACAAGGGACTCTGACTAACAAGGAACAACTGTCACTAAACAAAACAAAACAAAACGCAGTTGTGGATCATAGAGGTAACAACATAGTATTAAGAACAGGTTAATTTTTTTATTATTTTCTCTTGTGGACTGTATGTAAACACATTTTATGTTAAATATCTTATTCAAGTCAGTGCTAAATAAAAAATAACACACATTTTGTATGACCCCTCTTATTTTGGTAAAATAATTAACATTTTGCAGATTCTGCAAGGTGTATGATCAGAAATGGTTGCACTTGCACATAAACACAAATCATGTGTCAACTCATATGCATGGATCAATTTCCCTCATCTGGTGTCCTGATTATTATCTTTATCTTATGATATAATTAAAAACACTCTTTACATTATAACAGTTCAAACGGAAACCTGTGAAACTTTGAATATTATTCAAACAATTTCAAATCATGTTAATGCTTTTCTATTAAAACAACAGCAAAATCACTTAAGGGTGTTTAAATGCATTTATTCAGCAACAATAATTGCAAACATTGCTAAGAATTTTTGATTGCAGATTTAGTTGCAACAAAGATCTGCATTTTCATCAGAGCAGAATATCTCAGTAGAGATTGCTTTTTAAATATCAATTTTCATTACATTTTAATAGGTAGTTTATAGAAATAATAATAAAATATTATTTCTGTTATCTAAAAAAAAGGGTGTAGAAACCATTTTCAGAAATTTCTGGTAAATTTCACAATTACAAATAAATACTAAATTAACATAAACCTTACATTTTGAAGTAAAAAAAACAACTTAACTTTTTGGACAGTCATTATAATCAGCTTGTCAGATTAATACTGATCAAAAATGAAATATTGATATAATTTTTACAGAAAACATCATGAATAAGTAACTACAAAACAAGCATATTTATTTTAACTTTAAGTAATAGAGTAAAAACATCTAAAGCTGATTTTTAAAGAATCATGGCTAAACATATAGTATAAAATGTTTTAATACATTTTTTTAAACTAGTAAAAATGTGTATGTTCTTCATGTATGTATTAATTGAACTTTTTTTGTTATTCAGTTTAAAAGGAAACCCAGATGGATTTAATGGCGTACTTCTGGAGTGTGACAGCACTGTGAAAGACTCCATTATGCAGCTTCTGAAAGTTTACAAGATACGTCGCAAAGTGACCTTCAGCTTGTGTCCCAGTCTCTCATCATGGGCTCTGTTGCCTCAAAATAAAGCTGCGATGTTGGAGGAGTCGAAGCCAGACGTTACTGCAGCAGATAAAGTGTTAGTACTGGAGAAAGACCCAAGAACTGAACTCATGGGCTGGAGAATGATCACCGGCTCTAAGAATAACCCGCATGAAATCGTCTCTGCTTGTCGAGAGGGCAACACTGAAGAATACCACAGACATCGCTATGAAATTGGTATTAAAAACTTGTATTATTACATAGAATAAACCTGACAAGCTTAAATAGATGCTAAACTAGATTTGTTGATCACTGTTGAACATAAACATGCAGTAATTGTCAGGTTAAGCAGATACTTATGTTAAGCTATACTTAATCCAAAACTATTCTATATCTGATAATATCATGCGATCAATCCCGGAATTTATTTAATTTCTTTAGGACTACCTGAAGGTGTCAAAGACCTTCCGCCAGGTGAGGCCCTTCCACTGGAGTCTAACCTCGTCTACATGCAGGGAATCAGCTTCAGCAAGGGATGCTACATCGGACAGGAGCTGACCGCCAGAACTCACCACACTGGTGTGATAAGAAAGCGCCTAATGCCTGTTACCATGTCTGCTCCGACTGAGGCCCTGGACCAAGGCACTGCTCTTGAGACTGAGGGGGGCAAACCAGCAGGAAAACACAGGGCAGGGATTGACAAGCTGGGACTGAGCCTCATACGCTTGGCTCATGCCAAAGAGCCACTAAAACTTAAATCTTCTGATGGTGTGACAGTGACTTTACAGGCTACTGTACCTGACTGGTGGCCAAAAAACGGTAAAGATAAATGAATCGGCAACACTAGAAAGATCAAAGGCACCCCCCTGAATTCTTTGAATGTGATTCAGATCGTATTTATTTAGTTAAACATTTAAATCTATCTATATTAAAAACTATCTTGTACACAGATGACAATGTTTTAGTTGACACCTTGAAATAAAATGTTTGATTGTTGTTACCTTATAATGCAAATCACTTCTTCATGGATGTAAACTAACATGTTCTTATTTAAAAAAGCAGTTTGAAATACTCTTGGCTTTGTTTAAAATAAATGGGTTCCAAATGTCCCCTGTGGTACCCAACAATTGCATTTCATTTGCTTAAAGCAAACCAAGATATTAATATTATTGAAATACATTACATACATTTTAACCCTCGTGCAACCTTATGGACATTTTTGTCTTTTTCAGTTTAGATTTTTTTTTGCCTGTGTTAAATGATTTGTTCACTTTCACAACAAAAATGTACATATATTGTACTCACCCCCCTTGTCATCCAAGATGTTCGTCTTTCTTTCTTTGGTCGTAAAGAAATGATCAATTTTTGATTAGAAATTTGTTTTATTAGAAATTATCAATTTGTTTTGAAAATAACCGATCGTTACGCTAGATAAGACCCTTCTTCCTCGGCTGGGATCATTTAGAGCCCTTTGAAGCTGCATTTAAATTGCATTTTGGAAGTTCAAACTTGGGGGCACTATAGAAGTCCATTATATGGAGAGAAACCCTAAAATGTTTTCCTCAAAAAACATACAAGTAATGTAAGTTACGTAATCAGATTACTTTTTCAAGTAACTAGTTAATTAATGCATTACTTTTAAATTTACAACTAAATAAGTAACGCAAATTACCATGTCGAGAGAAATTGGGAGTGAGATGCAGAGGTTTATTTCACTTTTGGTGTGAAAGGTCAAAAATATGACTTTATCTTAAAAAACAAATAAGCAAGCCCAGCCCAGGTGACAAAAAGTAGTGCAAAAAAGTAATGCGTTACATTTGTTGAGTCAACTTAAAATAATTTGTTACCTAGCTGCCTTAAAATTTTAAGTTCAGTCAACTTGAAATGTTACATTCTACTTTCAATTTTAAGGCAGCCGAGTAACAAACTTAGCGCGTAAAGTTTAACAAACAATTTTTTAGTTTAGTCAACTTGAATATCTAAGTTGTCACTTAGTACAACTTAACATTTCAACTTGAATAAACTTATTTGAGCTGACTGAACTTAAAATTTTAAGGCAGCAGGGTAACAAATTATTTAAAGTAGACTCTTTTTGTGTTTTTTGTTTTTTTACAGTGTGCTTTCCATTAAACAAAACTATGAAGTAATGCAATATGTGACCCTGGACCACAAAACCAGTCATAAGGGTCAAATTATACATAACCTGAAAGATCACTGATGTATGATTTGTTCAGGACGATATTTGGTCGCGATTTGAAAATCTGAAATCCGAGGGTGCAAAAAAAAATCTAAATATTAAGAAAATTGCCTTTAAAGTTGTCCAAATGAAGTTCTTAGCAATGCATATTACTAATCAAAAATTTAAGTTTTAATATATTTATGGTAGGAAATCTACAAAATATCTTCATGGAACTTGATCTTTACGTAATATCCTAATGATTTTTGGCTAATAATTTTGACCTATACAATGTATTTTTTTCTATTGCTACAAATATACCCGTGCTACTTAAGACTCACATTTTGTAATGACAGCCTAAACAACAAGTAAATGACACAAATATGTTGTTAAAAGAATTTATTAACATTTGCCATAGCTGATTTTCCACATACAGTATAGCTTTTATACAATTGTTCGGATAGCCTCTCTGATCTCCTGAAGCAGTTCCTCGGGTTTGAAGCTCAGAGCTGATGGGTCCAGTCTTTTAAAGTCTTCATTGCTAAGCATGTTCTCAAATATATGCAATACTCTCTGAAGGTCAAAGGCTGCATGCTGAGGGCCTAAAGCAAACAGACTTTCGACAAGGAGGTCTTTGCAGTTATCTGCATTTCTGGGACATGAATTCAAAAAGGACATCCGATTATTTGCAATAGTCCTAAGGAAAGAGGCAAACTCCCCATAATCGATTCCTGTACACGATTTCATGATCACCTGAAACAGAATACAAATAAAGATGATGATTTTTCCCATTTTCCGAGTATAGCACCATTGGTCGTTTGCTTTTAGGATCTAACAGACCTTTTGGACCTGGAAAGGGTGATGCTTGGTGTCAAATTCAACAACTAGATAATCTAAATATAGAGTTACCTGACAATGCTGATGCCAGGTGTCCATAGTATCACGCCATTCCTCAATTTCTCTCTGAACAGAAGAGAGTTCTTCTTGAAGAAATTGCCACATGACATCCAAATTACAGCCATTCAGCCAGTTATGATTGATGGAAATGGTATCCTCCTATTATTAAGAGATGGATTGTTGAAACAGAGTAAGCAAGTTGGTCAAAGAAGTTTTTTCTCAGAGAACTCAATGCCATTTCAACATCTCAAGTGGTTCATTTTTGGTTGCTTGACCATTTTCCCTCATTTTGAGTGATTACTTCTACATATTACAAAACCTAGTTTTTACTTTATTTAACCACTATGTCATGTTTAACCACATTTGTGTCATGGCCCACAACAATTTTTTGGATATACACATTTCTAGAAACCTCAATATTTCAGCTCGGATCCTAACTCCTTGAAGCAATAACAACTGATCTTTAGTGCACATTACATGGCACACATACATTTTTACACATTTAGCACATTCTTGTTCCTTAGATTTCCTTAGACGCTAGAATTTAAGGCCAAATGTATTGACCAAGATTGCTCAAGTGCATTTTTAATGTTTCCCCTCACTTTGACTTAGGGGACCAACTAGATAAGAACCTGAAATTTTCACAGATATAAGTTATATATGGCTGCATTCCACTGTAAAAAAAAAACAAAGAGTTTGGGATTCGGCTGTGGTTACAGAACTAGGGATAGTGGAAATCTTTGGAAGAACTGGGGGATGAAATTATATGTATGTGTTCTGAAAAATTAACTGATGTAATATAAAACCTCAAAACAAGACTGGATAAATGAACCATATTATACAGTAATTATGTTTTTGATTGACATAGAATAACTTATTCTTGCAAATATTATAAAATAATCTAAAACTGATTCTGGACTGGATTTTTTTTATCCATCCAGTATTGTTCAATCTGACACACAAAATTTTTAAACTGCTTAAAATACTGGTTATACAATTAATTTTTATTTGGGGTCATGAATGTACATGCAAATATTTGATACATAGATGTGTTTTCGAAGAAAAGGTTTACTTGGAATTGAATGATTTCTTTATTTGAATTTCTTTCTTTCTTGGAAAATGATTTCTTTATATAGTTGAGTTACACAGCCAAAAATAATCTTAAACACTGTTGCAGCACTGAAAAGAAGTGTGCAAAACCCATTTTACCCAAAAACATAACAAAAAGGCAGAGGAAGTATGAATCAATTTTTACACATTTACACTGAACAAAATTAGAAACGCAACACTTTTGTTTTTGCCCCCATTTTTCATGAGCTGAGCTCAAAGATCTAAGACTTTTTCTATGTACACAAAAGGCCTGTTTCTCTTATTGTTCACAATATTGTTCACAAATCTGTCTAAATCTGTGTTAATGAGCACTTCTCCTTTGCCGAGATAATCCATCCACCTCACAGGTGTGGCATATCAAGATGCTGATTAGACAGAATGATTGTTGGACAGGTGTGCCCTAGGCTGGCCACAATAAAAGGCCACTCTAAAATGTGCAGTTGTACAATATTTGAGGGAAGGCCTTTTGAAATACGCCTTTTGCGTATATAGAAAAAGTCCTAGATCTTTGAGTTCAGCTCATGAAAAATGGGGGGCAAAAACAAAAGTGTTGCGTTTATAATTTTGTTTAGTGTATATTCTTAAAAATAAAGGTTCTTTATTGGCATCAATGAAAAATCTTGAACATCCATGGAACCTTTCAAATGCAGAAAAGGTTCTTTATAGTGGAAAAAGTTTCTTTAGATTATTAAAATGTTCTTCAAATGGTTATTTTAAGAACTGTTCACTGAAAGGTTCTTTGGAGAACCAAACATGGTTCTTCTATAGCATCACTACAAAAACAACTTTTTGAAACGTTTAGTTTAAGAGTGTACTTGCAGTTATTTGCACCTAAATGGGTAAACAGTCACTACATGTAGCCATGACAAAAAAGTATTTATTTTTTTATGTGTGCAGCTAATAAAATTAGGTCAAACTGACCCTTAACACAATAGAAATGACACAATAAAAATAGATAGAAATCATTACATTTCTCACATATTTTTTTACCCTCTGACAAGCTAGAACAGGTTTTCTGTAGAAAACCATGAAGCATGTTGGACTTACTCTGGTCCTCCCGGAGCAAGACTGGACACCCCTGTTTTACTACATCATACACATGCAGACACCATTAAACAATTACTACTTACCAAATTGTAAACTTGATGATGCCAACCACTAGGTACAAAGATGATCTCCCCAGCTTCTTGAATGATCTCTAAAGGCTGACAGGCCTCTTCAAACTGTGGATACAGACCCTTATCTTGAAGTACAGGTGCTGTTACATCGTAGGCCAAGTTGCCATGACAGTCTCGCAGGAACTCCTCTTGGCCTGGAGGGTACAAGAGCCATTTCTTACGCCCACAGATGTTGGCAGACCAACTGTAAGAGCGAAACACGTCTGCATGGAAAGGTGTCCTGGAGGCAAGAACAAAAATGTTGACTGCATGACATTCAGAGGAGTGAGTAGTTGATACACACCTATTCATTTGAAATATAAGAAAATATATTTGGCCAATTATGTAACAGTATAAAGTAAAATACACTTACTTTAATAAAAAAAGTGCTTAAACTATATTCAAGGTACATCAGAGTACAAAAGTCTCAGTCCTTGTGCAAAATGCTTCTATAATTTTTCTAGTTCTACCAAATTATTCAGCTTTATTTAAGAATGTCCCAAAGAGCATCTTGTGTATTTCAATAGAATAGTCCTTTTGTGCAATGAGATAATGCAGAATAATAAATAATTCTTCACTTTACATCATAATGTTCCTTTGTTTTACCTTTTTCAAATCCAAAAACTCTTTATAAGTTTAATCCAAAAAAAGTATTTATAAGAACAATTTATAGGGAGAAAAAAAAGAAAAATGACTGACACGGTACCATGACCCCTTTGGCCCCATGTAGACAAACCGATAATCATCCACTTCAATTGTGTCCCAATATTCATTAAGCCAATCAGAGGAGAAGTAAATTGGGGTCTTGTATGTATTATGCTCAGGAAAGTTCCTAAAATAAACATAAACACATTCAACATTACGGAGAGTACAAAATCATTTTACACATATAATATTCCTTTATTTTACTACACCCTTTCCAGGATTAGTTCACTTCCAGAACAAAAATTTACAGATAATTTACTCACCCCCTTGTCATCCAAGATGTTCATGTCTTCAGTCGTAAAGAAATTATATTTTTTGAGGAAAACATTTGAGAATTTTTCTCCATATAGTGGACTTTAAATGCAGCTTTAAAGGGCTCTAAACGATCCCAGTTGAGGAAAAAGGGTCTTATCTAGCAAAATGATCGGCCATTTGAAACACCTACATCGCTGCAGAAATCCCAACCAAGTGTTTACAAAGTGAACATGTAAAGAAGATCAAACGCCCCTTACAAGAAAAGGTAATACAACGTTGATGGGATGGGAGTTTTTCGACATACCCTAACTGTACTGAATCGGAGCACACAGAGTATGCATTCTCATTGCAGAGCTAGACAAGCATTTCACCACAAAGTATATAAATATTCATTTATTTTTAAAAAATGGCCGATCGTTTCGCTAGATAAGACCCTTATTCCTTGACTGGAATTGTTTAGAGCCCTTAGAAGCTACATTTTGGAAGTTTAAACTCGGGGACACCATAGAAGTCCACTATATGAGGATAATTCAGAGCTACTGTAAAATAACCCATGCTATAGGCACTTGAAGAGCTGTACCTGTGCATATGCCAGTCCTTTAAGTAAAGGCATCCTTTGGGTGAAGAATGCCCATTCTGTATGTATTCTCTCCAGTACTGGATAAACTCCTTAAAAGGCATGATCTGCTTCGGGTTTGAGTTGTATTCTTTTGCATTGCAGTTTGCAACAGGAACAGGAGTCTCATCTGTATAATTAAATGGATAACATATTGAATATACATTTAGATTTAGTTTTTAAAAAAATTGCTATTCATCAATACAAAACAAAATGATTTTACAAACTTTAGTCAATTAAATTTGAATTCAGCAAAACAAGATATGTTTCAAATTACCATTAGAAGAGCTAAATGTGCAGTTGTCACATCAATGTCCTCAATCTACATTTTAGAGCTTAAAATGCATGACCCATTCTTACTAGTATAATCAAATATTATTTAAAATGTATTTTTTGGCTCACCAAATTCATGCAGAAGTCTTTGTAAGTTAGGTTTTCCATCAGCCAGGACCCAGTTTTTTCTGCAATTCCAGGCTTCTGTGAATTTTTTGGAAAACATGCAGGGCTGATTCGAGATCAAGTAGTTCTTGAAGAATTTGGAGTAAGGTATTTCTCTCTCTATGTATTCAATGAAATGAGAGGAGCAGTGCTGTTGATGGATCTGCCTGGGCATTTTGGCCAAACTGCAGCAGTTATGAAAGGTTTCCCTATCCATGACATGTCAAAATGGAGCTCAGCCTTATTTATTTATTCACTAACACGAAGTTTCCACACGTTATTCAGTGTTTGATATGTCATAATATTAAAAACAAAACCTTAATCAATACTCAATATTGTTGACTTAATACCAACATATGGTCAACAGCTAAAACACATTTCAACAGCCTCATGTTTCTCTGATGACAGCTTTGCGTGGTTATTTTTAGGCTGTAGAAGCGCATCTAATATATCGACGGTTTAACGTCACGGCTACGTGTAATTAAAATATCGATACGAGGCGATTATCTTGTTCTACATGCTTATAAATCGAAAATAATTGTCTTTTTCTGCGCAGGGAATGAAACATGTCTACCCAGTTGCCCACCGGAAAAGAAACGTGAGCACACCAACTCAATGGTTTGCTCATCTTCGTGCGTAAAAAATGAGCTATGAAGCAAGTTAAATAAATATCAGCAAATTACCTTAAAATAAATATAAATCGATGTCCTTAATTAGACATATATAATGTGCCATCGCCACATTATATATGTGTGACGTTGAGCGGAACCTTTAATACGTTCTTTTTGTACGTCGGAGTGTAAACATGAGCGCACTAAACAATCCCCACTGCGTTCAGCCTTTGGTTCAGCTTTATTTACATCGCCACAACGCAACAGGAAACCATAGTCTGGTGTTTTTATTTTTATTTTTAATTGCGTTTTAGTAAAACTTTAACGGTAAACACTGAGGTAGAACAGTAAATGTCTCGATTCTGACTACGATGAGAAGAGATATTATTATTTTAATGCGTGAAATACGTCACACCCTGCTGTAGCTGTCACTTGAAAGTCAACATCTTCCTAAAAGGTAAATAAATGATCTCCGTGGTGTTTGTTTTGCTTGTGTCAACCACACAACAATTTGATGTTACTGCGCATACGAACCACGTAAAAAATAAATGTAAAATGTCTTTAAATTATATTTTTAAATCAGATATTGGATTAATTAACCACTATTTATTTTGTGTTTCAAGAATATCCGTGAACTGTATGATCTTGAGTAGCGTGATTTCCATTTCCATCTTGACTGTGTGTGTTTTTAAATAGTTTTAAGTTAGACTGTTTTAATATATTAATATTAATATATTAAACAAAATAAATCTCATGGCCCTGTAGAAAGTTTGCTGGGCCCTCTGCTTTTGTGTTACTCTTAAAAAGGAAAATGTTATAGGTTTGTAGCAACTTGAGGTTGAGAAAATAAGAATACTGTTGATGTAAATAAAAGTGACTGATGACTACTTACTAATTTTCTATATACACCACTCACTTGGTAGGTGAGCTCCCTAAGTCAGGGCTGCTGTGCCATCAGGAAAAGATGAGCCAGGAGGCATCCATCCATAGCTGGCCCGGCTCTTATTACATCAACAGCGAGAAACGCTGGGCTAGCGGCATCCTCTCCTTAACCCGCACCACCCTACGCTTCAATTCTGAGCAGAATCAGGAGAATCTACTTAGCCTGAGGCTCTCACGCATCATGGAGATCAAGATGGAGTCCTCCAGCTTCATTTTTAGTGCTCTTACTGTGTTGGAGCAGGGAAACATCAAGCACTGGTTTGGGTCTCTCAAGCCTTGCCGTACTACCATTTACCACGTGCTAGAGCACTTCTGGAGGGAACGGCTGCTGTCACCCACAGAGCCCCGTGGAGCTGAAGCTCCTCTCAGTAAGGGCCAGGAGCTGATCAGCCTGATTTCTGGAGCCCAGCGGAGGCTGGAGGATACTGGAAAAGTCCTGAACCACCAGGGAGAGCAGTTTGACAACATGATTGAGGGCCTGGACAAGATCGAATCAGATCTGAGTGTGGCAGATAAGTAGGTTTTGCTCAGATTCAGAAACTGTACTATAACTTGTACTAGAGACAATGAATGCTACTTAAAATTTAGATTTTCATAGATTCTCAGATTCTCTAGATCATAGATTTTCAGCTTATTATTTTCCTAATTTTCCCGTTGCCAAAACATGTCCTGTAATATCAGAGTATTTTCAGCAATATCCCACAAGTGTTGTTTTTATAATATTGATGATTTACTTAATGATGACTTAATGACTTCATGTAACGAGGCCATTTTTTCTCTTTGTGTAGACTACTCTCTGAACTTGAGTGTCCATCTTGGTGGCCTTTTGGCAAAATGCCTTGGAAGTGCAACCAGGAGGCCAAGTCTGAGGCAGCTGCCAAAGCAGCCTGTGCTAAAGGTTCAGGCAAGGGCCAAAAAGTCATAACCAGCATTCCAGCTATTGTCTCCCGAGTTGGAAGCTCTGGAAACATGAAACCAGGTAGCCTGACAGTTTTGGTCTCCTCTCTAGAGGTCCGAGAAGCAAACGGACAGCTCCTCCATTGCTTTGAGAAGGAAGAGGTGGATGATATCTATGTGCACAGCCCCTACGAGATCAGTGTTCGGCAGCGCTTCATCGGAAAACCTGACATCTGTTTCCGAATCCTCTCTGCCAGGATGACTGAAGCTTTATCTGTACTGGAAATTCAGTATAAGAAGAAAGTTGAGATCACACGTGACTGTGTAGCGTTTCAGGCAACTTCGGCAACCACACCAGGAAGCCCAGAAGGTGGAGGAAACATTTGGAGTGCAGGTACACTTATTTCGACAGTCTTATTTCATTGTTAGAACTTCAACGCCAGCTTTTATATTAATCTAAGCAAAAGCTAATTTGACACATGACCTAAAATAATAGTTTGCTGCAAAATCCTCAGGCACTGCAAAATGTATACTTTATTAGCCAAGCATGCACTGATTACTGATGAAATATTACAAAAAAATTATTAAAAAAAATTAAATTATAATTTTCTATGAAAATTATGAATAGGTTATGTATAGAAAGCGAGCAAAATTATATACAGAAACTAAGCTATGAGCATTTCCTTTATAATGAAAGAAAATGAGTTTGGGCTAGGGATGGCTTGATACCATAATTTTGACTTCAGTACGATACCAGAATGTAATACTTCGGTGTCAATAAATTGAAAACAATTTAGTAAGTAATGTTAACATATTAAACATGTATTAGTTCATTTATAACTAATTATTGACCTAGATTAATAAGTGCTGCAATACTGTTAGGTCAGCTTACCTAAATAATTTTAACAAAGGTTGCTTTACTGTAAAGCATTGGTCTCAAACTCAATTCCTGGAGGCCACAGCTCTGCACAGTTTAGCTCCAACCCTAATCAAACACACCTGATTCAGCTAATCAAGCTCTTCAGGGTAACTAGAAACTTCCAAGCAGGTGTGACTTTGAGCTGGTTGGAGCTAAACTGTGCAGAGCTGCGGCCCTCCAGGAACTGAGTTTGAGACCACTGCTGTAAAGTGTTATTTCAACAGTCAAAGTATTCAAAATCACGTTATTATCTCTGTATCTCCGATTGTTTTCAGATTTCAGACTATATTTCTCTTTTGCTCTCTCGGCTGCTTCATATTAGTGGTTGATGACGCAGGCGACACATTCCCTCATATTATTGATGCTAAAATTAAAATAGCAAAATACTTGCTTCATTTAAATTTACTTCATATTGCATTGTTTGAAATGGAAGTGCTAATATTATGTGACCAAAGCTAAAGTGATTGTGTGTCACACATGCACATTTGAGCTTTCCTGTTTACTCTGTATCACATCGTTGATCAGTTTTGAACAGTTAATTAAACCTGAACTTATAAATGATGAATTCACCTGTCGTTCTCTAAATTCGCATTAAAGATCAGGATGAGCAAGTGACAAATGCTTGGCAAGATTTGTTGTGTGCCTCCTGTGGCAACAAATGATTTATTATAGCAGTGCTTGCATACAGGTGCAGTAAGGTCAGCTCATTCATTTTTTCTGTTTTTTATGCAAAAATGTGCCATATTTCACTTCTACTATTGTCTTTATTTAGTAGTTTTGAGCGTGTAGACAAAGTTTCATCAGTTTGATGATCAATCGCATTGTTCTGTTGTCACATTTACTCATTTTGCAGCAATTTGGGAAGCACTGCTGCCTACAGGCGAACTTCAGAACAGCAGCGCATAAAATACTGAATTGATCAAAAAGAGTGTTGAATAAAATATATACCGGTATTTTTCCAGTACCTGTATACCGCGTACCTAGTGTGGGCCATTTAAAGTGAAAGAAAATAGTTGTGTAGAGCTCACGCTGAACAAACTTTGCCACATTGATACTATTCTGACTAACTTAAATGCCTCTGATTGGCCATTTTATGACATTTCTATAGGTAGAAATACTATCCTTCCATGCAATGCGAAATGGCTTGTTTTGTTTTTTATCAACTGCGCTACAATTTCTGGGATGCTTTCTTGAGTGTGCAAGTGTACTCTTTATACCAATGCATTCAGATTGTTCTCCTTAATCTTATATTGGCACATTGAATATTAACACCACACTGTGCTTGCATACAGGTAAATAAAAACTTAAATAATGATTAAATTAAAATGTGTTCTACCTAAAAGTTAAATAAAAACTGTACTATACTTAAATGTAAAAAAATCCTTTACTCAAATAAAGAATAAATTAAAATGTATTGTGTTTTAACATTAATTTATATTTAACTTAGTGATTCCTCTGCGTACCACTAGAGAGAGCCTGAGTACCACTAGTGGTACAAGTACCACACTTTGAGAACCACTGACTAAAATGATTATCTCTTTAATTAAATAATTTAGAATTTAAAGCCAAACAAACATTGCTAAATGGCTTCTGGGAGAATGATGACAATTGGCATTTCATATAGGCTGGGCATATGTAAAATTTATATCAACTTACCTTATTTGCCTTTTGAAAAAACGAGGCAATACTTTTCTGTTTCGCTGCTTCATCTTTCTGGTTGTGCCAGACACACTACAAGAAACTCATGTTGCAGCTGAGACAGGCATAAGTAAGACTACTAAGACTAACACCAAACATAATCGTAATTTATTTTCTTCTTGTCACTAAAATATACAGTTTAAAACGTAATATTGGTGTATGGCCTAAATTACAATTACTAAATTACCCCCACTTTTGCCTTGTTTCAATGGCGTCCCTAAATGAGTTGATTTAGCAGTCTTGGCTAAACTGATTCATGAGACTAGATAATAATCTGAGATATCATTACTCTTCTGCAGAATTTTTAGTGACTTTAATATGGGACAAAATTAAGTGTCAGTTGTGACATATGGTGTTGAATCCCCAATAAATGCTTGTAATGTCAAACCTAATGCATCTTTTTCACTATCTACATGGATGATAAGATCACCAACAATTAAGACTTTAACTGCAGCCAGCACTAACTAGATAAAAAATCTGAAAATTCTATGTTGTCTATGTGGTGCCCTGGTGGCCTGTATAGAGTCAGAGGACAGTACAAATGTCAAAAGGGATTTATCGTTTATATTAGATAACATTATACAAAACACTATCACTTCAAATAAATTATACTTGAAACCAGACCTCTGAGTAATACTGAAAATATTACTATAAATTGTAGCAACACCTCCCCTTTTTGCCCTTCAGATGAGGTAATTTAATCGTCTGGTTTGAGCCAGGTTTCTGTCAAACAGAGCACATCCAGCTTATGATCTGTGATCATATCATTTACCAAAAGTGCTTTTGTGAAAATATTTAGCAAGCCAGGTTTTATCAGTTGCTTGTCTGCATTATATTTTTTCTTGTTTTTCAGATATTTCCCTTTAAATACAATAAATATCAGCAAAGTGACCCACAAAAGCCTAATCCTTTTCTGTACACATACATTTCAGCAGTTTACAGGAGTGATGTGGCAAATTGAAATTAATAAAATGTAACAATTTGGACATGGAGCTGCACTGAAATGGACATATCTATGAGATTGAACCATTTAGGGCCTGAAAACTGAAAATTACGAAAGAAAAGTTTCTTAAGATCTAAAATTATATTAAGATATATTCAGTAGTTGAGTTACAGGCATAATGCAAACGTTAGCAAGAAAAAATAAATAAAATAATTAATTGTTAAAAACAAAACCCCCCTGAAATTTGGCTCAAAATTTCAGCAAAAAAAAACCACATTTTGGCCCCTCTGTAAAACAGATTTCTCAGTAAATATTCATCCATGGCATTTAATATTTTGGCTTTCATCACTATTTAAGCTGTGGAGATTTCTGAAATTTGGTTGATTTGACACTAAATAACCCAAGTGGCTAAGGGTAAGAGGTTTAGATAAAAAATTAAAATGTTAAAATAACAAGAATATTTAAAAACAAATACAGTGTCAGCACAGCAACTACATCTACACATAATCTACAAATTAATCTTGAAATTACAGGCCTGTAAACTAAATAAAGATTAATCCATGACATTATAAGGTTGTGATTTTTCACATTCAAGTTTTTATAGTGGATAGATGTAACACTGTAAGCAATAAGGTATTTCTACCACTTGGTGGCAGTCACGCTCCAACATCTACTGCAGGTCATTAAAAAAAGCTAAGAGTTCCCACTGTGGACTACTTGGTTAATGTTTACCAACATTTTCTTCTAATCTTAACAATCTCAAAGAAATTTATGACTTCTTTCTGTGTCTCTTCAGGTCATGGGCAGGATACGGAGGTGCCAGTGGAGGTTCCTGCTGGTGAACTGACACAACTGCAACTTAACGTGCTTCAGCCCACTGTAACTCAGGCAGAGGCACAGGAGCTAAAACAGGTGATCAATTTAGTTTCAGTTTTAGACAAACTGACGTAGTTCTCAACAATAGACAAATAGTTTAGAAGGATGGAGCCTCACTGGGACAGAAATGTTGAAGTCACAAGATTAAAAATGATCTATCTATATTGGTTGCCCTTTGTTATTAGACATTTACGTTCATAGAATTGATGAATCAGGGCTGACTGTGAACTAAGCATTTCTTCATTGGCCTTAATAACCATCTTTGGGTTTAGCTGCATTCACATGTCTAGGTGTGAATATACATGTTCAAAAATGTACACACCCACTCTTGAACATCAGTAAATGTATCGCACATTGTGTATTAGTGTTGTGTGAGTCTTATAGGATCTTATAATCATATACCCAGTGCTCGAAAGAGGTCAAATTTGTAGAATATCCTGTAAAAGGCAAAGAATTTTAAGGGCATGGACAATTTTTCTGAGGAACAGAGGGAAGGACAAACAAGGGACTCATGAACAACTATCACAAAACACAAAAACAGTTGTTAATCATCCATGTACCGACACCTGGAATCAGACATTTAAGATTTAATTTTATTTGAACTGGAAATAATTTTTGTCAACCTTGTCATCACACATTGTCAACTTTTTCATTATTGCTAACCAGCTGCTAGAGATTTACCCTTCAGTTCTTAGTAGAGGTCGCCCAATGTTGTATTTTACAGATACTGATAGCTAGGTTGGACCACGCTGGCTGATACAGATTAATCGACTGATAGTTTTTAAAATGGATACTGAATGGTAACTAAAACAGTAGGCTACTATTTAAATAAGGGACTGAACCATACTTTCTAAAATAATAAATGTATTAATATTAATTATATACTTAAAAATATCAGTAAATGTTGAAATTAACAAGGAGCAATACTTACATTCTACAGGTTTTATTAATCTTAGTTAATGCTACAAATGGACTCTTATTGTGAAGTGTTACCATTTCATATCAACAGTCTTTAAACATCTACACAAAAGCCATAGAATTTTAATTACATCATATGGAACTGTCTCACAGTTTAACTGTGTTTAATCTAGTTTAATCTATTCCAGAACGCTTGATGAATATCTAATCAAAATAACTAAATATTTTAGTCACAAACCTAGCAAAAACCCAGCGCAGCGTCCAGGAGATCTAGTATTAGATATCACACACAGTGGATGTGTCACATTTAGTTTAAACTGTGGTCTAAAACTGTTTATTTAATCACCAAACGGACAAATAAGTTTACTTCAAGAATGATCAAGAAGCGGCATAGATGAATTTGAAGCTCGGTGTTAAAAAAACAACAGAGCAAACGGAAAGAAAAAGTGCAGTCGATATTATAGCTCTCTATATGAAACATACAGACTTTACTAGAGCCACAGAAAGAAAAACGTTTTGCTAAAAATGCAAAATACACAATCTTCCAGCCCATGGTGACGTGTTTATGTACATTTACATTGATTTGGGACAGATATGATGTATTTAATGTAAAACTCTGTGATGCGACAGGATTTCTGTTGGCTGAATGAACACCGTTTGCTGTCTCACATCACTAGCTTTAAATATGCAGCTTGCTGGCTAACTAATGCGTTCATTTGATCTCCTGGATATAAACTAATGCAAATAGATTGTAACAATTGTGACATTAAACATTTGGGTTGGACCTACTGTTTTGGTCACATTGTTTTAACCTCTTGAGGTGCGGCTAATGTTCGCTTCCTCTCAGCCTTGATAGCAAACATACCGCTGTGCTTTCTCTACTATTGCAGCATCTAGTCAACAAAGTACTTACTGAGTAATGATATAAAAACATAGTCAAAACTGATATATTGGTAGACCTCTTCATAGGGTGGGCTGGATGTTAGGGCATCACTATAGTGGTTGCAAAAAGGCCCAAAAGAGCCTATCCTATGATCCCGATTCCTCAATGGCCTCGTTGCCTCCTTCGAGTATATGGGATTTTGATTTTCAGGTGATTTTGGTTGTTTAGAAAAGTAAAAGTACACCTCTCTTCAACAACCTGCAGAATTTTAGGTATATTTTATGTCTGTAGTACTAACAGGTTGGGACAAGTTACATTTAACAGGGTTATGGTTGTTTTCATATTAGAATTCTAAAAGAAAATTGACACAAAAACTGAGAAAATATGCTTAAAGTACAGTGTGACGTGTCTGTGGCTTGTATTTTTTTATGAAACAGGAGTGGGAAGCTGACTCTAGGCATTCCCCCACCGCACAAAGATATAAGGTCTCAGTGTGCTCATCGTCAGACGGCCACAGTGCCAGCTGTAAAACCCTCTCGGTGCTCAGCCGAGGTGCTGCATGGTACGCAGCAACCAGACATAAACACTGACGCAAAAACAGTCAACCGGTTTTCATTGAGTGCATTATAATGGGGATGTGCGGAATGGTGCTCTTCGTGTTGAACCATTTCAAAACACAATATTATTGCTATGACCAGAGATAATTGATGGTTGGTCAACCATCACAGATATCACTTTTCAGGATGGTTTTGGGGTTGAGAAACACTAAAAACAAACATGTTAAAATGCCATGAGGAGATGGAAAATAAGTTTTAAAGGAATGAGGCAGGGCAGCTTGTCTTAGAAGACTGTAATTCATAGACTCAGCACAGACTGTTTATAATAATGCAATAAATAAATAAATGTAACCTGTCACTCTTCACAATATGATTTCAATATAAATAGTTTATTATTTTATGCGCACAGCTTTATTTTCCGTGATTGAGGATGTGGGGTGCAGGAAAAAGAATGTAATACCTCATATAATATTTATAAAAACTAGTCAAACTATATATGGTTTTTACAGTTGATTTTACCAGTAAGTGGTATTATATTCAAAGAGCAGGCTTATTGTCACCTTTATCACATTTACACATTTAGGACACTGACCTCAAATATTAATTATCAACATGATTATTTTGTGTGCTGTGTTTGTGTAGATGCTCCAGCAGCTGAAGAGTCTAGCCCTGGAGGCTGAGACAGAGCTGGAGCGTCAAGACGAGGCTCTGGATATATTGAGCTGTTCTACTGACCACGCCACCATGAACATTAACAGACACACTCGCCGCATGAGGAAACTACTGTGAATTTAGTGTGACCAGATTAATGGTAAGATATGCACTGATATACACAAAAACTGTAAAGGGATTTTCTCAATAGAGCACTGTTGAAATATTGAATTGAAATATTCATTTGATCTTTACGAGTAAGGTTTGGCTATTTAGAAAGCAGTAGAGCTGAGAGCACAAACGTGGTTGGGGACAGATGTCGGATCACCTTGGCATAAGCTCTGTCTAGTGTACAATAATAGCAAAAGGATTTTTTATCAAAAGTTTGGTATTTTGTAAGCTACAATACAGCAAGGGAGAAAATTATTTGATCCCCTGCTCAGGAGGGATTTTGTCCCACTCCTCTTTGCAGATCCTCTCCAAGTCATTAAGGTTTCGAGGCAAATGTTTGGCAACTCAAACCTTCAGCTCCCTTCACAGATTTTCTATGGGATTAAGGTCTGGAGACTGGCTAGGCCACTCCAGGACCTTAATGTGCTTCTTCTTGAGCCACTCCTTTGTTGCCTTGGCCGTGTGTTTTGGGTCATTGTCATGCTGGATTACCCATCCACAACCCATTTTCAATGCCCTGGCTGAAAGAAGAAGGTTTCCATCATCCCTTTGATGCGGTGCAGTTGTCCTGTCCCCTTAGCAGAAAAACACCTCCATGTTTGACAGTGGGGATGGTGTTCTTGGGGTTATAGGCAGTAGGGGTGCAACGGTTCAGCCTACTCACAGTTTGGATTTGTATCACTGTTTTAGGGTGTTTTCACACTAGCACTTTTGGTGCGTGCCCAGGTTCCATTAACATCAAAGTTGGGTGCTTTTGGATGATGCGAACTCGGGTGTGCAGCCGGGAACCGTTCTCGAGTCTGCTTAAAAAGGGTGGTCTGGGGTACAGTTCATGTGAACTCCGGTACGGTTCGCTGCTGATATCAACGCAATTGTACCAATTCGTGGAATGAACCACTATTAATGACAAATTATTTTATTAAAATGTGTGTTTGTGAGTTTCACTCACTTTCCTCCCGTGCTGCAAGCAGAGAGCTGCTGTTCACCTTCAGCGGTCTTTAGAGCATTTGCAGTACATTCGTAAGACAGACGTAAGTGGAGAGTTTGATATCTGATTGATTGATTGCTTCTGTGAACAGATGTCTTTTATACAGGTAACAAACTGAGATTAGGAGCACTCCCTTTAAGTGCTCCTAATCTCAGCTTGTTACCTGTATGAAAGACACCTGGGAGCCAGAAATCTTGCTGATTGATAGGAGGTCAAATACTTATTTCTCTCATTAAAATGCAGATCAATTAAGAACTTTTTTGAAATGCGTTTTTCTGGATTTTTTTTTTTTTTTTTGTTATTCTGTCTCTCACTGTTCAAATAAACCTACCATTAAAATTATAGACTGATTATTTCTTTGTCAGTCTGCAAATATACAAAGTCAGCACTGTATAAACTAACATTCTCACAAGAGTGAAGTGTCATATAGAAACAAGTACCAGTATTGAATACATGTGTATTTGCAAATTTTAATAGCAAATGTTTTTGTAAATAACACATCATGGTTATGCAACTATGCGTGTATGTTCAAATAATCTTCTTGGACATAACACCCTTTAAATTGTATATTAGTCTTTAGCATAAGCCTAATATATACCTAATAGATGCCTTTATTTATTATGTCATTAATTTATTGGCACTACTGACAAGAACAACAGGAAACTGCTCTTAATTAGTTTTTCTTACTGTTTATCTAAATAATAACATGAAAAACGTGAAACAATATTTACCCTCATATGAGGTTTAGGGTCCGTTCGAAGCTACCTTCATTTAAAATAAACTGATTCCCATTTTTAGTGGCATCACATTTTGTGACTTTTTTTGAGCCATTTCTCCTGCAGTTGTACCTGCACTCACTCACATCATTAACACATCCCTTCACAAAAACACTTAAATGAGCTGTGTTTAACCAAATTTCTACCTTTCTAACACAGAACAACCTCCTGGACAGCAACCAATCTTGTTTCAGAAGTGGCCATTCAACTGAGACTGCCTTGCTCTCAGTTGTTGAAGCTCTAAGACTGGCAAGAGCAGATTCCAAATCATCAGTACTTATCTTGCTGCATCTGTCCGCTGCTTTTGTCACGGTTAACCACCAGATTCTTATGTCAACCCTATTGTCAAAGGGAATCTCAGGTGGTACTTATCTTGCTGGATCTGTCCGCTGGTTTTGACTCGGTTAACCACCAGATCCTCCTGTCAACCCTATTGGCAAAGGGAATCTCAGGTGGTTTGAATCTTACCTCTCTGACAGGTCTTTTAAGGTATCTTGGAGAGGTGAGGTATCCAAGTCGCAACATCTAGCCACTGGAGTGCCTCAGGGCTCAGTTCTTGCACCACTTCTTTTCTCTGTCTACATGGCATCACTAAGTTCTGTCATTCAGAAACATGGCTTTTCATATCACTGCTATGCTGATGACACTGATCAAATGACAAAGAAAATATTTTTCTCTCACTTGTTTGTGTTCTCTTTGTCTACTTTCAGGACTTCTGAAATCTGATGATGTTTTGGGTCATATTTATGCAGAAATATAGAAAATTCTTTCAAACTTTCAAGCAGCACGATATATATATATATATATATATATATATATATATAGAATATAGAATATGATGTATGCTAAAATAACCTGATGCTACCTGGCTAGCTTTTCAGCTGTTCAGATTTCCATGATGTCTGACAGCGTCTCATTGTCGAATCAAGTTATAATCACTTATCTAAAGGAAAAGATAAATGCTATTGTTTAAAAAAACTTCTGAGATCATGGTAGGTCTGTCTCAGAAGGTTTATGTTATCACAGTTTATGTTATCCATAATGTGACTGTGGAGTTCTATTGAGGATCCCAATAAATGTCTTATTTTCTTTCCTCAGGTCAACATAGATCTCCAGCCAGTGTCATTTTGCATGATTTAGCATCCTCACCCCACTGGAAAGAAACAAATGAGTGAACTACGGGATAATTTAAACAATGTAATCAATTTACTGTTGTTGTGTAAATTGTGACATTTCACAAGGTTCTGCACATTGTCAATCCTTTAACACTAATGCACTCTATCTGATCCTGCTTTAATGTCATTGTTTCATGTGTGCTGATTTTTTTATTACTTTGTTGGTAAGTGTAAACTCATAATGGTGTATTTATTTACTGTATATTTTGTGATCAAGACAAATGTAAAATAAACTTCAGCACCCTTTATTGTCACTGTTTGTTGTCACTCTTCTGTAAAGGGATTGATTTATTGATAACAAACTTTGAGTTTAAATATAAAGGATTGTTTCAAAGCAGCTTTACAGTATTAAACAGAAAAGACATTTAAAAAACTGATAGCTTTACACAACACAGTCATTATTCAACAAATTAATTCAATGTTTATTCAGTGTAGTTCAATAACAATAGTGTCAATGTTGTAAAGTTTAGCAATTTTGCAAAACAACATGCTGAAAATGGAAAAGATTTTTTTCTTTCTGTTTTTAAAAAAGCTTTACATACAGACGACAATGTCAAAATGATCCCCGTTCACACGGATCCCTGAAAACAACTAAAAATGTTTTATAATGCATGCCAGGCCAGTAGTTGGCAATGTCATCTTGTAAAGAAACACTACACACCTGTGCACATACCTACAGTCTGAACATGTAATATGCATGTGCATGACATCACCGTTTTCACAAATTCATTATTTTTGTACTTTACAAAATTAGAGACGATAACAGAAACTCATTTTCTAAAATTTACACTTTCAGGCCTACAAAATGGCTTGTGTAAATGGATGGCCAAAAACGTTTTCCATTTTCAGTTGAAAAAGGTGTTGTGTAAACGCCCCCTTAGACTGACACACTTGTGGGGAACAAGCGACTGAGGGTCACAGATTACACAATATTTCACTAGCAAGAATCCCTGACAGCTCTGTCTAGTGTACAAATTGCATACACGAGAAGTGATACAGGGAATGACGTAAGACTGACTCTGCCTGAAATTTCCCTTGGTCTGTACTGTGCTCTCTCATTGGCTATAGGTCATCAATGATGTTATTTCCTGTCAAAACACATTTCACACTGCAAGACTCTCAGTGCAACAGAAATTGTGCACTTTCTGAGTAGGTAGGTACTGTTTTAACTACCTTCGCAACCATTAAAAAAAGTATGTTCTATATAGTAAAAATATGGGTAGTATGTAGGGCTGCCCTCGACTTTGATTAGTCCTCTAATCACGTTTAGTAATAAACCATTTAAATCATAATAAGGACTAGGCAATTAATAACTTTAATTGCCTACATAGCCCTAATAAGCAATAAAGCTTGCCACAGCACACTAGCAGAAGTAATGATTATGAATGTGTCAGGAAAAAACTGTAAGGTAGCTGCATTAACATTTTTAAAATGTATTGATAAACTAGTGCTTTTTTTGTTTTCGGCTTAAGAGATCATGTCGGTGACACCGACTCGTCATCTCTGCAGTAGTGATGCTTCTGTATGCATGTTTCATGTGGATTGCATAATCTGAGAATATTTTTTTCATTTGAATTGGTTAATTTCACTCTCTATAGATATATTTTTCATGTCTGTAAGGCAAGTATACAGACACGCTCAAGTTCACAGAGACCGAGATGGCAGAAAGCACATCCTGTTTGCTTTCAATATTTTACAAAAGTGCAATGGTTTGTTGTTACTTTGAGTACACACAAAAAACGTAAGAGTCTTTACAGATTTGAAATGTGTATGATTAAAAATGAGTATTTTAAGAGCAAGTGACCGCACAAGTGCCTCCATCTGTTATGCAGTAAACGCGCTACTATTTAGCTTCCACACTCCGCACAGACACTTGTTGTGCACATTTTACATTAGATTGAGAGGCCATGTGAATTTGCTACTGCTTACACATTTTAGATGATAAACCCTACTTGAGGTAGATGAATGATGAGCAAGAGTTTGGATGTCCTGTCCAATGTACTGTATTACCACATAGATGATAGACCTGCCCCCGTGGACTATGTGACTTTGCCACTTCCTGTGAATTTATAAACCTTGTTCAGACCGAAATCCGATTTTGTGCATATCCGGATAGAATCTGATTTGAATAACTGACTGTGTATCACAACTGTTTATATCCGATTTTGTGTGCGCTCTTTCCTTTAACGGAATGTGCGTTGGTTTCTATGGCAATGCGGTTGCGTTGTTATGGCATCGCTAAAAACAGAAATACAGTTTGTAATACAGATGATGTCTTGCAATATAGCGTTGCGGTCGTGCTGGATTATAATATCCATCATAATATTATAATTATATTATCATTTTCTGAGGAAGCGGCATAAATGCAGGAAGCGGAATGTGCGACTTTATTCTGTGCTGCCGTCTCTGCTGGTGCATATACAAACCGTGTATTGTCTTTTCCCGCTTGACTTGCAGTTCGCAACAACACAAGCGTGTTTCTGCAAAGGAGTTTATTATGTTTTCCACAAAAACGTCTACGCTAAATCTGTTTTAAACGGTAGGACTGAAACGCATTTCCAGGAATCCGATTTGAATAGGATTCCAAACCACATACAAATGTATCTTGAAACTGATTTGCACAAATCTGATTTCATGTAGTTTGTTGCTGTTTAGACTATCTAAATATGATCGGATTTCAATTGGATTTGCATAAAAATCGGATTTGGGCTGACAGTCTGGGGCTTTAATTTTTTCAAAATGTCTGTGACTAAGCATACTTTTTGTCAACTAACGCTTAGTCGAATATTAGGTGGCAGCCCAAGTAGTATAAATAAAATTTGAATGTATTACGTGTACCTTGTTCTTCATGTCACTTGACGTACCAGCATCATTTGCGTCGCTTCACTGCCACTGGCCTCATGGGATAGTACAGTGTTGATTTTTGATGTAGTGTCCAGATATTTAGCCTTCTAAATATTTCTGTGTCATCTGCATTGGAGATTCTCCCAGATTGCATCTTTAATCCAATCTACTTGATCGTCACTCATGTGAACGAGCACTAATTAGCCTCATGCCTTTTGATGCCGATCTGTCGGCAAGTGAAAATCAGGCCTAAGATTGTGTAGTGTATACCCAGCATAAGCTAAATGTTTGTTGGCATGTTTCACTTCTGTTGCGGAAAATCTAGCCACATTGACTCATCCTAAGCCTTAAACCCAAGGATACCCACTTGACCGCCCTCCTCTCCATTGCGTGATAAACAGCAAGCTCTTTTGGGATTTTCTGTGTAAACTCTTAACACGTACCTTTCAGCTACTTGGATTGGGTAGCCTGAAGACATGGAGAGAATGAACACATACTGGTGTGGTTAGAAGCAGCCATGCAATGTGAGGAAGTGGCGGCGGTCTGGCCCAACCACAGTCGCTGTACTTGAGATCCGGCTCTGCCTTGCAGCGGATGGTGCGGAGACGCTAGTGATTTTTACTGGCCTTGACTTACTGGTCTGTTTACATGATGGACTTGGGGTGGGCAACTCTGGGAAGATGGGTGTCTCTATTGATGGTAAATCAATCAGTTTCAGCCTCAGTCATGGGAAAAGGTTGATGAGGGCATGGACTTTGAGTCTGTAGAGTGGTTTTGCTTGTTTCCAGTGTACAGTTTGGGTAGGACGACTATGACATTGAGTACTATTGGTTATAAATTTGAGCTTGTTGAGTTGCTTTAAACCTCCAAATATGCTTGTTATTACCAAGCATGTCAAGAATAATCTTGGATATCACTGCCAAGTATAGTTTTGTTAATGCGATCCTTTTCTTTAAAGACAACCACATGTATTTCCATGCATTTATATGACATGCGGTGGAAGATATATAGAACTGTTATTAGCACAAGAATGCTGTAGACAGGAATGACAGCTCGAATCATGAAGATTGTTGTGGAGAGCTGTGCTTAAAAGCATTCAGAATACACTAGAATTGTGGCAGTGGGGGTTTCTTCAGAAAATGTAAAAATCCTAGTAAGGCCCACTAAAAAACTGATCTCCGAAGTCTGAGACATTTATTTTTGTCTATGGCTCTAACTCATGCAAATATACATACACAGCTTATACATGAGAACAGCCCAATTAGAACATGTCTGAATGTGGAACCTGACTCATGTGTTGGCTGCTCCAGGCTTGCTGCAGGTCTCTCTTCCTCTCACTTGGGTTTGCTATGAGAGGTTTGGGTTACAGGAAATCAGTCTTGTTGTTTTATGTTGGACCTCAGTGAAGAGAGCAAAAAAAAAAAAAAAAAACCTTGTGGAAGGTGCCATTTGTACAGTGAGTTCTGGAAAAGAGATAAGGCTGTTGGTAAACACATCTTGTTTTTAAAATGTCTAGATTGATCAGCTGGATCTTGCTTCTGGCAACACTGGCAATTATTTTTCTTTTCCATTTGACAATTATTTTTAAGTAACTAGCTATTACGTTTACTTTTACCAAATATATATATTTTTTTGTTACCAACTATTTGATACTTTTTAAAACTCACTTAAGCTTTAGATCATTTGGTACAAATGTCTTTTTCAACACTCCATTGAGGCCTAACAGCCGTAAGGGGCTGGTTAAAGATCTTGGCTGGTGAGGGTGTGCCCTTGTGCCCTTGAGTCTGAAACCTATCCCAAGAAATCTGCAGGTGTTCCTGTCTGTGGTTTAAATGGGAAGTTACCTGCTAAATCCCAAATTGGTTCCAAATGCCCTTTAACCTTCTGGTTTTGCTCTCGTGGCAGTCAAAATGGAGAGTTTTTTGCTTTCTGCCAATGAAATGAATCCACTGTTTTTGAGCTTTTTTTGAGATTTTATGGTACTAATTTATATTTATGGAATAGTTATGATCAATTTATTACCTGTTAACCACTTTTTGTGCATAGACCTGGAAATGAAATTTCCGAATTAAACTGTTGTTAATCTTGGATGCTTTGGAGCACAGACTTAAGGTTGGTCTCCTTTTAAAGAAGACACTTGGCAGATTATTGCTAAAGTGACAAAAGTTAGAAAAGTGAAACAATAAAAGTTCTAGAATTTTATGGTATTTATTATGAAAAATGCACAACAATACTTTTTTTTTTTAAGTTTTATATTAAATATCTATTTTCCAAAACATGTTTTACTCAGAAAATGCATGAAAACCAAATGGTTTTTGTGTTCAAATAGTTAGTACAAAAACTTTTACCAAGTTTCACACCATTCCAATAAAGTCAATTGTCAATTTGTCAAAAATGACTGAACAGCACCAGAGGTTTAAACGTCTGTGTTACTCCAGTAAGCATCTACTAAAGGGATGAGCTACATACGGCAAGCGTACGATTGCAATGTCTTTAAGTACGGCTCTGCTGGATCATATAATACTCGGATGATCAATTTTAAAGCATTTGAAAAACAAGTAACAAGTATTTCTTTCAGTTTATGATGTTAGTATTAACTCCAACCAGGAGAGGTCGCTAGTCTTAATTACAGTAAGACATGTACTCTAATGTGAATATTTACTAATATTAGCAAAAATAAATGAAAAATCGACAATTTCCCAGTCAAGATGGTAAACCAATTTTTACCAAGTTCAAGGATACTCATATGTTTAGACTGTTTGGAAACAATCTGTAATGAAGTTTTTAATTTAAATCGCAGTAACACCACTGCTCACAAAAAAGTATGAAAGATACAACAGTGGTGATGTCAGAGTTGCACTTGCCTCAAATTTCAAAACTAAAATGCATAGTCAACAAAACATTATTGCCAAATGTATGCACTGAATTGTGTTGTTATACTGCATATACTACCATTTTTTAACTGCCCTCTTAGGTTGTGTACTGTGGACTACTAATCAAAAATATGCAAATTTACACAATGAAATTGAGATGTTTATATTTGCTTGTTGGGGTGATATTGCTTGTCAACTGACAACAAAGTTTCCCATTTGAATTAGCCTAACTGCAAAAGTATTATAATTAATAATAAAAAAATAATAAATAAATAAATAAATAAAAAATATATATATATATATACACTTTGATTTCCAAGGGAATTGAGTAAAATGGTGTAAAACTAGTTTGGATGTGGATTAGTAATCTGGCCCATTGGTCAAGGAGAAAAAGTGCCTTCCCTCGTCACTATCAAAGTTGCCCATACCAGATCTATAGAAAGATCTGGTATGGTATCTATATTTATTTCATATAATTATTGTATTGCATTTATTATTAGATTTATTTTTTTGTTTTTAGTCATTTGTTTTGCACAATTATAAGTGGATCCTTCCTAATGAGAGAAACAAAATTCCATGTCATTGCAATCTTTAGAAATACTCTTTTTTTTTGTCATTTGTTTTATTTCCATATAATTGAGCACAAGTCTGTCACTGGTCTACAGTCCACACCAAATCAATTGCTGGTTTATGTACACATACATCGGACACATCTTTGGCCAATGCATCACCTCTCACACTATGAACTCACCCAGATGGTAGTAAAATTCCTTGTAATGCTTTTTTTTTTAGCATGTTTTGATTTATTCACAAGAGTTTGTAACCCAAACTGCATAAACTCAAGCAGTCCAAACAGCTGCTCTGAGCTCTGTTTGTTAACTTAAATTAAAATAACATCAAAACACTTGATAAAGCATTTCTTCAATATAAAAAGGTTAACAATATAGGGTTTATAAAAAGCTTTCATGTGTAATTCATAACATGACAATATAACCATAAAGGCAAAAAAACATTGATTTAAGCTTATCAGACTTCAGCATTTTAGTACTTCAGTTGGAAGCAATACCTTGCAAAGATCCCTGTCTCAGCGTGAATGTCCTCAATGTGACTGTAATGCACATGCCTTAACACTGAAGGTCCATGCAGAGATGAATCTGATATCACCAGCCTCCTGCAAATATTATTGTTATTATTCATTTGGTCATGAATAGGTCTTTTTTGTTTACTTAAAGATACTGTATACTCGTTACACTTCAGCCTAGCTGATCTACACCTAGGCCAAGACTAACAAACCGTAATATTCACCTCTATGCGGTCACTCCATCAGACTGCTTGAAGAGGTCGCTTATCACTAATGTTTAAATACAGTAAAATACAACAGATCATAATTTGTTTAGTTAAAAAGTGTACTGAGTCATGTATTAAAAAAATATGATAAATAATGTTTTAAATTCTCTCTGTTATCACACCATGTGTATAAATAATGTAGCTTTCTAGCAGTCCTCCATTGCTCTGAAGGTGGTAACACTGTTCTTAAATCATTTTTTTCTTTCACCAAATTAAGAGCAAATACTTTATAGTTCCAGCAGACTTCAACATGAGATGTCATTACCATTTATTTTTATACCAATGCATGGATCTATCATACAATACACACTGTGTGTCTTCACAATGAAAACAAATTCCCAACTCTTATGGCTCTTGTGAAATACTCACTCATTCTCTGCGTGACTTATGATCCATTTCTGCCAGAACGCCTCCTATGACTATTCATTGAGTACTGACAAAGCACCTTCCCAGAAATATATTTTAAAAGTGGAAGCAATCAATCTAGGAAAGTCCCAGTTGCCTCAAAATGCTTTTCCCTCAATATCCATCCATCTTAGAGTAGCCAAGTTTTTTATTAGCCATAATATTACACACGGTTTTATGAGTTCTTTGACTTGAGTTCATACGGAAAGTTACTTATAATTAGGTGGAATTAATTGATTGTCAATCTTTGTGTTATAATTGTGTATTATAAATAAAAGGCAGGCAATACAACAACACCTAAAAGCATTTAGCAGGGCAAGAATTACTTTTGCTATTGTCCATGGTTAGTGATATGAACAAACCCCTAACCCTAGGTATTAAACATAGACTGAAAAAATGGGAAAACGCAGATTTTATGATCCCAGCCTGTGTTCCCTTGTCTTGTGTTTGTGGACTCTTATTTTGTGTGTTAAGTGTTTCTGTTCCCTATTGTTTCCTTGCTCCCTTCCTGTGTTTAGATCCTGTTTCCATTATTTCATTTGTTACCCTGCTGTTCCCATAATCGTTTATTAGCTCCAACCTGTGTTAGCCTCCATATATAAGTTTGTTTCCTCAGTCAACTCTTTGTGAAGTCTTGTATGTCTGTTGTGCTGAAATTCTGAGTGTTTCCTCATTTTCCTATTTTCTGCCCATGTCTTGGATTTCTTGTTCCTGTCTTGCCCGCAGATCTGTATGTTGGTGACTGATTACCTGTGATTTGCTGTCAATACTGCATTTGGATCCTCAAACTCTGTGTCCCTGTCCAGTTCATGACAAAAGTCTTTGCCAATAACGGATGTGAAGCAGTGAAGATTATGCTCCTCCGCCAAGATACATGTTCCACAGAGGACTATGTTATGGATCTTGAACTGGCACACGTGACTAGATTAGATAATATATCGTCGCTGTCGGGCGGAAACCTCGTATGTCCAAATTTTGTGAATTTCATATTTTTACACAAATCGATGCTATTGGTCAGTGCCCACGTGGATCTGTCATTTTTACAAATTTTTGACCAATCTAAAGTGTTGAAAATAGCTTGAGAGCAAATCTCTTAACTCATTTGAACGCTTCAACTGTCTGAGAAGAGCTCGTATCGCCACCTTTTCTTCACTCCGCTGAGCTTCGGGGCATATGCCTATGTCCCCTTCCATCATCTTGTCACAAAGCACCGGCAAAAAGAATTAGCATTGAATGTGTCGGGGGAAACAGTAAGGAGATATTTGAATGATCCATTAATAAACTAGTGTATTCTGAGATAATGTCGCAAAGACCCTGACTCGCAATCTCTTCTTTGGACGCAACATTTGAATTACATAATAAAAGTGTTTTTTTTTCCGATTTGTTTTATTTCGTTAAGTAATAATTTAAAGCTTTCTATTTATTTATTTATTTATTTATTTATCATGTTTGTGAGGCATGTAGCTACTCGCCAAAGCGATTTCAGCTTCTCCTCTCCAAAAACGATATTCACCTAATAGCGCACATTTATCTAGATTTAATGTAAACTGACATTAAAACGGACATTGTTCTATAGCTACTTTAACTGTTTTAGATCTATAGATTTTATTTTATGCAAGGCGTGATGATTTAAAAGGCAAATTGATCCGACTATGAACAGTCTTCCGCTGGCCGCTGTTCGTTAGGCTACTTTAAAAAAAAAAAAAAAACTTATATTTAACGAAAACAAAATGTTCCAAAAGTTTTTCTAAATTAACTTAATAAGAAAACGAAACGAAATATGATCACTTTGGCATTACATACAAAACATAACTATTTTAATAGCTGAAACAGTAGTATAGGCTGTTCTGGAAGAAGGGGAAAAAGACGGACTCAGTTTTTTTGTATTGCATCACTTATAGCTCTTAAACCTTTAAAATAGAGTTTAGGAAGATGTATGTAACCACAGTCGTTAGCTTTGGTTAACTATTGAAGCCTTTTCTCTTGTCAAAAGGCTCAACGCGACCGCAGACTTTGATGAACTGCTGGCAGCAGCGACGTCTGTTTCCGTACCATTCTTATCAATGACGGCGTAATCTCGTATCTCCCGGCTCCCAAGTCATAAAACCTCGTATCTCCGATAAAACATGATTTTGGGGAAATGTTGTGTTAATGCTGGCACACAACAGTGTATGATAGCAATATAAGGTATAATACCAACTTTAACGATAAAATGTTTAATAACTCAAAAAATATGCAGTTTTTTTCATTTCCTGAAAAATGACGGTTTTGGAGATACGAGGATTCCGCCCGACAGCGACGATATGCTTGGTGTTATATTTTATCTGAACCACTCAGTTCAGTCATAACACTGCATGACTCTAACTGGACACTTGAGTCTTACATTGACCTGACATTGCAGCTGAGAAGGTTGTGCTTTTACTTTGAGAGTCATGGAGTAACTGCCACTCCTGTCATGGCCGCCATTCCAGAGTCTCGTCCTGTCAGCACTCTTAAGCCTCATGGTCTTGGCATTTTTAAGACCGGCATTCTCAGCGGTTCTCCCACTTTCCGCTGCCCCTCTTTTAATGGTGGTAGCCATCTTGTGTGTTTGGACTAAACACTGCTCTACTACTCCTCCAGAGCTTGTTCCAGTCTGTGAATCCACTCCCGAGCTCTCTCCAGTCCATGCATCCATTCTAGAGTCTGCTCCAGTCTACGAGTCAGTGCCAGAGCCTGCTCCACTTTATGAGTCCGCTCCAGTCCATGACCCTGCTCCAGTCCATGAGTCCGCTCCAAAGCCCACTCCAGTCCACAAATCTGCTCCAGAGCCTGCTCCAGTCCATAAATCCATTTCTCAGGTTGCTTAAGTCCGTGAATCTGCGCCAGAGACCACTCAAGCCCCAGAACTCAGTCCTGTGTTGGCACCAGACTGTGTGTTTCCTGCCTGTCCTGTTGCGACCACTGAAGTAACTCTTGAATTTTCTGCCAGTCTTATGACCGTCAAAAATTCCACCCCTGAGTTCCAGGTTTGCCCTGTTATGGCCAAGGAGGCCATCCCTGAACACTCTGCTTGCCCTGTCATGGCAAAAGAGGCTGTCGCTAAATCCCTTGCCTGTCCTGTTATGGCCAAGGTGGCAGTTTCTGAACATTCAGCATATCCCAACATAACCATGGAGGTGGTTCCTGAGCTCTCTGCCTGTCATGTCTTCGGTCCCATCAGCTCTGCCTGCTCTGCCATGGTGGCCTTCAGCTCTATCTGCTCCACTTTGGTGGACCTCTGCTCCCCCTGTTGGCCCTCAGCTCTGCCTTCTCCACTCTGGTGGCCCTCAGCTCTGCCTGTTCCACCCTGGTGGGCTTCCTGCTTCGCCCTGGTTTCCTGCTCTGCCAGCTCCGCCCTGGCTTCCTCTTCTGCCAGGCCCGCCCTGGATTCCTGCTCCACTGTTCTGCCCTGGTTTCCTTCTCCACCGGCTCAGCCCTAGCTACCTGCTCTGCTGGCTCCACCCAGGCTCCCTGCTTCGCCGGTCCCGCCCTGGTCACCAGCTTGTCCAGCTCCATTCTCGATCCCTGGCCAGCCTCAATCTCCAGTACCGCTTTATGTCCACCTCTGCTCCATCTCCCTCCTGAACTTTCTGTTTCTTTTGTTGCATTTGTTACCCTGTATGTTCCCATGGACACCCCTTGTTTGTTATGGTTGTTCATTAGCACCACCCCTTGTTATCCTCCCTATATAAGCCTGTTTCCTCAGTCACACTTTTAGGACTTGTCTGAATGTTGTGCTGCAATTCTGTGCATTTTACATTAATTTTCAACAAAATATTTTGGAATTAAAATTTTCTATAAACTCAAAGCCGTACATCTAAATAAGTATGTTCCAAATTTGAAGTTAATACTATTCTTGTGAGATTCTGTTTAGGTGCTATACCAAAAATAGCCAGCGATAGACACCCAAACTCCATTTAATTTTTTAATGCATGTTCCTGTTTACAGATCTATAAATTTATGTCACAGTATTAGGCCCTGTCCACACAAACACGGGTTCGTCCACACACAAATGAAGTATCAGGTTACTGAAACCAAAACTCCTGCCAGGGTGAAAATTTTCAGAAACTCCTGCAGTGTTGTCATGTAGCTAACATTTGTAGTGCACGCTTTTTTCAGGCTTTTGATTGGCCAACATGGCTTTATGGTTAGGGTTATATCGCCACCTGCTGGTTTGCCATGTTCTTGACAGCGCTTCATAGTGTGTTTTTGCGCTTTTCTGTGGACAAGATTTTTTTATTTAAAAGAAGAAGGCAAAAAATACCCATGTACATGTGGACTAGGCCTTACTTCCATCACATAATAACCACCAAATATGGATCCATGAGACCCAAACCTTTCCAATGATATTTTTTGTTAAGGTTAGAAAAAGTTTTGATTATAAAATGTTGTAGTAAATTTTGTAATATGACACATGAGATCGCCACTGATTTACTTAAGGAGCAGACTTAGCATTTAGCATCATGCTAAAATGTGCTATTTCTCACTAACAGTCTGTTAACTAATTAGTACTATCTTATAATTCAGTGATATGATGAAAAGTATAAATAAAACTGCAATGAATTAAATGTTTTCTGGGACCCATATAAAATACGTTTGTAAACTACTTATTTTGGTTACTTGAAAATAACTTAATTTGTGATGTGGAAGTTACATGAACAAATGATATTTGTGATGCTGGACCACAAAACCAGTCATAAGTCGCTGGGGTATATTTGTAGCAATAGCCAAAAATACACAGTATGGGTCAAACTTATTCATTTTTCTTTTATGACAAAAATCATTAGGATATTAAGTAAAGATCATGTTCCATGAAGATATTTTGTAAATTTCCTAAGAAAAATGTATGAAACTTTAAGTAATATGCATTGCTAAGAACTTAATTTGGACAACTTTAAAGGAAATTTTCTCAATATTTTATTTTTGTTTTTTATTTGCATCTTGGCCAAATATGGTCCTATCATAACAAACCATACATGAATGGAAAGCTTATTTATTCAGATTTCAGATGATGTATAAATCTCAATTTCGAAAAATTGAGCCTTATGACTGGTTTCACATTTGTGCTACTTGATTCATGGGGAATCAATGTACATGATTAAATAATGTAAATCCAACACACTTTTTTTCAGCGTAGATTTCAGTTATGGTCATAAACGACACCTCAAATACTGCAGAGCTGTGCTATTACTTTTGTAAAGGAAAAAATCAAACTTGAAACTGATAGATTTTCTCCTGCTGGGTGGTAAATAGTGAAAAAAAATTCCGTAGACCTATACCTCCATTTTTGATTTTTGATTTTATGAGAGGGCCCCCCAGAAACCCAGATCCTGCTTGTTTTTAGTGGCGTTGGCTGCGAATGGAAACACTTAGCTCCCACAATAAATTATTCAGCCTCAGTGATGCCATAGCGCACACAAGGCTCTCCACCTCTGCCGGGCCACAGGGTGAGTCATAAAGGAGCGTTCAGGAGCATGTGGCTGGGAGGGGGCTGCACGGTTATCAGCAGCAGGGTGGAGATAAGGTTTCAGGCCAAGTCTTCCTCTCCAAGGGTGGAGGTGGTATCCTTAAGTGTAGACTTGGCCCTCTGCAAAGTGCTTTGAGCTTGATATGGGGAGATTTGTGTTTAATGTGTGATTGTTGTGTAGGACTGCTACAAACAATGCTGTAAAAGCAAGGAAACGTTAGAGAGAAATATACTAAAACACAAGAACACCACTATTTCCAAGATGACATCCAAATATATCAATTAGCAGCTATGCATATTCAAACTTTCTTTTCTGGAAAAATTGACCAAAATATGTATGATTTGCCTTGCACTTAGGACACATTCAAATTTGTTTTTTTTTATTTTATGTATAACACATACTAAAAAAATAATACATGAATAGAAAACTATCAGTATTGTGTACATTCATGATATAACTAGTAAACTAATAGTATACCTGTAAGCTCATGTAGTATTTGCAATACTAAAGAAAAGGTTAATAAACTAGTTAACTACCGTTACTTAAAGTACACCCAAAAAGTAATGATAATATACACTTACCACATAAAGTATGTTGTACTTAGAAAATAAACTTAAACTTTACTTAAGTTTGCAATTGACCTTGTACTAAAAACGTAGTTTAGTATGAAAAAACACTTGATTACTACCTCAAGGATGTGTTAATATGTGTGAAAAAAACAAACTGTTCAGATGATTTCACCAATCAAAATTTGCTACATCACACTGTTTTAAAATTCTGACCGTTTACCACTAGGTGGTTGTTACATGTTTACCTGGTTTTGTGTTTACTGGTTTTGATATTAATTTCTATTCCATTTGTTCCCAGTGTTCACTTCCTGTGTTTATTTCCCGTTTTGCCTTTGTTTCCATAGTTACCCTTGATTGTTGTCATAATGATTAATTTCCCTCACCTGTTCTTAGTTAGTTTCTTCCTATGTATTTATACCTCAGTATTTCTCTTGTTTATTGCTTTGGATATATGAGTGTGTTTTTTTCCAGTTCTGTTTGACTGCCTTGCCCTGTGTTGGATTTTCTCTGTTTTGTCTACGCCTTCCTGGACTTACTTTTGTTTAGTTTGTTTTAATAAGTGTGTGTTAGCAATTGGATCCTATTCTCAGTCTCCTTCTCAAATACCCCATGTTACAGGGTTGTTGATCTCAAGGTAAACCCATAAGGTATGTATGAAATCTTTCATATTAGTTTAATTGGTTTAATAAGAATTTTTTTTTTTTTTTTTTTTTCCCAGCAGTATGCAAGTACAATGAGGTTTTAGTGCATATGATCATCAAGGATTCATAATCTTTTTCAGTGGTGGAGGATGAGGGCTTTACACAGATTGACCAGCATATGTGCTTCCAGCAAGACACAGACTAAAGTACAAATTTAAAAGAACAAAACTAAGAAATCGAAGGTTGACCTGTGGATGCCAATGAATATGGATCCATACTTTGCAGTAACTTGTCATTACATCAACAATGAATCCAAGTTGTCTACTGTTGTGCCGAGAGTATTAAAGTTTCCTGAAGCACACACAGCAGAGCACATTAAAAAAGCAAAGACTGTTTTGCTGGAGTTCAAAGGAAATAAGAGACAAAGTTACATGCCTCATTACAGACCATGCGCCTTAAACATGCAAATCTGTGTTTAGCCTTACAAACAGCCAAGATCAGTGCCATTAGAGATCCATACAACCGTTACCTTATTAAGTGGTTACCTTATTTAGATCAAACACCAAATGCCACAGAGAAACAATCCCACAATCCAGCAGCAGATGGGCAAGCCAAAGATGAAGCTGATTCAGGAGGTGGAAACACAGTGGAACCACATGTTTTTAATGCTTCAAAGACTTTAAGAAGAACGTGAAACTGTTGGTGTGACTCTAACCTCTTTGAACACCGACATAATGGTCTTGAACAATTGACAGTTTGACGCTATCTCTTAGTGTGTCCATGCCCTTTCATCTTTTAAACACACAAGTAACAGGTTATCCACTAGAATTTTTTGGGAAAAGACAAAACAATAGTTTTGCAACTTTCAGTACAAGGAACATCTGTGCTATATGAAAGGTTTTTTTTTTCCAAACCAGTCTTAAAGTTAGCATGGGCTAATGTTCAAATTGTTTTATAAAATAAAATGAATTGTCAGTAATGTTTAAGCGAAATGAAACCCATTTAATTATTTTTTTTTGTTTTTGTTTAAATGCTTAATTGAAACTAATTTTCTGTAGAAATAAATTGGTCTTGCCATTTCTTACAATTAGCAGAAAGGGGCATTTCATGCCTGCCCGCAAATGTGCAATGTCCCAAAGAGATGTGCTATGCAATGAAGTGGGCAAAATCAACTTCATAGACTTGCACTGAAAGAGTGACTTTTGAGGATAAATATGGAGAAAAATCTAAACATAGACATAGACACGCAAGTTACTTCGTTTGCCCCCATTTTTCATGAGCTGAACTCAAAGATCTAAGACTTTTTCTATGTACACAAAAGGCCTATTTCTCTCAAATGTCTAAATCGGTGTTAATGAGCACTTTGCCGAGATAATCCATCCCTCCCGGACCCCCCCAATACAGCAAAACTGCACATTTTAGAGTGGCCCTTTATTGTGGCCAGCCTAAGGCACACCTGTGCAATAATCATGCTGTCTAATCAGCATCTTGATATGCCACACCTGTGAGGTGGATGGATTATCTCGGCAAAGGAGAAGTGCTCACTAACACAGATTTAGACAGATTTGTGAACAATATTTGAGAGAAATAGGCCTTTCATGTACATAGAAAAGTTCAGCTCATGAAAAATGGGGGCAGAAACAAAAGTGTTGTGTTTATAATTTTGTTCAGTGTACTTTTAGTGAAAAATCATTTACAGTTGCCAAAAATATAACTTTTGGGTTTTCTGTTATTAAAAATAAATAAACAAGCCCAGCTCAAGTAACAACAACAAAGCATGCTAAACCATCTGTTCAGTTCAAAGTAGAATGGTACCACAATGATTTGTCTTTGGTCCAGTCCAGCTGGTATCACCTCAGCAGACTGAAAAGATTCCTGGAGTTGCTCATGGGAAAACAGATTAGGAAACAGAATTTTTGGCAATTCAATCCACTACAGCATGCTTTAGAACCACAGTGGAAATAAGGTGTAAGACTTAATAGTACAACTAATTTGGCGTTTAATGCCAGGAGAACTACAATATCTTCCTGGAATTGAAGTGCACACCCACTGAAACATATGTCCCAGCAGTTGATTTGTAGACATAACTTGGATTCAGTAAGCTAGGTATGAACAATGACTTTTCCAGTGTAAGTCATAACCTTGGAGTCCAGCAGCTGAAACAGTTACAGCAGTGGGACCGAATGACATCAAATGTCCTCGAAGATTACCCTCTGGGTACGTTATAAAGGGAAGAAATATGAAAAGTTATCAAAATGGGAATGCTTACCGTTGTCAAGAGACAAAAAATATTACTAAAAAGCACAGCTGACATCACTTCCAAAACATAATGCAATTTATGATCAACAGTACGCTGATGAGTTCAAAACTGTAGAAGCTTTGAATAATAATGAAAAACTAACTATGAATGAAAAATGTGTTACATCTGGAGTTGTGTAAGCTGGCCAGTCAATGTTTACACAGCAGAATGAATTGGTAATATTGGCGTATATGGTATCACACCTGCAAAGTGCAAATTCTCCATAACCATATCCATGTTTTGACTCTCAGCTGAGTTTTGTTTTTACAACTTAGGGATTGTTAAAGACGGTATACTTGCAAATACACTAATATCAGCATTAAACTAATACTACTCCTATTTTGCTCCTTGATCTTTTTGTGAAAAACAAAAAAATCTAATATGACAAACTTTTAGAGCTCTGTAGACTTCATTAAATACTAGACAAATTCAAATTCTGCTATAGAGGAGTTTTACAAAGACAATGGTGTTACTATTCAGCTTAAGACATTTCAGTGTTCATTCAAATTAGCTTGATAACTGTGTAAAAGTCATTAATTATGAAATGAGTTCAGTTATAAGGTGCTCTACAGAAGACAATAGTATGATTATTCAGCTTGAGTCAGTTCAGTGTTAATTCAATTAAGTGCAATCACAGTCTAAATGTTTTAAAATTCATCACATTTGAAATGTAAAAGAGTAGGCAGGTCTATAGAAGACAGTAATGTCATCAACCAGCTCAGTTTGGTCAAGTTTCTTCTAAGCTGTCTGGTATGCTAAGGAGTTAAGACAATTCAAGAAGGTTATTAATGAAAGAGTCTTAAAGATTAGTTCACTTTTTTCTTTTTACAGATAATGTACTCACCCACTTGTCATCCAAGATGTTCATGTCTTTCTTTCTTCAGGAGATGGGAGTTTTTCAACATACTATAACTGTATTGGCCCGGATCACATAGACTAAGTATGCGAAACAAGACAAGACAAGCATTTGAGGTTAAAAAGTATATAAATTGTCAATTTGTTTCAAAAATTTGTTTTTGCTAGATAAGACCCTTCTTCCTCGGTTGGGATCATTAGAGCCCTTTGAAGCTGGATGGGCATGAAGTGCCATTTTTATGTTATCTGGTTTCTAATAAACAGATGCAGGTAAATCACACTTTTCTCTATTTCTCTTTCTCCAAATGGCCTGGAATTCGCACTCTGTTTCTGTGAACAGTAAACCTCCCTACTATTATTTGATTGGCCATCTCAGTTATTTTGACATTAGACTGCTGATCTGAAGTGCCTCATATGCGCAGCGGTTGCTTAAATGTTTTGCTAGAGCCACGCACATCTGTAGACTAGTGCAGGTTAATTCTCACACTTTATGAGTATTTGTAGCTCCTAACAGGCTGAGGAATGATTCCCTCAAAATCTACATCAGTATGTAGTTTTCCCTATTGCTCGCATGCCATAGGATGCTGACCCCTGGTCTAAAGCATGATTACAACAATGATTGGGTTCTAACACGTCGTCGAACCCCAATGTCTATAAATGCACCCAATGCATTGTCTACATGAATATTAAAATCAAGCAGGATCCAATTACATAATCTGCTTAACCTAGTCTTAAAAATTATGTCCTTTTTTGTTCTTTCATATCTTTGTAAAGTCAAATGGGTAGAGTGGTTTAATTTAAATCTGAAAAGTACGACTGATTACCCCTAAAACTAGTTCTTAATACAGTCATAGACATAGTGGCTATGTTTATGCATCTGGCTTCAGTTCTAACTTCGATAGAAAATCGGAAAATAATTTAAACTAGATAACATAACATAAAGTACCATCAAAAGAATTGTACTTGAAGCCAGACCTCTAAGAAATATGGAAAATATTATTATACAATGTAGCAACACCTCCCTTTTAGCCATTTGGATGAGGCTTGTGTTTATAACAATAACCTTTGGGGGTAGACTCATTTAAATAAATAACTGTCTGGTTCAGAATTAACAAAACTGAAATAATGAGTCATTACATCATCAGTCCTTCTTCCAAAGCTTTTTCAGAGTTTATTGGTAGTTGGCAAACTAATTTATGGGAGCTTTACTGCCACCAACGGGACTGTGGATCAGGATTATTTGCGTATAGTGGGATGAAATAAAACATAAAAACCAAGCAAAACAAATCGAAACTAATTCAAAAAAGCAAAATACTATATTCTTTTACATAACCCCTTAACTGTCACCCGTCCACTCCTAAGTGGGACACCTAAGATTACTTCACCATTTTACAAATAAATCCTAATTTAATCATGACAAATTATATATAGTTGGAAGGTCTAAGACTCCTAAATAGATACCATTATTATACCATTTTTTGTGTTACTAATTGTGTAGTAAAAGTAATAGATTAATTTATGACAAGTGTACGCCTCGAAAATTGTCTTGAAACGCTTTCTTTGTTGCTTTTTTCCCTATCACGCTTTACTAATTCTATAAGAAATTCTATAGAAAACTTAAAATGTCAAAATTCATCCGTTGAAAACCATTTTAAAATCAGACATTGCATTACCATGGAAAATGTAGATCACAATCATATAAAAAATATTTTCATTCCTGAATGATAAAAAATGTTTTTGAGTACAGCATTTTCATGTCTATGTTCGGAAATGGGAGTGACAGTTAAAAGGTTAATGTACTTTCTTTTATAAACTTAACATCAGTTATCTTACTAGCTGTTTTCCCTAATAAACCCAATAAAGAAAAGTCATGGCCTTATTTTAATGACTGAATAAGGTGATATCACTCATTGTTGTGTTTCCTACAATGAAGTAGTACATGATCAACTGTTTCTTGTTGATACGGTTTATGCATTCCCCAGTTGGGTGCTTGCCAATTTTATATAATGAACTCTTAAGTCCAGTATGACCTATTCTCAGCCAAGTTATGACATTTCCTTCCATTTGTTTCCTGCTCTCCTTCCTCCCAGCACCAAGTGGTTTTTGTATATTTTATAAAAGTCTACCTGTTTCATTGTCATCCCAATATACCTGCCATTGTGCTTATGTTCTGTGTAATGTGTAATTCAGACAGAATATCCACGTTTTTATTTCCCTCCACACCAGCATGAGCAGGAACCCAAATGAAGCGTGTAGATATACCCTTAATTTTTGTATCGTACAACTTGCAGAATATTTCATTGATGATAATTATGAGAGTGACATACACAACATCACAACGAGTGAGAAAGTTTGTCATGAAGCACACTAAATCTCGAACCTCTGGGGAATTACTTATTTTTAAAAGGCATTTGTTTAAGATTATACATAGCCTGACTTCACCATTAAAACAGTTTGCGAATATAAGAACAACTGCTCACCGGTCTACAAGGGGTGAGGATTTGTATTTTTAGTAGTGATTTTTATTGTCCATTCACGTATCTATATTTTTTTAGTTTTAAACTCATTCTAATTCTGGCACATTTACAGTTTATTAATGTGCATTGCCCCTGTAAACAAATAAACTTAAACACATTCATAAACATAGTTCGTAATAAAACAGGAATCAACACTGGCTTGGCTTTTTAGACATTGTGACAACAATGGGATTTGAAATGTTGTAAAAGCAACAGGAAGATGCCGGTTTTATTATTCGACAGGTGAGCCCGATATTTTATGAACAGATAAACTGCCATATATAGCTCTTGAACTGAGTTCATTGTAAAGCATTATTTATTTGTGAACGATCATTTCAGTAGCGGCTGTTGTAGAGCTATGTTGGAATTTATTTTAAAGAAAGTACACTGTCTTTAGTGATTCAACTTAAAGGATTTGTTCACTTCTAGAATTCTTTCTTTCTTTCTTCAGTCTAAAAAAATAAGGTTTTTGAGGAAAACATTCCAGGACTGTTATCCATATAATGGACTTTACTGGTAGCCAACAGTTTGAAGGTCCAAACTGCACCTGCAGTTTTGAAGGTTTCAATACAGCTTCAAAGGGCTCTACATGATTTTGTCTAGCAAAATGTTCAGTCAGTTTCTAAAAAACAAATAAAAACAAACTTTATATATATTTTAACCATAAATGCTTGTCTTGCACTAGCTCTACAATGCGCAACTTTATGCATTGCATAATCAAGCTGGAAAAGTCACACACGTTTAGTTCTTTGTCTGTGTACTCCGGTTCAAAAAGGTAGGGTAACACCATCTAATTTTCTTCTCCAACTTCAAAATCATCCAACATCGTTGTTTGTCCTTTTTTGTAAAGAGTGTTTGTCTTTGTAAACACTTCTGTCTATGACACACATGACCTTTCCAATGTGACTATGTGTGAGGTCGAGCTAGTGCAAGACAAGCCTTTGTGGTTAATAAGTATGTATTTTTTATTGTTGTTGTTTTTTTGTTTTTTTTTTAGAAAATGATACATGATTTTGTAAGATAAGACCCTTATTCCTGGGATCGTGTAGAAGCTGCATTGAAACTGCAATTTGGACCTGCAACCCATTGGCTACCATTAAAGACCATCACATCAAGAAAAATTCTGGAATATTTTCCTTAAAAAACTTAACTTCTTTGCAACTGAAGAAAGAAAGATATGAATTTCTTGAATGACATGGGGGTGAGTAAATTATCAGGATTTTTTTATTATTATTTTGGAAATGAACTAATCCTTTAAGTTGAGATCCTTTAACTTCCACTGCATTCAAAACACATCTGCCTCCTCCGCCAAAATTATCTCTCTATTATGACTCTGATCGGTAAATCTATGTATTTCTCTCAAATCTGTCTAAATCTGTGTTAGTGAGCACTTCTCCTTTGCTGAGATAATCCATCCACCTCACAGGTGTGGCATATCAAGATGCTGATTAGACAGCATGATTATTGCACAGGTGTGCCTTAGGCTGGCCACAATAAAAGGACACTCTAAAATGTGCAGTTTTACTGTATTGGGGGGCTCTGGGGGGGGTCCGAAAACCAGTCAGTATCTGGTGTGACCACCATTTGCCTCACGCAGTGCAACACATGTCCTTCACATAGAGTTGATCAAGTTGTTGACTGTGGCCTGTCAACAACCCAATGGCTATGCAAAGTTGCTGGATATTGGCAGGAACTGGAACACGCTGTTGTATAGGCTGATCCGAAACATACTCAATGGGTGACATGTCCATTGAGTATGCTGGCCATGCAAGAACTGGGATGTTTTCAGCTTCCAGGAATTGTGTACAGGTCCGTGCAGCATGGGGCTGTGCATTATCATGCTGCAACATGAGGTGATGGTCATGGATGAATGGCACAACAATGGGCCTCAGGATCTCGTCACAGTATCTCTGTGCATTCAAAATGCCGTCAATATAATGCACCTGTGTTCATTGTCCAAACTGCTCACCCACACAACACCATACACGCTGTCTGCCATCTGCCCTGTACAGTGAAAACCTGGATTCATTCATGAAGAGAACATCTCTCCAAAGTGCCAGACGCCATTGAATGTGAGCATTTGCCCACTCAAGATGGTTACGATGATGAACTGCAGTCACTTCAAGACCCTGATGAGGACGACGAGCATGCAGATGAGCTTCCCTGAGAGGGTTTCTGACAGTTTGTGCAGAAGTTCTTTGGTTATGCAAACCGATTGTTGCAGCAGCTGTCCGGGTGGCTGGTCTCAGACGAAGATGCTGGATGTGGAGGTCCTGGGCTGGTGTGGTTACACGCGGTCTGTGGTTGTGAGGTGGTTGAATGTATTGCTAAATTCTCTGAAATGCTTTCGGAGATGGTTTATGGTAGAGAAATGAACATTCACAGGCAACAGCTCTGGTGGACATTCATGCAGTCAGCATGCCAATTGCATGCTCCCTCAAAACTTGCGACATTTGTGGCATTGTGCTGTGTGATAAAACTGTGTGATTTTTAGAGTGGCCTTTTATTGTGGCCAGCCTAAGGCACACCTGTGCAATACTCATGCTGTCTAATCAGCATCTTGATATGCCACACCTGTGAGGTGGATGGATTATCTCAGCAAAGGAGAAGTGCTCACTAACACAGATTTAGACAGATTTGTGAACCATATTTGAGAGAAATAGGCCTTTTTGTACATAGAAAAAGTCTTAGATCTTTGAGTTCAGCTTATAAAAAATGAGGGCAAAAACTATTTTTTTACAGTATTAAAACATACCACAATGTGTCTGCTGATATTTAGGAAACATGCTCACTTACTTATTTCTCTGAAAAACAATGCTACAGCTAGTCTCAGTAGTATAATATGTAGGTGAGTCTCTGTGTGCTGAGATTTATTTGTCTGCTTCCTGACCTGGGCCCCTGTCAAGTACTAATACTATTTCTATGTGCCAGATTTCTAGAAAGAAGAATTTTTACCAGATCAGGTTTACCTCAGAAACTTTTCCAATTGTCTACAAAACATATTATTCTGCGGTCACCATTTAGACATCTAGCCATTCAGTGACGACAGTCCACTATGTATCTCATCACCACATTAAGCAGGCAAGGGACCAAAGCATATTACAGTGTTTGACATTGTACTTGCAAGTTCACCACCTCTTTAATCCAAAAGACATGCACCGAATCACAGATTGCCCATCCATCCAGGGTGTTCTCTGCCTGTGGCCCGAGACACTGGGGTAGGCTCCAGTATCCCAGCTAGTTTTCAGCATCAAAAACATTATGTAATTCACTACTCACAGTCTCTCCCAAGTCAAGACTTGTAAACAAAAATAGCATAAGTTCTTTCACATTTAATTTACAGTTTAGAAACCTTTTAAGTCATCAAGATTTTTTTTTTTTTTTTTTTTTTGAAGACAGTATCCATCCGGCATTTAATTGAGCATATACCCTCTCAGGCCAATAAAACACCATTAAATTTGTTATTGTCAAGATCCTTCCCACTAGAGTGATTTAGAGCGTAATGTGTTTCAGCTATAATACAGATGGGAAAAATCACGACGAAGGTCGATTGCCTTGCAAAATTTCCCAGCTGCCTGAGATCCCCGAGCACATTGGTGAAGTAGTTCACCAATTCTCCTCATCTGAGCTTCTATTGTAACATTCTGCTTTAGGCTCAAATCCTCTGTCCAAATCTCCAGAGTAATGCTTAACTCCAGTCTAATGCTCAACCAGATGTCTGTTTATGAATCACAATAATCATTATCTGGAGACATTTCCAGAACTGTCAGAGGTAGATTTATAGTGAAATGATATCCTGTCACATTACAATATCAGATGCTCATTATTTGAGAATGGAACATTATGGGGCTGATTGTTACCCAACGCGCATTTAAATCAGGACCAAATATGTCAAAAGAAATCATGTCAATCCTATTGCCATATGAATTGTATTTATTTTCAGACAGTTGAACAGGGAGTTTCATTTGGCTTCTTAAAAGACAATATCAGAACCAGAGCAGAGTTTTACCTTCCAGTTCATCAGGATGGGGAATTCATTTCCTCGAGGGGATTTTCAGGGAAGACATATCCAACCAATACAGTCTATTTATCAAGACATCCTCAGACCTCAGCAATTTGATGAAACAGCAACACACCTCAGACCGAAAAGCTTCAGGTCTCAAGAAAAACAAAAACATTAAAGCATAGGAACTAACTCCATCAGGCAAAATCATAAAATATGCCATTCATAAAGCTTTCATAAAACAAGAAAAAAAGGTGCAACAATGTACATATTATTATTATTATTATTACTACCAGGGAATAACTGAATTTTGGATGTAGGCAAAGGCTATGCGTAATATTATTATATTCAAGACAAGAAAAAGAAAGGGACTTTCAAAAATGAAATGAATGAACAAATGAATGAACAACATATGCGTTTGATGCAAGCAGCACTGAGCATGCAAGCAGCTATAACTTAAACCAAGCAAAAATTCTACTTAAGTATCTGTAAATGTAAGGTCAGAAATTATGAAACAGACGCAAGGATGGTGAGGAACCCAAAAGCAGTATTTTATTGCACAGAGGTGAGTATACTTAACAGAATTGAATAAACTCAGGATGAAGACACAACATTGGAATGGCAATGCAGGCTGATTGCAGATTAGCAGTGAATGGAAAAAGAAAACGATGATGGCGGCGGTGGTAGATGAGCATTATTATGGACAGTGGTATGTTTTCTTGAGAAGCCAGACATTGTGTGGGAGTTACTGGTGAGCTTTTAAGCAGTCCTTGATTAGGTTGTGATTGTTTGCAGATGGAGGTGATTAAAGGGATAGTTCACCAAAAAATGAAAATTCCTCGTTAATTTACTCACCCTCAGGCTATCCAAGATGTAAGTGACTTTTTTCTTTAGTTGAACAGTAAAGCAGATTTTTATCTGTAACCTTGATGATTCATAAAATGCAAGCCTACAGCTACTATCATCAAAAAAAGCATATAAAAAATACAACATTAATACCCATGGCTTCTCAGGATCCATTGAGGTCTTATGAAGTGAAACAATTGGTCTGTGCAAGAAACTGAACATTATTTACAGAATTATTACCTGTAATCAGTATACTCAGGCAAACAGTCTGAAGTGATGTCCAGTTGGCAAACAAATAATTTTTTAGAACTGTTTTTTTTTGGGGGGGGGGATGGACCAGTTCATAAAGAAAAGAAAAATGTGATCTGAAAGAAATAAAAATGACTTTACTTAAAATGTGAGGTTAAGCATAGTATAAAACAGATAGACTTGCCATATATTGATTAAAGGTCTCAACTAGCAGAATACAAGCATAATTGTTTCAGGACATCAAACGATACCAAATACAAGTGAACATTTTGGGCTATGCATGCATCTTTTGGGCTGTGTTTTGGTTTGAAGCTTCACCAAACATTAGCAAACCAGTAGATTGACAGCCCTCTGCATTTACCACTTGCCATAGAATAGAAACACAACTGGAAGATCGACAAGCATCCGCTGGGATCTTATTATTCTTTACTAAAGGTATACAATATTGACAAAAAAAATCTCTATATTTTCAGTAATGATAATTCGACAATATTTTGTGGAGTGTGTTATTGTGCTGCTGGTATAAGGACTACCATGGACAGCTGGCTCCTAAAGTTTTTGATATTCCTCATCTTCTGAATAGTGATCAGTTCACATCAGTGATAGAAATTAATATTGTCCAATGAGTTTTAATAGATTTTTACCTTTTATGGGCATTTTTGTACATTAATAAAGCCATTTTCTTCTAAAAATGTGCATAACAGTTTGAATCAAATTTTTACATTTAACCAGTCAATTAGAATAATACGACATTTGGGCTGTTACCAAGCAAATGAAGTTAGTATTGTCAAAATAAATGTTTGAAATGCAGAAGAAACACAGAAGCTGCATCTGAAGTGGTGTTTAGATGTATTTACACACTGTTTAATGTAGCTCAGATATTTATAAATGCATAAATAATGTTTTGATATTTTAACATGAAATGTTGAATATTGATATTTTAAATTATTTTTAAAAAAATGAAAAGACACTTTAAATGTGAAATTAAGTCTGCCAGTAGGTGGCAGCAAGTTACTGTTAATAGGTGAGTCATTGCGATTGAACTGAAACACTTAAACTGTTGATTCATTCAGGAACGAAATACTGTTATGTTGCTCAGAGACGCAAAACAGGGCTGTGTTTGGAATGATTTTTGTTGCTGAAATTGAGCAAAAACATGAAATATGCTGTCTAAAATGTAAGTCTCTTAATTAACTTCTTGTTTATTGAACTGCTGTAAAAATCAATATCACACTTATAATCTGACTTTTGGAGAAAAAACGTGATTCTTCGTGTGATATTGATTATATGAAATTATATAAAAATATAAATTTTCTGCCCCCATATATTAAACTATGTGATTATTCTAAATGCATTTTAATAGACTGAATCATGTAGTGAAAGAAGGCACTCTAAATGTGCGTGCACTAGACTTTACATAATGTATGTGTGCACTTTCTAGGTTTGTTTTGTTAGGTTTTTGTGATATACATGATAATGTCAAATCGCACATTGTTAAAACAACAATTACATTATCGCAGACAAGTGTAGCCTCTCCACTGGTGTGTGGAAGCCCACAGTTTCACATTGCAGAAGAAATTTTGGATAAATGTGTTGGCAAGATTGGAAGCTTCAGTGCTTCAGTCTGTTTAGATTAGAATTTTTGACAATTTGAGTTTGAACAGACTCATTTGAACATTACATCAGTGTAAGGCTTTTTGAGTTTTGTCTGTACAGTGTAGTTTGTCTGTAGTTTTGTCCTTACAGTGTTCTGATCCAGAGATGCTGCTCTCTTATTTTTCAGTGAAAATCTGTGGAATGCTTGCTAGGATGCTGTAACTTTTTGCCAGGGCAGCTATAAAGTTGGTATGTCATTAGTTATTGGCTGCTTGCCATGTCAAATGAGCTCACTCCTATGACATTTATTTCTGGATATATGATCTCCACAGTCCATTGCCGAAGTTAAGTTAAGTCAAGTCACCTTTACTTTTATAGCACTTTATACAAAATAGATTGTTTTTAAGCGGCTTCACAAACTTTGCAGACTTCAAAAATCCAAATTGTGAAAGACAATTGTGCCATTATTCAGCTCCATTTCTGCCCAGTTAAGTGACTGTGTAAAGTTCATTTAATATGAAATAAATTCAATTAGGTTGTAAGTAGCTCTGTAGAAGACAGTAATATCATTATTCAGCCTGAGACAGTTCATTATTGATTTAGTTCAGTTCAGTTCAATAACAGCAAATTAAAATAGCTTTAAGCATGATAAACTCCTTCTTGTTAAATCTGCATTTTGGTACCAGCTCGTGGTGGCATGACACTTTCATAGTTGGCCAAAGGGAACTGGGAACTGTCTAGTTGCAGAGGTCTTCACTGAGGATTTGTACTGAGGGCTTGTCCAGTCATCAAGGTCTTAGCTAAGGATCTGTGGGAAGTCTACAGGATTTTCACTCATTAGGCTACCAAAACACAGTGTGAATGAGAGAGAGAGAGACACAGAGAGAGAGAGAGAGAAAGAGAGAGAGAGAGAGAGAGAGAGAGAGAGAAATAAGGATCTTAAGACCCTGTGTGTGTGGTCCAGGTATCCCCAGAAGGATAGTAAAACATTACATTTTTGATGTTGTGGGGACAAGATTTTGGTCCCCTCGAGGAAATAAATAGCTTACAAATCATACAAAATAATGTTTGTTTGTTTATTGAAAATGTAAAACACTTTCTGTAAGCAATGTCAAACAGCAATTAAAGAGCCAAGCACAACAGAGGCAAAATGATAAGCTAGCATGGCAGGGGACATCAGGCTAACTGAAAAAAATTAAAAATTAAAGATTTTAAGCAAAATGGCTGAAATGCATAAACACAACCACTTGTAAAGTGATATAATTGCTTATTACTTGATATGTTAAAAGGTTTTGTCTATCGACACAAAAGCCATAACTTTTTGCTGGCATGTTCTGAATATGATCTGAATTTGCTGAAAATTGGACCAATGACCTAGGAGGAGAAAAAAGTATGTTTTTAAAGCGTTTTGGTGGACAGGAACTTCGTTCGACTACGGAATCATTGGAATGAATGTTCTTGATATTATACAAGGAATCTATTGAGACCAGTCTCATGACACTGGGCATAACTAATAATAAAAAAAACTTCTAATTTGTATCATTTTGATTATCATTTTTGACCACAAGGTTGTGCTATCCCAAAACTTTCCCCAAAATTAAAAATGTCCGGCACCCAAAATGGCTAGGAGTGTTGCACTGAATCAAAAGAGACAAGCCTTGTGGTTAAAAGCACTACAAAATAAAGATGGCTTCACATAACTGGTGCTTGGCCCCTAATAACTCTACAACTAGGTAGATCTCCAGGAACAGGATTGGGCAACCCTGTCTAACTAGCATCAACAAGGAGGATTGTGTTCACACCCCTTATGGAGGTTAGCATGGCATACCCTTCTTTGGGCACAGGACAAGTCCTGTCACTAAGAGCAGTACGTATCCTGGTATTGTAGAAACTAGAAGTGGGCTTCCTATCATTGCACAGGCTGAAGCTTGGTGAATGGAGATTATGCCCTCTGGCAAACTCTCCTGTGCCTCAGAGATAGACGCCTTGGCACGTGTGTGGCTGAAAGTATGACTCTATGCCTTTCCACTGTTTCCAAGTGAATATTGGCAATTCTAGTTAGAGTCTGGAAAAACAGAGTTTGACATCTGTTTGTAGCACTGTACTTGTCAACCAAAGTCTGGTTTGTGAACCTGGTTTACCTCCTAGAGTTTCCTCTTTTAAGGGCATGTCGATAGAAGATTCTGCGGAAGGCCGGGCCTCCCTATATATGTTAATCAGGTTTTATAATTAGACATGGATGCTACTCCTGCTTTCAAGAGTTTTATCTGTCTGAACAGTGGTCAGTCCAGGTTTTATGGTCTTGTGGTGTTAAGGCACAAGCCAGTCACTCATATGTCTGTACAGTGTTTTGAATCTGAGATATGGCTTCAAGTTGCTGTATGGTCGCTAGGATGTTCTAAACGATTGCTAGGCAGTGACTACACAGTTGCCAAGGTTACATTTACAAGGGTGCATTTCCCAAAAGCAACTATAGTTGTAATTTCTGTCATTACCAATAAAGTTCATTAGAACTTGCCACTATAGTTGGCTAACAATGCTTTTGGGAAACACACCCCAGATTGATTGCTTTCCTGAATGAAGTGAACCTATCAAACTAAAGTATCAAAAGTTTTCCCAAATATCAGCACAATTGCAAATGTGAGTCATTTTATATAACCATTAGAAAACAGTTAAATTAACAATAAGATAATTATATTTTGACTGCTGTTGCTCTGTTTCCAACAAAAATTGTTCCAAACAAAGCATAACAGTTGCCCATTGTTGAACAATTCAGCGTTTTTGATCCATATCCTTTATTAATCAAGTCAATGATTCAACGACCCATTCATAATTGCAGTGCTCACTTACTCAGCTGGTAATGTTTTTTTTTTTTTTTTTTAAATAAACATAGAGTCTAAGCAAAATAAATAAATAAATAAATAAAAAATTACATTTACTTTGAATTATGTGACTCTGTCTCTATCCATATGCTCAGATTTTAGTCTTGCTCTACTCTGGTCTCAGTCTGGTCCTTTTAACATAATTTAATAGCCCTGGTTTGGCATTGGTGGTCCTGTTTAGCACCTCAAAATGGGCCCACTCTCTGACAAATTGAAAGAGTGTGTGTGAACTCTTTCTCTGAAACACTCATCCCTCAACTATGACATTAAAATCATAAGGAGTGGGAAAAACTGTACTGTTTTTACCTTCTGCTCTCCCTCTTTTTCTCTAAAAGCAAAAGGCCACCCAAACAAAACTGTGCAACATTACAACACTCCATAGCATTCCTGCAAACACAGAAAAAAACATGCTAACCCTTCTAATAAGCCGCAGCTTATGTCCAAGTTCCTGTTGTGTTTTATTCCCCGTCTCAGGAAATTTAAACAGGCTTGTAAATTTCTCCACCTGTTTGGAAATGTCTTTCATGCACTTGGTCTCTGTGTAGAATCATAAAGGAGGCAGCTATTAAATATATAACATTTGCTTATGCTGAGCGCTCCTTCTGGGCAGAATTAGTCATTCCAACAGATCTCTGCTAACCATTCATGTTATTTTACATCATGTTTACAGTCAATGTCAAATTCACCAAGAACACACCTACTAATGACATGGGCTAATATTTGTCACCATACAAGAAATGTTGGATTTTGCCAACATAAATCATGTTTAATTGCTTGTCAAATGACTAATAAAACCAGCTAATAGTTAAAAGGAACAATAAGACTAATCAGGCTTGTATATTCAACAAAACAACACAGTTCACTACATCTTGAGTGCTATTGTAATATAAAACTAGTCTGCAGTAATGTCTATTGGGGAAACATGTAAAACAAAACATGCTTTGTTAAAGCATGAATCATTCAATGCAAAAATATTTATTAACTTGTCTAAATCATTCTTTTGAGGAGGGGCTGTACTGTTCTAGGTGAATCAGTGTTTGAGTACTGAGATAATTCCTACAGCTGAAGTATTGTTTTGCCTAATTAATAGATGGTTTATGGATAGTTGCATGACATTGGTGTCCTCATAGTCCTGACATGAGTTTAAAAAATGGTATGTAACATTTCTGTGAACCATTTTATCACACCAATCTCATTCTAATACAAGCATATATAAAATGCTTATATTTTTGAAATATAAAAAGAGTTTAATGTAAACTTTCAATGCTGCATATTCAACACGGTTTGTTAGTTTTTATAAACTCAGACAAATTATTTTCTGAGGTGAAACTGTAGCATTTTTGTGTATTTTTCAGGGGGATAAAATAAAGTTTAAGCTTAACCAGAAGTGTTTTACAAAGTAAAAATTTACACGCCTTTCAAGTGTTTTGCCATCTAAAATATGGCTTAATTTAAAGTCAATACAAAATCAGAATTTATCTTATTTACTTTCTTAATACACATGCTTGTTCTTATTATAAATGATTCTTATGTGGATGTAACTAGTACTTTAACACATAACTGGAAAGTTGCTGATTTGATCCTAAATGGTTGGTCCAATCAGTTGTATTTTTTAATCATTCTGAGTCTGTTTCTCAAAGGTTATGTTAGATTGGTTTGAGTAATTGTGGTATAAATAGAGTGGATTTGGGAAATAATATGAATGTTTACACGTAATTTTAACATAGAATTATTGTCACCCTATTTTTTTTTCAACATAGGCAAACAATAAGCATTACAAATAAAATGTTAAAAGTTTCATATAGTGCAGTGAAAAATTATTGACTCCACCTCTAACATAATAGAATTTTTTAAAGATCTCCATGTCTATAACCTTCACAGTCTGCCTGCACATTAAAATTTTACTGTGAACTGTGAAAGCAATTTGTACGAAGTCTTGTTTTTCTGCACATCTAAACTGTCAGAGGCTCTTCATTATGTAACACAACTCTTGAACCTCTTACCTGTCAATTCTACCCCGACTGAACTAAAATCTGCCTTCAATGAAACAGGAGAAATGGAGGAAACACCAGACCTCAAACAGTCAACCACAAACATTTGTATGGCCAAAGCCTTCTGAGTGAATACCAATTTAGTTCAAGGAATTCAAGGAAGCAATGTTACAGAACCGTTTCATACGAGTTGAGTAAAGAATCTTTACATTCTTTTTCCACAGACTTACTGGAAAAAGGTCAAATGTAAACAGCTTACCGCATTTTTTGTACACATGCAACATACATTGGTGCCATGGAGACTTGAGATGTAATGTTTAATGCTCCTCAAAAGCTTACAGGTTTCATTCATGTTCAAAGGCAATGAGTGTCCTTATATATACAGAAAAAAAAAACTGCAGTCAACCCTGACTTTTAAAAATTATATTTATTTTCTTCAGTTTTTGAAACTGTTGGAAACTGTTAGCATAGGATGCTTCCTCGCCCCCTCTATAGCATACACCTTTCCTTACACACTTTGTAAAATTACTACATTGGTGAAGGCCAAAGCCTGTCCAGAAGCCACTGCAGGTCTGATTTGTTTTGGCTAGGCTCCGCTCTGACATGCCTGGGAAGGGCAAGGAAAGGAAATGGGTGGACCAGCAACTCTCAGCTCCCCCAGAGAAGGCCTGAGAGAAGCCAATGAGAAAGAGTGTGTGTTTTTTCTCTCTACTCTGAGCTTGTAAGACAGAGCCTGGGCCCATCTGGATCTAATAACCTAGCCCAAGCTGCTGCCCAACAAATTCAGACTAGATTGCCAGCCCTGCTCAGGGAACGCCGCATTGAGTGCGGTCACACTCGGCAAGGGGGGTTAGTAGGGAACATGCCATGCATGTCAGCTCCATGGTCCCCAAGCAATTTGTTCTCTCAACACTGATGAGCACCAAATGCAGGCCCTTAAGAGCACCCTTGGGTCTTGTGGTGGGTATAAGTTCTGATGACTGTAATGATGCAGGTTTGCCAATGGTGGGCAGTGTAGCAGTTTATTCCAATCTGTTATGGAAACATGTTGACTGGTTTGTCCAAAAAAATCTCAAAATATTATTCTTCATATTTATTCTCTAAGACCAGAGGTGCCCTATCCTGTTCCTGTAAAGTTCAGCTCCAACCAGCTAATTAGGATCTTCAGGAATACTTGATAATTACAGAGCAGGGTTTGCACTGAACTGCAAGGATATAGATCTTGTGGAGCAGGATTAAGCATCCCTGCTCTAGACCACTGGTTCTCAAATCCTACCAAATGGCAGATTACTTTAACACCAAAATAAAAATGTATTCAAAAACATCGAATCTTGAGGAAACCACCAACAACCTCAAAAAGAATGTTTGGTACTCTGGAAAGTCTCAGTTTTACCAATCCATACAACGTACTAGCCTTTTATAGTTTAGGCCACTGCCCTGCTCAAAACATTTATCAGGAATAAGCTAAGCATTGCACCTAACCAAAAAAAAAAAAAAAAAAAAGACACTGACTGTCCGCACTGCCATTTGTATCTGATATTTACATTGGTTGCTATAGCAATGACCTAAGTATTAACACAACATCAAGTTACTTTCCTTTACAACAACTCAGTTAGCTGTCATTGTGGAAAGAGAGGACAGAAAACTGGAAATTCTGACTCTGTTCATGCTATTATGACATCTCAATTCTATGTGGGTGATGTGAATGCAAGGTCACTTGAAATCTGATTTGACATGCTGAATATCATTTGTCGGTTCATTTATAAAAATCTAAATCTAATTTCAAACCACATATAAATGTGATTTCAAATCTGGTTTGTAACAGTCTTCTTTAATTTATTGTTCTCTGAACTACAACAAAACATTTCAGTTGAACATATCATCATCTTTGCTGCTTTGTCTGAACAAAGCCTGAGAGTTTTGCTCATTTAAAAGTGATTTATGTAGAGTTATGTAACATACTTTCTTTCTGATTGGCTACTTTTATGACTGGTTAAAAAGTACAGCCTTTATTCAAGTCTCTATAAGTCTCTCTAGGGCTTTAAAGACTTAAAGTAGTGATCAATGGATAGTATCTTGCTTCAAATTTCACACAGTTTATGTTTTACCCTGGGTTAACTATTCATCCTGGGTATTTATTTATTTCATACTGTACATTCTAAAACCTTGTTAATGTTAACATTCTTATTTGCATATTTGTGTTGTCAGAGTCACTGATTGGTTGAACACAGCATGTTTGCATAAGGCCTATATAGTTGTGCATCTTCTTCTTACATTTTGCCAAATGTACTATCAAGTTTTCAGAAATGGAGCTACTTCTTTTCGGACTATAGAGATAAGAATGAAGCTTTCTTTACTCCAAACTACACATTTTCTGACACAATTCAAAGCATGTGAATATTAAGCATGCAATTGGATATTAGTTGCTAAACATTTTTCATCAACATTCTAACACTGCATAGTTTCATACTACACCTTTGGCACTGTGGCATTAACGGCACAAAAACAGTGCTAACTGGGTTTCATAAATTACAAATGTGAAATGCACTTTTACGTTTTGTTTATATCACAGCTTGGGCCAGAGCCGTTGAGCTTGGTAAAGACGCATTTTAAAGCATATGACAGCCACAATCTCATCCATATCGCTATAAAACCTTGCATTCTGTGTAGAATGTGGTCTGTACTGACTATCGCATGATGCGCTCCGTGCTTTCGTGTCTCTGAACCAGAGCAGAGTGTGTGCACACTCTGCCAGTTATGAAAAGCATATATACACTGTCTGAATCGTTCCCTATCCCCTATATATTGTACTACATGCCATTCACCATACAGAAAAATACAAATTCTGTGAACAAGTGACAGCTGCAGCATCAGGGACACATTAAATTCTAGAGAGCAGTTGACTGGACAGAAAGTTTGATGAGAAGCTGATGTGCAGTGTGATGTCATCAAAATCATTGATCCATATTGGCCGAAAGTTAGAGACTATAACTGTGAATAATTATATCTTGTAAATGCGAATTTTGTCATTGTTTTGGAATACACAATTTATAGATAACTTTAAGGCTAACATATTCATGCTAAAAGCCAAAAAACTTCCATTTGGATTTCATGGGGACTTTTAAAGAGAGAGCGAAAATTACCCAGGGTTAAGCACGGTGAGAAATGTCCTTTAGAAAAGTAATATCACACCTCTTTTAAACAAGCACATAATTTAAAAAAAAGAGAAATTCAGAGTTTTGTGAATTATTTTGTTTTGAAGAACAGAAATTATAATGGATATTATGGCTGTTAAATTATACCCATGACAAATTACATCATAATGATTTAAGTCTGCTTTATCATCATCTCAGGAGAGCAGGGATTATTACTGTTTATGGGCAGTTCCATGAGTTTGATCTGACAACATGTGTGAGCACCAGCTACAATGAAATTAAATATTCTCTTGATGTCATCCACCTCATCCTCTCTAGATCACAGATCCTCAAATTTGCTTCTGCATACCCACTTTTCTGCAGAGTTTATCTCTAACCTTAAACTAACACAATTTAACCAGTTTATCAAGGTGTTCAGATGCTTCAGACACTTTTTTTTTTACACCTGAAGCAAATACAATCAAATAATAATACATCTTGAACCATAGTTACTAAAGCAATGTCCTACTAATTCTTAAGGAACCAGTTATGTCTGAAGCACTGAGTTACTGCCACAGTTGCAACATGACAATGCCATTATTTTTTATAAAAATAATTGTTCTTGCATGTATGTGACAAACATCGTATAAATAAAGTGTCTGCCATTGGGAGATACTTGTAAGGCTCATTTAAACTTAGTATTTTTATTTATTTTTTATCATTTATATGTAATGTAAATCTACATCGCTCTTCCTAATATACTTTGTAATAGTGATATCCCCTTAACAGATACAACAGAAAACAGGGCATGCATTAAGAGTTCTGTGCCTCTCTCTTATCAGATTTTCAACTCAACACCCACAATTTAAGTAAAAAAAATATTTTTTTTAGTTTTTATTTTTTTTATCATTTTAGCACTTTTAAAGTGGGTGGGATCATTTGCTGGATAACAGATTGTCAGGTGTGGCTGTGTAGCAGAACGATAAAATTTCAAACAAGGATTCATGATTCATCATGTCTCCACAGACCCTTGAGACGATGTGTTTAGTAGACGAGTCAGTGATAAGATGTTGCCCAGATAATCCCACACAGGCTTGCTGTGTAAAGAGAAACATTTGGAATGTTAATCCTTGCTAAATTGTTGTCGCTGTGTAAATATTTATCATGGCAAATTTGCTGTTGTTTAAAAAAAAAGACACCATTGCACCAGTTCCCAGGCTTCCAGTGCATTTCAGAAGCTTTTGGTAAATGAAGTCCTGATCTGAATTACAGTAAATGGACAACACACTAATTAAAGAGAGGACAGTAAGCATTTACTATCAATATATTTAATAAATTATGAGAATTCTTTAAATGGACCTGTGACCAGAGATGCTGGGATATGCTCTATCGTCCCTTGTGACCATACAGCGGGTAAACAATTTGCCTCAGAGTCATGGATTGTAAAAGAGTTTATTTATGTCCTACATATAGGTTCTGCAGTGAAAACAAGTAAACATTTTCAGCTGATGCCAAAACACAGTTCTTCTCTTTTTGGAAAGGCCAAGTCAAACTAACAAATCAATACCTGGCCAAGTAAATACACAAACAACTTCTCCAACAGTTCTCATACTTGTTTGTCTTTTTTGCATGTTGCAGTTTGAGTCACTTGTACCTTTCCCTGTCCATCACTCCACCCAGTGCCTCATGGTCATAACTCTCGTACATGTCAATTAACTCCATAAATAAACAAAAACAATCAGTCCAAGAGGTGTGGAAAGGTGAAAAGACCTGCAAGCTCTCCAGATGGAAGTCAGGCCTGACAGCATTGGGTTTGACAGTACACAGAGGAGGGAGTCTTGTTGTTTGGAGTCTCTGTAAGTGTTGGGGGAAAGACTGAGGTGGAGAAGGTTGCGCCCAATAACGCAGGTGACTCATGGGATACTGTGGTTCACGGTCAGGTCAGCACAGGCACATTTGGCTGCTCTGATAGCTCTTGGGTTTGCAGCTGAGGTAAGAGAGGTCTGTGTGTGGCTCGTTTGTTCACATGGGCGGCAGTGCAAACATAGCAATGATCACCACGGGAAAGTTCCAGTATCTAATGTGTGATCTCTAATGCATGTTGACTAAACAAGAGCGGCAACACACATAAGAGTAAAGTTTTAAAATCTGCATTAAAGACAATCAATCATGTTAATCATTGCTCTCCCGGACTTGTTAACACCTTTTGCCAAAGAAGGGACTAAACCTGGAGCCAAATACATGTGAATTAAATGCCTAAAGTCATGTTCAGTAGGGTCTGGACTACTAACATAAACACTGCAGTTTAGGTCTTACAGCCACAGTGTGTAATTTCTGCACTGCAAGTGTCACCAAACAGAAAACCCAAAATAACAAGTTGTGTTGAGATAGGTTCTATTTTGCTTTTTCAATGGAAATGGATGTGAAGAAATGCATCAGACTACTTTCTTTTTCTTTGGTTTAATTGCAATTTACATTCTTAGCGCATGTCGCCACCTACTGAGAGATTGTGCAATAATTTTTTTATCATATTGTTTGTTTGTTGCTTAATTCATAAATGAAAAAGGAAAGACTGAAGCAAAATAGCCTGTGCTTGTGTAATCCATGTTGAAAAATCCAGCATATGCTGGTTAAGTATGTTTTCAAGCATTGCTGCTGGTTTGAGCTGGCTTAAGATGGTCTTTAGCTGGTTTTGAGTTGGTTTAAGCTGGTCATGTGCTGATCCTAAGCTGATCCTGAGCAGGAGCTAGTTGCTTAGGACCAGCTAAGAACCATCTTAAACCAGCAGCCATGCTTCAAAACATACCTAACCATGCTGGTTTTCGCAACAGGGATGCTGGGTAACGAAAGCGAGCTAAAGGCGCTTTATTAAGAAAGCAGAATAAAACAAACAGGGGAAACCAGGAAACAATAGAACACATGCATCTACAGAAAACAGCGACTGACAATGAACCAGGCAGAGCTGTCAAAAAAAGGACAGACAGTTTAGTAGCAGCCTCTTTGGTTATAACAAAACAGGTCAAAGGTTCAGGGACAGATTCTGTGAGCATGACATGTCAGACAGAAAGTTCAGGGATGACCTTTGAGGTTGTGACAAACAAAGGGTTCAGGGACAACCTCCGTGGTCATGACAGGACAGGCAAGGTATTTAGAGATGGCCTCCATGGCCGTGACAAGACAGGCAGAGAGTTTAGGGATGGCTTCCTTGACCATGACAGGACAGGCAGGGAGTTCAAGGATTATCTTCTTGACCATGACAGGACAGGGAGGATATATAGACAGCCTCCAGCTATGGAAGAGTTTGCGCAGATGCCACCACCTCTGGAGGAGCTGGAGAGCAGTGTGAGGCCTACACACACAAATGGCAACTGTCATCACGGACAGTGCACCTGATAAAGACAGGACCGCCAGGCTAGAGAATGCTGAGGCCACAGGGCTAGAGAACGTTGAGGCCACCAGGAGGCCAGCTGCTCGCACCAACATCGATGGTGTGTTCTCCACACTGGACACCAGTATCAAACACTTAGGGACTGCCTTTGTAGCTTTGAGTGCAACATTTATGATGGCTGGAAACACTTGTGTGGCATCCAAGACAGCTGAAGATTCTGGCGTGGCGGCCATGTTGTGAAGATGTTCTGGTGTGGCTCTGGAATGGTGGCTATGTTGTGTCAAGGCTCTGGAGTAGCAGCCATGTCGTGACAACGGTGGCCATGATGGGATGAGGCTCTGGACTTGGGACCACCTGACTCAGGACCACTGGACTTGGATGAACCCTCATCCTCGACTTGGAAGTGCTGTGAATATTGGACTTGCGATCATCAGATTTATCTGTGGTAGACTGTGCTCTGTGGCCACCAGAGCTCAAAGCACATGTTTAGGGGAAGAGTCTTCCTTGAGTGAAGTGGGATCCACTTTACAAGAGAGTGTAATCCATATATTGTTCCAGGGTCAAATTGTTTTTTCCAAAAAGCATGTATGATCTAATAGGTTAATTTTGGCCATAACAATACAGGTCCTTAAAGGGGTCATTGGATGCCTATTTTCTACAAGTCGATATGATTTAGGGTCTTAATGAAAAGACTATAATATACTTTGGTTAAAAATTCTCAATAGTAGTGTAAAAAAAAATAACCATTTACCTTTACCTAAACTGATTCAATTGCATGTTCCTTTAAATGCAAATCAGCTCTGCTCGCCCTGCCTCTTTCTTCTATTAGTGCATTTAGTCACGAAACCTGCTAACTACCATGTTATTAGGAAAGGCGAATGCAAAAATTCATAAAAAAAACATACACTCACTTCTGCTGTAAGTGAAGCTGGATCGGATGATCACAGACCCAGTTATGTAGATCGGGAGGCCATTCTATTCACAAGCAAAAGTCATCCACTGCGTCTTCAGCCACTCAGATGTCAGGAGTAAATGAGGACTACTATGTTCATTTTTACTTCCAACAAAAGAACACCTCAGTTGCTTAGGAGTCATTCTTGTCTACATCCCTGTTCCGGGATCGTAACACTGGCGATCGGACAGTTACAGCTCATTCAAGGAGGGTCTGAGGAAAAATGCCTGTGTCAGTCAAACTATCGAAGGAGCGGCCTCTGTCGGTGTTATGTCACACTGACCATTTGGTTTGCGTTGTAATACCCATGTCATTATAAACATTTGTATAATCATTTTAAACCATCACACTTTACAGATTAAATAAAACCCACTGGGTGGATTTTTATTATTATAGAATATATAATGGTTTAGTTTGCATCATCTTCATAAATTAAATAAAAACAGAAAAAAACTAAAACATAATGATGCACATTCTATATTCGTCATTTTGTACATGTACAGTTAAAAAAAAAATTGTTGAATTTTAGGCAGAAAAGGTAAATCGCCATATTGTTCCAACCAAAATGACTTGAACGCACCTGACGTCATAATGTCCCAGGAGGACTTGAACGCAGCACAAGGCAACAAACAGGGAACTAAAACAGGAAGAAAGCAAAGAAAGAATATTGAAATACATTTCAAAATAAGAGTTCAAAGCACAAGACAAATTAATAGACCAATTATCCATTTGTAAACATTCGGGATGCGAGCGCAGCATGATTGCAGAAAACCCGGGAGAGATTTACACAGAGAATTAGAGAATTACATAGATACGGTACAGAATTTGTTGATTTAAAAAGATTATAGATTATATTGATTAGATGTCATTTTCAAAATGTTATCCACATATTACAAGAGCTTGTCACTCAGCAATAAGCACTGTTATTCAACGAGATAGTCTTACAGATCTGAAACAGGGATTTTTTTGTGGGTGGTTCAAGTGGCAGTCTATGGAGCCATGGAATAAATGAATACTAAAATTCTGACCTTATTTTCACAATTCCGAGATTATATCTCACAACTCTAGTAAGGAAAAACAACTAGTCATTTTCTCTTTTCCTCTCGGTTCAGAGTTTATATCCCACACTTCTGGCTTTTACTCCCTCAGAATTAACAAACTCACTAGTTTTGTTAAACTGAGTTATAAAGTCCAAATTAGGAAATATAAACTCGCATTTGCAAGAAAAAAAGTCCGAATTGTGAGATAAAATAAATAAATGTTATGTTAAAATGTTAAGTAATAGGTTTAAATAATATTTCATGCTGTAACTGTAGGGCTAATACAATAAGTCCCCAATGAACAGCATATGTGAATGCACGCAGCTGCAAGTGACGTCACTGTGACGTCTACTGAAAATTGGTCTATACATTTTTTATTTAGTCATTTTGCATCTATATGTGTTGTAAGATTGTAAAATATAATCTGGAAGTGATTGTATAGTCCATTATATAGTCCGTGTTTTGATCCAGGCATTCAGTACTCTTTCAGAAGGTGTGTAATAGTGCCCCCTATGGTGTAAGTCTAAAAGCTGGAAGTGTTGTCTTGAGAATGATGGAAAATGTTTAAAAGAGTTAAACATTACATTCACACATTCTGCTGTTTCACTGTGATGCTCTCAGCATTGCTATATTTTTATTTGACTAGCAATTTTGTAATTTTTTTTATAGTTTGAACAGTATTTTTTTTTTTTCTTAGTGCCGGGTATGTTAGTCATTGGCCTCTTTGTTGCCGTCTTTGTAATGACGTCAAATGACGCTTGTCATTGAATTGGGCTGGATGGGTCTGTTGTTAACCTCGAGGGCCATTCCAATTATTATGTGCAAATAGGAAGTGGCAGAATTCTGAGTTCTGATTTGTCTTGGAGTCAGTAAAAGAGGGGAATGGGGGTGGGCGAGGGCTTAGGGAACAGAAATTACAGAGATCACAGATGGATCAGCACTTCTGTGCCACTTTCCCACAGCCTGTCCCCGTCGTTCTGGGATGTCCCGACAGATACTATCAGCTTGCAAATGTTTACTAATAATATCTGGAAGCCATAATAAAATTGTCTGTATTCTTTCATTAGGTACATTGTTTGGAAAAGAACCGCAACTGAACACCTGAAACTTTATCCACATGCCAAGTGCCAAAGCACAATGTTGATTTGTTATTACTGTGAAGTAAGGATACATCTAATAGATGTGGGACCATTTGAGCTCTATCTCCATGAGCTGATATAAGAGCTAATCCAAACAATGAACGCCCTGTAATTGAGAATAATAGTTCATTGTGTACCACCCACCACCACCCAACCAGCAATGTCTGACAATATCATTCAAACAATGAATTAACTTGAATCAAGGATAAACTCAAAACTGAGAATCCCTTACCACTTAAACCTCTTAAACTAACTAAAAAGTATATTTATATATATTCAAGTAATTCTAAGTTCAGAGCAAATTATAAGAAACAGTTCATGGTTCAAAACGTAGTACAGCTGTGCCATGACAACCTTAAGATTCATTGTTGTACGTTCTAATATATATATATATATATATATATATATATATATATATATATATATATGATGACAGTGAAAGGCAAAATGTTACAATGTACTATTTTTAACACACACACACACACACACACACACACACACACACACACACACACACACACACTTGTATATGTGATTTAAGGGGACTCATTATAGCTAATCATACCCCCTAACCCTAAGCATACTCCTTACAGAAAAATAAAGGTTCACAGATATTTTTCTTTTCTTTTCTTTTCTTTTCTTTTCTTTTCTTTTCTTTTCTTTTCTTTTCTTTTCTTTTCTTTTCTTTAGCCATTTGGTTTGCTGTAATACTAATGTCATTATATACATTTATATAATCCTTATAAACTATTCAAGGACACACACATCAGTGATCCTGAAAATCAATGAGTTAATAAATCAATACAGTTCATTAAAAACAGATCACAAAACTTAATAATTTAATAGATATGCTGATACTTTTAACAAAATAACTATATAATGTTGTGTCATTCCTGAAATTCAGTACCTTATTTGTCCCCAGTAAAGATCATGATATTAATGCCTCAAATACAACATCAAGTTGTATTTGAGGTAAATAAAATCTTTTGAACTTTAAACATATATAAATTATTTTTTCAATAATTCAAAAGCATTTTAAACCACCAAATATCACCACTTTTCCTAGGCCTGTGTCTGCCATTTTGATGATGAATATAACACTTAGTATAACTGATTATTTTTTTCTGATTTGGTATATCAGTATTAGTTTTCTCTAATGTACAGTACTGTATCTATATTTTCGAAAGTATTAAATTCATAAAACAAAATAATAATAATAATATAATGGTTTTTAACTTGTCCCTCAAAATATTGTCCACCCTGCTGTATTCGACTACTGGCCCTTTAAATGAAAGTTGGAAAAAGTCGATTACATCATATCAAATGACTGACATCATTTCCTTGGAGAGAAAACAATTGGGTAAGTTGAGTAAGAGCGTCTCTTTTGTTAATTGAATGTTTTTACATTTTTTATCTTTCCAAAGTGATGTGGTCAGCTTCAACATGTCCACCCTGTTAAAAGGAATATAAAGAGTAAATAGAAATTCTTGTTTATAAATATATAATTTTCAATTTTTTATTTGACAGAACTTCTGTGTTAGCATATTTTTTTGCTCAGACAGGTCAAAATGTCCACTCTGTTAGTGTCCACCCAAGTCAAGGTGGACACATTTGGTGTACATAGTGACAGCAATTGATGTTAAAGTTAAAGAAGTAGTGTATTTTTAAACATTTATTGCATTTTACTTATGGTATGTTTTACATATTTTTTCCACCACAACCTGAAAGAAAACTGTATTGTGATTAGCTATATGTCTCCCAAAGAGTGTCCTCACATATAATTCATAAATCTTTCAAATTGTTGTTCATTTGTCTGTAACAGGATGGATATTTTTGGTTGTGCAAAGGCTGACAAAAAATATTAAAATAATATTAAAATAAAAATATCTCCCTATCACAATTGCACAATAATTCTTTTTTTTTTTTTTTTAATGTTTTTAATTTTTTAAGTGTTATGATGTCCAAAAAAGGCACTGAATAGGAACAACCCTGCTGTAGTAGTGAAGTAGTAAATGAGTTTTACTGTAGATGCAACAAGTGAATGATTAAAAAAAAGTGTTTTGTTTGTTTTTTATCTTATTTCTTATTGAAAAAATAAGTTGAGATGGGACTATTGAAGGGCTCATGATTTATTTTAAATGAACTAAATAGCTTTTAGTTCAAGTACCAAACACATTCACTTCACGGTTTTTCAGTGTTATGTTTGTGTATGTGTGTATATGTATGCATACACGTATATCTGATTGTTTTATTTTATAGGCAATACCTAAAAGAGTTGTTTTGGTCACAGTTGTGAATATGGGACTACTGATATACTGCTGACTTCTGATATTCAGTTTTTACATATAACAAGACATTATGGCAACTAAGTCTCAGACTGTCTGACCGCAGATACCTAAAAATAAACAGGGGAGATTTCTGACTTGATTTGTTGCTGTTTTGTACGCATTGTCAAGTTAATTATAATTGAAATGCATTTTCTTTTATTGACCGCAATATTATATTTGTTGAAAGAGGCACTTTTGATTACTTTTGTTAAAGGGTGGGGGCTACTTGTGGTGGTAGCTTGGGGTTTTTAGGAGTTCACCAGACCAGACTGCATATTTCTTCTTTTCCTGTATAAATTTTCATGAAAACGCTTACATGTTCTTGTGTGTTTGGAATTACATTGTGCAGACAACACAAGACTCTCCGTGATAGGATGTGGGAACCAGGCAAGAGACCTTTGCCTAAGTGCATGTTTGGGTGTCAGTTTGACAGCAAAGGTCATTGCCTAATGGGAATCCATATAAATCCAGTGGCCCATCCTTTCCCTTGTTGTTTTATTTCTCTTTAGCCACTAAAGGAAACCATTGAAAAGCTGCTTGTGTAGATATCCCAGCTCTCCACACATGGAACAGTAGGCTAACTTCCAACATACACAGTGGGCAATCACCACTTAAAACACAGAGCGTTTAAAACAAATTTGACATCAGACCATTATGGATGCACTGAGATTGAAAACGGAGGTTTCCTGGCACTTTCAGATTTACTAAGTGGTTGTTTTGATGTAAAAAATCCTTCCTTCTGTCTCCTGAAAAACCTTATGTTGGAAAGAGCAGCCGAGAAACTGTCTGCTGTGGCATTTCCCACAGGCACTGTGTTTGCCATAAAGGAAGTGATACTGGCGTGTGAGGAATAAACTTTCATAGCATCTTGATTTCAATGAAATCAATCATATTCCAACAGATGATCTGTTCTGTCTGTGGCGTGTGAATCCCATGGCTTCTAATTCCATTCTAGTATAAAATTGAATGCTGAGTACATTCATTTTACATTTTATTTTAACGTAAGTATTGATTATTTGGTCATTTCAAGAGTTCAAAGTTTGGCTAGTTCACATGGACCTTTTAGCCCCTGCTGGTAGAAACTGTAACTACACAATTCAGGAGGCACTGAAATCCATTCTAAAGTGTATTTTGACAACTTTTGTCTTTACATTTTTTGCAAGCAACATCGTTTAACTATACATGTTCAGATGATTTGCTCAAAAAGTTCTGTGTCTGGAGCTGAATGTTCATCATTAAAAAATGGCAGCAGTCAATGTAACAACTATATTGTTAGCATAAAAAATTGTAATTAATATTGGTCTTTTAAATAGTTTTTTTTAAAGTTATATATGCTCTGATATTACAACGTGATCTCATGATAATTCATATGTATTTTACGTAAAATGTGTTTCTACAAAATGTACATTTACTTGTTTTTCCAGACACTAAAACGTACAATACTGACGTATTTACAGCATCTAAACATACAAATACTTACATATTTTTAGCATCTTAACATACAATACTGACATTTTGTCAACACCTAAAAACGAATCCTTATAATATTGAAATTGCGAATATTGTTTTCCTTTCGAAGGGAAGTCAAACTGCGTCCTCTAGAGGTCACTATGGGGAACGACTCCTTCGTGACCCGTGTCTGAAGCTTACATACAAAAACTACAGCAGTACTGGCTGGCGACAGCCTATGACGTCACTGCCGTCGTGACTCTTTGCTGCCGGCGCGTCATCCTCTTCTTCTTCTTCAGCGATTGTTTCTGTTTGAAGTCGTGCATCTTTAGTAAGCTTTGTCTTCTTACCTCATGTCAGCAAGCGTTGTTAGAAGTGTGTTTTGATCCGTGTCTTCTATATTAGACACTTGATTACTCACACTCTTTTTGACGCTATATCATCAGGTTGAGATTATGCACGCAATATCCCTGTGGGGCCGTTGCGTGTGTTTGCCCCTCCCCCCACGATTCATGAACTCCGCTGCTAGGCACGGAAGGGATTGAGTTCATGGGGGTCACGGCTTCTCCTGACCGATATTCTGACAAGGGGAGGTTTTCCTGAGCTATGATATTTATGACATTTATGGTATGTTGATACATTACTATAATCTCTGGACTTGTTGGTCCTTCTGTGCAGGTAAGAGCTTTTTTGAAACTTTACTCTCCATGCTACCCATGTTCTCCCTAATGTAAGACTTTATAGCACCTGCGCTAAGCTCAGTTGGTCTTTCTCCCTTGTTGGTTAACCATGTGCTCGCCCGAGGGGCTACTTGCTTCTGTTATCCAACCATCTTCATGCATGTATCGGAGTAGGGAACCCCTCTTGTTTGAGAACGGAGTGGCTCTCCCCTAAATCTCCTTTCCATTGGACAAAGGTGTTTCTGCGGAAACCCCTTTCTGAGCGTTGACTCTGAGAAGCAACAGCTCTCAACAAGCTCTTCAGGTTTTTGGACCTTCTTGTCAACGGGACCCCTGGCTGGTTTGGTCTGGACATCTTGTCATCCTGCAACCATCGCTAGGCACTACAGGGTTAGTCTCCTGATTGCTGTGTCCCTGTTACACCCCTCAACCCTAGGACCTTGGCCCTTCTGTTCAGATAACCTCCAGTTGTCTTCACTTATTTCTGCATTAAAACTTCTGTTGCTGAGGAACAGAACAACTTCGCCCGCTACCTCCACTCTGTGAATCCGTCTCTCCGAGGAGTGAAACAGATTTTCACTGTCCTTCCAGAGCCTTAGAGAGAAATGTTTCTGCGGAAACCCTCCTTGACTGGCCTGAGTGCCAGTAGCTCTTCAGGTTGGAATTGTGGATCTAGCGCAACCGTTGGTTACCCGAAGGCCCCCCTCCCCGAAGGACTGGTCCAGGGGCTCGCCTCAGTTCCAAAACTGTAGGTGCTAGTGAGCTCAATGCTTATCTCAGGACTTGGCAGTGCTCCCCTCGCCGAGGCAGGGTTCTGTAGCACTAGCCTCCTAAGGCTGATTAGTAAGTCCTCCCCTCCACGGAGGGACATGCTCTTACCCACAGCTGCTGATTGCTCCCTCAGGACCCCATTGGAATATCGGTCACTTGCTGCTGTCCAATGGGCTTCCTGCCATCACATGGGCATGTACAGAGATCGCCTCACCCTTCTAGGGTGCCTGGACTTAACCTTGGGAGCTCCTGATATCAGCAGCCCAGGTCACAGACCCTCCTCAGCCCTTGCTTGTTTCTCAACATTAGATGAGCTCAGTACCGCTTCGCCCCGTTGATAGTGCTTCCCTCACCGAGTCGGGGTTGCTTCCTGCCTCATCGGATTAGTTGGCCGCTTACTGCCACCCGATGCGTTCACCTTCCGACACACAGGCTCCGTGGAAGTTGCACAGACCTCTTGGTCTTCTGAAGCTCCATATGACAAGCAGCTTAGGCCATCAGGCCTCTTTCTGCCCTTGTGGTGTCTCTCTGGCACTGCATATGCATGGCAGAGACCCCTCCACCGGGGGTCTTTAAGAACATGCCACTCCTAGAAGGATCGCACAATACCTCTTTAAGCTCTAGGGAAGGTTCTTTGTTCCATTTGGCTCTGACGTTTACCAGGTTGTAGCCTTTGGTGGAATGCTATCATCAGCCTACCTTGCTCCCCTCTAGATTGAGGGTCTCCAATCAGCATGCTGTCCCCTGTCGAGCATTCTTTCTGAGGAAAGAATTCTTTGCTCCAGGGCGTTCCACCCTGGCGGTGCTCTACCAGAGCATTGTAGTGCTCCCCTCTCCGGAGAGTCACTTTGAGCACAGGCCTGCTCCCTGAAGATTAAGAACCTCCCATGGATTTAGGGGGATTTGTTCTTTGCTCTCAGAGCCTCTTTCACTATGCGTGGGCACGACCTATAAATCCACGTTGTGGTAAGAACGCACACTAGTTATCTGTGTTCTTTCTAAAACCCTGTATAGTGGGGATCACGCGTTCAGCTTTGTACCCCTTATTGAGACGTTAGGCCCCGGGTTCCTGGGCTACTCTTCACTCCTATCGGATTCTCCGATAGCCTACCTGACCAGCTTGACTGAGGTCATGCCGATCTCTAGGCAAACCCAGGATACTACCTAGGGTCTGACTCATCCCCTAAAGGAGTCTATCTTTCTGATTCCAAGCTTGAGCCCTGCCTCTGGTCATGCTTTGAGTAGCCTTACCCTACAGGTAAGTCAGGTATGTGGCTCAGGCATTGGCCGTGGGGATTAAGTCACTGGCAGCCGCAGACGTCACTGGGGCAGCTCCCCTCACCTCAAGGGAAGCTGGTACTTAGTGCTCGCCTCATGTTAGCCTGCACTCCCCTCAGCATGGCAGCATGGGTATTCCTGTTCCCCATAGCAACCTCTAGAGGACGCAGTTCAAGTTCCCTTCAAAAGGGAACGTCTCTAGGTTACGACTGTAACCATGGTTCCCTGAGAATAGGGAACGAGACACTGCATCCTCTAGGACTTAAAGCCATTCTTTGGCGTTCTTCAAAGAAGAAGTGGATGATGTGTTTGCCCAGCATCCTTTTATACTGTGCGTTACATTACCGATGATGCGCCGGCAGCGACGAGTCACACCGGCAGTGACGTCATAGGCTGTCGCCGGCCAGTACTGTTGTAGTTTTTGTATGTAAGCTTCAGACACGGGTCACAAAGGAGTTGTTCCCCATAGCGACCTCTAGAGGACACAGTGTCTCGTTCCCTATTCTCAGGGAACCATGGTTACAGTCGTAACCTAGAGGCGTTTTAGTTGTCATACCAATGACCTTACGTTTTCAATCGCATTATTTCATAGTTTAATCGTTTACTTAATATGAAATTATAACATTTCATTCTGTTCTGTGATTTCTACTGCCAGCTTGTTTCCAAAAATAGGTCTACATAATGTTAAACGAGACTACACTTTAAACTCTTAAAATAAATAACATTTCTGCAATCGTTTAAACATTTGTGTAATATTAACTTCATTTCCGTGGTGGGACACAAAAGGCATTTTTTCCGACATGCTGTGACTAACAATAGAATCATAAAATACACTGATCATGCGTCATAATTACAAAATGAAACTATTTTATTTGTGCGCTGTAATCCAGATCTTCAGAATCCATACGATTGTGAGAAACAGACTCAAATTCAAGCCTTAATCTGGCAATCTTTATCTCCATCCCAAGCAGTGAGTCCAGCAGCAACAGCAATAAACCCGCGCTGAAGTGCATTTTACAAAAATGACAGGTTTTACGGCAGGAAAATCACCTGCATTCATCACAGACAGTGTTGCCATGTCCACGTTTTCCCAGCTGGATTGGGCTACTTTCATACTGTTGCCGCGGGTTGTCTTTCGTGTCCGCGGGTTGAAGCGTCTGACCCCAGTAACACAATATTTAGCCCCTGGAATGCTAATTTTACCAGAGAAACCTCACCACAAAACGTGTATTTTAACCCCTGGACCGCAATTTTTACCGGGGGACCCCCCTCAAAACTTGATTGGGCTACTTTTGAGCTTGTTTTGAGTAGCAGTTGGGCAGGTTTTGTTGTGAAAACCTGGCAACCCTGGTCACAGATTACAACATGCCATGTTTCTGGTGCGATGTGTGTGAATGATGTGCGGGCGTCTTCACGGAGCGAATCAGGATAATAATCTGGATAATATTTTTAGTGATTAACAATTTAAAGTCTGCTCTGCACCTCAAACAAGCCTACTGTATTCTGCCAGAGAGGACTGCGGCTGCAAACACATCGTCATTTGGATTACTTTTTGGTTTCTGTCTGTCATGTTTTTCTTTATTACTGTACAGATAGAGTTATGGTTAACGTTAGCTTTAGAGGTAGGAGTGGGATTAGCGACTATAAAAATATTTTATGCTAAATTGTTACTAAATTGGTAATTTCCTTGCATATTTTGGTCAGTTACATTTTATATCCTTTTATATTCGCTATAAAATAAGTAGGTTAAGGTTTGGAGGTTAAGGGAGCTAAAAATCAAAATTGCATATTAATAAAATGATAAAAATGCATATTTGCTATAAAATGCTAAGTTTAGGTTTGGGGGTATAGGATAAGCTGGCTAAAAATCTAAATCGCTTATTAATAAAATGATAAAAAGGAATTGATACGGATATCTTAATGAAATAAAATAAATATAAAATAAATATAAAAATACGTAGCCATTTGTATGTTTGAAACGTTGAAATATGTCTAAATTGTACGTTTTAGCATTGATAAGTACCAGCACAGCACAGGCTTGCTCCAAAAGATGGATATAAATTTTTTTTAAACCAGTTTACGGATATCCTGTAAACTGAAAATACTACATGCAGGATCTGCAAGAGCTGTGCAATAATATCTGTGACTAATGTCAAGAATCTTAAACATGTAAATACATAAACATATGTACACTACCGTTTAAAAAAGGCTGCATTTATTTTATCAAAAATACAGAAAATACACTGTAATATTGCAAATGTTATTACAATAGAAAATAATGGTTTTTATTTTCATATACTTTAAAATATAATTTATTCCTGTGATGCAATGCTGATTTTTCATCAGCTGTTACTCAGTTTCCCAGGCTTAAGTGTCACATGATCTCTCAGAAATCATTCTGATATTCTGAATTATTAGTAGAATTATCAGTTTTGCAAACAGTTGTGCCGCCAATGTTTTTTTTTTTTGAACCTGTATTTTTTCTTTCAAGAACAACATTTATTCAAACTATAAATCTTTTCTAGCAATGTAAATCTATTAGGTCACTTTTTATTAATGTAACAATTTATTCATTTCTTTCAAAAAACAACAAAAAAAAGAATGAATAAACATTTACTGACCCCAAACTTTTGAACGGTAGTGTATATTTTCTAGATTGTCTACAAAATATCTACTTGTTTCAAAAATGTAATTTGTTTAGAAGAATGTACATTTTTAAATTAATAATTATTTTAATCAATTAACATCCATATATTACGCTACCTCATTATTATAAAGTCTTTCTGCCAGTTGTTACAGCTGTCACAACTTTCCTGTCTTCATTTCTTGCTTTGGTTTTCTTGGTCAATATTAGTCCAAGCAAAAGTACTATTAAATTAGAATTAGAATTGTTTCTTGTAATTTATTCTATAAAGAGGGTATTTGAGTTTTTTGTAAACTGAAGTAATCAGGTTTAAACCAGATCTCATGATTTTTTTTTAATTGAACCAATATAAAACATAATTTAAATACAGTGACCGGGTCATCTTTTTTTTTTTTTTTGGAAATGCTTTGATTTCTTTTTTTACCAGAGGAAAACAAAGGGATGTCAAAGAGTTGAAATCTGACATGCTCAACATCCATCCACCCATTTTCCAAACTGCTTTTCCAAAAATCCACGTCAACACATCAAGAACAATCAAACAGCACTTCTTGCTCAGCCAAGACTCAAACCACTGGCTTTCTTGCAGTGAGACAGCAGTGCTACCTACTGAAACATCATGCTGCCTTGCTCAACATGTATTATGTTAAAAATCAATTCTATTCTTTTCATTTATTAATGCTTACAAGACTTGGGAGGGAAGAAAGGTGGATAGAGTCTTTAGGATAATAGTTGTTTTTGTTCTGTGTGTTTTTAGTTTGTATGTCAGTTCTTGTCTGGTTCCTGTTTCCCCCTCTTCCTTGATTGTTTCCAGGTGTCTTGTTAGTCTGTTACCCTTGAGTATTTAAACTCTTTTGTTTGCTGCACAGGTCTTGTCCTTGAGGTTTTGTTTTGATTGTTCTCACTTCTGTTTCTTTGTTTCCTACTTCAATTTTTGATATTGTGTTTAATGTAGGTTCAACTGCTTTTAGATTCTGCTCTCCCTCATCTTAACATTACAGTAGTTCTTTGACAAATGTTTAGCGGTGACACCTCCCTCGGTGTAATCGAGTCAGAGTGAAGAGCCCCCGTGCCAAACACAATAAAATGTATGACATGGGAATATCACATCTGTCTGGTTCTCCAATACTGGACACCATGAGTCAAGTCTGGGATGGGTGGTCTGAAGTGCACTGAGCCTGAATGTGTTTGTGTGTATGTGTACAATATTGGAAAGTGCAAGAGGGGAGGGGGTTTTTCTGATTTTCTCACTGAATATACAGTGGCCTCTTTGCCTTGCATCCTGTTGTATCTTTTTCTTCTCTTTCAAAGTCCTGCCCTCTAGAGAATAACACGTTCAAAGCTAGAAAACAATGATCCTGTGTCACTTTCCCAATACTGGCATTCTCTCCAGTTGACATCCAAAACAGAGTAAGGAAAAAGTGTTTCCAGAACCCAGACAGGCCTATAAAACTTAGGTCTGAGCGTATATGTTTACTATTATCATATTTTTCTTTTGAGACAGTATTTTAGCTTTAAGTGAAACCAAACCATGGACAAGCCCAATTTTTTTGGTATTTCTTTTGAAGTTTTAGGGTTTTTTCCATGATATGTGGGCATCAATTATGTTCTCAAAACCAGGTCCAAATTTAAATTAATTCCAGAGACAACCTCAACATTTGTTATGAAGATCCGTTTCAAAGTGACATTTCATTTGTTGCACAGTGACCAGAAGAGGTTCTCATATGATGCCTAATTCAATTTTTGTTCAGATTTTTGTGCATATGTTCATGGTTTTACATACACACGGCTCTCAGCATTACATACACTAAGTGGCAGTGACATGTGGTGGTCTTTTGGCAAAGTCCCCTCCCTCCAAGTACATAAGAATTTTCTCTTATTATTATACTTTTTCTGCCTTAAAACTGTCTGGTCTGCAGAGAGACCAAACTTGAGGGGATTGTCAGAAATCTCACCTGCTACTCAGGTACACTAGGTGGTGCTATGATAATAAAATTTGCATTTTGGGTCATATCTTCAGAACCGTAAGGGCAAGAATATTTTTTTTTCCTAAGAATTCTTGCTTCATGCTGTACAAAGTGTATATCTATGATTTCATTTCCGATAATCATTTTTTCGGCATTTTGACTTGCTTTTTTTTTTTGTTTTTTTTTGCGAGTTGAGCTATATCTGCTGAATGCAATGTGCAATCTTAATAAACTTTGACACACACAGACAACAGGACATTTTGAGGATGCATACCATGTTTTGTCAAATTCCTCCAATAGTTGGCACTACAACAACAAAAAAACAAAAAACCCTACGTTCTCTATCATATCAAAACTATCTCTCCACCAAAATACATACGAGTGTATGAGAAGCTGTAAAATGTCGGCAAGAAAAAGGTGAATAATCTTAATAAGTCAGTGTAAATGCAGTTTAGAGAATTGTTTCTAAACATATTAGAAATGTTAGAAATGAATAGCTGAAAACACATTACAAAGACTGCTAACTAAGTAGTACTGAGTTGTGGAGTTAGACCGTTAAAACAGTTTTTCACCATTTTTGTGTTTGGGATTTTTTGGGCGGGCCTGAAATCATGTCTTGATGATGCACTGGAGTCAGTGAGCATGGCCCTTCCCCTAGCACTAAAAAAAAGTGTGTTATACTTGAAGCAGCAGTGAACAGACCGACCGGTATGACATCAAAATACCGCAAGAGCGTTTTGAAAGCATACAGAGTTCCAAGAGTACACTTTGCAGGGTTCGAGAACCAGGACATGTGGAGCCATAGATATTACCCTGACTGATCCCGTCTTTATTCTCTACAGTAGAAGAGAAGTAGTCTGAAGGAAGAAATGCTTACATGATACCCTAGGGGTCCCTAGGGGCGCATGTCTCATCTAGCAAGAAAAGGAAAGAACAATTATTTGACTCCCCAAAAAAATATTGACATTTGCCATCTCATAATGATCCAAGATGGTCCTCACCACATCTGGGTGCAGATGCCAAGGACCCACTTTTGACAGCATATCTGCAAGTTCAGCAGTTCTGGAGGTTATACTGCCTTCACTAAGAGGAGATTAGGTTGTGCCCAAGTGAGAAAGTTGAACGTCATTCCCTCTTCTCTATTAATGTATAATGCTGCCCCCATAATGTCCCTTCCCACTAGGACATCACATTCTACCAGGTAAGTTAGGAATTGGTCCAGAGATAAATGAATGGCCTTCAATTCCAGTACTTTGATGTGCTGAGATGCCCACAGAGGTTCCCAGATGTCTCTAGCCTATGCATCATTAAGTATCACACCCCAGCCTTTAGGAAAGCATCTGTTGAGATCAGATGGTTCCACAGAATAGGTCCCAACCATGAACCCTTTATGGTGTTGCTTGGTTCCTGAGACTGGAACACCCTGCCAATGAACTGGAAAAATACATGCAAATCAGTCACATCAATATACAGCATTAGTATTTTGAACCTTAGATGTTTTAGAAACCTGTTCAGACTACTGAGGTCCAAAACGTGCTGTTTATCTTTGGCAATAACAGTAATAAGAACAGAATGTTGTCTGTGCTTCGTTTATTGTTGTGATGACCCAAGGATTGTTTCTAGCACTTTTCCAGACTGCTACATAAGCTGAATCTTCAGGAAAGGGAAGGAGGCTCATCCTCTGGCCGCCTACAGGAAGCTGCTGCTGACTATCCTATGTATAGGTTGTCTGTGACCCTAGTGGCCTTCAACTCTCAAGGTTTTCTGAATCTACAACATCTCACCTTTTTCCTTGCAAGTATGATGGTATCTTGTCCAGTTTCTTCCAGCACCTGACATAGTCTGCATTAAATTGAGAAGTAATTCCATCATCTCCCATGCGCAAGTTTAGGCTTCACATTTTCGGTCTAGCATCTTAACAACACCAGGCCCAAAAATTGCTCTTTTTACCACAGGAAGCCCTAGCAAAGATGCACAGTCTGCTGGGCATGGGCTGAGAGAGCCATAGGTGTCACCTAGTTGTCCACATACAAGGTATTGACCTCCCTACTGTGTTTGCTTGCCCTTTGATACCCTCAACAAAGTAAAACAAACCAGCTGTTATCTTCTTTGGGCTCAGAGATTTGTTGATACCTTGCAGCAGCAGATGGTTAAGATACAGCTGAGGTATAGCCTCAGTGCTAGCCAGGCCAACTTTCATAGCAATATCTCCATGTAACAAGTCCAAAATACTGTCCATGGCCCAGCAAGCTTTGTTCAGATATGGTCTTGGAAAAGAAAGAATAGTCTAGAGGGGCATTAATCTCCAGTATATCAGTCAAGGCAGTGATAGACTCGCAACTGGCCTCAAGCACATCTGGTACTGATAACCCTGGAGTATGGATTCTCATGTTGCACTGTGGTAGTTGCCGAGCTCGAGCCCTCGAGGCACGAAGCTAGGGCAGCAACTGTAGCAGCTACATCATGTCTAGTATGCTTTTGGAGTACTAGTTGAAGAAGGCACAGCTTTGCCACTGTTTGTTGTTGCTTCACTTAATGCGGTCACTGTCACACAAAGAAATGTTGTTCTACTGCATGCTGAGGGAAGGGGCAACAATTGCAGAGAAGACTGAGGATAAGATTCATGGTCTCTTAGCTGCACCTAATTAGGGGTAGGGGAAGCTTAGTTCAGCTCCAACCCTGAAAATACCTCACCTGCCTGTAGCATTAGTAATCCTGAAAAATTGACTAGCTTGTTTAGGTGTGTTTGATTAGGGCTGAACCTAAACTCTGTATGACAGCGGCTCTCTAGGACCGAACGTCCCTACCCCTGACCTAGATGAATTTGTGGCTTTAGCATCCAGCTCTGTAAGCATCTGGATCTTTACCATCACACTAGAGAGGGGATCCTGAAATCTGGTTCTCGCAAGATCCACTTTCCTGCAAAGTTTAGCTCCAACCCTGATCAAACTCACCTACTTGCGATTTATCTTGTTCGAGATGCATTGGCTCTGCGCAGACTGTTCAGCACATGACATCAAAGTACTGCAAGTGCAATTCAAAGTATAGAGTTGTCTGCTCTCCGGTCACTCTTGCAGTACTTTGATGTCATACGATCAGTCTGCGTAGCACTGGCCACGTACACACTGCAGCTACATTCAGTTCACCTTTTACTCCTTAATCGCATTCTGTACACACATAATTCACTAAAATACGGGAGTGACAACTGCATTCGACAGCTGCATTAACTCCCGAAAAAAACAGGTAGTGACAACCGCATTTACAGAAATTCCACGCAGTGTATATGGAACCGAACTAAACAACTAGTTAATGGCGTATCTAAACGTGAATCAGAAATGTGTCTTCGTCTGTACGTGAGATGCAAGAAAATAACAGTGAAAGAAATCTTATCCTTAGCCGATTTGGACACGGGGCTAGGCTAATTGTGTTCACAAGCTGGAGTGAAGTGGAGTATCAGTGTTGCCAGATCTTCATAGAAAAAAAAGGGCAAGTGCAAAATACAGTAAAACACCCAAATAGTTTATGTTTTATAACACCAAAAAAAAAAATCATATGTCTCATATCCACCTACAGACCACTTTATTAACTCCATAAAGTACCTACCTACCTACCATACAAGGACATGGCAACACTGCAAGACAGCACTCTCTAAAGCAGCCTCCCGAGCATAAACAAAAGCACATTTATCACAGCACGTTTATCAGTGGTAGTTTAGTTAAAATCGCCAGACAAAAAGAGTCTTTGGCCAAATTTCTCATTCACTCCCGCAAGACAGCAAAATGTTGCTATGGTTACAAATACAGGAGTGACTGCTGTTCTGTACACACGGAATGATAATTTACGGGACTCATTCCCGCATTTAAATATGGTTGTCACTCCTGAAACGTGTCTGTGACCACTGATGCGTCTCGAACAAGCCTCTAATGATCCTGATGATATTGAGCATGTCCAGGTGTGTTTGATTAGGGTAAGAGCTAAACTCTGCAGGAAAATGGATCTCTGATTTGAAGATCCCTGCACTAAAGGAATGCTGTCCTAGTCATGGACCAAGTCAGGGGTGCCCAACACTGTTTCTGGAGATCCTGCAGAGTTCAGCTCCAACCCCAATCAAACACAACTGAACCAACTAATTAGGATCTGAAAGAGCACTTGATAATTACAAACAGGTGTGTTTAATCACGGTTGGAACTGAACTTTTGCAGGAAGGTAGATCTCCAGGAACAAGGTTGGGCACCCCTGGACCAAGTCTTTTACTGCTTCCATCTACACGTGATGTTGCTGATGCTACCCAGGCAGATTCACCTTACCACAGTTAAAAGAGAATGTCACATCACTGAAAGACTGTGTCTTTACTGCACTGGCCCTGTCCAGTAAAAGCCAGAGCTCAGCAGCATTCCTCCATGGCTCCGTTTTGTTTTAGGCCATCCCTGGTAATCAGAGCATTCTTCCGATATTAATTGTGCAGAGACTGCCATTTTGTTTTGGAGTATCTCTTTTAATACCCTGGCCTGAGTTGGCTTGTTGTTTTGCAAGCACTGTGGTTCTGGACTAAGAAAGAAAAACTGGAGCACAGCCCCCTGGGCTTAGAACTGCTGATGGCACCTGTCTTCTCTTCAGCGCCAGCCGGGAGAGCACTGCATTTGCCTTGATCTCTGGGCTAATTACATTTGGATTACACTCAAAGCAGGATCTTTAACTATGCGTCAACATGCCCGCCGTGCCGGCTACCACTTTCACTCCCTGCATACAGTCATCAACACAATGGCTCTGTGCTTTTAAAGTCTGCTGCACTAATTTTGAGGGGTAAAAGCTATAAATCAAGATTATAAATGAAAATTAGTTTAATTTACTCAAATATTACTAAAAGCTCATTGCACTTAATAGAAATAAACACAACACAGGAACTGTATGCAGTTTCACTTACCGCTTGCAGTTTCAGAATCATGACCAGGATCTTTTATCACTGGAAACATTCTATCTTTCTTTATTTAAAGAGTACCATAAGTATACTTGCAATAGGTCCACTTTAGCACAGTCAAATACTTTGGTACATCTTTAGTTGGACTTCAGCACTACTTCCGCACAATTAAAGTGCATTAAATACAAAATTTGTTGTTCCATTTTAGCAGACTTTAGGTATACCAGTTTAGTAAACCAAAAGTACAACTGCATGGTATTAAGTACATTAATATGTAAATGTATTTGTAGCTTATTTTGAATTAAATAAATGCATTTCAAATACATTTAAATATATTTATTTTTCACCAGAGACAACTGACATTTTTATGCAGTTTATGTAAGTAGATGTTGTTATAAAAATAAGATTGAATATATATATATATATATATATATATATACACACACACACACACACACTCGCACATAATGTTTTATACTATTTTTTATTTTTTATTTTATTTTTTGTAATTATATAGTATTTTGGTATGAACTATGGTTACCATGGCATATTTTGTTATGATAATAATATTGCTATTATCATGAGTCAAACCTGTTTTGGTACACCCCTCTCAAGGGATATTTTTTTCCTTACATAGTACAGTCTGACTTGCCTTGGGCAGGCTGTGGCTCACTAAGATTACTTACTCTCTAGCTTTGTGTATTCTTTTGTGTTTTATAACAGCAAATGAACAAAAAGTCCGGCAAAGCCTTCTCAGATGTTAAAGCTGGGACCACTGGACGCCTTTCATGTATCCTGCACTTGTTCAAATATCAGAACAAGCTAAAAAAAACAAACCTGTCAAAAGCCCTGGACAGTTGCCATGATATACAGTTGAGATAAGTTCCTCTTTCCCCCTGATGTCATAGGCATTCAGCTGGCCTACAGACATACTGTAGGTTAACTTCTCATCGACCTTGCCAGTGTTTCTTCAACCACACCTATCGTTTAGCATGGCACAAGTGACACAGGATGAAATCTTGTCTTTGGAGTTACTTATCAGTAACTGCAGTGATGTACTGTCACCAAGCACTTTGTGTTGCTAAGACGCAGAGAGGAAATGACTTCATGCGTGACCAAAAGAACATGAACAATTATTTAGGAGCAAATTAGCTAGAAACTGTGGGGTAGAAGGAGGTAAAGAAAAAAGGGTGTCTCATGTTTAGGAGCTAAAGTAAACAATTTAAAAGTGAAATCATTTCCTGAAGAATGCTCCATCTTATGCTAGCCTAAAATGTACAAAAATAAGCTATAGAGAGCTGTTGATAATTTTTTTTAGAACAGTGAATTTTTTTAATTATTTAATAGTTAAGTCCAGTTTAATGTCCTTTCACCTTTTTAAAAATATTTTCTTTCACAAAAAAAAACTTGAATGTTTCTTTTATATGTGATTTGATTATATTGTGTTTCTAAGGTGATAAACTTGATAGCACTTGGTTGAGCTTGCACCATTTTTGCTGGCTAGTTTGACTGCCTGCAGTGAAGTTCGCAAATAGAAGTAAAATCAACAAGAATCTCTGAGTGAAAAAGGATATTCACCCAGACAAAAATGATAGGTCCTTGATGTAAGGATAAGAGGCATGATCAGAGCATCCCAGCCACAGAAAGCATGCTTGTGGACCATCTAGACTTTGTTCTCTAAAATACTTAATCTGATTTCTGACTGTAGTTTTTGACAGCCTTTAACAATCTCTAGGGCTGAAACGATTAGTTATTATCGACAACGATAAAAGATTGTCGACATATTTTTATTGTCGAGTAGTCGTTTGATGCAATGTAAAGAGCCTGCATATAAACAGCACAAAATAAGATAAAAGCACAGCGGGATATTTGTGTCTATGGTTCGCTGCGCAATGCCGTCTTTTGCTATAATAGACTGCAGCCATTAGAAATGCTTCTCTATCACTGCACGCCCAGCTTATGAAAGCAGACTGTAGTTTTTACCATTCGTTATAACAAACAAAATGTAGAGACGATGTAAATAATAGATTCAGTGTGCAGTGTAGAGAACTTTATTAATTAAAATGCAAGTTTGTGAGATTGCAATGAACTAAGACTTTTTAGACAGCATTTTAATGATAATAAAGGAAGTTTGCAAATGTGACATTGAATTTATACAACAGTTTTATGCATTTTTTATTTTAAACAAAATGTAATATTAAGTGAGTGTCCCAAAACCATTCAAGTTAGTGGTTATTAAGCCTCTTATTAAGAAACCACAACTAGACCCTAATGAACTAGGAAATTACAGACCCATTTCCAATCTTCCGTTTATGTCTAAAATTTTAGAAAAAGTTGTATCTGCTCAATTGTGCTGCTTTTTGCAAAAAAATGATATCTATGAAGAATTTCAATCAAGTTTCAGGCCCCATCATAGCACAGAAACTGCACTTGTTAAAATCTCTAATGACTTGCTTCTTGCATCAGACCAAGGCTGCATCTCATTACTAGTTTTACTTGACCTTAGTGCTGCGTTCGACACTATAGATCATGACATACTAATAGATCGATTACAAAACTATGCAGGTATTCAAGAGCAGGCTTTAAGGTGGTTTAGATCCTACTTGTCTGATCGCTACCACTTTGTTTATTTAAACGGGGAGTCGTCTCAATTATCACCAGTAAAGTATGGAGTGCCACAAGGATCTGTCCTAGGTCCTCTGCTTTTCTCAATATACATGTTGCCCCTTGGTAATAGTATTAGGAAATACGGGATTAGTTTCCATTGTTATGCTGATGATACTCAACTATATATCTCAGCAAGACCAGATGAAACTTCTAAATTATCAAAGTTAACAGAGTGTGTTAAAAATGTAAAAGATTGGATGACCAATAATGTTCTCCTAATAAATTATTAGATATATATAGGTGAGATATTATTTATTGGACCAAAAAATAATACATTACAATTTGCAACTAGATGGATGTACTGCTGCTTCCTCTACAGTCAAAAGTCTGGGTGTTATATTAGACAGCAACTTGTCTTTTGAAAATCATATTTCCCATGTTACAAAAACAGCATTCTTCCATCTTAGAAACATTGCCAAGCTACGAAACATGTTACCTCTTTCTGATGCAGAAAAGTTAGTTCATGCATTTCTGACCTCTAGACTGGACTATTGTAATGCATTACTAGGTGGTTGTTCTGCATCTTCAGTAAACAAACTACAGTTAGTCCAAAATGCAGCTGCTAGAGTCCTTACCAAGTGAAGAAAATATGATCATATTAAGCCAATTTTAAAGTCTCTGCACTGGCTTCCTATTAGTTTCTGTATCAACTACAAAATATTACTTCTTACCTATAAGGCCCTAAATGGTTCAGCTCCTGCGTACCTAACTAGTCTTCTACCTCGCTACAATCCATCACGCTCCCTAAGGTCACAAAACTCCGGACTATTGGTAGTACCTAGAATAGCAAAGTCCACTAAAGGAGGTAGAGCTTTTTCACATTTGGCTCCCAAACTCTGGAATAGCCTTTCTGATAATGTTCGGGGTTCAGACACACTCTGCATCTCATAATCTTTTACTGCAGTTATATCTGTGCAATTGCACGTTATTAATCTTTAGCTTTGGTTGAACAAATCTTTTTGCTTGGTTTGAACAGCAGCTACACTAATTATGTTCCTATTTGTTCTCTGTTTCTGCCACGGGATTGACATGCCGTGGTAACTAGGAATTACACAAGCTTCAGTCTGGATCAGGAACACCTAAGAAGAGATGATGATGCCAACCCCTCGGAGGACTTTAGATGATATCAGCCCTGAAACACCATACGTCACTACCCAATTTTACTACAGTAATTTGATTGCAACATATAATCATTACAGTTAACATTGTACAAATTGTACAAACTTTAATTTAACAAACTTTAATTATTGTACAAACTTTAATTTGCTGTAAAGCTGATTTGAAATGTTTCATGAAAAGCGCTGTACAAATAAACTTGACTTGACTTGACCTGAGTGCACATTTTGACACAGCGCTGTTTCATTAATGAAAGAAACTGCGCTTTTGAACAAATTGATTTAATGAATTATTCAGTCACAAAGACTTTGACTTACTGCCACCTACTGGCGGTTTCAGTTTAATTTTTTTGAAAATATAAATTGAGTAATTTAAATTATTTAAATTTCTATATTCAAAATTATATATTTAAAACAATCTCATAGCACTGTTATTATGAAATGCCACATTTGAGCTCTTCTGTACTATGCAAAGATGAATTGTTGATGTTGATTTAATTTAATTTAACTTATTAAGCCTGATTGTATCTTATTATTTTAATTGAATTTATTGTTTAATTAAACATTTTGATTCAAGTTTATAAATCTTTTTTTTTTTTGCACAAAAGATGACATATATTTAATAAAGTTAGAAAAATGTAATTACAAAGGTTAAAAAAAAATGAGTCAAATACCACCTTATAATGGGAAGGTTCATTTCTGTCACTGTTCCTAATTTTTTTGTATATATTTTTAAGTAGGAGCACTAGAGCTCCTGAAAAGAAATGTCAAGGTGCCTTAATATACAAGGTGGTTTAAAGAAAATCTGTAATAAGTTGTTAATAAATGTTATTATTGTGATGTTAAATCAGCAGTCGGTGGATCCATGAGCAAACGGTTTATTCACAGACAACAAACAAGGTTAAACTGGCAAGGGTCGACAACGGCAATCGGGTGTGACAGAGGCAGGGCAGAGAATGGTCAGGTCCAGGCAAAGAGGTCGGGGCAACTAGCAATCCAAACAACAATCCGAAAAGGCAGGCGAGGGGTCAGAAAGGCAGGCAGAAATAGTCACACGAGAGTCAAACAGTCCGAGTCGATAACAGAGAATACAATCCAGAGAAACGCTTGGTGATGATGGCCGGAGCAAATCAAAACTTCGCGAAAAGCTCGCGGCTCGGCGTCCCTTTTAAAACCGGAAGAAAGCGCGCCGGCGGGAAGCGCCCCGGAACAGGAAGAGAGTCCCAGGTACGGGATTATGGGTAGTGGAGTTCGTTAAAAGTCCGGAGATAACTCCCGCTGACGGCGATCGGAGGGAGCCACAGAGACCGTGCTCATGACAGAGCCCCCCCCCGCGAGCGACTCCTGGCGCGAGGAGGCAACCGACGCCGGGGCCTGCCCCTTCGTCGCGGGGCTGGCCTATCTGGGTGGGCGAGGTGGAAGTCGTTGGTGAGTGAGGGGTCTAGGATGTCCTCCGCAGAGACCCCAGATCTTTCCTCTGGGCCGTAGCCCTCCCAGTCCACCAGATACTCTAGGCGGCCCCTGCGGCGTCGGGAGTCCAGGATGGTGTGGACCTGGTAGACCTCCTCGCCGTCGACCAGGATGGGGGCGGCTCCCTGCGTGGCGGTCCCCTCTAGGTTCTCCCCTCCTCTCGGTCCGTCGGCGGGCTTGAGCAAGGAAACATGAAACGTGGGTGAGATGCGATAATGGGCAGGTAATTCTAAACGGAAAGAAACAGGTGTTATCTGTCGAAGTATTTTGAAGGGACCCACGTACCTGGGACTGAGCTTCTTGGAAGGTAGACGGAGGCGTAGATTCTGGGTGGATAGCCACACCCACTGTCCCGGGGTGTAGGGACGGTTGGGTCTGCGACGACGGTCCGCCTGGACCCGGGTGCGACGAATGGCTCTCTGCAGATGAACATGGGCCGCATTCCAAGTCTCCTCGCTGCGTTCGAACCAGGAGTTGACCGCTGGGAGGTCGGAGGGCTCGCCCGACCATGGGAGGAGGGGAGGTTGGAAGCCTAGAATGCACTGGAAGGGTGTGAGGTTAGTGGATGGTTTGCGTAAGGAGTTTTGTGCATACTCAGCCCAGAAGAGATAGCGGTTCCAGTCCTCTTGATTGTGGTGGCAGTATGAACGGAAGAAGCGGGTCAACTCCTGGTTGAGTCTCTCTACCTGGCCGTTGGATTCCGGATGGTATCCTGACGTGAGGCTGATGTTAACGCCCAAAAGGCGGCAGAAGTTGGTCCATACCCGAGAGGTGAACTGGGGTCCTCAATCAGAGACGATGTCTTCGGGAAGCCCGTAGAACCGGAAAACATTGTTGCAAAGAGCCTCAGCGGTTTCCATGGCAGTGGGCAGCTTGGGGAGAGGAATTAAGCGGCATCCTTTGGAGAATCGGTCGACAACAGAGAGGATAGTGGTCTGACCCTGTGAGGGAGGCAAGTCTGTAATGAAGTCCACAGCTATATGCGACCAGGGGCGTTGCGGCGTAGGTAATGGGTGGAGGAGTCCTGCGGGGAGTTGATGAGTGACTTTGGAGATGTTACATGACTGACAGTTTTTAACAAATTGGATGGTGTCGGTGCGAAGAGAAGGCCACCAGTAATGACTGGAAAGCAGATGGATGGTGGCTGTGATACCTGGATGACCAGAACTGGGTAGTGAATGGACCTGGGTGAGGAGACGGTGACGCAGGGACTGAGGAACATATCGACGATCGGGTGGACACTCTGCAGGAGGAGGTTCCTGGATCTGAGCCTCTGTTATCTCCGTAGTGAGATCCCAGAGCACTGGAGACACAATGACAGAGGTGGGTAGGATCTGATCTGGAGGGGACTGTGGAGGTTGCTGTTCGTTTATTCGAGACAGAGCATCCGCCTTGACATTCTGAGAGCCGGGTCGGTAGGTGACTTGGAAGTTAAACCTTGTGAAAAACAGAGCCCATCTGGCCTGACGGTGGTTGAGACGTTTAGCGGAGCGTAGGTATTCTAAATTTCGGTGGTCAGTGAGTACGGTAAAGGGGTGTTTGGCTCCCTCCAGCCAGTGACGCCATTCTTCCAGAGCAATCTTGATGGCCAGTAGTTCCCGGTTTCCGGGAACTACTGTTTTAGGAGGTTCACCTTGACGTTGCGAAAGCACGGCTCCAACTCCTGTGTTAGAGGCGTCCACCTCGACAATAAATTCCCTCTCAGGGTCGGGATGGTGGAGTATAGGTGCTGTGGTGAAACGCCGTTTCAGTTCCTCGAGGGCCTGTAGAGCAGTGGAGGACCAGGTAAGACGCTGAGTGCCCCTCTTGACCATAGCAGTGAGTGGGGAGGCTACAGTGCTGTAGTTTCGTATAAAGCGTCTATAAAAATTGGCGAACCCGAGAAATCTCTGCAGCTCCTTTAGGGTGGTGGGACGAGGCCATTTGAGAACCGCATTCACCTTCTTCTCGTCCATAGCCACGCCCTCTGGAGTAATTACATAGCCTAGGAAGGAGATCTGGGTCTGGTGAAACTCACACTTCTCAGCCTTGGCGTACAATTGGTGTTGGATGAGGCGCTGGAGAACTGACCGTACGTGTTCGATGTGTTCCTCCCGGGTGTTCGAATAAATGAGTATGTCGTCGATGTAGATGATGACCCCTCTGTTGAGCATGTCTCGGAAGATCTCGTTGACGAATGCCTGGAAACAGGAGGGACTGTTGGACAGGCCAAAGGGCATAACGAGGTACTCGTAGTGGCCAGAGGTGGTGGAGAAGGCCGTCTTCCACTCGTCACCCTCCCTTATTCTGATCAGATTGTAGGCATTACGCAAATCCAGTTTGGTAAAGAAGCGGGCTGAACGGAGCTGTTCTAGTGCTGAGGGTACGAGAGGGAGAGGGTACCTGTACTTTATGGTGATGTCGTTGAGGCCTCTATAATCGATGCAGGGGCGCAAACCGCCGTCCTTCTTTTTCACAAAGAAAAACCCAGCTGAAGCAGGTGAAGTGGACGGCCGGATGAAGCCTTTAGCCAGTTCCTCCTTGTTGTAATTCCTCATGGCGTCAGTCTCAGGTTGCGAGAGGGGAAAAACACGGCCTTTAGGTAGAGTGGCGCCCGGAAGGAGTTCAATGGCACAATCCCCTGATCGGTGAGGTGGAAGTTGTGAGGCCCGGGTCTTACTGAAAGCAAGTTGGAGGTCCCGGTACTCAGAGGGTAGGCCTAGGATGTCACTGGCGGGGACTGTGGCTGTAGTGTCGGTCGAGGTGTCGCGGAGACAGTTTTGTTGGCAGTAGGCAGACCAGCGTGTGATGATGAGTTGAGTCCAGGAGATACTTGGGTCATGTTGGCGTAGCCAGGGAAATCTTAGGTTGAGTGGGGTCTGAGGTGACGAGATGACGAAAAACCGGATGGTTTCCTGATGCTGGGGTTCGATGGAGAGAGAGAGGTCGTGGGTGGTGCGGAGAATCTGCCCAGAGCCTAGCGGCCGCCCGTCGAGGGCTGCCACTGCCACATGTGAAGTACAAGAAAACAGGGGTAAGTTATGAGCCCGGGCGAAGGCGGTGTCAATAAAATTGCCAGCCGCCCCAGAGTCAATCAGGGCAGTGGTTCTGATGTTGTTATTAGCACAACGCAAAACTACGGGAATCTCCAAACGAGAGCAAAGATTAGGAAATTCACTCACCGAGGGATTCCTTCGAGGTGGACGAGTCGGGCAGTTCGCTCGAATGTGCCCTGGTTTGCCGCAGTACAGGCAGAGATTCTCCCTCAGTCTCCTCTCTCTCTCTTCCACGGTGAGGTGAGTGGCTCCGATCTGCATGGGCTCCGCTTGAGGTTCGGTGTGAGTGTAGGTTGGCCAGGTAGAGAGAGCGCGTGGGGGTCTTCGGGTGCGCATCAAGTTATCCAAGCGAATAGAGAGTTCGATGAACTGATCCAGGTTGAGTCCCTCATCTCTGCAAGCCAGCTCCGCCTGCAAGTCAGGATTGAGCCCCTTCCGGAAGTGGAGCTTGAGGGGCTCATCGTTCCACCCGCTCTGGGCCGCAAGGGTGCGGAAGCTAAGTGCATAATCCGCAGCAGTACTAGCTCCTTGGCGCAGGGCCATCAGCTGCTCACCAGCTTCACCACCAGCAGACGAGGGCTGGAACACCTCCTGGAAACGACGGAGAAAGGCAGAGAAGGAGGGAAAAGCAGGGCGATCGTGGCTCCACACTGCGGTGGCCCAGTCCAGCGCACGCCCCGAGAGAAGTGAACAGACAAAGGCTATACGAGAATCGTCAGTGGGATATAGCTGTGGCTGTTGGTTAACAAATAAGGAGCATTGTAACAAAAAGCCCTTACATTTTGTCGTTGTTCCGTCAAACTTCTCCGGGAAGGCGAGGCGTGGGCTGGTGGTGGTTGGCGCGGCTGGTGTAGCGGCAGCGGCGGCGGGGGGTGCCACGGCAGGAGGCATGTAGCTCGGCTGGGTCTGTGACGGCAGTTGGAGAGCCTGTAGGGTCTTTACTAGCTCTTCCGTGAGCGACGTGAGGCGGTCGAGCTGATGCTGGTGGACCGCCAGCACTGAAGCTTGAGCCGACAGCTCTGAGGTGAGCTGGAACACCGTTGCTGGATCCGTGGGCGGCGAAGTTTTCTGTGATGTTAAATCAGCAGTCGGTGGATCCATGAGCAAACGGTTTATTCACAGACAACAAACAAGGTTAAACTGGCAAGGGTCGACAACAGCAATCGGGTGTGACAGAGGCAGGGCAGAGAATGGTCAGGTCCAGGCAAAGAGGTCGGGGCAACTAGCAATCCAAACAACAATCCGAAAAGGCAGGCGAGGGGTCAGAAAGGCAGGCAGAAATAGTCACACGAGAGTCAAACAGTCCGAGTCGATAACAGAGAATACAATCCAGAGAAACGCTTGGTGATGATGGCCGGAGCAAATCAAAACTTCGCGAAAAGCTCGCGGCTCGGCGTCCCTTTTAAAACCGGAAGAAAGCGCGCCGACGGGAAGCGCCCCGGAACAGGAAGAGAGTCCCAGGTACGGGATTATGGGTAGTGGAGTTCGTTAAAAGTCCGGAGATAACTCCCGCTGACGGCGATCGGAGGGAGCCACAGAGACCGCGCTCATGACAATTATAGATTATAAAGGGTTTTATAATTAAATGCATCCGTTTTACATTATTAAAAGCTGAATAATCAATCAAAGTCTACTGATTAATCAGTAAAATAATGGACGATTAGTCGATTACTCTTTCTAATATTTGTTAGATTAATCGATTATCAAAATAGTCATTTGTTGCAGCCTTAACAGTCTCCCAGAAAAAAAAAAGAAAAAAAAAAAAACTGTTCAGGAAGAATGTGACAATTGGCACTTTACTTGAGCAACTAAACACTGGATTTTAAATAAACTGTAAATTTGGGTAGGAGGGTTACACATTTTATAATATATTCAGCAGTTTTATTTGTGACACTCAGTTGTGTAATTACAGTGTAAGTTTTGTAAAAAATAAATAATAATAATAATAATAATAATAATTTTGACTGACCCCTTTGTCAACATATGAAAGGATTTTTTTTTTATTATTTTTTTTTTCTCAAAACATTACTAAGTAAAATACAGTCTTTTTTGTGTCAGCACTCTTGCTTATGTGACAATAGAGATCTGGGATCACGAGCCTGGGATACGTGATCCTGGTTCCAGGCGCCTTAATCCATGCATGGCTTTTCAGAATGTCAGCAAGCAGCAATAGGCTATTTCAGAGTAAAACAAAACATTACAGTTTCTGAGATAAACACAATGTTTTTGCTGACTTCCTATTGCCACCTAATATGGATTATAATATGGCATAAATATATAATTTGTAGCTTTTTGTTATAAGCTAAATGTAAACATCCTTTATTATTACTTTAAAACACACACATGCACACATCAAACCGCATGAATACACAGAATTGAAATATATATCAACGTAATTGTACATATTCATTAGTTTCACATTTTATCTGTGTTTGGTATGTACCTGTCATGAGGAAGAACTCTCCAGCACCCGCCTTTCCATAGATGCTCTGGCAGTGTGAGTCACTGAGCTCTCTGTACAATTTTGCCAAAATTCTGCCAGTAAATGTCAACCCCCAGTCATTGACCCAACCAGTTGTCGTTTAGTCATTATTAATTGCAGTGTTCTTACTCCAGCCACAAATCTATACAACAACAGAGCTTTCTACTAGGGTGCCATCTAGGAGTCACAGTCCTGTGCTGCACAGATTCCTCTACAATTTGTCCTGCACGATCTGTCATCAGTAAAGAAGCTTCTCAGCAACTGACTGCTCTTCAGCAAGGAAGAATGTCATGGCAGATTATGCCATCAAGTTACTGACCCTTGCAGCAAAGAGATCTTGATTGATTTGACCCAGGGCCGAGCCATGTACAACGATCTAAGGGAAGTCTTCAGCAGGTCCAAAGCTCCTCTCTTATCTATCTCTCCTTCTCTCTCCAGTGGGTACGAGATCCTTCTTCTTGAAAAAGTATGGCTATTTGTGCCCCTGCATAGACTGGGGCTGAACAACGTAACTCTTAAGAACAGGTACCCCAAACCTTTTTCAGCTTTTGGGATTTTTCAGGAGGTGAGATTCTTCACAAAGTTGGATGTATGCAACTTAGCAATGGCTAGATGACTGGGTCAGCGCATCTTCAAAGTTTTGTGGAGTGCTCCTGGTATGTAATGGTTAGAACTTACCAAAATTAGTGTAAAGACGGACAATGGTGACTCAGCATCAGGAACATGGTTGCCCAGGACTCAGTGATGAACTCTTTGTCTGTTGCACCCCATCTCTACCCATCCCATTCATATTTTGCCAAGGTTTTTGTCACCAACCTCTCTCCATCTAGAAGTAAAACTGTGATCGTCTGATATCAAGATTCCACCCCTAGACCCCCAGAACAGCCAGTCAAATCGTGCAAACCGGGACCTCAAGCAGATGTTCCAATGTCAAAAGTCTCCAACTTGAGTCAGCAGGTAACGCTCGCTGAGTATGCTCACAACTCATTGCTGGCATCCTCGATAGGGCTGTCATGGTTTCATGTGTTGTCTTTCAGTCCAGGCTTTCATCTACTGTAGTTCGGGTTACCAGGGAGTCACTGGTTCTGTCTGAGGGAAGCAATAAAAAAAAAAGCTGCGGGCCACCATCAGAGGGAAGCACACAGGTTTCATCTGATTTACTCATTAGGCAAAGGTAGGCAACCACCTTGTGCCCCAAAAGCCAAGGGCCCACTAAAAAGAATAGTTCAGCCATGAAACTCTATTTTTGCTCTGACTGGTTCATTCAAGTCAATGTTCTCATCCAGTCAGATTCACTTAATCATTATTGCATGTCTACATAAGCAGCATGTTCCTTTTGTTTCATGATCTGAACATTTAGGCGAACCAAGTCTACTTGCTCCGCAGCAGCAGCATAGCAGATCTAGTCTGCCAAGACCAAACCCATGCATGCATTTCTATTTTACATTAATAAAGTATTTACAATCCTCTCATGACTGAAATGCTTTAAGATGTGATAAGATGTGTCACATGAATGGTTGCTGTTTATTACCACAACAACATTCTTGAACATGCTTCTTGTGTATCCTGCTTGTCGCAAATAAAAATATGCTTCTGAAGCTGTAATTATACATTAGTGATGGGCATTTCTCAAAAAAATGTGCATTTGAATATGTGGGCTTATAAAAAACAAATATTCGAAATATTAGTTTATTTAAATGAGGTTTAATGAAAAGACGTTATTTAAAAAAAAAAAAACAATTTCTGAACAAGCTTATAATAAGCCATTATTCACAACAATGTTCTACAACAAAGTTACAGTAAATATTAAGGTTTTATTTTGGTTGACAACGTGTGTAAATAAAAAAATAAAAAAATAAATAAAAAACAAAAGCTTAAGCTGAGCAAATGGAAAAATTCAAGCAGACCGTGCCTGTTACAGTAGAGAATGTACACTTGTGAAACATACACTTGTGTCTGCCTATTTTTATTGTGCTTATATTGTTTCACAAGTTAATGCTGAGAAAAACAATAATATCCACATGCTCGAGTGGAAGTTTGTTCCTCAGTTCGAAAACTTGAATGCGTGCCGACAAAGATAACATGCTAACAGTTTCGTAGTGCTGTGTGTTACTTAAATCACTCTCCTTCGTGGAAACTTTAAGGAAGCATATATGTCTCAAAATTATTTGGTTATGAGATAAGCTCTCTTCTCGGCTCACAGCTGTCTTTCCTCTGTCGACTGCTGTTTGGATTTTGTGTGATTTCTCATTGTACTGGTCATATCATGATTAACCACTTTCACTAATTCATTTGATCAAAAGTAATTAAGCCTACATTTTGTAAGATCATTTATTCAGATCATTTTGATCAAAGTAATTTTAAACTGCAAGACAGACGACAACATTCTGTGATCAAATTCAATCAAATTGTCAACACGCTCCACAGCGCCACCCAGTGCATTGCATTTAGTTATAACTGTTTAAGATTTAGGATTTATCATGCATAGTGTTTTTATTTTTCGAATAATAATTGTTTCGAATATTTGTGCACACTCCTATTATATATTGAGCTACAGTGCATATTATATGTTTATTTATTATTATGCGGCTTACTCATTTATGACCCAAGTAGAGGACACACACGCAGTTACTTTTTTGGTTGATCCTTGAATCCTTAGGTTTGTAAATGTATAATTTCCTTTGCATGATTTTTCTCAGTTTTATTTAAATTTGTAGTTAAAATAACTAAAAATAAAACTGGGTGGAGCCCAGGCACATAGGCTTACACGAGTAACTCATTAGTGGGTTTTCCTTATCAATATAGGCTGTATTTTTTCACATCATGTTTAAATGGCATTTTCATTTATCTGATAATGTAGTGTTTATGAGCAGAGCACTTTATTTATAGCCGTTACTAAGGAAACCACTTTATTTCTGCCATTCCAAAAGTACCTCCTAGTGGCAGAGAATGAATGTGCATTTTCAATAATCCCATCTGCAGTTTTTGTTCAGACCCATGCGAAAATCTGTTTTAATTTAGTATATTAATTTGCACTTCTGATTCATCCCTTTTCTTTAAAAAATGGTTTAAAGGCTCAGTTGTAAGGTTTAGCATTTTATAATTTATTATGTTTTTTGAAAACCTGTATATCAACTGTAAATAAATTGCAACTTTGTGGTCTAGCACCTAAAAAAAGCCATTATAACATGTACGTGAAAAATGTAGAAACATTGGACACAACTATGGGGCACCATTGTGCAGCAGCAAGCATCACAACAAAATAGGAACCTCAAGGTTGATCAAGGTAAATGTGTGCAAATGTATAGGGCCACATTCCTATATTTTCCCTGGGGCCCTTCAATTACTAAATCCGCCCCAGGCTCTACAACACAAACCTGCCACTATGGTTTCCGACACATAAGCTGGCACCAAGGTTCAGTGAATCTTTAAAGTCATTATCCTGACGGCGCTGTGGCTTTGGCCACTACACTCTCTCTCCGCTGTGTCCAGTCTGTGTTTCACGTCTCTCATGTTAAACCAGTCCTCTCATTCCCCATCTGTCTCTGCTTCATCTTTCATCTATGTGTGTATGACCTCTGCCTGCCACTGATCTTGGTACTAAACTGCCTACTTATCCTGCTGTTCATGTGTGACCTCATCACCAACCCTGTCCCAGCAACTGTCTTTGCCTTGGTTGATTCTGTCTGGATTGTTCCTCTGGTTTTAACCACACCTGTTTGACCACCCGTCTGGATTATACCTACTGGAGTGTATGCAGAATTACTATTTCTTTCCACAAATTGCACCCTGGATATAAAATTGCAGACACTCGATTGCTGAGTAGAATCGACGATATAACAGCTATGATGCACAACACCTGTTCACAATATCACTGCACAGCACAGTTGTTATTTTTGTTGCATAGCCACATTCACATGTCAGGGACACTAATGTCTAACGTTTTTCCACTATATCAGCCAATACATCATATTACACTGAGTTTGAGGCCACTGACTCATTGAAGGAATAGTTCGTCCAAACCTGTATCCATGTTAATTCTGCAGAACACAAAAGAACACTTTTGAAAAACAATCCAAACATTTCCATAAATGTTTTTGGCCATAGATTGAAAGTCAGTGGTGTCTAATGTTTTTTTGGATGTTCTTTTGTGTTTCACAGAAGTGAGTTAGTCATAGCACTACATTGTGAGTTTTCAGTAATTTTAATGATAAAAGATCACTGAAATAAGGGATATGTTAGCCTTCGAATAGTACAGTGGTACAGGCTAGCAAACCTGTTTGACCAATTAGAACAATATTGATCACTAGTCCTGATTCTAATAGCTGACAGAAGACATGCATGACATGACTGTTTAAATATTATCAAGGAAAACTATTTCCAGGTTGATATAAAAGATGGTATCATTACATTTTTAATTCAGATGATCTTCAGAGGCAGCAGAACAACATCAAATATCTCACATGTTCAGAGGTAAAGATGATAAAGAGACACTTAAAAAGTGAATTTTAATTGTTCACAAGACCCTTTCCTAAAGATATTCAGTGTTACTCAGGTGTGTTTTATGAAGTGATTTTACTCTCTTTCTCTCAACAGAAGAGTGCTTCAGGGTCTCTGACCGCATAAACACCCTTTCACTGGATGTGGAACAGATTGAGTAAGTTGACACCATTCAACCTTTTTTTCTGAAAGTCAGTTTGAATTTGTGTGCCAGTTCCTTGGGTTAGTTTTCAGCGACGTACAAGCAATTCTTTGCTGCAATTTGTCAAATTTAGTTTTCTCTTGAAGCCACTTCCAGGCAGGTCAATTGAAGTTCAGTGAGCCTCAAACTACCTGTTAATATTATTTATGGTGGAAACAGGAACGTCAAGGTCTCAAGAGATGGAGTTCTGGCCTTGAGATAGCATGGCTACATCCTTGTGGCTGACTTCCTTAGACATTTCCATGGATTCCATTCTCTGTGCCTATAGTGGTACATCAAAACCGTTTTCTCTTTCAGAATGGTTCAGTGACATTTTGAGACTGTCCTCAAAGAAAATACAATACCCAATTTTAAGTTTTTTTATTCACCTTATACAACCCATTTTTACGTTTTAAAGTTAAGCGCCCTCTAATGGGCGTAAAAATAATGACAGTGTTGAGTTGGATCTGACGTCATGAAATGACATATGAGTTTTTACACCTATCTCATGGTAATTCAAACATATATTACTAGGTGTAATTTGTATGAATGGCCACACCTAACTCCACCCTAAACCTACCCCTTACAGAAATAGTGCAAAATCATGATTTATAGTGCATATTCCAAAAAAAAAACAAAAAAAAAAACAAAAACATGCTATGAGAACATGTACATTCTCTGGTATCGAACCTGTGCTCATATGATTATACCACTTTGTAGTGCAATGCTCAACCAACTGAGCTACACATAATCCTGAAAGTGCAGTGGATACCTGTTGCTGATAGGGGAGCAATTGTTGTATACGCTCTATGGAGACGTATTTTGAGGATTTGTGAAAACAACTTACATCATATAAGTTGGAGGACATGTTGGACATTTTATGTTATGCAGGCAGAAGTTAGTTCATTTCCAATTTAAAGATTTATTGCTCACCCAATCACCCTGGATCCAGGCCCTGTTCTACAGCAGTGCTAGCATTTTTTTTTTTTTTTTTTTACATTTGTAATGCCATTTATTTCAAAGCACAGCTGTCAAACTAAGCTACTGCAGACCCATAGTTCTCCAGTACACCTGCCACATAGTTTACAAGTAATTCTAAGAGGCTTGATTAGCTGGTTCAGGTGTGTTTAGTTAGACCTTGGCTCTCCAGGAATTGAGTTTGAAACCCTTGTTCTGCAGCATTTTTGGGTTTGTGGCTTACAAAACTCAGCCATGAACATGACACTAGTTGGCAAAAAATCATAGAAAAAATGGCTGAGAAAAGTTCTGAGAAATATTAGAGTATCATTTATTTGCAGAAACCACTTGATGTTTTTTGCAATAAAATGTTAAGTTTGACTTAAGCTTTTTGGGGTAACATTAGTCACACATACACACCTCTCTGAGCTTGATAGGCAAGCTTCCCTAAAACCATTTCTGTGTTAGTTATCTGTAATACAACCTGAAGTACTTCTGTGATTTATCAGGCATAGCTGCGTTTACTGTGTCCCATATCACACAGGTATGAATCATCGCTCCACACCCTCCCGGCTTAGAGATTTTCATCAGATTGGCAGCGCCATAAAGGAGCTTTTGTTTTGTTTCTAATTGAACGATTGGCAGGGGTGCTATTACTTCCTATTGCACACAGGTAGAATGCTTTCACACAGCATACCGTAGAGAGTTCAGAGAAAATAGAGAGCTGGTGCTTGACCTTTCCGGGGATTCTTGTAGCATATCAGCTTCCTTAAAATCCAAACCAGAGCTCAGTAATCGTAACAAAATAAGACAAACCAACAAACAGACCACTAGGGGCAGAATAGTACAACCCTGTTGAGATGCGCTCACAATGTTATTCTTTTGATTCTTTTTTGGTTGGATTTTGTCTGACTTTAAAAATAGGACAAGAGGTTAGGAGAATGGATAGATCAATGGATATAAGTTAACTCTCTATCCCTCAAATAGCAATGTCTAACTTTAACTAATTATTTCCATTACGTTAAATTCCATCATAGGAAAGCCCTAAAATTCATTGCAATGTTTTTAATTTCATTTCAAATGGAATGGTTCTTTAGTAATCAAGATTATCAGTTATAATATAATATAATATAATATAATATAATATAATAATATTAGATTTATTTGGTCCATTTAACTGGTTAAATATATTTTTTATTTACATGTGTATTAAATTTATTTGGTTCAGTTAACATGTCTTAATACTAGAAATCATAGAAATGATATAGAAATTCTTTTTTCATTTACAAAAAGATTACTAGGTTTAAAATTAAAAGTGCATGGGCCCGAACCATATCTTAGGCCTTGTTGTTGTTGCTGTTTGACATGGACCAAAAAACAGTCACATAGTGAAGACCAAAGTAACACCCTAAGTAGACTCACAACATCTAAGCAACTTTATGGCTTCATTCTTGAACCTATTAAAAACACCCTAGCATTTTTTCCACACACACGTCTTTAAAGTTCCAGCATATGTTTTACATGTTTACTATCTTAAAAAACCTACATGTTCAAATAAAAGTCAACTTTGGGGTGTTCTAAACCCAGGTAGGTAAGCTATTGTAAGCAATTACCAGAATAAAAGATTTTAAATGTCATCAAAAAAACATCAAGTAAATTAACAATGGGAGCAATTATCTTTATGTAATGCACAATTTTCTTTTATGCCAAAAATAATTAGGATATTAAGCAAAGATCATGTTCTATGAATATATTTTATACATTTCCTACCATTAATGTATCAAAAATGAATTTTTGATTGTTAATATGCATTTCTAAGAGCTTCATTTGGACAACTTTAAAGGCGATTTTCTCAATATTTCGATTTTTTGGCACCCTCAGATTACAGATTTTCAAATAGTTGTATCTCAGCCAAATATTGTCCTATGCTAACAAACCATACATCAATGGAAAACTTATTTATTCCTTATGACTGGTTTTGTTGTCCAAGGTTACATATGGTATTTGCTAAGCTGAAATGACAATAGTGCATCCAATACCACTATGCAAGGCTAATCGCCAATTTCAAAACAATTGCTAAATTCTCCTAACTATGTCAAGCTGGTACTTAACCAAGCCTTTGCTTTCCAGATATCAGCAGCCTTTGTGGTCATAAGCTGGCGCGACACCATCTCGTGTCACCTTGCATTCACACTGACACCCAGAGAGACGGTACTGCCAGGGGAGAACCCATTCATCTGATTTGTAAGTATTTAAGCTTAGCCACATTAAGATGATTTGGGTACTTTACACTGCAGCTCTGCCATTCGTGTGTAAAGCGGCTCTAAGTTGTACTGTGCCACCTGCCACGGGTTTTCATTTCCCCACACCACAAAATTCACCTAATTATGTCATGCCTACCTTCTGACATCACTGGGATCTTAATGTCGGAACATATCTCAGAGAAAAGATCAGCAGCTTCAAAAAGAGCCCAGCCTAATGCAAATGCACACATGTTTGTACAGAACCAGATACTATGCTGATTCCAGGCAATTCCCGTCTGCTGAAACTTTTGGCTGAGACCGACCTAAGAAAGAAGAGGGACAAGGTCTGTGGTTCATTTTTGATTCCAAGGCACATAGTTGACCACGACATGAAAAATGAGGAGGACGACTGGGCTAAGTTATGAAATTACATGACAGGGTAGACTGTGGTTTAAATACTGTCCAGGCACCCTACAGTTTTGAAAGAACATAATAGCAGCGGTTTAGATTTTCTCTGTGACACTTATTTTGTTTCAGGCACATCAGCATGCGTGTCTGGCTGCATATTAGCGTTTAATACGAAACAATGCTTTTCTATAGTTTATTGCACTCACACAAGGCTAGTGTTACTCTTGAGGTGCCATTTTTGTGCGCACGGATGGCTTCTTCTAACTCTGCGTGACTGATTCCGCTCCTCTGATCTCAAGCCATGGCTAAACTTCTCCTTTGTCGACACTGTTACAGTACCTCAGTGTCGCAACAAATCAATATCTATGACCTGTTGACAATGTCCAGGTCCGTCATTCCCCACCACCCCTCCATCTGCCCAATCTTCTATCTCCAGCAAATTCTTACACACAGTCACCGGCGAGCCAATGACAAGCTGGTCACACAAGTATTATGTTTTATGTTTCTCCATTACTGTCTACTGTTTCACATGGAGATTGGGAGCATCGAGGCAAACTGAAGCTCACCAAATAATGGGCCCATTGATTTCCCAGAGGAACAGTTTGAGCTAAGGGAGAGTTTTGCACTGGGCCAGACTCAAAGGGGGCTATTACCTTCTTCTCCAGGGCTGTGATCCATGACTGGAGAGTCTTAGCACAAGGGGAGTGAGGGGAACTGTCCTGGCACCAATTCACCCAAACCCAGGCAACTCTCTGCCACATACGCTCTTAGGCACAGACTGGTGCACTTTTTAAATCTTTGATGAGGTGTCTGGACAAATGTTTTTAAATCCCAGGGTTTTTCTTCATCTGTTTCTTAACAATGGTATTGTTAAAATGCCCCAATTATGGATTTTTGAAAATGACCTTTTATGCAGTGTGTAACACAGCTCTAACTGAATGAAAACATTCTGCAAAGTTTAAACCTGAAAGTGAACCATGTATAAAGTTATGCTGCCTTCACGTGCTATCGGAAATATCTTATTTCCTATTTATGAAGTTGTGATTATGAGCTTGTTGTATTCAAATCCTTTAATGTCGGAAAGAATAAAATGTAGCATCCCACTGGTTGACAACCATATAAACATTCACAATGATATACATGCAGTTTGCTAACAATTCTGGAATTTTGGTAAAATACATGCTTATTTCACTGCTTTTAAACATAAAATATGCTTCCAATGATTGTTCAAATCTAATCTATAAATACACAACTTTAGCGACAAGACAAAGGGTTGTAGTTGTTGTGAGAGCAGCAGTGACAAGGTTCAGAAATTGTTGTCCCCTCCACCATATTCAAAGTTTATGACCCGCCTAACTCGGAAACTCTGGTATCAAAATTATTTCCCAGTAGTAAATACAACCTGAAAAGCTGTTCATGTCCAATTTCCAATTAGTAAACTCGTATTTACGTTAATTCCGAGGAGGCAGCATTATTGTCTCTCAAAAGAAAAAGTCGACTCTGAATCATTTGTTTTTAAAACGAATCCCAAGCTGTTTTATGTTGACGTCAACATGAAATATTAGCGTATTGCATACCTATTTGTTGCATGTGTAGACCTGGGAAAACTTTACAAAATAGGATGAAAAACAGCAATGTTGGTCGATTTTGAAGTTGGAGGAGAAAATGAAACTGAGTGCAGGGTATGCATGTGCATCACAGAGCTAGACAAGATGAGCATTTGTGGTTAAAGTGCATAAATACAATTTCTGAAAGAAAATGACAGATCTTTTCGATAGATAAGGCTCTTATTCCTTGGCTAGGATCATTTAGAGCCTTCTGACACCGCATTGAAACTGTATTTTTAACCTTCAATCCACTGAAATTAAGTAAATTATCAGGACATTTTTATTCTGAAATTGGAGTAATCCTTTAAAAATTGTTGCTCTCATACTGTAGCATGCAAAATATGTATTTAGTTGTGTGTGTTGTGTTCACTCCACGCAGTTTGTAGGTCCTGGCTAACAGCAATATCTATTCACTCACAATTGTCTAGAAATGTGTCGATGAATAGTAAATGTTTGTCATTGTTATTACTTTATGCGTTATGATAGAGCAATATGTTAGTGTACAATCTGCAGTGCTTTATCAATACTTTTCTGCTTGGGTTTACGCGTATAACATGTCTGTTTGGGTTTTTAATGTAATGGTGATGGATGTTCTGTTTCCGACATGCGCTGCACGCAGTAGACCAATTACAACAGACTGGGTCATCAGACAAATCCCCGCCGATTAGCACCACACAAAGGAGGAGTTTGGAAACAATGTATTGTTGAGCGAATTGTTTGTGAGTTGTTGAGGAAGTACGGTAAACATAAATGCATACTATAAGACAATGAAAGTGTTTTTTTTTTTTGTTTTTTTTTTACCTGGCATGCATGTCAACTTGTTGTTGGCTACTCACAAAACCAAAATATTAGAATGTTCGACAACCGAAATTAATAAGCAAAAAGACTAAATTATAAATTATACAGAACAATAGCGCGAGCAAATAGAGGTGCACACTAATGTAGCAAACATGTCCATAGTGTGGAAGCATTTAAAACTGTCAGAGAAAAACGCAAGCATCGTAACAAGCATTGCATGTCTTCGATGAGAAGAGGAACAGGTGGCTGTTGCTGGTTACTGTATGATGACTGAAATCGCGAAATGGCCTTAAACCATTAGTAAATAAACTACAGAACATTATTTTTTCTAATACATGCACAACCTGTATGTATTCTGACAGCGCTGCATGAGCTCGTTAGCCAAGGTTCAAAAAGTTCAAAGCGCAAGAAAAATCTGCACTGAAACAGCTTCACGAGAGAAAAATTCATAAATCTGTTCCTGTCAACAAAAAGAAGTACTGACATGTATGTGGGTTTCCGCCAAAATAAAAGTCAACATTCATAAATGTTAGTACTGTAATTTTACTGTTGTTCTGTAAAATAAAATAAAAAAGACACAAATAATGCTAACAATAATTACAACAGCTCTATTAATACATGTATTATAACATTCACACATAGTGTTCAAATTGGGATCTGTAATATTTTCTAATATTTTAAAATAAGTCTCTTCTGCTCAGCAAGGCTGCATTCATTTGTACAAAAAAAAAAAACACATGGCTGATTCAAGAAGGGGGTCTTAAAAATGGACAAAACTGTAAAAAGCACTTTTTTTTTTTTTTTTTTATGCAATGGTGACAATTTTGGTGCATCCCTGCAAAATGAACCTTATGAACCTTATGATCATAATCTATAATAGGGACAGTTAATTGGTTCAGATAATGTTTTGCCACTGTATATTCAGAACCAAGAAAGAGGTTGTATGGTACTAAATAAAGTTTCAGTCAATGTTTTCAGTTCAGATTAATAACAGTGTGAAGTTCATTGTTTTGAAACATCATTTTGTTCAATTCAACTATAAGCAGTTTTGCAAAAGGCAGCAATGTTGTTATTTAGCTGTGTTGATTCAGTTCAGTTCAGTGCCAGTGTTAATGCTGCAAAATGCGATTCAGCTGTAAAGCAGCTCTACAATTTTCACCCAATGCTGTCAGTCAGTGCAGTCCTATGGATACATTTCTGAAAATTAAGTGTCTTTCAGACCGGAATTAACCAAGGCAGAAGGCAAGGAACCCAAACTCCATCAGATGACAGAAATGGAGAAAAAAAAAAAACCTTGCGAGAAACCAGGCTCTGTTAAGGGACTGCTGAGCACAGCTGGACCTGAATATTTCATCAGTTTAGCAGAGAAGAATGGTAACACTTTATTTTGATGGTCCCTTTTGAACATTCTGTTGACAATAAGTAACGTTGCACCCATATGTCAACTAACTCTCATTAGAGTATGAGTAGACTGTCTGCTTAACATCTGCTAACTTTATATTATGATGGTCGCCCAACAGACATTGCAACGTATAGGCTCATTGAAAATACAGTTTATGTGCCTCTATATACATTTCGGCAAAACTGAAAAAATAAAACATGCCTATATGTACGAATCACTGCAGTTTCCTGTTTAAATAAACACTAAAGGCAGTAAAACTCTGACAACTTTTCACACAAAGTATGATTTACATATGACTTTTGATTAATAAAGCCTAATTTTCACAAAATTACAGGAAATTATATTACGGCTTCAAAACTGATACATGTTTTCTAATTCATTAGGTTTGCTCTGTGATATGGCGTAGCACTTGAGTGATGAAGAGATCGGGTACAAACCCTGTGAAAAGCATGTGAATTACCTCTTTTAGTTTGTGCGTCTTTCAAAAGTGATCGCCAGCAACGTCTCTACTAATAGTGAAACTTTAAGCTCATTTTCTTAAGGAACAGTGCCGTTGTTAACTTGCTTGTGCGAAATGTCATGTAGTTTTTAAGTTATAAATCATCAGAGTAGCGCTAACAACATTAGCGCATATGCTTAACGTGTGTGCATCTGTAAGGGAGAGAGAGTGGGAGAAATAGAGTATGTGCTTTCCATACATAATAAAACGTAATAATTTTGTGGCAAAACATGCAAATAATCTGTTGTTTTTATCATATTGTTTGCTGTATTTATTTGTTTGACCAGTGTCATTGTGAGATTTGGTTATTTTGCTGTTTTAGGCTGTAAGGACCTTTGAAATAACTGAAATCATTTGTCGAAGTATAAATGTTTCTATTAATTTTGTCCTCTTTCTAACATTGGACAATGTTAATTAAACCTAATGAGTTGCATCAAACTACTCCAATTTGTTAGGAGTTTTTAATGTTTGTTTTTGTTGTTTGTGTTTTTTTTTTTTTTTTGTCCTGCTCAGACTTGCATTGGACAATGTTGGACAAAGTTACATCAGACTTCTCAATTTTAGGAAATTAAATGTTTATTTTGTCCTTCACAGTTTACTATTGGATAATGTTTAAATAAACCTTGTGGTTGCATCAGAATGCTATTAAGTATTCAGATATGCGTAGTGTTATACATAAACCCATATATACATAAAAGGTATATTAAAATGTTTAATGAATAATTAATAATTTATGTGATTTATTAATCTGTTAAAACAAAAGTTACATTACATATATTACATAATTACTGTAAAATGTAACAAAAATATAAAAATTAGGGGTGTGATGAGACACTTATCCCACGAGACGAGACGAGACATGAGACTGGATTCACGAAAATGAGACGAGACAAGATTTTTGAGTTTTTTAAACTTTTGTAAAAAAATCCTTAATGATGAAATATATAGGGAAAATAGTATTTTATTCAACTGAAAAACACAATATGCAAAAAAGTCTAGGTGCATTTTGTTATCAACTTGTGCTTTATGAAATGTGATTTCTACTTTAATGAATTACATGCAGTAATAAACATGTAAACTAAAGCTGCATGATTCTGGATAAATTGAGAATCACAATTCTGAAGAAAAAATAATATGAGAAATCCAAAACAAAATAATATCATTTAGTGGTTTGGAAAAAAAGTATTTAAAAAATACATTAATCTGAACGAAATTAAAAATAATCTCTCTGATCATGGCGATCAGAGAGATTACATATCAGTTATATAAAGCTGTTTATAAAGCGTTTGGTATAGGGGATATTTCCAACATGATAGAGCAGTAACCTTGAGCGGCACTCCCTGGATATTTGAATTCTAAAAAAAAGTCACAATATGTACCTTAAGCGGCGTAATAATGGCCACGTATTGAACGTGTTAGTGCCACTCTTTGGATATTTCACTTTGAAACTGCCACAAAACATGCAGTAAGGTAAGTAACTTTGCAGGTACATGTTAACTTATTCTAACCACAACCCTACCAGTCTACTAATACTCAGGATATGTAGGTACAGTACAATGGTACTTATAGTCAGCAGAATGTGGACCTTAAAAATAAAGTGAAACCAAAAGACTTCAGAATTTCTTTATTGAGAATATCAACGAAAGTATCAGAAAAGCCCTACATTTTTAAAAATAAAGGTGCTTCATGATGCCATAGAAGAACATTTTTGTCTAAATGGTTCTGTTTCACAAAAGGTTCTTTGTAGCAAGAAAAGGTTCTTCAGATAATAAAAAGGTAAGAAAGAGATGGTTGTTTAAAGCAGGGGTTTTCAACCTTTTAGGACATGCGCCCCCCCCAAGTTTGTCTAATTTCATTCGCGCCCCCCCCCCAACCCCCCGCCCGCAAGCCTCTTTGCCCATATAAAAATAAGCAGCTGCAACACACTTTTGCTCAGTTTTAGGTCTGTGAAAACAACTGATGTTTTTGTTCTGTTTGACCATCTTCATATCCTCACTACATAATGCTACATGAGCAATAAAAAGTTTGAATATGATTCATAACAAATGCAAATATACAAACCTTAAAAATAAAAATTATATAAAAAAAATCCCCAAATTCATCCATTAAAGAAAGGATTTTTCCAAATGTTTTTAATATTTAAATTTTACTTTATTCACTCAATATCCAAATAAAAGTCTCAAAGTAATCTCACAAGAAAATGTAAGTATTTTACATGTCTACAAATGTGAAGGTGAATGAATTTTTATAAAGATGGGACATGTTTTCTCTAGCAATCAGACTGCCCCCTAGTGGATGCCTAAAACATTGATATCTGGTGAACGCCTCGCGCCCCCCTTAACAGGTGATGGCGCCCCCCTGGGGGGGCGCGCCCCACAGGTTGAAAACCCCTGGTTTAAAGAACCTTTAACTGAATGGTTCTTTTTGGAACCAAAAATGGTTCTTCTATGGCATCACTGTGAAGAACCTTTTAAAGAGTGTAATTCAGCCTCAATTATTGCCTTCAAAAACAATTGTAGGGCTTTACAGCTTTCAGCAGGAAGGACTAAATAAGTTTATTACTGCATGTAAACTAGCAACATATTTATAAGACCCCATACCTACTAAATTAGGTAAGAGCAGATGAGCCTCAATTTTATTAACTCCTCTCTCTAGATCACATCCCAAAACTCTTCAAGCTGGCAGTTATTAAGCCCCTCATTAAGAAGCCACAACTAGATCCTAGTAAACTGGAAAATTACAGCTCCATTTCAAAACTTCAGTTTATGTCTAAATGCTAGAAAAATCTGCTCAATTGTGTTCCTTAAAAAAAAAAATCTATGAACACTTTCAGTCTGTCATAAGGCCGCATCATAACACAGGAATGACACGGTAAAAATATAAATGACTTGCTTTTATATTTGGACCAAGGCTGGATCTCACTGGTAGTTTTACTTTGGTCTCAGTGCTGCATTCGACACTATAGATCATGACATACTCTTAAATCAATTATAAAATTATACTGGTGTTAAGGGACAGGCAATAAGTTGGTTTGGATCCAGCCTGTCTGGCCATTTCCATTTAGTTTATTTAAATGGGAAATTAACTTAGTTAACGCCAGTAAAGTATGGAGTGCCACATGGATCTGTTTTCAGACCGTTGCTATTTTCAATGCACACAGCCCCTTTGGAAAAATTATTACAAAACATAGGGTTAGTTACTATTGTTATGCTGATGATACAATATATAGCTATATATTTCATCACCAGATGAAATTTCTAAATTGTCAAAACATAACCAAATGGGATATGAATAATGACCAGTCACTTTTTTCTATCAAATTCAATAAGATATTACTTATTGGACCAAAAATCTATACCCAGATTAAACTTTTCAACATTGCTCTCTTCGACACTTAAACTGGGGCATAACCTTCCCAAAGTGGTACATAATTTAAATTTTTTTCTTAAAATGAATGATTTTGCTAGAGTTTAGCTGGGGTCATGTAGATTACTTTGAAGCTGTCTAAATACGGAATTTGGACCATCCAAAATGGTCTATGTTGAGCCCAGTTCACTTGCATTAGACAGAGAAAAATCCTGGAATGTTTTCTCCAAAAAAATGTCTTTGGCTGAACAAACAAACTCATCTGCATCTCAGATGGCCTGGAGGTTAGTAAATAATTAGGAAATTTTCAGTTTTGGTGAAAAATTCCTTTAAGGAAAAAGGTGCACATGACAAAGGTTAGTCAACAATTAAAGAATAAAAACTCCTTGACGTAGTCTGATTATTTAAATCCATACCAGTCAAAAAGATTCTTAGTGTTTTTAAAGAAGTCTCTTCTGCTCACCAAGCCTGCCAAAGTACAGCAAAAACAGTACAATTCTGAAATATTTTTGACTATTTAAAACTAACTGTTTTCTATTTGAATAAATTTAAAAATGTAATTTATTTCTCTGATTTCAAAGCTGAATTCATTACTCCAGTCACATGATCCTTCAGAAATCATTCTAATATTCTAATTTTTATTATTATGTTAAAAACAGCTGAGTATACAAATTTTTTTAGGTTTCTTTGGTGAATAGAAAGTTCAGAAGAACAGCATTTCTCTGAAATAGAAACATTATAAATGTCTTTATCATCACTTTTGATAAATCTAAAGCATCCTTGCTAAATAAAAGTATTAATTTATATAATTTGTAAAATTTCAAAAAAAAAAAATTCTAAAAAAAAATAAATATTAATAATAATAAAAATAATAAATGTTCCTTAAGAAGAAAATCTGCATATTAGAATGATTTTTCTGAAGGATTATGTGACACTGAAGACTGGAGTAATGATGCTGCATATTTAGCTTTGATCACAGGAATAAATGTAATTTTAAATATATTAAAATAGAAAGCAGTTATTTTAAATAGTCAAATATTTAACAATATTACTGTTTTTACTGTATTGTGGCTCAAATAAATGCAGGCTTAGTGAGCAGAAGAGACTTGGATGTTGGACTGGTAGTGTATATTGTGGTCAGTCTTTTAAAAAATGGCCATCTTCCACTCAATTTTGCAAAATGCAAATATGGAAAGTCCACTGTTATGTATTTGTGAAAGCAAGGGGATTGGGGTCATCTGGACAACGCAAAAGTTTAATTAAATGTGGAGTTTCCTGTTCCCTAGACCAATGCAAGTATGGTGGCCTATTACTTCTGTAGGATTTTTTTTGCACGTTGTCCTACCTTTAACTAATTGTATTGCATTGTATTTTTGTATTGCAGCTTTTAAATCCATGTAAAAATATGTAGTTAAATAAATCTCTAAAATAAATGTTAGCATAATTTCTCAAAATCAATATCTGCAACCCAGGAAAACAGGAAAAGAAAAAAAAGGTAACACTTTATTTTAAGGTGTCTATAATACAGAGTAATTACCTAATTAAGTACTTAGTAGTAGCCATGGTACTTACTTGAAACAAAATGTACTTGCCATGTAAGTGATGGATCAGCCTGTAATTATGTAGATGTAATAGGCAGCTATTGTTCCACATATGTAACAGACCGAGTCTGTTACACAGCTACTTGTACACTTAAGTACAATCTTGATACACTTTATTTTAAGTAGCTTATGCATGTGTAATATTCTGTAATTTAAATGTAATTAGAAAGGTATTACATGTATTTAAGCTGTGTACTGGTGGGTTAAATCAAACTAAGATGCAGCTGGATAAGGTGTACAGTACAGATAAGTAGTTAGGTATGTAACAGACTCGGTACAGTCTGTTCCATAACTTAGTTACATGGCAAGTACATTTAGTTTCATGTAAGTACAACAGCTACTACTGAGTACTTAACTAGATAATTACTCTGTATTATGGACACCTTATAATAAAGTGTTACCGAAAAAAAATTGTTAAGCTTTGTCTAAAAAAGCAAGTGTGCAAAGTCTCAAGCTTTGCTTATAATAGCAGAATTAGTTGCATCACATTACATATGCTCTCTTGTGCGGTGTAAGGACAATGTTGTTTTGTCATTTCTTTAACTGTCCTTTTCTCAGCAGCTGTAGCAGCTAGGGAGTGTGCATGTTCAAACCCTGGAAATTTGGGGAAACATGCACAACACACTGCAGCTGGCACCGCACCAAAATGCACCTGCACACTAAGTTTAGTATACAAGCACATAGTGCTGCTTTCCCGGCCTCTGTAAATCTCTCTGCTCCACTTTCTCTCCTTCTCACACACTCTTTCCACCTCTTTCACACCCTTGTTCACACTTTCACTCCGAGTATCACTCCCTCACCCCTTGTCTAGACTTGCTGCACCTGTGGTACATTAATCTGCAATAGTCCTTGGCTGGATAACAACTCCTTAACATGACAGCATGGACCAGCGACTTCACCACACCTTACCTTCTCCCCACAGAGAAGAAACGAGTGACAGATCTTGACCAAGCTTGGCTTTTATTTAGCAAGTTTTTACAAAATGCACTGGAGGTATACTATGCAACCCAGATGAAAAGACCTCTGAATATGGTCTCCAGGATACGCTTCTTTCAGGATGCTTGGCCTCTGGCTAGCATAACAAGAAGGACCTAATACCAGTCAGCCTAAGTCTGTAATTAAAAACAATAATTAATTTGCAATTAAAAGCTAAATTTAGCTGGCAAACAACATGGCATAAACCAGCCTGAGCTGTTTTTTTAAGAAGGGTCTCATCTGGTTTTACTTACTGTAGGTAGGACCCAGATTTTGCCAGAATTTGCATAGTATTTGAGGTTTGAGGGTTATGTCATACAACCTGCACATACCTGCCTAATTTGGCTAGATTTCACTCATTGACAAATTAAGTTGTGCCAAATATTTCATATATCTTGTTGCCAAAAAAAGGCGTGTTCTCAAGTTAATAAGCCTACTGATAGCCTAACTATGCTTAATTATATGGTTACCTGCTTTTTTTCAGCATTGTTTTGCTTTTATCCTGATGTCTGCTATACCCTTATAAAACAGATAACAGTGCTCAGTTCTCAGAACCAATGCTACAGACTACAGCTGTTTTAGCAGGTGTGTCCGAGGGGTTCTTCGGCTGCGCTCAAACACCTTTGTTCTGGAGCTCTGCCACATTCACAACCCAGTTCTCAGCGTCTCCTGTCATGCATCTTTACCGGCAGAACTGGGCTTGCTCTCCTGCCTGCTTGTTTACGTCAGTGTTAAATGTATTTAAACCCAGCAGCACCTTCATTGCATGTCTGTGAGGCCACAACATTCCCATATTTACTCCAAGGGCAGGGACTCATTTACAAGAACCTTATTTACTGTGTACATTTATTGGGCTTGAAGAATGTTGATTATGGGACATGCTCAGTTTAATCTAGTTGTTATTAACAGCTGCTTTTTGCTTTGAAATTATATGAAAGAATCCCCTGGGCAAATCATGGAAAGATTTCCAGAGTGTTGTGGCTCTGAGTCAGATGGTTTGCGTAGCTGGAATCAATCACTTTTTTTTTTTTACTACACAATATCCCTGCTGAAAAGGCTATCATGCCGCAAATGTTGTACAGAACATCACTGCTGAAAACGCTTGTTTAGACTAACATAAATTTCCATGTAGGTCAAGGCTGGTTAATGTATCTTTAGGTCCCATAGCATTCACAACCCATTATACTTCTGTAATATTATGTATCTGTGAGCGGAGCTTGATATTCAACAAGAAAAAAAATAAACCTAAGGTTGGATTTTATCCTTTGAGAGCTGTAAGTCGCTTTGGATAAAATCATCTGCTAAATAAATAAATGTAAATGTAAATGTATTGTAGAGCAAACTGCTCCATTCATGTTCTGTCTTCCCAGCACACAATCACACCTCTCTGGATGAAATATGCCAGTAATTATAATCTATTTGCCTTTGTTATATTTACTGATGCCTTTTTAGGCTATTTACAGGTCTAAACCCTAATTTCTTTGATCAAACTTCTCACTTCACCTTCTTTCCTACTGTAAATATATCCAAACCTAATTTTTGATTAGTAATATGCATTGCAAATGGCAAATTTCTCAGTGTTTAGTTTTTTTGCACCCTCAGATTCCAGATTTTCAAATAGTTAGTATCTCGTCCAAATATTGTCTAATTCTAATAAACCATACATAAATTGAAAGCTTTCAGATGATGTATAAATTGACCCTTATGACTGGTTTGGTGATCCAGGGTCACATTTTATACCTCAAGTCTATTGAATGCTTCATTCTTGATTGACCTTACAACAGATAAATAAGTGACATCCCAAATAGCCAATCAAATCGCTGTACAGAAACGCTTTGTTTCCATCTGCCATTATCCGTCAAGCTTTAAAGTCTGTCAAAATCTACTGAACTTTTATCAACTGTGGTATTATAAAAAAAAACTATGAATAAAGCAGTTTGGGCAATTTTCATTAAGGCAAAATGCAATTTAGGTGATTACATGTTTTATATGGCAGTGTGCTTCAAAGTCTGGAAAAAAATGAGCATGATATTTGGTTTACTTCCTCTGTAAATTTCTGTCTACTGTTAGAGTGAACATCTGTATAGTAAATGCACATGGGATTCATCCAAGATACTTCTGGTGCATCTGTTGACTTCATCTTATGTGGATTAGTTTTATTTGAAAAACAGAAGCATGTTGAATGGACTCTGGAGTGAATCTAATGTAATAAATAACCTAACACGCAGCCAAAGAAAAACACACAAAACACATTATTCACCCCTGTTTGCATCTGCAAAGTGTCCATTCAACATTTTTAAAACATCCAAAGAATGTTTTGAGGTGTTTTAACTGGTGTATAAGTGGAATAATTGACTCTGCATTAACACCTTGGGTATTAATTATTTCTCAATAATTCAGCAGCAGTGTTGCGCAGTACACTAGTAGTTAATAATTGTAAGTGTACCTAAATACTAATAAAATTTCAGTAGTAATATTACAGTTACCATCAATTAAACAGCTCGCTACTTAGTCACTTTTGATGCCTCATACTGGTTGAAATCCAACAATCCAATAATTCTACTGTATAGAAGTGAATTTACATTTCGTTCAGCCTGAGGTTTATTCACTTGAAAGGTGTGAAAGGGCTTTTACCTTTGCCAAAAATATAACTTTTTTTATTTTAAAAACAAACAAGTAAGCCCAGCCCAGATAAGATCAAGTAACGCAAAAGAAACGTGTTGTTACTAAGTAATGTAATTTGTTACTTTTTTAGGAAGCAACGCAATATTGTAATGCATTACATTTAAAGTAACTTTCCCCAACACTGCCCACGGCTCCTGACAGTGAAACGTCTTGGTTACGTATGGTAACCCTCGTTCCCTGATGGAGGGAACGGAGACGTTGTGTCGAAGTGACGACTAGGGGTCGCTCTTGAGAGCCCGAATACCTCTGACAGCTTTGAGAAAAGGCCAATGAGAATTGGTATGCAGTATTTGCATAGCCCGCTCCGCCCCGGAGATCCGGGCATAAGAGGGGGGGGCTAGGCAACACTCATTGTTCTGATCTGAGGAGCCGAAGCACCCGGCTACACTCAGAGGCGGTCCGAGGTTGTGGCAAGGGGGACACAACGTCTCCGTTCCCTCCATCAGGGAACGAGGGTTACCATACGTAACCAAGACGTTCCCCGTCTGTCGTTCACGTTCGACGTTGTGTCGAAGTGACGACTAGGGGTCCCAGTTGAAAACGCCACAACCAGCGGACCGCGTCACGAGTGCATGGAGTGCAAATATTAACAGGTCTTGCGTGTTAGATAAATGTCACTCACCTCTACGTGACCTTCCAATGCCCAAGAGCTTCAGCCAGCCTTTCCTCACCTTTGGTTGAACATCTTGGAGAACATTGGGCCAGTGTCCGTCCTCCCCGGGGGGGGATGGGCACTACGGAGACCACACCCTGCCCGGAGGGAGGTATTTGTGTGGAGAATACACTTGAGGGCTCGCACTAGGGGAGCACAACAAGGGGACGATCCTGAGGCAGGCTCCGCATGAGGAGAGACTGCTGAGCTCAGGGTCGGAGACAAGTTTTGTCTTAAGGGAAACACCGCATCTCTGGGAGTATAGGTGGAGATACACACATGGGGCCGCATTAGGAGCCACTACATGTGGGGCACCAACCTAATATGAGAGTTCACAAGAGGCAACCTAACCTCATATTAGATTCTGATAGCTAGTTCCTCCGCTGAACATAGCTACGTTGCGGGTGCAACATGATGGAAATTGTCGTTCAGGGTTCACGCCAGGAAACTTACTGAACTGGGGAAGCGTCATCACCCGTGGGGAACGACGCTTCAGCAAGCTTCTACACCGTGTCAGCTTCAGGAGTTACTGGGCTTGCGTTCAGGACTCCCGAAGAGACTGGTTCTACACGCAGATTGTAGAACCTGGCAAACGTGTTAGGTGTAGCCCAACCTGCAGCTCTGCAAATGTCTGTTAAAGAGATCCCGTTCGCCAGCGCAACCGACGCTGCGACGCCCCTGGTGGAGTGGGCGTGCACCCCCAGCGGGCAGGGCACCCCTGTGGCCTGGTAGGCCAAACGAATCGCATCCACAATCCAGTGGGAAATTCTTTGTTTGGAGACAGCTTTCCCCTTCTGCTGTCCTCCAAAACAGACAAAGAGCTGACTCGACCGTCTGAAGCTTTCAGTACGTTCCAAGTAAATGCTCAGGGCACGGACTGGGCATAACAAGGAGAGGTTGGGGTCGCCTTCCTGAGAAGGGATAGCTTGCAGAGTGACCACCTGGTCCCTGAAGGGAGTGGTGGGCACTTTGGGCACATAACCGGGCCGGGGTCTCAGGATAACGTGAGAGTTAGCCGGCCCGAATTCGAGGCACGAGTCACTGACGGAGAGGGCTTGGAGGTCTCCCACTCTTTTGATCGATGTGAGCGCAGTCAGGAGAGCCGTCTTTTGGGAGAGAGCACTGAGTTCGACTGACTGGAGCGGCTCAAAGGGATCTGACTGTAGGCCCCGGAGGACCACAGACAGATCCCAAGAGGGGACAAGGCGCGGTCTGACGGGGTTCAGCCTGCGTGCACCTTTAAGGAATCGTATAACCAAATTGTGCTTCCCAACCGATCTACCTTCCACCAGGTCGTGGTTAGCGGCAATAGCGGCTACCTGGACCTTAAGTGTTGAAGCAGAAAGGTGTCTATCCAGTCCTCCTTGGAGGAAGGAAAGCACCGTTCGGATGCCACATCTCCGTGGGTTCTCCCCCCGGGAGGAACACCAGTTTGTGAATTTGCGCCATCTGAGGTCGTACAGCCGCCTCGTGGAAGGAGCTCTCGACTGCAACAGAGTGTTTACCACTGCCAGTGGGAGATCTCTGAAATCCTCCTGGTCGCGTCCAGGGACCATACGTGGAGGTTCCAGAGATCTGGGCGCGGGTGCCATATCGTGCCCTTCCCCTGTGAAAGGAGGTCCTTCCTCAGGGGAATGCGCCAGGGAGGAACGGGGGAGAGGAGCACCAGCTCTGAGAACCAAACCCTGTTGGGCCAGTAGGGGGCCACCAGCAGGATCTGTTCTGTCCTCCCTGACTTTGCACAGGGTCTGTGCAATTAGGCTCACTGGTGGAAACGCATACTTGAGGAGGCCCTGAGGCCAGCTGTGTGCCAGTGCATCTGTGCCGAGGGGCGCCTCGGACAGACCGTACCACAACTGGCAGTGAGTGTTCTCTATCGAGGCAAACAGGTCGACCTGGGCCTGACCGAAAAGACTCCAGATCAGCTGAACCGTCTGAGGGTGAAGTCTCCACTCGCCCCGAAGCGAAGTCTGTCGGGAGAGCGCGTCCGCTACCCAATTGAGTTCGCCCGGTATGTGGGTGGCTCGTAGAGACTTGACATTGTTTCGACACCAAAGGAGGAGATGGCGGGCTAGCTGTGACATGCGAAAGGAGCGTACACCGCCCTGGTGATTGATGTAGGCTACAGTCGCAGTGCTGTCTGTGCGGACCAGCACGTGTTTGCCCTGAACCAAAGGTCGGAACCTCTTCAGGGCCAAAAACACTGTCAGCAGCTCGAGGCAATTGATATGCCAATGCAGCCGAGGGCCCGACCAGAGCCCTGCAGCTGCTTGCCCATTGCATACGGCGCCCCAGCCTGTGTTGGATGCATCTGTCGTAACCAAAATGCGCCTGGACACTTGTCCTAAGGGCACCCCGGCCCGTAGGAACGAAATGTCTTTCCAAGGACCGAGGGTTTTTAGACATACGGGTGTGACGTGCACCCGGTATGAACCCTGGCGCCATGGCCATCTCGGGACTCGGGAACGCAGCCAGTGTTGTAACGGTCTCATGTGCATCAGGCCCAGCGGCGTGACGGCGGCTGCGGATGCCATGTGACCCAGGAGCCTCTGAAATTGTTTGAGGGGGACCGTCGGGCTGCGTGAGAGCTTCTGGACGCAGCTCAGCACTGACTGTGCACGCTCCGGGGAGAGCCGTGCACTCATGGCAACCGAGTCTAGTTGTATACCGAGAAAAGAGATGCTCCGTACCGGGGCGAGCTTGCTCTTTTCCCAGTTGACCCGAAACCCCAGATGGGCCAGATGGTTGAGAACCACATCCCTGTGTTTGCATACCAACTCCTGAGAGTGTGCTATGACCAGCCAGTCGTCGAGGTAATTGAGAATGCGGATGCCCCTCTCCCGGAGAGGGGCAAGGGCTGCCTCTGCGACTTTCGTAAAGACGCGGGGAGACAGGGAGAGCCCAAATGGAAGGACTTTGTACTGAAATGCTCGACCTTCGAAGGCAAACCGCAGGAAGGGCCTGTGTCTTGGAAGAATCGAGACATGAAAGTACGCGTCTTTCAGGTCTATCGCCACAAACCAATCCTGGAATCTGATGCACGTGAGAATGCGTTTGAGCGTTAGCATTCTGAAGGGGAGCTTGTGAAGGGCCCGATTCAGAATCCTCAGATCCAGGATTGGTCTTAAACCGCCACCTTTCTTGGGTACAATGAAGTAGGGGCTGTAGAACCCTTTCTTCATGTCGGCCGAGGGGACCGGCTCTATCGCGTCCTTCACCAGAAGGGTCGCGATCTCCGCCCGAAGAACCGCAGCATTCTCGTCCCGAACCGCGGTAGAGAAGATGCCGCTGAACTTGGGCGGGTTGCGTGCGAATTGGATAGCATAGCCGAGTCGGATGGTTCTGAGAAGCCAGCGAGAGAGGTTGGGTATCTCGAGCCAAGCTGTAAAACTCTCTGCCAACGGTCTCAGGGGGACCACCGACGTACCTCGGGTGGGTACGGTGTGACTGAGTTGTGGTGAAAGCCCTTTGTTCGGGGGCGTGCTGTCCCGGAGGACACAAGGTGCTTTGATCGCCATAACCGACATACAAGGATCCGTGAGAAGATCGCCTGAGCTCAGGGGATCGACTGACGGATGCGCTTGTTTCTCTGTCAAAGTATGCAGAAGCGCAAGTTTTGCGGTTGAGCATGCTTTGATGTGTTTTGGTGGCTGGGTACCCCGGAGGGACCCAGCCATGGGAGGATCGACCATCGGAACCGACAGACAAGGATCCATCAGAAGATCGCCTGAGCTCAGGGGATCGACTGATGGATGCACTTGATTCGTCAAAGCATGCCGAAGCGCAGGCCCTGCGGTTGAGCATGCTTTGACATGTTTTAGTGGCTGGGTACCCCGGAGGGACGCAGTCACATAGATTTTTTCGCCCAGAGAAGAAAATTGCTCTTTTATTGACCATGTGGTGGCCGTCTGCCGAGAGGCAGACAGCCGGGGTGGAGCCGAAACCCACACTCGTCCCCTCGCCGAGTGTGGATCCAGACAGGTCAGCAGATCTCTCTCCTCCGGGCTGCTCGTTTCAGGAACGCTTCGAAGCCTGACGAGGGTTCTTAGCGGCCTGAGACTGAGCTAACGGCGCCACCTTCTTGCGAGAGCTCGACCGCAAGGCTGGTTTAGGTGCAGGACCAGCCTGTGGCGGGCCCTGAGCCGGTCTGGAAGGCGGTCGTCCTCGGCGTGAAACAGGCGGAGGCTGCTGCCTCGGGGGTGCGGGCCCGGGGGGCGGCGCCCGACGAGGCAAGATGTGTTTGATAGCCTCCGTCTGTTTCTTCACTGCGGAGAACTGCTGTGCAAATTCCTCGACAGTGTCGCCAAAGAGACCAGCCTGAGAAATGGGGGCGTCAAGAAAGCGAACCTTCTCAGCGTCCTTCATTTCCGCCAGATTCAGCCAAAGGTGGCGCTCCTGGACCACCATAGTGGACATCGCCCTCCCCAGAGCCTGCGCCGTGACCTTCGTAGCTCGTAGAGCATAGTCAGTCGCCGAGCGCAGATCCTGCAAAAGCTCTGGTTTGGGAACACCCTCGTGCAACTCGCTAAGAACCTTGGCCTGATAGACCTGCAGGACGGCCATAGCGTGAAGGGCGGACGCAGCTTGTCCAGAAGCAGCATAAGCCTTCCCCACGAGAGCGGAAGAAGCCTTACATGCCCTGGACGGGAGTTTTGGGCGGTCCCGCCAGGTGGCGGCGGTCTGCGGGCAAAGATGCACCGCGATCGCACGCTCCACGGCGGGAACCTCCGTATACCCCTTCGCTGGACCTCCATCGAGGGTGGTGAGAGAGGAAGAACCGCTAAGACGCGTTCTGGCTGAAAAAGGAGCCTTCCACGACTTAGTCAGTTCCTCATGCACTTCCGGGAAGAAAGGAACTGGGGTAGAACGTGGCCGAGAACCACGGTCGTTACCCAGATACCAATCATCCAGCCGTGAGCGCTCAGGATGGGGCGGAGACTTCCACTCAATCCCGATTGCTTTGGCCGCCCGTTCGAGCATGGCCGCCATTTCCGCGTCTGCTACTGACTGAGAACCCGCCCCCGCAGCGGGTGCCTCAGATAGCGCGTCTGCTTCAGATGGCTGCCCACTCTCCGATGCTGCAGACACTTCTTCCTCCCCCGCAGGAGCCCCGAATAACCAATCCAACCCGTACTGAGACGAGTTTTCAAAGTCATCCGAAAGCTCGACCGGCAGACACACAGAGCGCGAGGGACGCGGGGAATTACCCGGCGAAACGCTCGCGCTCTCTCGCTCTTCATCAACACGCGCCGCGGCAGCCTCGTACCCGGAAGTAGAAGGACGAGCCGCGGTAGCGGTTGATGCGAGCCGCGGTCTTTTAGTAAAGAACGCGACTCGCGAACGAAGTGTGCTGAGGGGCATGTCCTCGCAAGCAGGACATCCGCCCTCGCCGAACGCTGCTTCAGCATGGTCACGACCCAAACATTGAAGACAGAGCTCGTGCCGATCGTTTTGGGAGAGAAAGAAGCCGCAACCAGAAGGACACGGAAGGAAAGGCATAGTAAACACACAAACCCACCGTGTCTGCACTCTTTTAGAGAAATTTGCTCTTTAGATTTTATTAAGAGGAAATCTGCTCTTCAAGATTCGCCGTCGAAGCACCCAGGGGACTCTCACTGCTACTGCGTTCGAGAAGGAAGAGACCGCTGCCCGTGCCGTAGATCCAACGACGAGAGAGGTGAGTAACGCTGCTTCTCAATGAAGAGACGCTGCATTCGGCTCCGAAGAAACAGAACAATGAGTGTTGCCTAGCCCCCCCCTCTTATGCCCGGATCTCCGGGGCGGAGCGGGCTATGCAAATACTGCATACCAATTCTCATTGGCCTTTTCTCAAAGCTGTCAGAGGTATTCGGGCTCTCAAGAGCGACCCCTAGTCGTCACTTCGACACAACGTCGAACGTGAACGACAGACGGGGAACTGTTATGTCTGAAAATGACATGATCGACGATCTTTATACAGTGCATGCCATTGTAAGGACTTTTGGTAACACTTTAGAATAGGAAACACTTATTGACTATTAACTACAACTTTTCCCTCAATAAATTCCTAATTTGCTGCTTATTAATAGTTAGTAAGGCAGTTGTTAAGTTTAGGTATTGGGTAGGATTAGGGTTGTAGAATAAGCTCATGTAGAATAAGGCATTAATATGTGCTTAATTAGTACTAATAAATGGCTAATATTCTAGTAACATACATGCTAATAAGCAACTAGTTAAGAAACCGTAAAATAAAGTGTTACCGGACATTTTGTTTACGTTAAAATTAAATATGGCCTCTAACCTCATTAAGGTCTATTATAGGGATGCACCGAATGTTCGGCAACAAAAATGATTCGGCCGAAAATAGTAAAAAAACAGCAAAAAAAATAGCGGTGTTCGGCCGAATCGAAAAGACCAAATAAATTATACAAAAAAATAACATTACACAATCAAATAGAGGCGCGCACTAATGTAGCAAACATGTCCATAGTGTGGAAGCATTTAAAACAGAGAAAGATGCAAACATCATTACAATTACCAACAGCGAAAACATGTTTAACACTGCATTGCATGTTTTCAATGAGAAGAGGAGTGGGTGGTTGTTGCTGGTTACTGTATGATGGCTGAAATCACGAAATGGCCTTAAACCATTAGTAAATAAACCACAGAACGTTATTTTTTCCAATACACGCACAAATTGTATTGTATTGTATGTATTCTGACAATGCTGCATGACATATGCATGACGTATGCTAAGCCAAGTTTCATAGTCCAAAGCGCAAGGAAAATCTACGCTGAAACAGCTGTCAACAAAAAGAAGTAAAATCAACATTTATGAGAAGTAAAATCAACATTTATAAATGTTAGTACTGTAATTTTACTGTTACAGACAAAAGTAATGATAATAACTGTTGGTAGGCATGAATGTTGAATGTTGAAAATGTTCAGTGTTAAGTAAATATTTTTAAATTGTTGTTTTGTAATTTATTTATTTATTTATTTATTTATTTTTTGAAAAGCAAAACAAAAACTGTAAAAAGCACATTTTGGCTTTTTAATTTCATGCAATAGTGAAAAAAAATTGCAGGGGGAAAACCTGAAAAAAAAAAAAAAAAAAAAAAAAAAACGTATTCTGTAATCTGCCTTCGGCCCAGTGTTTCATTTTGTTCAGTTTTGGCTTCAGCCAAGAATTTTCATTTCGGTGCGTACCTAGTCTATTAGTTCCATTTCTATAGCCATTACAATTTCTTCGATGCATGCCATCGTGTTCCCACAGTCATAGCCCTGTAACTGACACTTTCACACATTGGGACCTGACTTTGGGTGGTTTAGGACTCATGCCAGTGCCTTCACTCTAGCAAATTCAAAAGATTAACAAGTTTCTCCTGAACTAAAAGAGACAGAATTTAACCAATAAATAACTAAACTCTAGTAAAACTGACCCTCTTCCAGTCTGAGCCATAATGGTTCTTCATGCTGAAGGAGGTTCACTTGTTGAGGGCTTGGAACTTCCCCATTAAGTGTTTTTCTGTTTCACAAGACCCCCTGATACTCTGAGGATTAAGTGTAGTTAGTAAACACTGCAGACAAAACTAGAATGGGTGGGAAACTGGATGAGCAGCTCACATTTGTGTTAATTTTGGTAAAATATTTGATTCAGTCCCCCAGTTTTATTCTGACCGGCCACAGCAGTATCAAAAGAAATAAAATTAATTAATGATGTTAACAAATAAATCAGACAATGCATTGGAAATTTAGTAATAGCCCTGCAGTTGTGGTCTTGAAATAAAATCCCAACACTGCAAAAAATGCTTTTCTTACTTAGATTTGTTGTCTTGCTTCCCGCCAAAATATCTTAAATCAATCAAAATCGCTTAAATCAAGTAGGATAAAATGGTAAAAATGGTCTTGTTTTCAAAAAAAAAAAAAAAAAAAAAAAAAAAAAAAAATCAAAATTAAGATGAAACAAGCAAAATAATCTGCCAATGGGGTAAGCAAAATAATCTATAGGTTTCATCTTGAAATAAGATTATTTTGCTTACTTAATTGGGCAAAAACTCACTTAATTTTGACTTCTTTTTTCTGAAAACAAGACAATAATTTTTACTTGTCTAGAAAATCCTTCTTGATTTAAGAATTTTTAGATATTTTGGCTGAAAACAAGACAAAAATAATCTATGAAAAGCATTTTTTTGCAGTGAAGTCCTTTTAGAGACAAGACCAAGTACAGATGTGGTCAAGACCAAGACCTTCAAACAAACAGTAGATTAGAATAAAAACATTAACAAAACAAAAAAGGGGCATTACATAAACTAAACACAGCAACATAGATTCAAGCACAAAAACAATAACTTAAGAATATGGTGGAAAAGCCCGAAACCGGTTTAGTGTAAATCAAATGGCATGCGTTTAAAATAAATCAACTGAACACTAATATATCAGCAATACTGTCAAATAAATGCATTTAGTATCACAGCCATGCCCAATCCAGACTCTCTCGGTCCAATCACACTCCGCTTAAAATCCCTGGAGTTCAGTAAGTCACCCACCACTGTAACATTGTAGCACAGGGACGGGATGAGGTAAGGATATAGATACAACTGCATTTATTAAAATAAACAAGAAGACAATCCAAAAGGTTAAGGTAAACACAAACGTGACAGATTTGTGGAACAAAGAAAATAACCGAACATTAACCAAAGAAATCAAGGGCTATATGTATACAAAGGATAATGAGCTAAACTAGAAACAGGTGAAGAACATAATCTGTAATCAAGGTGACTAACTACTAGAACATACTCAGACACCAAGGCAACAGGAATTAAACACAGGAAAAAATGCTGCGTTCCACTGACCTTAGATGTCAGATAATAGTTAGCAATAGCAATCTATCCATACCAAACACATTCAAGAGCAGTACTTATGCACTGAATTCATTGAGACACAGACAAACAGAAGTGCTAATAAACAACAACAAATCTAACTAGCTATTTATCCTGAAAACATCTCATTTTGGCATTTGCATTATCCTGCATTGGTAAATAGCTAGAATCTTAGGTATTTATATTATAAAGTATTAGTTTAGCTTATATAATGATACAGGCCTATTGTTTTTCTTATTTTCAAAAATTAGAAAAAAAAATACATTCTTCATTAAAAATGGCCAGCCTTTGACCCAGTTGTACAGCCTTTGAAGGCAATAGAGTCAGCAGAGTTGATTTTGAGAAAAATCCAGTTAAAGTTTTCTGAAGAGTCCAAAGCAAAATCACCAAGCAGTTTTGTATATTTTCCTAATAATAATTGCTATATTATTAATCACAATATTGCCTTTTTTAAATCTATCTTTTTTATTGTGGCCAGCCTAAGGCACAATCATCATGCTGTCTAATCAGCATCTTGATATGCCACACCTGTGAGGTGGATGGATTATCTCAGCAAAGGAGAAGTGCTCACTAGCACAGATTTAGACAGATTTGTGAACAATATTTAAGAGAAATAGGCCTTTTGTGTACATACACTGTAAAAAATGCAAATGCATGTTTTCCACTTTACAAAACATTTTGTGTGTCAAATACTAAAATATGCTCTTTTCTTGAAACAACATAAAACCCCCTGTCAGACCAACAAAATTACCCCAAATGTTGTTCTAACTAGTCAAACACAGTTGTCTGAACAAAGAATTTTGTATTGTTGAAGTGTTAAGGCTTTGTGGTTTCCCAACATGCATTGCAGTATGAATAAATTAAGCAGTTACTGTTATAGGATTATTGTTTTGCTGTTAACTGACTTAATTTTTAACTTTTTGTTGTCATTTTGTCATTATTGTTAGTTATTTGTTGTACTGTGATCTAAAGTCACTCATCTTTTTAACATTTGTTAATTGCAACCGTTCTTGAGGTCTGTGTGTCTAGTTTTGAGGCATAGAGTATGTTCAACCACTTGCTTCTGTTTGCTGGATATCTTAGCCTTGTAAGATGTTTTACAAACAAAGACAATGTTGTCTGCATATTAGACTAAGTTATCTATGAAGGATTCTATAACAATTCACTGTTTGTCATTTGTAAATAAACAAATTGACACACACACACACAAAAATACTGATACATAAAAAAATAAATTACCCCAATGAAAGTAATTGTTGTTCCAGTTGCTGTGACAACACTTTTTCTATTAGCAAAACAAGACAATCAGCATTGCATGAACAAACAAATTTATGTTGGCTAAACAAACTATCTTTACTAAGAAAAACTAAAAAACTACTGTTGAGAAAACTCAAAAGCCTTAATGCATCAAGTTGCCCTACTTTTTAAAGTTTTCTCAACTATTTATTTTTTTACAGTGTAGAAAAAGTCTGAGATCTTTGAGTTCAGCTCATAAAAAATGGGGGCAAAAACAAAAGTGTTGCGTTTATATGTATATTAAGAATGAGAACAACTTTCACCTGGTCAGAAGATGACAGAATTAATCCAACAAATAACTAAACTCTAGTAAAACTGACCCTCATCTGGTCTGAGCCATAATGGCTCTTCATGCTGAAGGAGCGTCACTTGTTGAGGGCTTGCAACTTGCCCATCAAGTGTTTTTCTGTTTCACAAGACCCCCTGATACTCTGAGGATTAAGAGTAGTTAGTAAACACTGCAGACAAAACTAGAATGGGTGGGAAACTGGCTAAGGAAGAGCAGCTCACATTTGTGGATGGGATTATGGCCAGCTCGGCTCATCCCAAACATTTGCCCAGTCTCATTTCACAAGCTGACCTCACACATTCTCGCAGATCTCATGCATTTGCACCAGTGAGTGCGCCAAAGAGACGGAGAGGCATTGTTATGTGTCTGTGCAGGCAGTGCTGACGTAGTCATCTGTTGCATAAAAAAAAAAGAAAGTTTTGAGTTCTGAAACTTTGCACAATGACCTTTTTCAAGAACAAATCAAATTTCTTTAAATATTTATTTTCAGATGATTGGCATTACAGAGTTTACTGGTGTTTTGTGATAATTTGTGAATGTGATCTTAACGGTAAAAATACAGAAAGAAGATTTTGATTTTCAGATTTTGCCAATTCACAAACTGAATTTTGGCTATTTTATAGAAATGTATATAGTTTAATGTGTGAAAGCAGCTACTGAGTTCTCTTTAGAGGTCAGTAAAAAAGTTTAACTTCAGTTTAAAGACATTATGCAACTTATATTTATAGATGTATACTTATACAACACTAATTTATTTACATATGCATGGCAGATTTAGTGTAGTGTATCACACAGAAATTGTTGTTTGCTAGGTTTAAAAGAAATTACCTGCCATATGTGCTATCTCATAATTTTAAAAAGGCACAATGAATATATTTATTCATATTTATTTGCAAAACAGACGGTTACAGAAAGATTAATGTTTGTTTTATAGGTTTTTCACGTTATTCTAATATTACTTTTCATGTTGAGCACTAGTGAACCATCAGTAAATATTAGTAAAGAGCACTTTTATGTAAAGTGGACAACTTTGAACTGTTTATTAATGAATTATTAATATTAGTAACATTTTAAAGTGTACTTTAATGTGGACACCTATGACCCATTTGTTCACTAAAAAATTGTAATGTTTTTTTACTACTAAATTACTGCAAATTATTACTACAAGTTTGCTAGATTTCAAAATTTTTATTTTGGCTACGTATGTGCCGGAAGTAAACAAGATGACGAGAAGGTGCCTTTTTTCTTAGTGTCTTCAGAAGCGAGAGAGACAAAAAGACAAATCAATTTTGTATCAACTGTTTTTCTCCAGGAATAATGAGTTGTTTTTTCATATTAAGGCACAAAAGTAGAGAATTATTTTGTTTTTGTTTTGTTTTTTTTATTATTATTGTGGGTTTCTTTTGTAATTTTTGCTAAATGTTTTTAAACTGTAACTGCAAGTATTATGTTAAGTTCACTTAAAGAAGACGTACGTGCAGTATAAAAACTATTAAACTGGTCATTTACAGAGTTACTTACAAATAAATAAATATAAACGTTCTGTATTCACAGTTTACTGTGTAAAGTATATTTATAAACTAAAAATGGGCCTACTTATTTCCAAAACATTTTGAAATAGTACACCTACAAGTATAGTACTAGTGGATTAATATCAGTATACCTACTACTTGTAAAGTATACTTTAGTTTAAAGGGGGAACTTAAATATGTTTATTAAAACATATGTAAACCATATTATTTAAGTATTAAGTAAAAGGAGCATAACACACACAGTTTCACTCAATCTCATGTTAATCTTGAGTACCTATAGAGTAGTACTGCACCCTTCATGTATTAAACTTTACGATTCTCTCAGAAAACAGCCGAGCTCCTGGAAGCATGCCGTGGGCGGAGCTAAAGATGGACAAGCGCTCGCATAGAGACAGAGCGCATTTAGGCCATGCCCACTTCAGGGGGGGGGGGGCGATCCAACGCTCTCCATTGACTTTGTATTGCGGGAAGCTGCCTTCTTGTCATTTCTGGCTTATAACAAAAAAACAGAACAATGTCTAAAAGCTGCTATGTGACAAGGTGTACAGCAGGGTTCCTCAAATCTTGCCCTGGAGGGCCAATGCGCTTCAGAGTTTAGCTCCAACCCTGATCAAACTCACCTACCTGTGATTTTCTAACGATCCTGAATACACTGATTAGCATGCTCAGGTGTGTTTGATTAGGGTTAGATCTAAACTTTTCAGGAAAGTGGATCTCGTGGGCCAGATTTGAGGATCCCTGGTGTACAGTAAACAAGCTACAAATCACAAAACTGAAATAATCCTTTGATATGGTTCAAAATAATGAATGTTTACTGTAACTGATTGTTTCCCGCCAGTAGTTCTCTAGTAATATGACACATTGCGCTCTACTTTTGTATCTCTAAATGCTAGTTTTTTGGGTTGACAGCTTATAGAAAGGTAGCTCTGTGTTTTTCTAGGTTGTTTACTGTACACCTTGTCACATAGCAGCTTTTAGACATTGTTCTGTTTTTTGTAATAAGTCAGAAATGACAAGGAGGCAGCTTCCCGCAATACGAAGTCAGTGGAGAGTGTTGGATTGTTTTTCTCCCCGATGGGCTTAAGATGCATGCCACTCTGTCTCTATGGTGATTGCCAATAAAAACACATACATTTGATGCCGTTTCACTTACCACTCACTTTTGAATCATCCATCTTTCAGTATCAAACGATGTGTAAATCCAGCGTCGAACTAGGCCTCGTTTATAAAACGTTTGTCAACAAATACACTTGCAAAACTCTCCAGCTCCCCTGGACGCTGGGTTCTTCGGGAAGCTGAGTAAGGTTATCTTTGCCTTACAAACCACAAACAAAGCACGTTGTCGACGGGCGCACTTTTGTGCTCGCTCTGATCGATGTGTGCATGGGCGCGCTCTTCTGGGAGAAATGCCCATACAAGGAGTTCCACCTTTCAGGATGTTATGAAGAGCCATGATCGAAAAAAACTTTCGAAACTTGTAAGAAACCCAGAAGTGTGTATTTGGCACAGAAATACTCTGTTATACGTCCAAATCGTTTTTTGTTTAGCCATGTTTAGCATGAGAATCCAACTCTTTATCCGCCCCCGCTTAAAGGAAACCAATTTGTGTGGAGAAAAAGCGATTAATATACCATTCTATCAAAATAGTAAACACTACTACAATCCAAGTGCACTTAGAATATTTAATTGTACTCTTCGTAAGTAATGCATATCAAAAGTTGATCAAAAGACAAAACAGAAGTAGAGGCCAAATATACTTACACTTTTTTGTATGCTTGTCAGTATAAGTCAACTATACTTAAGTATTTTAAGTGTATCTTTTGATTAGTGCATAAAAGGTCAACTGAAAGTATACCCTGTTATTTAAGAATACTAATAGCACACTTGAATAAACTTCTTTTATTGTCAGGGTTGTCGAATTATTCACAGAATGAGTTGCTTTCATCAGGACTTTCAAACTAATTCTTCATTCCAGACTCTGACACTTTGTTATTGATGGCACAGACCCATTTGGGTTTGTGTGTGTGTGTGTGTGTGTGTGTGTGTGTGTGTGTGTGTGTGTGTGTGTGTGTGTGTGCACAGGTATGTGCGTGTTTGCCCGGCTCACAGCTGTGCTCCACTTCTACGCACAGAATCAGTGTGTCACTCTGTTTGTCATCCCAAATGTCATTCGGGTTCCAGTCGCCTCATTTGAACCAACCTTTGAGTAAAAAGACACAAAGAACCCAGAGTGCTTCCTGAACTTTCAGTACGGTGACCATTTATCATCTAAAATGACACATCACATCATCACATAGAAGTATGCAGGGAAATATTAAACCTCATTTGTGAGGTGAGATTTGTTTTAACAAGAAAAGGGCAAATTCTTTCCTCATATGATTGACTGGCATCAGGTTATGGGCAGCAAGATAAACATCCTATTTGCATTAGCTTATGCTATTCTAAGGTTGGCAGCCAACAAATAAAGACAATAGCAATTAAATCGTTTCTTAAACAGGGACAATTGTTAACAGATTTTCATCTTGTGAATAATACCTTATTCTACAAACATTAATATGGCACTAAATCACTAATATGTGACCCTGGATCACCAAACCATTAAGTAGCATGGGTATATTTGTAGCAATAACTAAAAATACATTGTATGGGTCAAAATAATCGATTTATGCCAAAAATCATTAAGATATTAAGTAAAGGTCATGTTCTATAAAGACATTTTGTAAATTTCCCTTAAATACATCCAAAATTTTTGATTAGTAATATGTATTGCTAAGGACTTCATTTGGACAACTTTAGCAATTTTCTCAATACTTTCTCGCAATTTTTTATTTTGACTAAATACTGTCTTATCCTAACAAACCATACATCGATGGAAAGCTTATTTATTCAGCTTTCAGATGTTGTATAAATCTCAATTTTGAAAAATTAACCCTTATGACTGGTTTTGTGGCCCAGGGTCACATATAATGGTATCAATCAAAATACCAATAGACAGAATCAGTTCCTGGTAGAATAGACCAGAGGGTCTAGAATGTCCGACCTGATGACGGGGAAGGTACCAGCCCATCCCTGAGCCAGAGGCGCCTGCTCCAGCCACGGTGCCATGAGGCTTAAGCTTTTAATCACTAAGCTTAATCCACTGGACAGCTGGAGAATCTTTACGAGCCAAACTGTGCATGATGTAGCCTGTTAGTGTGCCCTTTATCTTTCTCTGATTCACAGTTATATTAGGGTGGTGGGAAGTAAGCCCATGAGACCAATGGAATGTGGAATCACAAAAGTCCAATTGGGAATGTGATACCGCTATCATGTTAAAGCGAATTATTGTGCTTTATGAGTCTATGTGTATATTGTAGGACCAGGCACATGCTTTTCTTTTAAGCACATTTTCCTAAATTCAGGTTATATTCGAAAAATATGACTAATGCACTATTATCATTCTAGTAACTACTATTAACTAACAAGAAACTTTGATTAACAAATCAGTAAGTAATAGCACTCAGTTGAACGTGGTAGTTCACTAGCTAATCAGTAACTATCAGTATCAGGTTCATAATTAATGTGAATAATGCAAAATGCATGATTATAAATTGAAGATCATGGTAACCCACTAGCAAGGACTAAAGTCATTAAACTGTTCTGAATAGTAATACTTCTGATGGATTTATTAACACTTGAGTCATTATTAGTGGGTTACCACAATCTTCACTTTAGAATAATTAGTAATTCCTTTAGAAGGATGTAGTAACACTTGAGTCATTACTATCAAAAACCTTACATATACCTGAAAAGCTTACAATGATTTCAGTCATTACTAGGGAGTTATCATGATCTTCACTTTAGAATACTGACCCAGCAGTGTTGGGGTTAATGCATTACAAGTAACGCAAATTATGTGATCAGATTACTTTTTTCAAGTAACTAGTAGCGCATTACTTTTTAATTTACAAGAAAATATCTGAGTTACTTTTTGTTTCCTTTATGTATTTAATCCCATTTTATTAACTAATGTCTTTGCTCCTGACTTTTGTTGATCCAGTTCAACCATACTAATAAGCAAAACTTAATTTAGATTAACTAACATTTGTGATTCATTTCTCATTGCTGTAGAGTGTTGAATTTCCTTTTCCTACAGTTCTACTGTACAGGCATTAATTTATTTTCCCTTTAGCCTTAGGCTTATTTATTTTCACTTTTACATTTCTTTAACTTTTTATATTAAAACGCAACATTGTAATGCATTACTTTCCCCAAAACTGCTGACCCAAATAATTAGTAATCCTTTCTGAAGTATTTGGTATTTATTAAGTCATTACTAGTGGGTTACCATTATCTATACTTGAGAACTAATTATTCATTTTGCATCATTCACATTAATTATGAACCTGTATATAGTAGTTCTTAGTAGTTCTCTGGGAAATCTGAAAAAAAAAAGTAGTTACTGATTAGCTAATAGTGAATTACCACTTTCATCTGAGCACTATTACTTACTAATTCGTTAATCAGAATTTCTTGTTAGTTAATAGTACTTACTATAATGTTAATAGTGCATTAGTCATTTGTTCCTGTGTAGTTATTCATTGATGACAGAACAGTATTCTAAAGTGTTACCAAATTTTCTAATAGTCTACAACATTTGCCATTATTTGTTCATCATAGGGTGAGGATTCTCAGGCATTAAACGTGTTCACTCAAAAAGAAACTACCTTTTAAAAAAAAAAAAAAGCTTTTTCCTTCCTTGTTATTATTTTTTTTTATGCTAGTTTGTTGAAAAATTGTGTGGCATCATTTATTCAAGCTTTTGTGTGCTGTCTCCTTTTTAGGTGTTTAGGGGCTTTCGCACCGGAGGAACCTTTTCATAGCTCCTATTGGTGTAATTCCCACTTTTTGTTCACACCGCAGGAACTAGGAACGTATTTATGGGATGGAGATTATCTTTTGGTGAGCTGCTTCCGAAGACTCAATGACTTAGAACTAACCTCGAACCAGTGAAGTTTATTTTTCCAAGGTTTGAGGATGATATAAGTGTAACTGTGGCAGACAACGTGTTGTTGGAAGGCTTCAGAGGTTGGAAGAGGAGCTTGCTGTTAGTGGGATGATGCTTTGTGCCGCACTTTTGGACACAGGTGCAGAGCATTTCATGTCTTTGGTGCTGTCAAGTTCTCACATTAAAGGAATAGTTCACCCAAAAATTAACCTCAGGTCGTTCTCAGGCCATCTTCATCAGAAAATATTTGGTCAAATTTAGCATTACATCACTTGCTCACCAGTGAATCCTCTGCAGTGAATGGGTGCTGTCAGAATGAGAGTCCAAACAGCTGATTAAAAACATCAATAATCTCTGCAAATAATCCACACTACTCCATTATCATCATGTGAGGTGCAAAGATGCACGATTTTAAGAAACAAATCTGTCATTAAGATAAACTTTAAACTTCTGGCTAAAATATGTTACCCATAATCCATAACAACACTTCCTCCAGTGAAAAGGTTCAACTCCTGTTGTCTTCTCGCATCAAAATCCACTAACATATTTGTCTAGAATTGTTTTGGACCATTTTTTCTTTGTAAATTGTGTTTGATCTGTGCATATTTCTCTCAAGGCGACTTTTCACTATTAAAAGCAATGTCCAGCTTCTTTTCCCTGAACCTCCTCTACTTTGCGTCTCTGCCTTTCCACTCTTTCCAGCATTATCCATCCATGAACCCATGAGCAGTTTACCTTCTCAGTACGAGCTGGCAGCACTCCAGTGCAAACCTTCACCTGTGAACAGGATCCAGACCACATGCAGCTATGCACATCTCCCGAGTCTTCCCATCCATCTTCTTTGGCACGGCAGGACCTGCACGGTTGTATACCCAACTCCTTGAAGACAAATTCAACAACTTGCTTCACAAGTACAAGGGAACAGGGATAAGTGAAAGCAAAATTAACCAAAGGCAACTTCCTCCCAACACAAATTACCAGTCTTGCTAACAAAATGCAGGACAATCAAAGACAAGTCCTAACCTTCATAGCTGCAAACAAACAACAAGATGAAGCAGAGATTGATCAATTGACGAAAGCAGTGAACTCCAGTTCGCTTAAACTGAATTTGTGGACAGATTCAGAATGCAGGAATAAAGAAAATGCATCTTTACTATATCATACTTCCTCCAGTTTCAGTAACTGCACAAATGCCTCACACTGCTCCCATGCACCTCTGGCCTTCTTCGTTTAGGAGTCACACTGACCTTCTTTGTGGTAAAAAGTGACCTTGAAATGTAACTTTCTTTTTCTTTTTCTTTTTTTTTCAGGAAAATCAATGCAAAACATTTTTCAATTGTTCAATAATATTTTTTATTATTATTTAGAATTTTAAGGAGATTTTATGATACTATGCAAACTTTTATAAGCATTTTTTCCATTGGAATTAATATTTTTGTATTTAATTATTTATATATTATATTTTAACAAATGCAACATTTCATATTAAAATAGAGTAAAATCATTTAAAATCCATTTCTTTGATCTGATAATTGTGCCATTAAAACTTGTGTAATGTCATGTAGCCTCCTGTATAGCTCCATATATAGATACAGAACCATTAGACAGTTTCTTCATTTTATTAGGTTTTGCAATTAGAAATATATTTAGACATTCTAAAAGACTACTTTTTTGTTTTTTTATATATATATATTTTTGGTTAGACAAATAATATCATGTTTTGTATTATGATTACAACCAGAAACCAGGCCTGTTGCAGTCTTAGCAGTTCATCTAGCTCTCTGTGTGTGTGTGTGTGTGTGTGTGTGTGTGTGTGTGTGTGTGTGTGTGGGAGGGTGGGTGGATGTGAAAGAGAAAGAGAAAGAGAAAGAGAAAGAGAAAGAGAAAGAGAAAGAGAAAGAGAGAGACTCTTTTGTATAGTTTTTTTCATTCAAAATTTGCTATGTTGCATTCTTACCCATTCATTTCTATCACTCAATAGTGACAATAGTCACCAAGTGTCATCTCATTCTGATGAAGCTACGATTTTTACAATTTTAAAATAGAAACTTTTTCGATCAAAAGTGACCGAAGAGGGCCAGAGGGTTTTAATTTAACATTATCCACATTTGTAAGGCATTCAGATGACTCCGAAGCCAGGTGGTTAGCCTTCCAACAATGCCATTTTTGCCACACCTACACCCAAATCATCCTCAACCCCTGGAAAAAATAACATCCACTGCTTCTACTTTGGTTGATGCAACTCAAAAAATAGTTTTCCACATAAGTATTGGCATCTGGAAAGGGAAAGCCAAATGGAAGGAGCTCATCCCACCAGATCTACATCCCTGGTCTCTTCTGATCTGCTCTATTTGGCCATTTGAGAGGCAGAAGTTTGGTTAAGATTGCTAAATCTACAGATTACTCTCCTCAAGAAGGTTTTTATCTGGCGGGCTGCTGTTCTCTTCTCCAAAGCCTTTGTCCATGCAGTAGTCCTAGAATTAGATTTCATCTTATTTTCTGTAAGGGTATGCTTCCACATGCATCTTTCGATCTACAAGGCAGAGAAGTAAAGAAGAGCTTCGAATTTTTTTTATGGAACAAGATGGCGATACCATGATAATTATGCAGGGTTGGGTAACCCTGTGCTCAAAAAGCCAACACTTCAGCAGTCAAAAACTGCATACCTGTCTCTGTTCCTTCATGTCAAAAACGTTAAGAGTTGTTTTCAGTAAACTCTTTAAGATGATTACTATGTTTGCATGTCTTTCACAGAATAACCTACAGATGACAACCAATCTACCTTCATTTTCTGGTCTGGGGTGCCGCAGGGATCTGTGCTTGGCCCAATCCTCTTATTGATATAACATTGCTGGGATGGGTTACAGAGTCTCCAGGCATTTTTCTATCATTTTTTCTGGCATGATACACAACACTACCTGTCATTTCAGCCTGACAACTTCACAATATAAGCTCATATTTCTTTCTGCCTTTTAGGCAAAACTCCACACAGTCTCAATAGCTCAGATTAACCATGTGTGTTGTTGTTGTTTTCCAAAAGCCACCAGTAAAAAAAAGCCAAAAATATCAGAATTTATAATATTAAAATAACTGTGTTCATATTTAATGTCAGCTGATATTTTTTAACCAAATTATCCACCCAAGTGTTGTTTGACACCACATGATTTTGAGCTGGGTGGTCTGTAATCTCATTTTGTGGTTGTGGTTCCTCACTATTATGTAAATGGTAACACAAAAATCCAGTAAGTGAATAAACATTAAGACACTAAATGGCTAAGAAAAAAAATACAAGCTGTGGGGACTGACCTCTATCTTTTAAATATCTTCTTGTGCCTTGGCCAAGCAAGATGCGCCAAGCTCCCTTATTTTTCCTCTGTGTTTCGACATAGGTTCATGAGAGATTTATGGCTGTCATTCTGAGGACCATATTTCCTTTAGCACTCACTCTATTTACTGTTCCTTGTCTTGTCTAGCTTTTTTACATATGATAGCCACCTGTAGACATGGAAAAAAATCATTGCCCTCTCTGTAAAGGTAATCCAGAAAGTTACAACACAAATAACAGACACCTGATTCACCATAATGGACAGTTTCCACTCGTGTTCATGCTGAAACCAGACAAAGTTGGAAATCTTCAAAACCTAGTCATTACATAAAAGTATGCTTCTCACTGAAATCAGAGTTGATTAGGCTATTGAGCAATCGTTAAGCGTTGAGTCTCATTTGTGCATCTTTAATCATCATCCCAATGGTTATTTTCAATGAGGAGTTGGGATCATTTTGAACAGTCTACCAAGTTCGAAGTTGAAGAATCCAGCTTATTCTAAAGGAAGGCACATGTGCCCAGAGTTTGTCATTTTCTGTAAGTCTATTACATGGGTCTTTCATTATAGGTTCACTAAAACCTATCCTGGATCAAGCTATAACAAACATCTTTGTAATAAGTCCAAATTATAGAGTAACTTAAAGAGGTTGCACACCAATGCATTCCATGTTTAACGCATTCCACATGTCTAAGGCCACCAGTGATTTCAGCATACATGTGGTTCTAAATTTTGTCCCAAATTTAGAAAAAAATTGCATGTGCAAATTTATTGAAGAACTGTTATTACAGCATAAAAACAACAAAAATGTGTGAATTACAAGGTTAGTGAATAAGATCCAGTGAAAACTGAGCTAAGAAGATTTTTGATTATAGTGCACATTTGAAATTCAAGAAATATGCATCACACATAGTCCTATACAAATGTCTATATAGACCTTTACCACTATGCTATAGAGATTAAGATGAATGATGGAGTACCAGGTGGAATTTCCTTTTAGATTAAAATGTTGCTAAGCCTGCACCTCTGTTGGCAAAGAGACTGATTCACCCACAGCAACGCAAGCATGTAAAATCTGCCAGAACCTGAGGCCCAAAGGACAAATCCACTTCATGTTTATCTCATTTTGTTTGAAATCCAGCTATGGTCTCGCAAAGTTTTTCCCTAGCTGTGCAAGTATGTGCGTCAATGCGAAAAACACATGCTTTGTGTATTATTTATAGATTAATTTGTTTATTTATCCGAATTTTTTGCTCAAGGAAAACCTGCCTCGTTTCTACCATTCATTTCAAAAGCTATTTGAGTTGTTTTCAATAAACTCCCTACTGCTTGTATTTTTTCGCCTGACTACGTGTCATTTCAGTCAGACAACTTAATCTAAGATCATATCTCTGCCTGCCTTTCAGACATCTTGGTGTAAGAGATCCCAACCATTACCTCAACACTAATTTGCTTTATTTATAGATCCATTTGCTCATTTATGATGTTAACTTTTTTAAAAATGTAATTTTATTGCTTATGTCCAAATTTATGAATAACCTTGAATTAATAAACATCATTTAAAAAAGGTGGACAGACAAAATATTTGTAGTTTGACATTTTGTGGCTGGTTAGGACACAGTAAAAGCCTAAGCACTGAAATATAATTTACCTCTATTTTATTTTTGCCATACTGTAGAACAGACATGTCACATATCATCTGTGTTTTGCTTCTTTTGAGATCAGTTTTCTTTTCCCCATACAGAAATGTAATATATGACCTATATTACTCTATATCAAGCGTGATATTGCCATATATGTCACCTACACTGCCTATAGAAAATCATCATACTCTGTGAAAACCTTCACCTTTTGTCACATCACAACCTGGAAAATAAAATAAAATAAGTCTAACTTCTTTGAGTTGCATGTACACATTATAACTGTCATCATTAAAGAAAAAAATATAATAAAAAGCATCAGCCCCTTAGAGTATACCATTATAATCTTGATCAGGTGCAATCAATCAACTTCCAGATTAAACACCAGGCTAATTGCCCCACCTGACATCAATAGTAGTGTTGTTGATTAATTCAAAAATAAAACGAGCTTTACTTTTGACCAAAAATTTGTATATTTAAAAATGTAAAAAATCATAGCTTCATCAGAATGAGATGACACTTTGTGACTTTTGTTACATTAGCAATGTGAACACACAAAAAAATCATGGACATGATTCTGGTATTTTAAAGGGTAAAAAAAAAATGGTCACACTTGCCTTCTTCGCGGTCAAAAATGACAGACATAAGAAATTAATGAGAAATACAAAAAAATACGAAAACTCAGAGAATCTCTTGGTGGTACAAACTACAAATCAAACAAAAAAAAAAAAGTTTTTTTCGCATTTTCAGGTCACATGATATACGTGAACAGTCATATGATCATTCTTTATTGTTTAGTTGTGGAAACTGGCTCCCTTGGACATGATGCTGCAGGTGCTACAAGAGGCCCTGTTGCACCGCACAGCTCAAAAATAGTGGATGCGTTCATCCGAAAATTCTGAATCCACAGTTCCGCCATGAAATCGCGCACTATTACTTCCCAGAACAAGCGCATACGTGGCCGCTCCCAAGTATAGGGGGCTTGCTTTGCCATTACTGCTTGTACAAACCCTGACAAAAAGTATGGAATCACCCCTCTCAGAAGATGTTCATTCAAATATTTAATTGTGTAGAAAAAAACAAGCACATATATGCCACAAAACAATTTTCACTCAACAATCCAAACTCCTGGCTGTATAAAACACTTTAAAAAAAAAAAACAAAGAAAGATAAATATAGTCAATTACAACTGTTTTTACAGATCAAACAGAGGAAAAAAATATGGAATCACACAAATCTGAGGAAAATTATATGGAATCACCATGCACTTTGCATTTCTAAAACAAACACCTGTATCTGATTACAACTGCTAATTAGTCTGCAGTTAAAAAAGAGTGCTTGCACACATTAGTGATGTGTTGAACCAAGATGATTGACATAACTCATGGCTCCAACACGAGAGATGTCAGTTGAAACAAAGGAGAGGATTATCAAACTTCTCGAAGAAGGTAAATCTTCACGGAATGTTGCAAAAGATGTTGGTTGTTCCCAGTCAGCTTTGTCTAAAATCTGGACCAAGTACAAATCAAATGGAAAGGTTGTAAAAGGGAAGCGTACTGGTAGACCAAGAAAGACATCAAAGCGCCAAGACAGAAAACTTAAAGCAATATGCCTTGAAAACAGAAAATGCACAAAAAAACAAATGAGGAACAAATGGGCAGAAAGTGGAGTCAATGTCTGTGACTGGACTGTAAGAAATTGCCTAAAAGAAATGGGATTTACATACAGAAAAGCCAAACGAAAACCATCATTAACATCTAAACAGAAAAAAACAAGGTTTCAGTGGGCTAAAGAAAGACAATCTTGGACTGTGGATGACTGGATGAGAGTTATATTCAGTGATGAATCACGAATCTGCATTGGGCAGGGTGATGATGCTGGAACTTTTGTTTGGTGCCGTTCCAATAAAATTTATAAAGACAACTGCCTGAAGAAAACATGCAAATTTCCACAATCATTAATGATATGGGGTTGTATGTCAGGTAAAGGTATGGGAGAGATGACATTACATCTTCTATAAATGCACAAGTTTATGTTGAGATTTTGGACACTTTTCTTATTCCATCAATTGAAAGGATGTTTGGTGATGGTAGCATCATTTTTCCAGATGATAATGCATCGTGCCATAGGGCAAAATCTGTGAAAACATTCCTACAGGAAAGACATATAATGTCAATGGCATGGCCTGCAAATAGTCCGGACCTCAATCCAATTGAAAATCTGTGGTGGAAATTAAAGAAAATGGTCCACGACAAGGCTCCAACCTGCAAAGCTGATCTGGCAACTGGGATAAGACAAAGCTGGAGACAGATTGATGAAGTATACTGTTTGTCATTAGTTAAATCCATGCCTCAGAGAATTCAAGCTGTTATAAAAGCCAGAGGTGGTGCAACAAAGTACTAGTAGTGTTTTTATTTGGTGATTCCATATAATTTTCCTCAGATTTGTGTGATTCCATTTTTTTTTTTTTCCTGTTTGATCTGTAAAAACAGTTGTAATTGACTATAGTTATCTTTCTTTGTTTTTTAAAAAAAGTGTTTTATACAGCCAGAAGTTTGGATTGTTGAGTGAAAATTGTTTTGTGGCATATATGTGCTTTTTTTTTTCTACACAATTAAACATTTGAATGAACATCTTCTGAGAGGGGTGATTCCATACTTTTTGCCAGGGGTTGTATAACGCGCCTACGGCTCTGATTAAAAATAAAAATGGCTCGAGCATTTTGAATGACTTATCACGAGAGGACAAGTTTTAGTCACATGATATGGTTAATGGAAACACCGTCATTTCGCAACAGTTTTTTATCGACATTTAGAAAATATTTAGAAAGTAATAGTTTCTTTTTTAAGAAATATTTAATCCTTTTACTCTATTTTAATATAAAATGTTGTATTTATTGAAAAATAATATATAAATAATTAAATACAAAAATATATATTAATTCCAATTGAAAAAATAGCTAATTAAAATTGTGTAAATATTGCATAGTATCATAAAATCTCCTCAAAATTCTAAATACTAATCAAAAAATATTATTGAACAAAAATGTATTGCATTGATTTTCCTGAAAAAAAAGAAAAGTTAAATTTTAAGGCTTCAGTCACTTTTGAAGGTAAGTGTGACTCCCAAACGAAGAGGGCCAGATTCCACTGTTAGTAGTGCATGGTACGGCAAAGAATTCACCATGGTTGCTTTCAAAAGGCCTCCGGGATAAAGTTGTAGAAAGGCACAAGTTAGGAGAAGGCTACAAAAATATTTCAAAGGCTTTAGCTATTCCTCAGAGTATTGCTCAGAGCATCATTGAGAATTGGAAAGCATATGGCACCACCAACACACTGCTTAGATCAGGCTCTCTGTCCAAAGTGGATGACAGAGCCAGGAGGACATTTATAAGAGAAGCTATCAGGAGGCCAAAGGCAACTTTGAAGGCCTTACAAGGCTTTATGGCTGGGTCTGATCAGTCTGTGCATGTAACAACAATCTCCCAAGCTTTACACAAAGGCTGTATGGCAGGACGGCACGAAAGAAGCCTTTCTCGTTTGCGCAATGCAAAAACATTTGGAGTCTGATACCTTCTATGGTCTGATGAGGGCAAAAGTTATATTTTTGGTCCGAACTCCAAGCGTTTTGGCAAAAAGCAAACACACCACATCACCCAAAACACACCAGACCTACTGTGAATCATGGTCGTGGCAACGTTATGTTGTGGGGTGTTTCTTTTCAGCTGAGACTTGGTCGATTGGTCAGTATTGAAGGGAAAATGGATGCTGCCAAGTCCACCCAAATTCTTGAGGAAAGCCTGCATCCCTCTGCTAGATAGCTTAAGATAGGCAAGTCATTCACCTTCCAACATGACAAAACATACTAAACATACTGTTTAGTAAAACAACAACAAAATAGCTCAAAAATAAGAAGGTTAAATCCAATCGAAAATCTGTAGATGGATTTGAAGAGAACAGTCCATTGCCTCTCACCACAGAATTTGGGCAAATATGCCCCAATCAAGGTGTGCAAAGTAAGTACAGACATATTCAAAATGATGGCTGTAATTAAAGCAAAAGGTGGCTCTATAAAGCATTAAATCAAGGGACTGATGACTTTCCCAACCCTCTATTTTTTTGTTGTTGTTTTTTTTTAAATTATTTGTAGAACCAGTACTTACATAGAAACCTATACATCGGAGCCTGATAAAAATGCTTTTTTTAAAGCTAGATGTCAGATGGATTTAGAGGCTTTTGCATGTGAACTCTTCATATATGAATTTCACATATGTACATTCTCTGTTTTGTAACATATATAATCCTCCACAGCATGTATACGTACGTGATTTTATATGCTGTAGCAGCTTACAGATATAGATCTTATATTTGGTGGTTGTAACTGTAATAGCTTGACTGATGTGATGGTCTCTCCACAAACCCTCGTAGTTGCCTAGAAGCACTACCTGTGTAAACACTGTAAAACTTGCAGTGCAAACGCTTCCATTTCTGTGGCTTCTTCACCTCATAGCCCTTGATTTCACATCCAGCCTCAGGCAGAATGAAACATGCCTCAGCACAAAGCTTCTATGGAATGGGCAACTACACACTTCTGCTCTATGGGAGACTCGCGAGGGGACTGCTTACGTACTTGTGTTGTTTTCGGCACACAAGAATGTTTTAACTGACAGATTATCTCACTTTCCCACCCTTCTTGACCACATCAACCCTGTTGTGGGGCTTAGCAGACAAAATGATGAGAACGTAGGAAACAGATTGCTCTTGTGTGTGTGTGTGTGTGTGTGTGTGTGTGTGTGTGTGTGTGTCTGGTTGATATTTTTTCTACAGCCTTTGCTCTAGTTGCACCCACTTCCTCAATGGTAACAGCTGTCAAAACGTTGCAGGATTACAGTACACCGCACAGTTACGGCTGGCGTTAGAGCTGGCAAAGGACAGGAAGCTAGGAGGGGTGATGCATGCTGGGAATAAGGGTCATACAGAGCGAGGTGAGAGCAGCCCAAGGGAGGAAAAGCTAATACGATGCCATTCCAATGCTTGTCATTCTCAAACATATGTCAGACAGTCTCCATACAGTTCTCTATTCAATCAGGAGTAAATAATAGTCTTTCAAATAATGATGGTAAAGGATTTATTTATTTATTAACAATTTAAGCGCTCTGTGTTGGTTCTGTTGCATCGGCTAACATAAGATGCCATGCAATAGCGAGGTAGCCGAGAGAATAATTAATAAATCCCATGATTTGCTCAAGCCATCTATGTGTACATGACTTTCTTCTTTCAGATGAATACAATCAGAGCTACATAAAAAAAAAAAAAATGTCTTGGCTTTTCCAAAATGTTTTGGCTCTTCCAAGTTTAATAATAGCAGTGAACCCCTGTCCCTGACCCTGCCCCTAAACCTACCATTTGTCAAAAAAAAAAAAAAACACAGGATATAACAGGCAGATTCAAATACAGTCATAATTTATGAAAAACATTTTTTGAATATTCCAAGTCTTCAGAGGCAAAACAATTGATTTGTGAGAAGAATAGATGCATTCGTCTCTGTTTGCTGCAAAACCCAGATCCTGTATGCAGTCTTTGCACAAATTTAAAAATTGCCTTGATTGTGAAATGCCATTGTCACTTGTGTGTCTCATAATGGACTGCATCATGCAGTATCTTTTTGAATGAGATCTGAGCGTGTTAACGGTGCGGGATCATTTTCAGCAATTAAAATCTTATGTTTTACTCTCCTCTTTGCATAAAGATATTGTGTGGCTTCAGAAGACCTGGAATGCAACACAAATTGTAATTCTATTATACTGCTTTTTTCCGGTCAGTTTTTTGCTATAAATACCAGTTACTTTATTTGTAGTTATGTGTTTTATATTGTTCAGAAGTGAGTAGGTTTAGGGTAGGGGTGAGGTTAGGTGCTTCAATTAAAGTATACATTTATATAAAATGATTTCTATTTCTATGCATGCAAACCATTAAATTAAGGCAAACAACTGAAAGCAAGTAATGCTAATGGGGTACCTTGAGTGTCAAAAAAAGACTCCAAGGGAACCTGACCAAGAGTCAATATGTGACGAGTTGGGAGTGAGAACCTGTTGATATTTTTCTTAAACTCATCTCTTCACTTCAGAAGGCCTTTATTAACTCCCTGAAGCCATGTGGAGCACTTTTTATGATGGATGAATGCACTTTATTGGACTTCAAAATCTCAACAGCCATTCACTGCAATTATAAAGCTTGGAAGATCCAGGACAGTTTTTTATATATAATTCAGACTGTATTTGTCTGAATAAAGAAAGTCATATACACCTGGTTTGAGGGTGAATAAATCATGGGGTAATTTTAGTTTTTTGGATAACCTATCCCTTTAATTTTTGATCCCTGTCCATAATGGACAGATCATTAATGGCTGGTCCTTGAGGTAATTACAATATATCAGGCATGAAATCCAAACATTCGCCTATAATTCTTCAACCTCAAATATGGCTTAAAAGTGAAATATGTAAGTAGTAGCAACTTTACATGACAGCTCGAAACAAAATACAGTCATTTTTGCTCATACAGATAATAATAATAATACATCATTCAAAACTGTGAAGGGTCTACACTCACAATATCAACAAAACATTGTGATCTTGTAAAATATAGAAATCAAATAGGAGGGTGTCACAAAAATTAATCGAATCTCATTGTATAGCCTACCATATCTATAGAAAACTTGACATGTCTACTTGACGTGTCTAAATGTCACTGTCTCTTGTGTGTCTCGTGACTGATTGCGTCATGCAGTATCTTTTTGAATAAGTTTTGAGCGTGTTAATGGAGCAGGATCTCTTTTTTAACAATTAAAATCTTATCTTTTACTCTCTTCTTTGCATAAAGATATTGTGTGGCTTCAGAAGACTTGTAATGCAACATGAATCATAATACTTTTATACTGCTTTTTTCTGGTCAGCTTTTGCTATAAATACCCGTTACTGTACTTTTATTTGCCTGTTATGTGTTTTATATTGTTCAGAAGTGAGTAGGTTTAGGGTAGGGGTGGGGTTTGGTGCTCCAATTAAAGTATACATTTATATAAAATGATTTCTATTTTTTACAAATGCATGCAAACCATTAAATTAAGGAAAACAACTGAAAGTAATGGAGGACCCTGCACATTGAAAAGTGACGCTAAAGAAGTGTCAAATAGAGATGACCAAAAGTCAGTATGTAATGAGTTGGGAGTGAAAATGTGTTGATATATTTCTTACACAAACTCATTGTTTCACTTCTGACAGGCCTTTATTAACTCCCTGAAGCCATGTGGAGCACTTTTTATGATGGATGAATGCACTTTATTGGACTTCAAAATCTCAACAGCCATTCACTGACATTATAAAGCTTGGAAGATCCAGGACAATTTTTTATATAACTCAGACTGTATTCGTCTGAAAAAAGAAAGTCATATACACCTGGCTTGAGGGTGAATAAATCATGGGGTAATTTTAGTTTTTTGGATAACCTATCCCTATCCCTTTAATTTTTAATCTTGAGGTAATTACAATATATCAGGCATGAAATCCAAAACATTCACCTATAATTCATCAACCTCGAATATGGCTTATCATTTAAAAGTGAAATATGTTAGTAGCAACTTTCCATGGCAGTAAAATACACTTACAATATCAACAAAACATTGTGATCTTGTAAAATATTGAAAACAAACAGGAGCGTGTTACAAAAATGAACTGAATCTCACTGTATAGCCTACTACATCTATAGAAAACTTGACATGTCTACTTCTAAATTAACCAATCCTCTGATTATGTAATCTGTATTAAAGGTGCATTTCTTTGCTCTTTGCTCAGAAAACACTAGTTTATTAATAAATAATTAAAATATGTCCTTGCTATTTTTATATTTATATTCATAGTCATGATTTTTGTAGGTGCTTTGCGGCCAGCTTTATGCATGCGCAAGAACGTGGAACAGGTTATATATTAAAGGCCCCACAAGTACATATTCAGGTAAATTAATATAAACATGTGATTTGTCAACTAATGGCTTAAATAAAGTGCTATTTGTCAAGTAGAACAAACAGTCCTAGGGTGGACTATTAATTATGTGAATTGCGGCAGTAGATTTTCCAATACCAAATCACATTTATTAGCAATTTTCTTATGTTTTTAGTACATGAATGTTGTTGGGAAACTCAGAGCTCTTTAAGGCTTTACACAGCTGGTGAAGAACTTGAGGCTGTTGACCGAACAAAAGATCCTCAGTGGGGAGTTAGTATCATAATCTGGCAAAGTTGTTTGACTTCTGATTCAACATAATCAGAGATTCTTGAGCCATGTCAGCATGATATGGAACAGGTTTTTGCAAAAAACGTGTAAGCAGAGAGGCGCGTATTCATGCTATTCTGCTGTTTATATTTTACAAATCACTGTAGGGTTTGGTACCAAGACAAGTCAAAATTATGTTACAAATTATGAAATTGTATACTTCATATTTTTTTTCCCCCTGTCCTGTCCATCTGCCCAGATGTATCTTCCTCTCGGCTCACCAATTCTCACTAATTACATCTCTGGTGGCGACAATCTCAATCCTATCCCCAATTACATCCGGACATTGGAAGATGCTATTCCAGTAGGAGTTTGAGACGGATGGCTTTCGCTGAACCAAGGTTGTGAACTTTATTACAGATATGAAAGCCATTAAATATAAAGTCATTAGAGAAATCTGTCATTGAAAAAAAAGCACCTTGAGACAGCTGTTTCCTGCTTGTAATTAATCTCTGTGCCCCCAAAATAGGATAAAGACAAGAACAGGAAACTGTGACACACCATGGTGATCAGTTTCGTGTTCTTAGTTCCTTAATGACGTCATTAGACTTGATTGTGAAGCTTTCCCAAATTTCAGAGGAAAGGGGGTCAGTAAAGGACCAAAAGGTTTGGAATATCATATTACATGTTAACCTGCCAGCATAGGTTACTTTTTTAATCAAGAAAATATAATATAGCTTAATGAAATCCAACAGAGTCCAAAGGTTTAAGATAAATGAGTCATTTCTGACCATCACCAATTTTAAAACAAACGAAAGCACACATAAAGTCCTTTAAAATCAGAAACAAACCCTCAACATTCTTTTAAAAACTCTTTATTATTTTCAGATTTTCTTGCCTTTGTTATACAAAGATGTTAAATAACTTAAATACATTCTTACCAGTCATTCATGATCAGTTTATACCTACAAGCTATACACATGAGGTAGAGGAAAATAATTTAGAGGAAAATAGTTTCCCATAAGACAAGAAAAAGTGGACAAAGACAAACTACTGACAAAAACTCTGCCCTTAAAAGAAAAAGAATGCCTTTTAATAGTTACAGCATTGCACAAACCCTGACAAAAAATCAGAATAGTGACCAAGCCATTGGAATTTATGGAAAAAATTACTGTGCATTTGTTCAATGCCAAGTGTCTGCGATCCACTCTCGATGAATGTAGGTCTAAAACAATCAACTGACTTGCTAATTATGTTTATTTCAATAATCAACATGGTAGTATAAAATAGTATCAAATTTTAGCCTTTATGCTACAAGTGATGAGATTGCTACAGCTAACTGGGACGTACATAGTCTTATTGTGGGTGTTGTAGTGAATCTTTGGTATACATTCCTTATAATAAATAAGGACAAATTTGCATTTCAGGCATAGGAGCAGAACTGAATTTAAGAGGGTTTGCATTGTTTTTACCTTTGGGGGGAAATGTTTTCTTTTAACCATCGGGAGCAATTATGCTGTACAGAAAAAAAAAAAAAAAAACATAAAAAAATGTATACCTCAACCCCAATAAGCAAATACCCAATTACAGGCCAGACGCAAGACAGAGAAAATATATAGAAAATAATCTTGAACTTTACAAAATGTACAATTAACATGCTCATAAAACATTTCAAAATAAGTTATATTTTGTCTCTGTGTCCATTTTTCCGACCAAATACATTTTGTACAGGTTGCATTAGAAAGTGAGAATAAGAAACCAAGACAACAACAAAAAGAAACTTATAACGTAAGCTTTCACAATGCCTTCTGTCAATGAAAAACAAGATTACTGATTACTGAGAACATGCAGCATGCCAAAAAAGCATATATGTGATCTCTACGTTGTTTTTCTGCGTATGTAGTGAATTAGAAGAGAATTGTGTCTTATATGCTGTTCACTTCTGCTGTGGGCAGACACCATGACTGGTGAAACGCTCGGCATAGCCATTATGGTTTCCATTTAGCGTGCTAAAGTCTATGTTTGTGTTTCCATGCATTCTTTAATTGGCATGTCTCCCCATCAAGTAACTATTTGGAATTCAGCTTGTTACTTTGAATGAAAGAAAAAAATTGAATCCCTTCTCAGACAGCATTATTTCCTCTGCACTCCTGCACGCTTGGGTTTTTGTATTCAAAATTTGCCATAGAATCTTCACTTCAGCTTTTTTTGTTGTTGTGTCTCATGGCAAATATATGAACATCCTTACTTGAGAAGCAAAAAGTCTTAATATCTTATGCAAATTTGCAGAAGTAAATGTGTTTTGTTCTTTTTGTTTTCTACTAGAAAAAACAAGACAAATTAATAAAATGATGTTTGTAGTGCTGTCTATGTAGATATCATTTTTAGTTGAGCATTTGCGCATCTTCAATTTGATCAAAAAAGATAAAATACAGTGCTTTCCAGATGATGCATACTTTCACAGAGATCTATAATTGTAACATTTATGTACAAAGCACTGAACTTGGCACTTCATAAAAAGTTGTGTGATCTGTTTGAGTTCGATTTTGACTAAACTTAAAACAACGTACCTCTACTTAGTCAGACAGATCTAAACATCTTTATTCTGGAAAGTTCTGTCTGAAAGCGGTATGCATGTGCCTCACTTTTGTCTGTATGCCACAGGAACATAACCATAGCTATTTACAACTTAAAAAAAAATACATAAATAAATAAAAGAGCTTCCAAGCTTCAGTGCGTGAATGGTGCCATTTTTCTTGTTGTCGGTCTCTCACTCAGTAGTTCATTCACACTAAACTAAAAAAATAAAAGAGCATATATAATTCATTCATATATATTTTGTCATATCTTAATTTCTATATATTGTATTTACACGATGTGGATGTCAACAGAGTTTGGCGATCTGAATACAAAATCATACATGGTCAAAGTTTGTGCTGCCGCTAAACTGACAGAGCGTTTAAAGGATTAAAAGTCTGATCAGAAACTTGATCCTGTCATTTGGTCACACAGCGGCACTCTCCGTGCCAGCTGTTATGTTAAATAATTTTCAAAAATATGGAATTTGCAGTGTTTGCATTTTACAATATAGATATATGGACTTCTACGTCCATACAGTCATAAAAATATGCCATGTCCAGCCTCTCCACAACTGTGAATAGATTCAATGAAACGGTCGTTGTTGATTAACATGCATGGGCATTTGTCCAATGTGGTTTCATAGAAAAAGTTAACAATGTGACAAGAGAGAACCACAGTCAAGCAATACATCATCCACTCTTGAATGTAAAAAAGTTCACCGTAGTTTTCCAACATCAATATCTGCTGGAAAATGTATTAGATTAGCTCTGAGGTTAATTATTTTCCCCCTAGAAATAGAACGCAAAAAGGGAAAATGTGTTTCGTTCCGATGCAAATTTGTGTCTCACATGTTTATTCCCAAATGACAGAATGTAAAGCAGCCATGAAGCATGGCATATTTCATATTTAACCAGCATTGTCCTGAAAAGCACTGCTGCAATGATTACAGCAATGAATCAGCAGCTGGATGGACAGATCTGTCGTCAAGTGGAAGCCTAAATCACGGAGACTAGCGCTCCTTGCGATATCTCTGAGATTTCTTTACCATCCAATGGCGCGTAGTGGTTTCGCTTGTTCCCTGAACAGTCGTTTGTAGAGTTTGTTTAAGGCCGAGTTAAATCTTAAATAGACTGGCGAAGATTTCCACTGTCAAGCAAAAAGTACATAATAAGATAAAAAAACAAAAAGGAAGGAAAAGCACATTTCCTTCCACGCAAGGACTGTTCCTTGAGATGTTCCATAAATTATATCCACAGAAAAACACAAATCAAAAGTATTGCTTTCCTAAGGGCCTTGTCGAAGAGAATTACAACACAAAATGCAAGCACACAAACAATAAAACATTTGTGTGGTTAGTGGTTATTTAGCATACTCAGATAAGTGGTGTATATAATAGAATTATAATGCAATTTGATCTATGTACATATGCATACACACTCTTGTGTGGGTGTAGGATACATGTGCATGTAGAATAAATCTGACGCCATTGCAAATTCCGTCTCCAAGTTGGAATTAAGTCACACATACTCTTACACATACGGCTTGAAGCTATTATTCAGAGGACTGTCAAATCATTGGACAAACAATTGTCTGTCCAAGACCGGACTTCACTGCTGATTGATATCTTGGCAGAAGAATTATTCCGCCAAATGTTTCATCTAGTTCCAAGGTGTCTTTCAAAGCTGTAGACCATTCCCTTAGGCTTGGTATATTATACAGCTTTCACACTGCTCCACATGGAAAACAGAAAAAATGCCCTGCGAAAACCTCTCAAAAAAGTGCTTTCAACTAGTTTGATGTCTTTGAGACCTTTCCCCAAACCAGGACGACTTGTCACTTCTTCTCTCTTCTTGCCTTCCACTCTTTCACTGTTCTCAAACCGGTGAGAGATGTTCTGCATGGTTGTGGCCGTTTTTACCCCTTACAGGTGTAAACCTCTTCTCTTTGTGTGCACTGTTTGCATTCAACATAGCAGCACCAGCGCACCTGGCACTGACACGGTCTCGTCACCACCCTGCTCTGAGTGTTGTGGCCCCTGCCGCAGCAGATGGCCTCACAGTTCTTATCCTTGTAGCATTTGCGCGCCATGGTGCCCGCCGAAAACTTGCTGGGCCTGCAAAAACTCGGCGAGTCCTCCATGTGAACGAGATCAGAGGTGCGGGGAATGATGTCCTGTCGAGGGCCCGGGGGAGGCTGCTGCCCTTGGGATCGGGTCTGGGAGATCTCCCCCTCCCCGGTCGCCTCGTTGTTGGAGCCGGCCATTTTGATTGAAGTCTCGTAGCGCTGCTTGAGCTGCTTGCCGATTTCGTGGAAGGGTGCCAGCTGCCTCCAGCATGTTTGCACGGTACACGAGCCCGAAACCCCGTGACACTTACAGGTGGTCTCCACCCCCGCCTTGATCACCTGTGCGGGACAAATGTTAAAAGTAGTCAGACGACACACATCAAAGGAATCACACGCACGATTTTTAGCAAACATCAACATTTACGTCTCCAATTATCTCGGCAGACACAGCACAGCGCTCAGCTGCGATACATCAAAGACGCAGTAAGTGCAGTGTTTACCCAACCCTTATGTTGCCCCTTCGTATTGAAAAATCTGTATAGGTCAGTTAAACAGATGGGCAAAGCTATTTACAAAACAAGTATTTCAAAAGCACATTGACTTTGATGTTCCCACATATTTTGATTGCTTTTACCCTTCCCAACCAAAGACCAAAGATATAATACAGGCCATTGAGGAGCAGGGCATTATCGCCATTCTTACCTAATTGCCACAATTATGGTTTCATCAAAAGCGCCAACAGTCGCCATCAAAAGCTGTGCTTTTAACAAAAGGTGGGCCAGATATGTAATTATTATGATAGCCGTGGTAACTTTAATTTCAGTCATGAGGCGCAGTGAAGGCTTACTGATGCTTTTTAATGATCATAGAGTATAATATATTCTTATTGAGTTTATACCAGTACAGGTTGCATATTGCACAATGCAAAATGTAAATGTCATAAATTTGAAACAAAACAATGACATGCATTTGTGTCCTTAACAAGCACATACTGCTAAAGAAAATCTGTAAATCCAATGTTATATTCTATCCATATCCTGACCTAGCGATGTATGAAACACTTTGTTACTTGATTTCTATTTATGTTGCATCACACTGTCTAGCTCCTTTGTAAAATTGCATATTGCTCCACATTGATGTATACTAAACATTACATTTTTTTCCAACCCTTTCTGCTACTAATATCAGATTTATATTACTTTTAAAAATAAAGGTGCTTTAAAAGGTTCTTCTCAGCGAAGAACCATTCAGTCAAAGGTTCTTTAAAGAACCATTTCTTTCTTACCTTTTTATAATCTGAAAAACCTTATTTCGCCACAATTAACCTTTTGTGAAACAGAAAGGTTCTTCAGATGTTAAAGGTTCTTTATAGAACCATTTAGACAAAAGGTTGCTTCAGTGCTGTATGGACAATAATTATTCTGCAGACAATAATTACTGATGTGTTTTATAATGCTGCACTAAATGGTAGCACATATAATGGATTGCACTTTATGGATTCTTATTGCACTTTTTTACATTGTAGGTTGCTCTGATGTTATCTCATTGTTATTTAAAACAATGATAATAAATTCAAATTAAAAAAAGGTTCTTCTATGGCATTGTGAAGCACCTTAAGAGTGTAAACACAAAACTTACAACCTTTTTCTAACTGTACACAATACACAATAAACTAGTGTATTAATCTAAATCTAAGCTTAAACTAAAATCATCTATTCAAAATGAAACAATTAGCATATTTATGGGACACATTTATTACTGCTGACTCAAAACAGTACAAAATCTTCACTAAGTTGTCCCCTTTAGTATTGATTTTTTGAATACTAACACCTATTTGGTTGTTCAGCTACATCTAATTGTTTTAGTATTTAGTTTTTATTGTAATATATTTCCATATGGCAGTATTCTAGAAATGCAGTAATTTCTGGTCTTATTCAGTTCTGTATTATGTTTGGTTGTGAACTTAAAAAAGAAGATCTCTTCCAGAACAAAAATGTACAGATAATTTACTCACCCCCTTGTCAACCAAGATGTTCATGTCTTTCTTTTTTCAGTTGTTAAGAAATTATGTTTCTTTAGGAGCACATTTCAGGAATGTTCTCCATATAGTGGACTTCTAACGATCCCAGCCGAGGAAGAATTATATTTCACTAGAAATAAGACCCTGCTTCCTCAGCTGGGATCATTTAGAGCCATTTGAAGCTGCATTTAAACTGTATTTTGAAAGTTTAAACTCATGGACACCATAGAAGTCCACTATAAAAACTATAAAAAAAAAAATAAAAAAAAAATTTCTTTACAGCTGAAGAAAGAAAGACGTAAACATCTTGGATGACAAGGGGGTGAGTAAATTATCTGTACACTTTTGTTCTGGAAGTGAACTTCTCCATTAAGTTTAACAGTTTTGAAAAGAGTATATAAATGCGCAAACTGGCCTGTAGGTAGGTAGGTAGTTTTGGCGGTGGTTGTGTTTGAGTAAGAAAAGAATTCATGTAATTTGAAAGCTGCAGTCACTGAATGCATTTTGTGCCAAAGCAATGATAAATGATCCACAGTTTAGCCCACATAGACTGCTGTTGTGCTTCACTTTGTGAAGAGTTTTGACAAAGTGACCTAAGAACTAAGAAGGGTTGTAGTGACTGTAAAAACCATTCAACATGAAATGCTAAGATTAATTAATTAATGAATTAATTTAATTACAATGAATTACAAATGATAACTGTTGCATTAATGCATGGTTTTATGAAAATTTACAAAGAATATTCCATCAGGATAATGAGATATGTTAACACTTTATTTTACAGTGTCCTTGTATACGTTGCAGGTACATTTTAATAACAGTAAATTATGATTACTGTCAAGCAACTAACCACAAAACAAACCCTAATTCTAACCCTAATGTTGTTAATTAATGTGTTAAAATTAATTTAGCACTTAAATGTATAATTACTCTATAATTACGCTATAATTACATTGTAATAAGAACTCAAAATAAATGTTTTTTTTTTAAATTGCAGTCCCTCAATCTGTTGTTTTGCTTTTTTTAAAAAAAAAACTAGACAAGAAATATTCCAGTTTGTGTTTTATTGGCCTTTAAGGTTTTTTTTTTTTTTTCATTTGCATTGATTTAGAAAATCAGTGAATTTACTGTATTTAATCAATGCAGAATTTGTTTTAAGATTCCACTGTTTATATTATCCTCTCCACTAGTATATAGTACAGTGATGTAATTATGTAGTGGCATAATTAAATATACATATCACATATTTTGTACTAATATTAAATGACGGTACAAACAACCACACAGTAAAGCTATGTTTCTTGTGTGGGGGTGATCTCACTATAAATTAATTATTTGAACCAGTGATTTCGGAAAGTAAACATTTGCTTTAAAGATTTGAATACTCAATGCAAAATTGAACACTGAACATTCTGTTACAAATGATGACTGTTTTGAGTTTAAAATCAATGAGCTTAAAATAAAAACATCAAGGTTCTGAAATGTGTCAATGTACTTATAAAAAAAAACACAGCTGCAATAAATAATAGACATTGCTTTAAATGGAGAAGAGATGCAAATATTTTATGGTAAAAGCATTGTTGATGGATGAGTTTAGTTGATCGTGTGAGTTTTCAAAATTTGAACTGACAAAGGTCTTTAAATTTCATACTATCCGGAGAGCATTACTGACCACAGCGTTTGATCTATTCGACATAAGAAAGTGTAACTTTAAGATAAGCATATAAAAGGTGCTGTCTGGACATTTTGTGTTAAAGAAGTGGCAGACTTGCTCAAGAGAAACTGCAAATGCACCACAATGGAAGGAGAGGAAAATGTGTAACGTCAGCTTTAAAATGCAGGTGATGCCGAGGCTAGCACATTCCAAGTTTGTTCTCCATATGGGATTTGACCCCAAACCCTGTAGACCTCTTTACATGTGCAGATGGACCAAAATATGCAGCGCTGTAAATCTCTTATCGCAGACAAAATGGCCTGAGGACGACTACTTGAGATGGACTGAGCAAAGGGGGCAAGTCTGCTGAGCGCTGCTGTAATTTATATTCATTCTACAACTAAAACTAACAATATGAGACAATCTATTGGTGCCAGACCTGTAGTTTACTTTGGCTCTCGGTTATGGGTCTTTTTCTGTTCCTTCTTTTTTTGTTTTTACTCTTACGAGGGCCTCAATGTTACCTCGGCTCTTTCTCTTACCAGAAACAATGGGAGACTTGGACAAACTTAGAGCTCTTTAGACTGTAAGGGAAACCTGACCTTGATTAATGGGCACTTATTATAAATTGCTGAATTAAATAGTCAATTTACGTGATTTAAAATGGGACCTTTACAGACTATTTGAGTGACCCTAAAGAATTTATGAAGCTGAACATTTTAACCACCACAGAGAAAGCAAGAAAGAAACCTAAACAATTCAATCACTATATGCAGATAAGTCTATGTTTCTCATGCATGTTTCTGACACACAGCATTTCCAACATTATTTATGATTCCCATGATCCCCATACTTTTTAATACATCTTAGCAGCCTACCTTCATTCCTACATTGCTGTTGTGCATATCTATCCGGGCGCGGAGATCCTTGTTGGACCTCTTGCCCAGGAAGTCTTTGACAAATTTGTTGCTGTACTTGAGGTTGTCTCCACAGCCTCCCCACTGCCAAGCCTTGCGGTTCTCCAGATCAGGAGCCTCATCACAGGTGCAGCGCTCCATGCGGCCAGCGCTGCAGGCTTTGGCCATGGCGTGGGTCAGGCCTGCTGAAGAGATGGCATAGAGGAATGCCGTCTCCTTGAAGCCTGTGAGAAACATGAAGATTACGAGGCAGCCAATACTTCATTCCTGACCTTCAATCTTGTAATTTTTTTCCTGGGAGCTGAACTTCACCTACAGGGAATGCTAGTAACAGTATCAACCCCACTTGCACTTACTTTTGTTCAGAAAGAACACATCAAATTAACCAAAAATGACAGAAAAGACATTTATGATGTTCGAAAAGAACTCTATTTTACATAAACACTGTTCTTTCTGGTCATCAGAGAAACCTGAAAAAAAAAATCATAGCTTCCACACATTGATAGTCCACTTTAGACATTCTACTAAATAGTAATTTTGCAACATGTCAATTCATTAAGGATAATTTTACAAGTCAACAATCAGTATTGGGAAGGTTACTTTGGAAATGTAATAGTTTTCAGACTACAAGATACCCTGTTCAAAACATAATAGGTACACTGTAAAAAAGTGATTAGATGTAACCCTGGACCACAAAACCAGTCATAAGTGTCAATTTTTCTAAATTGAGATTAATACTGAAAGCCAAATACATAAGCTGTTCATTGATGTATGGTTTGTTAGGATAGGACTATATCTGTCCGAGATACAACTATTTGAAAATCTGGAATCTTGAGGGTGCAAAAAAATCTAAATACTGATGTCTTTAAAGTTGTCCAAATTAAGTTCTTAGTAATGCATATTATCAAAAATTAAGTTTTAATATATTTATGTATGAAAATTCATAAAATATCTTCATGGAACATGATCTGCAGCTCTTGACTGGGGTTAAAAAGAGGGAGCACATTACTCCTATTTTACATTCACTACACTGGCTGCCTGTCAGTTTTAGAATAGAATTTAAAATTTTGCTTCTTGTTTTTAAATCTTTAAAAGGTTTGGCCCCCACCTATCTACGTGATTTATTGACTGAATATCAACCAACTAGATCCCTTCGGTCTTCCAACCAGGATCTACTGTTTATTCCTAAGTCAAGGCTTAAATGTAGAGGAGATTGTGCCTTTAGTGTCGCTGCCCCCAGGCTTTGGAATGCCTTGCCACTTTCCATTAGACAAGCTTCTTCTCTCAGCATTTTTAAGTCCAGATTAAAGACGTTTTTATTTTTTAAAGCATATGGTTGATGGAACATCTATATGATTTTTATATGTGTGTATATATATATATATATTTCTTTTTTCTGTTTGTTTTTCTGTGTGTTTTACTGTTTTGATGACCTGTTGGAAAGCACATTGGTCAACGGAAGTTGTAATTAATTGTGCTATATAAATAAATTGCCATTGTCATTGTCATCTTTACTTAATATCCTTATGATTTTTGGCATAAAAGAAAAATTGATAATTTTGACCCATACAATGTTTTTATATTCGTATACTTAGGACTGGTTTTGTGGTCCAGGGTCTCAGATTTGATTACTTTTTGACTGCTTTTCAAAATTTTCTAACAAATGTTTTCAAAGGTTTCTTGTACTGACTTTAACATTGTCAAAACACCCCCTGTTCTCATGGATCTGTAAAAATTACTAAATTACTAAAAAGTTTGTGTTTTCCTACAGCTGATTGGAAATATGTGCCTCCACCTACGTTTCAGCAAAACTCAAAACGTGGACCTATCAGTGTTGGGCATGTTACTTTAAAAAAAGTAATTAGTTATAGTTACTAGTTACTTCCCACAAATAGTAACTGAGTTACATCATTATAAGTAACTAATTACCAGGGAAAGTAACTATTGTGTTATTTTTTTTAGCATGACTGACTGATGCTAAGTGTACTTTCAGATATTTAATACACATGCAAATGTGGGTGCAATTTCTTATTTTCAGCATTTTATTATATTGAAAACAGTAATTCATTTGATTACTCATTACTGAAAAAAAATAACAATGTTATAACTCCATTATTCCCATCACTGGTACATGTGAATCACTGCAGTTTCCAGGTGAAATGACACAATTCCTTACACGATATTATGTTATGACTTCAAAACAATTGTAACATTGTGCAAGATTTTAAAACTGATACTTTTGAATGCTAGCATTACATATACAGCTTCATGAATTGGTTTTATAATGTAGTAGATTTGCTCGGTAGCTCACGCAATACGGCGGTATATTTGTAAGGTGCAGTGCTCCAGTACAGAGGTTCACCAGAACAATCCCGTGAAACTACGGTTCAACAAAACAGCTTACTGTGCTAAACGTTTGTCCATGAAAGATAAGTCTGTACCTTTTTTATTTGGACCAACAAGTGTCTCCAAACCACAACCTGTAAGTATGTTTACACGTTATGTGTACATTTTTAATTGAGTGCTCACAATATAATTTTTTTTATGCAAATATGTGATGTATACCTAGTGCAGCTTTAGGTTTCCAGGTATTACTGTCTTACTGAAATAGCTCTGATAATTCGCTATGAACCCACTATTTCCTAAAAATGTGTCAATTCATGTAGACTGATTCATTTTGTTCAAATTACTTATGAAGACATATTTTGGTTTACAAACTGTATTGTTGCATCAGTTAGTCATGTTAGCACTCGGCTAATGTTTCCACCATTACTGTTTTGCGTTTACAGGTTACCAGCGAAACTTTATGGAAGGGAGAGGTTTACAGACCTTAAGCTCAGAACTGCTTCGAACGAATCCTTTCAAAATCATTGCAAGATGATTCTAATATTAAATATATATTCTGAGAAAATTACAAAGTTTTTTGACCTTAGATGCATATAAACTTGTTGTAGGGGACTCCAACACAATATTAGGACACTTTAAAATACCATATGACCTGCTCTTTAACACTACCAGTTAGGTTTAGGGTTGGGTTTAGAGCATTAACCTTTTAGCGACACTCCCCGGACATTTGAATTCTGAACTGCTGGAATATGTAACTGAGGCAAGATAATGAAAACAAAGCAATACCTGCCTGTACCAAATGCGGCCACAGTCACATATTGAACATACACTGTAGTGCCACTCAAGGTACATAATATGGATGTTCCTGAAATAGTCAGTAGACTGTCAAAATAATGCTAGTTTACATGTAGTTGCAATGTTACTAGAATGTACAATGTAGAAATTTAGCAGAATATCTAAAGTGGACAATCAATATAAAGTGTTAAGCAGCACAACCATTTTCACCTGTGATAATAAGAAAGGTTCCTTGAGTACCTAAATTAGTTTATTAGAATGTTTTCTTAAGGATTGTATAACACTAAAGACTGAAGTAATACTAAAATAACTGTATTGGGGTGTCAAAAGAGATTTGAGACAAACCAGAATAATGCCTAAAGTTGACCCCACCAAAAGAGCATTTATAGATTGCACACTGCTTACCTTTCTTTAAAATGTTAGCCCTGTAGCGGCCCTCCAAGGTACAGTTCCATCTCTCAAAGCGAAACTGATACTGGCACTCTAAGGCACTCATGCTGATGGCCTCCATTAGAGTCTCGGCCACGCCAGGGTCCCGTCTGCACATTCTGCGCTGTTTCTTCTCCAGTTTGAGGCGATCACACAGCTTGTAGTGCGCCTTGCCCGCCCTTTCGTCTGGCTGTGAGCTCAGTGGCAAAATGGACAGGGGTTCATTACCTGTTAGCCTACAAGAGAGACAAATACAATCACTGTTACTGAGGAATTGTTAAAAAGCTATTTGTTTTTGTTATATATGAACGTCGGAAGCATGTCAGCCAGTAGCCTTTACCATTTAGAAAGGGTGTCCCAAACAAAGACCAAAGTCCAAAAGTAGTAGACAATTATTGTTCTATCTCTAGCAAAAAAATAATGATACATTACTGTGATATACCCTTGCAGTTCTCTCAGAAAATTGTTCCATTTGCAAATGTTTTGATATTCACATGCGTATTGTTTTTGTTTGCACTGGAACAACACAAAAAAAACAGAGAAGAAAAGTCAAACTTGATAAAATTTCACACAGAACTCAAAAATGGACTGGATAAAATTATTAGCACCTAGTAAAAATTTTAAGAAATAATTGCTTTTCAAGCATGCAATTTGTATTTAGACACACCTGTGGTAAGTAACAGGTGTGGGCAATATAGTAACTTGCAACTAGTTAAAATGGAGAAAAGTTGACTCAACCTTGTGTGTTGTGTGTCACACTGAGCATGGAGAAAAGAAGGAGTGTAAAGAGTTGTCTGTGGATTTAAGAGAAAACAATGTGGAAAACATGGACAATCTCAAGGCTACAAGTCCATCTCCAGAAATCTTAATGTTCCTGTGTCCACTGTGTGCAATATCATCAAGAGGTTTACAGCCCATGGCACTGTAGCCAACCTCCCTGGATGTGGACAGAAGAGCAAAATTAATGAGAAATTACAAGGAATGATTGTTCGAATGATGGATAAAGAACCCAGATTAACTTCCAAACAAATACAAGCTGATCTGCAGACACAGGGCACAACAGTGTCAGCAATCCATCACCATCTGAATGAAAAGGTATGCTATGGTAGGACAATACTGCTGACACATAAGCCAAAACTTATGTGACAAAACCACAATCCTGAGAACGTACTGTGGACAGATGAGACAAAAGAAGAGCTTTTTGGTAAAGGACATCATGGCACTGTTTACAGAAAAAGAAATGAGGCCTTCAAAGAACACAGTCCCTACAGTCAAACATGGTGGAGGTTCAAAAATGTTTTGGGGTTGCATTGCTGCTTCTGGCACTGGATGTCTTGACTGTGTGAATAGTATCATGTAATCTGATGATTACCAAAGAATTTTGGGGCGCAATGTAGTGGCCAGTGTTGGAAAGCTGCGTCTCCACCAGAGGTCATGGGTCTTCCAGCAGGATGATGACCCGAAACACACTTCAAAATGCACTCAGAAATGGTTACAAAAAAAGCGCTGGAGAGTTCTGCAATGGCCAGCAAATGAGTCCAGATCTGAATCCCATAGAACACCTGTGGAGAGATCTCAAAACAGCAGTTGGGAGAAGGCATCCTTCAAATCTGAATGACCTGGAGCAGTTTGCAAAAAAAGAGTCATCCAAAATTACAGTAGAAAGGTGTAAGAAACTCATTCATGGTTACAGGAAGCGACTGATTTCAGTTATTTTTTCCAAAGGGGGTGCTACCAAATATTAAGTTAAGGGTGCCAATAATTTTGTCCAGTGCATTTTTTTGGGTTCTGTGTTGAATTGTATTAGATTTTACTTTTTTTCAGTTTTTTTGTGTTGTTCCAATGCAAACAAACAAACAAAAAAAACATGTGAATATCAAAAATTTTCTGAGAGAAGGGTTGCATTTTCATGTGTGTAAACCACTTAGTGTTTACACACATGCTTCTACACATTGAGAAAAGCTGTGGGGTTTTTTTTCGGCCAATGCTAGTTCCAGTCTTGAGAAGTCAAAAAATCTAATACAATACATAATCAGTTTGTGATCTGTCTAGATTTTACTGAAGTTCAATAGATTATACACGCAACTTTGAACTGAGGACTGCATAATGCAATGTCAATGCATCTTATTTTGCAGGAAAATGCCAAAATCCAAATTCACCCTCAAATCACCCACATAAGCACCACAACTCAGTTTGTTACTACTTGGCAATGATGTCGTATAAGAAAATTATACCAACTGTTCTTCATCAAGTAATGCCAATTCAAACTTTGATGAGCTGATAAGCTGCACAGGTTGACTCATAGGTTTATTAGTTTATAGTGGCACCCTTCCAAAACAAAACTGTGTGGAATACCATATCACAGTATTTGTGTCCAATACTGACAATAGTTATTATGGATTGATAAGCCTTTTTGTGCATTTGTGAAATATTGCACTTGAGTGTGAATCGGTCACACTGGACTTTCAGTATGCACAATTTCTATAGATACTGCAACAAACAGCATATAATGTCACAATATATGATGATCCATTTAGAGGTAAAAAGAGCTACCATGGCTTAAATGTGATACTATCACAATCCAGACAAATAAGAACTACTTTACAGTTTCTGCTATATGATTGAATGAATGAAAGGACAAGCCTGGCTTCACCTCCATGAATGAAAATGAATGAGGCACTTTTAATGTGCATCCTGTCAGCTGTTCATAAGAGCATGAATGAATTCTGATGTGGTTAATGTTCGCAACTGTCTAATTCCCCGTGGAAAACACAATTCCAGATTCAGTATTAACCCAAACAGGGTTTCCAAACTTCGCTTTGGGAAGTGGTTCCCTACACTGTTCAAAAGTACACATTCTGGCTGTCTCCCTAATCAAACACTCCTGATTCAGCTCATCATCTTGTTTCAAGACCTTTTCAAGACCTGAAATGTTGATGGGTTGCTAAGTAAAAACAGACAAATCTCTATGGCTTTCTTTAGACAGATTCATTTATCATTCACCAAAGTATCATTCACCGACAATAATATCAAAAATATCAGCAAAGAACAAGGAACCACAAAGATACTTTGCAGTATTTAGCCAATGTCTCATGTTTTAGACATGGTGTAGGCAGCGTGCGATAGAGCAGCACCTCTTTTGTCAGTTTATTTTAGAGCATGCAAGCATAAAACACACTGGCTGGGTCTGCCGCATAGCTGGCGAACATCTAACCAGCATTCTGCGGTTTTGTGACGAGGAGAGCTGAGAGTTACTTTCATAACACATACAGGGGACAAGACTCTCAGCTAATGACCATATTGGTCACACCAATTGACAGCACTGGCAGGGCAGTAGCTCATTATGTGTAATTTCTGGGTTCCTTTTACACATTCAATGAGAGGCGAAGGAATAAATGGATTTACAAAACTCACAGACTCGGGTCTTAAAGCACATATGTTATTACAGTGAAGATTATAGCTTTAAATCTGCCACTTTTGTCTTCTGATATAGTTGCTGGCTATTATTAACTACAACCTAGGGGTTGCCCAGAAAACATACATCAACAGAGCAGCAGATGTTGATATTAATGACAGCACCGGCGGCTTCCAGAAGTATTCTGCTCTGATCGCTTTAATAGAATTTTGCTGGAGGATGTCAAGACACCACGCTTTTTGGCACTAGATATCGACCCTTGTCATGCAGCGAAATTTCTAAACGTTCATGAGCTTGAAAAAGAGCTGCCTCATAAGGAAATCCTGACACAGAAAAAAAACATGATGTTTATTCAGTTGCTCAAAGGTGACTTCATGCAAAAATATAAGGGGGTCTGCTTGTGTTTTTATTCAGTTGTAACCTTCAGGCTCGTTGTAAGATGGGGGAATTCTGGGGGGAAAAAAAGAGTAACTTCAGCTGCTTTTCCCAGGAATTCTCTCAGCAATGACCACTAAGTTCTTGATCGCTTCATGAATGAGCTTGACCTGTGTGGTCACATACTACCTGGCCATATTTTCAAGTTAATCACTGATTATGAGGTGTGCGCCAAAATGCTGTCTTACATTATTTGTCATCTCTTGAAAACACAAGGGGTTCAGGTTGTTCGCATAATTTGCTGTCAAGAAACCGCAACTGCATAATCCAATTAGGACATTAGACACGCTTGTGGCTTGCCTGTGTGATCCTGTAATATCCTGGCTCACAGAGAGACCACCCTCAACGTACCAACATACTACGGTTCTCTGGGAATGGAAAAAAGGAATGTTCAATTCCTCAGCAAAGTGTATCTTTCCATTATAACTACATCCTCGCATAGTGCCTATGATATACTTGCAAGTCTTAGATTCAACTCAGATGTGAAGCCAGACTGTATAAATGTAACCTCAATAAGCAAACAAGTGCAATGACTCTTCTGCAGAGAAGCTGACAAAATAAAATATATGATGCAAATGGTCACGAAAGCCAAAAATACAGTCTACAGGTTTCATTCCAAGTACTAAAGGGAAATTCTGAACACATAACACCGATTTAAACAGGTGGCTGCAAACGTCTGTGAGACATTTCTCCTGGGAGCCCTGACGAGGCATGAGTTCAGCATGTTTAAATGAACACAAACACAATCTTTGTAAGCTGAAGCTAAGTGTAAGGAATCTGTTTACCGCAGCAATTTGACATCTATTGACAAGTTATGGAACAGAAACTAGGCAAGCAAAGACTTGCAAAAGCATATTAACAACACCCACGTCCATAGCTTATTTTATAATGACAGTTTATCCCTCCGCGTAGCAAGTGAACTTCATTCATCAGACTACATTTTATGAACTAAGAAATAGTAAATGTACACATCTGATAAAAACTTAAAGCACCCACAAGAGGTCATAGCTTAATTATTATCAAATGTCGTAAACGCAAAAGTTAAGCTTCATATTAACTTTATACGTTCTAATGTAAATTCTTGAAACTTTAGTAATGCAGTCATTGTATGAGGCCCAAAACTACTGTAAGCACAATAGCTGATAGGGTGGACATATAGTGTTCTATTGTCATTTTTCCCTTAAGTCAACTACTGTCATGCCAGAGAAACTTAATTACAAATTTCTTGCATAAAGTTTGTTTCTGGCCCAAAGCAAAACTTATTTTTTTCTGTGTGTTCACCCTACAGTCCTTTAAAAAGGATTAAGGGTTCATTATTAGCTGATAACATGCAGACCACAGACAAGAATTCAAGCAACTGACTACAAACTGACAGATCGCGCCGAAACAAAACAGAAATTTCACGTCTGGCCTCTGAGAAGCCTTTGAGACATGCTTCTATCTGAAACACAAAAGCTACTATGGAACTGGAGAGCTGCCAGAGACACTGAGCTCCACTAATCCCTGGGCTACTGGCGATGGCTTACAGCCCAGTATTTTTAGCCTTTTACCCAGAGTGCTGGAGGGCAAGCCTGGATGTGTGAGAATGGAGAGCAGTCAAGTATTCAGGCTTTTGAAAGATGAAGTCACCTCAGCTATGTGTGAGCTTTTATGCGTGTGCTTTTTCCAAAACTGTATAGATTTGACAGACTGCTCGCAGTGTCTACAGTATGTCAACAGAGACTAGCAATAAATCTTACATTGAAGTCCTATCTCTGGACATACCTTTGACATCTTCAAGCAGTATATCACCCAAAAAGGAAACTTGCCATTTCATTATTTTCCTAAACCTCATGCAGTTTCCACAGAACACAAAAAGCGAATTTTTAAAGAATTTTCTCACAGCTCTTTTCTATACAGCTCATTTTCATTTTTTTTTTTTTACAAGAAATCAAATTTGGAAAAAAATCTAAGAATAAATCATATCTTTTCAGGGTGCGTTCACACTTGTAGTTCGGTTCGTTTGGTTAATTTGGTCCGGACCAAAAAGAAAAATGATACATTTGGTCCTGGTCCGCTTAGCGTTCACACTGGTATTTTGACAACGAACCAAAAGATACCGAACCTAAAGCCATAGTGATACGTTCGCGAACTGATTGGTCATGTTGAATGACGTATATTTCGTGAAGGAACCACTGATCTACAATAGAGAATCTATAGATCAGTGGACGGAACTCACCGAACACTCCAAACAAAAGGAAAAGGTGATTTCGACTTAAAGCGTCACTGCGGGTGTATGACATCAAAGTACCCATTAACGGATCGGTCTGATGATTGCCGCTTTAAGTCGGGTTTACGCAATACCGTCTGCTAGACTAAGCACGCTCATTTTTGCATGCATATGTTTTATTTTCACCATCTACGAACTCACAAAGAGCTCATACACGGTACTTTATCTCCTTGTTGCTCTACGTTTGCCCTCTGCTCGTTTTGTTTTGTTCTCTTTGTGAAATTATGTCGCATAGCGTCACATCTTGTCATTACTTCCTGGTTTTGGTTCATTTAGAATTATTTGGTCCGTGTTGCGTTCATATATCATTCGAACCGCACCAGAGTTCGTTTGGAAGCGGACCGAGACCTATCTTTTTAGCAGTCTCGGTCCGCTTGTTTGGTGCGCACCAGGGTTCGGATGGCAGCGTTCACACTTACTCAAACGAACCGCACTATCAGAGCAATCGCACCAGGGTTCGTTTTAATCGAACCAAACATGACAAGTGTGAACGCACCCTCAGACTTTCCAGCTTTTTCACATGCACATTTTGGAGTAAACAAACCGGCTGTTTTAACTGTTAGACAGAATTTATTAAGAACTTAATTATAAGGGCGACATACTGAGTTTTGCAAACTTCAATCAAAAAGACAATTACCTTTTTTAAATTTGAGGTAGGACTACACCCAAAATATTGAGTGTTATTACATCTCCCATTCATATGGATAATTATTAGGAATAATTGTGTACTTGTCAACAGTGAGCAGTGAGCAAACCCATGTTAAATCCCTATGGCTTGTTACTGCTGTCAAGACTGATTCCACTCAACAATATGTCTGGATGCTACATTATTATTTTTCTTATTATTCCTATTATTATTATCTGAATTGGTTTGGTACTTTTTCACAAGCAAGTTGCACTCTTGCACAACAGGCCGTCAAAAAAAATCATGTTTTCCAGATGTTCGCTATGTTCAAACTCTGTATGCGTGTGCGTTTCAGAGAAAGATTTGTAATTTGTGAACACAGATCAGGATATAGTACAAGAAGGGGAAAAAAACGTGCTAGAACAGATTTTGCTGCCAATACGGTAAATGTGTGACAACAAAATGGTAGGGTAAATGATAATGTCTCTTGTACTTATGAATCCGAAATGCTCAATCCTGCTTCTGAAGATCCACCTTCCCAGAGAATGTAGTTCCAGCCCTGCTCTAACACACCTGTCATTTTCATGTGAACTCAAAGACCTTGACTGACTGGTTGAAGTCTGTTTGAGATTAGCGTTGGAACTAGACATTGCAGGAAAGTAGGGTTATGTCTAGAACCTCATTCTTTTAAACTCTTGTGAGATTCATATTCGCTCCTGCAAGACTAGGGTTATGGGTCTCTCCAAATCTCATCTCATAAGACTAACTTGCCTCACAGTTGCAAAGTTGAGTTCCAGAATCAATCAAAAACAGACTAGCTTGCTAGCTTTTCTGAGAAGTCAGCTGAACACATCTAATACATACAAATTTAAGACATGGTGCAGATCAAATTGCAGCCTTTTTCACAATTGAAAATATTCCGTAGAGAACCAGACGAAACACTGAGGAAAAACACACACACACACACACACACACAAAGGCAAATGCAAATACTATCAAACCACACAAGAACTGAATATTAAACTGATGAAGCAGAGTGCTATACACTTATCAGGCAAAACATCGAACTGCTGAAAGGTAAAGTAAAAAACACTGATTATATCATTATAATGGCATCTGTCAAAGGGTGGGATATATTAGGTGAACTGCCAGTTCTTGTATTTCATGTGCTGGACGCAGGAAAAATGGGCAAAAGATCTGAGTGACAAGGGCCAAACAATGATGGCCAAATGACTGGGTCAGAACATTTCCAAAACAGCAAGTCTTGTGGGCTGCATGCAGTGGTTAGAACCTACCAAAAATGGTGCAAGGAAGGACAACCAGTGAACCGGCGACAGGGTCATGGGCGCCCAAGGCTCACTGATGCACGTGGGGAGCGAAGGCTACCCCGTCTGGTCCGATTACACAGAAGAGCTATTGTAGATCAAATTACTGAAAACCTAATAACTTAATGCTGGTCATGATAGAAAGGTGTCAGAACAAACAGAGTTCCCAAGATGACCCATGGAGCAATGGATAAAGATTATTTGGTCTAATGAATCATGTTGTCTTTTAAATCAGTTGGATAGTTGAGTGCGTTTGTTTCGTTAGCTGGGGAAGAGATGCATTATGGGAACCGAGGCAGTGTTATGCTCTGGACAGTGTTCTGCTGGGAAACCTTGGGTCCTGGCATTCATGTTACTTTGACATGTACCACCTACCTAAAGATTGTTGCTTCATGGCAGTGGTGTTTCCTGTTGGCTGTGGCCTCTTTTAGCAGGAATATGCACCCGGCCACACTACAAAAATAGTTCAGGAATGGTTTGAGCAACATGTTAAGAGTTCAAGGTGTTTCCTTGGCCTCCAAACTCTACAGTATAGAGGATGTGTTAAACAAATCCAATGCATGGAGGCCTTACCTCACAACCTATGGGACTTAAAGGAACAGTTCACTCAAAAATAAAAATTATTCAATAATTTGTGCCTTAAGCCATCCTAGGTGTATATCCAACCTGATCTCACAACGAACCACTGCAAGACGCAAAATACGTACCACCATGTGCGTTTCGTGATATATTTAATGTGAAACGTCAATGTGATCTCATGATAATTTGTATGTATTTCACACAAAATGTGGTTCTACAAAGCGTACATTTACTTACGTTTTTCCAGCCACTAAAACGTACAATTGACCTATCGGTAAGCCCCGCCCCTAGAACGCAGATGAGCCAATGGCAGTTGAACATCAGCTGCACGGAGATGGAACTCGGACATCTGAAGGTTGCAGCACCATACAGAAACACTGGTAGATCCGAAGCTCTCGTCGTTTTAATGGTGTTTATGCTACAAAAATAATAAAACGATGTGCCTGAGGTACTTGTAACACTGATTCCAGGTATCCTGAGAGGATTGGCAATGGAATTTAAAATTTATTTTATTATTTAACGTATTTTCTGGTTGTCATACTCTCATTAAGTGGCCTTTTTCATCTGCTCAAGCAGTAAATGTCTGTAAATATGGTCAATATATCTGGCTAAAACTAGCTAACGTTAAAGTTAGTGAGTCCATCCTAACGTACAAACCTCAGTTAATTATTCTCACGTCATGTACAGTGTAGGTGAAAAACACATAAATGAAGGTCTACATTTCAGTGCCTCTCCATATTAAACTGGTTAAATGTAAAATAATTAATCTTACACTGTGGTACATGAACAGTGTTGATCCTGGATGTTGTTATCTGCGATCGTGACGACCGTAACATGAGATTTCTTCCGTTTGCATTGCGATCTGTAAACCCTCGATTTCAAATTAATCATGTTACACACCATATTTATTTTAAAAGCATTTATATATCTCTCCATGGCTTATTAAAGCCCTACCTGAATGCTCCTCGGCAAGAGGTGGTCCTACTGTGTTCAAAATGTATCAAAAACATCTTCGGACAAGGTTTTCACACTGACAGTTTTCACTGTAAGACAGTGGGAAACTCTGTTTGTTTGTCCAAGGCAGCAACAGTAACTAAGGGGGGCGGGGCTTACCGCTAGGTCAATACTGACATATTTACAGCACCTAAATAGACAAATACTTACATATTTTTAGCATTTTAACATACAATACTGACATTTTGACAACACCTAAAACAAATTCTTATGAATTTTGAAATCGCTGCATTAATTTCATTAATATTGTTGTTTTCAGTTGTCATACCAATGTCCTTACGTTTTCAATTGCATTATTAAATAGTTTAATCGCTTACTTAATATGAAATTATAACATTTCGTTCTGTTTTGTGATATCTACTGGCAGCTAGTTTCCAAAAATAGGTCTACATAAATGTTAAATAAGACTACACTTTAAACCCTTAAAATAAATAACATTTCTGCAATAGTTTAACCATTCATGCAATAACTTTGCTTGCCATGGTGGGACACAAAAGGTATTTTCTCTGACATGCTGTGGCATTTAAATATTGAGAAAATCGCCTTTAAAGTTGTCCAAATGAAGTTCTTAGCAATGCATATTACTAATCAAAAAATATGTTTCAATATATTTATGGTAGGAAATTTACAAAATATCTTCATGGAACATGGTCTTTACTTAATATCCTAAAGATTTTTGGCATAAAAGAAAAATCTAATTTTGACCCATACAGTGTATTGTTGGCTATTGCTACAAATATACCCGTGTGACTTAAGACTGGTTATGTGGTCCAAGGTCACATCTATGTTAAAGACATTACAGGCACAACATTACGACTTACTGTAAAGCTTCTTTTGAAAAGATGTGTAATGTAAAAAAAGCGTTATACAAATAAATTTGACCTGACTCTTATTATGAGTCCCAGGCCATTTACAGATTTTATTACAGGTGTTCATATTCGGCATGAGATGGTGTGTTATCATTAGGGTTGTATGATTTTTCACCACTTGGCTTTTCCATCATGCTCTCTCACAAGAGTCTTTGCTACAGTTCTGTCATTCAGCGCTCTGGGGCTTGTTTGCCCCTTTTTTATTACTGTCAGCACTTCATATTACCCGTGACATAACCGTCATATGCATTTTCCAGGGTGAGGGTTGAACTAAAATGGTTCATTACACACTCTGGAGCTTCTTGCCAGGTTCCTTCAAGTTGTTTGTCCTAAACTGTTGTCCGTCTGTTCAGCATATTTTTGATTAGACGTTGCTTTACTGTTTAAGAATCTTAAAATGTCATTAAATTGAATAATGGATGAGCACCACAGTAGATGAAACAGACACAGAAAGTAACAACTCTACAGCAAATTATGCCCTTGTCTGTAAACCTGAGGATTTACCAAGTCACATACTGACAACACATATCGGTTCTCACATGTGTCACTAAATTAATGTGAGTTTTGGTCACATGTCACTTAAGGTGAGTATGAGAGTGTCAGATGATCCCTCTCTTTTTTACCTCAGGTATCAGTTAAGGAATTTCACCTTAACAGTAAAAGAACAATCCAGGAAGTAAATAAAATGTAAATTGGAGGAAGTCTATCAGCTGACCAGTCTGGCCTCTTACTGTACTTTCAACACAAGGAAAACACGAGTTCAATAAAAGGAATTTTATTAAAAACCAAAATAAAAAATAGACACAAGTAACTAATACCAATAATTCCAGCAACTGAGTTGGAAATTACTCTGGCAGTTATGTTAACTTTCACCAATATACTTTAATCGGTACGTTTATTTACAGTGTTAAGTGTTCTCTATCAGACATACTGAAAGGAAGGGGACTAAGGAATTTACTATTGTTCACACTTGGGGATAAGAATCAGTTCCTTCTCCTCAAGTGCTCTTATCTGAACACAAAAGACATCTGTTTATGTTTTCCACAGAAACACTGAATTGCAACTTTTCCACACCGCTGTGTGGAAATGGGGTTTCAAACTTTGCCGTTCTCTCTTTTTGCTGTCCACTACATGACAAATGAGTGACATTCCATTCACAAGCTCAAGATCATGACCTTCTGTTAAACAGTTCTTTGCATGCACCATAACGGTAAGTGTTGCATGTGAGCTATGAAATCGTTTGGCTCACGAACAACATGATGTCAGAAGAGAAGAGATCATTTGGGAAAAGAAAAGGCTCCCGTGGGAGAGGAAAAGTCAGTGGATAACATTAAAAACCTGATGTTGTTCGTAGTATGGGAGAGAGATTATAGAAAACAGATGTGAAGAGACACAGTATAACTAATCACGCTGAAAATCCTGACAGTTTGAGATATGGACTACTAAACAAAAGTTTGAGAGGAGCTTGTTTATCGTGTGCTTACATCACTCCCATGACATTCAAATCTTTCAAGTTTACTTCAAAAAATATACTTGCTGATAATATTAATGATATAAAATGCCATTTAAGTGTAGTGATAATTTACTCACCCCCATGTCATCCAAGATCTTAATGTCTTTCTTTAGCCGAAAAGAAAAGGTTTTGTGGACTTCAGTGGTGGCCAACAGGTTGAAGGTCCAAAAAATTGCAGTTTCAATGCAGCTTCAAAGGGCTCTACACGATCCAAGCTGAGGAATAAGGGTCTTATCTAGTGAAATAATTCTACTTTTTACAGTTCTTAACCACAAGTGCTTGTCTTGCACTAGCTCGACATCACGTATTCGGAAGTACCGACCCAATGACCCAAACGCTAACATACAAAAAGAGGTAAAACAATGTCGGACAATTTTGAGTTTGGAGGAGAGAATGAGATGTTCACCTTACCCTAACTTTTTGAACTGAAGTACACAGACAAAGAACTAACCACACATGGCTTTTACAACATGATTATGCAATGTGCAAAGACAAACATGTGAAATAAAATTAACAATTGAAAAATAAACACTTGTTTCACTAGATGGACCTTTAACCCATTGGCCACCATTGAAGTTCACTATATGAAGAAAAATCCTGGAATGTTTTCCTCAAAAAAAAATTAATTTCTTTGCAACTGAAGAAAGAAAGTCATGAACCTCTTGAATGACATGGTGATGAGTAAATTATTAGGAAATGTTCATTCTGGAAGTGAACTTCTTCTTTAACATGCTTTTAAAAAGTGCACTTTTTGTAACAATGTCAAATGAAAAGTTTTACTTTAAAGTACAATTTAATTCATTGTTATAATCTTTTGTTGTGCGTTAAAAAGATGCACTTATTTTGACGATGGTGTTGTCTAACAGAGTACATGTAAAGTACATTTGAACTACCGTTAAACAGTTCATTTGAACTACAGTTTATTGGGGATTGCATTTAAAGTTCTACAAAAGTTCAAGTAAAGTTCTCAAAAAATACCTGTAACTGACGCTTGTTGTGGCTAGACTAGATACAGCTGCGGCTAGAAGCAAGCAATAAATTTTACTCAAATGGAACGGTCAAATGCGAATGAAAAGACTCTCAGAGCAGTTCTGCAGATGTTGTTCATGTATTTATGTCCTCATTTATTGAGACGCCAAATGCTGAAATCACCGCAAGCGTCACGCATGCTTCAGTATGTGTAGTAACCAAAACCGGGCTTCTGCACCATTCACAAACACACGGAAGAGACACACGGAATATCCAGGATTCATATTTAAATAGTCTTTTGTCGCTTAATAATTACACATGCTAGTTCATATCGCGATTTGATGACATACTTTTGATTATTTCAATTCCAAACTTTGAAAAAATTCCGTGACATTAGGAGTTAAATAGTAAATTCCATTTTTATGACTGGATTCCACATTTTCCGCATCACGGAAATCATATCCATATCTGCTCAGAGATCCTTGGTGAGTAGCTGGACTGGGTGCTTGTCCTTTGTGCATACTTGAGAGGGAGGAGGATCTAAACTCCCTCCATTGTTTGCACCAGTCCCAGCTCACCCTCTTAAGATCATCCACCCTCTCTCCAAACCTGCCACAGATTTAGAGCCTGAGTCCATGCCTGCAACAGATCCAGAGCCACAGCCCACACCCACCATGAAGCCAGAGTCCATTCCCATCATGGAGATAAAGCCTGCTGCCTTCTGAACACTTTCTGGACCTTCCTCCAGCCTCCTTTAACCTTCGTCTCCATTGGTCGTATCCAACCTTCTGGCTCCTCTTTCCCCACTTGCTCTCTCTGACTTCCTGGCTCCGCCTCGGACTTTCTGGCTTTCAGAAATCCCTTTGGCTCCACTGGACTCTGCCTTCAGTCCTCAGACTCTGTCCTCAGTCTCCTCCAGCTTAATTTGGTTCTCCAGCATCCCAGCTATGACTTGCAGCAGAATAAGACCCCATCTCCATTTAGCATGAAACGAATGTTTTTATTTGTTTATTTTACAAATGTTTTATTTATTTATTATAACTGTCACAATTAAGCCCCTTTCACACTGCGCATTGATTCTGAAAAAATGCCGGAAATTTTCCGGAGTGCCTTCTGTGTGAACGCAAACACGTCCCGGGATAGATTCCGGGAACAATCCTGGGTTGAGGACCTAGTAAGATTGCCAGGATCGGAACGAGCACTGTGTGAACAAAAGCCAGAACCAATGCAGTAAAGGCTGTGTAGAAGTGACGACGCACGTTATTGTGCGACTCTTTTACTGGATGCTTCAAAGGCATATCTTCTTACTTCTCTGCTGAAGCAGAAACCGTTTGCCAGTTTAGTGTAACGGTACACATCGCATTAAAGCCCAATGTCCTAATGTCATGTGTCTTCATGGGATCTTTGCAGTTTGTGTGTGAACAAACGCACAGATTCCGGAAAATCAATGGCAGTGTGAATGAACCAAAATCGAACGATCCCAGGACGATTCCCGGAGCGCGTCACCCGTGTATTTTCCAGAATGTGAAAGAGGCTTTAGTGACAAGAATAGATCACCCACAATAGGTAAATTGCTGAAAATGTACTGGGACCATCCAAGATTTAATAAATCCTTTATTTAGATGTTTTTAACTTCAAACTATTGCTTCTTGTTGAGATATATCTATCCATAGTGTCCTCCATCAGTAATATGATTTTCTCTAGTGAAAAAGTCATCTCATCTCAATCAAGAAAGAAATATGCACAGATAAAGCACTGTTCACAAACAAGAACAATCCAAAAAAGTTCTAAACAAATATGTCAGAGGATTTCGGCATGACTTTTTTTTCACTGGAGAAAGCTAAAGCTTATTATGAATTATGGACTTCTCCATTAAAATGTCTTAATGATGAAATTGTTTCTTATAAACAAACAGCTTTTCTCAAGACCTTAATTGATGGATTGGAGTCCATTGGAGAGTGTGGATTATTGTGATGTTGTTTAGACTGACGACATCTATTCACTCCAGAGGTTCCACTGATGAGCAAGTGATGAAATGCTAAATTCCTCCAAATCCGTTCCCAAGAAAAAGAAAAAAACTCTAGAGTACATCGTGGATAGCCTGAGAATGAGTACATTTTCATTTCATTTTCTTTTAGTGCACACTAAAGCGAGTTTAACAGTTTGTAGTGTTTATAGCAAATATCCGCAAACAAACTACACAGCGACACTCAATGTCACTGCTTCGGTCCCACCACAAAAACAAGTCCTCACACACACAAGACAGTTAACAGTCTTGAGCCTAGACAAAGCGAACTTGCTTTCAACGCGTTTGGGCTTGCTGGTTGTGTGGTCTCGCGGCTGGCAAGTCAGGGTCCCCAATTACTTCAAATGCATGCCAATCATTCCCCCCAGCTGTTGACCCCAAACAAAGCCTTTTCTCAGACACCCCCCGCACCCCCCCAGCTGTCTACCACAGTAACCCAAAACAAAGACAGATGTGAGGAAAAGTGTGAGTTACTCGCACAAGCCAAACAAAAACCTTCGAGGAGTCCATTCGTGTTTCTGATTTGGCTTGGAATGCATTTCTTCAAATCTCTGGACAAAAACATGGCAGTCGTAGCCAACTCTCAACAGATGTGTCAGCAAGATGGATTTAGCGTTAGTCCGTGATGCTCGTTCAGACAGAGGGTTTCAAGATGCTTTAATGGCATTTCACACATCACAATGCATGTTATAGATACCAGAAAGATAGCGAGCAAATCGTAATTGCACAATATCTGCTCAGTGTCAGTGAAATGAACCTGTGGCCTCCAACCCTGACCCTGTCTGATCCGACTTTGTTGTCAGAACTGCTCCTCCAGGAGGTGAGGGGCCCGAGAAACACTCCACTAGAAAAAGAACACCTCCTCTACTGGATACCGAAAAACAACTCGTCCTACTCTAAGGGTAGAAGAACATCTCCCTTAGAGAGCAGCGCTGGAGTCCCATCTAGAGTTTGGCTAGCTTGACCCAGGAGGAAAGCAATAGTGGTAGATCCAGCCAAGCAGCAGTGGCAGCCTGTTTTACATCTTTCCGCCCCCATGTGTAGCAGCCAAAAAATCTTAATGACTCCCTTCATAATGATCATGCTCAAGCGAATGTTTACCTGTGGGGTGCGGTTAGCATTGCAGGTTAGTGATTACTGGTTTGACAGGTGGATAAATATCGTAAGACTTGCTGGATGTGATTATTATTCTTTTATGAGTTTCTGAATTGTGAAGGAATTGTGGCAGCTGTGAAGGAGTGATAAGTATACAGGTGTTGTGTACAATGTTACAAGAGCAGTAACTGTTGTAGACAACATTCATTTTATATGTACACAGGTTTGACAGCATTAGCATCTTTAGATACATTTAGCCAATATCTTCACTGCCATTAAATCACGAAACTGTCCAAGTAAAAGAGTGGTGCATGTAATGACAATGCTTTAATCAAATATTTTCGATCTCTGTTTGGAAGTCACATGATGAACTTTAAACAAATGTTGCTCATTATTGTAATGGTTTAAACAGTTACACATGTGAGAAAAAGAACACTGTAAAAAAACAAAAAACACAATTTGTTGAGTCAACTTAAAATAATTTGTTACCCTGCTGCCTTAAAATTGTAAGTTCAGTCAACTCAAATTTATTTTTTTATAATATTAGTATATCTAATATTAGTTTATTCAGGTTGAAATGTTAAGTTGTACTAAGTAACAACTTTATATTGGAGTTGACTAAACTAAACAAATGTTTGTTAAACTTAACAGCTGTGTTTGTTACTTGGCTGCCTTAAAATTTTAAGTTGAATCAACTCAAATATCTAAGTCGTCACTTAGTAAAACGTAACATTTCAAGTTGACTAAACTTTTTTCAAGTTGACTGAACTTAAAATTTTAAGGCAGCCAGGTAACAAATAATTTTCAGTTGACTCAACAAATTGTTTTTTACAGTGAACCCGAGTAAAACCTGGTGGAAAATCACTCAGGACTTTTCCATCTTTCTCTAAAATTCTTAAAACAATTTTGACAAAAAGCATTGTAGTCATCTCCATGAATATTTCTGGACTTGAATCAGTCCACTACACTGTAAAAAAAACAATTTGTTGAGTCAACTTAAAATAATTTGTTACCCTGCTGCCTTAAAATTGTAAGTTCAGTCAACTTGAAAAATGTTTAGTAAACTTGAAATGTTACGTTTTACTAAGCGACAACTTAGATATTTGAGTTGATTCAATTTAATTTTAAGCTGCTGAGTAACAAACACAGCTGCTAAGTTTAACAAACAAATTTTTAATTTAGTCAACTCGAATATCTAAGTTGTCACTTAGTAAAACTTAACATTTCAACTTGAATAAACGTATTCGAGTTAACTGAACTTACAATTTTAAGGCAACAGGGTAACAAATTATTTTAAGTTGACTCAACAAATAGTTTTTTGTTTTTAACAGTGTATGACCATGACCACTCAAATGTTAGTCAGCATACAGAAACTGTTCTACATGATGACATGAACACAGTCTGCACCCCTAAAATGATCTGTGAATTCACCAGCAAAGAACAAAGTGCTCCCGAATAGCAAGATGATGACGGGAGATGACGGCAACAGTTGAGTGACACACACAGGATGTGAACAAGTCACCATGACCTTTAGAGTCACTGTGGGCTGTGGCTGTCTAATGAGACTTGCTCTCTGGATTCCCGACACCAGTCAACTGGCACAATAGCTGAGATGTTGAGAAATATCATGTTGTAAACTTGTCAGTTCTAGTCACGACAGAATACAGAAAAACTGCAGATGTACACAGACATGATGGCTAAAAATCAATCGGACACGGATAGACAATCCAGCATGTTTGAAACATTTCGCAAAGAAAAGTGTTTTCCATGTGCTTGTGGGGCCACATGGGTGAGGATGAGATGTTTATTCACTCGGCACTAATATTTTGTTTGGCAAGGTCACATGAGTATGTACTTAAAATCATTAACAGAGTTGCCAGTCTACTAACAGCTGTAACCCTGTGTAATATACAATGGAAAAGTTAATGGACAATACCTAGCGCGTCCCAGAGGAAAACTTAATTTCTTTACGGAATTCTCAGTTAAGTTTCAATTAAATATCATTGTTGTAAGTTTTGAAATGAACAGTAAGTGCAAGAGTATTTGGAATAGGAGTAGTATGTCTTTCCTCAAAACAACACATGATTTGAGGTATCATTCATGCCTGTAGCACAAATGGTGCGGGACAAGTTACGCATTCAACAAATTGAATCATTGTGACCCTGTAAGTAGCATGTGCATATTTGTAGCAATAGCTAACAATACATTGTATGGGTCAAAATGATCAATGTTCCAAAAAAAATTTGGATATTAAGTAAAGATCATGTACATAAATATATCAAAACTTTTTGATTAGTAATATGCATTGCTAAGAACTTTAAAGGTGATTTTCTCAGTATTTAGATTTTTTGCACCCTCAGATTCAGATTTTCAAATGGTTGTATCTCAAATATATGCTAACCATACATCAACTGAAAGCTTATTTAAATATCAGTTTCAAAAACTGACCCTTATGACTGATTTTGTGGTCCAGGGTCACATTTTAGTTATATAATTAATGTGGGTAACACTGCTGACAGGACTTGGTCTTGGAAGAATTTGATGAGAAATTAACTGAATAAATTTAAATCTACTGACGTTTGTTTGTAGGTTGGTAAAGTATTTTCCGGAAAATGACTATGAGTTGCATCAGGTCAGAACTGCATTGTTGAGAGAGAAAAAAAAACAGATAAGTTGCATTAGTGTACAAGTTACATTTTATTATTACATTAAGAAACAATGTGAAATTTTAAATAAAACTAAATGTTTACAAACACAGAACATAATCATGCATTTTATTTTCCTCAACTCCATAGCAAATCCTTTAACTTTAATGATAACATAAATAATTGCAAAGTCATTTCACTCGGCAGCCATCTTTGAAACGCCTCCCGGCTATGCAAGTGCAGCTCATATCTCTCTGAATAGGCAAACATCAAATTCTCTAAAACTATTCACTAAGCTTACAATAAAATTTCAATATTTGAAAAACATCAATGAAATTTGACAGTCTTCCTATATATAAAGTCTTTGATTATAGTGGCATTTATTCTAAACTACACATACTATAATGCCAGGGCTCTACAGTGCGACCATTTCAAATCACATTTGCGACTGAAAACTATTACGTGCGACTATGAAAAAATATTCAGGAGCACCATGTGCGACTGACCCGATCAGCATATTGGTGTTTGCGCTGAGGGGAGCTTTAAAGGTTTCTACGTGTTTTTGCAACGTTAAGTAATGTATAACTGACATATCTCACAAATCTTTTCATAAACAAAGTGTAGAGAGAGTATAAATAAGGAGATTCATTGTGCAGTGTAGAGTGCTTCGTTGATTATAATGGAACTTTGTGAGATTGCGATAAACTAAGATGAGCGACAGCTTATAATGATTTTTAAGGGAGTTTGTTAATGAGATACTGATTTAATAAAGCAGTTAAATAAACAAAAAGTTAATATTAAGTGATTAAGGCCACATTGTCTGAATATAACACTATTGACTATATTTTGTCATCAAAAATAATCCGAAACAAGTCTCAACTGAGCCGCTGCGCATCTCCATTCAAACACGGCAGTGTTTCATTTCTGAATGAATGTGTGTTTTTAAACGAATCTAGTGAGTCAATAATTCAATCCCAGCTGAGGAAGAAGGGTCTTATCTGGTGAAATTATTGGTTATTTTCGAAACAAATTGAGAATTTATACTCAATACTTATACTCAAAACTTAACACTTTTTAACCTCAAATGCTTGTCTCGTTTCTGCTATGCACATGCGTAGTCTGTGTAATCCGAGTCAATACAGTTAGGGTATGCTGAAAAACTCCCATCTCATTTTTCGTCTTCAACTTCAAAATCATCCTACAATGCTGTTTTACCTTTTTTTGTAAAGGGCGTATGATCTTCTTTGTCTGTTCACTTTGTAAACACTCGGTTGTTCCTTCCGTAGTGATGTAGGATGATTTTGAAGTTGGGAAGAAAACAAGATGGGAGTTTTTCAACCCTAACTGTATTGACCCGGATCACACAGACTACGTAAGCGCATCACAGAAACAAGACAAGATGAGCATTTGAGGTTAAAAAGTATATAAACTGCCAATTTGTTTCAAAAATGACCGATCGTTTCACTAGATAAGACCCTTCTTCATCAGCTGGGATCATTTAGAGCCCTTTGAAGCTGCATTTAAACTGCATTTTGGAAGCTCAAACTTGGTCACAATAGAGTCCATTATATAGAAAGAATTCTTGAAATGTTTTCCTCAAAAAGCATAATTTTGACTTTACGACTGAAGAAAGAAAGACATGAACATCTTGGATGACAAGGGGGTGAATACATTATCTGTAAATTTTTTAATTAAACCTTTAAACCATTTATCACATTGATTTAAATAGGATGATCTTGTATGATTAAATAGGATGATAATGTAAATGTGATAATTATTAAAATATTTATTTTAAAATCCCTGGGGTCCTTAAAGTATATATACTTAAAGTATATTTGGTAAATAAGGTTAAATGACAAAAAGTTTTGGAATGCCTGCATTACATGTAAATAAGAAATAATGTGAATATATGCATTTTTATGAGTTCAAAAGACAAAAGCCTTCCAAAGACATAATACATGTTTTAATAAAAAAAACCAACAGAGTGATAATTCTAATAAAAATGAATGTGTTCATCAGTAGTTGATGCAATGTTGAAACCCTTCTTAAAGGATTAATTCACTTTCAGAACAAAAATTTACAGATAATGTACTCACCCATTTGTCATCCAAGATGTTCATGTCTTTCTTTCTTCAGTCATAAAGAAATGATGTTTTTTGAGGAAAACATTTCAGGATTTCTCTCCCTATAATGGACTTCTATGGTGCCCCAAAGTTTGAACTTCCAAAATGCAGTTTAAATCCAGCTCTAAACGATCCCAGTTGAGGAAGAAGGGTCTTATCTAGCGAAATGATTGGTTGTTTTCAAAACAAATTGACAATTTTCAACTGCAAATGCTCGTCTTGTCTTGTCTCTGCAATGCGCATGCATAGTCTGTTTTATCCGGGTCAATACAGTTAGGGTATGTTGAAAAACTACTATCTCGTTTTCTTCTCCAACTTCAAAATCGCCCTACATCGCTGCAGAAGTACCAATCCAGTGTTTACAAAATGAACATACAAAGAAGATCAAACGCCCTTTACAAAAAAGGTAAAACAGCATTGTACGACAATTTTGAAGTTGAAGATGATTTTTTTGAGTTTTATCGACATACCCTAACTGTATTGACCCGGATCACAGAGACTACGCATGCGCATCGCAGAGACGAGACAAGACAAGTATTTGCGGTTGAAAAGTATATAAATTGTCAATTTGTTTCGAAAATAACCAATCATTTCGCTAGATAAAACCGTTCTTCCTCGGTTGGGGTTGTTTAGAACCCTTTGAAGCTGGATTTAAACTGCATTTTGGCAGTTCAAACTTTGGGGCACAATTCATGTCCACTATATGGAGAGAAATCCTGAAATGTTTTACTCACAAAACATAATTTCTTTACGACTGAAGAAAGAAAGACATGAACATCTTGGATGACAAGGGGGCGAATATATTATCTGTAATTTTTTGTTCTGAAAGTGAACTACTCCTTTAAACCTGAAATGATTTTTGTAAATCCAGTGGTCAAATGCTGTGTCGCCACCTGACTAATGACTAGTCTAGATGTGAATGTCCACAAAACTGGACTTTCTGAATGCATGTAATCAGTAGGCTATTATAGAAAGGAAAACGTAAAAGATAAAAAAGAGAAATTAGGGATAATCAATGAATTATGAATGTAATATGTAATCACGTAAATCCATAAAAAAGTAACTTTAGTCTGATTATGAGTATTTTAAAATGTAACTTACTCTAATTACAAGTACTTAATTTTTGGAATCTGATTACATTTAATCACTTACTACCCAGCTCTATATAAGTCACTTTGAAACGTACAGTAAGTACCCAAACTTGACCTTTTATTTTTTGGAAAATAGGTAACAAATCTTGGTATAATCTAGTTTTATATTGTTGTGATCTCTTTTGAAATCTAAGAAGAGACACTAATGTATTTACTAAGGTTGTTTTATTTGGGAACTAACCTGAGAAGAAGAAATCTCAATGGAGAAACAATATTAACAGGCCATAATATCTTAGAAAACATCTTATCTACAAATGTAGGGCTAGTGGAGTAAGATACACACAGTAGGTTGGTGCGTACAGTAGCGTGCGTGTGGTTAGCATTAGTAAGAGGTTTAACCACGGGGCTCGACACAGGTCAGCTGCTCAGCGATGGTGACTGTGTGACTGGCACAGCATGGGTGCACCACAGAGCTCCACATGACTCTACCTATCGACCTCACACCATGGCACTGACAACCCCAGCACCCAGTGACAGGTACGAGAGCTGCTCCACTCTCTCATTTGGGCTTCCACTAAAAGCCTTTCCTAAAAGCTTGCAAACATAGACCTTAATGATGTGTTTGTCCTGACCATAAAGGCATAAAAATGGACTCAAGGAGATGGGAATCCTAACATGCTTCGACTGCGGGGCTCACTAACGTAGCATTTATGGTTCTTACTGTAAGCTGCGTGACAATATAATGACATGGCATCTGTGACACTGTTTCTATGGGTGCACTGATACATTGATCATCTTCATCTCAAATAGGAGACCAAAATGTCTTTTACGGATCCAATTAGTCTTTAAATGACAGCTATATTAGTTACAGTTATTTATATTTGCTGCTGAAGGAAATTATATAGCCTTTCCTATGTATTAGAGACTCTCGTAAAGTCTAAGTGTACCTTGCACTACAGCTACAAGTACTACAGCTGGTGCCTTGAGGAACTAAAGACCAAAATTGCTTTTACAGAACCAATTAATCTTTAAATGCGAGGTTTATTAGTTGCTTATTTATATTTAGGTCATTCCTGGGATTCGGTTCATTTTCAACTTGGCATATACATGTTTTTCAACTACATTTGATTGTAAATACCCCACATCATTAGGCACATATCAAACCTCTAAAAAATCATTGCATTAAATGCATTAAAGACATATTATTTTCAGTTGTTTTCAGCTTTTTTTCTCAACCTTCTTTCTGTAATGGACAAAATGGGATTGGTTAAAAAAGGATACACAGAAATTGTTATAAAACAAACATGTACCTACTGCTCATGTGTCCCTCATAATAATTTAATGATAATAAAAATTTTACATTATTTCACATTTTTATAGGACTGAAGATAAAAATATACAGTCTGTGTGTCTACGGTCTCTTTATTTTTGTAAAAAAAATATATATTTTTGTAAAAAAATATATATTTTTCATTTAAAATTTCAACTAAAACCACATTTTTATTGTTTTAGCCCTTAACATGTCAGATGGTAATCAGCAAGAAATACTTTTGTTCTTAATTGTCTTCTCTATATTTTTCTAAAAATATTAACGTGGCAAGGTGTGCGAGGTTGAAGACTGTAACACATTTGAAGGGATACATTGCCTTCAATTAAAATTTTTGGTTTTGTTTCTCTCTCAAATTATCCCTTTGTTTCTGGGTCAACATATCTAGGGCCCTACGATTTCCGCGATTCGGAAAACGTGGACCGAATCACGGAATCCAGTCATAAAAACAGAATGTATTATCTAACGCAGAATGTCACAGAATTTGTCGAAGTTTGGAAGAATAAATGAAAAGTATGACATCTAATTAAACCAGATTGCAATATGAACTAGTATGTGTAAATATTAAGCCGCAAAAGACTATTTAAATATGAGTCTTGAATGTTCCACATGGATGCTCCTCTTTACTTGACAACAATAAAATTTGTTTAATTTTCATTAATTAAAAGACAAATTACATTATTTTTATGCCTTCTGTTAATATAAATACACAACACAGAATTTCTGAGTGAATAAAAATTCACAAGGCTATTTTAAGAATTAATAAAAGTTATGCATTCAAATAATTAGATATGCTAAAACCAGAATTTGGTAACAATAAAATACAATATTTCATAGGGCCCTATACATGTCATTTTTGTTAAAGCTTTAATAACTTGATTTTAAATTGTATAAGTTTCATGATTTTAATTAATTAGACATGCTTTTTGATTCATACGATTTTATTTAACCATTAAAAAGGAATCCAGAAAAATTTAAATGGGAAAAAATTTAATTTGGAAAAAAATAAAACAGAATTTGGGAAAAAATAAAATTGATTTCATAGGGCCCTACATATCTACATGGCCAACAGTGTCTTTCTGCTGCAAATTTGGGTGCAATGTCTGATGTGCTTGCCAACGTTTAAGTGGACATTTTGATTTTAAAGTATATATATTTACTGAAACGGTGACTATTTTATATTTTTTCTAGGGCTGTCAAATGATTAATCACGATTAATCACATCCAAAATAAAAGTTTATGTTTACATACTATATGTGTGTTTACTTTGTATATTTATTATGTGTATATAAATACACACACATACATGTATATATTAAAACTAAATATTTATATGTAGATATATTTATACCTGTATACATTTTAGATTATAAATAAATATAAATATTTAATATATAAATCTGAAATATTTTTCCTTAATATATACATGCATGTGTTTGTATTTATATATACATAATAAATATACACAGTACAAAAATACATAGTATGTAAACATAAACTTTTATTTTGGATGCGATTAATCACGATTAATCGTTTGACAGCACTAATTTTTTCATTAACATTTTTAATAAATTATGCAAATAACTCAACCCTGTCACAAGTTTACAACCCCGTAACGATGAGGAATACATATATTTGTGAGGGGGTTGAGGTTTTTCACTCAAAATGACCACTGCTCCTCATGTAGTGTAGCAGAGTAGACCATATATGGCAACAATAAAATAAGTACATTGCATATATTTATGGATTAAAATAAAATGTAAAAAAAGTAAAAAATTTCCATCTTAATTTTATGTGATGGAGTTGAGTTGTTAAGACTGACAGCACCCTCCCTGACTATAACATGCCTCAAAAATATTAATAAAAAGTATGATTCTACTAACTATTTTCTGCACCATTATTAAAGAGATCTGGATGACGTCATTTCTAGTACATTATGTCACTTAAGAGTGGAGTTTAAATTATTATGTTAGTGTGATGGGTTGAGTTCATACTGAGGGACATAACTTAACGTCTGTTTTTTATACAACATTTTGCTATTTTTCTTCATATATTTTTCACAAGAAAGGAACACAAATAAATGCTTACACTGTTGCCAAAAATCACAGACACTATGCACATTTGTTTAATAATGTTTTAAGTACAAATTCAGTGAAGTGCCTCAGGGACATGACAAAATGCTTGGTTTAAGATAGATATAAGACATCACTTTATGCTAAAAAACATTAAACTGCAATAATTATTTTTATTCACTATTATGGGCATCCCAAAGTTTTGTGAAAAATTCGTTTTTGTGAACCACCACAAGAAGCTTTGGGGGAGTGAAATATTACCAAATCGCAGAAATGACCCATTTGCTGCTGACAGATTATATATCTTTTCCTACATGTACAGGTACTACTATTGATGGTTACCATAGCCAAAAACTCTCTAAATCTATTAGATATTTATTCAAATCACATAGAATTTAGCAGTATATTGTTCCCTTCAGTCTTAAAAACTGAAGACTGATTCATGCACGTAATCTACCCTAGCCAAAACCATCTATTGAGACATTCATCTGTGGTTGTGTGTTTTTGTTTGTTTGTTCACGTTATTCAGGCAGCGCAGCTCTAACGGACTAAATGAAAAAGCAAACAGCTTTAATTAAAAACTCCCAGTTTGATGCAATGAAACGGAAAAAGCATGAACTGTTTGTCTTGCCTACTGTTTTGACATCAACACCCAGTCCTTGTAATAAATGTGCATGTATGGTTCAGAGCTCAGGGTTTTTACAGTCATCTTATGGTTTTTCAGTCATCTAATCTTGGCCGTAGTCACTGATCATTTTGGCCCCGAATCCACCCAAAGCCCTTTGTGGCGGAAAACAGCCTGTGGTGGGAGACGGAAAACACATGACATGGTAGTGCCACTAATTAACGTCATTTCATCAATCCTTGACCACCAAAAGCTATTCGGATTCCATATTGGCTTTCCGGTTTTGCCTGGCAATGCACGCCTGTCTGCGATGCCCATCACTGGATTTCCAACAACAGCCTACATATCTACAAAACACACCGCTGACTGGGTTATGGCAGGAGCAGACACGCCCTCTCTTAAAAAATCGAGGCAGACCTCCAAGCTGTGGTCGGAGCCATACTACCAGAATATTGAGCCATTTGGATGCAAGTGTGCCAAACACATTTAAAGACATTCCCCAGAGCAATAATACCATATAATCAAGGCAGGGTTGGGATGACTCCTGCGGGAGAAGCCATTCTCACAGCTTGTCGAGAAAGCCATTGAGGAAAAACAAACCGGTAGAAATATAGAGACATGGATTTATGTTTTTCAAGTGGTTACTTGAAATGTCATGAAAGCCAAAGAAATGTTCATAATCTTAAGTGTGTTTACAGTAGAAACGTTACACTATGTTAAGCTCTCCAGCGGTGATACACACTTCGGTAGAGATGTACGTGAAAGGTGAAGCACATTTTGAGTTTCACGTAAAGAAAAATATGCATACGATTCCATAAAATGTCTGTGGGTGTGTATGGGAAGTGGTCACATGTGAGGATCTTCAGCTGCAGACACTGCTATTCTCTGGCACTGAAAGGCGATCCACCGCAGCTCAGGCAGCCGCTCTCATCAACATTCCCAAGCCCAAGTCTAGTCGGGAGATTTAATCTGAAGTCTTATGCAGCAATCTGCTTCTGTACCGGGGCTTTCCTGAGAGTCGCGGCCAAAAAATGCCATCGCAAACAGATCAAACTGACCACAACTACCTTTGAATAAAACTGCTGCTCTGTTGACCTTCTCCCTGTATCCTTGTCACACAGCTCTCTGTGCTCATATCTGTTTTTGCCACTCATTTCCCACTGTGCTAAGGTTTCATAAAGCAGCAGATGATGATTGAAGAGCAGGGCGCTTTTACAGTAGTGACTCCACCCCCTGGTGGAAACACCAGGCACTGCGAGCACTGCTGCACCTAATGATGGACAGGTTGTGACCAAACAAGACTCGTTATTTGGCCAAATCAGAATAAAAGCCTGATGAATGACATAAGGAGTGATGTACAGCTTTTTTCCTTCAGAGATACTGTGAAAGACTTGTTCTGACTAGGTTCTAAGGGCAGGAAACTACACAGGTTGAGCCTTTATTACAGGGTTTTAATGCACATGCACATGCATGTTGTTGCAACCAACACTGTATTTTAGAAGGAAACTGCTAAACAAAAGTGGCTGACACTTTACCCTTATAAACTGATACAGATTTATGGGTATAGTTCCTTGTTAATAGGTCAAGTACATTTGACCAATGATTTTATTTTTGTAATTAAGGTGGCAATAACCACCGTCTCACATAGAAGTCCTAAATATTCACTCTCAGTTCAATTCAGGTTTACTTTTAGGAAGCAGTTCCCCACATGTGACCCCAGGCTGGCTTCCTCAGGAGATCTGCATAAACTTGTCAAAGCCAGGTACAAAAGAATCTCATTCCACGGATATTCAGAGCTTATTTTCCCCATGTTTTCCCAGCACGTAACCTCTTCCCCTTTCGTCCCTCAGGCTGTTTGAGGTGAGCTCTACACCTAGACAAAAAGTGTACAGCCCCCATATTGCTGTATTGTTCCACCACCATTTTGTCCCCAACCGACCGAACCTGGTCTCCTTGGGACTGCTGATGAATGAGATACAGCTGAAATAAACACTGGGCACCTGCCACTACAGGCTGGAGGGGACGGGTGGTAAAAACTAAGGCTTTGCATTCTTGTGGCCAGGATGACAATTTCAGCAGCGGCTCAGCTAGGCAAGGAATCCCACCCAACCCTCAGAGACACAGAGCGAGGTCAAACAGAGACTGTGTTTAGGTTTCACATATGCTCCACCGCACTGGGGAAATTGGGTATGCAACATTGACCCTCTATTTAAGTAAATCAGTGGCCAGAAGATGCATTCGCCTCATGGAAGGTATTTATTTGCACGTTAGTGTGACAACATGTCAGAAGGTAATGATTTCATGCTGTTTCTGGCACAAGGTTGAAATGACTTGTTTGATTTGCGACTGTGTCCTTGTCTTGAAGAGCTGCCCCCCCTCTTTGAGTCTAGAAAACGGCAGGCGTATCAGCATTCAAAATTAACACTCATTGTGTGAGATAAGAAAGAACACCCATAATGCCACAGTGAAATATATCACTAATGCGTTTCCTATAGTTTGTTTTCATGACCCGATAACATGGAAGTACAAGCGGTTTCCGTCAAAGTCGACAAAGTGCTGAAACTGGCAAACTTTGAGCACTTCTAAACAATGGCTAGTTAGCCTCACATACGCGTGACAAATTGAATGTTAAAAATATCCAGGCGTTTATTAGACGCAGCCTCTTGACACCGCATATCTGCTCATTATCAGACATTGTAGTTTATCGTTTTCCATTAAATGTGCCAAAAAACAAGGGGAAAATATTCTTAAGTATTGATAACAATCTTTCAGATCAAATAATGGAGACTATAAATCCTCATATGAAGTACTGTCCCACCCATGCTAACACAGGCCAGCATTTATTAAATTTATTGACTTCCTAAGAGGGGGTAGAGTAGGCTTAGACCCAGTCTACAACCACTGCAGCCCAACAAACCGGTTTACTGCTTCATAATGTTCAATGGGGCCTGAGGGAGCCACTCCCGCCCTGGCCCTTGATTTGCCCTAACAATATCCTCTCCTTAGCACACCTTTTTACACAGAATCTTCCATCACCGTTGAGCTAAGAGAAGTAATGATACCGTGTCGTGAACTTCTCAGCAGTGGTTGAAGGTACATCACTACAAATTCTGTGTTAGGACACTAGGAGCGTATCAAACGCCCACCTGTTCATTTCAGATTTTTGATCAGAATTGTCATTGTAACCCTTACATATTCGTTCATACTTTCATAACAGCCGACTGGGTTTGAAACTTGTTGATACAAGTGACAATGATTTAAAGACGATGATTAAAAGTTAAACACTTGCTTCTCGAAACATGAAGGCGCGTAATGGAAGAATATCAATAAGCTGAAACGCACGCGTCATTGAGAAACATATTCCAAAGGCGTTCCCGCGGTATCACAATTACCTCAATTAAAATTATGCTAGGGGAATGTTTATAGGGGGAACTGGGGAAACTGTAAATTCAACACACATTCTTGAACTTGCGCTTATTAAACTTAGCGAGCGAGCGATGGGGGTGCCAAAACGAGTGTTTATGCTGGATGAAGAAATATTATCTGCGATCTGAACAGACGTTTTGGCCACCAGGTTAGAGATCTTCGTAGCTTTATTGTTAACAGCTGTTGAGAGCTGCTCGTGTCTGTTTTCATTCCTCTACAAGCATCTATGAAAAAGACAAACCTGACCGGCTAGTACCTGCCATTCAAAACACGCTATTGAATTAAGACATTGATAAATGTCCTGATATGCCGCATTGAATGAACTTGCAAATAAGCGCATAATAACTCAATTTGCAAATAAGTTATTAACCGGAGATTTCATGCAAACATGCTATAATGAGAACATCACTTCAGACTGAATCGCAACAGGTTGTTATGGACAGAAGTTTAGATAACACTTCAAATATTGCGTTGTATTTGTTTTATGCTCTTTGATTCATACATTTCAAATCTATCTTTAGTCTATTACAAACTTGAGGCTTGGAAAACTTTTAAAGACTGAGGAAGAGTTCTTCTGCCTACCCGAAGTAAGCTGTGCTCGGTCCAGGCAAGCTGATCAGATGCACTATAATGGTAAATGATAACCATCCCAGGAGAAGGTGTCCATCCAGCATTTTGTAGCGGCTCTGGGGCAGCTCATTTCGTTCGTCCTGAGTTGCTGTGTAAAATCCCTACTTGTGAGAACGGCACTTCTTATACACGCCGAGGATTTCTGCGCCCCTCCCATTCACTTAGAACAGGAGAGAGAAAGAGAGAGTGAGAGAGAGAGAGAGTCGGGGGGAACTGACTGAGCAGCTGGATTTTTAGAGGCTGGCTTAATTATTTACGTTTGCTGAAATAAAAAAGCTAATTAACTGTGTCTAAGCATGTACACTAATAATAATAAAATAAATATACAGATTTTCTTATACACTGCATAGTCTCTAAACTGGCTTTTTAATTTCCGAGAAAATCTCTGGAGCTGATGAAAGATATAGAGCAGGCTCAACCAACATATGAATATTTTTCCCATTATTCATGTTCCATTATGTTAAAGGGATAGCCTAGTTCACCCAAAAACGAAAATTCTGTCATCATTTTCCTCAAGTTGTTCCAATCCAGTTTGAGTTTCTTCTTCTGTTGGACACAAAGGAAGATATTTTGAAGAATGCTGCTAACCGAACAGTTTCTAGTCACCATTGACTTTCTGTCAACGTTCAGCAACATTATTCTTTTATGTTCAACATAAGAAACAAACGCAAACAGGTTTGGAAAAGCATGGGGAAGGGTAAATGATGCCATTATTTTGGTGAACCTTTTTTCTTTTAACACTTGCCCAGTAGTGTCAAGATTTCCGAGAGGACATACTGGCACAAGTTCAGTGACAGTAAGCAATTATTTGTTCAATCTTTTACGTTTCGCAAGATCTAGACGAAACTTTTAATGAGCATGAAAAATGACTTACTGGAAGTTATAAATCATGGTGAGAGATTTATTTTGGCAAGAGCAGAGTAGGTACGGTTGTCTATTCTTGTTTGAATGCTTTTTATTGATGAGCAGCGAAGACAACGTATGCAACACCATAGAGCTAATCTGCTCTGCCTTCAAGGAAATACCTATTATTGACACGCTGAGAATGACGTGTCATTAACATAACATAAATAGCACAGATGAAGCACAAATCTTGGCATCATTATCCACCGCTTACACATCTTTGTTTTGGCAGTGAGTTGTTAGTGAGATAGGGATCTGTTGGGCCGGTTCCAGCTCACTCTTGGGTACACCTGGAAGGAGCTTGACATGCTTGAAATGACAGCCCTTGAATGCGGCAACAATATGGACCTTTTCATCACAAGGATCACAGTAGCAACAACAGGTGGGCTACTGGAAGCTTCTGCCAAGTTTCTGTTTGCTAAGCTGCCTGTTCTGCAGGATCATGACACAGGTACAGGGTGAAATGGCATTACCGAGGATCTACCTGAGCAGCCACGAGGCAATGACGTCTGCTTTGTTGACACCAGATGATGGGGAGTTCGACCTCACAAATTAAAGAACTGGATTTAACAGACTATGGCAAGATTCCATAATTCCTTTTCAACACAAAATCAGAATTGATCTTATATACTTTCAAATTACTTCCAGTAAAAAGTTTGCCGTCTTACTCCCTCTCTTTTTCATCTGATGACACAAATCCCTTTCATTTATCAACCTCTCCCCTCCAAGCACCTGTTACATGGGTTTTCCGAATCCAATCAATTTCACTGGAAGGAGCCACATTTCTTAACCTATGAACACCTATCTTAATTTCAGGCACATGCCTGCATAGCAGAATGTGTTGTGCTACTTGGACAGACCACCATGATCACCATGATCATAATCTTTTGAATGAAAGCAATTTAACCACAGATTCACACTAAATGCATCATTAAGCTTGTTCTAAACAAGTCTGTTTTCAGAGTACAAACCTGCTTATACAATGTTTGTTGTTTTAGTGCGCACACATTCAAGGATATAGGGATAAATCCAGGGCCATATGGATGAAAGAAATGATGGATGACATATCTCTGTTTTTCTTCCACTCCAGAAAAGTGGAGCCCAAATATCCCAGGAACGGCTGCTGTCATCTTGCACCAATGATATAGTTTGGAGCCCGAGTTTGTGCAGAAGTGATCAAACTTTTAACCATTTTCTCTCCCTGGTGTCATGTGACTCAGGTGTGAATGGGGAGCAGGTGTGTTAAATTTGGTGTTATTGCTCTCACTCTCTCATACTGGTCACTGTAAGTTCAACATGGCACCTCATGGCAAAGAACTCTCTGAGGATCTAAAAAAAAGAATTGTTGCTCTACGTAAAGATGGCGTAGAAGATTGCCAAGACCCTGAAACTGAGCTGCAGGATGGTGGCCAAGACCACACAGTGGTTTAAAAGGACAGGTTCCACTCAGAACAGGCCTCGCCATGGTCGACCAAAGAAGTTGAGTGCACATGCTCTGCATCATATCCAGAGGTTGTGTTTGGGAAATAGACGTATAAGTGCTGCCAGCATTGCTGCAGAGGTTAAAGAGGTGTGGGGTCAGCCTGTCAGTGCTCAGACCATATGCCGCACATTGCATCAAACTGGTCTGCATGGCTGTCATGCCAGAAAGAAGCTTCTTCTAAAATGATGCACAAGAAAGCCCGCAAACAGTTTGCTGAAGACAAACAGACTAAGGACATGGATTACTGGAACCATGTTCTGTGGTCTGATGAGACCAAGATAAACTTATTTTGTTCAGATGGTGTCAAGCGTGTGGCGGCAACCAGGTGAGGAGTACAAGTGTGTCTTGCCACCAGTCAAGCATGGTGCTGGGAGTGTCTTGGTCTGAGTCATGGCATGAGTGCTTCTGGCACTGGGGAGCATTGAGAGAACCATGAATGCCAACATGTACTGTGACATACTAAAGCAAAGTATGATCCCCTCTTTTTGGAGACTGGGCTGCAGGGCAGTATTCCAACATGATAACGAACCCAAACACACCTCCAAGATGACCACTGCCTTGCTAAAGACTGGCCAAGCATGTCTCCAGACCTAAACCCTATTGAGCATCTGTGGGGCATCCTCAAACAGGAGGTGGAGAAGTGCAACGTCTCTAACATCCACCAGCTCTGTGATGTCATCATGGAGGAGTGGAAGAGGACTCCAGTGGCAACCTGTGAAGCTCTGGTGAACTCCATGACCAAAAGGGTTAAGGCAGTGCTAGAAAATAATGGTGACCACACAAAATATTGACACTTTGGATCCAATTTGGACATTTTCACTTAGGGGTGTAATCACTTTTGTGACCAGCAGTTTAGACATTAATGGCTGTGTGTTAAGTTGTTTTGAGGGGCCAGCAACTTTACACTGTTATACAAGCTGTACACACACTACATTGTAGCAAAGTGTCATTTCTTCAGTGTTGTCACATGAAAAGATATAATAAAATATTTACAAAAATGTGAGATACTGTAAGTGTAGGTTTAAGCCAAATGCTGTACCATTGATTCCCCCATGACATGTTTACATCCTGCCAGGATGGCATCTAGAATTTCTTGTCTCTGGAGTTTGTAAGCTCTTTCAGTAGCTGAGGTCTACTAAAAGCCCCAGGCATCAGGACTAAAGTGGAGAAAACAAAGACGTGGGTCTTTAGAATTTTTTCGTCCTCCCATTCTTTTCTCCTCTTCTTAAAGAATGAAGACCTACATCGCTTCACTTGTAGCCCTTCAACTAAAAATTACAACCAAAAACTGCACAATTTTGCATTGTATCAATATTATATATTTAATATTTTATAAGTTGTGTCACGGTTAGAATACCATTTGAAGTTGTCGATTTAATGACAAACCCCATAGTCCAAAAACAATGTAGATTTTTAAAATAAGGTAAATCTTTTATGGGTTTTCTACTAGGCTACATATTTCAGTAAGAAACATTTGGTTTACCTTAAAGTGATGGAAACGTTATTTAGGAAAATTTATTTAATATTATTAATTACATTTTTCAGTTTGGCTCACCTCCCATTCGTTTACTTGGAGAGAGCGGGGTTTATGACCTATACTACATCAAAAAGTTTTTTCAGGATGTGGAACATACAGAGGAAACCCTTATGCATCAGTGGTATTTACCAATAAATAAATAAAATCACATATCAAGAATCTGCCATTTTTCTTGTGTTTAATCAACCTAAAACATTCAAGATATGCATTCATTTCAATTAACAAATGTGAAACAGTAGGCTGAAAATTAGAGAAAATTTGCTTATGAATAACAAAAATGTAAAAAAAAAAAAAAAAAAAGAATTATAATGTAAAACAATGTAATTCACTGATTTACTATTATATATGATTTGTACCATGTGACTTTACAGCAATGCACATTGCAATTAATAAAAATGTTAGATAAAGCAAAAAGAAAAATTATCACTGTAACACACTGCACTGTTAGTCAGCCTACTGAGTTAAAATAATTAAAGTTAAAGAAAAATACATTAATGTAAATGAAAACAGTTGTTCAAATGGATAGTTTTTGAACAAATTAATTTAAGTTCTAATCCACTGGTATAAAAATTGTATAATTTTATAGCTCAGTTTCTAATGCGGAATACTCAAACTTTCACCCACTAGTTTGTGATGTACGTTCACACCAATTTCAATGAAAGGGTTGGAGTGGAATTTAATGGAAATAATTAGCATATAGAGACATTCGTGTTTTTGTTTCTGTTAGGTATGCATGGAGATTTCCCCAAAAAAAAAAAAGACAGCTGAAGAAGATGACTGACAGGCCATTTGCACTGATGTGTAAAGCCATGTCATGGTTAGTGAATAATCGTGCCTGTTGCCTTGCAGGCTTTTATGGTTAGGTGTGTAGGACAAATTCACTCCTACACACAGTGTATGTCCATGAATTTATACTTGTGTTTTTCCAGATCAGATGTGCCCAAACATGTATGTGTAAATTATCAGTACAACTGCAGATTTGAGCATGCGCACAGGAGCGATTAACCAGCGCCAAGTAAATTTGCATTTTGAGCCAGCACTTAAAATGTTTTTCGTTTTTCTGTGCTAATGCCAAACACAAGGAAACATTAGAGAGAAAAAAAAGCCTTTTTAAAAATTTGCTGTGCATGATGCTATGCATTTACAGAGATTCATTTCATTCGGTAGATGCTGTAATCCAAAGCAACCATTATTGCATTCAAGATATTCCTTGTGAGGACTGAGCTTGTGAGGAAAAACGCCAATTAACACATCAGAAACTAGGTTGTGAGGTTCTTCTCATAAAATGTATTCATTGTGTATCGACTCTGACTGGGTGTATAAAATGTAAATTCCATCCAGTTAACATTAACGCATCACAGTCAGACTCCCCTGCCAACCTTTTCGGGGCCCTGTGGTATTTTCAGGATTTTTAGGTATCATTAGTGGTTTGGGATGTGGAGGCTGACACTGCATCTGTAGAGCGGCGCTGTCTCAGGTCTCACACCTCAGACAACTGCGGAGTCACCCTCTACTGTTTATTTTTTCTGAATCATCTGAGGGTACAACCATCACTACACCCTAACCACATATTTACTCTCTCATCTTATAAGAAAGTTGGGCTTACTGGTCTTATTGTGAGCAACTAAGAATACCAAAGAAAAAGGTTTGTCTCTGTAATCTTTAATCAGAATGTAACATCTCGCTTTGGCTCTGAAATGAATTTCTTTTCTGGCTGATGTCACCAAGCACTCTTATTTTTCAACTCCTCCACCTCCAACCCCCTGTCATTTAGAGACCACTTTTCATGATCCAATCAATTCCAGATGGATAAAATCAAGTTTCGCCCTACATGTTTTTTTCTCATCGAATATCCTGTTTCACTTTGAAACACGTCATATTACAGAACCAAAGTGGTTGGTTGTTTTAGTGGTCCAACATGTCAACTTCTGGTTGGTTGAGGCACTAGTAGTTAAGAAATGCAGTTAACATGCAATGCATTCACAATTTAATTTACTTCCATTAGAGATGCACAACACATAGTAGCATGATGGTTATGGGCCAATATTATACGTTTTTTAGTAGCAGTATCAGCCAGTATTGGATATATTGACAGTCGATGCTCATGTATACATTTGTGACCCTTGACCACAAAACCAGTCTTAACCAGCATGGGTATATTTGTAGCAACAGCCAACAATACATTGTATGGGTCATTTATGCCAAAAATCATTATTAAATAAAGATCATGTTCCACGGAAATATTTTGTAAATTTCTTACTGTAAATAAATCTAAACTTTTTACAATTTTTAGTTAGTAATATGCATTGCTAAAATCGTCATTTGGACAACTTAGGGATTTTCTCAATATTTTGAATTTCAGATTTTCAAATAGTTGTATCTCGACCAAATGTTGTCCTATCCTAACAATTTGTACATCAATGAAAAGCTTATTTATTAGTCTTTCAGATGTATACTCAATTTAAATCAATTGACATTAAGATTTCTTTTAACACTCACTAGCGTAATAAAACATTTAAGTTGCATTTATCGTATTAACATTTATTTTTCATACACTATTGTGCTTGTAGCATTTAAAACAACTTATTTTAATTTGTAGTAAAAGATGAATGCCAAAAGAAAAAGTCATTAGAAGTGAAACAAGTTGTTAAATATTTAAAAAACTGTGAATATTTTTGTTTTCTTAGAATAATGTGAACCAATTAATTATTTACTTCAAGTCCAGTAAAATAAAAGCAAACAGGCTTGATATGCTTTCATATAGACTTTAATGGCTGTTTTATGAGCATTTTCACCATATTTGTAAGGATAAAAGCATCTGCTAAATGTCTAAATGTAAACGTAAATGTATTTCAAATAAAAGCAGCATGCATGTGTCAAGCTGTTAAACCTGAGCTCCTCAATACCTTGTCCTTGATGGCTTCTCATATATACTAAAGCTACTCTCTTAATGCATCATATTTACCATAGCATATTGTATGCTCATGCGATTGGCGAGAGACAACCGGCATGTAAAGAATTCTTTTTAAGCATAATTTTCTCAACTGACAGATCTGGTCCAGAGGAGCCCCCTATTCAAGGTGTCTGAGGAATGTGCAAGCAGAATATAGCTTACCTAGAAACCATAGACTGCTGTTTGTACAGTGTGCATTAATGGACTTTAATGCATAGAATGCATTAGTGCATTACTAAATAGTAAAGTTTGTCCATCATACTGGAAGGACCCAGTATGTTAGTGTTCTAAATATCAGTCAGCTACTGTTAATGCATATTTCTTCTCTAATTGTTGTGAAATTCTTCTGCTAATATGTAATGACATGTAGGAGCATGTCCATCTCCTTAAGGCTTTCTCTGTAGACTCCTTGTCCTCACAATACAACCTAGTTTTCTTAGCTAAACATTATAAAGGAAAAAGATTCCTGGGGCTTAGATTCCATGGCTGCTGGCCCTGAGGGAAACACAGTACCATAGCAATCACCCCAACATCACAAGAAAAGAAGCTGATTGCATGTAGTGTAAAAGTGAAAATCAAAATTTTTAATGTGAATTCTTTCCATTTAAAGCAAATATGTTTTGTATAGTTTGTAAATGCAGCCTATTTTCTATTAAAACATTTATGTAAAGTACAGCTGTATGTAAATGCATGCTTGCAAATGGATGATTTTGAGTCTCCTCAGTAACTCGATTCTTTTGAATTAGTTCACCGAAAAGATTAAAATGTTTTCACTGACCCTGTGTCCAGGTTACAGCTGGAATAGACTACATGACTATAGCTCAGATTTTTACAGTCTAGACAAGTCGATGCAAGTTGTTGAAAATCAGAGCCGGTCTGCAGATCTGAGTTGACAGATTTCTTAGAAAATCGTGTAATGTACAATGGTCACAGACTTAATTTTTTTGTTTAGAATATTCCCTTTAGTCGGAAGATTATATCATCATCAGTTATATGATGTCTAGTGTTCAGATTAAAAAAAAAGAAAAATGTAGTTTATTCTATTTACAAATAATTTATGGTGTTAATTTTGCGCCACACTTCTGGGAAACTGAGTCTTTAAATGTGCAACAAAACACTTTAAGTCCTTCAAGAACGAGTACTTGATATTATTAAAGTTTGTGAGTACAAAACAAAGTGGTTAAGCATTCTCCACATGACACCAAAGCAGATCTAATATTTTTCCTTCATTTACATTCAGTTTTTGTTTTCAAATTGCTGAAAAATGTACATGTGCATATATCTTGCACAGAAGGTTTAAACCTTTATCATGGACATTTCAAAATTTATTGTTAACAATTTCTAACTTGAACCTAAGATCACACTTTGAGCATTTTAATTTATAAAGTTGTTTGGTTTGAATTATTTGCATCTTTCTAAACAAGGCATAGGGCTTTGGGAACAAGCCTAGAATGCACAATAATAAAGTTTCAAAGTAAGGTAAAATAACAAAGTACTTTTAAAATATAGCTGCAAGCAGCAATTAAAGGGCCAAGCACAGCAGAGGCAAAATGAGGAGCACCATTTTAGGACGTAGTTGTAGTTGAAATGGCTGAAAAATCATATATACAACCACTAGGAATATGATTTAATGGGTAATAACTTTTGACCGTTAAGTGGCGCTGTTATCAATTCAGTATGGGCTGTGTTCTGTGTGAGGTGACAATGGCGCACACAAGGTTTGGTGTCAATATTTCAAAGCTTTGCAAAGATACACCTTCAGAGTCAAGCTATACAAAAACAGTTTTGTCTATCGACACAAAATCTATAACTTTTGTCATCATGGTTTGAAGATGATCTGACTCAAGTTTGATGAAAATCAGATAAACCATCTAGGAGGATTTAGAAAAAGTATGTTTTTTTAAACATAAATCAAAATGGCAGACATTAAGTTCGGCTGCAATATTAATAAGGCAATATTGATATCTATTTTCTCTGCATGACCCAAGGAATATTTTGTTTCATTACAATAGGCTAATGTAATCAAACGTTATTATCATTTTTGGAAATGTTATTATTAATGGCTTTAATGGATTAATATGAATGGTTTATTACTTTGACGAATAGGTGGCTCTGTTACCTGATGTGGCATGGTCAGCGTGAAGTGACTAAGTTTGGTGTCAATATGTCAAAGTTTGGCAGTCCCAGATCCAGTTTGGAATCATTCCAACAATTTCGTTGATGCGTTATTGGTAAACAGTTTGGTCTGTCAAAAAGCTGATAACTTTTTGTCTGTATGGTCTAAAGATGATCAAAATAGTCTGAAAAATAAGTCAAATTTGATGAAAATTAGACAAACGGTCTAGGAGGAGTTCGAAAAAGTAGATTTTCAACATAAATCAAAATGGCGGACAGGAAGTTCAGCTGAATATGACCCAAAAGTGTCATGACCCAAAGAATATATTGAGACCAATATACTCAAAAGTTATTAGCATTTTTGCAAATATCATTATAACTTTTGATCACAAGGTGGTGCTCCCCTGAGTACCATCAGAGCATAATGCCAATGCATTAAAAAAATACAGCTTTTTATGACAAAATTCAAAATGGCCAACACCCAAAATGACTGACATGGGAAATGGGTATCATTTGACTCGGCATGCTGCACTAAATCTCACGAGACCAGTTTTGTGAGTTTTTGCCAAACCATTCAAAAGTCATACGCGAAAATAATCACTTTTCATTTCTCCTGACCACTAACTGACGCTGCGCTGAAACACTGCTGGTAGCCTCAGGTCATGGTTATTATAACATACACCAAGTTTGGTCTGAATACGACAAAGCGTTAAAGAGATATAGCCTCGAGTTTTCAAGAACGGATGGGTCTGTCAAAAAGCTTTTGATATTTTTTTGCCAGCATGATCTAAAGATGAGCCAATATTGGTGAAAATCAGACAAACCGTCTAAGACAAGTTCAGAAAAGTAGGTTTTTTAATTGTGAAATTTACGAGAAATCAGAGGGAAAAAATTTTTTATCTGAACTTTACGGTTAAAAAGTTATTTAGCATAAACATAAGTGCAACTTTTGGACAGTTAGTGGGTGAGTTAGAGACTCCAAATTTGCTATGATGACACTTCAGACTGTTTTCTATCAGTGTACCAAATTTCACGATTTTCCTGCAAGTGGTTCTATGGGCAACCATAGATTCAAGAGCGGAAGACAGAAAAGAAGAATATTAAGAAAAACGGATACAATAGGTGCCTTTGCACCTTCTGTGCTTGGCCCCTGATTACAGGTGACCATTACCTTTGCACCACACAGATTGAAAGTTTTGTAACAGCAGGCACAAACCTCCAGGACTTTCTGTTTCTTAACCCACTGCTAAACATGTTCCTCTTTCCCACATATCCCCACTGTGTTGTTCACGACAGTCAGTAATTTGGACATCACTCTCCGCCAGAATATGCGTGCTACATACCACAAAACTATTCTCCAGACCTCTGTACTCCACCTCCTGCCATAAATTTCATCTCATTTTCATTCACTCCTTCCCCCATTTAGTGAACTATGTGGCATCCAGTATATAGAGAACAATGAATGACTGAACAAGTAAGCAGACTTTTTCTGCTTACTTTGTCCTGCAGTTCACCTTATAGAACTTGATGTGTAGAGCTTTGACTTGGTCTATCAATCCTGATAGCTGATGAAAGCTCTCTGTGATCATCAAATAGGGCACTACCTTCAGCACAACAGCCCTTTCCTTCCCCTTACTGTCTCTTCAGACTCTGGGACTGACAAAGTGACAGCAGTGGGCGAGCACTTCCAGGGACGAGCCTACTTTTCAAAGGCCTAGGGCAGATAAGCAGGTCAACAAAGGGAGGAACGAGGCATCCACCCGACTGATTTCAGCTGTGTGATGATTGGATAGGATAAAGTTGACGCAGATGGACATGGCTGTAATGATGCTGATGTCTGGAGTAACTAAGGCACAGTCAGATGTTGTGTTTCATCTCTTGTTTCAAAAGGAGGAGGCGATGAATAATCAAAGATTAATAGGCTTAGAGGATTAGTTCTCTTTCAGAACAAATTTGACAGATAATGAACTCACCCCCTTTGTCATCCAAGATGTTCACGTCTTTCTTTCTTCAGTCGTAAAGAAATTATGATTTTTGAGGAAAACATTTCCATTCTCTCCATATAATGGACTTCTATGGTGTCCCCAAGTTTGAGCTTCCAATCGTTTTGCTAGATAAGACCCTTCTTCCTTGGCTGGGATCATTTAGAGCCCTTTGAAGCTGCATTTAAACTGCATTTTGGAAGCTCAAACTTGGCACTATAGAAGTCCATTATATGAAGAGAAATCCTGAAATGTGTTCCTTCAAAAACATAATTTCTTTACGACTGAAGAAAGAAAGGCATGAACATCTTGAATGACAATTTAGTGAACTAGTTAATGAACTAATCCTTTAATCCTGAGGGTAATCTGTAGGATTCATAAAGAATTAAAATGAATAATAGAAAAAGTATTTATTAAATAGAGTTCTGCTAAACGTGTTCCTCTTCTCCATATCTTTCCACTGTGTTGTCCATTATAGTCAGTAGTTTGGACATCATTCTCTTCCAGAATATGTGTGCTACATACCACAAAACTTGACCAGAACTCTTTGTTCTTGCTCAGTAAGCCAACTGACAACATGATGTTTTAGATAAACAACTGAAAAATTAAAACCAGTCTTGACCAAAATAGTAAATTTTAATATATGATAGCTTTATAAATTCCTGGAGGAGTATGCCCAGATTTAGCCCTCATTGATGAATTTTTAAGTGACATCGCTCATGCTAAAAACAAAAAAGTCTGTAATTTATACTTATTGCTAATTTTGACCATCATTACTTATCAACTTGTATTACACAGCTCTCTGGAATACTTGATTCTGATTGGTCAGTTGCAACATTCCGAGGTATTTTATTCCCAATCACAACCATCGTCAATAGCAACGCAGAATAACATATCACCAAATGAAACTGAGACTTCAGTATTAAAAGTAGACCCATGGTGATATTTTTTCTTTCTTCTCAGATCAACAATTTATGTCTCGGTCTTTATTTATGTGTAATTAGTGATATGACTGTGTTTTATGCCTTAAATGTCCATCTTGTCTGAACTTCATAGGCTCAAAGCCATTTGTTAGGAACAGTTTTTCTTCGCGGAACCTTTGTGTTTAAAGAGCTTATAAAATATTGCAACTAAAATCAATATTTTGTGTCTAATTATTTACTTATGAGCCAAGTAGCCTTGTAATAAGTGGGATAATGTACATCCAGCCGCTGGTTATCGCAAAATAAAATAAACTTCTTCAGGTCTGTGTTTATTTTGTGATAACAACCGACTGGATGTACATAATCCTTCATAAAAACACACGCTACAAGAACAAAAACTGCGTGAACCCCCTTGCAAATTTGAGATTATTTTCTCATAAAGTTATTTTCTCATCTGTTCCTTATTCGCTTTTCGTTTTGCTTCTTACACAGCGCTCTCATGCTGGTCTGAGACCTTTGGTAGAGGTAGGAGTGGCAAAAGCGAGACAGATCAAACACCTGAGCGGGACTGACTACTACAGGTATTTCATTGTTTTCTGTCCTAACATTCTCCTCTGGAATTCAGAAAAGCTCTTATAGATTTAGCTCAACGACAAAAGACGGGCTGTTGTCAGTGAGTCATGAAAAAGTTGACAGTCTGATTGCAAAAGCTGCACATATTTAACAATGCCTAGAAAAACTTTTCACATTCCATAAACAGTGAGTAATGATGATTTGTAACATTTGTTATTAGAGTATTGTGCTTCTTTTACATGCTTTTAAATGTCAGAATGCATTAACGTTTCTGCTGATGTTCTTGGCCCTGAATGTTATTGTTTATTTGTCTCTTGAATTATTGAAATTCACTGAATCATACATTAAACCTGTGTTAAGTGTGTAATTATAAAAATAAGAGCTGATGTAAACTAGGTTTCCTGAACACACCCCTATCTGCCACCGGTTGGACAAACACACACTCCAGCCCAAATTCACACCAGGTGAGGCAATGTTGCTGTCAAAATGATGGAAATGCTAAAGCGCTTGCTGATGCAAAAATGCTTTGGTAGCCATATACATATGATTCAAAATACAGATGATTTGTAGTTGTTCCTGCATGTTAAACTAGGATATGATTAACAATATTTAAACATTACACAGATAACACACAGCTATGAATGAGTTTAATCAACCAAATTTTCAAACAATACTGACCTCTAGTGGTCCAGTGGACCTCAAGGCTCCTCAACTCTGGTCCTGGGGCCTATACCATGAAGTCCGGACTTTTAAGTGGCTAGCCAAGTAAGTTTCAGTTTAGTTTGTGCCAACCCTAGCTTTTAGGCACCATGTAAATGACTCTGCTTTTACCGGTGTTCAATGCTTTTGTAACTTAGTAACTTTAGTAACTTCTGCTGCGGGGCAGCTTTTGTTCTGGGTAAGAGATCGCAAACCAAAATTGGACCAGCTGTAAGCAATGTGACACCTCTAATGCAATAAAATCACTCCCTCAGGTTCTTCTGCTCCAAATTATAGGTCGATTCACAGTAAAAGAGTTCAAAGAAAAAATCACCCAGCTTTTAGAGATGATGATTCATTATAATTATTCTATATAATTTAAGTATAATTTATATATTTAAACTATAGCCTTAATCATTACACAAGAGATCTGAGCAATCATAATGCAGAATCAGCCATTTTTGTCTAACAAAAAAAAACAAAAAAAAAAACAGGGCTGTCACGATTCCTCGATTGAATCTAAGTAGGCTACTCAATTTTAGCATTTTGATGCACCCTCACATTACAATACCACCCCAAACAAACTCTTAAATTAAGAAGAAAGTCACATCTGACAGCTGCATCGATTATTTTTAAAATGGTTCAAATGAACGGAGAATACAGTGTTTTTCTGTGTGAGCTCGACTGTTTCTGTCGGTGGCTAGATCACTTGAGGTCTGCACATCCTTTGCGTGGAAAGTATGCCGCAAAAAGAGTAAATAAAAAGCTTTCTTAAAAATGCAAAAGAATGCATGCACGTTTTCTTAATATGCTAATTAAAAACCAACAGACTGATGAAAATGAGGGACGTTTTCTCAATATGGGACGTGCAGGACAAAGGCGGACGAGGGCAAGGTGGGACGAGTGGTCACCCTATTTTGCCTGTGTCGAGTAACCGCCAAAAAGTGGCTGAAACACATTATTATTAGACCATTTTCCAAGGCTGCGTTATATATATTACACCCATTTCAAATAATAATAAAGCATAATGCTATGTGAATTCATAAACGCTACGATTCAATTAAATACACGTGACACAATGCAGATTTAAAAGAGGATTTGCACTTATGTCACAATTTGGTCAGTTACCCAGATGTGCAGCCATATTGGCAATACTCGGATGTAAACAACAGCCTGGATTTCATGGTTAATGTACTATTGAAAACCCTGTTCTGCTGATTTATGCTGTCTCTCTCTATATATGTGCTTTAATTATTTACATGCATATATGTGCGTCTCAGAGCAGCTCGGTTCACAGTAAATGTTGCTCCGCACAAACTGTTATCATTTGCATGTGTGGAGCGTCTCAAACTCCATCTCTGCATATTGTTGTGCTTGGGTTTATTATAACTTTCATATGGGAACGCAACGTGTGCCATTTCATCAGATTTGTAGGCTAAATCATTTAAAAACCTATGCAAACACAGAAGAATACATCAATATTTTTCTCAATATGCTAACTGTTCATCACTATTTCAAACTATAAGCTCAAACCCTTGCTTTGAGTTTACACATTTTGATGTCCACATATTAAAAAAATGCTGTAGCATTTCTGTCTTCAAGAAAAGGACAAATATTAAAAATGAAGTGGACATTTGAATTTAATGTTAGTCAATATTAAATAAGGATTAGATTGTGCTATAAAGTGTAAAAACAACTGTCATAAAACCATATGATTGTTTTTGAACTAATTATTATTGCTTCATTGCTATTATATTATCATCAAGTCATTTTAAAGGCTATTGTTAGCTTAAGTCTGTTTTGATTACTACAAAAAATTAATTATAATGACTTGATTACTCGATTAATCATTACAATAATCGCCAGATTGCTCGATTGCCAAAATAATCATTAGTGACAGCCCTAAAACAGGATTTAAAATTGAAAATGCTGTCTTAATGGCTTCCCGTGTTTGAAACAGTACTTTCTGGTGTTCATTCATGTTTATTTTATAGTATAACTAGTAAAAAGAAAGAGATTGATTCACTATAGCGATCTGTCACGACACATTAAAGAAGCCACACAGTATTTATTGTTTGAATCTGCTAAAAAATAGCCAAATTTGAAAGATGAGCCTTTGTTTCATAGCTAAAGTAACTTGCTCTGTCTTTGTCACTTTCCTCTTTGCTCCATGATGTGTTTTTCACTGCATGAGAACACGGTGTGTGGAAAAAGAGCACCATGGCTTGTCGGACAAGGGTCAGTTATAATTTGACAAATAATGTTATGATTTTAGTTCAAATTCATTTATGCAGATAATGTAATATAAATAAGTTTTAGAAACAATGTTTAAAACATTAAATATTATCAATATTTGAGTCTCAGTGGACCTAAAGCGGTATAAATTAGTTTGCTACTTGTACTTTTATACCCACAAAAATCTCGTAATTTAAGCAGAAGTAACTCTTCTGCAAGAAGTAGTGATTTGCCGTATGCCGCTGATGTCTCATTTTAATTGCACATGCTCCATAGTTAATCATGAAGCCTTAGTTGCCAAAGAAAATACCAACAAGCCTGAATGGCTTGGTTTGGTTTTGTCAGTTCGAAATCATTCCTGTAACCCTGAGTGTGTTCTGTTAGCTTCATGATACAGGCCCCTGGAGGGCCACTGTCCTGCAGAGTGGAGCTCCAGCTATACATAAACACACCTGAACAAGCTAATAAAGGTCTTCATGATTGCTATAAAGTTACAGACAGGTGAATTTGATTGGAATTGGAGCTAAACTCTGCATGATGGTGGCCCAGGACCAGAGCTGAAGAGCCCTACCTTAGAATAACCTCAGTGCTTGCATGAATCCAACTGTTGAACTGTTTTATAGCTAACCAGGAAAGTTAAAGTGAGTATTCATATTTTAAAAGTAACTGCTACCGTACAGCTGGCCCTTTCCATTGCTCTAACCTTGAAAAACTTAATCATTCTCTTAATGCTTTTGCCTGCTTGCAACATTTCTTTTCTTCACGTATCCTATGCCACAGACCTGGTCCCTTGAGATAAACCTGAACTGACATTTCTGCTCTCAAGCCGCACAGATGTTCCAGGCAGTGGGTCAGCATCTTATGAAACAGTAATATGAAATATACTTCACGGCCGTCCGCCTGCTGAGAAGGAAAGTGAGGCTGAGTGGATTGATGGGACGCACGTCTCAGCAGTGGGTGATATAAGACAGGATGCGTATGACTTTCTGTTTTTAAGTCTTCAGGGCGGCAGCTCTTGCTCTCTGCTCATCTGCTCTTGGAAAAGAAATCGATTTTATTCCTGCTGTGAAGAGACAAGTCTGGAATGTATTCATGTCATCTACGGGAAATTATTAGTTCAACCTTATGAGTCACAAGGAAAAAAAACAGGGTTGTAAAACATTTTAAAGCAACTTAGTACTTTTTCCCATTTTTTCCTGATTACATTTAACTTGTACTGTCTGATTTGATTTAGCTGTCCTGTTCAGTAAAAGCCAAAATACTTTTTTTTTTTTTTAAATGTTTTTCACTGGTGACAGTTTGGCAAAACATAGATTCCATAAAATCAGAAACAATCGCCAGAAATTGTCTTGACTACTTTATAGGCCTGGAATTCTGCATCAGCACTTTTCTCCGATTGCGTCTTGTGAGTTTTGATCATTCACACTGTGATCATCATCATCACTCACATGAACGAGCACGATATGCCTATACCGGATACGTTTGAAAACAGCACTTTCATTTCAAAACCATCTCCATCCACACTAGCATTTTACAAAGGTTTTTAAGCCACACAGAAACGTTGGAAAACGTTAAATTCGCCTTACTGCGCATGTAAAACCTCATGAAAAGCTCATTGAGATGATATACAGACGGAACAGACATAAGCTTTTACATAGTTCTTCTGGCAGGATCATTTAATTTACAAAAATATCCCACCAATCTCTGGCGTCCAGGTTGCAGTCATTAGGCCTAAATGTTTGCCGCAAGACAGCAATTGTAAGTAAATTTTCTGTGATCTTTGCAGCATTGTAATATGAAGCGAGTGATATTAAGTAACATATCTATGGCAACAGTGTGAAAGTAGCACATAACATGCACAGTACCGGTATGAACAGAGATATCTATTGGTACAACATGTGTCACGACTAAACATGCGTCATAGTTTTCAAAAGCCTCAGTTTTCACAGTCCACACTACAATGTGACAACAGCGTTATCGTATTTATCCACTTCGGAGTGCGATTTCAAATAGCTCAAAAAGCACATGCTCTGTGTATACTGGAGCAGCAATTCTTAGCACACATTTTACATGATCAGATGCTTGTCAGAGGATCTGTAAATCATTCGCCATCGTCTTCAGCCATCTCTACTTACTCTATTTATGCGGTAAGTGAAATCTTATGTACTGTAATGTAGCAGGTTGAATACAGATTTGGCTGTGCAGGTTCGGCTGGCCTATGGGCTGGTATATACGCAAATACTGGGGGCGTAACTATTAATGATCCCAATTATAACGTCATAGTCAGTGTTATGTTGGGATTGGTGTTTGAGGCCTACGGTATGTCATTTCCATGTACAGAACTGTTATTATTACTATGCCAAGGTAAATACAGTTTTCCATTCTATGGCACCTTTAATAACTTTACAGAATAAAGCATATGAGAGTAAAATGTAAAGGTGAAAGAATTGTGGTTGAGAGCAGTTTTTCTACAATCCTAGAGTCCACACTTTTGTGACGTAATGCTACTTTGACTGTCAGGTAGAGGTCTACTCCAATCCCAAGATCTGAACCTGACACAAAATCAACCTTAGTTGTTCCAAACCTGTATGAATTTCTGTTGAGAACAGAAGAAGATATTTTGAAGAATGTGGGTAAATAAAGAGTTGACGATAGCCATTGACTTCCATACAGACAATTCTATTGGAAGTCAATGGCTACACTGTAAAAAAACAATTTGCTGAACTTAAAAGTAATTTGTTACCCCGCTGCCTTAAAATGTTAAGTTCAGTCAACTTGAAAAAAATTTACTCAACTTGAAATGTTACATTTTACTAAGTGACAGCTTAGATATTTGAGTTGATTTAACTTAAAGTTTTAAGGCAGCCGAGTAACAAACACAGCTGTTAGGTTTAACAAACAATTTTTTAGTTTAGTCAACTTAAATGTCTAAGTTGTCACTTAGTACAACTTAACATTTCAACTTCAATAAACTTATTTGAGTTGACAGTACTTAAAATTTTAAGCTGACCCAACAATTTGTGTTTGTTTTTACAGTGTACCATTAGCTGTTCATATTTCCCATTAAAAGTGATATTTTTGATTTTTCAACCACTAGATGTCCCAAGGGAGCAAGTTTATTATAATTTACTAAAACTTGAAATAAAATAAATGTTAACTAAATTATAATAAAATAAAAATGTTATCTAAAAATAAAATACACTCCCCAACTCATCAAAAAAAAAACACATATATAACAAATTTGAGATACCTTTGGCTTTAATAAACAATGCCATGTGACCAGGTAAGTATCACGCTAATATAGTAACGTCACATTGCTTGTGGAAAGTTTGCCATCTTTTTTTTCACAAAGCAGTGTGGGAGGTCACTCTCGCAGCTAACAGATTCAAAGGGAGGATCTCGCATACAATAACTAGGCCTATGTACCTGCCGAAAAGCTAAACAGAAAAGCTTAGACTAGAACACACACACAGGGGTCCTCACTTCACTAAACAACAAATCATCTCTCTGTAAAGGAATAGTTCACCCAAGAATGAAAATTCCACCATTATTTACAATGCTCAGCCGTATGCTGTTCTAAGAAAAAAAGAAAGGGTTTTTGGAACGACCTAATTCATGGGTGATTTATGTTTGTTTATTTTTATTAATTATTTGTTTTTGTTTTTGAAAATGAAGACCTGCTACCATATGAGGTAGAGGCAGAATTTTGAGAAGGTGGCAAAACAGAACTTGGAAAGAGGAAGGTTCAGCTAATGTGGAGGTCTGGCCCACCCAGTGCACTTACGCTCCTGGATACCACCTTGACTTTGCATTTCTCCACATGACATAATGTTCTCGGTGAGGTCAGAATAGGCGCGTGAAAGCACCACGATGTTGACACAAGGTCCCTCTGTTACCCACAGAAAAAGTGAAAGATGGGCAAAAAGGACTGAGGGCGAGAGAGCTGTGAAAGCAGGGAAAACATGAAAGGATTTTTTACTTAGAGGTCTTGGGGGTTTTTCATCTTCTTCTTCTTTTATTTTATGTCATTTTTTTCTGAACCAACAAATGAGTATTGTAATTTCCACCCTGACATTCTTTGCTTTTTGTGGTTAAAATGACTCTTTCAACATTTTTAGGACTAAAATAGAAGTCTCTTTTTGTTTCATAAAGATAGTTTCATAGCTACAATGTCTTAAATACACACACTTTAATAATATTTTCACACATAAAAATATATTCCAGTTGGATTAGAAAAAATGCACAATAAAAAAAAAAATGCTACCTTTTCTCAACTTTGCACTTCATGGACTCTGTTTGTCTCCATGCAATCCAAAAAAAAATGTTGGTTATGGTAGATGTTACATCACAGCTGAGACAGTTTGTTAATAATTTATTTAGATTTAATGACAAAATACTAAAATATTTATTACATAAAACTATGAAAGAAAAAAGCAAATAATGAAGGCCTTCTAAAGGTTTCTGTTGAAGAAACACCTAGCTATGCCTTAATGTTTTATATTCACCTTCTACCATGTTTTGGTTTTACATTAACCAAGGTAATGTGCTCATGTATGTCTACAGTAGCTCTGTTTAAAGGGTCATGAATTGAGGAATCAAAATTCCCTTGATCTTTTGACAAGAGGTCATTGTGCTACAAAACACAAGACTGCCAGAAGAATTCTAGCATTTGGCTATTTATTTTTAATAAAGTGCCTGATCGTGTCAGTATGGCAAAATTATTTATGCCACAATTGGACACAAACTTTTAGTGAAAGGTAGAAAATAAGTGTAAGTAGCCCTGTTAATTCTCAAGATAAATGATTATTTTGATATGTATAGATTGATGTAGGCAATTGTTCTGTCTCAAAATTATAATCGCTGGAGTTGTCTGTCGTTCACTGCAGTTCTGCTCAAGTTCTGCTTTGTTCACTGAAATGGTCTATGCTGCATAATAAATATCATATTTACATCGTTTCATTAGTTAATCCCAGCAACTGTATTCGTAATCGTATTTCAGTAGTTTCATGTTGTATAACGCATTTGCATTGAAGTCTTAAAAAAAAAAAAAACTTCATTTTCAGTGTTCAAATCGCCATTTATTGCTTAATTAGGACTTTCTAAATTAGTACATATATTACATTAGTGGTCCTCAAGGAACATTATAAAATGATAATAGATGAGCCCTTTAATGTCAGCTTATGTATATGTCAAGAAGTTTTAGACAAACTTTGTCAACAAGATCCGGTAGGAGGAAAAAGTGTGAAGGTTCGCTGAGTTCATACTCACCTGGGGGCAATATTAATCATATTCCATTCTCATGGCTGGAATAATAGAGCTGACATTCTGCCCATATACTGTAACCCATGACTAAACAACACCTCACCCTGTTCAAGCTCTGTTAGCTGGACTCTGAAGCAGAACCTCAAACATTTTTGTCTGTTTCATATTTCTCCTCCACCGGTGATGTTGTGGACAGGACTGCAGAACTGACGTTGTTCATGTCATTTGAGTATGTTTTCAGTGCTGACTCTGCCTGTGAGGTCATGATGATTACAACGGCTGGAAAAAGCGCCTCCACTCACACCTCTGCTGTCTCTCGTCCAGAAATAAAAAGCAAAAACACTCTATGTCATGCACTGAACTGACTTTGACAAAACACCCTATGAATAGGTGTTTACATGTAAGAAGAGTATGTTTATTATGACCAAACAAACTGCATATGAACATGGACTATTGGTTGTCCAAAGAAATAAATGTAGTCTTAAAATGTGTCTTTTTATTAGTGCTGTCAAACGATTAATCGCATCCAAAATAAAAGTTTATGTTTACATACTATATATTTGCGTACTGTGTATATATAAATACAAACACATGCATGTATATATTAAGGGAAAATATTTTAGATTTATATATAAAATATTTCTATTTATTTCTAATCTAAATTGTATACAGGTATAAATATATATACATATAAATATTTTGTTTTAATATATATGTGTATGTGTACATATAAATATACAAAGTAACTACACACATACTACACACATGTAGTATGTAAACATAAACTTTTTTTTTTTTGGATGCGATTAATCACGATTAATCGTTTGACAGTCCTACTTTTCATTATGTTCTGCATGGCATCTTGTATCTCTTCAACATCAATTTTTACAAAAATGTGACCCTGGACCACAAACCAGTCATAAGTAGCACAGGTATATTGGTAGCAATAGTCAAAAATACATTGTATGGGTCAAAATTATATATTTTTCTAGGATATTACGTAAAGATCATTTGCAATGAAGATATTTTGTAAATTTCCTACCGTAAATATTTCAAAACTTAATTTTTGATTAGTAATATGCACTGCTAAGAACTGCATTTGGACAACTTTTATAGATTTTTTTGCACCCTCAGATTCAAGATTTTCCTATAACAAACCATACATCAATGAAAAGCTTATTTAGGCTATTCAGCTTTCAGATTATATATAAATCTCAATTTCAAAATAATGTGCCCTTATGACTGGTTTTGTGGTCCATGGTCACAAATATGAATTATTCAAAGCTTAGAAGAATAGCTCACCCCCCAAAAAATCATAATGTACTCTATTTTTACATAGCCTATTTTTGTGTAAACCATTCCATTAATGAATATCTAATCCAAAAGTTACTTTTCCCATTAAACACAGACGAGTCACTTATTACAACACAGCGGCATTCAAAATAACTTCCAGAAACCACTAGTTTCTGACTTAATGGCTATAAATATCCGTCATACCAGGAAGCTGATTTGTCAGGAAGAGATGTTTCACAATGCATCTCTCAAGGCAACACAGCTTTCTTCATTAGTGACAGAATTCGTCAGGTTATTAATTATAGTAAGTCACAAATCACAATCAAATAAGCTGTTGGTATTTTTGTGAAGCGTTAGGGACTAATATGCTCATCTTTTTTGTCTGTTATATCATTTCTTTACCACTAGAGGGCAGAGGTTTGTCGGGTCAGATGTTAACTGAACATGAAGGGGACATTGACAACTTTGACAGCACTGAAAGCTTTAGACAGAGAGCGTTCACTGTCACTTAAGTTGTGATAGAAATTACCTTTGATAGCCTACTTATGGAGGGTACTCACTGTGTTAAACTATTTGCTTATTTAAAATAGCCTACTCTAATGAGCAACTTGAAGAGCAACATCGAGTTTGCTGCTGCTCATTGCCACTAGATGGAGACGTGTGAAACAGAAATGAGTTCGAACGCAGTCCTGTGTATACAACATATCAGATGCCGCCGTCAAATACAGAACGCAGGAGAAAATGAATAAATAAACATTATTAAAAAAAAAAAACATAAGTTGTTAATAATTGGTTGAAATGGGTCAGATGCGAAGATGACATCATTAAGTAGGCTATTTTTTATGATTATATCGTGAACAATCATTTTTTTAATTTAAGAGAATCTCATGACTGTGGAGATTAAACTGGAAGCCTGTCAACGTCACAAGTTTTTAGAGTCTCTATGACCTTTGAGGAAATTTAGGCCTGTGTGTAGGCCCATATATGGAAATCTGTTATCTCGTTATTCGTCTGGTGTCCTATTATGTTAAAGAAATAACCTATGCGCTAACAGCATATCAATAGTTATTTAACAGTTAATAGTCGGAAAGAATTCTCTGATTAGATCTGCAAGTTAGCCATTACATTTTAAGACTTTACGTAGAGGAGAACGCAAGATTCTTTAATTAATCAACATTTCCTATATGGGCTACTCGACGTGAGGTAATCCTTTAGATCTAGATAAATCTCTGTAAAGGACCTGTTCCACCACAAACCGCATCTGAGCAGGTGTGTAGAGGATCAATGAATATGAATACAACGCGACGAATACACTTCCACTCGGAAAGACAACACGCTTTGATGGAATTTACTCTGAAACTTGTAGAAATATTGCAACATCTGCATATAAAGAGAAAGTTTCAAAGTAGCATTCTAAAATATTTTTCTTTATATTATAATCATTATAATTGTCAATAGTTAACTGATCAGTTTCATGATGTTTGCATGAGGCAAAACGCCGCGTTTCAGTTAAAGTTGTTAACTAAGAAGGACATTTTTTCTGTGTTTAAAAGTTTTAATTTAATATGTATTCTGCAGAGTCAGTCTGAAAGCAAATTAGTATCTTGGCATTTTTTGTTTATTTTTGTAGATAATAGCGTTTTAATATTTATTTAAATAAAAAAATAGGCTATAAATATTTTATTTATTTTTTAAATAACAAAACAGCTTGACTGGAATAATTTGAACACGGCGAATGAAGCAACACAGCAAGAAAAACTAACACAAGGCAAGCAAGCAATTCACACGTTTTCATTTTTGCATATGAGGGGCTTTAAACCGGGGGGTGAAATCCGGACAGGTTGTTATAGCTACCCAATCCACAGGGGTCCCCCCACCCACCCTTAGACAACCTTATATATATAACACACAAAGCCTCTCATGTCCCAATAACTATTAAAACAGTGAGTGTCCCGAGCATTTGCGGTTCAGGCTGACTGAGTGACTCTATCATCAGAATTTCGCCCGTGGCAAAAGCCTGTGATTGGGTCCGAACGCAAAGCTGTTCTCAACTTTAATATGCGCCTCATGAACGCGCACAGGAGAACGCTGTAGGATTATCGGAGAGAAATATCGCTCATCATCACCTCGCGTTTTTCTCATTGACACACGCGGGCGAGCGTGTGTGCGTGCGCGCGTGTGTGTATGTGTGTATGTGTGCGTGTGTATGTGTGTGTGTATGTGCGCGTGTGCGTGTCTGTTTAAGCCTAATTTTTTAAAGGATGATATATCTTGGATATTTCCTGTTTCTTTTTTGTGGGCTCACGCGTGTCATGGCAAGCTACCCGATATGGTGGTAAGTTTTATGACTTTTTTAACCTTTCTCTGTCAAATACAGTGAGTTTGGTAGTCTAGAAAGGGTAAATGACAAGCTTTCAACTTGACAATGATTTGGGGGACTAAAAATGTCTGTGACGTCAGTTGTAACTAATATTGAAATGATGAACGGTGACGCAATCTATCTTCTATCTGTCTATCTATCTATCTATCTATCTATCTATCTATCTATCTATCTATCTATTTATCTATCTATCTATCTATCCAACTTTCTGTCTGTCCATCTGTCTGTCGTGCACCTGTTAATCGTTTGAAGTTCCTTACGTGAATTGCAGTATCAACTTTTGTCAACATAGACCTTTAATATGTGTAACTCGTGATCAATTTAATAATTCAAACTTTCAATGTATTCATTAAAATTGCTAGTATAATTAGTTATTTTCATATAGGCTACCTAAAGGTTTAACAAAATTCTCTCAGCAATTCAGATGTTTACTTTTTGTGACTGATATATTTTATGACGGCCTGAACGTCAAACCGATTTGTTTTTAAATAACACCCATGCGGGGAAATGCTATTTGTATTAGGCTACGTGTTATTTGTAATAGATCAATGCTGTTAATGTAGCTGTTCAATTTATTAAATCTGTTCGATTTCGTTAATCACAGATAAACTTGATCGGAAATCATTTAAATTAGGCTTTCAGCATATTCAGCATTTTAGTTTTTGTAGTTTTGAAGACGTAGTTGCAATTATTGTGTTTTAAACAGGCCTAAACACTTATTCTAAAAATGTTAAAGTAAAATAGGAAACTGTAGCTGATGAGGTTGGGAAATTATTTGAAACACTTCTAACAGATTGTTAAACATATGCAGAATGTTTAATAAAATTCACTGGAATTTTCAATGCAATTAATTACAAAATATCTTTATGCTTCTACAAAAAAAAGTATAGTTCATAACTATAAACATAACATCAACTGATTTAACTCATACACCTCAAAGATCATTGTTTCAGGGAGGCAAGACAATAAAGCAGAGTTTTCTCAGTGGTTGTAAAAGCTGTAATTGAGTAGGTCATTAGTCACAGTCCAGGCCGCTCTTTTTTGTTAATTGTTGTCTGTCTGACCCTCTTGAGATTTTAAAAGCTGTGCTTTCCTTCTCATTCACAATGCCAGTTCAGAGAACAGCATCCAGAAACTTCTGTCGTTTATTATGGGCAGCCAACCCTTGTTGAAAAAGATGTGTGCTTAATTGTATTGAATCTGCACTTGTTATGTACTTCAAATCTTATGAGTATACTTAAAAAAAAAAATTACTTGCGGATACTACTAATGAAATAAAAGAGACACTTTCTTGACTGTGTTTCATAAGTTGACTAAGTACACTTAAAAAGTGCAATAAAAATCAAATGTAAAGTTTTTCTTTAAAGGACATTTTAACTCATTTGTTTTTAATTAATCTTGAAGAACAACAATTATTTTAGGTGCTGACTAACATACTAAAGCACATGCAAAGTGCTTGATTATAATTACAACTAGTGCACTTATTAAAAAATAATAATTATTTGATACATTTAAAGTTCAAATAGTTGTACATAATGAATGTGTAATTACAAATACATTTAAATACAAGTTTCAACAGAAATGACATTAAAGATATTTCAGTTTACCATAAATGCTTGTCAGTACTCTCAACCCTTGTACACTTTACCTGTATTTCAAAGACAATAAAAGCAATTATGAAATTACATATAAAGATGTACTTAATTGGATCAAATCACTGTTAAATATAAATGTAACCTTTAATATGTTTTCATTTCATTGTAAATAGCATGCAATTAGGTTTCTAAAAAAAAAAAAAAACACTGCGTCGTGTTTACAGTTAAGTATATAAATATATTAATATAATTAAGTATATTATTTCCAAAACAAAGTGTTCTGTTTGACAAGAGAGGTCAGGGGTGTGCTATACAAGTACACGTTCCATCAAGGTATAAAACTGTCAAACAATCAATACGAAAATCTACAAAAACACAGAGGTATACAGCTAACCATTTAACCATCAATACAGCTGTCAAGCTGTACAGAATGTTCAGTGCTTCTGTAGTCACATGTTTTTTCAACTTCAGCTTCAAAGTAAAAAAAAAAGTTAGAAGTATCAGACAGTTTGACCTAGTTTAGTCTATATGGTTTGTTTTTAATTATTTTTTTAATGAGAAATTACGGACTGCTTCAGTTTTTAGGTAGATTGTTCTTTTTTTCCCCCACAAAAAACAAACCATAGAGTTTCAGTTTCCCCTAAACAGAAGGAACAAATACGTGAAAACATCGCTGGGCAATTTAACTCAGCAGGGTGGCCTGCGGTTCTCCAGCTGAAAGAGTTATGTGATATGATAACCTGCAGTCATGACCGCTGTGATTTAACGCAGGACTGCAGATGTCCCTGCTGAAGAGACCTGGACGGTACAGGTGTATCCATACTGTCGGATAACACCAAACCTAATGTTACGTTTGGCTTTGTATGACCACGAAGGAGGTTTTTGATGTGGGTCATGTATAGAGACCAGGTTCATGGCTTCCTGCATCTCCTCATGACATAGTGTTGCCTGACTGCACCTCCACCCCCGCGCTCCACCTTAAAAGATAAATACCTGGAGGTGAAAGCTTGCCGCACATTCCTTCTCCCAAACACTTCTCTCTTGATGTCAAAGTCGGCTCTGTGGCCCCGGGGCCTACAAGTAAAGTGGTAATTCAGAGGTGCACTTGCTTGGGCTTGCTGAAATATGCATTAAAACCTAGACTGGATACACTTCAGATGAAAAGTGAGCAAATATATCCAAGACTCCAGAGCAAAGGGAATGTTCATTTCTGTCCTTTTGTCTTTTAATTACCTAGCTTTAAGAGATTTCGCGGAGGTAAAGACGGCACTGTTCTGCCAGGGCGGAGGGTGGATGTCAGTTGGTCATCCTTTCATTTGGGATATATTGCTAAAATATGATCATTTTGGCACAAGCTTGGCTCAGAGAATGAGTTTCACAAATCTGATGCAAATTAGAAAACCCTTATATATGATTCTAAGATATACGAAATGCCAGCTTACACTGAATTCGTTTTTGGCCCAATGTGCTTTTATTTGTTTTTAGAGGGCCTGAGTTCTTACTAAACGATGCTGATCTCAATATCATGAGTTACAACGGATGACGGGGCAGACACACGCCCAAGACAGCTGAGCGTGAGGACATGTCACTGAAACACCTGTTCACCTCACTCAGCGGTGGTGACGTCTCAAATTCATCAGCTTCTGGCAAAGTACAATACCAAAGTATGAGGTGGTGATTCTAGCCGTCAGCAGAGCCTATTAATTATCACTTTAGTCTTGACTGCAGTATACCTGAGGGCTGTCCACGCTTGACGGCATCTTTACCCACAAACCGTTTGCCAGCTAAAAAAAGGAAAAAAGTCAAACGGTAGAAACGATAATCTAATGGATGCGCCACCGTTGAAGCTGTCATAAAATAGTCATTGCATGCACTCCTCTGACCACATAATTGAATTCTACAGTCAAGCCAAAAATTATTCAGACACCATTTTTATATTTTTTCACTAATGGGTTCAGGACACTAGTTCATTTATGTAAGTGAGGATAGCAAAATAAAGCAAACTGACAAAACTACACAAAAATTCTTCATTCAGTGAAATTGATAAACATTTGGGAACAAAAATTATTCAGACCATGTTTTGCTTAAGTGTTTTTTTCTTTAATTGCTAAAGTGGCCTTTTTACACCACAGACTGAACAAAATTAGGCATTGCTTGGTTGATTGTAATAGATTACATACCTTTCTATTAAAGTTTTCTGACATTATCAAAATGAATTTGTTCTGACACAGTTTAACTCTAAGTTCTTGTCATATTTTATTACCATTTTCTAAACTATATGATGATGTAGAAATGTTGAAGGTGTCTGAATAAATTTTGGTTTGAGTGTATATTAATACATAAAGTTGCAACATGGCTTACCTGTGGTGAAATGATTGTACTGTAGCCTCTCTTGGCTTTTCGGGGCGAATAAAAATAATCTAAATAAAGAAACATTTCATTTAGCTCAGTTGAAACGCTAAATCTTATTCTGATTGCAGTGACAAACAATGTGCTCACATTGATTTGTTGTACTGCTTAAATGAAATCATAATTCCATTTTCTATAATTCATTGGAAGCATTACAGAAGATGTAGAATCACTACTAAGAATATTTATATATAAGAATATTAAGATGCAAAATCAGCTAAAAGCCATCTTAGTCAAAAATGAGATAATGATACTGAGTGAATGCTCTGGACACATATTATACATCCATCAAATACTTTTACTTCAAACTCACTAAAATCCCACCCTCAGCCCAATCAGAAGTACCAGTACTTACATAAAAACCTATACATCAGAGCCTGATAAAAATGCATTTTTTAAAGAAAGATGTCAGATAGATGTCAGGCATCTTCATATATATATATATATATATATAGGGGTTACATGCAACCTGGCTGTTTGAGGATGCTGCTTGTTGTTGCAAGAGTTAAACATAAAAATGAGCTTTAGTGTCTGAATATTAATTGCAGTTAATTGTAATTGAGATGGTGAAAAAGATTAAGTAATACTGAGTCAATTTGACCATTTTGACTTATTACCCAAGCATATTAATAAAACAGAAGCTTGCACTACTAAAGTTCAGCTTGCTCAGTCAGGTTTTGGTTCTCAACAGCTTGTTCTCCATCATTGCATCCTCATAGATGAGATATGCAGACAACTACATAGTTCAAAGATTAGTCAGCCTTCATGCAATTATATATAAGCAATTAACTCTGTGAGGTCTGTTTCCAAAAACCTGTTGAGAAACTTAATACCATATTTGGGTTTAATAACATTCTACAAGTTATCAAGATAAATTGCAACAGGTCTATAAACAGTACAGAGATTTTTTTTTTTTCCATGTGCAATTAATCTTAGTAAAATACTAATGCAAATTTCAGTTTGGTCCATTTTTATTTTACAAACTAAAGTAAAACTGGCACCTGTTTTTGAGAACAAAGGCACAGTACTCACATTTGTGACCCTGGACCACAAAACCAGTTATAAGGGTCCATTATTTGAAAAAATTGAGATTTATAAAGTACATCATCTGAAAGCTGAATAAATAAGCTTTTCATTGATGTGTGGTTTGTTAGGATTGGACAATATTCAACTATTTGAAAATCTGGAATCTGAGGGTGCAAAAAAAATAAAAATACTGAGAAAATCACTTTTAAAGTTGTCCAAATTAAGTTCTTCAATGCATATTACAAAGTAGGAAATTTACAAAATATATTCATAGAACATGATCTTTACTTACTATCCTAAAGGTTTTTGCCATAAAATTTTGCCAATGTATTTTTGGCTATTCCTACGAATATACCAGTGCTCCTTAAGTCTGGTTTTGTTGTCCAGGGTCACATTTATTTGTGCATTAAATTACAGATAAAACATGACAGATTTGTGCCTCAGATTGTGATTTCTAATGAAAGTATATTTAGCCCATACCATGTTGTATGCAAAGTTTTGACACTGCTTTAATCAGTGTTCATCTGAAGCTCCATCGCCACCCATGTTTTTCCACACTTGTTTGACTTTGAAGTTGGTGTGCGCACCGGAATAGTCTCCCATTTGTTGTGGTCATAAAGAGACGGTACTAGGTCTAAATAAACTCAATTGACTAATATTTCAAACGCAATTCAAGCTTCGTCAGTCTTGGCCACCCCCCCTAGTTCTGCCCTTGGGTCGCAGTGAGGGTTGGTTGTGTATTTGTATGCATGTAAAGAAATGCATGCAACAGTGTGAGACAGACGGCGCGGGCGGGGGGACGCAAACGTCCCGTGCCATTGGTTTGAGAGGCTACTTGGCCCCTGAGGCGAAGGACTGACAAAGGCTAAGAAAAGGTCAAACTGTAATAGGAATTACTTAGTGAACAAATCCTCAAAGTTTCGCTACACCCTGCTAGATGAGGTTAGGATCTTCTCCCGGGCCAGTTTCATTCAAGTTTCCTCTTGTTTTGTGCTCTCTTTAAAGCAAAATTCAGATTAAGCTCCTTACCGAGAAAGATGTAAAAAGGCCTGACTCACAGTGTAATAATGCCAGGGATCAGCTTATACAAAGCATAACCTATTGAAGTCAGTTTATAGACAAGAGCAGTCATAGAACTGACATCAAAGAGCATGCCATGCAGCGGAAAGTCAAGGAAGCTGTTAGCAATGACTAGTACGCGCACTTCTTTCTTTCACATCTCTCGAGGGTAATTCAAATCAAGTACTTTATGTACTCCTTTAAAACGTTCAAATGACGTACTACAATCACGCACAATGAAATTCATGCTTTAGGCCAACGTGGTTGATCTAAGTCATTATTCATTTCCTTTACAACCAGAGATCCATAACTTCCCCCTCAGAACAATGGATGAGAGGAAGTGTTGTGGAATGCAGCAGGTATAGGAACCGGTTGGTGGCGCATCAGATGATGAGGGAGTGTCGTAGGTCTTTGTCATTGAGAGAGCCCTTCAGGTCTAATCACTGCCGGTCAGGGGTCACCGAGGGGCCCTCTTGTTGTGATTAGTAATCAGCTCATAACACAGGTCAACACACACTGCTAATTGAGAGACTGCTCACACCTTTACAGACACGTTGCTTTTATTTTAACTGTAAATATTAAATAAATAAGCTCATTTTTAACATCCAGAATTAGGGCTGATAATGATTACTTTGTTATAATACAATATTAACACGGTTACTGTCAGTTTTTTTGTTGTTTCTTTAGGATGAGTGGACTTTCACATAAGCAATCAAGGTATCAGCTCGCATTGTTTACCCACAGATTTAGTTACAGCAAAAAGCGCAAACGACCAAGGGAAAGAAAACTGATTGTCTGTATTAGACTTTAATTTGAGCAGAATATAAATGAAATCGCTAACCTCCAGTTTACACATTTGTGACCCTGGACCACAAAACCAGTCATAAGGGTCAATTTTTTAAAAAAATTGAGATTTATACATCATCTGAAAGCTGAATAAATAAGCTTTCCACTGATGTATGGTTTGTTAGGACAATATTTGGCCAAGCTACAACTATTTGAAAATCTGGAATCTGAGGGTGCAAAAAAAAAAAAAACATATATATTGAGAAAATCGCCAAAAGAGAAAAGTTGTCCAAATGAAGTTCTTAGCAAAGCATATTACTAATCAAAAATTAAGTTTTGATATGTTTATGGTATGAAATGGAAATAAAAAGAGTTATAAATTGCACATGGAATAATTGATATATTTGACCCCGGACCACAAAACCAGTCATAAGGGGTTTTTTATTGAGGTTTATACAGTCATCATATGAAAGCTGAATAAATAAGCTGCCATTGATGTATGGTTTGTTAGGATAGGACAATATTTGGCCGAGATACAACTATTTGAAAATCTGGAATCTGAGGGTGCAAAAAAAATCAAAAATACTGAGAAAATGGCCTTTGTCCAAATGAAGTTCTTAGCAATGCATGTTACTAATCAAAAATTAAGTTTTGATGTGTTTACAGTAGGAAATTTACTAAATATCTTAATGGAACATGATCTTTACTTAATATCCTAATGATTTTTGGCATAAAATAAAAATGTATAAATTTGACCTATTCCTACAAATAAACCTGCGCTACTTAAGACTGGTTTTGTGGATTTAAGAAAAAAGGTCTGATTATAGGATTTAAACTCCTGACATTTGGCAACCACAACTATGCTGCAATATAACTTCCAAATTAAGATAAAAAAATAATGGATGACAACCAGGAGGCAAATATCACAGACGATTTTGTTTAATAAAATAAAGAGAAGCAGAAATCGTGATCACAATTAAAATACGATTCATTGTGCAGCCCTATGTTTAAAATAAATTACGTGAAATATATAACACATTCTAAGCATTATTTTTTTGTCAACTATATATTTTTAGATGTAATGCATTACAATATTGCGTTACTCCCCAAAAAAGTAACTACTTACGTTACTTAGTTACCTTTTATGGAAAGTAATGCGTTACATTAATTTTGCATTACTTTTTAAATCTGGGCAGGGCTTGCTTGTTTGTTTTTAATATAAAAAGTTACATTTTTAGCAAATGTAAAAGCTCTTTCACACCAAAAATTGAAATGAATAAGCCTAAAGCTGAAGGAAAAGTAAATTCACGTCTGTACAGTAGAACTGTAGGAAAAGAAAGTTCAACACTCTTCAGCAATGAGACAAATGAAGCACAAATATTAGTTAAACTCAAGTAAGCAGCAAAGGCTTTGGTTAATAAAATGAGATTAAATACATAAAGGAAACAAAAAGTAACTGGCATTACTTTTTTGAACAAGTAACTCTGATATTTTAGGCCAAAACTATCGATTTTTCTTTGCCAAAAATTATTAGAATATTAAGTAAAGATGATGTTCCATTAAGATATTTAGTAAATTTCCTACTGTAAAGTAAACACATCAAAAGTTAATTTTTGATTAGTAACATGCATTGCTAAGAACTTAATTTGGACAACTTTAAAGGCGTTTTTTTTTTTGCACCCTCAGATTCCAGATATTCAAATAGTTGTATCTCGGCCAAATATTGTCCTAACCTAACAAACCATACATCAATGGCAGCTTATTTATTCAGCTTTCAGATGATGTACTGTATAAATCTTAATTTTAAAAAAATTGACACTTATGACTGGTTTTGTGGTCCAGGGTCACATATATCAATTATTCCATGTGCAATTTATAACTAACCCTTTTTATTTCAACATTTCTGTAAATATATTTTATGAAACAATAATACTAGCTTGGTAAATATAATGGAAAGTTTTTAATAGAGAACAGGGCTTGGTGCTGCACAATGTGCTGTGCTCATTTTCATTCATCGAGTTTAGTACATGTGTACATGTGTAATGTAGATGTGTCTTGTTCTTAACATGAGTTGTTAGCTTATCAGATACAGTACTTTAAGTCTTCTTTTAATTTGTCATAGTTAGACTAGACTTAAGATGCAGATTATATGGTATATTTGAAACTGATGACAACAAAGTAGAAAAACAGTAGCAAAACACCTATGGCACCGACTGACAAACTGACAAACTTTCCACAACATTGCAATGGAAACTGTGAATTGTAAGTGAAAAGCATGTCAGCACACGAGTCGCATCTGAGCCGTGTGTCATCAAAGAATGGTCGAGTTCAAACTAACGTAAGTCAAGCATCCTCTGATGCTCAGCCAGACCAGCGCACACTGTGTCATTACAGCAAGCCACAGACCTATTTCACTTTTGGACAGTTTAAGGATGTCGGTGGCCCTTAATGACAAGGTACCTGTCCCGCACCGTGAATCCTTGATCAGTATACCGCTCCCGTCTCAGCTGGGTCTTTCATGTTTGTTTACCACTTAGCAACGTGTTATGGCTTTACCTGAACCCCTCCCACAAAGCAAAAGATCTATGACAGGTTCAAACACAAGTTCCTACTGCTAGATTTTTGAACTGGCGTGGTGCGTTTACAATGCCAAGTGTCAGATTGATCTCCTCACTTTAGGACCTGGAGTCTATCCACACATGTTACACTTTGATCCTGTAATTGTCCAAATTACACTGTTCTGACATTTTCAACTAACTTACACCCGTGATAATGCTGCAGATTGGAGCAGTTAGTAAAGGAGGGTCTGTGCTTTGAGCTAAATGAAGCTCATTTTAAATCCTGGATGAAAATACAAACATCAAATGTTCTGGTTTGGATGCACCATGGGACGCTGGTGTGCCGCTACGCCCCGACAAGCCTCGTAACTAGCTCAACCAGTGAGAATACCTTGGTAAACATAACCAGCGGGCAAATATCGCAGACGATTATGCTTAATAAATTGAGAGACGCAGAAATCGTGATCACAGCTGAAATATGACTCATCGTGCAGTGAATTGACTTGAGCTAAACAACGACACTATTGTCTTTCAGAGCAGAATCTGAACTGTTTCCATAAGTCGGGTTTTCCATAATTGATTCTGGTATTTTCTTTTAATCTCTGTGAAGCTGCTTTGACAATCTGTATTGTATATGGCGCTGTAGAAATACCTGTACGCTGTGGAAAAAGCATGAATACTGAATACTGTAGAGATGCATTATATTCACTCTGTGGCTATGCTTTTGTTAAATCTGGTGCATTGACCATTTTGTAAGTAATCAAGAAAACATTCATGTTTTAGGTAGCAGTTACGTTTAGCATATGAAACAAAGCAAGAAGAAGCAGTTTCACTTTATTTTTCAGCTTGTGTACCTGTGGATTCATCCAAAAAAAGCATTAAGAAGTTAAAGGTGACTACAATGACTTAACATGGGTTAAGGATAAGATTGGATTGGATTTAGGGTTGGTTCCAAGTTAATACCCAGTTACTGTAATTACGGTCACACTTTATTTTAAGGACAAGTTCTCATTATTAACTAACTATTTACTATGACTTTTGCCTCTGTAATCTCTTAATTTGCTGCTTATTAGGGTGTTTTTTTTAAGTTTTGCTGTCAAAAAGTGCTGTTCCAGTCATTTGCTTACCTCCTTGTTTTCTTTGGCAGGTCTCTGGCGGTGGGACACCAGTACACATCTCTGGGTACTCAGCCCATCCTGTGCAGCTCAATTCCTGGTCTGGTACCCAAACAGCTCCGCTTCTGCCGCAACTATGTGGAAATCATGCCTAGCGTGGCGGAGGGGGTGAAAATCGGCATCCAGGAGTGTCAGCATCAGTTCCGTGGCCGCAGATGGAATTGCACGACTATTAATGACAACCTGGCCATCTTTGGACCAGTGCTGGATAAAGGTAGGCCTACAATAAGAGAATCGATGGGAAATGAGTCATTGTATAATTAAGGGAGTCATAAATGACTTAATTAAGGGTGCATTTCATCTCCATTGATGATTATTATATTTTTCAATTATTCCTGTTTTTCAGTTTGTTTGTCCCTTAAAATTCAGTGTTTGCAATATCTGCTTTTTGAATGAGTCTTGAGTTCATAATGAACATAAAGTTTTTGAAAAATATTTGACATTTATTTCTACAATTTAAAATAGATTGAGCATAAATGTGATTTTCTTTCAAATGAAAAAAAAAATCATTTAAATTCTGTTAACTATGTTTTTAACAAAACACTCTTCTGAAAACCTTTTGTGTTTTATCACAAAAGCATCTGACATTTGTATGGAAGCCTGTTTCTGCCTCTGAATAGAAAATAAAAAAAGGTAATTTCAATTGCAAATTTATATCTCGCAATTCTGACTTTTTTTTTTTTTTTTAGAACTGATTGATATAAACTCACAATCCTGTTTTTTTTTCTCAGAATTCCGAGTTTATATCTTGTAATTCTGACTTTATTAACATGCAACTGAGAGTTATTCAATTCAGAAAAAAAAAAACTGAATTAATAATTAATAAGGTTATATCTCGCAATTCCGACTTTAAAACTTGGAATTGCAGGCTTATATCACACAGTTCTGAGAAAAAAAGTCAGAATTGTACATTTATATCATGCAATGCTGACATTATAACACAAAATTGGGAGTTTAAATACAATTCGGAGAATAAAAAGTCAGAATTGTAAGTTTATATTTTGCAATTCTGACATTATAACTCGTAATTGCGAGTTTATATCACACAGTTCTGAGAAAAAAAGTCAGAATTGTACATTTATATCTTGCAATTCTTACATTATAACTCATAATTGCAAGTTTATATCACACAGTTCTGAGAAAAAAGTCAGAACTGTACATTTATATCTCACAATTCTGACTTTATAACTTGGAATTGCAAGCTTATATCATGTAGTTCTGAGAAAAAAGTCAGAATTTTAAGTTTATATCATGCAATTCTTACTTTCTAACACAAAATTGGGAGTTTATATACAATTCTGAGAAGAAAAAAAGTTAGATCTCGCAATTCTGACTTTATAACTTGGAACTGCATGTTTATATCACGCAGTTCTGAGAGAAAAAAGTCAGAATTGTAGGTTTATATCTTGCGATTCTGACATTATAACTCATAATTGCGAGTTTACATCACTCGGTTCTGAGAATAAAGTCAGAATTGTAAGTTTAAGTCTCCCGATTCTGATTTTATAACACACAATTGGGAGTTTATATACAATTCTGAGGAAAAAAAGCCAGAATTGTAAGTTTATTACTCGTAATTCTGACTTTATGATTAGCAATTGCAAGTTTATATTACGCAATTCTGAGAAAAAAAGTCTGAATTGTACGTTTATATCTTGCAGTTCTGACTTTAAAACTGTCATTTGCGAGTTTATATTTCACTATTCTGAGAGTTTTTTTATTTATTATTCAGTGGCGGAAACAGGCTTCCATACATTTGATCTACAGTTACCTTTTGTTAAGGAACATATTAATTAATTGGCTACATTAGTATGGTCTGCCATATTTTAATGATTTTAAATGAAATAAATATAATAATGTGAGGTTATCAAGAAAATAACATTTGGTTGACCAGACAAAGCCTTTTATCTAAATTATCAGTCAAAATGCTAAAAACTGCATGACTCAGCTGTGTTACCCGTAAACACAACTGACAAACTCAACACCAGGAAAACATATTTTTCTTTGTAATATTAAAATGGTGTTTAATGATTAAGCTTGGCAACTAGCAAATAAAATATATGTGAAAGCATGTTGTTTTTAGACTTTATTCCTGATGTGAAATGTACCGTAAATTAGAATGACTATCATCCTGCCTTTAAAATATTTAGCCTGATTCTCACAGAGATAAAAATCTATTTCCTATGAAATTCAGATTTTACATTTTAAAGATAGGAGAACAGGAATGTGATCTGCCGTTTATCCACCACACAATGAAAGCTACTTGAAAATCATATTTCACTCAGTGCCCCTTTGTATTCGGTGACTATGTAACATTATGACTTTTGAATTACAACAAAAGTCCCTGTTTGCACACAGCTCTGATTACTGAGATTACTCTGTTGTTCTGTGCACATTATTTATTTGCTGCTCTCTAATCCCACTCTCAATGGGCATTAGTCAGGTGCACTGGACTATGACAGTTTGTACAGATGTAGTGATGCACGCGTGTAAAGTGGGTGGGACGTGTTTTGTTTGTTTCTGTCAAAGGGAATCCCCACATTTCTCATTGTGTTTGTCCCGGCACAGTAAAGGCAATGCATCTCGCAGCAGCAACACGCTGACGTTCCTAAAAGGCATTTCAGAAGTATCTCAGCGTATGTGTGTGTGTCACACGCACACATTAACAGACATACTTCACCATGCGCTCACACGGATTACATTGCCAGCGTGTGTTTATCTAAGGTGAAGTTATGAATGTGTTGTTTTGGTCTTTAATCAGTTGGGATTCTTGTCTAAGGCACAAGTCCGTGCATAACACAGCACAGTTTAGGGTTATGTAGATTTAACAACATGAGGTGACATTTTCAGCAAAAAAATCCTCATCAACTGTTGCTTAACGACGAAGCTGCATTGTTTCTTTACAGAAATGTATATTTTGCTACTGTAATTATTGCTGTTGCTCATATTTAACAACTGTAATTTGACAAAACCAGTCATAAGGGTCAATTTTTCAAAACTGAGATTTATACACCATCTGAAAGCTGAATAAATAAGCTTTCTGTTCATGTCTGGCTTGTTAGGTTAGGACAATATTTGTCCGAGATAAAACTATTTGAAAATCTGGAATCTGAGGGTGCAAAAAAATCAAAATATTGAGAAAATCACCTTTAAAGTTATGCAAATGAAGTTCTTAGCGATGCATATTACTAATCAAAAATTATGTTTTGATATTTTTATGATAGGAAATTCACAAAATATCTTCATGGAACATGATCTTAATATCCTAATGATTTTTGGCATAAAAGAAAAATCAATCATTTTGACCCATACAATGTATTTTTGACTATTGCTACAAATATACCCCAGCGACTTAAGGTTTTGTGGCCCAGGGTCACAAATATCAACGTTGAATTCTTTTGTATTTGCACTGTTTTATCATTGCTTTTGTTGTTAGGTTTAGCAACTTGCAATTTTGTTACATCTGGAGTTCATTTTCTACTCAAAATGACTCATATCCTCAATCTCAAACGATCCACAGAATGTTACCGTCATCGTGTACTGTGTACCAAGTATTGAAGTGTCTGTTTCGTGCGAGTGCCGCATTACTAATTATGTAGATATGCTGTCTACATGATGTCCATTGTATTATTGACTTTGATGTTTCTGAGTAACACATACACTTTAAAAGCATGGTTTAAATCAGGGCTATATTGAGTAAAATCTAAGTATTGCCAAATAAACCTTGACTCAAGTTAAAATTACTCAGTTAAAATGACTCAGCCAAGCTAAAATTATTTATTTATTTATTTATGTACTTTTGATAAATTTACTTAACTTAGGTAAGTGGATTTTACTCTACAATAACATTTTTTTTTTTCATTGACTAATAAACAGCCAATATGTAGCTAGTTAATAGTGAGAATTGGTCCCTAAACTAAATGTTACTATATTTTTAAATACATAACATCATGTGATCTATTTATTAATATATTTTGCATAACTTAGTCAAAAAACATAGTGATAAATAACCACATTCAAGTAAATATAATAGTAATATTTAAAGGATTTTACCATAGTAATATTCCATTTTTATCATATCCAAAAAGAACCAGTTTTTACTGATTTAAAAACAAACTGCTTCATTAAATGAATCAGCTATCCCAACAGAGTGCCTTAAGGAGTAGTCCATTCAGAAAATTAAAATTCTGTCATCATTTTCTCACCCTCAAGTAATCAAGCAGCTGATTAGGTGTAAGGTATTTTTTTCTATACTATGCAAACCAATGGCTACCCCATTGGTTGGCATAGTATAGAAAAAATACTATGAAAGTCAATGGCTCCTGTTAACAGTTTGGTTACTAACATTCTTCAGAATATCTTCTTTTGTGTTCAGCATTAGAAAGAAGTTCATACATGTTTGGAACAAGTGGAGGGTGAGTAAATTATTTTGGGTGAACTCGCCCTTTTTAGAAGACTAATTCACCATGGGTTTCTTGGGATTTTGCGATAGGGTTTTAATAAGGGGTTATAAGTGAAATAAGGTCTATGGTAAACATAACTTGGCAGTACTTGGAGGTTTTGTTCTACAATGTAAACATCTTACACTCACACCCCAAACATTCTTACGTAGTTACCTATTACCAAACAAAAACATTGCTTTAAAATTCATGTTTTCAGTACAAATGTTCAATTTACATAGTAAAACAAAACCTCCAAATGTTCAAAACCTTGTTTTACTTATAAATGAAAACAAAAAGGTCATAAAAACCCATGGAAAAATCTTGAGAGAATCCATGCAGAATTCGTCTTTTGAGTTTTGACATCATGGCTCTGACACTCTATGAGAAAAAGGCATCTTTGTGTTTGATTTTACGTATTGCAACTAGCAATGTGACATTTTTGTCACCCAATGCCACTACACTTAAGATGTAGCTTGGAGAAATTTCTCAGTATTCAAAACAGCTGAGCTATTGCACTAAAGAATATAGTTATGTTTTCAGTTTGTTACCCCCTAGTACTGCAGTCACTTGATATTGCCCTGGTATCAAGTGTTTGGCTTCCTGTTGCTGTTTTTATTCCCTTCTCATTACAAAAAAGTTATATACGTTTATTCGTCAAACAGCGTCCAGGAGAAATAAGGGGTCAGGGTACGAGGAGCCACAGTGCATCGAGGGGCAGCAGGTGGGGTGAATAGTGATAATCGGCTACGGCGGGAGGCGGTGTCAACCGTGCCAATTGCTTTTAATAAACTCTCGAGCAATTGTTACATTGATGGAGAGGGCTTGAGCCCAAGCGGGCCACTGATGATGGGAGGACTACTCAGGTCTTCTCCATTGTAGTGTTAATAGCCACTCCATATCCCCTGCAGTTCCCCCTCCTCCGGTCTAAATTGAAGGGGAGATTGGTCAGGGGACAGGGGTGATGGGGGTTTGAACCAGGTCAGTCATCGGGGTCCAGGGGTGGCTTTAGTAAATCATTTTGATTGGATTAAAGCTTCTGAAGCTCTTAATAATGTGAGAGGTCAAAGCGGGCAGATTAAGCGCTTTGTTGGGGGGCGGTTTAAGGGCCGCTTCGAAGCTCAGAAGCTTTTCACAGAGCTCAGAGAAGAGCACCTCTCACTTTCGCTCCTTTGTGACTAACGCTGTCACTTTTGCAGAGCTAGTGCTATTGTGCGCCGGTGTTAATGTCTGCGGCGCAGACGGATGTGCGACGGTTTCCTCCTCTGTTTTGTTGCCGGGCTGAATGGAGCGCTGATCTTTAATAGATCTTCAGCGGCTCGTTACTGACAATCACACAGGGGCTATCAGAAGACGACGTCCTGTTTGTTTAAGCATCCCGATCGTCCTGACATTAGCTCAGCGAATGATGTAACTTAGGGTGGGACCTGTTTGCTTGTTGTTTGGCAGATGGAGAAAGTTTTCTGGAAGCGTGTCTGAAAAAATTCCGGACAAAAAGTACACCTTTCTGACAGCTTTCTTTGATTACCTCACAAAGGTATTCATGGAAAGTCAGTTTTGACGCCTAGCTTTGTACCTCTCATAATTCTGTGTATGTGTTGCCTAAAGTATTGCATTGTTTTGCAAAGGTAAACTGCCTTTCAAACCTCATCCTCATCTATCTATTTCACAGCGCTGCCTCGGGCTACGTCTGCATCAGCGCTCATTAATTTACATTAACCAAAGTGTCAAAACACGGCCCACTGGAATCCGCGATGAAAGGAGAGTCAGCGCAGGTGTTCTAGAAGAGTTTGCTGAACACACCTTGAGCAGATAACGTTGCCAGTCGCATGCGAGCTGTAATTGGACACCAGAATTAACTTGTTCTTACTGTCACTCAAGATTTTTGTTGTTACTGAAATCAAAGCGGTGGTGGCCTTGTATTGTTTTGTGATGTTTGTTCAAAATGGCCTTCGTCAGACATTTAACAAGCAATAAAATTACATCTGGGTGTCAATGAAAGCCTTTTCATTGGAATTCCTCGGGGGCATCCACCATGTTGGCCACCACCACCACCACCACAAAGTAAAGGAATCCCATGACTCTCAATGCTAACACCCTCATCTAAACCAACTTTGCATGAGGTCAGGCTACCCAGGTTATGACCTCTGCCCTCAGGAGGAGAAACTGTTGCAATTTAGGATGTACCGAGAGCACCGTGCCTTTCATCAAATGCATGTTTAACTGTGCCGGGGGAGGTCTGCTCACCAGTATATCATTAACTCTGCCCAAGAAAGAAAGAATGGGGTGTGGCAAACGGAGTTGATGGTGGGACCTTAGCCCCGCCTCCTGCTGGGCCCAACTCACCACACAATATCTGGGCGACCATAAGATTAAGCCAGAGAGAAAGCTCCTTTCACAATTCACACGCCCTTTAGATTGTTTTATGAAACCATTTCAATGGGGATTTCCCCGTCTGCCGACAAGTGGGGTCCGGCCAATGCATAGTTCTCTGTTGCTATGACTTAACTTGGTCCCCACTAATCACTGGCAAGGGCAAATTTCATATAAAATATCAGGGGGCTTTTGTGTGTGTAATTCACCGTGACAGTGGCAGCACAATGAGGGATTCAGGGTCCCAGCAGGTAACAGGGACCACTTGCCATGTGAGGGTCCAGCAAAGTTAGCCAGAAGGTGGGCAGCAGGGGCCAACTGTTGTCACAAATAATCAGTCTAATCTGCCTTCACCTGCATGCTTTTCTCAGGTAAAGACCCCCTGCCACTCTAAAGTGTCTCCGCATCTCCCGTTTATCCATTTTTGGAGCCATTCTTCCTCGGGATATTAATCGGCCCCCACTTTCCCCCGACGCCGTCTCTCCTTTATTCCCCTGACCGGTCTGCCATGTCATTGTCGGCCAGCCGCATTTGACCCACATTTTATTGGCTTCCTGATCATAAAACACAGGTCACTCAGTGGGTTTTAAATTGCAATTGTATGGCCCTTTCAGACCCGACCAGTCGTACCCCCAGCTACTATGTGATTTACTTGATGGAAGCAGAAGACCGTCAACTGATATAGGTTCTAATATTTTTATAGTCAAGAACAAAGAAACATTGTTTTGGATGGTAATTTCAATCCAAATATCCAAAGGCACCAAATCTTTTTGTCATTATAATTAGCATTGTGGAATAAAAAAGGCTTGTGGCCAGTTTTGCAACATCATTATCTCCAGCCTTGATTTTCTCGAACCAGTTGAAACCTGCAACAAAGGAAGACTTGATTCACGACATCTCCGTAGCCGTTTCCTCTCTCCTGCAAGTGCAAGACTGCACAAGACCACAGAGTATTCATCAAAATTACCGACCTCATTAGCTGTCTCTTCGAAAGCGCTTTTAAGTTTGTATGGGGCCCTCGTCAGCAAGAATCGTCACAAAATCCCCTGTTAGACAGAATGTTGGATCATCTCGGAGATTATAATCAAGCTAAACTTGCATTGTTCATTCTTCAAATTAATTCTGAGTAAAGTAACGCGTTGGGTCTTGTAACCACAATTCGACAGTGAGTCTTAGCTATGAGTAATACAGGCCTATTTCCCCACCTCGGAGTTGCTTAATTGAGTCTTTCTAATTATAGACTTGTCAGCCTTGTATTTACCTCACCTGGAAGAATATGCTCGGTCTTCCTTGACTCATGCCACGCCATGTCCACAATGAGACCCGAGTGAACTTTATTTGTACCTGTGTTAAGACGTTTCATTAAATTAAGCACATCCTTAAGTTTAACATATGTAACAAAACTTGTTCTCTCTGTCCATTTCCATAGCCACTCGAGAATCAGCATTTGTCCATGCAATTGCTTCAGCGGGGGTAGCATTCGCTGTGACGCGGGCTTGCTCCGAGGGCTCCGTCACCATCTGCGGCTGTGACACGCGGAGGAAAGGGCCGCCAGGCGAGGGCTGGAAGTGGGGCGGCTGCAGCGAGGATGTGGAGTTTGGCAGCATGGTATCCCGAGAGTTCGCTGATGCTCGTGAGAATCGGCCAGATGCCCGCTCAGCTATGAATCGGCACAACAACGAAGCTGGACGTGTGGTGAGCACTTTTTTTTTACTGCTGTAGTTTTGGTTAGTTTATGCTACTTGGTGGTGAACAAGCAAGTTTTACTATTTAAAAAAAATACAAATGCCTAGTCAGGAAACCAAAGGACCAACATCCAAATGCAGAAGTGCTGTCTTTCTTGAATGGTTCCTGTGGTTAAAAAAAAAAAAAAAAAAAACTTAAAGGGATAGTTTACCCGAAAATGAATGATGTCATTAATTAATCACCCTCATGTCGTTCCAAACCTGTAAGGCCTTCGCTCATCTTTAGAACAAAAATTAAGGTATTTTGACCTTTCTAGGCCTTGAACGTATCAGTTGTGTTGCTGTCTATGCAGGGTCAGAAAGTTCTCATATTACATCAAAAATATCTTTATTTGTGTTATCAAAATAAACAACGTGATTAATGACAGGATTTTCATTTTTGGATGAACTAATAACATTTAATATCAAATAGAATCTTAGTGCAAAGATCAATATTCTGTTTTCCTTTTTCCCCTAGTCAATCACAGACCACATGTACCTGAAATGTAAGTGTCACGGCCTTTCGGGCAGCTGCGAGGTGAAAACCTGCTGGTGGTCGCAGCCTGACTTTCGGGTGATAGGCGACTACATGAAGGACAAGTATGACAGCGCATCAGAAATGGTGGTGGAGAAACATCGGGAATCCCGAGGCTGGGTCGAGACCTTACGACCGAAGTACACCTTCTTCAAGCCCCCTACCGAAACTGACCTTGTCTACTATGAAAGCTCGCCTAACTTCTGTGAACCCAACCCGGAAACCGGCTCCTTTGGCACCCGCGACCGTATATGTAACCTGACATCGCATGGTATCGACGGGTGCGACTTGCTCTGTTGCGGCCGAGGCCACAACACACGAACTGAGAAACGCAAGGAGAAATGCCACTGCATTTTTCACTGGTGCTGCTACGTGAGTTGCCAGGAGTGTACGCGAGTTTATGACGTCCACACGTGCAAGTAAGAAACCATCAAACCAAAACCAGATTGGACCAGACATTTGGGGTTGCCAACATACGAGAGCCTTCTGTCCGAAACTTGTGGACTGAGTTGAATTGAGTTGTTTGTGGTTTCACTAATAAGATAATCACAAAAAAAGAGATACAGTGGATGGTGGAGTAATTCTAGAACACTGTTGTTTCAACCGACAAAAAGAAAAACCCATAAAGGCTTTGTTCTCCATTGTTGAGGACAAATACAGGCCTGTGGCTCAGCCCCGGAAGGGACTTATCGTTTCCAGTCTGATACAGGAGGGGATAAGTGATGGATCAGATTACTAGAGACTCAGGCCCTTGGGACCTTGACCAATTGTGTCTTCAAGAAAAGAACAGAAAACCTTTGAAAGGGAGAGGTTTTGTCGGCACGTGGCTGCAAACTCACTCACAACAAATGCAGCACAAACTGAACAGCAGAGCGCCTCTGAAATTCCATTATTAACGATAGCCTTATTACTAACACCATTAAAGAAGCTATATGTATCTTTTTAATACAAAGTGCATTCCTGAATACCAGCAAACAACCGATTAACGGATTCCTTTCTGACATATAATACACGTCATGTTGTCTCTGTGTGTAAGACCAAACGCTGTATTAGGTTGAGTTCACTGTAAGTTACTAACATTAGGTTATGAATGCACTTGTATCTGAGTGAATGTCCATGCATTGTGTATATGTCACTGTTTTCTTGAAACGATTTTAGAACGTGTCGCACGTATCAAGACCTCTTCTATCTAATGTTGTTTAGAGTGCTACTTGTTCCAAACCACAGTTCAGTTGCTCCCTATTTCGCCACCCCTGCTGGATTGTGTTCACACTGTATTTTTGGGTCCGAACCGTGGTAAACTGTTTACCCCTGTTGCTAGATAACTACTTAGGGAAAGGCTGCGAAATGGACAGCATTGCTCAGTTTTGTACTTTGGTTTTTATAACCCTTGGGCTTGTTTCCAAAGGGTCAACACAGAACGGCACTTGCGTCTGCCGCGAATGTATTGCAAAGGTTCCAAAGAACGTCTGAAATTATTACACACCATCAAAAGAGGTTCACTTAAGCAATTTAGGATCTGCAGTGAATTTAACTCGTGAACTCGTGTTCGGTTCACGCGTTCCCACCTGAGTTCACAAAACAGCGTTCACATCATCTAAACAAGCTGAAATCTGACTTCAAACTCACCCAGTTGTGCACCAGAAGTGCTAGTGTGAAAGCACCCAGTTTTCCCCAAAGATCAATAATCTGTTAAAGCTAAAACAAACAGATGTGAGCACTTCTATCTTCAAATGGAGCATGATATTCATTTGCCTTATTTGTGTGTGACAGTATTATTGATATATAACAACCACAGAGGTCCATGACATTTCAGAATGAATATACAAGGTAACTGTGCCTTTATTCAGTAGCTGAAACACTGTTCATTTGTCAGTCGCTTTGGATAAAAGCATCTAATAAATGTAAATGTACATGCAGGGTCCAAAATTAACACTCGCCAAGTGTCCAGTGCGAGTATATAATTATTGAAAATAAGCAGTGTCACTTCCTGGTATATTTTCTCACCGCACCCAAAAGTATTTTTGTAATTATTTAGCATTTTATATTTTTAAGGTTAATTTTGGACCCTTATAGGTTTTGTTTCTGCCATGACAAAACAAATTATTTCGTTTTTATTCACAATACTCAAGTATTTTGCCTTTAATAGCCATTATATGTGAATTCATGACCAAAATTAATGTTTTTTTTATTCTAACTTTCCCTACCCAGTCGTACATGAAAGTTAGCAGCAGTGCAGAAACTAAATGAACTACCCTCATTTACAATGCTGCTAACTAATAACAGGTTCGTTGTTATATTTATGCGTGATTATGTGCTTGTGCATTTGTGTTTCTCTGTGTAAATCTACTGTACGTGTGTCTTGATGTTTGTATGTAAATGTGTCTGTATATGTGCATGACTCTTTGTTTTCTTCTTTCTGTGAAAGACACTGTGTAAGCATAGTTAAGAACTAAAATGTGAAGTTTTCTACTAATGGCATCTTGATAGAGAGTTTGTGTTCATTAACCAAATAGAGATATTCTAACACTTTTGTGAGTCCTTTTGAACAATAGCTTATAAAACAGGTAACGTATGAAAATTAAGATGCATATGGGGTTATTAAAAGCCACACTATATTTTGACAAAGTAGCATTGGAAAATTATATACAACCAACTTTCTGAAGAAAACTTTGTGATCACACCTATGGTCAATTCAGTTTAAAAAACATACTCTGTCTAATATTGCAGGGAAATGTGAGAAGGCAGAGATAAAACCCCAGCTTGTAAAATTCTTTGGCAGAGGTTCTTTTCGCAGATCTTTCCTCAAAGAAAATTAACTCAAGTTTCCTCTTGCCCATCTCACACTGATTTAATCTCTCATCAATCAGGGATCATTTCAAAGCACATGCCCTATTCAGCCTTCCACGAAGCTTTATTTAACGTAATGATCCGCCCCTAACTACAAAATCAATACTTCATGTTTTTATGTGTACATCACTGCATCTAAATTTCGATTGTTTGCTTCCACACAGTTCAATTTGTATTCTAAACATGGTCTTAAATTCCAAAGTTTTGTATGGACTAGTTCTGTGTTTATGGATTTCTGGAAGTTTTTTTATGATTATTTATTTTACTGTAATGTATATATTAGCAAGAGTATATATTTGCTGACAAAAGATTATTACTTGTGAGGAAAATGTTATTTTGTGTAACAGTTTTACCGGCAACCAGAATCTGCTGTTGCTTCTTTTTTCACTGACCACATAGGATGCACTGTATGTCCTGCTCTCTGTTGTTAGAATTCTAGCTGTTAATGTTATAACCAAATTAAATAAAAATATGCTTCTGTCATTGACTTTTGATTCAAATGTGTTTTTGCTGCATGGAACCAGATTTGACATTAGGCATCAAGTTCCATGCCAAAGATTTATATTTAGGTTTAGGGCTTAGTTCAATGTTCTATGAACTAGTTCTATGATTGGAACTGATGTTAAAAAAGGCTACTGGCTTTTAAAGAAAAGGAAAAGGAAAAGAAAAGAAAACGGGCATTCATACAACATCACAAAAAAAATTAAAATATGCAACTATGACTTTATCTATAGCTTTCAACTTATGACCAAGCTCTGTATTAACATGAGGATGACAAGAAGGGACAATGAGTGATACAATGTAACTACATTTTTCTTGATGTTCTCTATAGTCACCACCAGGGGTATTGCTAGTGGGGGGAAAAAGTAAATGCATACCACATTTAATTATACATTTATACAGGGCTGTGTCAAAAATACTATCTGTGGTAAAAGAAAGCATACATCAAATGCATAAAATATGCATTAGGTTGACAATAAATGACTTTAATCTCATAGGCCAAAGGACCTCTTAGAAACAAATTGCATCTTTTTATATTTATCAAAGCTTATGAGAATCAACTTAAAATAATTTTGCAATGTGTTTTAGTAAATATTATTATATGTATATATGTTATTATTATATGTATACTTATTTTTAGTTTCAAAAAAAAATACTAATAGCACACTTTAATAAACTTTTTTTTTTGGTAAGGGAGTGTTCATTTAATTTAATGTGAATCAGCCTATTGTGAAAGTAATCCCGGGTTAACTTGGGAAAGTGAAGTGCTCTATAATACAATGCAGTACAAATGTCTCAATTTCTTCTTCTTCTTCTTCTTGTTTAAACTGCCTTCAGAGAAGAGTTGGCAATCTTCACCTCCAATGCTGGGTTTCAGGTTTGTCAGCTGGCATCTCTGCTCAACTTTTCTTTGTTTTTGTTTTCTGCTCTCCATGTGGTTCTTACCTGTTTTCTACCTGGTACTTTCCTGGATTGGACTGACCTCTCTGCGCTACCCTTTGCCTAGCTTGAACTAACGTTTCACCCTCTGCTTCTACTGTCTCAAGCTGGTTAAACCTCAGTAAACCTCTGCTCTTGGATCACTGAATCCATTCAGTAACAGTGAAGTTCTTCGACAAGTGAGTTTTCGGTAAAGAGCACTCTCAATTATTGATGGTGGCAAAGGCAGATGGTCATAATTTGCTACTACCACCATTGAGCAGAACCCAGTAGTTCCAGTAGCGTCCTGCAAGTTTTGATAAATTTATCTCCCTCGACATTTGCCTGGACCATCAATTTCACCTTCAATGTTGAGCAACGGGGTAGGTCACAGGCAAAACCACTGGAAATTCCCTCTGTTCCCCGAGTGATGAAAGGACCACCTAATCCTGAGACCATGCAAGTGGGCAGATTGTGGCTCTCCTTGGAGGAGAAACAGCATAAGTGATCACACCTATGTAATCCCAGGTTAGTGGTTTAAAAGTTCTGCATCTTTATTGCAGTGGACAGGGCCACACTGCTTCAGCAAAAAGCCAGAATTCATCTGGCACTCTTAGAATTTATAACCAGCTATTATTCCATTCACGATGTGGACCGACCTCATGGACCAACCAACTTCATAAGACTTATAGAATGACTCGAAGAATAGCAAGACAGACACCTTTTCATGATGCTCCGCACCTTCAGGCAATGTTCTACAATGTTCTACAGAGTAGTGGGGGCCATATCCTGGGTTTTCAAGGGTCACAGAAGACAGTCTTGAGCAAAGTCAAGGTACCTAGGAATTGTCTGGCAGGTCAGTTGTTTGTTCCTGGGTAGGTCCACTCTGTGGTCCTCAAGCGGTGACACATTCCTCCAAACTCGTCTGCCATCTGGGAGTGAGATGGTTCTTTTGGCAGCTGTTTGTCAGTGCTTTTGGCGTCTAGCCATGGCAGATGATGTCCTAAGTTTTGTGGGAGCATGCTCAGTTGGTGTTCAAAACAAGTTTGTCAGTGGTCTCCCTCCAACTACTCTCGCATAGCCAGACCTTCAGACTGACGGCAGACGGACTGGGAAAGCAACCAATCACGTTTCATTTTGTGCCGCGTCATGTTTAGGGGCGTTGAAATGACGCCACAATAACAGGCCAGTGTGTGAAACTCGCTGGCATATTTTAAAGATTCTATGAAAATTTATTTTGAAAATCCAGCATTTGGTTGATCCTAATAGGCGCTCATCGTCACAGTTGTAAACACGATGACTTTCTTCCTTCGTGAGGGGGCTGGGCGCCACGGCATCTTTGTTTCCAAGTGGAATGTTAAAGAACGAGACACACGTGTCTCCCGGAAATCCTGTATAATCTAACCAATCCGATGACGACTTAGAAACTCCTGAAAGTGTTTCCAGATAAGTGTGCCATATGCATCAGACGTTTAGCCACCGTTCCGTTGATTCTTTCAGATTCTTAGTTTTCCAGAGAATGTGGTTTCTGACAAGGAACCCCATTTTGTCTCTCACCTTTGGAAAAGTTCTGGTGGCAGATTTGCACTACTGCTAATATTTCATTAGTATTCCAATGGCCAGACCAACCGGACTGGAACCAGGTCTCAAATTATATCTGGCCTTCTTGGAGTCAGCAGCTTTCAACTCCCTGTTTGAAAACAGGGTACTAAAGCTCCTGTTTCTTTGGTTCAGGCATTCATCCAATGCTGCTGCCACACCTGACGGAGGACCAGAGAGGAAGTGCTATGGAAAGGGGACAGCATGGAAAAAAGACTTCTGTCTTACATCGGACTATGATACCACAATACATCTGTGGGCAAAGGGTGTATCTCCCTATTCGAGTTCCCACTCGGGCGTTACCAGTTCATCGGGCATACCCTATCACAGGGGTGGGCAAGTTCATTCCTAAAGAGCCGCTGTCCTGCAGAGTTTAGCTCCAACCCTAATCAAACACACCTGAACAAACTAATCAATGTCTTCAGGATTACTATGGCAGCAGGTGAGGTTTTTTATTTTCAGGGAGCTAAACTGTGCAGGACAGCAGGACTCTAGGACCAAATTTGACTACCCCTTCCCTATCACTATGTTGATCAATATGGTGGCATTGCAGTTTCTGCCCCCTTACCACCATTCATCAGTAGGAGAACTTTTGGATTCCAGGTGACATGGATGGGGACTGCAGTATATGGTAGACTGAGAGGGATCTAGTTTGAAAGAGAGATGTTGGGTCTCAACTTGGAACATTCTGGACCATGTGCTCTATGAGGATTTCCACTGCCTGCAGTCTGTCTCAGCCCTAGGGTGTGGAGCCACTTTACTCTACTTGTCTTTGTCTTCCTCTTTCCACAGGATAGCTGTGCTCTTAACTGTCTTCTAATTTCTGCTGATTAGTCGCTTTTAATCTGCCTGACCTCTACATCACTTCAGCACCAGAGAGTTTGTGAACCACACCTTCGCTCCTGTCTACCCTGTCAGTCTTGTTTTCTGTTGGTATGGCCTGTTCTCATGCTGTATCCCTGTCCAGTTCCCTGGATTGATCCCATTTATTGGCCTGTTCATCGTGGCCTGAACCTGCGCTTCTTCCTGATGGATCTTTGTCGGTGATCTACACTCTAGATCGGGGATCCTCAAATCTGGCTTGCGAGATCCACTTTATGGCAGAGTCTAGCTCCAACCCTGATCAAACTCACCTACCTGTGATTTTCCAATGATCATGAAGACACTGATTACCATGCTCAGGTGTGTTTGATTAGGGTTACAGCTAAACTCTGCCAGATTTGAGGATCCCTTCTCTAGATTTTGCTACCATGGACTGGTCATGGACGTTGACTTTGTCTATGTATCACCTCGTGCTGACCTTTGACTCTGACTACCCATTCATCCTCTGCCCTACTGTCTTCAGCTGGTTAGAGACATGGTGACCAACCAGAATTTTGTTGTTTTCCCTGCAAACACAATAAATTTAAATTCAGTAATCCTCTGCTCTCTCCTTAAAGCAAGCAAGTGCCATTCTAAGGGGAAAAAAAAGTATGAAACAGTTCAACAGAATTAGCTGAAGATGAAATAGCTAAAACCATGTACAGGCCTTAAAAGAGCTTAGAGGAACATTATAGCATCAGTCTATATGGAATCTGTCCCCTGCTGACTCACTGAAGAGTAAACCGTCCAATAAATAGACCAGATTAAAACTTGGGATAGTTGTCAGTCTTGTCCACAATTAGGAGCTGGGAACACACAGGACACAATAGCATCATTCTTTCTTGATTTTGGTGTGAGAGAAAGAAGGGGAAAAAATCCCTTGATAATAACTTGATTCTTTTGAGAGAGCTCAGGAGCCAGCTTAGTTCTCTAGGGGACAATAAGGGCAAAAATTCTCTGTGGTGACAGGACTGCATCAATGATCGGCCCCTGAAGCAGATTATAGGCCAACATGAATAGAGCCCACCAATACTAGGGGCTGATAGAGAACCCCTGATAACTCATTCTTCCTCTCACAATGTCCCTGCCAGAAGCTAGGTCTTAGTATCGCCTAACCCCACTATCCAAAAAAATATTGACATACACGGCCCCCTCATGAGCGGATACAGGGTAATACTTATTCAAGCTCTAGCGGTTGCCATCATTATTGCTTGTCAAAAAAAAAAAACTCCTTCCCTCAAGTTCTAATATTTATAAATCATCAAAAGTGTGAATATGTTTGAATTCATTAAAAGTACTTCTTTTGAGATTCTAAAGTGTGCATCCAATAAACGCTTTACTATCCTGTGAGGCTATCAGAGAGAAGCTGTGAATGGCAGAAAACAACATAACTGGCATTGTAGGTCACATGGCAATGCCAGCATGACATATGGCTAAAATACCGACAACTAAAAGCTATGTTCAGATTGGAAAACTAGCATGTTTTTTTGCAAACCACACTTATCATGTGTATGGCATATTATTTTTTAATTGAAACTTAAATTCTAAAGATATGAAATAACCTCTACATTGTGTGCTTAATTTAGTGATCTTAGCTATGTGTCCACAGTGGGTGTAAAATATGTGTAAATGTGGACAAATTGCATTAAAATTATTGACTTGTTTTCTTGCCATGCTGTAGAAAAGACCCAAATTATATGATTTGTCTCACAATATTACAGAATGATCCATTTGCATGGATGTGCAAAAACGGATGTGCAAAAAAGGAAAAGATTTCAAAAATACATAGTAATTTCAAATAGTTAGACTGTTAAAATAGCAACAATTATATTACAGTTTTTCCCAAGTGTTAACACATGCTTGCTGAATGTTCGGCCCATTGAGCCAAATCTCTAAACATGAAACGACAGACATAAATTGCAAAACTCTGCAAATCTCTGGCAAAAGCAAACACTGCACCCAAAAATGTTTTATCTCTTTTCAAAAACTTTTCTGCACCAAAATGACTCACACAGGTGTCATATGAATAGACCTGTCTCCAACCAAAAAACACACTGATGTGCTCAACACAAAACACTACTATGAATATCCCATCAGTACGTTTATATATTTTATAGCATACATTACAGAAAAACACAAATGCAATACAGTAACAAAAATGTAATGCAGTATTTTGAACACGTATGCAACACTTTCCATATCCAACAGTAGAAAACAAAGATAAACATTCAGGAAGTTAAAGAAATGAAGACACTTCTTGACTTCAAAGAAGAAGATATTGGTGTTTTCAGCCCCAAATCCCATCTCCCATGAGACTGAGAAAAACCAGAGTCAGAATTTTAGCCGAAATCTACAGTAGCCAAGCGCCTCACCCTCAGGCTGAAGGAAATTGTCTGCTTTCACAGAGCAGAAACCCACCTAACAAGCTTGTCACCAAGGTGAGAGCAACCTAGTTAGCAGGTAATTGCCTGAAGAGGACTTGTCAGCTCCACTGCGGGAGACTTCACTCAACGAGTGTGAGAACTTTGACACAGTCGAAGCGGTACCTCCCAATAACCATATAAATAGAAGACAATGGACCTAATTGCAATCACTGTCCTCCAGCTCTACTGTCTTTATGCTCCTACACTTCGCTCACTCTTGTTCTAATGACCTGAAGTTCGGCAGACTTTTACAACAGCTTCTCAATGCATCTGAATGCAGGGCCTCTCGTATGCATCCAAGGCCCAACACAAGTTGATGGATAAATGCCTTCTTGGGTGAATGTTAAGAAGTGAAGTTAGGTGGAGCTACACAAAAGTCACACCTCTGCTCAAACAGTTCTCGTTTCACACACGACTGTCTTTTGATGTCTGAGGTATTTGCAGAGAAATTACTTTGCTGTTAAAAGGGCAAGAGATTTTCAGCTAGACTCTGAAAGGGTCTAGGTGCTGGTGATATGTGAGAGGTTAGTAATGTGGTACAATAAATAGGAGCAAAGTTTAACACCTGGCAAGTAACTTCTCCATCATATCCTTACTACAAAAACAAACAATATCTCTATCTCTATTTTATGTGTGCTTGTTGCTGTTAAGATTGTGCAAAATAGTTTTTTGTTTTAGTGCACAAAATCATTATTCTTATGCATTTAACTATTAGGTTCCCTGGTTCTGAACGATTCGTTCAGTAATATTGATCATTTAAGATCTGGTATTAAGATGTATTTTTGTTGATCCGATACAGGTGTAAACAGGGCTTTAAAGAGGTTTTTCAGCTTGTTTACATTTGAAAACGACTGGATAGACCTCATTTTTTGAGGTGTTGTTAAAGCACTCTAGTAAGATGGGACTTAAACTTTGCTGGCTGAAATCTTAAGTTTGGTTTGAACACACTTGTTTTTGCAGTGATGCCATAGAAGAACTATTTTTGGTTCCCCAAAGAACCTTTCAGTAAACAGTTCTTAAAAGAACCATTTTTAAGAACATTTCTGAAATCTAAAGAACCTTCTCTGCATTTGAAAGGTTCCATGGATGTTCAAGGTTCTTCATGGAACCATTGATGCCAAAAAAAGAACCTATATTTTTAAGAGTGAATGCAGAAAAAATTATTCCTGTCTGTAACACAAACCAACAGATTTGCTGCTATCAGAGCAGAAACATTTGTGTTCACAAGTAAATTTCCATGCTTATTTCTCAATATTAGATTGAGAGATCAGAAAAGGCTCATGCATACAGACCCTCTCTCAAAGAAATCATATTGAAACAGCAGGTGTAAATGGGAAAGTGTCTCACTTGTCTACTTGTGATCCAGTAGACCAAAAAGCATTTTAATACCTGGTGTAAACAAGGCCAAAGTCACAACAGAAACAGTACATACACAGTAAACTCACATACTATAACAAATCTCAAATGCTTGACTGCAACCAATATTATCACCCAGCTCTAATCTACTAAATGCAACTAAAAACCAGGAAGATGGACCTCAAGCTTTTCAGATCTAGTGTATGAATTAATTGCAATACTGGAGCATTTTTTTAAACAAAGATGTGATATTTGGGGTTTAGTATGCTGGTGTTATGGAAGGTTTCAGGTAGCCTCTCTGGAGTGCTAGATGAATGACTATGAACAGTATGTAATGAGTATGTTGGGACGTGACACTCACAGTTGTTCTTGTAACGTCATGTTTTGACTGCCTGCTCCGTTTGGATTCACCCAAAAGAAACCTGAGCTTAAAGCCTCTGAATGGATCATTAAAGGACATTTTTGTGTGTGTGTGTGTGTGTGTGTGTGTGGTGTTGTTGTAGTTCTTGTTGTGGCCATTACGCATAGTGTGTATGAAAAATCTGTGCTTTTTTACAACACCATCATTACAAACAGCTCCGGTCTAATTCTTGTCACAAGTACACTTTAACCCCTAATGCTTTAATTGTATGGAGCATGGGAAAATTAAATATTAAAATTGTGTTTAATAACCTTGATGAGGGTTTCAAACTTTCTATTTCTGTTAAGTTCACAAAAGTGACACATTTTAAATAATCAGAATTGTTTTACTGGTTTGATTTGAATGACATTTGTCTCCAAATTTACATGAACTTAAATGTTTAAAAAGTTGAATTTATAAAAATTACCCCTTTCAAAAGTTTACATACACTTGTTTCCTAATACTGTGTTGTTACCTGAATAATCCACAGCTGTTTTTTTTTTATTTATTGATAGTTGTTCATGAGTTCCTTGTTTGTCCTGAACACTTAAACTGCCCGCTGTTCTTCAGAAAAATCCTTCAGGTCCCACAAATCCTTTGGTTTTTCAGCATTTTTGTGTATTTGAACTCTTTCCAACAATGGCTGTGTGATTTTGAGATCCATCTTTTCACACTGAGGACAACTGAGGGACTCAGCTTCAGAAAAAAAAACTGCATTAAGCATAAAAAAAAACTTATTACATTTGAAGATCAGGGTAAATGTAACTTATTTTGTCTTCTGGGAAACATTTAAGTATCTTCTGTAGCTTCTAAATGAAAAATATGTACACATCTTCATTCTGTTCAAATGTTTACACCCCCGGCTCTTAATGCATTGTGTTTCCTTCTGAATATTCAGTGAGCATTTGAAGCTTCTGTAATAGTTGCATACGAGTCCCTCAGTTGTCTTCAGTGTGAAAAGATGGATCTCAAAATCACACAGCCCATTGTTGGAAAGGGTTTCAAATACACAAAAATGCTGAAAAAACAAAGAATTTGTGGGACCTCAGAGATTTTTCTGAGGAACAGCAGGCAGTTTAACTGTTCAGGACAAACAAGGGACATGAACAACTATCACTAAACAAACAAACAAAAAACACAGCTGTGGATCATTCAGGTAACAACACACTATTAAGAATCAAGTGTATGTAAACTTTTGAACGGGGTCATTTTTAAAAATTCAGCTATTATTTTCTCTTGTCTTTTATGTGAAATATCTTATTCAGGTCAGTACTAAATAAAAAAAATAACATGCATTTTGTATGATCCCTCTTATTTTGGCAAAATAATGAACATTTTGCAGATTCTGCAAGGTGTATGTAAACTTTTGAACTTTTGAAGTTCTACAACGAACGTTATATTAACTAAGTAAACTGTTATTGATAAGATGTTCTACCTGCCAAAAGCAGCCCCAAAAAAATAAATCCACTTGCCAAAAAAAAAGAAAATTCAGTGTATAGAAGATTTAGTTTACAATTTAAAGTAAAAGTACGATTTATCTTTTGCTTTGCATACTATCTTCTGATGGTTAATATTGCTGCAATATAATGACTGATACACTGATAAGTCTTTAGATGCTGAACATTTTTCATTGATTAGCACTGTCTATTTGTGAATGATGCATTATAAGCGTCAAATCTGATAGATTTGAACTGGTTTACATGTAAATGAAACTGACGAGCAGAAAACTCATTCACTTTTTTTAGCACAGATTCATTGTGTGAACCCACCCTGCAGTGAAGTGTGCTTATATCAGCGTAAGTATATCAATGACAAGGTGACTAGAGGGGGTAGAGGAGAGGGGTTATCATTAGTGAAGCCTGCTGCTGCTGTTCACGACTAGTTCCAGTAATTACTTCACAAAGGGTGGTTTTCGCCATCCCACTGTTTTTCCCACACAGGGCAGGCACAGAATTCCAAGTGGCCTCAGACTTGCAATCTCCTTGCTTTAACCCGGGCAAATTGCTAAGCTTGGCCATTCTTCAGGCACTGTAATTGCATTTTAGTGCTGTTTTTATTGGTGCCGGCTTGCCCAGCCCCCCGGTCTGACCGCTCAACACCAGGGATGCCATTGAACACAGGGTAAATAGAGAGTAAATAATTTGTTTATTGGGAGGTTTAAATTAGGGGTTAATTAAGGATTTAGAACGGATTGGGTGGAAAATTATTCAATTGAATGGGTTTCTGAATTTAGACTGTGTCTGCAACATGCAATACTAGATCTATCACAATACGGTGGTGTTCAAACATTGCTTATAAAGATGTTTTGCTATCAGGTAAAATAAAAATGTATGAAAATCTAAGAATAAATCTGACCACAAAAAAATGTAAGGGGTTAAATCTAGCAAAAAAGTTAAAAATTGCATGTGTAGTTTTTTTTCTCAGAGAAGCAACAAAAACTTTTTACCATTTTTAAAGGTTTATTCAAATGTGAATACTTAAGTTCATCTCATTAAAATACTCAAAGAGATCTAATTTTGTTCTTGGCACCGTTGAGCAGTTCTTCTTTCTCGAGTGTCCCTGCTTCTAATTCTACGGTACCGATGCATTCCAGAGCTGGACAACCAAGTAAGCGCTGTTTGCACTGAATAGAAATAACAGCAGAAAACTGAAATGGCCACAGGATTAAGGGATCTGAACAGGATAAAAGGATAAAAGATTCTTGGTGTTATCCATTTTAGCTTAAAAAATGGAGAGTCTTAACCAGGATTTTGGACCTCACAATGCTTAGAGTCTTTATAGAACATGGTTGTGCAATTTGTAATGATCTATATTTGACATTTTTTGTATTCCATTGTGTCATTGAGTAAACGGATTAGAAGAATGACGAGGTTTCAGTGCTCAGAGTCAAAGCTTCTCAGGTTGAGATGTTATAGCTGGAATGTAATAATTAAGTCAAAAAAGTTTAACACTGTCAATATAATTAATGATTTTGCACACTGTGTGAAAGTCGGAGTCGTCAAATTAGTTTAATTCCACAGATGATCAAACTATATCCAGTTGTGAATCTGTATTTTTGAAGGAACACAGAGACCGTTCTCACAACTTTCACAAATGTTTTCTTAAAGTTATTTAAATTTAAACATTCTTCAAGTAATATTTTTTGAACGTCACTTTATTCATATTTGATATATGTTCTCATAGCATTGAAAGAAAATGTTTTACAACAACGTTCTTTGAACGTTCTTATGATGTTTTCTTACAACGCTGAGTAAAAAATTCTCAGAATGTCCTGAGAATGGAAATTATTTAAAATCAGTGACAATAATAATAATAATAATATAAACATTTCAAATAAGGCATTATATTTTCCTATTTTCCCCCTTAAATTAACTTACAGGGGCATTTTCTAACATTTATAAGGGTACATTTTCTAACCTTATTCAATCTATGCGTCAGCGTTCATGTAAATTCATATATTTACTCAATAAAAGTAATTATAATAATAAAACACAAAATCCATCTTTGCCCTACAGAAGCGGCACACTGTTTAATGATGCTCAGTGATGCCACAAATGCATTTACACTGCAGTTACAATTGCATAAATAATGTTAAGAGATTCATTAACATTCATTGTTAAATATACAATATACTGAATACAGATACTTTTTACACCAGTAGGTGGCTTTAGAGTCACTGATTCACTTGTTCAACAAATTCATTCAGGAATGAAGCAAGTGACTTGCTGATTTTGGAATTGTGGACCACTTTATATTTCTGCTATAAAAATGCCAAAAATTGTAAGAGTAAAATACTAGTGTGTAGCATTGAATTTAGCAACTATCTTTGTGAATGGTTTATTGACTCGGCTGATTTGTTCAAAAATGCTGAATCATCAAATGGTCACATCACTGTGATAATCATGTAATGCAATGATTAGTGATAATATTGTGTATAAAAATGATGTTGCATTAACATTAACTTGAACTTTATTTATTATATATCACTGTAGTATATATAAAAGATTTCTTTAAAAAAGGACAAATGTGTGTACAACTCAAATTTGCACCAGTAGGCAGACATAGTTTTTCAAAACAAACAAAAAAAAAAACATTTTTTTTTTTAATTCTAGAGTCTCATGCATTTAGTGTCCACTATTTTTGACCAAAGTAATACTCTGACTAAAGACTTGTTACATTCTGTAATTTTAACTAAAACCACTGTCAAGAGATGTTTACACTTGCAAGGCTAATTTGCTTATTATAAGCAACGCTTATTAAGTGTCTTTGAGCTTGTTTTATGGAGTACGCAGGTACAGGTCGCAATATTTTGGTATGTGGCTTATATCCAAGATAATGCTTGTGGATTTAAGTTTATTATAGCCATGTTATTATTAGCAGTTTTTTTTATAGCAAGATCTAGCAACATTGAGTCAAGACATGCCTCCTTCCCTGTGATTCCTTGCAACTCAACTCTAACACACATTTGACATGGAGTCAATTTGCTTGCAAAATGCAGGTAACAACGTAAATGTATTTGGTCTTGGCGGAACAGATCTGCTACACTGCTGCTGTTGCTGCGGCAGAGCAAGTACAGAGACTTGCTACTGCCAATACATCCACAACATGCTTCTGTGAGCATGTAAGAAATATTGCTGCTGCACATACAACATATATGAATAACCCGCTAGCATGCATGAATCACCTCATAGAAGATCTATTCAGGTGGAGCTGGGGAAGGTGGAGGGTTTCTGAAGCATGCTGTAAACTGCTACAGCTAGCACTATTCAAACATTGAACAAAATTATAAACACTTTTTTGCCCATTTTTTAATGAGCTGAACTCATAGATTTAAGACTTTTTCTATGTACACAAAAGGCCTATTTCGCTCAAATATTGTTCACAAATCTGTCTAAATCTGTGTTAGTGAGCACTTCTCCTTTGCCGAGATAATCCATCCACTTCACAGGTGTGGCATATCAGGATGCTGATTAGACAGCATGAGTATTGCACAGGTGTTCCTTAGGCTGGCCACTGTAAAATGTGCAGTTTTAACACAGCACAATGCACAGATGTCACAAGTTTTGAAGGAGCGTGCAATTGGCATGCTGACTGCAGGAATGTCCACCAGAGCTGTTGCCCATGAATTGAATGTTCATTTCTCTACCATAAGCCATCTCCAAAGGCGTTTCAGAGAATTTGGCAGTACATCCAAAGGCCTCACAACCGCAGACCTCATGTAACTACACCAGCCCAGGACCTTCACATCCAGCATCTTCACCTCCAAGATCATCTGAGACTAGCCACCCGGACAGCTGCTGCAACAGTCGGTTTGCATAACCAAAGAATTTTTTGCACAAACTGTCAGAAACCAACTCAAGGAAGCTCATCTGCATGCTCGTCATCCTCATTGGGGTCTCGACCTGACTGCAGTTCGTCATCACCTCGATATGGGCAGGTGTACGTTATGGGCAACGAACGCAGGTGCATTTTATCGATGGCATTTTGAATGCACAGAGATGTGTTGCACTGCGTGAGGCAAATGGTGGTCACACCAGATACTGACTGGTTTTCGGACCCCCTCAATACAGTAAAACTACACATTTCAGAGTGGCCTTTTATTGTGGCCAGCCTAAGGCACACCTGTGCAATAATCATGCTGTCTAATCAGCACCTTGATATGCCACACCTGTGAGGTGGATGGATTATCTCGACAAAAGAGAAGTGCTCACTAACACAGATTTAGACAGATTTGTGAACAATATTTGAGAGAAATAGGCCTTTTGTGTACATAGAACATAGTTCATAGTTCAGCTCATGCAAAATGTGCATTTATAATTTTGTTCAGTGTATATTTAAATGTTGAGCAGTGAGCTCATTGGCTACTGATACAGGAAAGAACCAACTGGCTGTGCCATGTGATAATGATGTTATATTGTCAGACTGAGTTAGACCCATCGGACCACCATCTAGAATTTCAATGCAGAACTCTGTATTTGTCATTCCCATTAATTACTGAACTGTGTGTTTACAAAACAGGATTTAGCACCTTAAAGTGAATTGACAATCAAATTTAGCTGCGGTGTGTAGGTGGCCTATGATATTGTCCTTTTCCCCAAAATTTTTTTTTTTTTTTATCCACCAACCAGTCTTTGAAAAGTACTAAGACAATTCTTCTCAAGAAACTGCATGATTTGATGCATCATTCATACTCAACGCACAACTATAGCTTAGGATAAAATAACTAGACAAGGAAAGTTTGTCAAGACAAGCTTTGAAGTCGGCTAAACAAAGGCTGACAGATTTTTTATAACATCAGCTATGGGAAAACCTTAAGACCGACCTGCGTATGACAGAAGGACAAGTTAAAACTGAGGATTAACACTGGGTTACTGTGTGCAAAGACCTAATTTCAAATCAGTTATGGCATGCATAAAAATTCCTGCGAAGCTCCAAACGATTTTACTGCACCCGAACATCACGGATGGTGCATTTCGTACAGATGTGCTTGTAGAAGACTTTCAAACACAGTCTGGACTAACATTCCACCCCACAGATCAAACACACACACACACATACGTACAGATAAAGTCTTTCGAGAGGCCTTTCATGGTGGAAACATCCCTTGTAATTACGAAGCTCAGTTGCTCAGCTCTGCTCAGCTGTAATTTGTGCGGTAATCGGTATAACCCACCTCTCGCTTGCAGTGGCCTGACACCTTTGACCCCACATACAGTGTCAAACAGCCTGTCAGTGGGGCTTAATAAAGCAAAATGACAAGTCTCCAGAGACGTTACCACACCACCATGTCAGACGGCAATGAGTGGTTGTTGCCGCCTGCCAGGTACTGAGGTATTTTATTTAGCCCTGAGGAGGACAGGTGTGCTCTGCAGCAGCACGAGAGAGGGAATGCCAAAGGTCTTCTAGTTGGAAGCCGCTACAGGTGTTGGCGCACAGACAAGACACTGCATTAACATAAAAATGAATCGTTCCATTATCAAGCAGTATTTTCACGCGTCCTCGTTTATTTACACTGTCTTTTGATTCCGAGAAAAACAACAACAGGCTCTAAGTCTCTCTGTGACACGGCTGAAATGCTGACAAGCGCATTACGGCGTTCTAAAGTGTCAAAATGATTCATACTTCACAATCAATGCCACAAATGCGGGATTAAATATAATTAAAGAAATTATGCCCATCAAGGAGAAAAGCCTGTCTATGGGGATTTGATCATATCAAAAGAGACACTGGTGTCATGTGAAATGCAGTGAGGAGACACGCCTGGACCACCTTAGAGCGATGAGATCTCTGACGCTTTGAGAGCTTCTTTAGATGGTTAAACTCCCTTTAACCCCATTAGGGGAATTCGGCAGCCGTCTTTTAGCCTTCATCCTGAGAGGACGAAAACTTGTGAGGCGAGGGTGGCTTACAGATCAAAATGACAAGTGGAATTGTCTTTGGTCTCAGGTTTGCTTCGACAAGCTAAACATTTGGCAAAGCAGGCCAAACAAGGTGGTACTAGCGGCTATGTCGATTTATATTTAGTCAAGTACCTACGCTGTTTTTAGTAATGTAAATACTAAATCTGGGCATGACAGGATAGTTCACACCCCACAATAATAATTTAATCAACATTAGGGATTCTCATTTTAACCAGTTAACCGTTAACCGACAGAAAGAGTTTTGACAGTTTAATACAATCATTTAAACGGTTTAAAAGATAATTTCATTTTTTTTTTTCAGTAATTTATAGGGCTGTACTAGAATAGTCGAATATTCGAATATTCGTTCGGTGGGTTGGCATTCGATTTTCAATTCTGAGATTCGAATCTTCTTTTTTTTTTTTTTTAAACACGTGACTTCCCCCGCGAACAGTTCTCATTCGCCCATTAGTGAACGGTAGGGGGAGAGCAGTCAGCAAGCCACGGAGAAAAGAGTGTACTAGTGTCACTATAGTTTGCAACCTGGTTGTGATTTATTTTAAAGTTTGAAACATAAAGAAATATTTTTGTTCATTGAAATGTGAGCTGTCTAGCCTGCCTAACAGAGCATGTGAGAGGAGATGCATGCCGTTTTCAACCAAAGCCTCTGAGACGCACTGCCTGCGTTGCGGACGTGGAGCGGATTTGTTACGTGACTGCTGCGGAAAAAATCCGCTTCACTTCTATTCTGTCGCGGGGTCGCGGTTGGACCGCACCTGATATAAGCGCGTATTCCGCAGACAGTGTGGCTGCTCTAATCTGTTAACAAAGGCGCAGAAAGAAAAATCAACACGCAGCAAATCCACGACGCGTCCGCCACGCAGCCTATATCCAATAAAGAACTCACAGCAACAGTTATAAAGCCTAGATATGTTATATAGCCTAATTTGCGCGCATTGGGGAATCGCTCTATAGTATTTAAATTGCTTTTGAATGCGCGTGCGGGTTTTAATTTTGGTTTCTTTTTAACGACCGCGCAAAACTCTTGGGGGCATGAACGTGCATTCTAAGCGCGTTTACAGGCTTTGTTATAATGAGAGGATTAATTAGCTTGCAGAACTCAGGACTGAACAAAAAATCCGGCGTTTTGAGCGGTGAGTGGATTCTGACTGATCAGCTCAAACACGGATGGAGTCTGGCGTGAAGCGGCTGCCGTTTACTTTCGTTTTGTTAATGTTTATTTTAATATTAAAGTACATTTGCAGTTTCCCGCATCCTTCCCAGAGTCTTGAACTTCGTTGCATACATATATATATATCTTTCAGAAATCATCCTGGCGACCTATTTTTTAAGTCCCTCGACCCACCCGATGGTCGCGACCCAGGGTTTGAAAACCACTGCCCTAGACTCGTGGTGTGAGCATATTGGAGCAGAATTCGCTTGGGTCTGCAGCAACACATTCGTGACGCGTGAAGTCATTTGGATGAACGATTCCCGACATAATACAAATGCAAACAGACACAGAGATTTCTGCCTTTATTATATGCTTAGCCCCTCCCACCGAAGCTTCGAATATTCGATATTGATTACCACCGAAGCTTCGAAGCGCAAAAAATGGTATTCGAACCAGCCCTAGTAATTTATCTAAATATTTGTGACCCAAACCATACATCAATGGAAAGCTTACTTATTCAGCTTTCAGATGGTGTATAAATCTCAGTTTCTGAAAAATTGACACTTATAACTGGTTTTGTGGTCCAGGGTCACATTTTAAAACTTTGCTGCATGGTTAAAATAAAATCGCATTTTCTAAGGCCTAAAAGTCGCATTTTATTATTACATTCAAAAACACTATAAACATGGCTAGGCTATTTTACAGCTAGGCTATATTGGCATATATTATCATCTGATGAATTTTTGAATGAAAATTTCAGTATTATCCATTGTTCACCTTTAAAAGATCACGCAACCTGTCAGATATGTTGGTCAATTCAGATGTCATAAGGAAGAAAAAATCTGCTTGTTGTTTTCTGTGCAGAAATTGTGCTGCGTTCCAGAATTTGATCAAATGTAAAGAGTTTATATGTCCAGTAACACAAAAATGCTTTCAAATTACATCCTGTATCACCTGTTCTTCTCGTAATGTGATCTATATGTTAAAATGTCCTTGTCAAAAAATATATATATGAAAATCATCGCGTCAGTTAAAATAATGAATCAACGACAAGATATAACCTCTTCAGTAGCTAGGCATTTTAATTAATTTGGACATGACATCAAACAACTGGAATGTATAGGTATAGAGGAAGTTATTGGATCGCATAGAGGAGGGAATACAAATAAAGAATTACTGAAACGAGAAGCATTTTGGATCGATAAACTCAAATCATTAACTCCGAATGGTATGAATGAAGAATTTGATCTTTTTGTTTTCCTGTGATAAATTCATATTGGTTGAATTAACGTAATGTTTTTTGAAGATCTTAAGCAGTCAGTGTGAATATCAGTGATTATTTATGACGATGTATGTCTGATGATTTTAATCATTGAATACTCCATTGTTGGGTGCGAATGTTGGTGATGATCCATTTTGACTGTCTGTTGGTATAAGAATGAAATCCTATGTGATTTTTGTCCAAAAAAGAGATATATTATGAAGCAGTGGTGGATGTGATAATGTGTGAGATACTTAAATGCAAACTCTTTAATATTGAAATTGAATACGTAGAATTTTAGTGAATGAACATTGACGAATGAACGATGACGTCAAATTGGCGATTTAAAAAGTGGGTGGAGGTTTTATATTGTCAAACACACTGAACAAGGCCTGCGAGCTGAAACGTTTGTTTTTGTCCCATGGTGACTGAGCATAAAGCAAAAAGAAAAGATTATTTCATGTGAGTACAAATCATGGTGATGTACTAGGCTATTTTAGTTCCCACGACACTAAAAGTAATAGGCTACTTTACTTGCATTCTGTATTTTATTATGATAATTCACTTTTAAAAATATATTTTTTTTTTTTCCTAAATGGTGCAATAGAAGAATTATTTTTTGTTTCCCAAAACCTCTCAGTTAACAGTTATTAAAAGAGCCATGTTTTCTTAGTGTGAAAAACATTTGAATTATCTAAAGAAACTTTTTCATTTTAAAGAACCTATGCATTTGAAATTTTAAAGGTTCTTCATGGATCCATCAAATGCCAGTAAAGAAACTTTAATTTTACTTTTGTACAAATTTACTTTCATTGTATGGACAGAAAAAAAAGGCATTTCTCAAAATATCTTCTTTTATGTTTTACAGAAGAATGAATGTCATAAAGGTTTGAGGATGTGAACTATCCCTTTTAAAAAATTAATCTGCAGAACTAAGGGGCTGTAGTGCAAAATAAACCATGGCTTTTCTTTTGTTCTGGTGCTACTCTATAACCAGGAAATATCACAACATTCAATAAACTTCCCCCGCATACCTTCCTCCTTATTACCTAACTCTGATTGCATGGGCCAAGTGGCTGATCACCAAATAGGTTACCAAAATGTGTTAATGTATTAATGGTTGCGATATCATGGTTGCAATAAGCCATTTTTCCTAAAAAAAAAAAAAAAAAAAAAAAATAGTGCTGGGTTCCAAATTTGCCTAATTATACAACCTAAAAGTATGACGAAAAGGCACATACTTTTGAGTGCGTAGCAAAAAAGTAGACAAACTTTCAGACTTTGTCATATTTGCATCTTTACTGGGCCACTTTGTTAAGTCAGTGCATCCCATCCCATCACTGCCCTGATAATCATCTAGTCACAGTTAACACCATACACATTTCATTTAATTTCCTACCGTATTGTAGAGAAATTAAGAGGCATGTTGATCTGCTGGCCATGGGTTTCTCATGCCATGACCTCTCTACATGTATTTGCATAATGATGCAAATACTTGACCAAACGTTCACAATGTTGTTGCAAATAAAAAAATAACGTGGATAACATTAGATAAACATTACTTCATCAGGTTAGATATTGAATATTAATCACTCAGACCTCTATATCCATCAGTCTCACATATCTGCCATGTTTGTAGTTTATTTAAGCACATTTTATTTGTATTTGACGTTCTAATTAAATCCTTATCCAATGAGTAATAGTTTTTAGGCATGCATGCATCCACATTTCAAATGTCCACAAAAAATAGTAAACAAACCAGGTACTTGTTGTTAGATGTTACTTGCTGCTAGGACAGATTATTTCATTTTCTACCTATTTTTACTTTTGTTCTCTCGTTGTGATTTTGATTGCACTTATTTGAAATTAGAATATAGCCACAGCTAAGTAGAAGCTTTTGTTATTTGCATTGCTCCCTTCCTGCACTTAAAGGATTAGTTCACTTTCAGAACAAAAATTGACAGATAATGTACTCACCCCCTTGTCATCCAAGATGTTCATGTCTTTCTTTCTTCAGTCGTAAAGAAATTATGTTTTTTCTAAACAAACTGACAATTTATATACTTTTTAACCTCAAATGCTTGTCTTGTCTCATCTCTACAATGTGCATGCTTCTGCAGCGATGTAAGGCGATTTTGAAGTTGGGGGAAAAAAACTAGATGCTTTTTCAACATACCCTAACTGTATTGACCCCGAACACACAGACTGCACATGCACATGGCAGAGACGTATATAAAAAGTATATGCATTGTCAATTTGTTTCGAAAATAACCAATCGTTTCGCTAGATAAGACCCTTCTTTATCGGCTGCATTTAGAGTCCTTTGAAGCTGCATTAAGCTCCATTTTGGAAGTTCAAACTTGGGGGCACCACAGACATCCATTATATGGAGAGAAATCCTGAAATGTTTCCTCAAAAACATAATTTCTTTACGACTGAAGAAAGACAGACAAGGGGGTGAGTACATTATGTGCAAATTTTTGTTCTGAAAGTAAACTAATCCTTTAAGTGCTTTAACGAGGAAAGTTAATGTGCACATTTTAGCCAGATGTTTCGTCTGAATTGCATGCAAGAGCTAGTGTCGCGTGTTCTAGAACAGCGCTTAGCTGCTTGCAGATGTGCATGCCTATTAATCGTCCTAATATGAAATTATGAAAATTGACCCGATCAATCGGTCGACCTTTAGTTCTAAAGAACGCTCCATGCATATGGTCAATTATCAAGCCATTTTGATTTTCTGAGCAGACTGTCCCATATTAGCATATTTCCACCATCAGCCAGGTGTATGCTGTCCACCATTTTCTCCACACTCGAGCAGCTGAAGCGACAATGTATCACAAGCAATACAGGAGTTTTGTAGTCGGAAGTAAAAGTGATCTTAAAGGTCTTGAGGCACTAAGGACACAGTGGACTGGTTTTGTTTTTGACGGTAATGCACCACCGATACAAAAAGAACAGAAGAGAGGGGTGGGTAAGCAGTAGCTAAAGAGACATCATTTAAAGAGACATGCACCGAAATGGGTCACTGTGAACGGGGCTGTTTTTGAGAAGGTAAAAAGGGTGTTTTACACCAGCGTTTTTTTTTGTTTTTGTTTTTTTCATTTCTATAGTACAACCCTCATTGTTTAGTTCAAGTAGCTATGCACACCTCTTTGCCACATGCACTGTAATATGTATTACATTGAAGGTAATTTTTTAAATGAAAATGGCAACATGACCGTTTTATAAAGTATGCATTTATATGTGTTAAGGACTTCATTTTCGCTGGAGAAAAGAGCTGTGGTGTGACGAGGGTTGAACGCAGTATAAACTTACAATAGATGGGGAACCGATTGCTCCCCCATGATATTTTGTAAACTGTATTTATGACAAAGAACTGCACAGATGCGCCTATATTAATAAACACACCTTATCCTCTGTTTCTCGCTTTGCGCCACTGCGATCTGCAGACTGAAGGGAGAAAAGAATGCGCTGAAAGATGTAAAGTTTATAGAGCTGATCACAATTTTTTATAGCCCCCCCTTAAAATGGCCTAGCGACGCCCATGGCTGTTTGCCATTATTGTATAATGTTTTACAAATTATCTACTTTTAACTAAACAAATAATCAAATAAAATACTGAATGGAAATAAAAACTGTTGAATTCTCATCTTAAAGGTATTTTACATTTGCAACAAATTGGTTAGGCAGCTTTACAGCGTTACGGATGGGTATCTCAACTGTACTCAGTTGGAACAAAAAAGCAAATATGTGGCAAATATGATCTACTTGTTAATAATTGTTAATAATTATTCATATTTAGGAAACGTCATATGAAAGATCACTTATTTTCAGTCCCCAGTTTTGGTGTGGTAATGGAAAAAGCAAAAACTGTACAAAGGCGTCAATTAAAAAAAAAAAAATGTGAAAACCACTGTTTTAAACAACCATTGACAAATTTTAACCAAAGTTTAAAAAATGGGCATCTGATGAAACAACAACGATTTGGGACACACTAATTCTAATTTCGAAAGCTATTTATGACACATAGCATGCAAATTGGGCCGCACTGAAGGTCTGGGATAGACTTCTGAAAGCTGATGCTGATTATTTCAAAGTATTATGAAATCCAGATTTTGTAACCGTTTAAGAGAGATGTTGTACTTCTTTAAGCCTTGTGATCCAACTGCGATTCAGTATGCAGAACAGAAGAGTAGGTTTCGAGCTGCGGGTGGAAACTCGATGACAGAGAGAAATATTACGAAGGCCGCGCACGTTTCTTGACGTGACTGCGGAAGTGGTGCAAAATGTGATGTAAATCCCCTTAACGACCTTTCAGGCTATCAGTAATCAGCACACAAAGCTGATTGGCAGCCGACACTGAGAGGCGCATTTATTCGCGCTGTACCCAGCCCCTCTCGACGGTGACCCCTACTGTGCGAGGCGTGGGGTAGAGTGCCCAACGACTCCTGCTGCCAACACGGCGAGCCAGCGAGGGAAGGGGAGGCGTGGTCATAACGTTGTTTGTTTCCTAACCTGAACGTCTTGAGGCTCTTTTGTAGCACAATCTCTTGGGCGTCTGAGAACAGAGGGGTGCTTCCACGTCTGTCAGCCTTCGTCAAAAAGCAACACGCTAACTCACTTCCCGTTACGCGATTAAGCGAGCTTCGTTGTTCCTGTCCCTGGTCAGTTCTTTACAATGAGAACAAATGGCGATGCACTTTTGCTATTGTCGTCATTCACGTTATTATGATGGCAGACACGCCTAGCGCACCAGGCGGCGAGTTGCTTCCCCAAACTCTCAATTGACAAAGCCAGCATGGCTCGCATTTGACACCCCAAACTCATCTCAATGCATACGCATTCTCCCACAATCCCCTTGAAAAACACACTGTTCTCACACTGTGCAATATTCTGCTCTCCAGGCCCCGTCTCAGAGGGGAACGTGGTTGTACCCTACTGAGCTGCAAGCCCCATTTCCTACTGAGAGGCCCGTTTTGTCCCTTGGCGGTCTTCCTCCATTGAAGCTGCGCTCCATGCTACCGATACACAAATCTAAGGGGATTATCTTCTTTTTGTGGTGAGTGACCCTATAAATAAAACCTGCAGCACAGATTGATGAGCCTGTCCAGAACTATTTGCTGTTCTACATATTTGTCCTTTATCTTAAGTTATTGTTGCTCCCTAATGCTAATGAATCTGTTAAGATGATTGGCAAATGTGTGTTGGAGAGTGTGCTAACTAAAGAATAACTGACAACAGACAGATTAATTATTGAAAACTGCATTAAGTTATTCCACTTGTACATTTCACTTACACCATTTTTCAATGACGTGATTGTAACATAAGTAATGTAACAGCAAAACGCAACGCAAACACAAAGCAAAGACAAAGAACTAATGTGCAAACTATACATACAAAAGAGTATGTGAAATTAGAAGAAGTGTGTCCCAAAACATTGTATGTTAAAAAGAGTCCCAGGATGGTCTACTATTTTAGGTAAAAGTGTGGATCCATACACAATCAAATGGCTAATGCTCCTTGTTTTCTCTCCTATATAGTAGGAAGAATTGTTTGAGTAGTGTAAATGTAATTCAATTAAAGGTGACATACACTCTTAAAAATAAAAGTTCCAAAAGGGTGTTTTTGCAGTGATGCCATAGAAGAACCATTTTTGGTTCCCCAAAGAACCTTTCAGTGAACAGTTCCTAAAAGAACCATTTTAAATAAAATGTTAAAAATATAAAGAACCTTTTTTGCATTTGAAAGTTTCCTTGGATGTTCAAGGTTCCTGATGTCAATAAGGAGTGTTATTTTTAAGATTGTATATTGCAAATCTGACTATAATTGGGCACATCTACCAACCCAGAAAAGGACAACCTAGCAACTTTGTTTTGGTAAGCTTTTTTCTGCAAGCATATCAAAAAAACAGCACGTCAAAATTGCTTCCCCGTGACTTGATAACAGGATCTTATTATAACATTACCGCCCCTTAATCAGCATATTTCCACCCACAGCGTCATCATTTTGTTTGTCAAAAGTTTAAGGAGCAAAGCATGCTGTTCTGTCTTTGGATGCACAAATGAAAACAGAACAGTCTCAGCCTCAGAGGAGACAAGAGAGCAGTGGATTTACTGATTTATTTACTGTATATTAGGCTGCTGATCTAATATAAACATGCGATTTCTTTCATAGCTGTATACCTTCACAGACATAACCGACTGTTTTTTCTGAACTTGTGTGTTTTTAACATAAACTTTTGTGTATTTGACAGTTTAAGCGCAATAAGACGTGAAAGAAAACTCTGTTAAGTACTCACATGCCGTGTAACAGCCACTTCCTGTGCACATGCTTAGGATGTGTGTGCTCAGAAAACACTGTATGTGACCCTGAACCACAAAAGCAGTCATAAGTCGCTGGGAAATATTTGTAGCAATAGCCAAAAATACATTGTATGGGTCAAAATGATTTATTTTTCTTTTATTTATTACGTAAAGATCATGTTCCATGAAGATATTTTGTAAATTTCCTAGTAAGTAAGTATAGTAAAGTTTATTTATATAGTACATTTATCTCAGCAATCTGACCAAAGTGCTTAACAAAATCAAAGGGTTAAAACATAAAACAAGCTACACAACTAATTAAAACAGTAAAACAATAAAACATAGATAGAAACCAATCAGAAAGCCAGGGAGTAAAGATATGTTTTCAGCATCGTTATAAAAGTTGTAATAGAAGGTGCAAGGTGAATGTCCAGTGGCAGTTGATTTCCTAACGTAAATTTATCAAAACGTTATTTTTGATAGGTAATATGCATTGCTAAGAACTGAATTTGAACAACTTTATAGCCGATTTTCTCAAAAAAATTTTTTTTTTTTTTTTTTGCATCCTCAGATTCCAGATTTTCAAATAGTTGCATCTCGGCCAAATATTGTTCTATTAAAACAAACCATACATGAATGAAAGCTTACTTATTCAGATTTCAGATGATGTATAAATCTCAATTTCGAAAAAATTGACCCTTATGGCTGGTTTCGTGGTCCAGGGTCACATATCAGAAGTTTAAACTAATATGGTTTAAAACACATGATTTGAGCATGATAGACATGATAATCAAAACCAAACAGATGTTTTTTAGCAGAGTATCTGAGTTACAAGCTGCAAAGGAACAGTTCTATTCCGGAAAGGGGATGGGGAGCAGCAGCTCATTTGCATTTAAAGAGACATGCATGAAAACAGCGTGTTTTAGCTTTCACTCAAAATTGGCATTTTCAAAATGATATGTGACCGTGGACCACAAAGCCAGTCTTAAGTCGCTGGGGTATATTTGTAGCAATAGTCAGAAATACATTGTATGGGTCAAAATGATTGATTTTTCTTTTAAAGATCATGTAAAGACCATGAAGATATTTTATAAATTTCCTACCATAAATATATCAAAACTTAATTTTTGATAAGTAATATGCAGTGCTAAGAACTTCATTTGGACAACTTTAAAGGTGATTTTCTCAATATTTAGATTTTTTTGCACCCTCAGATTCCAGATATTCAAATAGTTGTGTCTCGGCCAAATATTGTCCTATCCAAACCGTGTATGACCAGAAAGCTTATTTGTTCAGCTTTCAGATGATGTATAAATCTCCATTTCGAAAAAATTCTCCCTGAATGGCTGCACACGCATCCCGAATGTTTACAAACCGATAATTGGTCTGTACATCACAAATGGGATTACAACTGTATTTTATGTCTGCTAATGTGTGTATGAGAGAGAGATTGTGCGAGTGGGAGCTTTTCATATAGGCTCTAATAAAAATATTTCAGAAATAACACAGCTGTTTGAAATGAGTAAAATAATTTGGCCTGTTATGACACTGTATTGTGGTCACTTCTTTATACATGTGCAATTATTAAAAACAATACAACTGTTAGTTCCGATCCTCAAATCTGATTGGCTAAGTGTCTTAAAGTGCCAAGAGCAATGAGACTTTTCACATTTTTTTCGCTCCACTTGTCTTTCTTTAAGCATTCCAGAAATGCTGTCTGTGTCAGTGTTATTTTAGTGCCACTGAAATACTATTATAGTTTTTATTAACATTTGAATCAGTTGTTTTTTACATACACTACCAGTCAAAAGTTTGGACACACCCTCTCATTTAATGTTTTTTAAATAAGTTTCTTATGCTTATCAAGGCTGTTTTCATTTGATCAAAAATACAGAAAAAAATGTAATATTGTAAAATATTACGATGTAAATCAATATGTTAATATAAATTAAAATTTAATTTATACCTGTAATTAAAGCTGAATTTCAAGAATCATTACTCCAGTCTTCAGTGTCACATGATCCTTCAAAAATCATTCTAATATGCTGATTTATTATTAGTGCTGGAAACAGTTGCGCTGCTTATTATTATTTTTATTTTTTTTTTTGGAACGTGTGATACTTTTTTCAGGATTTTTTGATCAATAAATGGTTAAAAAAGAACAGCATTTATTTATCTATTTAAAATAGAAAGGTTTTCTAACAATATACACTACTGTTCAAAAGTTTGGATTCAGTAAATTTGATTTTTTTTCTTTTTTTGAAAGTAATTAATACTTTTCTTCACCAAGGATGTGTTAAATTAATAAAAAGTGATAGCACAGATTTACATTGTTAGAAGAGATTTATATTTTGAATAAATGCTACTTGTTATTCATCAAAGAATCCTGAAAAAAGAATCACAGGTTGCAATAAAAATATTTGGCAGCACAACTGTTTCCAACCTTGATAATTCTACTAATAAATCAGTATATTAGAATGATTTCTGAAGGATCACGTGACACTTAAGACTGGGGTAACAGCTGATGAAAATTCAGCTTTGCATCACAGGAATAAATTATACTGTAAATTATATTAAAATAAAAACCATTATTTATTTTTGTAATAACATTTTGCAATATTACTGTTTTTTTTCTGTATTTTTGATCAAATAAATGCAGTCTTAATGAGCATAAGAGACTTCTTTAAAAAACATTAAATGAGAGGGTGTGTCCAAACTTTTGACTGGTAGTGTATATTCTATTTTTTTATTTTAGTTAAAGGTTAAGTCATCTTTATTTCAGTTTTAGTTTTAGTTATTTTAGTTAACCAAGTCAAACTAAATGAAAATGACAAATTGTTGCTTTGGCAACTGGCTGAAATTAAATTAAAATATTTTATTCCAGTTAAGGTTTATTTCACATAAAGACAGTGTTATTTATATTATATTTATTTCTTTTTTTATGGTTTAGTTTAACTTTTAGTTTTAGTAACTTATAATAACCCTGGTCTGTGCTTTAGTGTTTTAGTATAGGATTTTTCAGTGGCCTTTTCAGCAAGTTTCACCAGGTTGTCATCACTCTAGTAGATGGCAACTCTATTAATTTAAAAACTCATTAGATTTCCTTCAGAAAGGACTTCAGTAGTTTGTGTCTAAAACCCTGTGTCTAAAAGTTACTCAATATTGATTTCTATTTTATTTTACTGTTGTATAAAGCCAACATCGCACCAGTAATCATGCTGTTGTTCAGCCTGTGGCACTGTTCATTTGGCTGAATCACAGTACAACACCAGTGTTACACTGCTAAAATAATTAACAACTTAAAATGTCTGTCAGCTAACATAATCAAGCATTCAGCAGTGGCTTTATTTTCCATTGTGAAAAAACCACATGTGAAATCGCTCTAATAAATGAAACATAGGAAAACTAATACCTCAAGTCTCCAGAGCTATCAAGAACAACCTTGTCCTCTCAGATGCTGTATTTCTTTGGTGATTATGAAATGGTGATCGTTGCCTATAAATTATAGCATTAAATAGATTAAATAGCTAACCATCCATCTATTTTTGTCTTTTTTGTTGCTGCTGGTCCAATAAGTGACATCACGAGATGATTATGTGAACCTTATTCTGCCATTTTTAGAGCTCTTTATTGTTTAATGTTTTAGGAATACGCCATATTTATTTTGATAACGAAGGGCAGACTTCATTGCGGTTAGTACATGAGCTTCAGCACACAATTATGTTGACATGCAAATATCTTACGCAGTGTTTCCATAACAGTGAACTGAGTGACTCCAGTGGCTTTTGTTGCCTTTGTTGTTGAAGAAGCAGAATTTGACACAAAGCCATTCAGGTGTTTCGCTGAAAGTGAACCTTTCAGAATCGCTCTCTTCATCTGCTGCTGTTGGGCGGGAGATGCAGCTTCTGTTGTCAGTGATTCTAGATCTTTCCATTTGCCTACCTTGAACCGGACTTTGTTGCTGTTGGATCTGGTTCATTTGATCTTGTTAAGTGGATTTATTAATATGACTCCAGGGTACTGACTTTGTGCAACTGTGCTGTCTGTTTTCGAGGCATTACAGAACTGTGCTGCTTCTCACACATGTTTGTTGTGTCAAACTACTGAAATATTTAGAGTCCTGACATTTTTTGTTCACTTATTTCACACCTAACAGCTGTTTCACAGTGCACGTGGTTGTTTGTTAAACGCATATTGTAATGTTTGTTTTTTTTAGATGTTAAGTACACAAAATGTAAAAATGAACTTACTTAGAACATGTGCAGTTTGAGTCAACATATGTTTGCAAACAAAATTAGTATTGATTTTAATACTCAGTGCATTATATGATTTTTGAATGATGACAAATTAATTATTTACAAAACTTTGTAGGCTTCTCATGGCCTGCTTGATTGTACTTTAAATAAATAATAGAATGCAGAATGTGACGCATTGCATCTTTAGGAAAAATATTCATCAGAATTGTGGCATAACACTTTTAAAGTTAGCCCTCAGTATCTTTTTAAGTAACAAAATGTATGTTTCTCACCTCTTTTGGATGTCATTGTTTTCATTTTGATTCCTTCAGTTCCTGCTGTGATCTCGCTTTGCTGCCCCCTCTGGTGGACTGATTGATTTATTAACTCCTGCAAACACAAAGAAAATACAATTTGCATTAAAAAGTTTTTTAAGAACCTGTTCAAAAATGTAAATTAGAGAAAAGCTGTTGGAGATCCATAAAAGAGTAGGTATTTAGGATGGAAAAATCCAGTGCGAGTCTTCTGTGTTCTGGTATATTTGCATAATATTCACAAAATTTTAGTTGTGCAACATAACTAATTGTTTATTTATGTTTTTAGATATAACATGCACATCCAATTTTATTGAATTAGAATATCAAATTGTAATAACCACTAGTTTCTATGCCACATGCAAATAAAAGTTAATGTAGTTTATGTCAATTTTTATTCATCTAGATATTATGAAAATTACCTTTTTTTAAAGTCTCTTCTGCTCACCAAGCCTGCATTTATTTGGTCCAAAGTACAGCAAAAGCAGTAATATTGTGAATATAATTTATTCCTGTGATCAAAACAAACTTTTCAGCATCATTACTCCAGTCGTGTCATCTGATCCTTCAGAAATCATTCTAATATGCTGAATTGCTGTTTAAGAGACATATTTATTATTTTTATTATTATTAATATTTAAAACAGCGGAGTACATTTTTTCAAGATTCTTCGATGCATAGAAAGATCCAAAGACCAGCATTTATCTAACATAAAACGCTTTTGCAACATTATACACTATACCCTTAGTCAGTGTTATTATTTTTGGGGGGAAAGAAATGCTAGAAATTAATTATTTTACTAAGCAAGAATAATTTAAATTGTGATGATAAAGACATGTATAATGTTACAAAAGATTTCTATTCCAGAAAAATGCTGTTCTTCTGAACTTTCTATTCATCAAAGAAAGCTAAAACAATTTCTACTCAGCTGTTTTCAACATAATAATAATAATAAAACATTTTTAAGCACAAAATCAGAATACTAAAATGATTTCTGAAGGATTATGTGGAGTAAAGATGCTAAAAATTCAGCTTTGAAATCACAGGAATAAATTACATTTTAAAATATATTCAAATAGAAAATTGTTATTTTAAGTAGCAAAAATATTTCAAAATTTGACTGTTTTTGTAGTACTTTGGATCAAATAAATGCAAGCTTGCTGAGCAGAAGAGGCTTCTTTAAAAAACGTTAAAAATCTCACTGTTAAAAAAACTTTTGACTGGTAGTGTATTATGTGTGATATTCATTTTTAGGTTGCATTTTCAACATCAATGTACTGCAAAATGGTTGAGCAATAGTAAGTTGTTTGTCCTTAGTATCCACATGCACCTGCCATCACCTCAAACACAGGAAGCATTGTGCTGCTTCGTTGCACTATTAATATTTCTGTGCCAGCGTGGAGGAGACAGGGAGCTGAGGTCTCAAACTTCCACCCCCAGAGGTGTAGCAGCTGTTAACCTGGCCTTGAGAAACGCCTCATGAAAAGACAGCTGTCTGGGGGAAAGCGAGCTTTCTGCTTTCAACATACTTTGATGCAACACAAATGAATCAGTGCCTTTGTATGCATAAGAAGCATTGCTTTGCTTAAATGTATGCAAATCAAGAATAACAAAAATTACTTTTCTAGGTGTACAAATGTGACCTTGGACCAAAAAAAATAGTCTTAAGCAGCACGGGTATATTTGTAGCAATAGCCAAAAATATATTGTATAGGTCAAATTATAAATTGTTCTTTTATGCCAAAAATCATTGGGATATTAAGTAAAGATCATGTTCTATTAAGATAGTTTGTACACTTCCTACCGTAAATATATCAAAACTTATTTTTTGATTAGTAATATGCATTGATAAGAACTTCATTTAGACAACTTTAAAGGCATTTTTTTTTTTCAGTATTTAGATTTTTACACCCTCAAATTCCAGATAGTTGTATCTCAACCAAATATTGTTTTCAGATGATAAAATTTAAAAAATTGTGTTTATCTCAAAAAGGAGGAATTATGAAACAATGGGGTTGCCTAAATATAAATTCAAGCATTGTTAGCAAAGAGCATTAAGCAATGAGCTTGATTACACATCCAATTCCAATGTGGTAAATTAAAAAGAATTACATTTGCACTTTTTAATATATTTTTTTAAATATTATCTAATTTGATGTTGTTGCCATTGTTGATATTACTATTTAGAATGACAACTCAAAACGATCACTTCTATTTATATACAGATTATTATATATTATTTTTTTTTATTTTTTTTATTACAAAACAAAGGCACAAGGCAAGTACATGCAACACTGTACATCTCGAATTATACAAAAAACAACAACAGGAACAAACAAAACAAAACCAAAAAAAGAAAGAAAAAACACAAAATGAACACATATACTAAAAACAATACTTAAAAAGAAAGAGAATTTAAAAAAATTAATATTTTCCAGGGCAATTACATAAATTTGAAAAGCTTTAGAATCTGTTTTGTTTTTATAAGCTTCTTGTTTTGAGATCTCATATTAGAAAGCGTCTGGAAGTACACTTTGAGATCAGTGTTACAGAATGTAATATATGATGGTTTCTTTTGACTTACTTTTGATTTGTGAATATAAAACTTTTTTTTCATATAAATCTGTTTATCAGAAAAGGCTGGGTTTTGAAAACAAAGTAAAATATCATGAGAATCTGAAGTAAGGGCTTTGCTTATTCTGTTTGTTATGTCAAGTCAATCCAAAATGAAATAACAAAAGGGCAATGGGAAAAATAAATGTTCAATATCTTCAACATATATGTTACAAAGGGTACACTTATCACAAACACTATGGCTATATTTACTGACAGTTACATTCACAGGGTAACATCTGTGAATAATTTTGTACAATACTTCTTTTACTTTATTAGAAATTACATATTTATATGATAATGTACAAATGCTAAGCCAAGATAAGCAATGAGGTTTATCTATTTATATTTTTACATTTATTTTTATCTATAATATCAATGCTGAGAAAATTATAATAGCTAGCTATTATCTTTTCTCTCATTATTTTGAAACTGAAGAGAAATTTTAACGTTAAACCGGTTACATCGACATAACGACAATATAGTTCGTTTTAAATCATTCAAAGGCAGTATACCATATCACTTTACGTGTGTGCGCGTTGTACCTGAGTGACAAATTATGAAAACCATAAGATAAAACCACTAAACACGTGTAATACCAAACCTGACCTAAAGAGTTCCCTGATATTTATCACCTTCTCGGCGGAAGTGATGTACGACGCACTGACGTGGCCGGAAACCCGCCATCTTGAGGGAGGAAACGCCTTGAAGTTAAGGAGGAAACTTGAACTGTGAGTTTTTGTTTTTCAAAAACGTATTTAATGTCATCCTTAAATATAGTATTTAAAATGATACCACCATGGTAGCAAACGATAAATAGTATTATGTGATATGTTACCGGTTGGAAAAAATTACTATGGGAATTTCGGAGTTAAACGGAATAAAATCCGTTCAGATGTGAGAGTCTGTGACAAAGGAAACAACAATCTATTGACTTTACTCAGCTTTACTTCTAAAGTAACTAATGTTGCACAGATGATTTAATACATAAACTTGTTTTAATTGTTAACCTCAACGTTGTTATTAAATACTATGTATGAGTATTGTAGAGCCTTTAATAATCAAGAACAAAACTAGTTTAATAAACTCATTTTGAAGAGACCTGGAGATAAGATCTAACAAGTTAAACCTCACTGAAGTCGGTATGCTTGCTATTATATAATTCAAAGGTGTGATAGTTTTTGTACTATTGCTCCTAAACAATTATATTTTAAGAATTCTTGTCCAAACTATATTGTTTTTAATTGTTCTAACTATTTTCAGCTTTTCCTGATTTATTTAAAGAGTCACTTGGAGAAACAAGTATGTTTTGTCATTATGTGGACTTGAGTGACAAATATAAATTTAGCCGCTTTGTTCATAATTGTCAAGTGTATGTGTTTAGCTTGTATAAAAGTTTGTGTTATCAGTGGAAAATGTTTTTTAATGAGCTTTTTGTCCTGTTGTGTTTTAGAGGAGTGGAAAAGGCGTGTGTCAAACATGGGCAACATATTCGCAAACCTCTTTAAAGTCTTCGGCAAGAAGGAGATGAGAATTCTTATGGTGGGTCTTGATGCTGCTGGAAAGACGACGATTCTCTACAAACTGAAGCTGGGGGAGATTGTTACCACCATCCCAACAATCGGTAGGTGACTAAGATGTGTTTCCCAATAATAGCACCTGAAAATAGTAGAAATTAATGCTTATATTTGGTTTGTCTTCTGTGTTCAAGGTTTTAATGTTGAAACTGTGGAGTACAAGAATATAAGTTTCACAGTTTGGGACGTCGGCGGTCAAGATAAGATTCGACCATTGTGGCGCCATTATTTTCAGAACACACAAGGTAAGACTTTTCGGTTTGTATTGTGTTAAGAGTCGGGAAGTCCTGTTCATTATATGTAATCTGTGTGTGTGGATGGTGTTGCCAGAAATTTCTGTCAGTATTGTCTGTTTTTGTTAATCAGGCTACTGTAATTACATTACATTATATATGAAGAAGACCAGTTTGGTAATAGGTTTAGGTTTGTAGATGTTACTTTTACGCAAATCAATGTTTTCTTCCTGGCTTATAGGGGGAAACATTCCAACATGCCACCAGCTGATTGTAATCTCAGAATAAAACTAGACAGAATGAATGTGCATGTTTGGACAGCTTTTGTCAGTTTGTACTTCTTGCACTGAGAGCGTCATGACATGCTTCAGTTGTCAAATAGTTCAGCTAAATAGTTTCCGGTTATGAATAGTTTCAATGTGCTGTAGCCACCTATATAACTAAACGTCACTTAAAATGAGTGTCTGCAAGAAGACTTTTTAGGGACAGGAAAAGAGATATTCTGAATCCTTTATAAGATCAGAATGAACCATCATTTGTTTGTGTTAACTTCATTGACAATCATTTTACTGTGTGTAGTTTACATGTTTATGCCACATTTAATTAATATTCGTAGTAGTGTTCATAGTGCTGTCAGTGTGTTGCTGTTAAATATTAATTAAATATGTTTAACAGTATTACACTTTTTTTTTTTAAGCAGTGACCATATTCATTCAAACTATTTTAACAGAGCACAACAAGCAACACACAAGCAAATCTTGTTCATAAATCACATTGACTTCTAATTGGAAACAAAACAGGTGTAAAATATAATCAGTAAGTGAAAAACAGTTAATAAAAAGACAAGCGCTGCTGCAGTTTAGGAGGGAAGTATCAGTATTTATTATTCAGAATGCACATTTGGAAAAGAAAATGTATTTATAGAAACGTTTCATCAGGTTTAATATAATTCATGTTAACGCAGAAGACAATATCAATTGTTCTAACTGACAGCCCTAAGATGTATTAATAATATGCATTCTTCTGTGTAACTGTCTGTATGTAGATGCGCTTAACACTGTTACTGAAAACATTTGAGCTTTATTAAGTAGAATTTGTGTCTAGTATTTTGTAATAATGACTGATTTATTTGCAGCTACTAGAACGTACCAAATAATGACATGAATGTGATAGTAATTTGAGTTGAAATACTTTTTTGTAAGGTAGGACAAAGCAAGTGTAACAAGAAAAATGAAACTACTAGGGCTTTCAAGTGATATATTTTTTTTTTTTATCTAATAAATTACATCATGTAACCTAACCTTTAAAAAAGCATTGAATAAGACGTGGTGTTTAGTGGCTTAAATAATAATCAATGGATATTAATAGGGGTGTAAATCGGATGGTTCATCCCGATACGGATTCGATATTATGATATTATATACCTATTTTAAACAATCCTCTACATTTTTATTAACTCACAAATGCAACCAAAATATATAACATGAACATTTATCTGCAATGTTCACATTCTGTACCTCAATTGGGACATTCACAACAAAAAAAAGAAATGGGCCTATACATATATATTTTTATTATCATTATTTTTATATTATATATATATATATATATATATATATATATTATAATAATAAAGAAAGTAAACAATTAAAAAAAACAATTCTGGCTGCTACTATGGGCTCGGTGTTAAAATCTTTTCTACAGATTACAAGTAATAGCAGAAAATAAAAACAATAGAACAAAAACACAAGTTCAATAAACAGTGCTTTTCAGGTTTTTCAGCTCAGTGTAAAATAAATTTTCAGGTATGCTGTAGAAATGTAATAATCAAATGTAAAATAACTACATAGTCTTCACTGTATAAATGAAATACTGATTAATCATATTTGATGTTACAAAGGTTATTCAGTCAGGAGCAGTGGCAGTTGTATTTTTCTTTGACATCATTAGATTTATTATTAGTTTGCTTTCACTTTAAGAATGAAAGCACAATATACGTGTCTTCTTTTTCAACTGTTTGCGTTAAGACATGATATGCCTAACCAACTGTTTACTAGGATATTCACCAAAACGCGCATTTTGATGTAGTTTTGTCTGTATTTATTCATCCATCCCCAAAAAAAGCGGAAGAGAGCTCAATTTAGTATTTGTGTGTTGTAGACGGCTGTCTGTGTGCATGCGCTTTGGATGTGTGCACAGAAAACTTCTCACACTGCGTTTGACTGTTCTGCCAATCCCAATTCCAAGCATCTTTTATGCTGTCCTCAGCCTTCGGGCAGTCCTTATATCAAGTCCTGATACATGAGTTTGAATAAAAATGAACACATTATCGATGCATCGTATTGTCAGACATCATATCGATGTATTGATCCATATTGATGAATCATTATACCCCTAGATATTAATTGGTCTTTAAAAAAAAATGGGTATTTAAATATGAAATGATACTAAAACCACCAGTAGGTGATTTATTTTTTTTTGCTTAAACACAACTTTATGCACATTTCTCAAGACCCCCCTGTCCATTAAATGTATTTTATTTTATTAATATACTATTCTGAATAAACCTTTTCTATGAAGTACATTCACTCAGTGACTTGTTTAGTAAGATTGTCTTGGAAAAGATTTTTGATTTGTGTGTTTGTTTGGGTTTATTTTGTGTTTGTAACTTTTGTGTTGTTCCAATTAGGATGGCCTCGGATGCTGACATGGCAATAAAAACTAATGACTCGCTTTATTAAAAACAGGGTTTTATTCAATAACGAAACGTTGTGTGTCGCATGGAGATGCGTCTTGGTTTGAAACTATTTTTGTTGGTGAAATTGATCAACATTGGGACAATAACACAATATTAACATCTTCATTGAACTATTATTCAGTCATCCAGATATTCAAGAAATAAAAGGCACTGTTGCACTTTTTTGCAGTATGTGTATATATATGTATGTGTGTGTATATATATGTATGTGTGTGTGTATATATATATATATATATATATATATATATATAATATAATACACATTGCACTTCATGATGTCCTATTCTTATTGATGGTTGTTTTGATGTTACATGGACAATAATTATTCTATGGACTATAATTACTGATGAAGCTGTAATATACGGTAGCACATATAATGGATTGCACTTTATGGTGTTTTGTAGGTTGCTCTGATGTTATCTTGTTTTTATTTAAATAATGACAATAAATTCAAATTCAAATTCAACTAAATTCACTGTGCAATATCACTGTTGTGATGTTGTTAAAAAAAATCACTACCAGTAAACAGCTGAGTAGATTTTTCTACAGGTTTCTTTGATGAATAGAAAGTTCTGTAAAACAGCATAGAAATCCTTTGTAATATTACAAATTTCTTACAAAAAATGACTGACACCAAGCTTTTTAATGTTATAGTGTATAATGTTACAAAAGCTTTTTATTTGAGATAAATACTGAAAATAATAATATTAAATGTTGCTTAAACAGCAGATCAGCATATTAGAATGATTTCTGAAGGATCATGTGACACTGAAGATTGGAGTAATGTTCCTGAAAGTTTTGTTTTATCACATTTTAAAATGCATTCAAATAGAAAATACTAAACATATTTCAGAATTTTACAGTTTTTGATGTACTCTGAATCAAACTAATCAAAAACTAAAACTAAAAACAAACTAAAAAATCTTACTGTTCAAAAACTTTGGATTGGTAGTGTATATAGAAATAAGACAAACATATGGGACTTTTTTTTTTTTTTTTTGCTTTTGTTGTTGTTGTTGTTGTTGTTAATCTGTGCTTTGAATAAAATATAAACCAAGCATTATACAGAAAGTTTTGTGTAACTGGTCTGAAGCCTTTTCTGTCACTTACATCAGTCCATTGATCTGCTTTTTTTGTTTTAGGTCTGATCTTTGTGGTCGACAGCAACGACAGAGAGCGTGTGAATGAGGCTCGAGAGGAGCTGATGAGGATGTTGGCTGAGGATGAGCTCAGGGAAGCAGTCCTTCTCGTGTTTGCCAACAAACAGGTACTAACAGCTTTCAAGTGATTACCTGCAGTGCTTTCCAGTTGCATGTTCTCACAAATCTGACACTGTGTTTGTCCGACAGGACCTACCGAACGCCATGAACGCAGCGGAAATCACTGACAAGCTGGGGCTGCATTCGCTCCGGCACAGGAACTGGTACATTCAGGCCACATGCGCCACAAGCGGCGACGGCCTCTACGAAGGACTCGACTGGTTGTCCAATCAACTGAAAAACCAGAAATAATGACCTCACTGTACTGATCTTCCTTAGTTCCATATTCTCAACATTTGCTTTACTCTTTTGTTTTTAAACGAACGGTGCTGGAAGCTGCGCTCATTTCAAACCCCATTAACACGGAAGAATAGGGCCCCACACGTTGTTAAAGTGTTGCCCTCTCGTTTAATGTAAATAGTTTTTTGTCGTGAGGCAGCTTTTCGAGCACCATTATGCAAAATAGATTTAGTCCTGTGTTGTTTATTTCTGTCTTTTTTCCGAGTCATTGGAAAGAGTTTTAAGAACGTCGGTCCTGTAAAACTCTGTCAGGTCTCATTTGAATCTTGCACATGTATTATTTTATTGTGCTTATAATAAGACTCTCTCTTAGATGTACTGTAAACAAAGCTGTTGTGTTTGTCATGAGGGGAGTACAGGAAATCAAACATTACGGACACTACCTGCACATATATAACGGTTCAATTTTAAGGAAAAGAAACCAAAAATGATTACACTGTCTTCTCGGCAAAGGCTGAAGTCACCTCTAGCTTTACTGTCATAATGCTTTAGGAGCAAAATCAGCTACACAAAGATTTTCCTTACAACATGTGTGTATTTTTCTGTTATGAGATTCCTAATACTCAACAGATGTTACGTTGTGAGTATGTGGGAGAAATGTTGACTTGGCTCAGGTTAATCAAGGTTTGCAGCAGGGTGAAGTAAAACATTCAGGCACGTAACAGTAATACGAATATTTTTTTAAGGGGACTGGAGGTTGTTTCGTGAAAACAATGTTGACAGTAGTCTTCAGTAGACAAAAATAATCTTCATTTTCTAAATGCAGAGTATTGCGTTTATTTTATTTTTGGGTGGTGAAGTGTGACCTGGACTTTTTTTATTATTATTTACCCAGAATGAGAAACTGAAACAATGTTTTTTTGCACCTAGCATTAAATTTCACGTTGTTTTGACACGCTTAAGTGTTACTTTCTATTTCTTATACTGGACTCAATCTAACCACCACCACAAATAAACAACAGCCTCATCTAACCACATGCTATACCTTGGTCTCTAACAAAATCAGTTGTGCATTTGAATTAATGTAAGACATAACCTGAAAGCATATCTCAATAGTGTTGGCATGTTAATATCAATGACGACTGTTTGAGCTTTCTGTTGTGCATCTAGAAGTCATTTTTTCCCCAGAGTAACCATGGTGCCTTTACGGTAAACAGAGACTCCCGTTTCAGATTAACAACCTTCATGGTCACTGTTAAGACAATGTTAGAGCTGATGGTTTAAAAGTTACTTTATTATTTATCTTTCTCTCTCTCTCGCTTTCTTTTTCCCAATTAACCTTTAATTTGGTAGACACTGATTACTTTGGGTCAAAATTATGTGAATCTCTTAGAAAAATGTTGTATAGTGTGACTCTTAACCTATGTTTTTTTAATTATTCATTTTGACAGAAATGCACTGTAATTAAAGATACTAGTATAACTGGACTTCCTGTTGCACTCTTGTTATTCTGACGCAGCGCTGAAATAATTATTGACTGCAATGGCAAATATTTGAGCAAGGTAGATGTAAAGATGTCATTTCTTTTTTTTAGGGTCCACCGAAGACATTCAGATGTGTAGTTATCATTAGATTTATCACTTTTTCACGCTTCAGAAATGCTTTAAAAAAAAGCATGCAACATGACATTCAATTTTTTTTTTTTTAGTTTTTTTCTTTTACAGTACACTGAGAAAATATGAACAATTCCATACCACAACAAAATCAACTGTTATCAATTACAGTTGTTGGTGGCTAAAAATATTAACTTTTAATTTTCACATTTTATTCCAGAAAACCTAGTTTATTTACTTGAATGTGCTTTATATGAGATGAAGCCATTCTTTTTGTATAGTAGTCTGCTGGGTTCCAACCTGCTGCTTTCAGTTGGTCTCGTGAGTATTGTGTTTGCTCTCTGATGAACGTCAAAGTTTTTCCATTTACCAAGTGTGTTTGCAGTGTTCAGGATTGTACTTAATCACAGAGATGTCTTTCCACAGCTATTCGTCACAGACATGAATGTTTACATAGTGGCCTATTTAACTGCCAATATTTTAAGTATGAATTCAAAAGGAATGATTTCACTATTTATTATATGTGTCCTTTGACCGCAAAAAAAGTCGTAAGTAGCATATGTATATTTGTAGCAATAGCCAACAATACATTTTTTAGGTCAAAAATTATCATTATTTATCTTTTATGCCAAAATATATTAAGATATTAAAGATCATGTTCCATGAATATATTTTGTAAATTTCCTACCGTAGATCAAAACTTGATCTTTTTGATTAGTAATATGCATTGCTAAAAACTTCATTTGGACAACTTTAAAGGCGAGTTTCTCAATATTTAGATTTTTTTGCAGCCTCAGATTCCAGATATTCAAATAGTTGTATTTCGACCAAATATTGTCCTATTATAACAAACCATACATCAATGGAAAGCTTATTTATTCAGATCTCAAGTTAAAAAAAAATCAACCCTTACGACTGCTTTTGTGTTCCAGGGTCACATAAATTTACTATCTACTACTACTACTTACCTTTTTCTGAATGCAGACTGAAAATGTGCTTTACATTTCCGGTCTCTGGTGTTTCTAGTCAAATTAACATATTTTCCAAGCCGATCATATAACGTTAAACCAGCGCACATTTTTATATTTAGTTATTCAACATTTTCAATTCAATCAATGTTTTTTTACCTCGTTTTAACATTTCTGTAAAGACTGGAACACAAAAGCAGCCAAATAGAACTTAGAATCCATCATGGCGCTGCTCATCATTTACTCAGGAATAAGGTGGATATTTAAGCCAATTCTGGTGGCCCATTTTACCCCAAGTGTCTGTCTTCACCTTTTCCCTTAAAAATACAAACTGTAATTTTCACTCCACAAATCTAAAAACATTACTGCATCCACAAATCCCTCATTAACAAAAAAGACACAAAAACGTTGATATTCATAACATAGTCTAACACCATGGATCAGCATTTTCCACATACACAAAATTAGATAAATTAATTTCAAAATGGTTTCAGCTGCCTAAATCTCACAAATGTTGGTTTTCAGATGAACTGACAAAATTAGGAAGAACATGGCCATTCATCAAATGTGTTGAGATTTTTGTGATAAATTAAGGTTGGCATCTTGTCTTACCCTATAAATTTACAAAACATTCATTCATAATTTAAATACTACAGCCTCTAGTCTAGAAGGTTAACACTCTTTGCATATTTGTGTTTGTGCTATGAAGATCGTCGAGATTTTTGTTTACAAACGTTTTTCTGAAGCGTTGAGCAATAACCAATCACAGACATATCTGTTGATTTCTTGAACGCAATGGCCAATCAGAAGCGTTAGAATCCACTCACCGCTCAAAACAATCGTTTTCGCTCAGTGCTGAATTCTGAACTCTCGCGAATCCTGTCATTATGACAAACAAAGTGTAGACACGATGTAAAGAGATTAACTGTGCAGTGTAGAGAGTTTCTTCATTAATTTGTAATGGAACTTTATATTAAGGAACTTAACTGAACTGAGGTAAGTGTGATTATAAAGGGAGCACTTTGCACACTTTCTAGGCTATATAATCCAATTAGAATTTTATTAAAATTTTTGTTTTTCATGCTGCCCATTTTACTCGAAATTGTAGTGAATGGCCTTGGAAAAACAACAGAAACCAATACAGAATTTTAAATGGTTTTTACTACAAATACCATTACAAACATTACAAATAATCAGCTATTAATCATTAAAACCTTTCAGTTCCTGTAGTGTGTTTTGGGACATATTCCATTAGGATCTTATGGTTTTAACATTACAAATTCTATGACGGTTTCTATATATATATATATATATATATATATATATATTGTCAGCAGGGTAGCATTAGACAGGAAAAAAACTGATGTGCATTAAGGGAATTAGTGCTTTTATATGACAATGTGCTAAAAAAAACCTTCAAAATTATCAAACATTTCCGAAGCACCTCAGTGATGTGATTCTGGAATCAGGTCTGTTTGGTTGCTTCAGCATTAAACATGGAAGTGCAGCATCTCTGGTGAGCGACTGGGCGTTTGAGGGGAGGGTAGAGATCTGTGGTAAGTGTGCCTGGTGTGAGGGTGTTCTCTTGTGTACCGGTGTGTCGCTGTCATTAATTCTCCACTGAAACGGCCTCCAGTTCTCCAAACACCTCCCTCGCCTTCTCAGCAGAAGCACTTTAATAAGTGACAAATAGGATCGGCTGGGCCCTGCGAGGTCAGCAGCCTGGAATCAGGCGCCGGGGCGCTCGGCCCAACGAGGGGGAGGGAAAGCAATCTAGGACAACGTTCCTTTGGCCCGATTAGGCTGCCATGGATAATGCAGCCAAGCCAGTAATACATGGCAGGGAAGGCATGATGGTGGGAAAAGGAGGGGTGCTGCTCTCCTCCACTCCCTTTCGCTGGCTCTCTTACAGGGTGGCTTTTGTTCAGCCCACTCCTGCTGCTCCAGCGGCTTGGGGTTTGTGTGTGGCGCTCGGGCCATCCCTGGGCCTGGATTTTTGCACTTGTCTTTTGTCTGCGCTTTGCTCTTTTCTTGCACGGCCCCAGGTGCCAGCCAACAGAATACCGCCTTTCACAGCAAACTCAATGCAAATGCAAACACTCCGCTCTATTATAGCGACAGGAGTACATTCCAACAGTCAGGAAGCAGCACTCAACATTAGAACAAAACAGATTGAGAAAACAATATCTGAGGTGTTTAGGTGCACTGGTGAGACAACGACGAAGGCACGTTGTAGCAACATGGTTTATTTCGCTAAATATATACAAGGATAAAAAGTGATCATGCCTGCTATAATCAGGTCGTATTCTTCATGTTTTCTCTCTATGCATCAAAGACCAAGACATGTCTGGGTTACATTTCACCTTCAGACACAGTCGTACTACAAATGGCTTATTAATTATTTTATTTTAAGTATTTTGAGAGAAAAATGACTAAAAACACTGTATTATGCATGCCAGACCAGTAGCTGGCGATGCCACTTTGTAATGAAACACTACGCGAACGTAAAACGCAAACACATGATATTACCGCTTTTACAAAAAAAAAAAAAAAAACGTTTCACAGTTTACATCGAGATTATAACAGTTATTGTTTTCAAAAACATTGTAAAAACTGTTTATTTGGCTAAACATATACAAGAATAAAAAGTGATCATGCCTGCTATAATCACGTCATATTCTCCATGTTTTCTCTCTATGCATCAAAGACCAAGACATGTCTAGGTTAAATTTCACCTTCAGACACAGTCATACTACAAATGGCTTATTAATTATTTTATTTTAAGTATTTTGAGAGAAAAATGACTAAAAACACTGTATTATGCATGCCAGACCAGTAGGTGGCAATGTCACTTTGTAATAAAACACTATGCAAACATGTAAAATGCAAACACATATTACCACTTTAACAAAACCAAAAAAAAAAAAAACTTTTCAGTTTACACAGAGATTTCAAAAACTTTTTCAAAAACGTTTGAGGTGCACTGAAGATTTGACGTTGGAACGTTGTAAAAACAGTTTATTTTGCTGCAATATATTCTCCATGTCCTCTCTCTATGTGTCACAGACCAAGACATGTCTAGGTTACATTTCACCTTCAATCAATAAAAAGGAAAAAAGCCTATATATACATAAAACTATAAACAGTTCTTGCATTTTGATATATTTTTTTGTAATTCCACATTTTCTTCTGTGAATAAAATAAAGTCAGAATTAGCACAAATTCAGAAACAGTCACACTACAAATGGCTTATTAATTATTTTTCTTTGACTATTTTGGGAGAAAATTATGTCAAAAATTGTAATGGTCAATTTTAATAGCATAAAACAAGCTAAAATCTGATCAAATGTGTGAACTCCAGACATGTTTTAGATTGATTTCCTGAGATTCAACCTTAAAAAGTACATTTACTAAAGAAAATGCAGTCACACTTTGCAGAATGTCATCAAAATGATCCCTGTTCACACAGATCTGCAAAAATGACCAAAAACACTGTATTATGCATGCCAGACCAGTAGGTGGCGATGACACTTTGTAATAAAACATGTAAAATGCAAACACATGATATTACCACTTTTACAAAACAAAAAAAAAAACTTTTCACAGTTTACACAGAGATTTCAAAAATGTTTTCAAAAATGTTTGAGGTGCACTGAAGATTTGACGACAGAACGTTGTAAAAACAGTTTATTTTGCTGCGATAATCAGGTCATATTCTCCATGTCTTCTCTCTATGTGTCAAAGACCAAGACATGTCAAGGTCTAGGTTACATTTCAACTTCAATCAATCAAAAGGAAAAAATACATTAAATTTTAAAGCCTATATATAAAACTATAAACAGTTCTTGCATTCTTATATATTTCTTTGTAATTCCACATTTTCTTCTGAATAAAATAAAGTCAGAATTAGCACAAATTCAGACACAGTCGCACTGCAAATGGCTTATTAATGAATTATCTTTTAGTATTTTGGGAGAAAATTATGTCAAACATTTGAATTCACAAACTGAATTTGCATAAATTCAGTACAAAAAACTGCATATTAGTCCTTTTTTTATTTGAGTATTTTGGAGGAAAATTATGTCAAATATGTTAATGGTCAAATTGAATAGCCTAAAACAAGCTTAATTTTCTTAATCTAAAATTTGATAAAACGTGACCCAACGTGAGATTTAACCTCAAAAAGTAGAGTTACTAAAGGAAATTAAGTTACACTTTCTAGAATGCTGGATGCACCAAGGTAATTAGTCTGATGGTAAAGTTTTACAGGATAAAGGTAATGTACCCAGAAATCCTTATTAGTCTGCTACAAAGACAATGTGCTAAAAAACAGTCTGGCCAGTAGGTGGCGATATCACTTTGTAAAGAAACACTAAGCGAACGTAAAAAGCATGCACATGATATCGCTGCTTTCACAAATTCACATTTAATAGTTTATACACAGATGATAACGGTATTGGTTTTCAAAAAAAAGTTTGTTGATGATTCAATGACGCCATGTTGTTTATTTCACTAAACATATACAAGAACAAAAAGTGATCATGTCTGCCGTTTTTTCTCTTCATGCATCAAAGACTAAAACGTCCGGGTTACATTTCATCTCAAAGTCTTAAAGGAAAAATTTATTCCAAAACTTATATTAAGGACTATTAACAAATTTTGCATTATTTTCATGACTTTTTTTTTCTAATTTGACTCCAAAATTTGAATTGTAATACATTAGTTTTTTGTCATTCCAAATTTTGATAGCATCTTTTCTGATTGCTATAATAAAAGATTTTTTTTTCTTTAAATCAGAACTTGAACAAAACTTTTATAAAATGTGTGAACCTAAGACAAATTTCCTGAGATCCCACATTAAAAAGTAGAGTTACTAAAGGAAATCAGTCGCACTCTGTGTTCTGAATAAGAACGCTGGACCATGTGCTAAAAAAGTTTTTCCTTTACGTTTTTCACATACACGCAACATAGTCAAAATGATCGCTGTTCATGCAGATTTTTGAAAACGACTAAAAATGCTGTATTATGCATGCCAGACCAGTAGGTGGCAATGTCAATTTCTAAATAAAACCTACACAAACATGTAAAACATTGCAAAACATGTAAAATGCTTTCACAAATTTGCAATTTCAAAGTTTACACACAGATAATAATGGCATCGTTTTCAAAAACGTTTTTTATTGAGTTTGAGGTGCATTGAAGATTTGTCGACGCCACATTGTAAAAACAGTTTATTTCACTAAACATATACAAGAATAAAAAGTGATCATGTCTGCTGTGTTTCTCTTTATGCATTAAAGACTAAAACATGTCCAGGTTACATTTCACCAGATTTTAAAGCCTGTTTTTAGGACAATTAAAGGAACACTCCACTTTTTTGAAAATAGGCTCATTTTCCAACTCCCCTGGAGTTAAACAGATGAGTTTTACCGTTTTTGAATCAATTCAGCTGATCTCCAGGTCTGGCGTTAGCACTTTTAGCATAGCTTAGCATAAATCACTGAATCTGATTAGACCATTAGCATCTCATTCAAAAATATTTTCTATATTTTACCTATTTAAAACTTGACTCTTCTGTAGTTACATTGTGTACTAAGACCGACAGAAAATGAAAAGTTTCGATTTTCCAGGCTGATATGGATAGGAACTATACTCTTATTCTGGTTTAATAATCAGGGAACTTTGCTGCCGTACCATGGGTCTCATTTTCCAACTCTAGGGGAGTTTGAAAATGAGCCTATTTAAAAAAAAAAAAAAAAAAAAAAAAGTGGAATGTTCCTTTAACATTTTTTGCATTGTGATATTAATTTCATGACCATTTTTTTTCCTAATATTAACCCTAAAATTTTGATACTGTACACTTTGAATTTTTTTTTAATTCCAAATTTTGATTGCGTCTTTTTCTGATTATTATAATAAAAGAAACTGATTTTTTTAAATCAGAATTTGCACAAATTCAATACAACTAATTGTGTATTAATCATTTTTATTCACGCAATTTGGGGGGAAATTATGTAATACATTTTGATAGTCCATTTTAAAAGCACAAAACAATCTTCATTTGCTTGAACAAAAATGTTACGAAATGTGTGAACCTAAGACAAGTTTTGGACACATTAAAAAGTACTACAGGAAATCCAGTCGCAGTCTGTGTGCTGCAAAAAAGTTTTTACTTTGTTTTTCGCATACACACAACATAGTCAAAATGATCACTGTTCATACAGATCTGCGAAAATGACTAAAAACGCTGTATTATACACTTTCTATGTGTGTGTATGTATTATCACTTTCTAAAGAAACACTACACAAACATGTAAAATGCATGTGCATGACATCACGGCTTTCACACAGATAATAATGGTGTTTTCAGAAACTTTTTTTTTTTTTTTTTTTCAAAAAAGCTTGAGATCCATTGAAGATTTGTCGACGCCACATTGTAAAAACACGGTTTATTTCACTAAACATATACAAGAATAAAAGTGAACATGTCTGCTGTGTTTCTCTTTATGCATTAAAGACTAAAACTTGTCCAGGTTACATTTCACCAGATTTTAAAGCCTGTATTTAGGACTATTAACATTTTTTGCATTGTGATATTAATTTCATGACCATTTTTTTTCCTAATTTTAACCCTCAAAATTTTGATACTTTATATTTTTACCATTCCAAATTTTGATTGCATCTTTTCCTGATTGCTATAATAAAAAAACTGATTTTTTTTTTTTATCAGAATTTGCACACATTCAATACAACTAACTGCGTATTAATATTTATTCAAGCATTTTGGGGGAAAATTATGTAAAAAAAAATGTTAAGTCCATTTTAAAAGCACAAAATCTTCATTTGCTTGAACAAAATTTTTTATGAAATGTGTGAACCTAAGACAAGTTTTGGACAGAATCCACATTAAAAAGTAGTTACTAAAGGAAATCCAGTCACAGTCTGTGTGCTGAAATGACCATGTGCTAAAAAAAAATTCCTTTATATATTTTTCACAAATTCACAGTTTCAAAGTTTGGACACAGATAATAATGGCATCGTTTTCAAAGACTTTTTTTTCATAAAAGTTTGAGGTGCATTAAAGATTTGCCAACGCCACATTGTAAAAACACGGTTTATTTCACTAAACATATACAAGAATAAAAAGTGATCATGTCTGCTGTGTTTCTCTTTATGCATTAAGACTAAAACAAGCTTACATTTCACCTCAAAAAAAAAAAAAAAAATTCAAACCTATATTTAGGACTATTAACACTTTTTGCATTGTGATTGAATTTCATGACAATTTTTTCCCTAATTTTAACCCTAAATTTTTTATATATTTTTTTTCCATTCCAAATCCTTTTCTGGTTGCTACATTAAGACTATAACAAAATGTGCACAATTCAGTCCAACAAATTATGTATTAATCATTTTTATTTGAGTATTTTGGGAGAAAATAATATCAAATTTTCAAAGCTTAAACAAGCTTTATTTTCCTAAACTCAAATGTGACCCAAAGCATGTTTCGGACAGATTTCCTGAGTTTTAACATTAAAAAGTAGAGTCACTAAAGTCTTTGTTTCCAGAATGAGTGCTGAACGCACCAAGCTAATTAGTCTGACGGTGAAGTTTTACTCTACATTTACAGAGTAAGTATAATGTCCCCGAAAATCCATTTTAGTCTAGATCTGCCATGTCTTGTGGCCTAAGTTGTCCAGAGTCTGACAAAGGGGCTGATCGAATCCATTCTCAGGGTGAGGAGGTGTGAATAAAGGGGCAATAGCAGGGCATCAGTCGTCTGAGCTGCTATCATGGCGCCGCCGGTAGCTTTGTGCCTGGGAGCCTCGACCAGAGCGATGGCCGTCAGAGGACGAGTCCGTGTCGTGCCGTCGGCGGCGGTGCTGGTGAGGGGGGGTCAGGGTCCTGTGGTCGGCCTTTGGCCCCCCTCCTGAATGGCTGTCACGGGCTCCGGCTCCACTCTGACTGCTCCTTGATGGATTAGGACCATGGTGGTCCCGGGGATCTTTTCTCCGCCTGGGGAGCACAAAACACACCTAGACAATCATTTATTCCTGGCGAGCATGGGAAGTTTGGTTCCGTTTGAGGGGAAACCACAAGTCAGACATGGACTATGAGGAATAGACAGTCATCGTCTACTGTCACAGAGACATGATGTGAATATAAGAGTCATTCTATAATTTAGGGGTTCATTTGACATCAGAAAAAGTTTTATCTTAATAAAACAACTGTTGGTTTCATTTGATATATGTGATCCAGGACCACAAAACCAGTCATAAGGGTCTTTTTTTACTGAGATTGATACATCATCTGAAAGCTGAATAAATAAGCTTTCCATTGATGTATGGTTTGTTAAGATAGGACAGTGGTCCTGACTATTTTTTTTCATGAGAGCCACACTCTTCGGACAAAGTTAATAGGAGCAGTGTTGCCAGATTGGGCGGGTCGCAACCCAATTGGGCTTCTTTTGATTGGCTTGGACCGGAAAATAACGCATTGGGGCGGGTAGACAAAATTTGGGCTGTTTTTAAAAAATTCAAAGCCCAATCAGCTGCTTTTATCTTTGCTTTATCTTTAGTCATGCTATTTTAATATGTCAGAGCTCAAAGTATCACAGTAAAATAATGAGTAGTGCATGCATATGCAGTAATGTGTTGGTTCAGTTTAGCAGAGACCTGTCAATCAATTTACCATCTTTTATGTTGGTGAGATGTGAGAACTCGTGAGTGACAGGCTTTTTATGCTATAAAGGGCAATATTTTGAATGTGAAGCTATATATTCATTCATTCATTTTAAGTAAATGCGATGGCAAAGTTACACAATAAAAAAAAAAATCTAACTCAAACTCACAACGTATTAAAATGTGGTTTTGCTGTCCAATTATAGATAGGTACTATACTCTTATTCTGATATAGATAGGTACTATACTCTTATTCTGGTGTAATAATCAGGGAACTTTAACTCTAGGGGAGTTGGAAAATTAGCCTTTTTTAAAAAAATTGGAATGTTCCTTTAACATTTTTTGTATTGTGACATAAATTTCATGACAATTTTTTCCTCATTTTAACCCTAAAATTTTGATACTGTACACTTTGAATTTTTTTCTATTCCAAATTTGTATTTTTTTTTTTTTTTATCAGAATTTGCACAAATTCAATACAACTAGTTGCGTATTAATCATTTTTATTCAAGCATTTTGGTGGTAAATTATGTAAAAAATGTTAATAGTCCATTTTTTAAATCACAAAACAATCTTCATTTGCTTTAACAAAAAAATAAAAATATGAAATGTGTGAACCTAAGACAAGTTTTGGACAGATTCCACATTAAGTATGTATCAATGAGTAACAAATTTTGGCTGTCGTGGGTATGTGTGCATGAACAAGAGTAAATGCCAGCTAAATTACATTGCTTTCTGATCACTTTATTGTGCACTTTTGGAATAAAAATTGTGCTTAAAAAGTGCTTATTTTTACTGTGGACATTGAAAATGATGCATGTGTTAAGGGTTAAAGTCATCAGTTCATTTCTTTATTGCCACTTGAAAGATTTCTGGACATTTTAAGCATATTTTGTGATTCCTTTTAATGTATTTACACGGTTTTGATCCGTATTTTTGATTTATCTTTATTATATTTTATCATCATTAATTTTTTAAGAGATAAAAATGGTAATAATGACAATAAAATTCTATCACATTATTTTGGCAGTTAATATTTTGGGCTGGTTTTTGGTGAAGTGGGTGGGTTTTGGTGAGCTTTTGGGCTGGAAATCGTCAACCCTATTTGGCAACACTAAACACAGGACAGCCACATTTACCCCAAAGTATATAAAAAGTTACATCCAGTCATAACATGTCTGCTTATCAGTCTGTCATCCCTGAATATTCAAAATGCAATGCAATATTGAGTTCATTTTAAAATCCAAGATCACATTCGGTGTTAAGAGCAAGAAAGATTTCCAAAACGACTCCGCAGTGACTATGTCAATGACATGGACGTAAGGGCAGAGCAAGTTTACATATCTTTCTAGTTTAGATTTCCATCTTGTAAACCAGGGGTGCCCAACCCTGTTCCTGGAGATCTACCTTCCTGCAGAGTTCAGCTCCAACCCTGATCAAACACAGCTGAACCAACTAATTAAGATCTGAAGGAGCACTTAATAATTACAGACAGGTGTGTTTGATAGTGTTGGAACAGAACTCTGCAGAAGGTAGATCTCCAGGAACAGGGTTGGGCACCCCTGTTGTAAACAAAACCGCTTAATATTTACAGATACTAGTCCATATCGCAATTTGATTTAAGTGTAGCCTACTTTTGATTTATTCATCCAAATTCCGTGATATTCCGGAATTTATGCTACAAAAATAATAAAATGTTGTGCCTTGGGTACTTGTAACACTGATTCCATTCATTTTCTAGTAGTCTAGGTCTTTGCACACTGGATGCCGAAAATTTCGTATGCGTTTTTTCTGACACCTTGCACACTGAGTACGATGCGTATTAATTGATAATTTCCGAAAAAAAAAAAAAAATAAATTAAAAAATTAAAAAAAAAATCGCAAAACAATACAAAATGGATTCTTCAAGTAGTGATGATTATTTTGTCCTCTCGCTTCTGCAAAAGAAAAAAAGAAAGAGAAAATATTGGGTCCATCCAGTCCTGAGACTGCGAAGAGAGGAAGGAGAGTTTCACCTCCTGATCAAGGAGCTGCGGGATTATCCCGAGAGATTTAAAGTTTATTTTAGAATGTCAGTGGCTCAGTTTGATAATTTGCTAATGATACTGGAGCCACATATCAAAAAGAATACCACCAATTTTCGTGATCCAATTGATCCTGAACAGAGACTGGCAGTTTGCCTAAGGTATATGGACCGGACAGACACACACACACACACACAAAGTTGTGCCATCCAAAAGGTGCGCAATATAGCCTGCGCTATATAGCTATTCTATTTGAATCGGTACATTGTTAAATACATTTTCTCGTTCTATAGATATACGTTTTTATGTCAAGGCAGTTTAGTTTCATTTTTGAATATGTCAAATTCATAGGTACGGAGACAGCAGAAACAACAGGCAACAATTTGTATTCAGCACTTTGTTTTTCATACAGTGCTTTGTGCTGCGAGACTCAACTCCGACGCCATTCTCCTTCTCAATTTTGGCATTCCTTCGTAGCTACGGTTGCTCTGAATGGCCAAAAAGCTACTAAAAACGCTTTCTACGTATGCGAAAAACGCAAAAAATCGAACCCGGTTCGAATTTTTTTATGACGGACGAAAGTTTCGGAGGCAGTGTGCAAATATGGTTGACACAACGTGAGGTCGAATTTATTTTTTAACGTGCGAAAATTTCGGACGAAAATTTCGGACTCAGTGTGCAATGGCCTTTACTGTTTTCATCTGCTCAAGCAGATTAATAGATGAATAGTCTTAATTAAGCAGTTAATGTCTGTTAATATCATTATATCTTTGTCTAAAAGTAGCTAACGTTAAAATTAGTGAGTCCAGGCTAACGTCAATTTTACAAAGCTACGAGAATACATTTTGTAGGCAAAGAAAACAAAAAGAACGACTTTAATTTCAAAGTGATCTATCCCTTTAAATAAATTTTGATATGTTTAGCTTACCCCAAGGGCATCCAAGATGTAGGTGTCTTTGTTTCCGCAGTAGTTTCAATTTTGATATTTTTAGGTCCAACCGTTCTTGTCTGTCAGTCATATAATGCATGCCTATGGTCACCTCACAAAAGAAAATGCACAAATTCAAATTAAACAGTCCAAATTAAACAATTCCCCATCGTAAGTACACATTGATGACCTAAGACAGGAAACGAGCGGTTTGTGTGAGAAAACGAACAGTATTTATGTCGTTTTTTACCTTTTGTAAATAACCACGTCCAAGTTGAAGTGCGTGAGCTTCCTGGTGTGTGAGCGCGCCGGCGCTACTCCCGGAAAGCTCCGGATGTGATCTCTCGCGCGTGAACGTCACTCATTGTTTACGCAGAACAGAGATTGTAGGTAAGAAGGCTAACAGAAATGGTACTCGTTTGCGCTTATCCGGGATGTTTAAACAAGAAATGGTTAAAAAAAGGTATGTTTAGGGATGTTTAAAAAAGAAAAGAATAACTTGTGCTCGCGCAATGGATCACGTCCGGCGCTTTCCGGGAGTAGCGCCGGCGCATCAATAAGCCAGAACGCGCTCACACACCAGATGACGCGCCCCCTTCAACTTGGACGTGATTGTTTACAAGAGGTAAAAACTATATAAATACTGTTCGTTTTCTCACACAAACCACTCGTTTCGTGTCTTAGGTCATTAATGTGTACTTACGGTTTGGAATTGTTTAATTTGGACTGTTATTTTGAATCTGTGCGTTTTCTTTTGTGAGGTGACCATAGGCATGCATTATATGACTGACAGACAAGAACGGTTGGACCTAAAAATATCAAAATTGAAACTACTGCGGAAACAAAGACACCTACATCTTGGATGCCCTTGGGGTAAGCTAAAACATATCAAAATTTAATTTCAAAGTGAACTATCCCTTTAACAATTCATCTCCTCCACGTCACAAAAGCACCATTTTGGAGAGTATCCACTGGACGCAAACAGCGTACGCTGTTCTCTGTCAGATGCGTCACACGGATACGCTGTTTTCATTTGAATCAAAGCATAAATAAACATAGAAAATGTATCCGTGTGCTGCGGCTGACAGAGAACAGCGTATGCTGTTTGCATCCAGTGGATACTCTCCAAAATGGTGCTTTTGTGACGTGGAGGAGAGGAATTGTTGACTAAAGTTGTCATTTTTGTTTTCTTTGCGTACAAAAAGTATTCTCATAGCTTCGTAAAATTATGGTTGGACCACTGATGGCAGATGGACTATTTTGACGACGTCTTTCATAATTTTCTGGGTCTTGACAGTGTTATTTACTTGCCACTCAATGGGACAGCCACAAAGCTCCCGGTTTTAGTCCAAAATATCTTAAATTGTGTTCTGAAGACGATTGAAGCTATTACAGGTTTGGAACAACATGGGGGTTAATGACGATTAATGACCCTTTAATCTCATCTTTTAAGGCAATTATACTACTACGTAAATAAATCACTGTTAATATCAAATCCTCCTGGGCTCTGTAAACAGAGCTGGATAATAACTCATGTAATCTGGATTATGTAATCAGATTCTAGAAATTAAGTGTTTGTAATTAGATATTAATTAGATATCAGATTACAGTTACTTTTTTATAGATTACCAGATGACATACTATTATCTAAAATGCATTGATTCTCCCTAATTATTTTTTCTCATTTAAATTTTTTATTCTCACAAATCCTAACACTTATATACATTCAGAAAGTCTCTCAGTGGAATTGCATGCACCAGCCACTAGTGGGAGACAAAAACATTCCAAACCTGAAGACTGAAGATATGTAACGTCATTGCTGTTTTTATTAATGTTTGTTCATACATGCAGAAATTCCCAACCCCCTTCAACACATCAATCCCCATAAGATTAAATTGATACTTTAATATTTTAACAACACATTCACAGTTCTCTTTTGTTCACACTGACACACAGGTAAGCAAATAAAACTTCTATTTTTAGCATTCAAGTGTTCTGTTTTGAATGTTTTTTATTTTTATATAATTATTTTAGATGATGTTGATAAAGAATGTAATATATTTTCTTATGTTTTTTTATATCATGGAACAAAATAATCCCATTCAAATCTATGTGATAAACGTGTTAAACAAGTACATTACCTAAAATATGTAATTTAATACATTACATTACTAACTACAACTTGTATCAAGTAATTTGTGATCAGTAACAGACTACAATTTGCAAGTAATCTACCATCTAAGATTGTAACATTTATATTAACATCTGTTATTCAATTTTATGGTTTGGTGCTAAACACAACATTCAATTTTTGAATTAATTTACCACATCGTCTTTGGTTGTTTAACAACTGTTAATAGTTAATAAATAAAATAAAACATAACAGTGACACTTCATGAAACCAGTGTCGATGGTAATGGAAGTTATGAAACACCAGGCAGGTGGATCAGATCTTAAGGTTTTCATCTTTCAAATGGTATATAATTTCTAAAAAAAATTAATGAATAGGTGCTTTTTGACTATTTTACTCATTATTTGCATGTGCTATTTTTATGGTCGTACGAATTGTTTTGCTATTTTAGAAACATGCTTGTGTCAATCTTTTAGCATTGCATTGCAAATCACTCTGCTTACATTAGCCCTGTTTGCAAATTGCATTGACATGCAAATATTAAGGTAAATGAATGAATAAACAAATACTTTAGAAGATGGCAAGGCATCTCATTTAGTTTTTTTTTTTTTTTTTTTTTTTTTTTTAAACAGAGCCACAGTGTGATCATTTTCTTCAAAGCAAACATATTTGTACCACTGTGTTCAAAAAGATTATCTGACAAGAAAAGGCTAATTCTAACTGAAAGAAGTGATGAACCAATAAAACTGTGTTACAACGCCCTCTTGTGAACAAATTGTGTTAGACGTCAGAGAAGGACAGCAAATTGTCACTTACAACAAAAAGTAATAACGGTATTTAGTTTACTAACATGATGGAAAAACTATAGACAATTTACCTTTTACTGTAGCTTTCAGAGTCTGAATCTGAAGAGTCACTTCTGCTTCTGTGCTTCGTTTTTTCCTTTTTCTTCTTTTTCTCCTTCTTACTTTTCTTCTCCTTTTTACTCTTCTTCTTTTTGTCAGATCTGTAATTAATATCAGTACTCAACTTAGATACCATGGTCTTTGTAAGCAGTATCTGTTTTTGTACTCACAAATTCTTATATTTATTCCATTTCATGTTGTAATTGTTTTTTTCATTGTCATTTTTGGCCATAAAAGATATTAAATATATTCTTGCTTTTATACCATACAAACGCATACAGACTACCAGTCAAGTTACTGAACAGTAAGATTTTTAATGTTTTCATTTTAGATAAATATATATAAGTTTTTAGGGTTTTTTGGTAAAGAAATTAAAGAAATTAACACTTTTATTCAGCAAAGATGCTTTCAATTGATCTAATAAAGACATTTATAATGTTACAAAAGATTTCTATTTCAGATTTCTACAAAAATTCGACTCAGCTGTTTCATCATCATAAAAACTTTTTTTTTTTGAGCAGCAAATCAAGATATTTGAATGGTTTTTGAAGGATTATGAGTGGAGTAACGATACTAAAAAACAGCTTTGAAATCACAGGAATAAGTTACATTTTAAAATCTATTCAAAGAGAAAACTTTTTCTCTTTTTTTATTTTTAATAATAAAAAAAAATATCAACATTTTACTGTTTTTGCTGCACTTTGGATCTAATAAATGCAGGCTTGGTGAGCAGAAGAGACTTCTTTAAAACACATTAAAACACATCTTTGACTGGTAGTGTATATTATACCTTTTATCTTCTTTCTCAGGTTTGTTGTCCTCCTCAGGCTTCTTACTGGCGTCTTGTGATCTATCAGCTTTGTGATGCTGACAATAAGAAAATAAATCAAGATCCGTTTATACAATAAGATATTAAAACCGTGACACATTTTCAAAATCAAATTAGCATCAACACTAATTATTTATGTCTACATACCGTGAAAACTGGCAAACCCATTTTTACAGCTTCCTTTTCTTGCTTGGAAAGCACCATTCCTCTCGGTCCAGCCCTGATGATGAAAAACACCAGAATCTCATCAAGTATCTATGTTATTTCTACTATAAAACTAGAGAAGCTAGTTAAGGCTAGTGCTGTTTCTCAGACTGAAGTGGTATTATTTTGTCAAAAACCAATATGCACTTCAAAAGTTTTTTTTTTTTTTTTTTAATTTTTATCCATTTCTGTTGTGGCCTCTAAATATCACGTATAAATAACACGTGAACAGTCAGACTCACTCACACAAATATTTATTAACAATATAGTCAAACCTTGTGTCATCCTGGTATATTGTTCAATCTCTTAAATTTTTCCCTTAAAAGTGTACCAATTTATTTTTTACTTTTAATTCACAGGCCAATGTGATCTGAATTGTGCACCAAAGCCTTTAAGTTTTGAAGGTTTATAGGCCTTACATACAGATAGATACAGTAGATGGACCATTAATTTGTGGATCAGCGTGGGAGAATTTCCCAGAATGCATCAACTGTTGAATTTCTTTGACTTTGAAATTCAGTAAATCCTGTCATTTCAATGCAATCTGAATAGCACTCATTCATAATTCAAATTAATTTTTTTTTTTCATGCTGCAAAGTTTCGGAAGTGAAAACCGTAAATGCAGGACAGAATCTAAAGTTGCAATCTTCAACAGTTCGAGTTCTAAAGAATTATACATTCCAACATGTCATGAAATTAAATGAACCCTAATAAAGAATTTATTTGGAACACACCTTTATTATATAAACATTTGGGGTGGGAATCATCAGAGGCCTCACGATACAATATTTTCAATGTGAATTTTCAATATTTTTAAACCAAAATGATCAAGCTTTTATTTTGATGGGTCTGTGGGAGTGTGCGCAGCATCTCAAAGCTGTATGTAGTTTCTGCCTCAAAATGACACGATTGCATTCATGGGGATTATATTTACTAGTTTACAGCTAATTTTTTACCTGTTGAAATACCTTTAAATGGTCCTTAAAGCCCATAAAATGCAGTTTTACACTTGCCAAAAAGTGATTACAGACTCTGCTTATTGAGTGAACTCTTCTTTCTGCCTCAAAATGACTTGAATACATTTAGGAGGGTTATATTTTATAGATTACAGCTCATTCTGTCCTTTTAACCTGTTGAAATACTTTTAAATGGCCAATATTACAGTTTTACACTTGCCAAAAGTGATTACAGTCTCTACTGAGCTATAATCTGTCAAATATAACAACCATGAATGCACTCAAGTCATTCTGAGGAAGAAAATAACTTCTCACTTAATAAGCAGAGTCTGTAATCACTTTTTGGCAAGTGTAAAACTGCAATATTGGCCATTTAAAAGTATTTCAACGGGTAAAAATGACTGAATGACCTGTAATCTATTAAATATAACCCTCCTGAATGCAATTGAATGCAACAATTCACTCAATAAGCAGATTCTGTAATCACTTTTTGGCAAGTGTAAAACTGCATTTTATGGGTTTTATTGGCCATTTAAAGGTATTTTGGTCGCTCATGCGGACCTGCAGACAACTTATGTGCACCCCTGCATATGTCATATCCATCTCAGTTGTCCACTCTTTCTGGACTGTAAAGAAATTGATTTTGTTATTCTACCAGACCGTATAATAAAAGATCAATACTTGGCATCTGCGTATCGATACAGTATTGCCATGGAAAATATTGTGATGTTATGCTGTATCGATATTTTCCCCCACCCCTAGTAAACATACAGCACTGGCTTTACCTGGAGCTTCCAAGCCCAGAGACCCTGTCCACGTCCCGTTCCTCTGCCTCCCCTTCCCTCCGGCACACATCCGCAAGATCCTGCCAGCAACAACAGTGGGACAAATATGCATAAGAAACAACAACAAGAAATGGTATGAATCATTTATTGTTTGGAGAGTGACAAATGTAAACCTCTTTGGTAAGACCAGTTGGTTGTCTCTTGATCGTTTTATGACCCCTAAAATAGACACAAATACATAACATAAGACATGTTTACTGATTTTCTTCTGCACTTCACTGATGAATCAATCACACTTACAGTGCTGCTAACATGGCCTCGTGCTCTGCCTCCCGTACAACTGCCATCTCCTGCTCTTTAGTCAGAGGTGCGCCGCCCTTCTTATCTTTGGCGTACCATGTCAAATCCTTCCCTTTCTGCCACCGGCCAACTGGTGCCATGAGGGAATTCCCTGAAAAAAAATCAAAACAGGACCTTTGGTAAATCTAACACAACCTGATAAAAACATGTGCAAATCATATTTCATCAAAAGAAAAAGAAACACATGAGCAAACACTTGACTAATTAAGCACATTTTCCTACACCTTACAACACTGCAAAGCACATAAATCTTATGCTCAATCCTATAAGTTTGGAAAATATTCATATTGTAAAGATCAGAGTGTTATAAAAGTTATTTAAATTGTATTTCCACATTATTGTAATATTGGTTGTACTGCATTTAATTTATGTCCGTTTTAATTAAAGAAAAAAAAAAAGATGCATTCCTGTAAGGAAAATTTATTTGCCTTATGGTAATAAGAATTTTGGGGAAAATGTGCTTAACTGTCATTAAAATACTATCATAAAACAAATATTGACATATTATAAATAAATGAATAAATGTATTTATTTAGTTATAATATGTCAATATTTAATAAAGTTTTAATAAATAAATATTTATAAACAGTTAATAAAGAGCTTAATATGTTTATGAAGGGGTACAAAATATATTTTAAAAATGTTTGCTATTTTTGTTTAATATTTTAAATCAGCTGTAGTTTTCTTCTATTTTATTTTTACCTTAACCTGATGTACTAAAACAGCACTCAAATGGAAAATGTTGAAATAAAGATAAAATAAAAATCTTATTAAATTCTATTTCAGTTAACAACAAAAAGATAATGACATATTTTTAAAATATATATATATATATTTAAAAGTATTTATTAAAGAGATTAATAAGTTTGTGATGGGGTAGAAAAAAAAAGGTGTTTTTAGTTTATAAAATATTTTTAGTAATTTATAAACAATATTTATTTTTAAATAATATTAATTTGTATTAATCTGATGTTATTTTTACATTTTACTTTTTATTTTAGTGATTTGTTGTGTCCTAACATTTTTTTTTATTTTTATTTATAGATGTCTATACAGTTTTATTCATTTATATTTCAGTTTTACTTATTTTATTACATCAAGTTAAACTAAACAAAAATGAGAAATGCTGCTTTGGCAACTAGTAGGAATAAAATAATATTTTTTCATTTCATTTCATTATATTATTTAGAGTACCAAAAATGTTTTAATGGTTTTAGTTTCAGTTTTAGTTTTCTATAATAACCCTGCATGGAAGTGCTGAATCAATATACCAAACTCATGCTGACCTTCTGACAGATAGAGAAAAGATAAGCAATCAACTATGTAAATAAAATTAAAGGTCAGCTAAATGTCTTGGCAAACAAAAAACTGTAGTACATCAAATTATAAATCCTACTATGACGATGTTTTCTAATGAATATTAAACAGCTTGCGTCACGTTTGCCCAGTAGGCCTCACTGAAGTCACCACGGCCTACTAAATATTCATAAACCCAACCTGAGCTTCAAGCAATATTAATGAGCTGCGCATGCGCTCTAAAAGATTCCCGCAGGACGCTCAAAGTAGGTTACCACGCAACGCCCTCATGACCTCATTAATATTCATAAGAATTCAGCCTTAGCCATAGTAGGGCTTGCAAAGTACCGAGTTGCGACCGCGTCTCATGCCACTCTGGGTACCTTAACTAGAAAGTTCAACACGTCTACACTTAGAAAAGGCACAACTGTGTTCGACACATTAAATAAGCAGACGATGTAATGAGAGACCACACCAAGGAAAAAGGTAGGAATGTCAGCATTTAACGTAAATGTTACACTACAAATCCGAAAAACTATTCAGCAAACAGAAATTAATACAGCGTCAGCCCAGAGGACAATCAGCCATGCTGACATCATGGATTAGCACTATGAATGCACTTAAGCTAACGTTACACAACTACTCACTAATATCATTCACATTAGCGTTCTAACTAAGTTTATCAAGCACGTGAGCCACAAATTGTTAGCACTTCAGCTCTAATTAGCAATTATTAATTAACTTGATGTGCATGTGCAAAATAAGTGTTTATATTCATATAATCGCATATTTGCTGATTGTTTTGTATATGAATCACACAATAACATTGTAGACTGAGTTGCTAGCCGCGGCTAATTAGAGCTGTTAGCGCAATACTCACCCAAATAGTTTTCTCTGTGTTTATCCACTTTCACATCGTCCCAGTTGAACTGGTCCTGACCCCCTCTCACCCCTCCAGATCTCGATGAGCCGAACATGACTTCTGCTCATCCAAACACACTTTCAGTCGCCTAAGAGCGCCGAGATGTTTTACACGTGTGTGGTAGAAGAATCAGGCCTTAGTTTTCCACAACATCCGGGAAACTTGCTTGCCTTTGTTTTTTAAATTCAGCATGAAGCGGTTTTTTAACAGCCACAAACGTCTTGTCGATGTTCTATTCAGTGTGATGTGACAAAAATAGTGTTTTTTTTTTTTATTATTATGCGTGAGGCGTTTCCGTATTTAAAAATGTGATGTCAACATCATGTGCAGTTTGACGCGGGTTCAGTATGCGGATGTTCTAAAGATCAGCGCGAAGCGCGTCGCCATCTGATGACGACATCGAAGCATCAGTAATGGCTCTCATGCGAAATCAGTAACCTGAGCGAGAGAGGAAGAGTACAGGCGAAGGGAGAAAGACATTTCTCCCCGTATTTGATCACTTGTTATTCCCCAATGTATGTGAGGTTTATCTCCAGGTTTTTTGCAGGTGAGTTTAAACGAGCTGTAGCTTTAAATCATATGTGATGGTAGCTAGTTGCATCATCTGTTTTGTTGATGAAACCGTAAAGTTGTGAAGTGCTATTATAATGTTGATGGATTCTTCATAAGGCTTAATTTTATGCGTTTTCACTCTCGTAGCTAATTTTATTCGTCACATTCGGTGTGTTTTATGCTTTAATAATATGCATGTAATACATGTGTAACGCATTATGCACTGTAGTATCTAGTGCACGGAGTGTAAATAACAATACGAAGTTGTGCCTGGATTTATTTACAATTGGGGTTTTGTTCGTATGAGTGGCTTTGTGAAAATATGGATGCTCCATGTTGACGCACAGTCCAGTCCAAACGTCTGTGACTACTAGTGAAAATGTTTCTGGTTTGCATTTTTCTCATTTAATATAAAATAAATTGCATAACAAAGGGTAATGCCAGCCTAAAATTAAATTTAGAGCATCTTGCATCAGTGAAAGCAAGAGGTAGGAAATATACAATTTTGTTGATATTGAACATTTAGTGATTTCTATTAGAAGTAACATTTCTGTTACTTTTAACAGTCAGGAAGAGTAAAAAAGGAAGATGTTAGAAGTCTATGAGGAATTTTAGTTGTGTCCATGCATAGTCAGGCTTTGTCTGAGCTGAAGACACATTCAGCAATCAAAGAGTTATAATAACAAGCAATGGCGAATTAAAAAGCTTGCTGGGTGCCTCTAATTTCTTAAATTGTGCATGCATCCTTGTTTAATTTTCTCAAACTCGTCTCTTGAATTTCTTTGTATTTTGGACTGTTTTTGATCACATAAGGGATTTCTGCCCTTGTGTTCCTCAGGTTTGATTATTTAAAAAGTTTGTAAGAAAGTTTGGTGATCTGAGCTTATGTACCTCAGTGAATATTGCCAGAATTATCCATGAATTTTTCATTCAAAAACTGATGTGCAAGCTCCAATCTCCAATCAGTGAGGCCTATGAACAATACTTTTTATGGAAAGTAATGTGTTACGTTACTTTTGCGTTGCTTTTTAAATCTGGGCAGGGCTTGCTTGGTTTTTTTTTTTTTTATTAGAAAAACATTCGATTTTTAGCAAATGTAAAAGCCCTTTCACACCAAAATGAAATTAAGTGAATAAGCCTAAGGCTAAAGGAAAATTAAATTCACGTCTGTACAGCAGAACTGTAGGAAAAGAAAGTTCAACACTCTTCAGCAATGAGACAAATGAAGCACAAATGTTATTCTCAAGGAAGTTTTGCTTATTAGTAAACTGCAAAAAATGCTTTTCTTACTTAGATTTTTCGACATGTTTCCAGCCAAAATATCTACAAATTCTTAAATCAAGGAGGATTTTCTAGAGTAGATTTTCTAAGTAAAAAATGTCTTGTTTTTTTTCTGAAAACGAGTCAAAATTGTGTTTTTGCTTGAAACATGAAGTTCAACATTTAATTGATTTATTTTTATTTTGATATTTTGGCTGGAAACAAGACAAAAAAATCTAAATAAAGTATTTTTGCAGTATACGGTTGAATTGGATCAACAAAGGTCAGCAGCAAAGTCATTGGTTAATAAAATGGGATTAAATACATAAAGGAAACAAAAAGTAACGGGTGTGACTTTTTAAAAAAAAAATTAACTTAGATATTTTCTTGGAAATTAAAAAGTAATGCAATAACATTGGCTAGCATTTTCAGAAAAAGTGCTTTAATGTTAACAAACACAACTTGTAATTTTAATAATGCATTAGTAAATGCTAAAATTAACATTAAGATTAATAAACGCTGAAGAAGTATTGCTCATTGTGAGTTCATGTTATCTAATGTAGTTAACTAATGAACCTTATTGAGAAGTGTTGCCATCATTGATTTATGGGTCATGACTGAAGGATGAAGGAGCAAGGAAGCATCAATTTGAGTTTTGAGAAATCATATTGTGACCTTGAAGACATCTCTTATCTCTGACAAATACAGACGAGACACACAACAGCACACAACATAAGATTAGATTATAGCACCGGCAAAACTGATCACATGTCAAGAGGTCGCACCGTATGACTTGCATTAAACTGTGGATGTTACACGTGCAGCTCATTTATTACGAGTATGTGTTTAATTAGACATCTTATGACCATTTGTAATGGAGAGGTTAAATAAGCTGAAGCAAAGTATTTTTATTTTTTTTAATATTATCGCTTGCGTGTGATTACAGCTGTTTTGCAGTTGAGTGTAGTCTGACGTCCAGCTGTAGTGAATTATGCATTCATGTAGTCAAATTTTTTGTTCAGGGTTTAGGTGGTCCCTGTTTAACTGAATACTTGAATAGAAATTTTAATAGAACAGAGTGTTAAAGGAGAAGGTTTGGGGGGAGTTTAATTGCTATACTACAAAAGGGAAAGGGCACAATTTTTTAAAATGCTTTTCACTTTGCAAAACCTACAAAACAAAAAAGACAAAGTGGAAGGTCTTGCTTGAACACAGCATGTCTCTGATTTTGACACTGAAAAGGAGCCATTTGAGCTTCCAAGCCCATTACCTTCAAGTGCCTTATGTCACTCACAGCTGTGTTTGCCCTGAGACATCACTTTAGTGCTCACTGGAGTAATATGCTATTTTAAATCAAAGATGTCATTTTAGGATTCTGTTCTGTTATTAGTTAAATGCTGTATAAATAGTACTTTCAGTGGTGGCCAAAATGATAGAACACTACTATGTCCACCAGGTAAAAGTGGTTTTAAGTCAATTATTTCTGTCTTTTGCTGTAGTGTTAGTAGAAAATGTTAGTTCACATTTCCAAGCATTCATTTTGCCATTAATTGTAATAATTCAGTGAGATTTATGTTTGTGCAAAATAAGCCTCATAAGATGCTTTAAGAAACCTACAAAGCTTCCTGAAAAACTATGTACAAGTGTACCTAGGGCAAAAGCTGCTTTAAAGCAAAGTATGCTCACACCAAATGTTGATTTCTTTTAGATAATAGAAGTTAATTGATAAAGAAAATATATTTTTGACAGCGTTCTACATTTTACAACATTAGTGCTTAAAACTTTTAACAGTATCTGTAGCTTTGCAGGTAGGTTTCTTGAAGCATCTTGGAGATGTTACCACAGTTCTTCTGGATTTAGTCTGTCTCTGTTCTGTTTCTTCATGTCATTCCAGACAGACTGGAGGATGATGATGATGATGAGATCAGATTTCTGTGTGGAACACTGGCTGTTGTTAGACTCCTTGTGCAAGGATTATATCACTGGATTATTACAATTAATGGAAAAATGTAACTGACACACTACAGCAAAGGATAGAAATAACTGATTTAAAACCATTTTTTAGCTGGTGAAAATACTAGTGTTCTAATCATTTTGGCCACCACTGCATAGTAAAGTACTTATTTTGATAAGTTCTGTTGGCATAATAATTAATGAAGATGAACAATTGATTATTACATTTTTCTTAATATTGGGTGTAACTTAAACTGTGGTAATTGATAAAAAATCTGTAGTGACTGAAAAATGAACCAGTGGATTTCTAGTTCCCAGTGTTACTTTTTTAGGTCAGTTGCTGGTACCCATTAACTTCTATAGTGAATCAATAGTGACTGCAAAGTGTTTGGTTACCATCTTTAAAATATCTTTTGTGTTCAACAGAAAAATTTAACTTATACAGGTTTGAAACAACTTAAGGATGAACGAATGATGACTGAATTTTCTTTAGATTGTTATAAAAAGACTGTAAATGTTTTTAGAGTGCGACATCTTAAAATACCTATTTAGGGAGAGGGTTGTCTAGTGTCACAGTCACACAGAAATGAACAGAGCTTAAATAGATGAGTTTTACAATGAGTTATAAATAAAAAAACCATATAGTATTAAAAAAAATAAGGAAAAACTGTGTGTAAATGTTTGGTGACAGAATAGTATAAAAATAAAATATTAAAACAGACCTGGCATGGTGTAGATTTAATAGTGCTGGAGTGGATTCATAAAAAAAAAGTGGTGCAGTAAAAATACTGCGGAATTCATTTAACTGAAAACTTTTAATGAAAAATTAATTCTTTATAAACCTAAAAATAAAAATTTCTTGATGTCAAATAATTACTTTTGGACTAAAGTTTGAGCTGTTTTTGTGACATTCACTCATATATTTAATAAGTTATTTTGGGTAACACTTTTTTTTTATGGTGTTCATGTACTACATGTATTTACCCTAGTAATAGCAATAAATTATGCATAAACCCATGCAACTAAACCCAAACCAAACCCTCATCCTAATGCTAATCATATAGTAAGTACATGTAGTTAATATTACATTTACATTTAGTCATTTAGCAGATACTTTTATCCAAAGCGACTTACAAATAAGGACAATGGAAGCAATCAAAATCAACAATAGAGCAATGATGTTTTTTTTTTTGGTTAATTATATAATAAATAAAGAGGTAGAATAGAAAAAGAATAGAACAAGCTAGTATTAGAGGCCTTTTTTAAAATTTTATAATAATTGAAAAAAGAAAATGAATAAAAATAATACAAAAGATTAATTAATTAATTATATAATTTAATTATTAATATTAATAATTATTTATATTAATAATATTAATTGTAAGTAATAATATTATGAGTAATATTAATATTACTCAGTACTTAAAGGTATAATTACACTGTAACAAGGACACTGTAAAATAGTTTAACCTTATTTTTAATTATGTAATTCTTTGAATAACTTAGTAGCTCAATTGGAAAAATCACACTTCACAAGTGTTGTTTTTGTTTTGTTTTTCGTAAGCGCTAAGCAGAAGTGTTTCTCAGTGCTGAGTCAGTATGCTGTAATGTTTTGATACCATGGCAGTAACTTTTGACGGGGTTGGTTTCCTGTGAGCTGATTGGAGCAGGATATTATCTAAAGGCACACACACAAACATCCAGATCATATTGAGTGCTGTGCATGTTTTCAGTTTCATTTATACGCACCAAAGTGACACGTTTACACTTGAGCAAGGTAAGCAGTGCACATACAGAGCTTGGACTGAGATGTAAAATTACTTATTGTTTTTAATAATGTATTGAAATATTGTTTAAATGCTTTAAATATGAACTTAGGAGAGCAGTGTTCGCAGTTAATGCTAAAAAGGTTGTGTAATGAAAGGGAACATTGACATTATCACTAACAGGTTTCTTTATTGATTTTCTTTAGAAACAAAAAAGTCTTTTTGCTTTTTTGCATGTGTGATGACACTGTAAAAAAACAAAAATCAATTTGTTGAGTCAACTAAAAATAATTTGTTACCCTGCTGCCTTAAAATTGTAAGTTCAGTCAACTCAAATAAGTTTATTCAAGTTGAAATGTTAAGTTGTACTAAGTGACAACTTAGATATTTGAGTTGACTCAACTAAAAAATTGTTAAACTTAACAGCTGTGTTTGTTACTTGAACCAACTCAAATATGTACGTTGTCACTTGTCAAGTTGACGGAACTTAAAATTTTAAGGCAGCCACGTAACAAATTATTTTAAGTTAACTCAACAAATAGCTTTTTACAGTGTATGTGGTCTTGTTTGTGTGTTTTATTTTGGTTGGGTGCTATTTCCTGATTTGTATTTGGATTGCGAGCTTATTTGCTGGACGTCATGGCTCAATATACACAGCATCTGTAGTTTTCCACTGTTGTAGTCATTAAAAAGTCCTCAGAGGATTTACACATCAGATCTCATTACCTCCATTCAGTGTTAACAAGCTGTTGCTCCGGGCCCGTTGGAACATGTAGAGATAAATGTTAAGGAGAAAATATCCCAGTGCACCCTTATATTTCATATATGTTCAAAATAGTGTGATTCCTCTGAAAGAAGTGTCATGTGCACACCAAGATTACATTAAATTGATCATAAATGCAGTACAACATAATATACATTTTATTTTAATTTAGTTCCAAATGTAATTTATTCCTTTAATGGCAAAGCTGAATTTTCAGAAGCCAACATTTAAAAACATTTGTGCTGTTTTTATAATATCTGGACATACCCTGGACCACAAAACCAGCCTTAAGTCGCTGGGGTATATTTGTAGTAATAGTCAAAAATACATTGTATGGGTCAAAATTATTATTTTCTTTTATGCCAAAAATCATTAGGATATTAAGTAAAGATCATGTTCCATGAGGATATTAAGTGAATTTCCTACCATAAATGTATCAAAAGTTATTTTTTGATAAGTAATATGCATTGCTAAAAACTTTGGACAACTTTAAAGGTGATTTTCTCAATATTTAGATTTAAAAAAAAAAAAAAAAAAAAAAGACATTTATAATGTTTCAAATAAGTGCTGCTCCTTTGAATTTTCTATTTATCAAAAAAAAAAAACTTAATATTTTTTTTATACTGTTTAGCAGTAAAAACATTGATGATGATAATAATAATAAGAAGAAGAAAAAGAAGAACAATTACTAATAATAATTGAATACCAAAAAATAAGTGATAATTGAGCAGCAAATCAGCATATTAGAATGATTTCTGAAGAATGATGTTCTGAGTAATGATGCTGAAAATTCAGCTTTGATCACATAAATACATTATATTTTGAAATATATTAAAATAGAATAGTAATTTAAATATTTTACATTATTTAATGTTTTTTGAATCAAATAAATGTAGCCTAGGTGTGCATAAGAGATTTTAAATAAAATAATAATAAATCATAATTAATTTAAACTTTTGACTGATAGTGTGTGTGTATATATATGTGTGTGTGTGTGTGTGTGTGTGTGTGTGTGTGTGTGTGTGTGTGTGTGTGTGTGTTTGAGTAAAACAAGCTATAACAATACAAGTAAATAAAATGGCTAGCACTTTATTTTACAGCCCTGTTTTGCTGTAAATTGCGATAACTGGGTGATAACTAAGCTATGACAGGTATACGTTTAAAATATGTGATGAATGGTTTGTTAGGATAGGACATTATTTGGTTGACATACAACTGTTTGAAAATCTGGAGTCTGGGGGTGCGAAGAAATCAAAATATTGAGAAAATCGCCTTTAAATTTGTCCAAATGAAGTTCTTAGCAATGCATATTTATATCATGGGTATATTTTTGGTAGGAAATTTACAAAATATCTTCATGGAACATGATCTTTGCTTAATATCCTAATGATTTTTGTCATAAAAGAGAAATAGATTATTTTTATCCATTTTTGGCTATTGCTACAAATATACCTGTGCTAGTTAAAACTGGTTTTGTGGTCCAGGGTCGCATATAATATTGTTCTAAAATGGCATAAAGTGGCTGTTGCCCATTGTATACAACAAGAAATCTTTGTAGAATAAATCACATTGTACTTTGTATGTTTTAGATTGAAAATTAAATGGAAAGTTTGTCCCTATTGTAGACTTGTTAGGATTTGTTACTCAAAGCTCAGATCAATACAGAGTAATCCTTATTTGAAAGTAACTTGAATCTGAAAGTGAATTTCTCTCTGTGTCTGGTGTGATTTTTAGCGATGGCTGGACCGAGGCCTGTGGTGATGAGCGGACCGTCTGGAGCTGGCAAAAGCACTCTGCTAAAGAAGCTGCTCAAGGAGTTTGATGGCGTCTTTGGCTTCAGCGTTTCCCGTAAGTCACATACTGAAGTACAAATGCTGAACAGCAGTTCTTTTGTGGAAATTGAAAAGAAAAATAACCAAGAATTGTCTTTTAACAGACACAACGCGAAACCCCCGTCCAGGAGAGGAGAACGGCAAAGGTTAGTCTGTTTTTAAGGTTTTTCTGAAACTATCTTGTGCATTATCCTCACTGAACAAAAGCAACAAAATGAAATGCTTTCACAATGACATGCATGCATTTCATAAACGGCTAGTTATTTGAGTTACTAGTCAAACAGAGTGAAGTCTTAAGGCCTGTTCACAAGAAGACAAATGCTCGGTGGAGAAATATGGTGCATTTAAACATTTTAATTGGAATGAACAGCAGTTAATGTTACTGTTCAGGTCAACAAAACATTAACTTTCTGTCAGTGCAATAATTTTTCATACAGTAATAGCCTTGCTTTTGGTTGCATGCCCAGAACCGCTGCCAAGTGACTCATAAACACAATGTTTTACATTTGTCAGTGGAAGAATTCAGACCCAGTTTGCTTTTTCTATGCTACTGTATTTGGAGCCATAATAAGCGGGTGTCAGAAACGGAAAGTTGCGCAGTGCTGCCCTTGTGTTTTTATTGCAACATTAAAACAATGAAAACAAAATAAAAGGCATTTATGTCAAATATCAGTCATGGCACTACATTTTGAGACAAACATTAGTATATTATTTAAAAAATAAACACATATGTTTACCCTCATTTTAATAAGCAAATAGCATATGATTTTTTTTTGTTTGTTTTTCCATACATTCTACCTACTGTAAAAGGGAAATTGCATTTCTTTCATCTGTTTGTTTTTTTCCACATTAGTCTGATACAAATGGCAATGTGAAATTTTTTTTTCAAGTTTTTGTGCCAAACATTTGTGTTGGTGAGAACAGGCCTTTAGCTGTAGTTTCTTATACAGTAAGGGGAAAAAATATTTGATCCCCTGCTGATTTTGTGTGTTTGCTTACTGACAAAGAAATAAACAGTCTGTTGACACAGGAGATTTTCAAAAGAGAATTAATTCATGAATCTGTGGTATGTGGTAATGACTGAGCGTTAAAAAAATTGACTGACACAATGATGAGCTAAAAACAGGGCTTTAGCTATGTGCATAAATGAAGCACTCAAATAAATGCTTTTTTTACTGGTATTCTGGCTTCTCAGTCAAAGTTATGTCAATGAAAAACATATTTTCTGAAAAATTCCCTTCTTTTTCAGACTATCATTATGTTACCAGGGAAGTAATGAAGACAGCAATAGCAAATGGTGAATTCATCGAAAATGCTGAATTTTCAGGGAACATGTATGGAACAAGGTACTGTTCTCCAGTTGGAGTCTTGTGCACTGCAAAAATGCTTTTCTTACGTGGAATTTTTTGCCTTGTTTCCGGCCAAAATATCAAAAAATTCTTAAATCAAGAAGGATTTTCTAGACAAGTAAAAATTATGTTTTCAGAAAAAACAAGTCAAAATTAAGTGAGTTTTTACTTACTCCATTTGCAGATTATTTGGCTTGTTTCAAGCAAAAACTCACTTAATTTTGACTTATTTTTTCTGAAAACAAGACAGTTTTACTGGTCTAGAAAATCCTTCTTGATTTAAGATTTTTTAGATCTTTTGACTGGAAACAAGGCAAAAAAATCTAAGTAAGAAAAGCATTTTTTGCAGTGTTTTATGTAAATGGACTATATGAAAAATACTATTTCATAATTTTATCTGTAATGTATGAAGTTTTACTCTCAAACTGTGTGAAAATCAAAGCCCTATATCTAAATAAGTTGTTACAAATTTGAGGTTGACATAAAAAAAAAAAAAAAAAAATGAGTTTAAAAATTAGCCAAACTTTGCCACATGAAATTTGCTTCCCATTAATTTCCAATGTGGTCATTTTTGACTGCACAATGTACAATGTGCCTTTTTTCAGGACAATTTAATATTTTCAAATAATGTCCTTTACCAAGTTTCATACAATTCTGCTAAAGTAAAAAAAAATCAATAAAAATATAATACAAAATATTCTGTCAAAAATGACTGAACAGCACCTGAAGGTTAATTAGGTTTGGCACTAAACTCTGCAGAACAGCAGCTGTCCATGAGAAGATTTGGAAAAACCTGAAACCTTGGATCATTTTACTGACTTTTTTGTTTATTCAGTTGACTTGAGTGACATTAAATATTTTTAATTATATTATTTTCAACAGCCAAATTCTCCAAACACATCCAGCTACACAATCTTGATCTGATTCCAAATGAGGAAATCATTATAATGCAGCCAAAGATAATTAATGGGAACATAAATGATTACTATACCCCCCCAAGTCTTTAGTTCAATTGTCATGTGACAGAAGCAATAAATAAATTGTTCATGAACGAACAATGACTAATGTTGTAGAGAAATACTGTATATATGCAGGAATCTATATGTAATTGTAACTAACATTATTTTTGCCCTGTTCACAGTAAAGCAGCTGTACAGGCTGTTCAGGCCAAAAATTTGATTTGCGTTTTGGACATTGACATGCAGGGAGTGAAGAACATCAAGAGAACAGATCTCAACCCCATCTATGTGTCCATCCAGGCCCCGTCAATGGAAATCCTGGTGAGAAATACTGCAAATCATCTATCTCAATCCAAACATTTGTCATGTCTTCTGAAATTAATAACTTTATTTATTTAGGAAAAACGATTAAGGGACAGAAAAACTGAATCTGAGGAAAGTCTACAAAAACGTTTACATGCAGCCAAAGTTGACATGGAAATAAGTAAGTGTTTGTTCCTATACTAACAAATTACTATTTGTAATAAAATACAGCAATTTTTTTTCCACATCTGGAATATCATGCTAACTATTGTATATTTATATTTCAGGTAAAGAGCCAGGTTTATTTGATGTGGTGATTATCAATGATGACCTTGACGTAGCGTATGGGAAATTAAAAGATGTTCTTCTTGAGGTAAAATTTTAGTGTTCAACACTAGAGGCCAGATTTACTAAATTAGTCAGACCGCAATCCTATAAAACCACCAGTGTAAAATTGAATACTTCCTCCCATAAAATTTCCATCTGAAAGGGAAAATCCTACAAACGCATATGCAATGAAGTCAACTGCAAAAATAGCCGTCTTTGCATGTCTTTAATGCAAAAGAGGGTTTGTGCTGGAGCAAGCTGTTGGTAAATCTGGCCACAGGAGTATAAAAACTTTGACAAAAACACCACTGTATCGCAGTATCAAGCTAATAAAAGTGCAAGTAGTTTAATTTTTAATCAACATCCTTCTGAAAAAAACACACAGAGGCATATTTCAGCTTCAATTTTGGTTTATTTGAAACAAAGAAAATTTGAGCAATTTTATTTAGGATTTTTTTTTTACAATATCAAACCCTTATGCGATTTATAGCTTGTTTATTATTTTCCAATACTACTTTCTATTTTATGTTGCTTTTTTTGTTACTCTAAATAAAAGCCCGTTTCCATCATGGGCTAGAAAGGTAAATTGGGACTTGATATCTTGATATCACTATTCAGACCTTTCTTCTTGCAATTGTGAGTTTTATATCTTGCATTTCTGACTTTATAATGCACAATTGTGAGTTATAAAATCAGAAACTTGCAATTGTAAGAACATGTCAATGGTGAGCTGACTTTTTCCTTCAGAATTGGACTGATTGAGTTTATATACTGAAAATTAAATTTTTTTTACTAGAAGTAACTGTTTTCTATTTTAAATATATTTTAAAATATAATTTATTCCTGCGATTTCAAAGCTGAATTAGCATCGTTTAGCAAGTTCAGAAGAACAGCATTGATCTAAAATGTAGAGGACGAATGATATTGGATTTTACCGATAGTTAGGTTGGACCACTCTGGCCGATACGATTAATCGACCGATAGTTTTTAAAATGAATACTGAATGGAAACTAAAACAGTGGTCTACTATTTAAAAAAGGGACTGAACCATACTTTATAAATGACTAAATGTATTAATGTTAATTATATATTTTAAAATATCAGTAAATGTTGAAATTAACAGACTAACAAGGAACAATACTTACATTCTACAGCTTGTATTAATCTTAGTTAATGCTACAAATGGACTCTTATTGTGAAGTGTTGCCATTTCATATCAACAGTCTTTAAACATCTACACAAAAGCCATAGTATTGAAATGACATCATATGGATATTGTATGTGTAGTCCCACAGTTTAACTGCTTCTATTCAGACGCGTAATATTCAGGTCAAACAGTGGTCTAAAACTGTTTATTTAATCACCAGACAGACATAAGTTTACTTCAAGAATGATCAAAAAGCAGCATAAATGAGTTTGAAGTTCGGTTTTTAAAACAACAGAGCAAATGGAAAGAGAAAGCCCAAACTATGTTATAGCTCTCTATATGAAACATACAGACTTTATTAGAGCCACAAAAAGACAAACGTTTTGCTAAAAATGCACAACACACACAATCTTCCAGCCCATGGTGAAGTCTTTATGTACATTACGTCGATTTGGGACAGATATGATGTATTCAATGTAAAACTCTGTGATGCGGCAGGATTTCTGTCGGCTGAATGAACACCATTTGCTGTCTCACATCACTAGCTTTACCAGCTGGATATAAACTAATGCAAATAGATTGTAACAATCGTGACATTTGGGTTGGACCTACTGTTTTGCTCACATTGTTTTAACCTCTTGAGGTGCAGCTAATGTTTGCTTCCTCTCAGGCTTGATGGCAAACATACCGCTGTGCTTTCTCTACTAATGCAGCATCTAGTCAACAAAGTACTTACTAAGTAATGTTTTAAATCCGCATCTGAAGTGTCCCGCTGTGTTCAGCACACAGTATCACGCGTGTAAACAAACAGCACGTGTAGTCAGTGATTTTCGCCTCTAGAGGCTGCTCTCATCATACATATCTATGACTCTCAAACTGTTTAATGACAACAGAGCGTTCTCAATAGTTCAGCCAATCAACTATCGGTGACGATTAATCGTCAAAACTGATACATCGGTCAACCTCTACTAAAATGGTAATCTTTTGCAATATTAAAAATGTCTTTATCATCACTTTTGATCATTTTAAAGCATCCTTGCTAAATAAAATAATTAATTTCAATTTCTATAATTTCTTTGAAATTAGAAAAAAAGTTTAAAAATATTACACTGAGTGCAAGCTTTTATATGGAATAGTGTGTGTTGTTACAAAAGCTTTTCATTTCAGATAAATGCTGATCTTTAAATGTTTTTCAGGACTCTTTGATGAATAGAAAAATACACTCAACTGTTTTAAATATTGATAATCATTTTAAAAAAGTTTCTTGAACAGTAAATCAGCATATTGGAATGATTTCTGAAGGATCATGTGACACTGAAGACTGGAGTAATGATGCTGAAAATACATTTTAAAATGTTCCACAAAACCATCATAACAGTCTCTATTTCTTCATCTGTGTAACAGCTAGTTTTATGTGTCATCTCTCATGCAAGAATATTTCACTCGGTAAGTTCCTCATTGTTTCTCCTCCTCGAACAGGAAATTCAAAAGGTCAGAGGCGCCAACAAATCGTAGACAAGAGCACACCTGCGAACCACAGCGACCTCTTTCTCCACTTCCAGCTTCAGCAGAACGTCTTCAAACCTCAACATTCCACCCAGGAAAGACTCTCTGAGGTTCAGTCGATACTCCAACACCGCTGAATGTCAAATATATTCATTACTATATGGTGCAGGTTAACATTTATATATTCCAGGTTTATTTTTTTGACCATGTACGTTACGTAATTCCTGGGCTAAAGGTCAGAAATGTGTAGACGTGTAACCAAGAAACACTCGAAACTCTCAAGTCCTTGTTTTTGAAATGTTTTCGTTTTGATATTTTTTCTTTGACATTTTTTATAACAATGAAAGAGACACAATACAGATAACAGATTTTATATATCTAGCTAGCATGTTCACTAATTTATTGTTTTTTTATTTTCTATGCTGATCTTTTATAATAACTCACCGATTCTGTCTTTGTTGCTGGTGTAAAACACAATATTTAAACATTCAGGTCTATTATCTGCACATATGAGCAGTGCGGCACACCTGCTTTCATTCATATAATTGCATCTGAACGTCAGACGCTTGGTTTCTCAACGAATAACTCATTTTTAAATGAAGGAAATGGTTGCGTCTCATTCTCTGGTGTCCTGAAGTGCATAATCATGTTTCCATACACATTGCACGCATGTTGCTCAGATTAAGCTTTGTAAATAAGGATATTTCACTTTAATATGTTTACCAGCTTTGAACATTTTTTTTAAAGGGTTTTAGTCTTTATTAGGCAGCTTATAAACACAGCCACAAGTCTTTAGGAGACATTATTGATGTTTTTAGTCTTATACAGCTGATCTTGAGTAGATTTTCAGATCTATTAAATGTGACCATGAAATATTATGAAAACCAAAGTAATGCATAATTTTAAAATTAAACTATATTTTACAGGCACAATTCATACCATTATGTTTATTAGCTAAACAAAACAATGGGTTTGGTCATTTGACCCACTGATTAAAAGTGATTAAACATGATAAAATACTCCATTTCAAATGATGAGCTAAATCGTGACTCCGGTCCACCTGGTATGATGTATAACAATAGTTTTAGTGAGTTTTAAAATGTGCTCTCATGATTTTCTATTGAGCACACACTAGAAAGTCGTCTTAAAGTTTATATTTGTTTCTCCCAACCTTCAAAGTACTGTATGTCAGAAAGATGTAATATAATGTACCTTGTGACGTGTAGGCATAAAAATGAATTGTGAAGTTTATCAAAAAGGTTTTCCTAAAATTGCACAGGTTTAAGGAATCAGAGAAACCCAAACTACCAGCTGTTTGTGACATCTAGAAGTTTTTATTTTAAATATGTTATGTTTATGTTAATAATGTCATGCCAGGGTTTGGATTCCATGGTTTGCTGTCTCTAGGTTTTTCTTACAAAACAACAGAACCTGTTTTAGAGTTTTGTTTCATTCCTTGGTGCATCTTAAGCATTTCCTGGAAAGAAATCTGCCCAATGTTATGGTGGTGACTGTGATATCTGAGAAATGCATTTAATGTCTCAACCAATATTTTCTTTTTTATTCTATAACTATTTACATGTACCGTGCAAGTGTAATAAAACTACACCATTACAGTAAACTCTGTGACTGTCTGTTAATCATTAGAAATATTTCTATATATGTTATTTAATTTTTTTTTTTCAATTTAGGCACTGATACAGGCCATGGGTCTGTTTTAGCTTTAATGTGTTAGATATAATTATGTGATACGTGTACAGTATCTCACAAAAGTGAGTACACCCCTCACATTTCAGCAACCATTTTAGTAGATCTTCTCAAGGGACAATACTATAGAAATGAAACTTTGATATATTTTAGAGTAGTCAATGTGCAGCTTGTATAGAAGTATAGATTTACGGTCCTCTGAAAATAACTCAACATACAGCCGTTATTGTCAAAATAGCTGGCAACAAAAGTGAGTACACCCTAAGTGTCAATATTTTCTGTTAGCACCATTGTTATCTGGCACTCCCTTAATCATCCTGGGCATAGAATTGATCAGAGCCGCACAGGTTGTTGCTGGGATCCTCTTCCACTTCTCCACAAAGACATCACAGAGCTGCTGGATGTTAGACACATGGTGCTTCTCCACCTTCCACTTGAGGATACTCCACAGGTGTTTGATAGGGTTCAGGTCTGGAGACATACTCCACCACCTTTAGCTTCAGCTTCCTCAGCAAGGCAGCTGTCATCTTGGTGGCGTGTTTAGGGTCATTATCACGTTGAAAAACTGCCGTTCGGCCTTGTTTCTAGAGGGGAGGCATCATGTTCTGGTTCAGAATGTACAGTACATAATGGAATCCATGTTTCTCTCAATGAACTGCAGCTCCACAGGACCAGCAGCACTCATGAAGGCCCAGACCATCATGCTACCAGCACCATGCTTAACTGTAGGCAAGACACAATTTTCTTGGTACTCCTCAGCAGGGCATCGCCACACATGCTGGACACCATCCGAGCAAACAAGCTTATCTTAGTCTCATCAGACCTCAGGACATGGTTCCAGTAATTCATGCTCTTGGACATGTTGTCTTCAGCAAACTGTTTGCAGGCTTTCTTGTGAGCCAGCTTCAGAAGAGGCTTCCTTCTGGGACGATGCCCATGCAAACCGACTTGTTGCAGTGTGCGACATATGGTCTGTGCACTGACAAGCTGACCTTCTACTTCTGCTGTTCTCAGAATTGCAAGTTATATCTAACAATACTGATTTAATAACTCGCAATTGCATGATATAAAGTTGAAATTGTAAGATATAAACTTGCCATACTAAGAAAAAAGTCTGAATTATGACGCAATTCTAAAAAAAAGGATTGCAACTTTATATTTGAGAATTGCGAGTTTATTTTTTTTTAGAATTGCGACGTTGCCTCAATTCTTACGTTGTAACGATTCTGACTTCTATAACTTGCAGTTGCGATTTTATATCACACAATTCTGACTTCATTTCTTGGAATAGCAACTTTATTTTTCACAATTGCGACTTTGTCTCTCAATTCTGACCTTTTAACTCGCAATTGTGAGTTTATGTCACATGATTCTGACTTTTACAATTTGCAGTTGTGATTTTATATCACACAATTCTGACTTCATTTCTTGGAATTGCAAGTTTATATTTCATAATTCAAAATTTAATAAATGAGAAAAAAGCAGTTACAACATATACTCAACAAATTTTTTTTTAAGAAAAAAAGTCAGAATTGTGAGTTTATATCACACGATTCTGACTTTAATAACTTGCATTTGCAAATTTATATCACACAATTCTGACTTAATTTCTCATAGTTGTGAGTTTATATCTCATAATTCTGACTTCACAACTCGCAATTCTGAGAAGAAAAAAAAAATCACAATTGTGACTTTTTTTTCTCGGAATTTACAGTTCACAAATACTGACTTTTTTTTTTTTATTCAGTGGCCAAAATGGGCTTCCATAGTTAACCCTTTGTTAACAGAATGTATTTTTGCCAAAATGTGTATTTTTATTAGAATTTCAATATTTCACCCTCATTTCCTAAATTATATATATATATATATATATATATATATATATATATATATATATATCCCACATACTAAATGCTATTAAAGGGGGGGTACAATGGTGTTTCGTATATTCAGAGTTGTTAACAGTGTTAAAGAGTTGGATTCTCATGCTAAACATAGCCAAAAGTTTAAAAAAATTATTTGGACAAATGACAGAGAATTTCTTTGCCGAAAATCTTACTTCCGGGTTGGTACAAGTTTCGGCTGATTTTTTTCGATCGTGGCAGTAATGACGAATGACGAACTATTTATATGAGCATTTCTCCCGGAAAAGCGCGTCCGCGGCGCCCGCGATCACGTCGGTTAGACCGTGAGAAAGAGTGCGCCTTCAACGTGCTTCATTCGGCTGCACTCTGCAAGGGATTCATTCGGGAAGAATGTCTCTAAAGAAGTGTGGTTATGGTTGTAAGGCAAAGATAACTTTGCTCAGCTTCCTGAAGAACCCAGCGTTAGGTGAACAGTGGATACAGTTCCTTTTTCCGGGGCAGCAATGGAGTTTAGCAAGTATGTGTTTCATATAACGTTACGAGGACCAGTTCGACGCTGGATTTTCACATTGTTTGATACTGAAAGACAGAGCGGTCCCAGCTATAAAAGATCCCGGTAATGATTCACAACTGCAGATGGTAACTGAAACAGCATCAAACGTCTGTTTTATTGGCAATTCTAACCTGATGGTCGAATTTAGCTCCGCCCACGGCGTGCCTCCAGAAGTTCGGCTTTTTCCGGAGAAAATCAGAAAGCTGTATTTTTCTTTCATAAATATAATAAAACTAAAGACTTTTTGGAGATATTAAGGATACATTACTACTCTATAGGTACTCAGGATTAACATGAGATTAGGTGAAACTGTGCATGTTATGTACCCTTTAATAATCATTAAAAAAAAAATCGGCTTAGCATTTTGTATATGGAAAATAATTGTTTTTGTGTATAAATTAAAAAAAACAACAGTGGCATTATGTCATTTAAAGGGTTAAAAGGTTTTTTTTAGCTATGAACAGAACAGAAAAAGTTTTTTTGACATTTTTAAATGGGCATACAGGGGTTAAGAAAGTGAATGGAAAATTCTCATTTTGGTCTGATATTGCAGTGCGTTTGTGTCTGTGGACACATTCATTGTAGCTTAATATTTAGCCTGCTGATGAATGTATCCGGTCACACTTTCGCTTGCTGCTTATTAATTATAAGTAGTTGTTAAGTTTAGGTATGGGGCAGGATTAAGAATCTAAAATATGGTCATGCAGAACAAGTCATTAATATGTGCTTTATGTGTGCTAATAAACAGCTAATATGCTAGTAATATGCATGCTAATAAGCAACTAGTTAATAGTGAGAATTGGTCACTAAACTAAAGTGTTACCAAACATCCTTTGTGAATGTTTGGTTGACATTCATTTACATAGAGGAGTCATAGTGGAGTGGCAAAACATTATTTCTATTTATTCCAGGAGATGGCTGGTTTTAATGAATTATTAAAGCTTTCAACTGAACACATTCTAGTACTTAAATGTATTAAAATATTTTAAACAACAATCAAGCAGGTTTCCACAAGTTTTAAGATTGTGAGAAACAAAAAGGTACAATACAAAAGTGCAAAACGTAACATTTTCAAATGAGAGGCAAAGTTCAAGAAACATAGCTAATATTCATATCAGCAACACTGAGATGATAACTGAGACCACCAACTGCTCAACACAATGGATCATGTACTGTACGGCTGAACTGAGTGGCGTTTTAAAGCAGGCTGTGAATCTTCTGGGTGTCAATCTGCTTGTTAGAAATTATGTTCTACAAATGTTTAAATTGCTTATGATCTCACAGTGTCTCAAAGCACACAAGTGGTGTAAAAACTAAAAAGACTCACCTTGATACTTACTTCCCAAACAATACTACAAGCCTCCTCAACTCCACAGGCTAACTGATGTATGAGATTGATACCCAGTGTCATTTAAAAATGGTAATAAATTAGACACTGTAAAATCAGCTTGAGAGCGGAGATGAGTGATATGCTGCTGGATGTGACTATGTGGCCTGTCAGAGCACAGCTACACCTCCATCACAGCGGCTGGTGATCATGTTACCGATTTCGGTCCATGTGTCCAGGTGGGGGTCATAGATTTCGACCGAGTCTACAGTGACCGGTGCTGAAAAGTCCCGGCTAGAGGTCCGACCTCCCACCGCATATAACAAACCATTAACGGCCGCAACCGTTACTCCAGCGCGCGGGACGGCCATCGGCGCCACCTCCACCCACTTCTCCTAGAACAACAGAGGCATATACTGCATTAAACATTTTTTGAAGATATGTTAATCTGAAACTAACGACTGTTTTAATAATCCATTAATCTGCCGTCTATTTCTTCAATTAATCAGATAAAAATGCAAATATTATTATTACAATTTTAATTAAAAAAACATTATTAAAATGTTATTCCACATCCATTCCAGTGTTATCCTCCAAACAATGTGCAATTTGAAGGCTATGAAACCAGTTGTGAATGTGTCTGTTGTTGCTAGTTTACATCTTAAAATTGTGTTAATATCTCAAAATTCCAGCATAAACAGTGAGATATAAACTCACAATTCCAACTTTTTACTCATAATTATGGGTTTCTCACAGTTATGACTTTTTTACTTGTAATTTTCTCGCAATTCTGACTTTTTTCTCAAAATTACAAGATATAAACACAACTGAGAATTTGTAAGTCTTAATTGTGATATACAAAGTCACAATTCTGACTTTTTTCTAAGAATTAAAAGATAAATTCACAGTTGTATGTTTGTATCTTGTAATTTTGAGAAAAAAGTCAGAATTAGAACTTAGTATATTGCAAATTCGACGTATAAATTTACAGTTGTATGTTTGTAAGTTGAAATTGCAATATACTTTTTCTCAAAATGATGACAGACAAACATAAAATTATGAATTCATAAGTTTAAATTGTGATATACAAAGTTGCAATTATGACTTCATTACTTGCAATTTTCTTGCAATTCTAACTTTTTCTCAAAATTACAAGATATAAACAATTGTGAATTTTCTAAATTGTAATTGCTGTATACTAAGTCACAATTTTGACTTTATTACTTGCAATTTTCTCAAAATTCTAACTTTTTCTCAAAATTACAAGATATAAATACACAACTGAAAAATTGTAATGTCGTAATTGTGATATACAAAGGCAATTCTGACTTTTTTCTCAAAATTACAAGATAAATTGTATGTTTATATCTTCTAATATCGAGAAAAAATTCAGAATTGGAACTTAGTATATTGCAAATTCGACTAAGTTGAAATTGCAATATACTCTCTCAAAATTATGACAGAAACGTATAATTATGAATTTATAAGTTGCAATTATGAGATATAAACATACAATTGTCAATTTTTAAGTCAGAATTGTGATACAGTCAAAAATTCAGACTTTTTTCTCAAAATATATAAAATATATTCTCAAAAGATATAAACAATTGTGAAGTTGTAAATTGTAATTGCAATATACAACTTTGCAATATACAAAGTCACAATTTTGACTTTATTGCTTGCAATTTTTTTGCAATTCTAACTTTTTCTCAAAATTATGAGATGAACACAATTGTGAAGTTATAAATCGTAAATGTGATACAAAGTCAGAATTCTGTCTTTTTTTCTCAAATTTATGAAATATAAACAACTGTGAATTTTCTAAATTGTAATTGCAATATACAAAGTCACAATTGACCTTATTACTTGCAATTTTTTTGCAATTCTAACTTTTTCTCAAAATAATGAGATATAAACATACAATTGAGAATTCCAAATTGTGATACACAAAGTCACAGTTCTGTCTTTTTCTCAAAATAACAAGATATAAACATATAATCATTGAGAATTTACAGTCGCAATTCTGACTCTTTTTTTTTTTTCAGAATTGCGAGATATGAACTCGTTTTAAACTTGAAGTCTTGAACTTTCAATTGTGAAATATAAACTCCAAATTCTGAAAAGAGAAGTCTGAATTGTGAGATGTAACCTCACAATTGCAAGAAAGTCAAAATTGTGAGAGTTGCAATTATCTCTTTTATTTTTTTATCTTTTAAAATACAGTTACTTGCCTTACATGTAGAATTGTTTAATGTCCAACAACAAATATTTCAGCAAAATGTATTAAGTCTGAATTATCGTGCTCTATTCTATTGTAATCTGTCTGTTTGACACGCATGTGTTTGCTGTACAGCGTGTCAAAACGCATCTCAAATGCTTTAAACAGCACAAGCACCTGACAGAACGAGTTGAATCAAACTACATGCTTGTGATTTTGTTTGAAGAGTTAATATACAGACTTCTCATGTTTAGGACAACTCGGGTTGTGGGCTTCTCCTGCAGAAGCTCACTTTATGTCCACCTCTATATGTCTTATGTGTTTTGTCTATAGAAATGAGTTAGTCTTTAGCGTAAAGTGCCGTAACCAGAAGATGTCTTCCGTGCATGGCGTGAAGATGCGATTAATCACTAATCAAATTTGTCCGGTTATTTTCATTATCGATTAGCTGATGCAGGCCTATATGGACCAGACTTTATGGGGTTCTAACCTCCTCTAGGCAGTACTTTTCCACTGTGTCCAACGATCCCAGAGCCTCATTCCAGCCTCCTACAGCGTAGATGCAGTTATTGAGACTAGCTACACCCACGTACGCCCGACGGGTCACCATCACAGGCAGGGCGCTCCAGCGGCGAGAGATGGGATCGTAAACCTCAGCCGAGCGCAGCTCTGTACCCTCATCACTGATGCCACCAATCACATAGATGAAGCCTGGAACATTTCACACAACATGCTGAAGACAAGAGCATGGAGCCTTTTTTCATATTTACATGTTGCATTTAAAGTATGCAGTGGTTATTGGTTAACATCCCCTCCCTGCAGAATAGAGTGCTGCAGCGATTATGTATTTTTTTGTAGGCAGTACTGGATAATAACTATCTGGATTAGAAAATGAGATTCCAGAAATGAAGTGCTTGTAAATAGATTATGCTTGTAATCAGATTAGTTACTTTTCTATAGATTACATAATTACATACTGTATGCACACGAGAGTAAAGTTTTTGATTTTGCACAAAATATTCTACACAAGTGTTTCAGTTTTGATTGGTTTTATTTTAAAAGGACTTTTTTGTTGTTTTTTTATTTTATATTTTTATTATTTAATTAATCAATTGCTTTTTATGAACTCACAAACCTCAGTTTAGGAAACCCTGGCATACTGTGATGTTTAATACATTTTATTATTTAAAAAAAGAAAAATGAATAAAGAATGGAATAAGTTTCCTTATGAGTCATGTCAAAGGTAATATAAAAGTAATCAAAAAGTAGTTACAAAACCTTACAAATATGTATCGCCTAATACTGCATGTGTAATGTGTAAAGCACTGTAGGTAGGCCAAAACTTTAAATGAGTTAGCATTGCAGCACTTCCAGTCATCATAAAGTCAGTCAGAGGTTTTTTTTAATGTGTTTTTGGTGAAATGCCTGTAATGATGTGTGGTTAACACAAGTTTAAATGATTTTCATGATTTATTCTACCACACAAAATACATAATTGTGTTTTTTTTAAAGCTTTTACTTAAAAAAAAAAAAGGCAGTTAATAAGAGGTTAAATGGGACTACAAAATGTGTGAGAATTATTGCGCTCTTGCAAACTATCTATCTTGCAAAACTTTCAGGGAAAATGTTTTAAAATAAAGACAGAAAGAGTTTTTGGAAGCATAGATGGAGATGTTGAAGTCATTCGATCATGGTGTAGTTTGTTTAAGCTTTAAAAGTCATAAAAGATTCACAAATTCATTGGTGAAGATTATCATGGCGAACAAAACGAGTAAGAATCATGAACTTTTGTTTGCCATAGAATTTATTTTCTAAAATAATCGAAAAACCAGTAAAAAAAAAAAAAATCCAGTTGGGTTCTTGTCGTGGGAACCAGGGTGATGCGAACTACAAAAAAACATGCAATTGTTGCAGCACTAGTGATGTTTGATATGTGAACAAATTCAGTTCTTTTTAGTGACAACGAATGAACTTTGAAACAAACTGCATGTTTAAGTCCAACATATTAAAACTTAAAAAGTAATTTATCAACACGGTTGAGTTCTCCATGAAGACTTACCTTGCAGCTCACAGCAGCCAAAATAATATCGAGGAACAGCCATGCTCCCAATAACCTCCCATTTATTTTCTTCTGGATCATATCGTTCCATGGTCTTCCCAATTTCTGAGCCAATCCAGCCACCTGAAACCATAACCATTTACATTCATGCTAGAAACTTTAATGCAAATCAACATACTGTATATTGCCCTCAATGTGTACATTTTATTAGTGCATGCATTGCCAGGGGACACATAATTTTGGCGTTTGCAAGAGCTATGCTCTATTGAGCTGCAGGAATGTTGCTAAACAAACTTACAAATCACATGAACATAAAGAAAGACACAAACTTTATACTATTTCAGGGCTCTACACTTTTTATTTATTTATTTATTTATTTATTTATTTTTTAAGGAGCACCTTCTAATCAATAATCAAAAAATCTGACCAAAAATTAGCCTTCCCATTACGAGCTAACATTTGACTTCTTAAAGTGATTTACAGGGGAATTTTGTTTTTACGTTTGTAATGCCAATTTGGCAACTTTATCATCTTTTATGTCAAATTATTTTATATTTTTAAGCTTTTTAAAATTTCTAATTACGAAAACAGTAGAATAAGAATATGTTACCAATCAAATAGAATCAGCATTAACAAAATTAATTTGTACTACAGAGGTGCACAGAAGAACACAAAAGTGGCTTGTAGGTGTATTTTCATGTTTAATGAGGCTCAGAGGTGGCATGAGTGCAATCAAATTCATAAATTCATTTTGAGAATAATGTTTTAAATATAAAATTTTGAATACAGAAATAAGTTAAATAACTGAAAAGATACTTTGAAATGAAACTAAATCTGCCAGTAGGTGGCAGCAAGTCACTGATGTAATTACTGAATCATATCATTCATTTGATTCGTTCGAACAGTTGATTCATTCAGGAATAAAGCAAGTGACTGTCTTTATGAATGGGAAATTGATTCATTGACTCACTAGATTCGTTTAAAAATGCATGTTCATTCATAAACGAAACGCCGCTGTGTTTGAATGGAGATGCGAGGCGGCTCAGTTGTGACTTGTTTCAGACCATTTTTGACGATGAAATAGAGCAAAATCAGGCAATAGTGTTATAGTGAGACAATGTAAGCCACTTCTTGTTTATTTAACCATTGTATTAAATCAATATCTCATTTACAAACTCCCTTAAAAATCATTAAAAGCTGTCACTCATCTTAGTTCATCGCAATCTCACAGTTCCATTATAATCAACGAAGCTCTCTACACTGCACAATGAATCTCTTATTTACACTCTCTCTACACTTTGTTTATTAAAGGATTCGTGAGATATGTCTGTGATACATTATTCAATATTGCAAAAGAAGGTAGAAACCTTTGGAGCTCCCCTCAGCGCAAACACTAATATGTTGATCGGGTATAATATTTTTTCATAGTCGCACGCAGTATTTTGCGACTGAAATGGTTACACTGTAGAGCCCTGTATTTCCCGTGCTTTTAAATTGTTTTATTAATATATTTTATACATTTGTGGTGTTTGAATATGCTATTTTTGATGCATTTCAGGTTGTGCTGCTAAAAGAAAAAAAGTAACTGTTTATTTGTGCTGCAATAACCTGCCTTTTCAAGGCAGACTGACTGACATTGCCTAAACTCAACCTGCTGGAAAGCATCGAAATTTGCATACCAAGTGCGTAAAGAGCTCCATGACAGGAACAAACTCCAACCCCACAGCGTGGATAGTTCAGAGACGCCACTGCTGCCCACTGCTTGGTCACTGGGTCATACCGCTCCGTGCAGTCGAAAATCATGGAGTCCTTTTCTCCTGTGCAATACAAGATGGCTGTATGTTAAGCACTGTCTTCTAAAAAATTCACCAATTACTATTTTGAAGCTGAACGAAGGTCTAATGGGTTTGGAACAACATGAGGGTTTCCCTTTAAGTTAATTGCTGTGCGGTTGCTAGTTTGTTTTAAGTGATTAAATAGCTAAAAAGCATCCTTTTTTAGCATCCTTTCTTGCTACAAAGTTCTAATAATCATTCTAATTCTGTGAGAATAAGCAAAGTCCCTTTAGGCAAGTCATTCCACCTGGCAGCCATCTTTAAAATGTGTCTTGGGCATGCAAACATCTCTTTGAATGGGGAAACATCAAATTCTCCAAAACTGTTCACCAAGTTTATGATTAAATTTCATATTTGAAATCACCAGTGAAATCTGACAAGAACCGCCTCATAAATATGGTTCCTTGTGCTCCAATAGCGTTAAAAAAATGCTAATTTTCAGGCTAGATCAGCTAGTGCGCATGCGCAGTACTGAGCGCACATCTTATTAGAACGGCAATTGTTTCTATAGCAACCGGGACGTGCTGACTTTACCCAAAGACTATAGAATACCCAAGACCTGTCACTCGTATAGTTTTGAATGGGGAAAAATGCTACGCTCATTATGGCCGTGAAGCCCCGCCTTCTTAATGAAAGAGCCAATGGTTGATTAGTAAAGTCAGCGCGTCACTGCAGCTGCCGTTAGAAGTCCCGGTTGCTATAGAAACAATTGGCATTCTAAGACGTGCGCTCAGTACTGCGTATGCGCACTGGCTGAAAAATAAACGTTTTTTTACGCTATTAAAGCACAAGGAACAATATTTATGAGGCGGTTCTTGTCAGATTTCACTGGCGATTTCAAATATGAAATTTAATCATAAACTTGCTGAACAGTTTTGGAGAATTTGTTGCTTCCCCATTCAAAGAGATAGGAGCTGCACTTGCATGCCCGAGAGGCGTTTCAAAGATGGCCGCCGAGTGGAATGACTTGCCTTAAAGGGACTTTGCTTTACCAATCAGTGATTGGCTCTTTCATTAAGGCGGCGGGGCTTCGCGGCCATAATGAGCGTTGCATTTTTCCCCATTCAAAACTATAAGAGTGACACGTCTTGGGTATTCTATAGTCTTTGGAATAAGGAAGTCCACACAATAGCTATAAGAGAAATAATATGCTGTGTTCCAATTTGCATAGTATCTATCCTAATAGTATTTGAAATTATAATGAGTGAGTCCCAAATCAAACTGTGTTGAAATTAGTATTTCATAACTACCCCAGATGGTTTACTTTTTCCAGTGGAAATTCGAAATGTAGATTCGTACACACTCTAATGGCTATTATTACCCACAAACCATTGCTCATTGGACAAGGATTTGAAAAGAAATAAAAAATGAATAAAAAAGGGTTCGAAAACTACATACGTGGATGTGCGAGAACAACGGTTAGTTAGAAAGGTTTAAAAATAGTGTTGCAAATAATCATTTAGCTTCACAAGACTTCAATATATGTGACCCTGGACCACAAAACCAGTCATAAGTGTCAATTTTTCAAAATTGAGATTTATACATAATCAGATCTCTGAACAAATAAGCTTTCCATTGATGTATAGTTTGTTAAGACAGGACAATATTTGGCTGAGATACTGAGAGAATTTTGGCTGAGAATCTGAGGGTGCAAAAAAATCGAAATATTGAGAAAATCACCCTTTAAATTGAGCAAATGAAGTTCTTAGCAATGCATATTACTAATCAAAAATTAAGTTTTGATATATTTATGGTAGGAAATTTACAAAATATCTTCATGGAACATTATCTTTCCTTAATACCCTAATGATTTTTGGCATAAAAGAAAAATCGATAATTTTGACCCATGCAATATATTTTTAAAAATAAAATAAAATATACCCGTGCTACTTAAGACTGGTTTTGTGGTCCAGGGTCACATATTGTCAGGAGTCACAGGTATTAATTCTTAAGCTTTTAAAGCTTGATATTGCTAGCCTCTCCCAAATCACCTACCCTACCTTTAACTTGCATTTTATGAATCACCAAAGACACTGGTCTACAAGGACTTTTAATCGACTTTCTCAAGTTTAAATTAGTAGTAGTAATATTGAAACCCCACACACTTACCCCCCACCACATATATCATGCCTTCCAGTACAGCCACGCCGAGTCCACTGCGGGCCTGATGCAAAGAAGACACGGTGGTCCAGTACTGACTGAACGAATCAAAGCGTTCAACACAGCTCAAAGCCCGACTGTCACTCCATCGGCCGCCCTGCAGACGAGTGTAACCACCTGAGAGACGCGAGCAGAAAGACGTTGAATTGGATGAACATGATTAAGGTGAATATCACAACTGCATGCTCGCAGAGGAGTTTACGTACCAATGGCATAGAGGTACTTGCGGGCTTTTCTCCTGGGCCTGGCCTTGGCCGTTTGCAAAAGGCTTAAAGGTTTGCTCTCTTTAGGGGACTTGTTGACCTCTGTGTACTCTCTCAGAAGGGTTTGCAATGCAACTCGCAAACTGAAGTCAGAAATACCTGTAGGGGAAAGTCTTGTCACTCTTAAGACTCTAAAATATGATTAAAAGAGTCACATTTGTTGTAAAATAAAGACTATACATAAACATACATAACATTACACAGTTTATGTTTGTGCTAATGCACTTTATTATATGAAGTCAGTGTTGAGTACAATAGTCTAAAAAGTAAATAATTACTAGCTTAAACAGTGTAATCACATTACTGTGCTGCTTACTCCCTCTAAAAAAGCACTGCATTGCTTTTTACTAATTAGTACTAAATTGCATATCAACCTCAACAATACAAGAAAAAACATTTAAATAAATAAACAAATGATTGCATTAATTACTCTTGAACTGACCAAAATATTTAAAAGGAGGAAGGTTACATTAAAACATATATTTTAACATTAGATGTTACATTTTTAAATCCACTGTTGTTTATTTATAATTACTTTATAGTTTATACAGTATTTAATGCAATTACATCTGAAGTAACTGTAATTACATTACAGAGTAATTAAGAGCAATCCCTTACTTTACTTTTTATGGGAAAAGTGATTAAATTGCATTAATTAGTTACTTAGCAATGCATTACATCTAACACTGTACACTATTTATATAAGTGTAATATCAAACGTTTTTAGCGTTGTTTTTCAGTCCATTTTTTAAATAAAACTTTTTCTGTCCTCATTTATCTTTATGCTCAAAAATCTCTTGTAACACATTTTGAATAACCACTGAGTGTGAATATATATTTTAACATGGCTTCCATTGTTAATATTATTTGACAGATTATTTTTACTAAAAATAATGAATGTAATCATCTACTGATCAATATAGTTTGCCAAAATCAACACAAATAAAACAGAAAACCCTTATGCAGCTTGTCAAACACTAAAACTATGATATAAATGAGACCTTATGAAATCTAGGACTCAGTTTACTTGAAATTGAAAAGAAATTGAAAGGAAAATTCACTGTTTTAAATCATTCGTGAAATAATGTTTTTTGAATTACCATTGTATATGAAAATATATTTTAACACAACTTGCAATGCCTATATTATTTGACAGAAAATTATTTTATACACATTTTATAATTTTTTTCTTATTCTGTCTCTGTAATATTTCTGTATATTATAACCTAGTGTCTATAACAGACTATGTAAAAGTTACTTCCTATTATATCCATCTAATCAGAGAATATGAGTGAGAGCACTAAAGTGAAACACAGTATGTCTCTCACCCTCGATGTACTTGAAGAGTCTCTGTGGAGACAGCAGCGGGAATCGCACAGGTTCCAGAACTTCCACCACATGCTTCTTCCTGTGCGGCACGTTGTGGTGCAGCCAGTCCATAGCAGCCGTGAACACCTGATACTCGTCTTCGATCCTGAGCTCCTCACTGCGGAGCAGCTTCACCAGCTGGTCTTTAGACAAGCTTGGGAACTCTTCTGAGGCACAAACCTGACACCAGACACAGAATGTGGAGGTTTAGAATGTTTTTCAAAACCACAAAATACTGACTGTCATGGAGACTAAACATTTGGAGCCCCAGAAAATCACTGTAGAACAAAAGCAGGCTGGAAATTATTTATCTTGGTGACCTTCAACACTTATTACAGGTTTATCCTGCCTGGAATAACCTGAGGTTATTCATTTCTTCTTGAAATTTTGTGATGTTTTCTCATTTAAAGTCATGACTAGATGTGTTTTGGAAAGGCTGTACAAAATACTACATCAATTGTATTGTGTTGCCAAGTCTGCTATACTTTCATACTCTTGCCGCGGGTTGTTTTTCACATCCGCGGGTTGAAGCGACCACAGTAACGTAATATTCAGCACCTGGAATGCTAATTTTTTTAAAAGGAACCCCACCACAAAATGTGTATTTTACCCCCTGGAACACGTTTTTACCAGGGGACCCACCTCTCAAAATGCGATTGGGATAGTTTTGGGATAGTTTTGATTAGCAATTGGGCCTGTTTTGTTGTAAAAACCTGGCAACCCTGATTGTGTCAGGGGTCAAATTGATTTGCCAAAAATCCACACTTTGTAAAACAGCAAAGAGTCAGGTAAAAAACAGAAAACCTTTAGTACAGCTTGTCAAACACTGAATTTATGAAATTTAAGACTCATTAAACTTTGCTTAAAATTGAAGATTCTTTTTTTTAATCCTCCAAATTCACTGTTTTTTCATCTATTGGACTTTCACTCATGATGTTCTCGGTTGGATCTGAGTGTGAGAACCAAGTGCTTGAGAACCAGACATAAATATAAATATCAATAAATGCTAATTACAAAATAGTCACTACAAGCAGTCTTAGCATAAAAATATAAAAAATATAATTGTGTCTATGCAGCTAATTTTTGAACATTGACCCTAACACAATAAAAATATATCTTATGATATATTTATCTTACGAATTTTACAATAATCTACATTAAAATGTATTTTTTACATGAATCTTTAGTGTGCTGATAAACACATCATAATAATACACACAACTCCAGTCCATCATTTAACATCTTCTGAAGTGAAAAGCTGGGTGTTTGTAAGGAACAAATCCATAATTAAGGCATTTTTGAACCATTGTTTTCAGTTAAAATATGATTCCATAATCTATAAAAGTCCATCACCTGTCTTCAGAAGTCCTCTCATCACATTTGTTTTGGACAGTTTTTGCTTGTAAACTGTGTTCGATCTGTGCATATTTCTCTCCTGATTCAGAAAGCAATATTATGGATAGAGGTCTCATAGTTTAGCCAAAAGCAACAGTTTGACATTTTAAAAAAGTCTTGAAAAAAGAAATTGTTTATTACAAGCATTTAGCTTTTCACTTCTCAAGATCTTTATTGATGTACTGGAGTGATATGGATTACTTGTTGATTATTTGTGATGTTTTATCAGGTGTTTGGACCTTCATTCTGGCAAGCTATAATAAGGTTTTTTTTTTTGTTTTTACATCAATCGTTAGTGTGTATTTTTGGAAAAAGCATGGAAACCAATATAGTTGGGGTTTACCCAACACAAATAAATAACAAAATGAAAAGCTTTATATTTGAATTTCACAACCAAAGCTCTTTTTTCCACAAAAGTTGACTCAGGTTTAAAAGAAACGAAAACTCAATGCTCACACTGTTTAAACTGGAAAACTTGCGTCAATGAACCCACCTCTAGAAAGTGGACGTGGATGTAGTCTTCAGTGAACTGTAACAGCTCCATACAGGCGATCTGCTCCAAAAAGCGATAGATCCCCACACAGTTAGATGGGTCCATATGAGCCCGCAGGAACTCTCCACATATATCCACCACTTCACTCAACTGCAGCATGTCTGCAGCCACCATCAGCTCCTGTACAGTGTCCACTGTCACATCAATAGAGCCTGTCCGGAGCAAAAGAAGCACTTTAATATGACTGGCATTCATAGACGGGGAAAAGCTTTTCATTTTTACATTACATTCTTATACAAAGTTTCATTCAAAGACATTTACCACATACTTATAACAGGTTCAGTCCCTCTGGACACAATGTCCAGAAATTTTGTGATGTTTTCTCATTTAAAGTCATGACTAGATGTGTTTTGGAAAGGCTGTACAAATTTTGTCTACATCAATTATGTTCAGTGTTGCCAAGTCTGCGGTTGGGACTTTTATATTGTTGCCGCGGTCACAATAACGTAATATTTAGCACCTGAAATGGTAATTTTAGGAGAGGAACCCCACCACAAAATGTGTATTTTACCCCCTGGAACACGAAACACGATTGGGCTGCTGTTGGGCTAGTTTTGAGTAGCAATTGGGCGGGTTTTGTTGTGAAAACCTGGCAACCCTGATCGTGTTAGGGGTCAAATTGATCCGCACTGGTTTCAATGCAATTTGCCAAAAATCCACACTTTGTAAAACAGCAAAGTCAGGTAAAAAACAGAAAACCTTTAGTACAGCTTGTGAAACGATGAATATGATAAATATATGAGAATTTATTCAATTTAAAACTCATTAAACTTTGCTTAAAATTGAAAACTCTTTTTTTTAATCATCCAAATTCACAGTTTTTTCATCTATTGGACTTTCACACATGATGTTTTTGGTTGTTAATTTTTTGGATCTCAGTGTGAGAACCAAGTGCTTGAGAACCAGACATAAATATAAATATCAATAAATACTAATTACAACAGATGTACAAATAGTTACTACAAGCAGTCTTAGCATAAAAATATGAAAAATATAATTGTGTCCGTGCAGCTAATTTTTTAACATTGACCCTAACACAACAAAAAATATTACAGGTTCAGTCTCTCTGGACACAATGGACATAAAACTTACGAACATAAAACATTTTTAAATTCTATGTTCAAAAAGAACTCTTTTTTTGTAACAATTTTAAGCAATTAAATCTAATAAAATATGATTCTCCAATGCATCGCGATTCTTTCTTCAACGATTCTGAATATTTCAAAACGGATTCTGAGCTTGTTTTTGTGCACGCTAGAGACGCGGTGGGCTTCGTTACACAATTTGCGCTGTGAGACGTGCGCATTGCTTCACCGTGTGTGCTTCCACCTGCCGTGTTTTACTTTAGATATGCTTTTATTGTTTGTAAACTTGCGCACTGACAGACTTTAACATGCGTTTTGTGTTTGTTTGTTTGTACTGAAGCTCGATTGCAGCTGCGGTTAATGCATTTGCATTTTCAAATACTTTTATACGAAACTGATGTACACAGACAGTCAGTTATGTTTTCAGAGCAGGAGCATAGATCTGTGCATTAATGTGAATGAAGCCTGTTAAAGCTGCCACTGTCTATGATCTCATTAGTAATAATCAAACGGCAATAATGCTGAAAAAAACACAAAGTATTGTCTGTAAACTTTCGGATACTTAAAGAACACTTATTTTTAATAACCCTGACAGCACACATACATCTCGGAGACGTCTATTTGACGTCTGCAAGACATCTGCAAGACGTAGTTTGCTCATCTGCAGTACATCTATTGGATGTTTCCTATCAGATGTCAAATAGATTACATGTCTTTAAGATGTTTATGATTTAGAATGCATGTAAAACTGACATCTTACAGATGTCTGCCAGACGTTTGTACACAGCAGATGCATACCTGTCAACATTTGAGTTCCAAAATACGGGAAAACGGGGGAGGATATAAGGGATATAGGGGGCGGAGTCAAAAGTATAAATTATTATATTATTTTTTATATTGATTTAAACAATTATTATCAAACAATTACATTCATTTAGTAGCATATAAATATATCTTAGTGTAGGCTATATCTTTATAATTAATTATCTTCTTGTGAATCCACTGGTTCACATTTACAACGTGGTGTTTTCTGCGTAAAAATAAGGGTTCGTTTTTGGCCTTTAATTCTCCGCCAGCAGGTAGCGCTTTTTGTCATAAATATTGCGGTTTCCTCGGTAACTACAGAAAACAAAGCAGAGCACCTGACTTTGAAACTTGCGCTGATATTTAATCAATGAAGCAATATCCGACCTTGAAATATGTGATTATTCGTATAATGCGGTTTGGGCCATACAAATTAGTTTTACCAGAGGCTAATGTAGGAAACACATAAAATACGCCCAGTGTTTTTTGTTTTTTTTTATAGAAAGATAAAAAATACGGGAGAAATACAGGAAAATATTTAAACTGGATGATAGCGGGATAGAATGGTAAAATACGTGATAATCCCGGAAAAAACGGGAGGGTTGACAGGTATGCAGATGCTTTCCAGATCAAGTGATCTTTAACAGACATCTTGCAGACGTACATGTGCTATCTGCCAATTGTTGTAGCCTGCTTATATAATAAAAAAAGAAAGTACATTTAGCACAAAATAAATCTGATATAAAATGTTTATGAAAATGTAGGCATGTGCAGTAATACTGAAAACTGAGAATGTGACGCTTCATGATATTGAGTTGATAATGCAAACCGTAATTTAACTGAATCGTGAAACCAGTGAAGATTCACACCCTTGCGTTTCAGATGGCAGTACTGACATACAGAGATTCCAACTATAAACAAAATTCATAGAAACTGCAATTTTGGGTAAAATGTAAAGTTGTAAAGATGTGTTTGCACAGCAGAAGAATTAATTGGTGAAAAAATGTAGATCAATCGGAATCAGAATGAATCGTGAAGTGCCTGAAGATTCCCACCCCTAATCTCCACCTTATATTATAAATCTGTCCACTGGGCGTAAATGATCTGGCTGACTATTAAACTATTTTTATTAAGTTTGCAATGCAGTGGTACTTACCATAACTGCTTAATAACCCAAGACAAAAGAGCACACCTCAAAGTCATTATTATATTTTGGTCTCTAGATTTAACTCAAGGAATTTCATTGTGAATAGTGTAATGATAGCACACCTCTCCTCAAAAAGTTGAATAATTTGATGTATCGTTCACATAACTGGTTACATCTCTCAAAGTTTAATATGTCTTGTTCAGCTGAGCAATATTAAAGAAGTAGTTAGCTTCCATCTAAAATATATGTCAATAATCCATAATAACAACACTTCCTCCAGTGAAAAAGTCATCTGGTCTGAATTAGGAGAGGAATATGCACAGATCAAGCACCATTTACAAGTCAAAAAAGCAGTTTAAAAAAGTTCTAAACAATTATGTTGCATTATTATGGATTATAGACAATGGTTCAAAATTAAAATGTCTTAATGATGGATTTGTTTCTTACAAACATGCAGCTTTTCACTTAAAAAGATGTTAACTGATGGACTGGAGTTGTGTGGATTATTTGTGGATTATTGTGATGTTTTCATCAGCTGTTTGAACTCTCATTCTGATGGCATCCATTCACTGCAGAGGATCCATTGCTGAGCAAATGACGAAATGCTAATTTTTTTTTAAATCTGATGAAGAAACAAACTCATCTAGACTCCCAGTAATTTTTGATGTTTTTTAAGACGTCTCTTCTACTGACCAAGCCTGCATTTATTTGATCCAAAGAACAGCAAAAACAGAACAATTATTTTGAAATATTTTTACTATTTAAAACAACTGTTTTCTATTTTAATATATTTTAAAATGTATTTTATTCCTCTGATTTCATAGCTGAATTTTTAGCATCATTACTCCAGTCACATGATCCTTCAGAAATCATTCTAATATTCTGATTTATTATTATTATTATTATGTTGAAAGCAGCTGAGTAAAAAAAAAAAAAATGTTTCTTTGATGAATAGAAAGTTCAGAAGAACAGCATTTATCTGAAATAGAATTTTTTAATATCATCAATCATCATCAACAAATATTTTGTCTTTATTATCACTTTTGATCAATTTAAAGCATCCTTGCTAAACAAAAGTTTTATTTTCTATCATTTCTTTCCAAAAAAAAACAATTATACTGACTCCAAACTTGAATGGTACAGTGTATAATGTTACAAAAGATTTTTATTTCAGATAAATGCTGATCTCTGGATCTTTCTATTCATTAAAGAATCCTGAAAAAAAAATTACTCAACTCTTTTAAATATTGATATTAATAATAATAATAATAATAATAATAATGAATGGTTCTTGGACAGCAAATCAGCATATTAGAATGATTTCTGAAGGATCATCAAGTGATGCTGAAACTTCAGATTTGCATCACAGAAATTAATTACATTTTAAAATATATTCAAACAGAAAGCACTCATTTTAAATAATACAAATATTTCACAACATTGCTGCTTTTGCTGTATTTTGGATCAAATAAATGCAGGCTTGGTGAGCAAAAGAGACTTCTATAATTTTTATTTACATTAAAAATCTTTTGACTGGTAGTGTACACCTTAGGATGCTTTTAGGGTAAGTAAGGATTTTTGATTTTTGGGTGCACCATTTCTTTAATAGTGAACACTAATTAACTTCCTACAGATGTCTAAAGTGATGGACAAACACGTACCAGTGTAAATAAATTCAAGGAGGATTTCAAAGACATCAGCCTCAACTCCAACAATGTGAACCTCCTCCTCATGGGCTTCGCTCATGGCTCCAGAGAACAGAGCAGCAAAATAAGGGCCGCTGGCAGCCAGCACCAGCTTATGGACTCCGAACACCCGTCCGCCTACCCGCAGTCGCACATCGCAGAAGTCAGACTGCAGGCGCATTTTGTTCATTTGAGCTAGCAGGAGCCCAGCGTGTCTGTCTGAGGAGTAATTCCCACGATCACCCGCTGCTCCGGCTTCAGCTTCAGCCACAGAGCGCTGAGGGTACGACAGTGATGGACCAGCGGAGGACATGATGATTCCAGCTGGACACCACAACTGTGCTCTTTTACCTAAAACACACACAGAGACATGCAGAGCTGGGTAGATTACTTACAAATTTTGTAATAAGTTACTGATTCCAGATTACATGACAAAAATTGTAGTCAATAATGTAATCAGTTACATTACATATTTTAAGTAATATAATCAGATTACTTTTAGATTACTTTTGACTTAACCCGTTTATCACATTGATTTAAATAGGATTATCTTGTAGCACAATGATGTAAAAAATGCAAAGTGTAAGAAAATATGTTCCATGCACTGTAATTTACAGCATTAAGTGAATTAAACATTTTATTACATCAAGGTTTCCCAAACTAGGGTTCGAACAGGAACTGCAGGGGGTTTGTGGGTTTAATGAAAAGCTAACAATTAATTAAATAATAAAAAAAAATGTAATTAAAATAAATAATTTCAAAACAAAGGCCTTTTTAAGGAAAATCTCTTTACTTGGTGGCCATATTTGCAATGCCTCTGGGCAGGTAATGCAAGACCAAGTCCATCTTAATGAATGGGGGAATCCTGAAATCTCAAAAACTGCTCGCTGAACTCACAATTAAATTACATATATCAAATCAGCAACAAAAATCTTAAATTAATTGCCCCATGAATGTTGTTTCTTATGCTCAAATCGTGTTTAAAAGGCTTCTTTTTCAGGCTAGACCAGCCAATGCGCAGGCGCAGTCATAATGTACTTATGACTGCACGTGCGCATTGGCTGGTCTAGCCTCAGGTTTCTATACGAAATTTGTCTCTTTCATTTTCTCTTTCATTCAAATAAAAATGAATGTGTTTATCAGTAGCTGATGCGACGCTGAAACCCTTTTGCAAATCCAGTGGTCAAATGCTGTGTCGCCACCTGACTAATAACTACTCTATGTGTGAATGTCCACAAAACTTGTATATAAGCAGTAGGCTATTTTAGAAAGGAAAATTTAAAAATGAAAAAGAGAAATTAGGGAGAATCAATGAATTATGAATAATTTATTGCTATTGTGTGAATAACATGTAATCATGTAATCCATAATAAAGTAACTGTAGTCTGATTACGAGTACTTTATAATGTAACTTACTCTAAATACAAGTACTTCATTTTTGGAATCTGATTATGTAATCCAGATTACATGTTATCAGTTACTACCCAGCTCTGGAGACATGCAAACAGACACATTTAATACTCCTAAAAGAAAGCTGACTTTCTTATCCAAAGCCATTTATTGTGCACTTACCACAGGGGTGCTCAAGAATATTATAGTTATTGTTCATTAACTTTTGAACAGAATGATGTGCAAATTAGTATTATTTTGTTTCAAAAATCCTTTTTTTTTTTCAATTAAGCACTGCCTTTGTGCGATGTAAGACGTTTTGCAGAAGAAAAAATCTATATAACTCTAAAAGGGGTGCGTAAACTTATGAGTAGAATTGTATTTTTATAAAACGTGATGTTGTTTGGCAAAATTAAATCTCATTTGATGGCTGTAATGTTTAACGACAAAACCGGTGACCTGTTGTGTTTTGGGCTTGGCTGCATTTTGCCTGTCAAGCTGCTGCTGCTGTAAATAAATCACAGGAACAACCTGTCGAACCTGCAACCTTTTATTTTCCAGCCCAGACGTTTAACCACTAAGCCACACCCCAAATAATGACACTTAGCGTCACCCTAGACTCCTAAATGGACTGAAATGTCTCCATGTTCCTGTGACAGCAGCTTGACATCTAAAACACAGCCCAGTTCAAACCACAACAAACCATCCACAGAGGATGCTCAAACTGCAACACATGCGAAAAGCAAAATCCCAGTTCAACATGCAAAACAGACACGAGCGCGGCGTGATTTAGCCTACTTACATTTTAATTTGGTTGTTTTCTTTGCTGCATTTAACCATATGATCAGGGACAGACCCACTTCCGCATGGGCATCGAATTTTCCTTCATCGGCGTTTCAGTCTGTTAGACCCGACTAATCGATGTACTACTGTAAATGTTCACTTCATCCACATTTCGCTATTGGAATTTATATTTTAAAATGTTAAATTAAATATTAAAGTAACATGGACAAACATATAGATAACATAATAAGAAACTATGATTAAAAAAAAATCATGTATTGAGATGTAGCTGTGTAGGCTGTCAGGATAGGAGTGCTGACGACCATAAAACAACACATATAATACAAGAAATAGTATTAAGAATATATTAAATTCAAAAATAGAAAGGAAATCTCTGCTTTGATACAGTTCCTTGGAAAATATGGGTCTAACCTAAAAAAAAACACCATCCAAAATTTGTGGTTTTACTGGTTATAATGGGACTTGTATTAACTTTAAAATGTGGAAACTGTAATGAACCCTGTGGGTTTCTACTTGTAATTGATTGCCTTTTATTGGTGGCTTGTTAAAACCACTAAATCATAATGGAATATGTCCCAAAACACACAACAGGAAGCAATTTTGAATGGTTGAAGGATGATTGTTTGTAATGGTATTTTTAGTGGAAACCATTAGAATTTATATGATGGTTTCTATTGGGGTTGTTGTTTTCAGCAGGGAAGTGGAATGTAATTTATAGATGTACAGTTGAAGTCAAAAGTTTTCATACACCTTGCAGAATCTGCAAAATGTTGATTATTTTACCAAAATAAGAGGAATCATAAAAAATGCATGTTATTTTTTATTTAGTACTGGCCTGAATAAGATATTTCACATAAAAGATGTTTCCATATAGTCCACAAGAGAAAATAATAGTTGAATTTGCAAAAATTACCACTTCAAAAGTTTTTTGATTCTTAATAGGGGAGAGTGGGGCAAGTTGAGCCAGTGGGTAAGTTGACCCACCCCCTGTATCTTGGATACTGTACACTTTTACTGTCATGTGAGCATGTATTTTGGAATCACACATAATTTCTGCCAGACTGTGAAAATGAGAAACACAAGGGAGGAGTGAAAGGCACCTCTTTACTTTAAAATTTGTTTTTGGCTTGTCAAAGTTTTGCATAACAGATGTAATGGCTGTTACATCAAAGCAAATTTATCCAGGTCTAAAAATATTTATGATGCATATAGGTGATTTAGTAACATATAAAACCATGTAAATAATTTAGCTAAATATTAGCCTGAATTGGTAAGCTAGCCAGTGTTTTTCCAAAATGCCAGCTATGGGGCAAAGTGAGCCAAATGCTGTGGGGGAAGTTGAGCCAACACTTTAACTTACACCCCACCATAAGGCACTGAAGTTAAGTTAAATCTCTGAAGTATAAACTGGTATTTTAATGTGATATTACGAAACCGGATTAGTTTATCATATATATATATATACATATTATTTGTAGTTTATTTGATAGGGACAGTGTACAAGTGCACCATATCCTTCTCTGAGAACCAGAAGATGCTTTTCATCACATTATAATCAAATATATCTTTCCACATAGTCCATAATGGTCTGTTCAATATTGCAAAAAAGCTATAGGTATACCATGGTATACCATGCTAAGAATCTTTTGACAAAAATGTTTATTAGTTTCAGCGACATTTATTCTTTCATTTTTAATTAAGTTTTTATTTCATTTTACTCAACAAACTCTGTTTAGTGTGTTTTAGGGAGGGATAAAACTTTGGTGTTCTATGTATTGTTTCAGAAATGCAAACAATTAAAGATTTGATTGGGTTTATGTTAAGTTAGCTTTAAGATAAGAAATATGACTGTTTGTAAAATGAAATTTGATTATTAAGTTAGTTTTTTAAAAAGATAAATTACCTTTAAAAATGTCACATGGGTTTGAATCAGATTTGGTCAGATAATCAGTTTTCACTCGGATGGGTCATTTTACACACTGACTTGGCTCATCTTGCCCCACTCTCCCCTACTGTGTTGTTACCTGAATGATCCACAGTTTTGTTTTAGTTTGAAGCCCTTGTTTGTCCTGAACAGTTAAACTGCCTGCTGTTCTTCAGAAAAATCCTTCAGGTCCCACAAATTCTTTGATTTTCCAGCATATTTGTGTATTTGAACCCTTTCCAACAATGACTGTATGATTTTGAGATCCATCTTTTCACACTGAGGACAACTGAGAGACTCATATGCAACTATTACAGAAGGTTCAAACAATCACTGATGCCCCAGAAGGAAACAAGATGCATTAAGAGCCAGAGGGTGAAAACTTTTGAACAGAATGAAGGTGTGTTCATTTTTCTTTTTTTGCCTAAGTATCATACATTTCTTCTTTTAGTACTGCCCTTCAGAATCTATAGAAGATACTTAAATGCTTCCCAGAAGAAAAGTTACATTTACCCTGATCTTCTGAAGTTTTCACCCCCTGGCTCTTAATGCATTGTGTTTCCTTCTGAAGCATCAGTGAGCATTTGAATGCCTGTCTTTGTTGGAAAGGGTTCAAATACATCAAAAATGGTGAAAAAACAAAGAATTTGTGGGACCTGCAGGATTTTTCTGAAGAACAGCAGGCAGTTTAACTGTTCAGGACAAACAAGGGACTCATGAACAACTATCACTAAACAAAAAAACAAAAACAAACATCTGTTGGTCATTCAGGTAACAACACAGTATTAAGAATCACTTTTGAACAGGGTAATTTTTATAAATTCAATCACGATTTACTCACATATTTTATGTGAAATATCTTATTCAGATCAGTACTGAATAAAAAAATAACATGCATTTTGTATGATCCCTCTTTTTTTGGTAAAACATTTTGCAGATTCTGCAAGGTGTATGTAAACTTTTGACGACTTCAGCTGTGTGTTTGTATACATGAGTAGACTGGGGTTAAACAAAATAATATGAACTAAAAATAATGTGAAAAAATGCTGTGATTATCTTGTTTTCCATTCTCTGTATTCTCTAGTTTGTATATGAAGTACACGTTGTATTAAGCAGGGTTTGGTACAAGCATTGGGTGAAATGGATGACTTGTTAGACTTGTTTGACTGAACAGAGCCTGTTCAGCAGGAGTGTCTGTTTGGTTTTGTCAGTTGGTTCTGTTTTAAGAGCAACCGTTTTTATAATTATGACCAAAGCATGCACAAACTAACTGCTAAAACTTTAATCACACACACCAGTGCTGAAGTGCAAAATAAAACAGCATAAAACTTGGACAGCTGGAGCACAAGATGATCTGCCCAGATGTTTTCATAGGCAGCATTCAACTGGAGAGCATTGACAAGTTGTGTGAATCTCTTGTAAGAAGGGTGAAAGGGTAACTGAAGAGGAGATACGATGAAAGCTTATGATCCGAACAGCCAGGAGATGGCAGTAATGCACACGTAAACGCGATCTTTGCTGATACACTTTTACAAAGTGCACTTCATAGTAATTTCAGAGTTTTGTGCTCAGTTTTGTATTCAATGGACAGTTTTGCATTCAAGCAGAATTTAAATCATATGTTTTAATAAACTTTAAAGAGGCATACATTTTTAATCGGTTGAATGTTAGAGATAGAAAACTGAAATGTTTTCATTTTTAAAACTTTTTTTATGATTTCATTTTCTAACTGAGGAAAGAAACATTGGAGGCCAACATAGAGCATATTGTGGTGTTTTAACTTTCCCACATTTATCTGTTATGAACGATTAACTTATCGCAACACTGTGTAAATGAATGTACTACGACGGCGTTTTAGTGCCATGTAAAAAAACAAACAAAAAAAATCTAAGATTCCGAGATTAAAATCGAAACTCCGAGATTAAAGTCGAAACTCCGAGATTAAAGTCGAAATGTTTCGAGATTAAAGTTGAAATGTTCCGAGATTAAAGTCGAAATGTTCCGAGATTAAAGTCGAAATATTCCGAGAATAAAGTCGAAATGTTTCGAGATTAAAGTCGAAATGTTCCGAGAATAAAATCGAAATATTCCGAGAATAAAGTCGAAATGTTCCGAAATACTTCCGTGCGGAAACAAAGGCCGTTGTGACGGTGACCTGCTTGATTTATTAGCCTAATGTTTATTTGATGTCTGTTTTTAAAAGCACGGAAGATAATTTGTGCTGTTCTGTATGCATTTAGAGACAGAACATAACAAAACATAACGTTTAGATATTGTTTCAGCTATTAAAACTGTTCCGTTGTGTATGTATGGCAAAGTGATTTCGTTTCTGTTTTTATTAAGTTGGAATGTTGTTGGGAGGATTTTTTATTTGTCAAATATAAATGTTTTTTTTTTTTAAGTAACGAACAGCTGCCAGCAGAAGACTGTTTGTTTGATCATTTTGCCTTCTCAAATCATCACGAACTAATGACTAATGACTAAAATAAAGTCTATAGATATAAAACAGTTAAAGTATAAAACAATGTTGGTTTAAACGTTAAATATCTAGGCGATTATCCATTCGTTTGTGCGGAGAGTGGAAGCTAAAGGCATGCAGGCGCCAGCGCCGTCACTTGCATTTTTTTTCCAGTGGAAACAATTTAAAATTATCCATCAAAACAATACATGCCTTACAGGCATGATAAAAATATATATGGAGAGCTTTAAATTATTACTTAACGAATTAAAACAAATCAAAACCAAAAACTTTTTCATAATGTAGCTAATCTGTAAAGATGCATTTCAAAGTGGAGATTTCTAGTCAGGATATTTGCGACACTGATTCAGAATACACTAGTTTATTCATAAATAATTCAAATATCCCCTTACCCTCCGACACATTTGTTATTTACAAGGAATACACCTTGATGTAGACTAATGTAGACTATAATATGAAATAACGTATATCGTTTTAACAAATACAAATCAGCAAACAATCAAATAAATATGAAAATTCCGCTATCTTAAACATTTAACTGTGAGTTAAGTTTTTACAGATCAGAATAGTGATGTTAGTGACACAGGAAAGGGTTTACGGACAAAAATATACTTTAAAACCTTTATCAGAACATAGAACCCAAGGACTTAAGGAAAGCCTAACAATCAAACTGTGGAAGGTCACAATCAAAATACAAATCGCGATAGTCACAATAGTCTATCAGTCTATCAGAGCTGGATATGATACATCAGTGGCTTGGAAACCGTTATTCACTGGAATGGCAAACATTATGATACAAAAAAATGGGAGCAGTGCAAAGACAAGCGATAAAAACTTTTCACAATTCAGGTTTGACCTAAAAACAAGGTTTTTGTATTCGAGAAGCATGCGTGTTTATTGATAGGCTATCTAGAACACCTATCTTTCACATTCCTTCCTGGCGGACTTACCAAGGGGTTTACGGACAAGAGCTTTGCTGCAAAAAAATCCACAAATCAAGCTGATGAAAATGACAGTTTCAATCTTCTAAGTGTCCAACTTTCTGAGCGATAGGCATTATACAATCAAAAGTATCAATGATTAAAACATTATTTCGGCCAGGAGGACGCGGTCACATGAATTCATAAATCATGGAGAATGGCATTCAGTTTTATTTTCATGTCTATGACAGCGCACGGTGTAATTATAGACAAACGAAATCTGAATATCCTATCAAACCGCAAACTATCTTTACTGCGGTAACTTAAAACAGAAACGAAATGCCATACATACAAAACGGAACTGTTTTAATAGCTGAAACAATATCTAAACGTTATGTTTTGTTATGTTCCGTTTCTAAATGCATAAACAGAACAGCACAAATTTTCTTCCGTGCTTTTAAAAAACAGACATCAAATAAACATTAGGCTAATAAATCAAGCAGGTCACCGTCACAACGGCCTTTGTTTCCGCACGGAAGTATTTCGGAACATTTCGACTTTATTCTCGGAACATTTCGACTTTAATCTCGAAACATTTCGACTTTATTCTCGAAGTATTTCGACTTTATTCTCGGAACATTTCGACTTTATTCTCGAAGTATTTCGACTTTATTCTCGAAGTATTTCGACTTTAGGCTAATCTCGGAATCTTAGATTTTTTTTTTTTTTACATGGCACTAAAACGCCGTCGTACTATACAAACCATGTTGTTAAAATAATTTTAGTATTTTAATTTTACTCCAAAATGTAAACAATATAAACAATATTAATAATAATAATTATAATAATAATAATATTTAATGTTTTTGTTTGTTTGTTTGTTTGTTTCAGGATAGTAACAAAAACTAAAACCATAAAAAGAAAGTTTTTTTTTTTTACTTGAAATAAAATATAACAACTTTTTATTTCAGCTACACTAACAGTCAAAAGATTTTAAAAAGTGTGATTTTTAATGTTTTTAAAGAAGTCTCTTCTGCTCACCAAGCCTACATTTCTTTTTAGTGAATAGAAAGATCCAAAGACCAACACTTGTCTGAAATAAAAAGCTCTTTTTAATATTATACACTATATTATTAACAAGCTTGGGGTCAGTGTATTTTTAAAAAGAAAGAATGAAATTATAGAAATTAATAATTTTATTTAGCAAGGGTGCTTTAAATTAATCAAAAGTGATGATAAAGACATTTATAGTGTTACAAAAGATTTCTATTTCAGATAAATGTGGTTCTTCCGATCGTTCTATTTATCAAATAATCCTCAGCTGTTTTAAGCATAATAATAATAATAATAAATGTTTTTTGAGCAGCAAATCAGAATATTAGAATGATTTCTGAAGGATCGTGTGACTGGAGTAATGATGCTAAAAATTCAGCTTAATAAATTAATAATAAATTACATTTAATACAATATATTGAAATAGAAAACAGTTCTTTTAAATAGTACAAATATTTCAAAATTTTACTGTTTTTGCTATACTTTGGATCAAATAAATGCGAGCTTGGTACGCATAAGAGACTTATGTAAAAAATATCAAAAACTTTTTTGGTAGTGCAGTTGCAACATTTCTCATTTAAATTTGGTTTACCATGATAATAGTAGTTCAACGATAATAAAATAACACTGGTTTGTTTGTTTGCTTGCTTAGTAAATAATACGAATAATTAAAATTTAGTAATATGAAGTTTTTATTTTATATAATACTTTATTTTCTAAATAAAAGCTGCAGTAGGATTCTTATGTCATTACAAATTTCATGGATTGCTGTCCAGTGTAGAGCCTGTATGAACTAATCAGGGTTTACTCACACCTTCACACTTGTTACAGGCTGTCCTTGCATGATGTAACTACTGCTCTTCACACACTGACACACACACACACACACAAAGCTTTTAAGCCCGTCCATAATGCTGACGCAGAGAGCGAGAGCTAATCCCAACACCCATCTCACGTCCAACCTATTACAATGTCCCACCTAATGCCACACAGATTTCCCTTCTGAACATTGTGTTCTTCTACAGCAATAAATCTCTTCAGTGTCACCCACTGGGCACTGGGCTATTCTCGTGAAAATGTGGCATCAGTGACTGAAAATGAACATTTAAGGATTTCCCGTTACGTTTTAATCTGTAAAGGTTTTTTGTTGAACTTTCAATAAATTGCGTTCAGGGTTATTAGTGTTAACTAAACCTAAAACCATAACATTTTCCTTACTTTAAAAACTAAAATAAACTTGAACTGGAATCAAATTCATATTTTTTGGGTGAACTATCCACCGTTTTCTTCAATGCAGAAGTAAGCCTATGGGTGAGACTTCCGGTTCATTATCCTCTATAGGGAAATAAGGAAAAGAACAACAACGTGCAGTAAACAGTAAAACTGTTGGCACTACAAACCAGTGTGCTCATAATTAAAACAATACATAAAAATAATATGGTAAAGGCCCATTCACACTAAGAATGATAACTATAACTATAAATATAACGTTCTAAAAATCATTTTCATTTTTTTTTTTTTTTTTTTACAGCTGATAAACGATAAAACACTGACAGCTAATCAGACTTCATTCAAATTTAAGGGGAGACACTGCAGGCAAAAACGCTGTTTTTTCATGCACCTCTCAAATTTGAGATTTTGGGCTTTTTGGTTTTTCATAAAGTGTGTTTTCAGACTAGTGGAAAGAAAACATCCAAAAGACACTGTAAAGTGTTTCTTTTATAGCACTTTATCTATTTGTGTCAATAGATTTCAATTACAATGCATATTTTTTTAAGGCCGTTTTCTCAAAATGAGTTTTTTTTTCTCCTACACTGAGCCATAAATCTCAACTTTAGGAGCACTTACACACACCAGACTTTACATTTTTATTCCTGTCTATATCCTGAGGGTTTTTACAGAGGGATTTGTTCATATATAATTTGCTTGATTATATACAACATTTTATTCCCCCAAAAATTTTAAAAATGTATGTTTTTCTGTCTGTTCTAAGTATTTTCTCAATTTTGTAGTGACATAATGAGATACCACAAATCCACTCTGTAAAAACATTTGACTTTAATATGGCAAACAAATTAAACAATAATTTTGAAACTGACTTCATCCAGTGTTTAGATTTTTGTACTAGATTTGTATGCAAATTAGTGCATATTTCATTAAATAATGCCTCATTTACATATTTAAACCTAATATTTTAGAAAACTTGTAATACAAAAAATGTTTGCAATTATCAATGCAATCAGTCAACAGGGTAAGTAAGGTGATAACTATTAGGTTTTTTGTTTGTTTGTTTGTTTTTGTTTTTTGCCCTATTCACATGCAGTGTCTCGCCTTAAAGGGCTTGCGCATTTGAAATAGCGGGCGACATTGTAGAAAAGCAAACAGACATTGCACAGAAAACAGAGTAAAACTAAAACTAAAAAAACTATCTCAAGAATTCAGCGCAGGGTTGGACAACATTATCTTGCCTCATTTCAAGGTGCAGTAGAAAAGACTACTACGTTATAGAGATCATTTACGCTAGATTCACCGTTTAGATGCGCTTGAAACGTACGTGCTGAGGACATCTACTGGTTGTCGTGTCGTGCAAATGCAAGAAAAACAGTTATCGTTCCCTGTGTGGACGCAAATAGTTATAGGGGGTAACGCATTACAAGTAACTTAAGTTACGTAATAATATCACTTTTTTCAAGTAACTAGTAAAGTAACGCATTACCTTTTCCATTTCCAAGAAAATATCTGAGTTACTTTTTCAAAAAAGTAACGCCAGTTACTTTTTGTTTTCTTTATGTATTTAATTCCATTTTATTAACCAATGACTTTGCAGCTGATCCAATTCAACCGTACGCTGCAAAAATACTTTTCTTACTTACAGTTTTCGTCTTGTTTCCAGCCAAAATATAAAAAAATTCTTAAATCAAGAAGGACGTTCTAGACAAGTAAATAATTATTTTCTTGTTTTCAGAAAAAACAAGTCAAAATTAACTGAGTTCTTGCTTAGAACAAGCAAAATAATCAAACAGAATCAAACTGAAAACAAGATAATTTGCTTACACCATTACAGCATGTAATGCAAAATACACTTAACTTTGAAACAAGACAAAAATCTAAGTAAGAAAAGCATTTTTTAAGCAAAACTTACTTTATATTAACTAACATTTGTGCTTTTTTTCTCATTGCTGGAGAGTGTTGAACTTTCCTTTCCTACAGTTCTACTGTACAAACGTCAATTTAATTTTCCCTTTATTTAGCCTTAGGCGTATTCACTTCATTTCATTTTGGTGTGAAAGGGCTTTTACATTTGCTAAGAATCAAATGTTTTAAAAACAAACAAGCAAGCCCTGCCCAGATTCAAAAAGTAACGCAAAAGTAATGTAACGCATTACTTTCCATAAAAAGTAACTAAGTAATGCAATTAGTTACTTTTTTAGGGAGTAACACAATATTGTAATGCATTACTTTTAAAAACAACTTTCCCCAACACTGGTTATCGTTGTATTAATAGTTATTGTTATCATTCTTGGTGTGAACGAACCTTAAGACACACAAATTTGCAATTTTAAGCAGCAAAACAAGCTAATTTTTTACCGCTAAAAATAGCTGGACGCGGATGAAAACAAAAGCTAGATCCATAAAATGTACAAAATGGCTGATCTTTTACAGGACAAAAAAGGTGGATTCATTTAATATGTCTTAAAAACTACATTTTGATCGTCTTATGACAACTTATTCTACTAAAATTAACCCTAAACTATCAGTCTACTAATACTCTAATGAGGGCTAGTTTACATGTACAGTCACCCTCGCAGTTCTGTGCAGAAAATTGTTGCAGTTGCAAATGTTTTGGTACTCACATGTTTATTTTTTGTTTGTTTGCATTGGAACAACAACAACAACAACAAAACAGAAAAGAAAAATCTGATACAATTCCACACAGAAACCAAAAAATGCTCTGGGCAAATTTATTGCCACCCTTAACCTAATATTTGGTAGCACCTCCTTTGAAAAAAATAACTGAAATCAGTTGCTTCCTGTAAGCATGAATGAGTTTCTTACACCTTTCTACTGTAATTTTGGACCACTCTTCTTTTGCAAAGTGCTCCAGGTCATTCAGATTTGAAGGATGCCTTCTCCTAACTGCTGTTTTGAGATCTCTCCACAGCTGTTCTATATGGATTTCAGATCTGGACTCATTGCTGGCCATTTCAGAACTCTCCAGTGCTTTGTTTGTAACCATTTCTGAGTGCTTTTTGAAGTGCTTCAGGTCATTGTCCTGCTGGAAGACCCATGACCTCTGGTGGAGACGCAGCTTTCTGACACTGGCCACTACGTTGCGGCCCAAAATTCTTTGGTAATCATCAGATTTGGGCCATGGGCTGTAAACCTCTTGATGATATTTCGCACAGTGGACCAGTGTTGGGGAAAGTTACTTTTAAAAGTAATGCATTACAATATTGCGTTACTCCCTAAAAAAGTTACATTACTTACTAATTACATTACTTAATTACTTTTTATGGAAAGTAATGCGTTACATTACTTTTACATTAGCAAATGTAAAAGTCCTTTCACACCAAAATGAAATTAAGTGAATAAACCTAAGGCTAAAGGAAAATTAAATTCACGTCTGTACAGTAGAACTCTAGGAAAAGAAAGTTCAACACTCTTCAGCAATGAGAAAAAGAGAAATGAGAAAAGCACAAATGTTAAAGTTTTGCTTATTATTACACTGCAAAAAAAGCTTTTCTTACTTAGATTTTTTGTCTTGTTTCCAGCCAAAATATCTAAAAAAAATTCTTAAATCAAGAAGGCTTTTCTAGACAAGTAAACATTATTGTCTTGTTTTTTTTTTCTGAAAACAAGCTTGTGGGGTAAGCAAAATAATCTTGTTTTCTATTTGAAATAAGATTTTTTTGCTTACCCCATTTGCAGATTATTTTGCCTGTTCTAAGCAAAAACTCACTTAATTTTGACTTTTTTTCTGAAAACAAGAAAATAATTATTTATTGTCTAGAAAATCCTTCTTGATTTAAGAATTTTTAGATATTTTGGCTGGAAACAAGACAAAAACGTAAGTTAGAAAAGTATTTTTGCAGTGTACGGTTGAACTGGATCAACAAAGGTCAGCAGCAAAGTCATTGGTTAATAAAATGGGATTAAATACATAAAGGAACCAAAAAGTAACCGCAGTTACTTTACTAGTTACTTGAAAAAAGTAGTATTATTACGTAACTTGCGTTACTTGTAATGCGTTACCCCCAACACTGCAGTGGACACAGGAACATTAAGATCTCTGGAGATTGACTTGTAGCCTTGAGATTGTCCATGTTTTTTCCACAATTTTTTCTCTCAAATTCAGAGAACTCTTTACACTTTTCTTTTCTCCATGTTCAGTGTGACACACAACACAAAGGTTGAGTCAACTTTTCTTCATTTTAACTGGCTGCAAGTGTGATTACTGTATTACCCACAGGTGTGTCTAAATACAAATTACAGGTGCATCACATGCTGGAAAAGCAATTATTTCTTACAATTTTGACAAGGTGCCAATAATTTTGTCCTGTCCATTTGTGTTCTGTGTGAAATTTGATCAAGTTTGACTTTTTCTTTTGTTTGTTTTGTTCCAGTGCAAACAAAAACAAGCATGTGAATACCAAAACATTTGCAATTGGAACAATTTTCTGAGAGAAGTGTCGCATTTTCTGACAGAATTGCAAGGGTGCCGATATTTTTGGCCATGACTGTAGTTGCAAAGTCACTTACAGTCAGCAGAATTTCTAAGAGGACCATCGAAATAAAATGCAATGAAATGCATAAATAAATCAGACGTAAACTCAGAATTTATTCTCAATCATTTTGTTTTTATTTTTTCTTAAGAAGCATGCAAGGAAAACACTGTAGCAAAAAATAAGCTCCGCAAAAGAAGGGGAAACCTTCCATTTGTACTGCCGACAAATGACAAATAAAAAAAATCATTTTACAGAGAGTCGCTCATCTCAAGAATAAGCAGTTTTGGCATTGTGTCGTTAACCACAGACACGCTTATGTATTAAACTCTATGAAGTGCCTGGGCTGTTCAGCCCATAAGACAACTACACTGTCCTGGCTTTCCTAAAAAAAAGCATAATAAAAAAGGTAAACATTAGAAGTATGCCAGAAACTTAAATTCAACAAATACATTTCCTGTTACTTTGTAACAGGTGCAAAATGGATACTTGTACTGTGCTGTCTTTAAAATGTTAATCAATTTTTATTAACTAAAACCTGTATTCTCTGAAACAAATAAACCATGCGTCAAAAACATAAAATCCTTACTCGGGTGCGCAAAAGAACGGACTGCAGGCATCTTTGTTTTAGTTATAATTGTGTTACATTCACAAAATACATTTTTAAAATGTTTTCGGTGATGAATTGTAATAAAAGATTATAACCACTCATCCCCACAAAACGACTACAGCATCTGTTGGCTTAAAAGAGCATGACTGCATTACAAAACCCTTAAAAACAAGTTCTGACGTTTTCGTGAGTGTCTGTAAACATGTCTACGAAGGGCTCATTACACACTTGTTCAAGTACTGGAGTATCATTATGAGTGTGAGGAATGCTTTGGAAAGTGCAGTATTCAAACAAACAGCTTGACAGTCGCTTCCACTCTTTGCACATGTACATTATCCAAATGGTAAAATCGAGGGAAACGCCAACTGGGGCGAAACCTCCTTCAGTCTTAGTGCAGTTAAACTCCGGCGTGAGGCCAGCGGATTCAGCTGTGAGCGGCGGGGAAGTCGGACATGTGGACTGGATACGCGAGCCGGACGTCCAGAGCCTGGTTGTGCTGTGCCAGGGAGGTGTGATGGTAGTGCATGACTAGATCCTTCAAAGACTTGTGGAGATCGAACGGTTCGACGAATCCGTAGCCGCGCTCCGTATGGCGAATCACGCAGTGCCTCACCTGGTTGCCGACCCTGTGGATGAAGAGATGAGAGAAGAGTTAGGGAAACTGAAACTAGAACAAAATTCCAAAAAAAATAACATTTAAAAAAAAAAAAAAAAAAAAAAAACTAAAATACTTTCGTTTTCATTTTGAATACTTTGGTCTACAGGCGTGACCATATATGGGCATGCGTGGATCCAGCCGCCTGTAAAATGCAATTGACCACAATTCCATTTTATTGCCACTGTGAAATTCTACACTATGATTGGCTACCACCCAGATCAGATGCGGGGCCTTTAATAAAGCTATAGGGACAGAGTGCATTTAGGCCACGCCCACACCGGGTGTGGGGGGGGGGGGGGGGGGGGGGTTATCAAACACTCCCCATTGACTTTATATTGCGGGACTTTATATTGTCTTTTCTGACTTATAACAAAAAACAGAACAATGTGTAAAAGCTGCTATGTAACAAGGTGTACAGTAAACAACCTAGAAAAACACAGAGCTACATTTTTTTTAAGTGTTTTTTTTTCTATTTCCATTATCACAAAACCCAGTATATACATTAAAACCACAGCTCCGATCACAATGTCCGCCATCCTTTCGTTGTTTAAATAGTTGAATGCAGCGCTTAAATGATGTAGCTTTCCGTCGGCTTACGTCACTTCTGAGTTCCTGTTGGCGGTGCGAATGCAACCAGGAAAACGGCCCGGGGGAACCTAAAGTTCCCGAGGAACTTCCCTGACCGGCTAGTTCCTAGAACTATGCGGTGCGAAAGGGGCTATAATCCTTTGACATGGTTCAAAATAATGAATGTTTACTGTCGCTGACTAAGTTTCCCGCCAGTGGGCGTTGTTCTCAGACTAATATGACAAGCTGCGCTCTACTTTTGTGTCTTTAAATGCTTGTTTTTTGGATCGACAGCTTACAAAAACGTAGTTTTGTGTTTTTCAGCTTGTTTACTGTACACCTTGTCACACAGCAGCTTTTAGACATTGTTTTGTTTTTTGTTATAGGTCAGAAATGACAAGGAGGCAGCTTCCCGCAATACAAAGTCAATGAAGAGCGCTGGATTGTTTTTCCCTCCCGGTTGGCGTAATTTTCAGATTATGATGCGTGTTGCTCTGTCTCTATAACCTCTTTGATTTAAATCATATTGGGAAGCAGACAAAGACTGGCAGTGAAGTGAAAAATCAGTAACTGATGGAGAAATACTACTTTAACATCTAATTTATAAACTCCAGATTGACATTTAATTGTTTGATTGCACTCTTTGTATGGCAGAATTAAATTATCGTCGAAGCGCTCCTTCATTTTTGTACAGATATATCAAGATAATCAGAGGCAAACATCATTGTACGTTTACACATCATTTATGCTTACACAAATGTAAGTTGTCCATAAAATACGGACCAAGGTGTTCTATTATTGTTTTATTTTAAATTATTTTATGTTAATATTGTTTTTATTTGCCCATTAGGTTTTTTTTATTTATTAAAAAAAAAAACGATTTTCATACTTAGTATTTTTGTCTTGTCTTTCCAATACAAATATTTTAACATTCTTGAATCCAGACACATTGACAAAATGAAAGAAAAAAAAAAAAAAATTTAATTTAATTTAAAAAAACAAGATTATTTTTGCCTCACTTGTAGATATTTGTTCTCATTTTAGACAAAACTCATTTCACTTTGATACAATATCTTATGCCATTATCCTTTTCAAGTACATGTATCTTGATTTAAAAATGTTTAGGTATTTATACTGGAAAACAAGACAAAAATATCAAGTAGGAAAATCTTTTTTTGTAGTAGTAGTAGTAGTATATATTTTTTTATTTAATGCCATGTCAGCATCTTAGGCTATTTTCATGGTGAAAACATGTCATTACAAAACCATATGTCTGACTTTCTTCTGTGGAACACAAAAGATTATATTCTGAGAAGTATCTGTGGCTTTTTGTCTATACAAAGGAAATCAGTGGTCACCAAAACTGGTTGGTTGTTATTTTTTCGATATATCTTCTGTGTTTTGCAGAAAAAATAAGTGATATTTGAAACAATATGAGGGCGAGTAAATTACCATTTTATTTTTGGTTGAACTAAGGTTGATTAATATTGTGAATCTGTGCAATTAAACGAACTGGTTCGTTATAGTGGAATTTAACAATCGTTACATAAAGCAAACTGCATTTCAGTTAACATATGATTAAATTATTAAACATCACTGACTGATGACTTACACTACAGAGCAGGCGTAACAGTCCTTGGTGCTGCTGTTGCGGATGAGGAAAGCTCCAGACGGTTTCCCACGGAGAAGCTCCTCTGCCTGACCGCGACCGAGATCTCCTACAAACCAGCTCTCTTCCTCTAGAAGCTCCACGTTCTTCTCTTCATCCTCCTTTACCTTATATTCAGACCTGAGAAAATAACCACTTATTAATAAACAAAAAGCAGGTTGTTTTTTTTTTAAATCTCAACACCTCAGGCACGACTGTAGCTCTAAGAGCACCACGATTTGTCTTCTAAATGCCAGTTCCCGTTCAACAGCCATTGTCCCTTTGTCTCTACAGACCTTACAGACCTATTGCATCAGACAGCAGGCAGACGTGTCCCCACTCGCTCCCTATGACTCCCGTTAATAAAAATGGGAAATTAATGCCTTCAAAAGGTGCCTTTATATTGAGAGGCTTAATCAAATAAGTGGTGACAGGTAGATTATTTGTAGAAATGCAATAAAAAAGCAATAATTACTGGTTTTTGCTAAATCTAGTGTTATATAACTCTTGGATTAAACCACTGGATTCACACAGATTTCTTTTAAGACCTCTTAACTTGACAAGTGTCAATTTTGGGTAAATGGACTTTCAATAGAGGAACAGAAATCACTGTTCAAGGTTTCATTACAAATATCTATATTCAAGTTTTAATAATTAAGCTGAACATATAGATCATATGAACACTCACTCTTTCAGCTGACTGTGGACTGTGTCTTGGAAATCCTTGTAAGAGCTTTCTTGAGAATAACACTGTTCTCTAGCGATCTCCGTCATACTGACGGCCTCAAATGATTTTCTCCTTTGGATTTCCTGTAAAGCAACAGGGAAAAATCTTAGAAAGGCAATGTATTTAATACACTTGATATACATTTATTATTATTTTTTATATTTAGCTGACAACAACAACAACAACAACTCTAAACGAAAATTGAAATCATTGCCAAATTTTAGACAAAATGTAGTTTTCATATTCTGTTCCTGGGCATATTTGTGTTTGCAAAAGATACAGTGATCTAAAATACATTTATCTGGTGTGAACAATTTGCATTTCTTATATGCGTGACCCTGGACCACAAAACCAGTCTGAAGTATGTTGGGTGGGTATATTTGCAGCAATAGCCAAAAATACACTGTGGTCAATATTATAGATTTTTCTTTTATGCCAAAAATCATTAGGATATTAAGTACAGATCATGTTCCATGAAGATATTTTGCAAATTTACCGTGAATATATAAAAACTTAATTTCTGATTAGTAATATGCATTGCTAGGAACTACATTTGGACAACTTTAAAGGTGATTTTCTCAATATTTAGATTTTTTTGCACCTTCAGATTCTTGATTTTCAAATAGTTGTATCTTGACGTTGTCCTAACCTAACAAACCACACATTACTGAAAAACTTGCTTATTCATCCTTCAGATGATGTTTAAATATCAATTTCAAAATATTTACCCTTATGACTGGTTTTGTGGTCCAGGGTCACATAATAATTATTAGGGCTAATATACCAGTTAAATCTATATTATTTTATGTAGATTTCTATATAGCTATATAATACATCTGATATATTTATATTCGTTTTAATAATTATTACAATTACTTATATTTCTTTTAATAAATATTTTTTGGTTTTAATTTTTTTTGTTTATAATTTGTTAATTAACGTAATTAGACAGACAGAATTTAACCTAATCCCTATTCAATTCACAGTAGGCCAGCTGATGTATTTATTTTATAATCATTAAAAAAAAAAAAAAAAAAAAAAAAAAAAGGACAAAAACTAAATAAATAAATAACTAAATATAGTTTTTTAATATAAAAACTACTAACAACTACCAAAAATAAAGAAGAATACTAAAACTGAAATTCAGTTAAAAACTGTAAACAATATAAAATAAAAACTAATTTAAAAACCCATACTATAATTACTGTATTAATTTGGCTTACCTGTAATAATGTAGTGCAAGCATCATAGAGCTGGTCATACTCTGCCGTCTTTTGAAACAGTCTTAAACATTCATGGAGTTTCTCTCTGGTTGCACTCAAAAACTCTTCCTTCACAGGCAGATCCTGAAAATGCAGTTTAAATGACTAAAGGTGTTCACTTGTTGAAGAAAAATGCATAAACAAAAGGTGCCTTTCAACAAAGATGATCTTCACACTAAAACTCACTGAAAAGGAACGAGGCGGGTCACAGTGGGACACGGGATAAGCCAATGTGACATCCAGGGAGCTGTTGTACTGCACTAAGCTCCTATGCCTGTAGTAAGATATCAGTTCTGGCACTGAGCTGAAGGTCAGAGGCTCAGAGAACCCAAATTTCCCATCTTGATGGTGGATCCTGATGAGTTTGTTGGTGCCATTGTTCCTGTGGGAATTTCAAAAAGCACTTTCACATATGCAGCCTTTTCTGTAAACTCAATGTCATGTGTCAAATAAAACTCATTGCTTGCCAACAAATCAGGCATGGCAATTTGCGGTCTTTTTTGCCAGCTTAAGTAGTTGTAATATTGTTAAAACTATTTTATACTGATGCCATTTGTGAAAGCCATGAGATTAACTAACATTAGGATGCTCTGATAACTATAAAGTACACTACTAAAAATATATTTTGGGGAATCTGTACGTTGAGTTCTGTTAAAACTGTATACATGTACATTTACTCAGTTACATTTACATTTATACAATAATAGTTATTACTCTATTACAATTTAATGTAGACTTTAAAGTACAAAACATGTCACGTGACTTTAAAAAAATGTTGTTGTTTTTTTAGTTTAAAAGACAAGGATGAGTAAATGATGACAGAATGTTCATTTTTGGATAAATAATCCCTTTCAGATACAGACTTTATACTATAGTAATGTCTTTTTATAACAACCATCGCTGTAGAGGCATTTTTTACCAGTTTCTTTACCAAGTTTCTGCGTCAAAAATACTAAAATAAGAGAAAATCTATTTTAATTTGAAAAAAGTATTTATTTTTTTAACTCCTAAATATTTAAAGTAAAAACCATCAGCATTTAATTGTATTTCACTCAAGTATTTTTTAGAATAGGTACTTAAGACTTTCAAAATGAGTAAAAATTGAGTATTTTTTACACGCCTGCTAATTAAACTGATGCTGAAATACTAGCTAATCACGTCACAGTTGGCACTAATGTGTAGCAAGCAATATGTACAAAAGATTGTTTTGCCACTGTTGGTAATATACATAACTGCTGTGTTGTCAACAAAGTAGGAATCCTAAAACATGCAATCCTTACCTAACGGTTAATGTATATTCTCCATGCCGCTTGCAAGAGGCATTTCGGACCAGGAAAGCACCATCAGGCATGCCATGGAGTATTTCGTTCACCTCCTCCCTAATGGATTGACAAACAATTACGTTTGTAAGTGGTATTAATTGAATAAATAAGCAAACAAAGACAAAAAACTAAAAAGAAAAACTAACCTCGATATGTCAGCCCAGTACCACTCGGCTTCCTGTAATAAATCCTTGGGCTCCATTTCGCTTAAGAGACGATCATCACTACTGATATCTGGTTTAAGAAATCAAATAAAACATAAGTGTGAGACAACAGGTTATAGTTCAGCAACTGTTACATTTCTGGTCTAATATTACTGGAAAACCTCCAACCTCTTTTTTTCCAACCTCAAATTTTAAATTTGTCAGGTTTTGGTCACAGGAAATTAAAAGCAAAAAAAAAAAACCTGACATTCTAGTATTTAAAAGATAACACAGAAGACCAAACCAATTATTACAAAACTCTTTAAAAATAGATTTTTGTATAAATGTATTCCTCAAAAGCTCAATGATTTCCTTTACATTTTTTTCTGTGTTTTAAAATATAAATGTATATTAAAACACAAAATAACTCATATGTGACCCTGGACCACAAAACCAGTCATAAGTCACTGGGGTATATTTGTAGCAATTGCCAAAAATACATTGTATGGGTCAAAATTATTGATTTTTATTTTATTATATTATAATATTAATATTAAGTAAAGATCATGTTCCATGAAGATATTTTGTAAATTTCCTACCATAAATATGTCAAAACTTAATTTTTGAAAAGTAATATGCATTGCTAAGGACTTAATTTGGACAACTTTAAGGCGATTTTCTCAATTTTTAATCTCTCTTTTTTTTTTTTTCACTCTCAGATTCCAGATTTTCAAATAGTTGTATCTCGGCTAAATATTGTCATATCCTAACAAAATTATTTATTCAGCTTTCAGATGAATCTAAATTTCATGACTGGTTTTATGGTCCAGGGTCACGTATATTAAAAAGCCTAATATTTAATTGTAGTGTAAAATAAAATCTTTTAAATATTTACACAGAAAACATAATTGGGCATTACCAGGAATATTTTTGTGTGTAAATATTTAACAACCGTATTGTAAAATAAATAAATACTTTTAATATGTAAGCTATTTACACAGAAAATATAATTATAAGCATTAACTTTTTTGTTGTTGTTGCCTTTGTTTCATTTTTGTCACTTTACATACATATCCATAAATGATTATAACAAATTGCTGAATTACAAACTACAGGGAACAATAAAAGTAATATAACAGGGCAAATATCTAAATGTGTAACGTTATGGGGAGGGAAGAAGAAGCAGCGTCAGTCACGACTTCTTTAATGAAAAACAGATGGCCAGCTGACACTGAAACTTTCATTTTAGCCTTTTCTCTCATGAATCCATCAGGAATACTGTTAACCAGATACTGTATGTTTCTAAAATGACGCCTGTCTAGAACTATGAAGTGACAGCTGTGTGTGGATAGACGAGCGCTCAGGATTTCCCTGGTATTCCCACTTGCGAATGTACGAATTCTACTATGGGGAAGGTTAAGACTTGTGAATATTTACAACCTAAAGTGACGTAGAACAGCGGACGTCTACGATTGGCTGAACTAAAGACTTTGCGAGACTCATGAATACTAAGCGAGTTACGCGATTGGACGCTCAGGGCCTGTTACCAAGCAACGTCATCACTGCCTATTTAATATTCATAAGAAGCCGCTTAGCCATAGTAGGATTGGTAGTTTCGTGGCCCGATATTCCTGCTCTGCTGACCTGAATGAACTCGGTGATGACATGTTGAGACATGCAGAACTCAACGAATGAAAAGCCCAAGACTGGTTAACTCACTTTTATATCATGTGAACTAACTTTCACAAATGTTACCGTCACTAAATACCGATAGGTTTGTCGTTTTTCACAAGATTAACGCTTGACACTTAGGTTGTGTTTGAACCAGAACAAAGGCAGAGTGACTTAAACCGAATAAAGCTCAAATATAAAAAGACGAGAAGCAAATAATACAGAAATAAAGTTACGTACCAGTGCCAGCTGCGCTGACTCGACTCATTTCGATGTAGGAAAACGGTTCTGCAGACGATGACATCCTTTCTTCAACAATGGGTCGTGTTGCAGAAGTAAATTAAGCCCTTTTAAACACTGTAAACCGTGGCGTCAAATATTGTAAGGGGCCGTCCGGTGGTTATATCTACTATAACGAAGATAAAAACGGCACATCAACGTTAAAAATCCAAAAATGCCCGTATTTCTTGTCTTAATCCAAGTGTCCAGTTGTTAATTTGGCAGCTAGTCATTGAGACTAAAACTTAGAAATAAAGCTCATAACCATGAGCCAGAATAATAAACATGACTATCACTTTCATAACACCATGTACTGATCTAAATATCCAAACGAACGGCGTTCCGCGAGTAAATCAAACTCTTATAAGGTTTGGGACGATATAAGTGTCTCTGGACGATACCATATATTTACATGGGGAAAACTTTGAGCAGGATGTCGTTTTGTTGTTGTTATAATTACTTTGTTGATAGTATACTTTGCCTTTGCTTATATAAGAACGTTGTGTCAAATAAAATTGATAAAATGTCTATTAATTATATCAACTTATTTCAGGACACTGTTCTGTTAAATTTATTAGCGTTCACCCCCCTCCCCGAAACTATTCTACGGTCCGTTTTTGTCCTGCATTGTGCCGTTGGTACTTTTCTTGAACAACTTGTTCAAAGTCAAAATTCAGAGTTTTCTCCACACAAACGCTGTCATTTTTAATGCTTAAGAACTAGTTAAAATGTCAAGATGAGTAAAGTAAAGTGTCATGACGATTTTAAATTACTTAAATATTTAAAAGGTCATGATGCGTTTCGTGCCAGCTGCACATAGGGGGAGTTCCTTCAGTAGGGAACATTGTGTACTGTTGGCATTGTCTACCTTCTGACCGAAAGTTGCACACTTAAATGGTGTTCAAACACTAGCTATGTTGAGCTTGCAAAGCAGCAATTTTTTCAAATAGATGAAGACGTGCGCGTTGTGTTTGCATGATGATATCACCAAGACAGAACAGCTAAGAAAGGCATTTCACACAGTCCACAGTCTAGGATTCACTTTTCGCTTGAATTTGTTTAGAGTTTTAATATCAGTTTTAACATTTAATACACAACTGCAATGGCTGCTATATTTATTGGGTCAAATGTTGCGTTCCTAGATCTGAAAAGGCCTAAGCAATTGCCAGTTTTCGGTTCTTCCAGTTCCTTGATGATAGTAATGCATCAAATTGAGTTATTTCAAGTCAATTCCATCTATTCTGCATAATCTGTGAGTAGAAACTATACAACAATACAATGAATGACGTTGTAGCCAGTTCCTCTCATCAAACCTTAACATGAAATGCCTTTATAACATGCTTGATGATACGTCAATCTTTTTACCGACCTGTTTTTATTTACAATTTTTCAAAACTATAAATTGCATCCATCACAAACAATTCTCCTCTATAGGGTCAAAGTGAAGATATTCTGTCATGTTTGGGATGTTTATCACTCATAATCAGTGTTGGGGAAAGTTACTTTTAAAACTAATGCATTCTAATATTGTGTTACTCCCTAAAAAATAACTAATCACGTTACTTAGTTACTTTTTATGGAAAGTAATGCGTTACATTACTTTTGCGTTACTTTTTAAATCTGGGCAGGGCTTGCTTTTAATATAAAAACTTTCGATTCTTAGCAAATGTAAAAGCCCTTTCACACCAAAATGAAATATATTGAAGGGAAATTACAATGAGGTAAGCAAAATAATATTGTGTTGTGTTTGAAATAAGAATTTTTTTTTTTTTTGCTTACCTCAATGGCAGATTATTACTATAGTTTTTTTCTGAAAACAAAAAAAAGATTATTTACTTATTTACTAGAAAATCCTTCTTGATTTAAGAATGTTTTGATATTTTGGCTGGAAACAAGACAGAAAATGTAAGAAAGAAAAGTATTTTTGCAGTGTATGGTTGAATTGGATCAGCATCAATTGGTCAGCAGCAAAGTCACTGGTTAATAAAATGGGATTAAATACATAAAGGAAACAAAAAGTAACTGGCGTTACTTTTTTGAAAAAATAACTTAGATATTTTCTTGCAAAAAGTAATTTTATTACCTAACTTGCGTTACTTGTAATGCGTTACCCACAACACTGCTCATAATATCTTGTTTTTAATATTTCATTTGAACAAATTTATGTTTATTTTTGCATTTATGTGATTATATCCACAAATGACAGAATATGTTTATGCAGTGTGTTAAATACTGATTTTCTGTGCACTGACAACACCAGTTCCAAACAACACTGGGTCAATAAACATTTTCCTTTCTGTTTAATACAAACAAATACATAATACAAACATAATACAGATGTATAATACAAACAATCCAAAATATCAAAATATCACGTTGCACTTTCCAAATAGGAAAAGCGATACTGAGTCTATTTCTGGTCGTTTATGGAAAACTATGCCAAGATCAGGACGTGCGTATACAGAGCCATGGCCATTGTGTTTCCAGCTTCATTAGCAAGCAAAGATTAGAGAATATGAATCATTATATGTACTTTGACCTCCATTGCAGTGTATATGGTTTGTTTTAAGAGCCAAGAGTTTTAGGTAGTAGTTTCTCTTGCTGTGCTTTTATTTTATACTTTGTATTTCTTAATTTAGGGCATTTTTGGAGGAATTCTGTCTTCCTAATTCAAATTCCATTCTCAACATATTTTTGCTATAGCTGTGGGTAACAAAGAAACACAATAAAACCAAACTTGCTTGCTGTAAATTAAGGCAATGGTCACATTATTTTATGTTTCATAATTGTTCTGCAGTGTGAATTTTCATCACAAATCACTCTCAATCGCTCTCAATAAATCTTTAATTTTTCCTGACTTTGACGAATATAAAATTAAATGAAAATATCTGCTTGTCAGATATGGCTAAAAATATAGATTTTCCACATATATAATAAATATATACAGTATATATATTCTATTAATTTTTTTTTTTTTTGCATATTTTTGAAAAAATATTTTAAAATATAAATGTGTTAATTGGTGTGTTAATATTATAAATATAAATTTGCATTTAAAAATATATTTTGCCCTGCTTCAATCCAAGAATGTCACATTTAAAGACTATTTGATGTCTATATAACTCATGTGAACATATATTTTAGCAAGGAAAATATTTTATAATGTACCCCAAAAAAATCTATATTACAATTTATGTATACAAAAATAAATTCAGTTATTGTAAATCTGTTTTTAATCTCTAGTAGACTTTTCCATCCACATTTGTATGAGATTTAATATTAGAAACTGATTTTTTTAAATTGTCTATGTAGTTCTTTTTTTTCCATTTCAATTTTAGTTTTATTTTACTACATCAAAGTAAACAAAGATTTGCCTTGGCATCTAAAATAAAAGTTGGCGTAAGTTAAAAAAAAAATGTCCTTGTTTACTGACTCATTTATGTTTTTGTTTTGCCTACAAGCCAAGCTCCCTCTAAAATATGCAACAAATACACTGAACTGAGATATAATGGTATATTGGTATGTATTGGTGTTTGATAAAGAAATGTCTCTAGCACAGGTCACAGTCTGCAAATGAGGACATGCTATTCCAATACAAACACTGAAAGTATAAAATAACTATCGGGGGCTTTGTTTGTGGTTCATTCTGACGTAAGTTTTGTCTTTTGAGGGTTTTTGTTAGGAAAGCATGTGACTTGCTCTCTGCTGATAGTCGCTCAAGGATCCTAAACACACCTCTGGACTGATGCTTCAATACGCTTCAGACACACTTTATTTTGGCAGCATTGAAGTTTTATCACTGTTTTATAACACTTTTGAAGTGACTGGATGGTGAGTAACAGTTTTGTGGTTGGAGGCATTGTGGAAACCATGAGGTTTGTGGTGTAAGTGGGATAAATGGTCCAACGTCAATGGGTCGCCACACATCTGATCAAAGCATTGCTTAAGAAAGTGGGGATCAAATGTTTGTGCATACCATTTATACCATTTATTTTCTTGCTCAAATCATATTTGGTACTGCTGAATGATGCTGAGCCAGCAAGTGAAAGAAATGAAATTGTTATGATAAAATCAACCCAAGACAATCAGTTCTTGACAAATGCATGACAGAGGGCAAAATAAAGCTGCAGAATATTATAAACATCCCATTCCAAGTCTATACACAAATGCAGGGACAGAAAGTGATGACCTGAAAACAAATAACGTCTTAAACCATTTCTATCATTTCCTGACACAAATACTTGAGAGTTTATAGCACAGTAAAATCCTTTTCATTTATGTGAATATATTTTCTACAAGTAGAGAGAGCGAGAGAAAGAGATTAGATGAAAAAAAAAATATAATAATAATAATATATATATATATATATATATATAATACAAAAATATAAAAATATACGAAGAGTTCATTTGCAAAAACAGATAACTCGAAATTTTCAGAAATCATGTTTTTTTTATTCTGCATTAAAATATCAGTCAAACTGCAGCTGGGTTGTTTTGATTAAATAATAATAACCAAAAAAAAAATACAGCTAACTAACACAATAAAACGGAATAAAAACATGATAACACACAAAAAAAAAACATGACTTATGAAAACTGAGTTATCTGTATTTGAAAATGAACAAAAATATATCCTCATATGTCAAATTTGAAGAAAAACTTTACTTTGTTGTCTATAACACTTAAATATATATCAATTTTGTAGGCAATTTCATACATATTTGCATTTGTAAATGTATGAAATAGGCTGTAAAACTGGAAATAAATCCCTGAAATAAATGTTAAAATATATATCTTGGTATATGAAGGTTGAAATTAAAGATGTATTTCAAAAACATGTTGAGCTTCACTGTTTACAACATATTTTTAGCATATATTTGAAATATATTTTGCCCATTTTGCATGAAATTTGTAAAAAAAAAAAACATATATATATATATATATATTTTACAAGAAATGCTATTTCAGTCTTTCTGTTTCATAATTATTTGTGAAATTTACTAGCCATTTCTGAGGCATTTTTTTTTCTCAGTGTAGGCCATAAGTCTTCCATATATTAGATTTATTTTTAAAATATCACTGTCTGTCTTTTAATGTCTTTATTGTGTGAAGTGTGTTGTTTAATTGTAACAACACTAAAATTAGTAACAAGCATTCTGAAATTCTAATGGTATATTTTGCTTAGTCAGCACCCACATTGCGTTTGTTGTTAATTTGCTGCTTGCTGTCCATAAGAAAAGCGGTATTGATGACGTTTCACAAGAACCCAATCAAAAGTTTGTGCTGAGGGCGTCTATCACTGAGGACACGCCCACCATAATAATCAGCCGTTCCGTACGTCACTAAAGACACGCCCACCATGCGTGATCAGCTGTCAAGATTGTTTCACGTTGCACGTTAGTTTTTTAATGACAAACAAACAGAAAGCGACAGTTGCGCTATGAAAATCTCTCTGAACTGTACGCGGACTAAAGTAGCGGTACTGTATGTTTCTTCCAGGAATAACTGTTCATTAAGAGCTCAGCGTTAGCTGCAGTAATAAGATTATTCGTTTAGAGGAGAAAAACAGGCCCATATGCTTTAGACAAACTAACTGAACACTGTCAACTGTTGCATCACGTCTATAATGGTAGGTTATAAGTTACTTTATTTTCTGCTCACTAACAAACTAACAAACTAAATACTGCTTAACATTGGACAAGTTTGACCTTATTGATTGAACTTTAAAAAATATGTTCAAGAGCCATACAAGTGTTGTGTATTATAAGTTCTTGTAGGTGAAAAGGAATTTAGCATAATGACGTATCTTTCCGTTCCTTTTACAGTGTTTTGTGCAAATAACAACAGTGCAGACTATATATATATGTGTGTGTGTGTGTGTGTGTGTGTGTGTATTTACATAATTAGACTGTACAGCAAAGAAACAAAGCTTGAAAGTGGCAAAAACCTAGATCATATTTCCAAATACATTAATATTCATTACATTTTCCACCCTTCTACCTTCTCTTCTGTAGGTTTCGACTATTTATTGATTGATTTGATTGATTGAAAATATTTTCAATATAAAAGCAATTAAAAATATTTTGCCCTTCATATATGTGACCCTGTACCACAAAATTAGTCATAATTTGAGATTTATACATCATCTTAAAGCTGAATAAATAAGCTTTCTATTGATGTATGGTTTGTTAGGACAATATTTGGCCGAGATACAACTATTTGAGAATCTGGAATGTGAGGGTGCAAAAAAATCTAAATATTGAGAAAATCTCCTTTAAAGTTGTCCAACTAAAGTTTGTAGCAGTGCATAGTACTAATCAAACATTACATTTTGTTATATTTATGGTAGGAAAGTGACAAAATATCTTTACTTAACATGATCGTTAGTTAATATCCTAATGATTTTTGGCATAAAAGAAAAAATAATATTTTTTGACCTATACAATGAATTTTTGGCTATTGCTACAATTATACCTGTGCTACTTAAGATTTTGTGGTCCAGGGTCACACATTGTCAATATATGACACATTTGAATGACAATAAATAATGAATAAAGCCTAAATGTAGGCTAATGTAAAATTGGAAATGTATTGTCTTGACCCAGAAATACATTTTTAAATATATTATGTTGTATAAAGGTTCAAAGTCAATATATTTTCCATTTATTTTATTTTTTTTTTTCATTTTCATTGAGCTGCACTATTTACAACATATGCAAAAAAAAAAAGATAAAAATAGAAAAATATAGATATAGATACACAAACACACACACACACACACACACACACACACACACACACACACACACAGATTTTTTTATGTTTTTTTTTTTAAAAAGTGAACAGTAAAACAGTAAAATTTTGAAATCTTTTCATATTTGATGTCATTTTATTGGCTAATTCTGGTACATTTACATGTTTTATTAATGTACAATGTCCCTGTCAACTAAAAAAATAAAATAAAAAAAAATAAAACCGCAAATCAGCATATTAGAATGATTTCTGAAGGATCATGTGACACTGAAAACTGGAGTAATGATGCTGAAAATTCAGCTTTGATCACAGGAATAAATTACATTTTAAAATATATTCAAATAGAACACAGTTAATTGAAATAGTAAAAGTATTTCAAAATTGTACAGTTTTTGCTGTAAGGCTTGGTGAGCATAAGAGACTCATTCATTAAATCATTAAGAGACTCAATCATTACAAATCTTTTGACTGGTAGTGTATGCACCTTAGTTTTTGAGGCCTATAATCAATCAGTTCAGAAAGAAATACAAATTAGGTCAAGGATTTCCAGAACAGCACAAGAGTTTTATCTATTTGGGATGTGTTTTGTATTTTTTAGGGTTATTTATATATGTATTATATAGGGTTACATGGTAATGATTTGAGAAGTGCCTTAAAAAGTATGTAGAGATGTCAAACGTGTCAAAATTAGCATTAATAAAACATTTGACTTATTATTTTTACTTTTGATTTGATATGATTCATTTAAATAATTTACAGTTGTGCTCAAAAGTTTACATACCCCTTGCAGAATCTACAAAATGTTAATTATTTTAGCAAAATAAGAGTAATCATACAAAATGCATGTTATTTTTATTTAGTACTGACCTAAATATAAGATATTTTACATACAATACATTTACATATAGTCCACAAGAAAAAACAATAGTTGAATTTATAAAAATGACCCTGTTCAAAAGTTTACATCCCCTTGATTCTTAATACTGTGTTGTTGCCTGAATGACCCACAGCTGTGTTTTTTTTCGTTTTAGTGACAGTTGTTCATGAGTCCCTTGTTTTTCCTGAACAGTTAAACTGTCTGCTGTTCTTCAGAAAAATCCTTCAGCTCCCACAAACTATTTGGTTTTCCAGCGTTTTTATGTATTTGAACCCTTTCCAACAATGACTGTATGATTTTGAGATCCATCTTTTCACACTGAGGACAACTGAGGGACTCATATGCAACTATTACAGAAGGTTCAAACACTCACTGATGCTCCAGAAGGAAACAAGATGCATTAAGAGCCAGGGGTGAAAACTTTTGAACAGAATGGAAATGTGTACGTTTTGCTCATTTTGCGTAAATATTATATTTTTTCATTTAGCACTGCCCTTCAGAAGCTACAGAAGATACTGTCATGTTTCCAAGAAGACAAAATTAGTTAAATTTACCATGATCTTCAAATTTCTTAATGCGTGTTTTTTCCTTCTGGAGCATCAGTGAGTGTTTGAACCTTCTGTAATAGTTGCATATGAGTCCCTCAGTTGTCCTCAGTGTGAAAAGATGGATCTCAAAATCGTACAACAGACTAAAAGCATTATCAATTTAATTATCGGGAACAACATTATACATATGGCTTTTGTTTCAGGATGAAGAGAGTCCTTCCTCCCTGACTGACATTAGTATGGCCTGGGTGTGTCACAATGTGGAAGTGCTTTGTGTCGCACAAGAGGACGGATCACTGCACTTCCGCCACTGCCCGTTGTTTCCTCAGGAGTTGTCTGATCAGCTGCTGCACAAGATGGCTGACGAGGGTACGATTTCTCACTATAACAGATAGGGCTGTGCCGATAATCCGACGCGATATCATGCGCATCTCGTCAGTAATGCCGGTTCTGTGATTAGTCGTAAATCTCATTCACGTGTTCATGCATGCAGCCGCGTTCACTACACAGAGCCGTAGTTCATTGACAAGCTACGCAGTTTATCGATATTTATTACACGGCTTCATGGAATACTCGCTTCTGATTGGTCAGTTGCCACATTCCAAGGGTTGTTATTCCCAGATAACAACCACTAAAACTAATAACACAGGCTCATCCGGGTTCTTCGAATCATATTGACCATTAGTAATTATACGTATCACTCCGCTGCTGTCTGCCGCATATCAATCATTGACAGTTTGGCGCCATCTTGTGGCTTAAACGCTTAACTATGATTTGAAATGTGTGAAAATTAAATTTGTGCCCATTATTTAGCCTACTCATGTAAGTTACAAAGTAGCCAGTAAAGACGGTGTGCGCTGCGTGCAGCCAGGACCTATTTTTTTCGCGGAAGCTTTGCTTTCATTTAAAGACCTTGTAAATAAGTGAAACATTACTTGGATCAATGTTTCTTGTCTATTTATTTGCTTTTGTAGCAAGAAGCCATGTAATAAGCGGGATAATGTAGATCCAGAAGGTTGTTATCTGGGAATAAAGCCCTTCAGTCTTACAACAGTTAAGCCTGTCGGGCTTTATTCCCAGATAACAACCTTCTGGATCTACATTATCCCTTACATATCGCCTGCGATAATGAAGGCGATATTTGCGTAGCTTGTCAGTGAACTACGGCTCTGTGTAGTAAACGCGGCTGCATGAATGAACACGTGAATAAGATTTACGACTAATCACAGAACCGGCATTACTGACGAGATGCGCATGATAAATATCGGCACAGCCCTAATGACAGATTTGTTCTCTCAGGTGTCCTCAATGACAGAACCGTAGGCGTCTTCCAGAATCTGGAGCATCTGCGTTTGCGCAGAGCACACATCCAGTCCTCGCAGCTCTCAGCCGAAGCATTCAGACGTTCGTTGTGCCCTCACAAGCTCCAAGAGCTTAATGCTTCACATATACACAGCAACATCAGAATCTCAGATGTTCTCCACAGTCTGACCTCCAACAAGATCTGCAGACAGGGCCTACAGACGCTGATGATGAACGGCTTGCATCTGTATGGGGAAGCAGGTGAGGAGTCGTTGCAGGCCTCCTTCAGCATGCTCCGGGGCTTGAAGAAGCTCTCGCTGGCCTGGACGGACTTGGATGACAAAGGACTGGAGGATATCTGTTCCATGCCCATGCTGGAGAGCTTGGATATCTCTGGGACGAACGTTACAGACCTCACTCCTCTGCTGAATTGTCAGTCGCGGCTGATGTCTCTGACTGCGCATGGGCTTCAGAAGTTGGAGATGCCAACCTCCAGCTTCATCCTAGTGCTCTCTAAGCTGCAGTCGCTGAGGCACCTGGACATCTCAAATGAAAGGCTAGTAAGGGATGGAGACAATTTGGTGCAGCAGCTGCTAGAGCGACCTGGGATCTTTCCGCAGCTTGTGTCTCTGGATGTGTCAGGCTGGAGAGGCGTGAGCAACGTTGCCATCCAAGCCTTTGTGGAGGCGCGGCCAGGGCTGAGGTTCATCGGCCTGCTGGGCATTGGTGCAGGAGGATCTGAGCTGTTGTGTGGAGATGGAAATCTGAAGGTAGGTTATGAATTGAAAAATCTAATTGTCCCTGATCTCATAAGAGTTTGTAAGTTTAAGAGGTCAAAACAGCTTTGCAGGACTTTGGACTGTGCCTAAAATGACCACATTTGCGACCAAAAATACTCATTTGAAAGTGATATTTTTGCTGAGATATAAATGTATTTGATTTAAACATTTGGCTTAGGGATGCTCATTTCGGTTAATTTTAATGACCGACAACCGCTGCTCCTCAACCGAACATTAACCGTTAACTGATTAATTAGAATAATAAATTAGTATAAAATAAAAATATATGATGATACATAAAAATTACAAACAAATATTTTATTTTAACTCACAAACAGCAGCATACACAGCAGCAGAGCAACAACAAAAATTCACATATCCTCAAATTATCACGCACCAGCAGAGAATATCAGAATAAAATTATATAAATAAAAATAGGTTTAATATACATTAATGAAATAATTATCTAATTAAGATGACACAACTAAAACAAATCTTTCTATGCGCTCTAAAGAATGGTACCAGTTTTGTTCTTCCCGCCAGACATAAAAACATATATAGCAGACCTCGGGTCTGAAAGACACAACACAACACCATCTTGCCACAAAGCACCGGCAAAAATAATTAACAATTAATGTGTCGGGGGGAAACGGTAAGGAGATATTTGTATGATCCATTAATAAACTAATGTATTCTGAGATAGTGTCGCAAAGACCCTGACTCCCAATCTCCTTTTTGAATGCACCTTTAGAAAGAAATTACATAGCCTAATGAAATAGATCTTTGTTTCGTTAAGTAATAATTTAAAGCTGTCTATTTATATATTCACTGAAAAAAATTCAAATGATCGCGCTGGCGCCTCCATGTCCTGCAAAGCGGTTCCAGCTTCCACTCTCCAAAAATGATATGCACCTAGCGCACATTTATCTAGGTTAGCTACTTTAACTGTTTTAGATCTATAGATTTTATTTCATGCAAGTCGTGATGATATGAGAAGGCAAATTGTTCAGACTATGAACAGTCTTCCGCTGGCCGCTGTTCGTTACTTAAAAAACACAAAAACTTATATTTAATGAGCAAAAAAAAGCTCCAAAAGTTTTTCTAAATTAACTTAATAAAAAAACGAAACGAAATATAATCACTTTGCCATTACATACAAAATGTAACTATTTTAATAGCTGAAGGACACTTGCATGGATGCTGTAGGACTGGAGCGCTGCCTTTTAACTGTTAGACCCGCGGCAAAAACACCATCACAAATATCTGCGGTCAATTTGCGGTTCGGGGCGTCTCATCCACTGGACATATGTTTCTATTCATAGCGTTTCTTCAACTTAGAGCAAAATAGCCAATCTGTTGATTTTCTGAATGCAGTGGTCAATCTGAGGCGGTTAAATTACAATCCTCTCAGCATCCAAAATGCCGGTAGTGTTCTGTTCAGTTCTGCTATACACGTTCGCGAACTATTATTAAAACAGAAAATGTAGATGTGATGTGAATAAGAGATTAACGGCGCAGTGTAAATTTTCTTTTATTTCTCTTTGTTAACTTTGAGATAGTGATGAACTACAGTAAGATGTGTGACAGCTTTTTCAAGTGATTGTAAGGGAGCGCCGTGCCCATTGCGCACTTTCTAGGGTATAATCCATTCAGAATCCATTCACTCACGGATTCACTCTCTGATAGCCATTTATCCAATATTGCTGCTTGCCATTGTGTTGCGTATAGGCTGCATCAGTTAAGTGAAGGTGAAGTAGGTGCTTGCTCTGCGAAATATGTATAGCCTAAGCATGCTGCACGTGTCGACACTCGCCTGTGAGTAAACAAATTCTTATGTATAGCATTGTTTGTTCACCGTGCAGCAAACGTAAAAAAAAATACTTGTAGAAAAAAAAAAACCTCTAAACCGTTTAACTGATATCATTAATAAGTTAAAATTCTTACTGCCGGTTAACGGTTAAACGGTCAATGTGAGCATTCCTAATTTGGCTTAATTCGCCCTTCCACAAATTAAGGCCTAAAAAGATATGGAGTCAGAGGAGAAAGTCTTAAATCTTCCTTTTTTTTCCTATTTCAAATGTCTACACTGCTTTTCTTACTTAGATTTTTTGTCTTGTTTCCAGCTAAAATATCTAAAAATTCTTAAATCAAGAAGGATTTTCTGTTTCATTTTTAAAACCAAAGATCCTGCAAAATTATAAGTGCACCTCAGGAAACATAAAATAAAACAAAATTGCAATTTATGACTGCTTTAATCTAATGACTGATGGTAGAGCAGACAGTGCTCTTATTTATTTATTTTTTCTCAGATTTACTCACATGCGTCATAAGTCGCTGGGGTAGGTTTGTTGCAATAGCCAAAAATATATTGTATGGGTCAAAATGATAGATTTTTCTTTTATGCCAAAAATCATTAGGATATTAAGTAACAATCATGTTCCATGAAGATATATGGAAAATTTCTTACCGTAAATGTATCAAAACCTAATTTTTAATTAGTAATATGCATTGCTAGAGCTTAATTTGGACAACTTTAAAGGCGATTTTCTCAATATTTGTAGTTTTTTGGCACCCTCATATTCCAGATTTTCAAATAGTTGCATCTCGGCCAAATATTGTCGAATCATAACAAACATCAATCTCTACACCAATGGAAAGCTTATTTATTCAGCTTTCAGTTGATATATAAATCTCAATTTCCAAAAATGGACCCTTATGACTGGTTTTGTGGTCCAGGGTCACATATTTCAGGTTTACAGTAGCCTGCCTGGAAGCTGAATGTAAAAACTGGCAGTTCCTGACCAGAATAAGCAGCAGAGTCAACCAGGGTTCATGCTGATTGTCAAAAGTCTGGATAGCTTGCATGTCAGAATAAAATCATGTGTCAGAATAGCAGATTTTGCCAGGAGCTGCAAATACTTAGAAGGTATGATGTTTGTAAACGTGTCCAGGTGGCTGGAGAGTCCAATTTAACCCAGCTGTGTGAGGCCTTGAGAAGATACAGCGATCGGGAGTGTTTCATACGAGAGGTTCTTGCGCATCTCTACAGTCACACCAGTGACATGGAAGAACCTCAGCCACACATCTTAAAGGTACAAAAACGTCTTCTTTAATAGATGATAATCTGGTGACGTGTATTTGTTAACTAAATATGAAAGGATAGACTGGTTTGTTACTAGGATTAGTGACAAACACAGCTGTTGAAGTCAGTTGCAGAATCTGCAAAATGTTAATTATTTTAGCAAAATAAAAGAGGGATCATACAAAATGCATGATATTTTTTTATTTAGTACTGACCTGAATAAGATATTTCACATAAAAGACGTTTACATACAGTCCACAAAAGAAAAGAATAGTCGAATTTCTAAAAATCACCCCGTTCAAAAGTTTACATACACTTGATTTTTAATACTGTTTTTACCTGAATGATCTTTGTTTAGTGATAGTTGTTCATGAGTCCCTTGTTTGTCCTGATCAGTTAAACTGCTGTTCTTCAGAAAAATCCTTCAGCTCCCACAAATTATTTTGTGTATTTGAACCCTTTCCAACAATGACAGTTCAATATGAGGAACTATTACAGAAGGTTTAAATGCCCAGTTGCCCATTGATGCTCCAGAAGGAAAAACGATGCATTAAAAACCTTTTGAACAATGTTTTTATTTAACCTAAATATCTTTTTTTTTTTTTTTCTCCATTTAGTACCTCCCAGAAGCTACAGAAGATACTTGCATTCGTTCAACTATTTAACTATTCAAATTTAACTATTATTTTCTCTTGTGAACTATATGTAAACATCTTTTATGTGAAATATCTTATTCAGGTCAGTACTAAATAAAAAATAACATGCATCCCTTTTATTTTGGTAAAATAATTAACATTTTATAGATTCTGCAAGGTGTATGTAAACTTTTGACTTCAACTGCATGAGTGTCAACAGTGATAAAGAAAAGGAAAATCTAATTTAAAACATAATTTAAAATACCTGAGAAAAGTAGTTTTTGTAGTACATTGGTTTAAAATGTTTCTACCATTTTCAACAAAAATGTACATTTATTGCAAAAAAAGTGATGTGAACATGACAGTTCTTGAATCCCGATTACATGCAAGTTTCACGTCTTAAATAATCACTATTTCCAAAATATTATATATCGTGAATTCATAAGTATCATTACATTTTTAAAGTGTCACACCACATAACCTTGCCTTGTCATAAAAAGCTAAAATCATCTGATATTTTGAACAGATTTTTTTTGGTTTTTAAAGAAGTCTCTTCTGCTCATCAAGCCTGTATTTATTTGATCCGAAGTACAGTAAAAAGCAGTCAAATTTAGAAATATTTTTACTATTTAAAATAACTGTTTTCTATTTGAATACATTTTAAAATGTAATTTATTCCTGTGATCAAATCTGAATTTTCAGCATCATTACTCCAGTCTTCAGTGTCACATGATCCTTCAGAAATCATTCTAATATACTGATTTGCTGTTCAAGAAATATTTTTATTATTATTATTTTCAATATTTAAACCATTTGAATACATCTTTTCAGGATTCTTTGATGATCCAAAGATCAGCATTTATCTGAAATAAAAGGCTTTTGTATCATTATACAATATACCATTCAAAAGCTTGTAATCTGTATGTTTTTTTTTTTTTTTAAAACATAGAAATTAATACTTTTATTTAGCAAGGATGCTTTAAATTTATTTAAGTGATAATAAAGGCATTTTTATATCAGATAAATGTTGTTCTTCTGAACGTTCTATTCATCGAAGAAACCTAAAAAAAATCTACTCAGCTGTTTTTAACATAATAATAATAAATGTTTTTTGAGCAGCAAATCAGAGAATATTAGAATGGTTTCTGAAGGATCATGTGACTGGAGTAATGATGCTAAAAATTCAGCTTTGAAATCACAGGAATAAATTACATTTTAAAATACATTCAAATAGAAAACGGTTATTTCAAATAGTAAAAATATTTCACAATTTTACTGTTTTTGCTGTACTTTGGATCAAATAAATGCAGGCTTGGAAAGCAGAAGAGACTTCTTTACAAAACATAAAAAATCAAAAATGAAAAAAAATTGACTGGTAATCTATATATTGAATTTAAATGTAATTTTTTGAGTCAATTAATTGATTCAGATAAAAATGAGATTCATGTCTTTGACCCACTAGGTAATTTTGTGTTGAGAGTGACATGTAAATTACTATAAGGGAAGTTTTTAAGATGGCATAGTTTAAATTACTTCATGACATCCTAAACAATGCCTTAAAACTTCCGGTTACTGTAAAAGATACTGGCTCATTTTTGAAAATGCATTGTTGTAGTGTGCTGAATGACATTTACTTACAGTGTCCAAGTATCTGTTCCTGTTTCAGCTGGTATTGGATGGGATGCGACACCACACAGATTCTCTACACGTTCAGCTTGTGGCCTCTGCGTGTGTGTTTAACCTGACCGTACAGGAGCTGGTGCTAGGGATGCCCTTACGCCTGCTGGGAAATGTAATTCAACAGCTTCTTACAGCCATGAAAAACTTCCCAAACCACGAGCAGGTATATCCATCCATCCTGTATGATAAAGACCAAGGTGAATAAAAATTCTGTGATATTTTGAAGAATGTTGGTAACCAAACAGTTGCTGGTACCTATTGACTTCCACAGTGATTTTTCCCCCTCAGCATTTAAACAGTTCATTTTTCTGCTTTTAGTTGCAGAAGAATTGCCTGCTTACTCTTTGCAGTGATCATATCTTACAGGTCGTCCCATTTGACCGGTCAGTCCGCACACATTTCCGCAGTGCACTTTAGCTTGTTTAGATGTACTGTAGATTGTTGAAGTGGCTTAACATTGCCTTGACCCCTGTTTCCTGATAGATACGAAGCTGCTAAGCTGATAATGGTGTTGTTGGGGAGTCATGAAGATCAGACGGTGCAGAGAATGGCGGTGGCTGTAGTCTCCATACTGGTGTCTAAGGTCATTACATCAACACCAGCATTTGCTCAGTCTGTCTAAAACCAGGATAGACTTTGACGATGTCTCAAGATGCTGTGTCAAGACTTTTTAAATAATAGTGGATTCAAGCAGCGATTATCGGGTTCAAGTGCTTTAAGGCATTTGATCACAGCTGCAAGTGACGTAACTGTGACATCTACTCTACGGCCAGGCTCCTATTTTTTTAATGAACCCAATATAGTTCGCCAGATGGTAAATGTAAACTTTTTTGGATAATTATTGACCTACAGAGTCCAGAGAATTGTACTGCAGTGTTTTTTTTTCTAGGTTGAGAAAAAAAACCTAGGATTAGTTCACAAAAGTCTTTTTTTTATTTTCCATCTTCTCAGTCATTTAACTAACAATTTGATTGACAGCAGTCATTCTAGACCCAAAGTTGCCCGGAATGAGCAGTTCTGCCATATGAAATGAATATTGTGTGTATGTGTGAAAAAACGTACAAACGAATAATGTACAATCGTTTACACCCTTGAAAAATGCAATATCACTCCCCAGTGGCCGATTTCCTTCAAATTTCCAAAGGTCTGTGAGTCAAACAGGCCCACGAGTTTCATCCCGATCATCGGCCATGTTTTTTTGAGTTACGCAAATGTTGATGAACAAATGGTTGTGAAGTTATAGCTTTTTTTGTGTTTTTTGCTCTTATAGTGCCACAAAGTGGCCAAGCTCCTTGAGTTTTTTTTCCCGTGACCTCAGATTGAGCCCTTTTAAATGTTTTGGCGTCCCTTTGTGACGGTGAATCTTTCCAGAGAATCTTTCTGCACTGGTTTGGTTCCGATCGGGCGAAAAACCTAGGACTAGTTTGAAAAATGCGTTTCATACTTTTGATCGCTGTAGCGCCCCCATCAGGCTGATTGGGGTGAGCTTTGGTCACGTTGTAGGCGGTGTGAGTGCTACCATCCCTCCAAGTTTCAAATCTCTACGACTTACGGTTTAACAATTTCAATAATTTCAATAGCGCTTGAACCCCTAAAATAGTAGTTAGAAAAAGGTAGCGAGTGGTGTATGTGCAATATGCAAACATATTGGCATGGACTCGTTGTGATCTGTTTATATGTGACCCTGGACCACAAAACCAGTCTTAAGTTGCTGGGGTATATTTGTAGCAATACATTCTATGGGTTAACATGATTGATTTTTCTTTTGTGCCAAAAATCATTAGGATATTAAGTAAAGATCATGTTCCATGAAGATATTTTGTAAATTTCTTACCATAAATGTATCAAAACTTAATTTTTGATGAGTAATATGCTTTGCTAAGAACTTCATTTGGACAACTTTAAAGGTGATTTTCTCAATATTTCGATTTTTTGCACCCTCAGATTCTAGATATTCAAATAGTTGTATCTTGGCCAAATATTGTCCTAACCTAACAAACCATACATGAACGGAAAGCTTATTTATTCAGCTTTTAAAATGATGTATTCATCTCAATTTCTAAAAAATTTACCCTTATGACTGGTTTTGTGGTCCAGGGTCACATATGAACAAACATCTATTATCATATTGTTTTCATCTTTGGGATAGTATTAATGAGTTTTTGAGGCTGGAAAGTTGAACTTTCTCACACTTCTTCGCAGTTGAGCACAGAGGAGATCTCAGAACTAGGTGCAGAGGAATTCATAATGAAGGTAAATGCTATTTTCACAAGTGGTTTAATTTGCTGTTGCTGTTTTAATCCATGTGCTTTGCTGAAAATCGTTTGCCTAATTGAGTGTTCCAGTGAAAAATTGCTTGTAAATCTCTTGTTATGCTGTATTAGCATCAAATCGTGCATTCAGCCTTTCTGTCAGCTTTTTTTTTTTTTGCCAATTAGCCAAGGTTTTGCTTTTTTTTTTTTTTTTGGACCGAATTGATCATAGGATTTATTGATCTGAGCTTGCACATCAGTTTTTGAGTGAATGTTGCCATAATTGTCCAAAAGTAATGCTTTTTCACAAATTTTGGCATTAGTCCCGAAAGGACATGCAAAACTTGTGCTAACTGATAGAAAACAAGTTGATAAAAAGATTGAATCCAATATTTGGTAATGATGTAGGATAAGATATTCAGACAGTCATTTTGGGGAAGTTGACACCTTGTGTGAGCAAAGGCAGTAAATTCTAGTCCAATGCAATAACATTAAATAGCATTTTTGACCTCTCCAGATCAGAATGACTGGAACATAACATGAACCGTCATAATCAAATTGGAGTATGTTTATTAGTCCATGTCTGTTAGCTTTGAAGCCATTTATATACTAGCGTGCTCCTAGAAGTTAACAAAATAGCTCAGAAAATATATCCATCTTATTTTTAATGAAGAGTGGGCATGGCCATTTGTAAATTTTGAGTCTGCCTTCCAATTTCATCTGTGTCCAACTCATTTTGCTGCTTGATATTGCAAATTGGTGTGTCTTACCGTATTATTTTTAAGGATTATCTTAATTATGAGCACACTGGTTTGTAGTGCAAACAGTTTTACAGTTTACTGCACGTTGTTATTTTTCTCATTATTTCCCTACAGCAGCTAATGAACTGGAAGTCTCAACCATACAATGTGGATACAGTTTACAGTCTTTCTCATAGGGTGAAATGGACCAAACGTATTCATGACTTGTACACAGTTCCAATAAAATATAGAATGAGAAAGTCCCTGTACCTGATACCGCCCATCTATTAATAGCAAATAGCAAGTCATCCCAGACTGTAATGCAATCTTAAAATATTAAAAAAGACAGGCCTTTAATATGTCCAAACGTATTTACTTACGCAAATATGTCAGCACAAGTTCTTCAAACCTTTTTAAGTGCCCTCACGCTAACCATCCTGTCACATGCATTGTGTTCTCTCTGTTCCCCAAAGTATTATAGGATATGTGAATGGCTAAATCTATTGCAAATGACTGAATGGTTAGATGAATCATGAGTAGACCAAACTAATGCATTTGTTTCCCTTTGTGTGGAAGTACAGCAGTTGCTGAGTATCGTACAGCAGAAGGCTTCTCTGGGAGTAGTGGACTCCACTCTGAAGTTTGCATTGAGCGCTCTGTGGAACTTGACAGATGAGACGCCCACCGCGTGTCGCCATTTCATTCAGTGCCAAGGAATAGAGCTCTACATGGAACTGCTGGAGGTGAAAACACACATACACATGATGGGTTTCCATGTTTTATGGGTTCATTCCATAGGCTTAATGGTTTTTCTACTGTACAAAATGTGTTTTCTATCCCCTTATCTAATACTAGCCCTAAACCTACTGCTTACAGAAAACTATTTTTGCTATTTTACATTTTCAAAAAACACAATTCTGGATGATTTTTCCTCATGGTGACCAAAAAATGTTCCCACAAGGTAAAAAATACTGGCATTACTATACTTATTGGGACATTTGGTCCATTATTGGGGACATTACTCTGATTAACAGTCTGGACAAGTCAGAGCCAGTTTGCAGATTTAAGCTGACAGATTTAACAGAAAATCATGTAGTGTATTGAAAATTACCAAGTGGTTGTTAATTTCCTGTATCTTCACATCACCCTCTTCTCTCCTTCACAGTCTTATTATTCTGAGTCCTCCATCCAGCAGAAGCTCCTGGGCCTTTTGGTAAGTGCGTTTTTACCATGTTATATGGTGGAAATGAATAGATTAATTACAAAGTAAACACCTCACCCACTCTGACATGACCACTTTTGGCACATACAAATAAAAACCCTAAAAGTACTTAAAAATGTATGTGCTAGGGTTCAAGCACTTTAAGGCATTTAAACGGATGAAAAAAGACATTAAATATTGTTTAGCAAGCCTGAAACCACCTAAATAAATGATTAAAAAAAAATACTTTTTTGGCAAATCCAGGTAATTTATAATATATATGATGTTTTTTAACATTTATGACTGTTATAGCGCCACCTGTGGACCGATCTCCCTAAAACATTGCATGCTTGTTTAGAAACACCTGTTGCATGTGCAGGTATCGTGAAGTTTCAAGTTTTTGTTTAGACTTTTGTTTAGGCCCGTTTTCTAAACAACCTCGTTATAGCTTCGCAAACGGTAAATTTAAAAAAAAATTTACAAAATTTACATAGTTTACAAAAGTAGGTTTTTTACATCATCTTAATTATTTAACAAACTATTTGATTGGCAGCAGTGGTTCTAGATGCAAATTTATCCAGAGTTCGTATTGTGCGTATGTGGAAAAAACCCTTTGTGACGGTGAGTCGAAAGTTCATATTTTTTTGGTAATTATTGATATTCACTCTCCAGAGAATCTTTCTGCACTAGTTTGGTTGCGATTGGCCGAAAAACCTAGGACTAGTTCACAAAAGTAGTTTAAAAAAAAAAAATCCAAAATAGCTGGTCAAATCTGATCTGATCTGTCATGAGCCTCGGATTGCAATGACATAAGACACTTGAGCCTTGAGCCTGCAACTAACAGTGTAAGAGTTATGAGTGATTTCATACTTTTGATCGCTGTAGTGCCACTGTCAGGCCGATTGGGGCTAGCCTTGGTGACGTTGTGGGCAGTGTGAGTACTACCATCTCTCCAAGTTTTAATTTTCGATGACTTACTGTTTGGTCTGCCTGATCAGTTTTAATTGAACATCACTAATTCTAACAATTACAATAGGGTTTCAGCGTTATGCGCTTGAACTCCTAATGACTCATCATTCATTGTTCACAGATTTGATGGCCAGTGGTCCACAAAGAATGAAAATATTAGTAATAATAGATGAACAATGTCTAGTTGTGACAAATAAAGTACCATAAACTGTTCAGAATATGCTTATTTGTATATTTATTTATTTAAACCCTCTTTAACCCTTTTTAATTAATGTTATATATATATATATATTTATGCTTTAGGTATAATTAACTAACAATGAACAATATATTTATAGCATTTATTATTTGTTTAACCTAAGTTAATAGGTTAATGATATTTGTTATATTTACTAATCAATTTTAACTCTTAAAGTTGTATAAATTAAAATGTGTTAGTACAGTTAAAGTCGAAAGTTTACATACACCTTGCAGAATCTGTTGAATGTTTGTTATTTTACCAAAATAAGAGGGATCATACAAAATGCATGTTATTGTTTATTTAGTACTGACCTGAATAAGATATTTCACATAAAAGACATTTACGTATAGTCCACGAGAGAAAATAATAGTTAAATTTATAAAAATTACCCTGTTCAAAAGTTTACATACACTTGATTCTTTGACTCTTGATGCATTTTTGTGCATTTGAACCCTTTCCGACAATGACTGTATGATTTTTAAGGCAGAGATGGGCACTCGAGTTAGTGACTTGGATTCGAGTCACATTTTTATAGGCTTCAGACTTGACTTCAGACTCAACCTGAAATGACTCCAGACTTGACTCGACTCGAGGAAAAGTGAACATTTTAAAAGCAGCTTGAGTCTTTTATCCTTTTATCTTACTATATGTAAATGTATTTTATGCAAAATATCTTATTCAGGTCAGTACTAAATAAAAAAAAACATGCATTTTGTATGATCCTTTTTGTTTTGGTAAAATAATTAACATTTTGCAGATTCTGCAAGGTGCATGTAAACTTAGCCTAGACTAATAAAATTATATATTGTTCATGCACCCTAATGCAGTAACTAATGGCGATGAATAAAGGGGCCATTTGGACTCCTTGAAACCTTTAGAAATTAAACTTCCTAATGGCTTGTGTTATCTACGTTAATATTTATCACATATTCTGTGGATTTTATTATTATAAATATATCTTGAGGTTAATCTACTTTAAATTATGCAGATATTGCTCAACACTGAAATCAGCGTATTTTGTCGTCTCTCTGTGCTCCAGAATAATGTAGCAGAGGTGGAGGAGATGCGGATGGAGCTGATGAATGAGGATCTGGTGGAGCACATTCTCTCACTTCTCATCAACCCAGTGGTGGAGGTGGACGTCAGTTACTTTGCTGGAGGGATCCTGGCTCATCTCGTCTCAGTCAGGGGCCCAGTGTGGAGTCTGGATGCTGAGCTCCAGAGCACAGTGCAGGAGAAACTGGTGTGTGTGTGTGTGTGTGTGTGTGTGTGTGTGTGTGTGTTTGTTTGTTCATATGCATGTGTTGTCTGTTTATTGTATCTCTATAAGCTGAATCTGTTTCACTTTTAGCACTCCTCTGTCCTGTCATGGAGTTCTCCTGAGCATGCAATGGTTTCATACCGGTAAGTGTCTTAATATATACTTTATTGATTTATACTGGATTTATATAAAAGTATACAATAACTCATACTAAAGACTGGACACATCTAAACATTTATTATTTATTTAGTTACCATTAGAAAATAAAGCAATTGCCAGATGAAAATGAAACATTTCCAGTATTAATAATAAATAGTGGCCAAATATTGCAGAGGGTTATGCTTAATAAATTGAGAGAAGCACTGTACATTTTACAATGATAGTAAAGTCAACAAAACTATGATATTACAGAAATGGATGGGTAGTGTATTATGTAGAAAAATTTCTGTTTATCCATTGAAAAAAATGTAGTTTTGGAAAAAATCTCAACCTATACACTACCAGTCAAGTTTTTGAACAGTAAGTTTGATAATTCTCTTCTGCTCATCAAGCCTAAATGTATTTGATCTAAAATCAAGTAATATTGTGAAATATTTTTACTATTTAAAATAACTGCTTACTGTTTAAATATATTGTAAAATGTAATTTATTCCTGTGATCAAACCTAAATTTTCAGCATCATTACTCAAGTCTTCAGTGTCACATGATCCTTCAGAAATCAATTTCTAATATGCTGATTTGCTGTTCAAGAAACATTTATTATTATTAATGTTATTATCAATATTTAAAACAGTTAAGTGCATGTTTTCAGGATTCTTTGATGAATATAAAGATCCAAAAATGTGCATTTATCTGAAATAAAAAGGGGGGGGGGGGGGGTAGGTATAGAAATGAATACTTTAATTAATACTTTAAAACTAGCAAGGACACTTTAAAATTGATCAAAAGTGATGATAAAAACATTTCTAATGTTACAAAAAAATGTCTTAAAAACAATGTATAATAATAAATGTTTTTTGAGCAGCAAATCAGAATATTAGAATGATTTCTGAAGGATCAAGTCAAGTGACTAAAGTAATGATGCTAAATCAGCTTTGAAATCACAGGAATAAATTACATTTTAAATATATATTCAAAATAAAAGTTTTTTAAATGGCAAAAATATTTAGAATTTGACTGTTTTTGCTGTATTTTAAATCAAATAAATGCAGGCTTGGTGAGCAGAAGATAAATCTTACTGTTCAAAAACTTTTGACTGGTAGTGTATATGTCTACAAAATTAATTTGGTCTGAAGCTTTCTGATTAAAAGAAAAAGGATCATGAGAAGCATTTCTTCAAGATATTTGATAGATTTTTGGGTCAATTATTCTTTTAATTTTTTTTTTCTTACATATTGATTGCTTTATTAAATGTCATGATGTACAGCCATTGCATTTAACTCACCCAAACAGATATTCAATAAAACTAATTTCAAGCAACTAGGCAGAAGCTTACTGATCAAAAATATCATCAGAAGCATACTGTATAATATAAGAAAATATATGGGCAAATTCAAGGAATAGTTTATCTAAAAATGACTCATTAACTGGTGCCACCTACTGGACTAGTGTAGTGCTGAATGATGCACAGGAGAACATGGACTGATGTACATTTACATATGAAGAGTTCAGATGCAAAAGCCTCTAAATCCACCTGACATCTTTCTTTAAAAAAAAAGCATTTTCATCAGGCTCCGATGTATACGTTTTTATGTAAGTACTGGTACTTCTGATTGGGCTGAGGGTGGGATTTTAGTGAGTTTGACATAAAAATATTTGATGGCCATATAATATGTGTTGAGAGCATTCACTCAGTATCATTATCTCATTTTTGACCAAGATGGCTTTTAGCTGGTTTTGAATCTGAACTCTTCCTATACAAATGCTTAGAGGGATAGTTCATCCAAAAATGAAAATGCAGAACACAAATTAAGATATTTTGGGGGATTTTTTTGCTTAACTATCTCTTTAAACATCAGGTTGTTTTTGGGCAAACCAAGCGTTTTGTGTTATGGATGTGACATATAAATGCTTAGAGAATGTATGTGTTACCAATATACCACCAAATCTGTTTATATTTCAGGAAAAACCCTTGTTGATAGAGTGTAAACATCAGAAAAATATCAGCCTTTGCACAAGTTTTCTATGTTAAAAAAAGCAAATAATCATGCATTATGGATGTGACAAAAAAGGGCAACGTTTTTGAGAGGCTGGATACTTTGTAGGATTTCTGCGAATTAAAATGTACAAACTAGTTGTTTTTGTCTATTTATTTTTTGTCTATTGGAAAATCATGCACTAAAAATAAAAAATAATGCTTTAATAGAGACCTCACATTTGGTATTTGGACCACTAAATGTTGACATCAGTACATCAGTATAGTAAAAACTTTTTTTTTTTCTCATTGTAAGGTTTACCTTTGCATGGAATTACCCTTTTCACCAAAACAGTTAAAACAGTCAAAAATAATCAAAAAAGTTTAGGCGTTAAAGTGAGTCTGAATGTATGGTCATTGAATTGCACCCAACTATTAAAATCTTGTTTTGTATTTCTTTCAAACAATAAAGTTTATGTGCAGAATACAGAAGGGGGAAATCTAATGCATATACAATCCTGTTCATTGTATTAGAATGAAAAAAAACATCATGGAAATAGTTTTCACAATTTGAAACAGTCGTACAAATTTGAAATGGAACTATTCATTTCTCTCTCTCTCTCTATCAGGACATTACAGCCCTTCTATCCTTTGCTGCATGTTTCTCAGTGTTCGGGTGTTCAGCTCTGGGCTCTCTGGGCCATACAGTTTGTCTGCTGTCAGAACGGTAAGAAAAACCATAAGAGACTAATAAACCGCACACTCCTTGAGTTACATGTTAAATCCCTGTTATATTTGCTGTTGCGTTTCACACATATAAGTAAAAACGAAGTACTGATAATGGTGTAATGTAGTTTACAGTGTGATTATAGTCACATTCTGTTGTTGTAGCCCCTCAGTACTGTAATATGCTTCAGAGTGAAGGAGGAACAGATATACTGAGGGTCTTGAGCTCCCATCCAGACACACACAGCGATGTGAAGTGTCTGACAGAAAATATCCTGAAGATCCTAGAGCGAAATCTTCATCCCGAAAGCTCAGGTACAAAACGTGCTTGCATTATCAGCGATTTCTAAGTCATGGTAAATAAATGACCACACTGCTTTGATCATGTCTTGTAAATGTTGCTCTGTGCTGCTACTTATCAGATTGATTATGACCAGTGTTGGGCGTAACGCATCAGATTACCGTTTTCTTTTATGCCAAAAGTCATTAGGATATTAAGTCAAGATCGTGTTCCATGAATATATTTTGTCAATTTCCTACCATAAATATCTACAAAATAGTTTTTTGATTAGTAATATGCATTGCTAAGAACTTTATTTGGACACTTTTAGAGGCAATTTTCTTTATTATTTTCAATATTTAGATTTTTTTTCACCCTCTGATTCCTGATTTTCAAGTAGTTGTATATCGGCAAAAAAAAAAAGTCCTATTATTATCCTCACAAACCATACATCAGTGGAAAGCTAATTTATCTCAATTTAAAAAAACTGACCCTTATGACTGGTTTTGTGGCCCAGGGTCACAAATGTATTTATGTACTTAAACCCATTTTATTAACCAATGTCTTTACTGCTGATCTTTGATCCAGTTCAACCATACTAATAAGCAAATATGACTTTAGATGAACAAAATTTGTGCCTCATTGTTTTTTTTTATTGCTGAAGAGTGTTGAACCTTGTGGAGGACGAGAAATGACTTAAGAATAATTAAATAAATAAATGCAGAAATTAATAAATAAAGGTAAAAATGCATAAATAAATGAATGAATAAATAAATGTAGAAATGCATAAATAAATAAATCATTAAAAGCTGAAATAAATAAATGCAGATATGCATAAATAAATAATTTTGTCAAAAGTGTCATTTTTAATTGTGCTATTTTTGTACCATTTGTGTTATACTACATTTATTTATGTATTTCTACATTTATTAATTTTTACATTTATTTATGCATTGCTACATTTATTTATTTCTGTATTTCTGTGTCTGTATGTTAATAAGGTAGGTGGTCCTAACCTCTCTCAGTTCAGGATTGGTTAAACAGGATTGCTATTGTTATGGCTGTACTACAAAAAATAGCACAATTAAAAAAATTTTTGCACTTTTGGCAAAATTATTCGTTCATTTATGCATATCTGCATATATTTATTTATTTCAGCATTTAATTATTTTTTTACTCATCCATTTATTTATGTATTAAATTTCAACATTTAATTTATGTGTTTCTACATGTATTTATTTATTTATTCATTCATTCATTCATTTATTTATTTTTACATTTATTTATTCATTTATACTTGAGTCATTTCTCATCCTCCATAGAACCTTAAGGCTTTTACACTTACTAAAAAAATTAGTTTTTATATTAAAAACAAACAAGCAATCCCTGCCCAGATTTAAAAAGTAACGCAAAATTAACAATAACACATTAGTTTCCATAAAAAGTAACTAAGTAACCTAATTACTTACTTTTTTAGAGTGTAACGCAATATTGAAATGCATTACTTTTAAAAGTAACTTTCCCTAACACTGATTATGAATCACTTAACGGTGCTGTATGTAATTATTTTAACTGTACTAAATCATAAAAATACCATGTTTGCAGATATTTAGGAAGCATGCTAGGTTTACATACTTGTTCCCTGAAAAACAACTGTATTTTCAACATTTTAGAACATTTTCTGATTTTCTTCTTGTATGGTCTGTGCTTTTTCTAGTGGAGGAATTTCATTGAGATCACAGGAAAAAACTGGATTCATAAAGGGATGTGCCACTATGTGTGCTGTTATGGAGACATTTCAGAACATTTTAGATTCAACAAAAGAGCACAAGCACTTTGCTGGTTCATTAAAATATTGTTTTGCTTAAACCAAGAGAAATAGTGTTCTTTTTTCCAGTTTGTTATTAAAGTGTATCATGTGTGAAACTGTGAAAAAGTGATTGTTTTCAAATAGGTTTCACAAACACTTTTGCTATTGGTCAGACACACATCGCGACAAGACAACTTCAGAGGCTGCATCCTTTTGAAGGCTCCCTGAAATGTGGCCTTGAAGTGCATCCCTCATTTCCCAGGCTATTGAGGATACAACTAACGGATAGAGCTAATATTCGATATTCGTCAACTTCGGATATATAATCCTTGTTGAGTATGGCATAGAGAAAAGGGTAAGATTACAAAATAATCACACAAGAGCTGTACTTCAGTTTAGTTTAAGCCATATACCAATTGTTTTAACTGAACTTAAGCACAAGTCTTGCTGTTTATGGGCAAGTTAATTGGATTTACAAGAAAAAAAAAATATTTTTTTACTCTATTACAATTTCATACAGACGTAATGTCATCATTAAATAAATGTTTCCTAAGTGATAAAAATAAATATTTTTTTTCTTTATCCTATAGTGACCAACAAGCCAATCAACCATGCTTACTTTTATTTAAACAGCCAACGAGATTAATTTTAATGTGTCTGTGGTCTACTATGGTAATATGATCTTTCATCCTTATAAAGAGGATGGTTCCAAAATAGACAACAGTTGCTGTTGCCTCAGGTAAGGTGTATCCAAACACTATTAAATGATGACTATGCTTGTTTCTTGTTCAAAAAACTATCATACATTGGAAAAATGACATTGAATACTTTCAGTTGGCCCGTCTGATGGTACTTTATATGTTTATTTAATTATACACTAGCAGTAGAAAGTTTTTGAACAGTAAGATTTTTAATGCATTTTAAAGAATTCTCTTCTGCTCATCAAGCCTGCATTTATTTAATCCAAAATACAGCAAACTGTAATTTTTTTAAATATATATTTAAATATATATATATATATATATATATATATATACACTACCGTTCAAAAGTTTGTGGCAATTTTTTTTTAATGAAGTCAAGGCTGCATTTATTTTATCAAAAATACAGAAAATAAACTGTAATATTACAAAATGTTATTACAATAGAAAATAATGGTTTTTATTTTCATATACTTTAAAATATAATTTATTCCTGTGATGCAATGCTGATTTTTCATCAGCTGTTACTCAGTTTCCCAGGCTTAAGTGTCACATGATCTCTCAGAAATCATTCTGATATTCTGAATTATTAGTAGAATTATCAGTTTTGGAAACAGTTGTGCCGCCAATGTTTTTTTTTTTTTTTTTTTTTTTTTTTCTCGAACCTGTATTTTTTTCTTTCAAGAACAACATTTATTCAAACTAAAAATCTTTTCTAGCAATGTAAATCTGTTATGTCACTTTTTATTAATGTAACAACTTATTCATTTCTTTCAAAAAAAAAAAAAAAAAGAATGAATAAACATTTACTGACCCCAAACTTTTGAACGGTAGTATATTTTTTTTTTTTTTTTTTTTTTTTTATATATAATTAGGGCTGTCAGTTTAACAGGTTAACTTAATTAATTAGTTATGAAAAAATAATGCGATTAAATATTTTAACGCACTGGCCCCACCCCCAGACCGGTGCGTCATCTTATATTTCATATAGTTGACTGTTGACACATATAATGCAGGGCAACAACTCCATAAATGCAGTTATGTCCAAACATTCAAGATACAAGAGCAAAAATTGCCCCTCTTTTGTTTCATATATTTTTTATATATATCACATGAGTGCAGATTCTGTCCTGATCTATCACAAGCTTAAATGTGATTTTTAACAACTGCACAATATAGAACATACTGTATTATTATCTTTGAAGCCATAGCAGAATTGTTGCGCGTCCCCGAGCAACACATCAGTGTTTAGTTTCTGAATGAATCCGTTTTTTGAACGAATCGCGTGAACCATTGATTCAAAGGTAGATTCATACAGAGAGCCATTTAATTCCTGAATGAATCAGATCGAATGACTGAATGAATGGCTCATAAAGACATTTTCCACCACCTGCTGGCAGATTTAGTTTCTTATTTACAGTAACATTTCATAAAAAAAATGTTCTAAAAATAATAAAAGGGATAGTTCACCCCCAAAAATTTAAGTCTGTCATCATTCACTCACCCTCATGTCCTTTCAAACCTTTCTTTTGTGGAACATAAAATCATAAATGTTGATATCAAAGGTGTTTTTGTTACCAATGACTTTCATTGTGTATATATAAACAAAAAAGTTAGGTGCTTCTCAAACTATCTTCTTTTATGTTCCATAGTTTATGTTGCAACCTAAATGTTTATGTGTAATAAATTTTGTGTTGAATCAAATAAAATATTTCTTTCTGAAGCTACAAAATGTCTACTTGATACTTTCTCAAATATATCGAAGCATCATGTAATTAATTAGATTAAAATGTACTTAATCGTTTGACAGCCCTAATTTTAATATATATATTTAATATATAAAAAAACATTTGTTGAGTCAACTTAAATAATTTGTTACCTGACTGCCTTAAAATTTTAAGTTCAGTCAACTTGAAAAAAGTTTAGTCAACTTGAAATGTTACGTTTTATTAAGTGACAGCTTAAATATTTGAGTTGAATTAACATAAAAAAATGTAAGGCAGCTGAGTAACAGACACAGGTGTTAAGTTTAACAAACAATTTTTTAGTTTGGTCAACTCAAATATCTAAGTTGTCACTTAGTACAACTTTTCAACATTTCAACTTCAATAAATTTATTTGAGTTGTCTGAAATTAATTTTAAGGCAGCAGGGTAACAAATTATTTTAAGTTGACTCAACAAATTTTTTTCAAATAACTTTCTATTTAAATATATTTAAAAATGTAATTTATTTCTCTGATCAGAAATTATTCTAATATGCTGATTTGCTGTTCAATAAACATTTATTATCAATATTTAAAACAGTATTTTTTTCAGGATTCTTTGATGAATATAGAAAGATCCAAATATCAGTGTTTATCTGAAATAAAAAGCTTTTGTAACACTATACATTATACCACTCAAAAGCTTGGAGTCAGTATAAAAATTCTAGAAAGTAATACTTTTATTTAGCAAGGATGCTTTAAATTGATCAAAAGTGTTGATTAAGACATTTATAATGTTACAAAAGAATTCTATTTCAGATAAATGCTTTCTATTCATCAAAGAAACCTGAAAAAATCTACTTGGCTGTTTTCAACATAATAATAATAAAGGCTTTTTGATGCTGAAAATTTAGCGTTGAAATCACAGGAATAAAATACATTTTATTATATTCAAATAGAAAATAGTTATTTTAAATAGTCAAAATATTTCAAAATTTTACAGTTTTTGCTGTACTTTGGATCAAATAAATGCATGCTTGGTGAGCAAAAGAGACTTGTTTAAAAAACATTACAAATCTTACTGTTCAAAAATGTTTGACTGGTAGTAGTGTATATATATATGTAATTGCTGAAATGATTTTTACGATTTTTTTTAAACAATGTATATTTAACAATAGTCACATAATTATATTTAAAATTTGGCAATATGAAGATGAGTAAATAATTAGAGAACTTTCATTCTAACTATGCCTATAATTATTTAATCAGTGCATTGAATTTACATTATCAAAAGCACTAATGTGCTTTTACACCCCTAGTAAAGACATCTTACCTGTAATGTTTTAATTCGTATGAACAAATCCACCAAATCTTTTGCTTGTTGCATCTCACACAAGCAGTGTTTGTGCACGAAAGTACTTCCTTAATTTAATGATCTACAACAAAATAGAGCAAAATGGTGATATCTAAGTAAATATTTAATTACTACAAAACTAACTTCTCGCTAGAAATGAAATCAAAAGTTGAAGAAGTTTTTCAAAAACAAACATTTAAACACAAACTGACCACCAGCAACATTCAGGTGTCGTTTATTTTTTTAGCTTAACAGTCACAGAATTAAATGCACAGGGTTGTGGGATATCGTAGGCAGCAAAGGATTCATCTCGATCCTTTTATGCTGCCCAGGGAGGCTGCATTTTTCAGCTTTTCATGATCTTGATTTTTTTTACCTCTGTAGGTCAAAATCTCCTTACTTCCTGTTGCAGCTCTCTGTCAGCACTTCTATAGGACTGGACTCAAGTTTATGCTCAAGTATTTCCCAATTACCTACTTTGTCCTCTTTTAATTTCCTCCTCGGTCACATCAACGTTTGGTCTGTCCTTCCTCCATCTGATGCAGCGCTGGCAGAGCACCATCACCATACCAGCTGTCCATGCCAGTACCGTACCCACTCCAAAGATGACAAAACCAATGGCCACAAAGAACAGGTAGTCCTGGTGAGCCAAGCCTGGATGACACTGTCTTCTCAGCCAAAGGCCCAACTCTGAAAGACGCTGCCCCTGAAGGGATGGAGGACCGTCACACACTGTCTGTCCCTCTTCTAGTCCCATAAAACACAAGAAAAAAGAGCGCATTAACTCAATGACTGTAATATCACAACCACAATCACAAAAGTTTATTTTAATAAGTATATTTAAGTAAAGTTCAAATATATTTTTAGTATACTTTATGTAGTAAGTATACAAATATCAGTGTATTAGTAGTATACTTTTAAGGGGAGACACTGCAGGCAAAAACAGTTTTTTCAGTCACCTGTCAAATTTAAGATTTTGGGCTTTTTGGTTTTTCATAAAGTGTGTTTTCAGACTAGTGGAAGGAAAACATCCAAAAGACACTGTGAAGTGTTTCTTTTATAGCACTTTATCTATTTGTGTCAATAGATTTTTAATTACAATTCATATTTTTAAAGGCCGTTTTCTCAAGATGAGTTTTTTCTCTGACACTGAGCCATAAATCTCTACTTCAGTAGCACTTACAAACACCAAACTTTACATTTGTATTCCTGAAGGTTTTTACAGAGGGATTTGTTCATATATAATTTGCTTGATTATATACAACATTTTATTCCCCCACAAATTGTAAAAAATACACTGTTTTTGTCTGTTCTGAGTATTTTCTGAATTATAGAGTGACAAAATGACATACCCAAAATTCCCTCTGTAAAAACATTTGACTCTAATAAGCCAAAAAAACTAAAGAAGAATTTTGAAACTGACTTGTTTAGATTTTTGTACTAGAAATGTATGCAAATTAGTGCATATTTCAATAAACAATGCCTCATTTGCATATTTAAACCTAACATTTTAGAAAACTTGTAATACAGAAAATGTTTGCAATTATCAATGTAATCAATCAACTGGGTAAGTAAGGTGATAACTATTAGTTTTTTTTTACCCTATTCACCTGCAGTGTCTCGCCTTATTATTTCAATACTTCTTGGCACTAAATTATATTTAGTATCATACTTTTGACACCGAATGGGTCCAAAATGAACTGAAAATGTATTTATTTAATTGTTATTTACTAAAAACCATGCTTTTTTCTCTTCCAGGTCAAACTGAACCTGAATGCATTATGAGAGTTAATTCCCTGTACTATACGCAAGACATCGCTGATTTAGCGGTGTAAATTAAAGCAGTGCCCTTTGGCATCCTTTCATACAAAGATATAATGTTACTTCACACACTGAATAATTCACAGCCACGGCTGTCCTCTGCTCCGGCTCAGTCATTGAGTCTTTGTACTTATGCTTTTGTGAGCAGACACGACTACTGCTCCAATTCTCCCTTCATTTTCACTTCATTAAGTATTCTTTAAATAGAAATGGTCAGTATCAATATAAATAGTGATGCCCTTCGTAACAAACACCACTAATAAATGTTTTCCATGAGGAGTTTAGTGTACCTCCTTACAGTAATCTCACCATTTTCCACTGTTTCCGTTCCTCCAGTTACTTTCTCTCTATAGTTGTAGTGACTAAATGCCCACAACTCATCTGACATGCAGTGCTTGTATGGTCTACCTCTTCCTTTATCTTTTTGTCATCCAATACCTTTTGTACTTATGCCGCATTTTTTCCATCCTCACTCTTCGAAAATGGCTTCAAAGTTATTCAGTTTTGCTAAAGTAAATGTACAAATAGTTGATATGATTATGTAATTAGCTCTATACATTGACAAATACTTAATTTTGAGTCAGTGTGCACTGACAGCTGTACTGATGTGTAATAATAATTTATATTTATATAACATATCAAGCTGACATATTATGATTCAGATTTAAAATACCTCAGATTTAAAATGTGCAGTAATTTATGCAAAGTGAAAGTGTTTAACACAAGCAAGAACATTTGGAAGGAGGTTTGGAAGTTTAGAAGGAAGTTTGGGAAGAAGTTTAGCAGAAAGGAAGTTTGGAAGGAAAGATGTTTAGAAGGAGGGAAGTTTGGAAGGAAAGATGTTTGGAAGGAAAGAAGTTTAGAAGGAGAGAAGTTTGGAAGGAAGTTTGGAAGGAAGTTTAGTAGGAAGTTCAGAAAGATTGAAGTTTGAAAGGACGAGAAGTTTGGAAGGAAGTTTAGAAAGAGGGAAGTTTGAAAAGACGAGAAGTTTGGAAGGAAGGGAGTTCTAAGGAAGGAAGTTTAGGGGAATTAAGTTTAAAAGAAAGTTTAGAAGGAAGGAAGTTTAGAAGCAAGGAGGTTTGGAAGAAAGGAAGTATGGAAGGAAGTTTAGACAAAAGTTTGTAATGGGAAAAGTTTGGAAGGAAGTTTAGAAGAATGAAAGTTTTGAAGGAAAGAAGTATGGAAGGAAGCTTAGCAGAAAAGAAGTTTGGAAGGAAGTTTAGAAGGAGGAAAGTTTGGAAGGAAGTTTAGAAAGACGTTTGGAAGGAAGTGTAGAAAGAGGGAACAAAGTTTGGAAGGAAGAAAGTTTGGAAGACAGTTTAGAAGGAAGAAAGTTTGAGTATGTTTGGAAAGAAGTTTAGAAGGGTGGAAGTTTGGAAGGAAATTTGAAAGGAAAAAAGTTTAGAAGGAAGGAAGGAAGGAAATTTGGAAGATACAAAGTTTGGAAGAAAGTTTAGAAGTAAGAAAGGAAATTTGGAAAAAGGGAAGTTGAAAAGGAAGTTTAGAAGCAAGGAAGTTCAGAAGGAAGGAATTTTGGAAGGAAAGACATTTGGAAGGAATTTTGGAATTAAGAAAGTTTGGAAGGAAGGAAGTTTGGAAGGAAGAAAGTTTGGGAGTATATTTAGAAAGAAGGAAGTCTGGAATGAAGTTTAGGAGGAATGAAGTTTAAAAGGAAGTTTAGAAGGAATGAGGTTTGGAAGGAAAAAGGTTTGGAAGTATGGAAGTTCAGTAGGAAATAAGTTTAGAAGGAGGGAAGTTTGGAAGGAAGTTTAGAAGGAAGGAATTTTGGAAAGAAAGACAGTTGGAAAGAATTTTGGAATGAATAAAGTTTGGAAGGAAGGAAATTTGGAAGGAAAGAACTTTGGAAGGAAGAAAGTTTGGGAGTATATTTTAAAAGAAGGAAGTTTGGAAGGAAGTTTAGAAGGAATGAAGTTTAAAAGAAAGTTTAGAATGAATGAGGTTTGGAAGGAAAAAAGTTTGGAAGTATATTTAGAAAGAAGGAAGTTTGGAAGGAAGTTTAGAAGGAGGAAAGTTTGGAAGGAAGTTTAGAAAGACGTTTGGAAGGAAGTGTAGAAAGAGGGAACAAAGTTTGGAAGGAAGAAAGTTTGGAAGACAGTTTAGAAGGAAGGAAGTTTGGAAGGAAGAAAGTTTGAGTATGTTTGGAAAGAAGTTTAGAAGGGTGGAAGTTTGGAAGGAAATTTGAAAGGAAAAAAGTTTAGAAGGAAGGAAGGAAGGAAATTTGGAAGATACAAAGTTTGGAAGAAAGTTTAGAAGTAAGAAAGGAAATTTGGAAAAAGGGAAGTTGAAAAGGAAGTTTAGAAGCAAGGAAGTTCAGAAGGAAGGAATTTTGGAAGGAAAGACATTTGGAAGGAATTTTGGAATGAAGAAAGTTTGGAAGGAAGGAAGTTTGGAAGGAAGAAAGTTTGGGAGTATATTTAGAAAGAAGGAAGTCTGGAATGAAGTTTAGGAGGAATGAAGTTTAAAAGGAAGTTTAGAAGGAATGAGGTTTGGAAGTATGGAAGTTCAGTAGGAAATAAGTTTAGAAGGAGGGAAGTTTGGAAGGAAGTTTAGAAGGAAGGAATTTTGGAAAGAAAGACATTTGGAAAGAATTTTGGAATGAATAAAGTTTGGAAGGAAGGAAATTTGGAAGGAAAGAACTTTGGAAGGAAGAAAGTTTGGGAGTATATTTAGAAAGAAGGAAGTTTCGAAGGAAGTTTAGAAGGAATGAAGTTTAAAAGAAAGTTTAGAATGAATGAGGTTTGGAAGGAAAAAAAGTTTGGAAGTATATTTAGAAAGAAGGAAGTTTGGAAGGAAGTTTAGGAGGAATAAAGTGTAATAGAAAGGTTAGGAGGAATGAGGTTTGGAAGGAAAAAAGTTTGAAAGTATGGAAGTTCAGTAGGAAATAAGTTTAGAAGGAGGGAAGTTTGGAAGGAAGTTTAGAAAGAAGGAATTTTGGAATGAAAGACATTTGGAAAGAATTTTGGAATGAAGAAAGTTTGGAAGGAAGGATATTTGGAAGGAAAGAAGTTTGGAAGGAAGAAAGTTTGGGAGTATATTTACAAAGAAGGAAGTCTGGAAGGAAGTTTAGGAGGAATGAAGTTTAAAAGAAAGTTTAGAAGGAATGAGGTTTGGAAGGAAAAAAGTTTGGAAGTATGGAAGTTCAGTAGGAAATAAGTTTAGAAGGAGGGATGTTTAGAATTAAGTTTAGAAAGAGGGAAGTATGGAAGGAACTTTAGAAGTAATTTTGGAAGGAAGAAAGTTTGGGAGGAAGTTTAGAAAGTAAGAAGTTTGGAAGGAAAGATGTTTGGAAGGAAATTGGAAAGAAAGAAAGAAGGAAGTTCTCTGCTCCCAACCACTAAAATATGGAAATAACTTTCACTGTACCTCTGATCACACCGCAAAAAAAAAAAAAAAGTTTTTCAGTAGAAATATCTACAGGGTTTTAAATCAAGATACATTTACATGAGAAGCAAAATGACATGACTTGTTTTAATGATAAACTCATCAAAATGAAGTGAGAAATGAATTAAAAATGAACAAATATCTGTCAACAGACTTTCATTCCCCATTGACCTTATTAATATGGTAATATTATTATGTGTGTTAGCTTTAAAATATATTATATATCTGTAATCATATATTCACAAAAATCCTCAATTTTGTTTGAATACGTTTTTTTTTTTTTTTTTTTTTAATGTTCAGTAATTTATGGAATGTGAAAGTGTTTAATAAGAACATTACTGTAATTCATGGGTAATTCACAGCTGTGTTCTCCTTCTGTCTGCAGTTAATGTTACAGCGGGTCTAAATAAACCCCTACAAAGCCAGTGAAAGGTAAAAAATAGGCCAGCACATCTGGGACTACAACAGCTTAGAGCAGCGGATGAGATCTTATTTGCGTTTGATCTTTCACTGTTGTGTGAACAGTTGCATGTTAATTTGTAGAGCAAAATAATTAGCGGCACTCGAGGGAATACATCTGGGCCAATTAAAAGCAGGAGATGTCTGGATTATTCCCTGCACTGTGCGCGTTTGTTTAATGTGCCTTTGTGTGAGTATTTAGCCTGGCTTTGTACACTAAGAGGCCCTCAGCTGCCTAAATATAACTGGTTATAATAGGACTCTATGAACATACCAAAAAGATGAAGTCAGAGGTGAGCTTAAACAATCATCTGAAGCTATACAATGCATGTACATACAAATGTATGTATTTATGTGCATGTTATCTATCTATCTATCTGTCTATCTGTCTGTCTGTCTGTCATCTGTCTATCTCATCTCATCTCCTCTAATCATCACATACTTGTGAATCATTCAGAAGGCCTTTATAAATCCACTGGCAGCTGTTAGTCTATTTTTTCCTTTAGGCTCTCAATGACTGAACAGAACTGGCTGATGCATTGTTAGTAGAAAGTTATTGTGGCCTAAATCTAAAATGGTGGCCAATAGCAAGCAAGATTTAAATAGTAACATTAACAAATGCATTATATAACAGATTAGCAAATCATTAAGTATGGTATATTTACATGTCAGGAAACCTTCATTTATACTTTATAGTGGTCAATGTTTTTTTCAATGGCTAAAGCCAGTACAGGCTTCCTGTACACTTCTAAAAATAAAGGTTCTTTACTGGCATTAGTGGTGCCATGAAGAACCTTGAACATCCATGCAACATTTCAAATGCAGAAAAGGTCCTTTGATTTTTTTAAAATGTTCTTCAAAATGGTTCTTTTAAGAACTGTTCACTGAAAGGTTCTTTGGGGAAATAAAAATGGTTCTTTTATGGTATCACTGCAAAAACACCCTTTTGGTACCTTTATTTTTAAGAGTATAGGTTTTATTTGGTAAATTTACGATTTAGTAAGGAAAAATTAAGGAATAAATTGAATGAAATTACCTCTAAACGCTTCAAAGTTGACAATACAACTTCCAGTAGATCCCATTACTTTTTCATTTGCTTTATAAAAATAAATAAATAAATAAATAAAATAAAATATGAATTAATTAATTAAACTAAACAGTCTTTCACTCATTCAAGTGATGACCTTCCTCAGTATTTTTGTTTGTTTACTACAGCATTAAATCTAGATACATTCATTTAAGAAGCAAAATGATGTAAGATAAGACATCTAGTTTTTATGAGAAATATCTGTGAATGGGATCACAAAAATCAACTTAAGTCAAAGTAAAAACAAGTTTTATACTAGATTTTCTTTTATCATACCAATCTTATATTGGTTCTTGTTTTATGTATACACTCACTTAATTTTGTTCACTTTCTCAAAAAACAAGACTTCATTTGTGACCCTAGACTACAAAGCAATAAGTATTTGTAGCAATAAGTCAATATTATTGATTTTTCTTTTATGCCAAAAATCATTAGGATATTAAGTAAAGATCATGTTCCATGAAGATATTTTGTACATTTCCTACCGTAAAGATATCAAAACTTACATTTTGATTAGTAATATGCATTGCTAAGAACTTGGACAACTTTAAAGGCAATTTTCTTAATATTTAGATTTTTTTGCACCCTCAGATTCCTAGCCATACATCAATGGAAAACCTATTTATTTATCTTTCGGAGTCTCAGTTTAAAAAATGTACCCTTATGACTGGTTTTGTGTTCCAGGGTCACATTTGTAAATAACTTGATTTAAAGGATGTATAAATATTTCTGTATTGGAAAAGACAAAAAGACAGCAACCAATCAATACTTATATCTAAAGCATAGCGCCTTTTTTTTATTATTGATTGATTGATTGATTGATTTTTATTTAGTGTATTGAATGTGACTGGGGAGCATTGTAAGAGTATAAGTTCTGGAAATGAACTAATGATCCCTACTTTCGGTGATCTCTGTGTAAAATATAACACTTTTTTGACATGTAATTTCATATCTGGCTCAAGCTGATTCTGATTATGAGAGTTAGGTCTACTAAAAAACACACACGCACACATAAAGCACAAATTCATTGAGTTACAGATTGGTGTTCCGGTGTTGCCCATCCTCCCTTGTATCATGTTTGGTAACGATTTCTTAATCGAAAGTAAGGTTATTAAATGAAATCATTTTAAAATGTTTTACCTCAAAAACAACAACCCCAGACCCCAAATACAGTCTACCTTGAAACTTAAAGGCGTCCGTGTGCATCCATAAGCAGAGCTCTTCCGCGTCGCAGGCGCACAGCCACGGGTTCCCGCTCAGCCCGAGAGACCGAAGCCCGCCTAGAGCGGTGAAAGAGCTCACGTTGAGTCTGCTCAGGTTGTTCCTGCTGATGTCCAGCACCTGAAGAGCACTGGCATGCGAGAAAGCCCGAGGGTGAAACTCTGAGAGCCCGGGGTTATCCGTCAGTCTCAGCATCACCAGGCTCTCCAGCGCGCTGAACGTCTGCTCCTCTATCCTACAGAAGGAATTGAAGGACAGGTCCAGATACGCCAGCTTCCTCAGGTTCCCAAATGTGGACTCGGCGATGTGTGTGAGGGAGTTATTGCTGCAGTCCAGATAGGTGAGGTCGGACAGGTAGTTGAGCTCGAGCGCGGGTAGATCAGAGATGCGGTTGTTGGACAGGATGAGCTGGCGGGTGGTCAGCGGGAGCCCCGTTGGGAATCTGCGGAGGTCTTGTTCAGCGCACTGGACAACATGCTGCTCATCACACACACAGCGCTCCGGGCAGCCGGCAGGGATCGAGGACGCCACATGCACCAGAAGCACCAGCACCAGTCCGAGACACATGCTGTGGCGGCGAGCTTCATGAAGTCTTCACGGGTTATGGATGCGCCGAGAACCTCCACAGAGCAAACAAGACCCTCGGATGTCCCCTCAGAGTGAGCGAGTGAGTGAGAGAGAGAGAGAGAGAGAAAAAAAGAAAGAGTGTGAGCGCTGCTTTCTTTCTTTCATTGTTGTGGGACAGTCGGAGACCTGCTGGGTCAAAATGTAATGTCAAGGTGACGAAAGAAATAAAAAAATACACTACCAGACCAGTCAAACGATTTTAAATGTTTAATGTTATGCTCACCTGCATTTATTTGATCAAATATACTGCAAAAGTTGTTAAATTGTTTATTGTTTAAAAACTGCTTTCTTTTTGAATATGCTTTAAAATGTCATTTATTCCTGTGATCAAAGATACATTTTCAGCGTCATTACTCCAGTCTTCAGTGTCACATGATCCTTCAGAAATCATTCTAATATCCCCATTTGCTGTTTAAGAAACATTTATTATTATTTTTATTATTATTATCAATATTTAAAACAGTGGAGTAATTTTTTTCAGGATTCTTTGATGAATAGAAAGATCCAAAGATCAGGATTTATCTGAAATAAAAAGCTTTTGTAACATTATAAACTATACTATTCAAAAGCTTGGAGTCTGTGTAATAAAAAAAATAGGAAAGAAATTATAGAAATCAATACTTTTATTTAGCAAGGATGCTTTAAATTGTTAAAAAGTGATGATAAAGACATTTATAATGCTGTTCAAGAAACATTTATTATTATTTTTATTATTATTATCAATATTTAAAACAGTGGAGTACATTTTTCAGGATTCTTTGATGAATAGAAAAGTCCAAAGATCAGCATTTATCTGAAATAAAAAGCTGTTGTAACATTATACACTATACTATTCAAAAGCTTGGAGTCTGTATAATTATTATTATTATTATTATTATTATTAGGAAATAAATGATACAAATGAATACTTTTATTTAGCAAGGATGCTTTAAATTGTTAAAAAAGTGATGATAAAGACATTTATAATGTTTATAATGTTATGATTTCTATTTCCGATAAATGCTGTTCATCTGACTGTTCTATTCATCAAAGAAATCTACTCAGCTGTTTTTAACATAATAACAATAAAAAAAAATGTTTTGAGCAACAAATCAGAATATTAGAGTGATTTCTGAAGGATCATGTGACTGAAGTAATGATACTAAAATTTAGCTTTGAAATCACAGGAATAAATTACATTATATAATAAATAAAAAGAAAAAACAAATAGAGCAAGCTAGTGTTAGAGGCCTTTTTAAATTATGTAATAAATAAAAGGAAAACATTTTTAGTGTTCAATATTCTGCTTATCTGCATTTATTTGATCCAAAATACAGTAAAAGCTGTAAAATTGTGAATTATTTTTACTATTTAAAATAACTCCTTTCTATTTGAATGTATTTTAAAATGTAATTTATTCCTGTGATCAAAGCTGAATATTCAGCATCAATACTCCAGTCTTCAGTGTCACATGATCCTTCAGAAATCATTGTAATATGCTGATTTGCTGCTCAAGAAAAAATTTAAAATGATTTTTATCATCAATATTTAAAACTGTAATTTTTTCAGGATTCTTTAATGAATAGAAAGATCAGGATTTATCTGAAATAAAAAAAGTTTATAGAATTATAGAAATTAATACTTTATTTAGAAAGGATTCTTTGTTTATTGTTAAAAAGTGATGATAGACATTTGTAATGTTACAAAAGATTTCTATTTCAAATAAATGATGTTCTTCTGAACTTTCTATTTATCAAAGAAACCTGAAAAAAAATCTACTCAGCTGTTTTCAACATAATAATAATAAAAATGTTTTTGAGCAGCAAATCAGAATATTTTAGAATAATTTCTGAAGGATCATGTGACTGAAGTAATGATTCTAAAATTCAGCTTTGAAATCACAGGAATAAATTACATTTTAAAATATATTCAAAAAGAAAACAGTTATTTTAAATACATTTACATTTAGTCATTTAGCTTTTATCCAAAGCAACTTACAAATGAGAACAATGGAAGGAATCAAAATCAACAAAATAAAAAAAATAAAAAAAACATGCAAGTGCTTTGACAAGTCTCAGTTAGCCTAACGCAGTACACGCAGAAAGGTTTTTTGTTGTTGTTAATTATATAAAAAGTAAAAATAAAAACCGATAGAATAGAAAACAAATAGAGCAAGTGTTAGAGGTCTTTTTTGTTAATTATATAATAAATAAAAAGAAAACAAAATAGAATGCAAAAATCATAGAGAAAATCATAGGTTTTTTTTGAAGAAAAACAGTTAAAAAATGATAGGGTGCAAGTCTTAAAGGGTCAAGTTTTTTTTTTTATATAGAATTAGCATAGAGTAGTGTTAGTTTAAGTAAACGAAAGTAAATGCAACGTTTCAGGTTTTACGAATTGAACCTAAATAAAACCTGTATATCAGTAGATGGTATAACGTTAATAACGAACTACTGAAGTACAAATAATAATCTGTTTTGTGTTTTTATAATATAGGTCATAAGTAACGTAATCAGAATAATTTTAAATAACTAGTAAACTAACACATTACTTTTAAAATGACATCAAAATATCTGACTTTACCCATTTATTCACTGAGGCAACTGGGAGTGAGGTGCAGAGGCACTTCCTTCAGCCTGAGGCTTATTCATTTCCTTTTTGGTGTGAAAAGGCTCTTACAGTTGCCAAATTTGTCATGTAACCTTTTTTTTGTTGTTGTTGTTATTAAAAACAAATAAGCAAGCTCAGCCCAGCTGACAAAAAGCAATGCCAAAGTACCATAATGCATTAATTAGTTACTTTTTAGGGGGTAACCAATATTGTAATGATTACTTTTAAAATAAATTTTCTCCAGCACTGCTGACAACCACCAAAAAAACACAGGTGGTAATGAGAAAAACTCATAATGAACTAAAGGTCATGCATCATAGCTTTTCCACAAAGTAAACATCACCAGTAGCTTTTTCTACAAGCTGAAGTAAATATAAAACACATTTAACCCTTTAACTGTCACTCCCATTTTTGAACATAGACGTGAAAGTGCAGTATTCAAACTTAATTTCTTATAATTCATGAACGAAAATATTTTGTAATATGATGTTGATGTACATTTTCCATAGTAATGCAATGTCTGATTTTAAAATGGTTTTCAAAGGATGAATTTTGAGATTTTACGTTTACTGATATCATTTCTTATGATTTCTAAAGAGTGAAAAAGACAGTGAAGAAAGTCTTTTTGTGACAAAGGTCAGAACTCTTGTTATGAAGATTTTTGAGGTGCACTCTTGTCATAAATTGATCTATTACTTTTCCTACATAATTTGTAACACAAACAGATGGTAAAATATCTATTTAGGAGTCTTAGAGCTTTCCAACGATATATAGTTTGTCATGATTAAATTAGGATTTATTTGTTAACTTAGGCGTCTTACTGAGGGGACGTGTTAAGGGGTTAAAGGTAAAAATTAATTTGTAAATGAATGTTTTCATGTTATTAAAGATAGACAGCAAAATGATAAAAAGTCTTAAAATGGGCTTCACTGTCTTCATGCAAACTGTTATTTTTGCATATACTTTTTTGACAACCATGCTTTTAAGGAAACAATAATATAATATATTTAATAATAATAATAAATATTAAAAAATATTTTGTATTGAGTTTCAATAATTTTTTTGTATTTTTTTTTTTTTTTTGTCACATTGTAAAAATTCAGTCAGCAAAACAGAAGTCTGTGTAGACCAAAATGTGAATCATTTTCTTTTTTTCCACACAAAATGCATTCAATGACCACGGCTTCCAAGAACTCTTTTGTCAAATGTACTCCATCACACACTGCTTTCAAAACTGTTAAAATGCATTCAGAATTTTGTGTATTTCTGTAGTATTAGTAATATTCAACTTTTGCAAAACACTAAAGTTCTACGTCATTCAAAGCTAACGTCTTTGTGTTTCATTTGCTACTTAAAATACCACATATACTGTAAATATACCTAATTTGAAATCAAAACTTAATGTTTTGAGAAAGAAAGTGCTGTCCCTTTCAATTCTGTTTATAGTGTAAATATACTAAATATGCATTCATTATACTGTATTTGTCACAGCTAATAATCTGATGGATTGTGTGCAAAGTTATGATGCAAAAACACAGTTTTGAGAATAGTTCAAATTTTCAATGATGTGTTTAATTCTGAAAGATAAGTATAAGAAAAAAGCCATAGTTTCAGAAATTGTCTGTAGGCAGTTTTACTGTGCATGCTCTCTGAGTGAGAAAGAATGAGCTGATGTGTTTGGGTGGTTTCAGATCTTACAGATGAGATTAACTATTTGGCCAAGTTTCATGTTGGTAATCGCACCTGCTGCAGTCAGTCACACACAGTCGTTGAAGCAGCCTCCAACAAGACTGTCCCCCAAATGTCCTCCTTCTGTCCACTTCCATTACCGCAAACTCACCTGGTGTTTTCAGCAGAGGTTCTTTGGTCCACTCGGTGCCGCTTGCATTAGTCATGCTGACATCTCAAAGCGCTAAAATAATGAGATACATCCATTTACAATGAACCTGTAGTTCCAGGCCAACAATTTCAGGATGAATGAAACATAAAATCTGGTGGGAGAAAAGTAATGCACTGTTCCTTCCCTTGCCTGCTGTAACTTGAGTAAGCAATGTTTGGTGTCATGTGTCACAAAAAAGTCATAAAAGTGTTGCCTTATAAAACAACCATCAAGAAATTGTTTGTCTTAGACATTTTATAATTCATAAAACTGCCAAACCCACAGGAAATAAGAAGTGAACGTTATACCCCGGACCACAAAACCAGTCTTAAGTATCACAGGTATGTTTGCAGCAATAGCTAAAAATACATTGTATGGGTCAAAATGATAACTCCCTTATCTTTTATGCCAAAAACCATTAGGATATTAAGTAAAGATCATGTTCCATGAAGATATTTGTATATTTTCTACTATAATACATCAGTAATATGCATTACTAAGAACTTCATTTGGACAACTTTAAAGAAAAATGCTGTTTTTTCATGCACTCAAATTTGAGATTTTGGGCTTTTTGGTTTTTCATAAAGTGTGTTTTCAGACTAGTGGAAAGAAAACATCCAAAAGACACTGTTAAATGTTTCTTTTATAGCACTTTATCTATTTGTGTCAATAGATTTCAATTAAAATACACATTTTTAAAGGCCGTTTTCTCGAAATGAGTTTTTTCTCCTACACTAAGCCATAAATCTCAAATTCAGTAGCACTATACACAAACCAGTCTTTACATTTTTATTCCTGTCTATATCCTGAAGGTTTTTACAGAGGGATTTGTTCATATATAATTTGCTTGATTATATACAACATTTTATATAAAATATGTAAAATGTAAATGTAAATGTAAAAAAACATGGCTTTCTGTCTGTTCTAAGTATTTTCTGAATTTTGGAGTGACAAAATGAGATACCCCAAATCCCCTCTGTAAAAACATTTGACTCTAATATGGCAAACAAATTAAACAAGAATTTTGAAACTGACTTCATCCAGTGTTTAGATTTTTGTACTAGAAATGTATGCAAATTAGTGCAGATTTCATTAATTAATGCCTCATTTGCATATTTAAACCTAATATTTTAGAAAACTTGTAATACAAAAAATGTTTGCAATTATAAATGTAATCAATCAACATTTGATTCTGAGTAAGGTGATAACTATTAGTTAATGTTTTTTTTACCCTATTCACCTGCAGTGTCTCGCCTTAAAGGCGATTTTCTCAATATTTAGATTTCTTTGCACCCTGAGATTCCATATTTCCACTTTTGTGGTCCAGGGTCACATAGAAAACCAGTGTTGGGGAAAGTTACTTTTAAAAGTAATGCATTACAATATTGAGTTACTCCCTAAAAAAGTAACTGTACAGTAGAATGCAGGAAAAAAAGTCAACTCTTCAGCAATAATAATAATAATTAAAAACAAAAAAAAAACAAACGTTAGATTATCTTGAGTAATTTGTTGCTTAGGCCTATTAGTATAGATAAAGTGGATCATTGAATAAAATGGGATTAGCTAAATACATAAAGGAAATTTGTATTATTTAACATATTTAATTATTGCAGATTTGCATCATATTCTGAGTTGAATTTCACTGTTTTTATTCATTTTGAGGAATAGTGAATTTTTTTCCCTGTGTTTTTACGTTCATTCTAGAACTAACCTCCTTAATTTCCTCCTTAACCTCCTTAATTTCTCTTAACATGGGGATAGGAGAGCTTTCAATCAATAAATGGGCCATATAAGTAGGCCTAACTCAGATACTTTTTTTGTCAATTAAAAAGTAATGCATTACTTTACTAGTTACTTGGAAAAAGTGATATTATTACGTAACTTGCGTTAGGCTACTTGTAATGCGTTACCCCCAACACTGTATAAGACCAAACACCACATTAAAAACAGTTTAAATACGTCTTGCATTTATAAACGTAGCATTTGTTTACTATTAATAGGCTATTAGACCTAATATAATGAAATAGTATTAAAATACTCTTTATAAACGTTTGATAATGAATCGAATTAATCTTCCAGCACACACCTATTATAGCCTACTTGAACAATTATTTAATATATTATACGTGAACCGCATACATAGAATAGCACCGTTGTAAAACTACACCCCCCATATGGCGCGAAAGCTGTAATGTCCCGGATATTGAGAGCGCCGGAAGAGAAGCAGGTGTCTTCCTTGGCCATCTTGTGGTTGTCCACCGTGAGCCGTTCGCTCGAAGCCTCGAAGAATCGGAGGAGAATCCCGTTGTTGGGGCGCCATCATGCCGGGGCATCTGCAAGAAGGCTTCGGCTGCGTCGTTACCAATCGGTTCGACCAGCTATTGGATGACGAATCCGACCCGTTCGAGATATTAAAGGCGGCCGAGAACAAGAAGAAAGATGCGGCCGCGTCGGGCGGCTCGAAGACGGCAGCTCAAGCCGCCAAACAGCCGAAGAAAGAGTCCCAGAAAGACAGGAAAAATACTGCGCAGGACAAGAAAGAAGAAACCCAGGTCCCTGTACCACTTAAGAAAGAGGGTATGTAGAAATTGCAGTCCAAAATATCGGCTGTGTCTCAAAAATAGAGAGCCTAGACAGCGTATATAAACATTATAGATACGCTATAATGGCGAAAACGCGTTTTAAAATTGCTGACGCGAACCTCTTGAACGTGCAAAAATGCTGTCTAGGTAGGAAGCACGGTAGGGTACGAGACAGGGCTGACTGAGTGAATGCTCGTGTGCATATAAACACAGCAGAGAAGTCAACATGGACAACAAAACAGCCTGAGCTGATGCTGCTGCTCTTGTTGTTCTCGACGTTCAGTGTTCGCCAACACAATATTCTGTCAGCGAAATGCACCTGAGACGTTATATTCACTCGTTTCCTTCCTTTGACCTGTCAGCATCACTATCCGATCACGATTTGATCAACTTGCCTTTATTTATAAGTGCGTAGCTGCTTTAGCCACTTGCTAATCTGCTAGCTGACGCTGTATGTGAATATTGTGTGTTTAGCATTATACTGTGCTGCTTTGCACATGGAGGAAACGTTGGCGTGTTTTGATGCTATGCAAATCAGCCTGAGAGCACTTTCACTTTTTATTTCATAAGGCGTGCTTAAGATATATTGTGCAACTCAACTGTAGGCCAGCGTTGACTAGGTTGACTTGTCATTTCATAATATAGTCACGTTTCGTTTTGTTACGGTTTGCGATCTTGTTTATAAGATAAAATATATGCATCCTGGTGCTTTACGATCTGAGGTAGTACCTGGAAATGCATCCTCAGACATTGTTTCATGAACAATGTGACCTTGGGCAAAAGGCTAAAATGAATAGGTGACTCACCATCATGTTGTTCCAAACACTTACAATAGTTCATGTTGTGTAGACTACGTATATGGTCTTAGCCAACAACTCAAGTATTATATGCTTGACTTCTTTTGACCATTTGAGTGTGTTTTCTGACCTGTAATAAGTGTACTGATTTGATTAAGAGTATTAGCTAAATGTCTCAGAATTAATGGTCTGTCCCAATTTGAATGACACATGCAGCAGTTAAATCTAAAAGCTGTAATTTTTTCTCTAATTTTCAAATGCGTGTGATATAATGAAATAACTGTTTGATTTAAGTGTGTAAAACACCTCACAGGTTCTCGGTGTTGTGTTGTGTTATAATGAGTGTGAATGTCTATTTTAGGTATGAGGAGGGTTGGCCGGAGGCCGGAGCAGCAGGGTCAGGCCAGTTCCCAACACCAGGGAGGTCAAGGAGAGGCTCGTCCCAGCGACAGGCGACCCGACAGGCGACCTCCTCGTGAACGGCGCTTTGATAAACCGGCTGACGAGAAGCCAGAGGGTGGCGAGTTCTCTGTGGACAAGTGAGTGTTTGGATTATCAGAAAAAATTTAGCTGACAGCACTAGGGCTGACAGTATTGCTTTAAAAACATTTTTAATCAATCTTCATTTTGAGTAACCAAGTAAATCCAAAGAATACATTTTTCAGTTGATATGCAAACAGCACATCAACAATAAAAATTCTCCTCAGTGTTTCTGTGTTGGGCTGATTGTGATTCCAAGTCATTTGTAGAACCACCATGGTAATAAATCCCCTGAATTCCTATTTAATCAATAGCTGAGAAACGTTTATTGATTTTGTAGCTCTAGTCTAGATTGTCATTGTCTTTTGTTGTCCTCAGGGCGATGGGGGACAAGCCATCAAGAGGGCGTGGGGGAGGCCGCGGGGCCAGAGGTGGCCGTGGAAGAGGCATGGGACGCGGAGATGGCTTTGATTCCCGGGGCAAACGTGACTTTGACAGACACAGCGGCAATGACAAATCGTAAGTGTGTTGTGAAGCCTGCAATAACATAGTTAAAGGAGAAGAACAAATTTACAGATAATCTACTCACCCCCTCGTCATCCAAGATGTTCTTGTCTTTCTTGCTTCAGTCGTGAAGTAGTTTTTTTTTGATGAAAACATTTGAGGATTTCTCGCCGTATAGTGGACTTCTATGGTGCTCCTGAGTTTGAACTTCCAAAATGCAGTTTAAATGCAGCTTCGAAGAGCTCTAAACAATCCCAGCTGGGGAATAAGGGTCTTATCTAGCAAAACGATCTGTTATTTTCTAAAAAAAAAAAAAAATTGACAATTTTATACTTTTTAACCTCGAATGTTCATTTTCTCTAGCTCTGCATAAACTGCATTCCGGTTCAAGACAGTTAGGGTATGTCAAAACTCCCATCTCATTTTCTCCTCCAACTTCAAAATCGCTGCAGAAGTACCAACCCAGTGTTTACAAAGTGAACGCACAAAGAGGGTCAAACACAATGTTTTTTTTTTTTTGGCAAAATAACTGATCATTTTGCTATATTGCTTCTTCCTCGGCTGGGATCGTTTAGAGCCCTTTGAAGCTGCATTTTGGAAGTTCAAATTCGTGGCCACCATAGAAGTCCACTATATGGAGAGAAATCCTCAAAAAACATAGTTATTTAAAGAAATAGTTTACCCAAAAATGAAAATTACCCCATGATTTGCTTACCCTCAAGCCATCCTAGGTGTATATGACTTTCTTCTTCCAGACGAACACAGAGTTGTTTTCAAATTTATCCTGGCTCTTCCAAGCTTTATAATGGTGGTGGATAGTGGCTGTTATTATCCGTCGTAAAACTAACCCATGCTGAGGGTTAACGCATGTCTTTAAGCGGATCCATGGGTTTTGTAACAAATATTTCTATGTTTAAAATTACAAGCTCAAATTAGTGACTTCTGGCACCATTGTAAAGCCTGGAAGAGCCAGGATAAATTTTAAAATGACTCCGACTATGTTCGTCTGGAAGAAGAAATTCATGTACACGTAGGATGGCTTGAGGGTGAGTAAATCATGGGTAAATTTATCTTTTTTGGGTGAACTATTCTTTTGCCGACTGAAGAAAGAAAGACATGAACATCTTGGATAACAAAGGGTGTGAGTACATTACCTGTAAATTTATGTTCTGGAAGTGAACTTCTCCTTTAAGTGTGTGTGTGTTGTTTACTAGTCTCACTGGAATGTCTTTCATGCTTTAGTCGACAGAAAGGAGAGGAGAAGCGTGCTGGGAGTGGCTCGCACAACTGGGGCAATGTGAAGGAAGAAACCAGGTACAGTTGGAAATGTGAAATATTTAAAGCTTGTGGTGTTGTATGATATTATTTGGGTAGTTGACATGTTACATAAAAGTAAGGGTTTCTGCGGGTCATAAAATTCTGAAATTCATCAAATCGTGGCATTAAATGTTGCATGTATTGCTAAAAAATCTTTATTATTTTTGTCTTATTTTCCAGTACAAATATCATTAAATCAAGGTACGTTTACCTCAGGTGCAAAAATATTTTGAGAAATTTAACAGAAGTGAGTATTTTGAAATCATGAGCAAATCTGTCAGTGGGCCATAAATTTTTCCCTTTGAATTAAGTTGATTTTTCTGAGCCCATTATATGATATTTGGTCTTTGAATAGTTTCACAGATGTTTGTCATTTTGCATCTCAAGTAAATTTAAGTATCTTATTTAAGTATCTTTAGACATTTGCCCTGGAAAACAAGACAGAAATATTGTAGAAGAACTTTATTTTTTGAATTGTGATCAGAAGGTAGGTACAGTAAAAAAAATTTCCATTGAAATTCAATCTTTAAGCTATTTTTTTGTAACATGAATTGGAAAGAAATGTAAAGCTGTTTTCAAGCTGCAACTCATCGTACTTCTAGACATTTACATTTAGAGAACATATTGACGGATTGTGTTCCCTTTAATCAATTCCTTGAAATGTCTTTACTTTGTTTTAAAAAGATCTTCAAAAAGTCTTAAATAAACCATTGTGAAACCTGCAGAATCCCTGAATGTGTTCTACAGAAATATTGCAGATTATCTTAAATACTTTTGAATATAATTTAGTTTTAATTTTTGAATTCAAATTGTTTTTTTTAAATATTTATACTTGGCATAACCCAAGGATTACATTTTGACATGTAACACACTTCTTGTGCTCTGAATATGAATAACACCTAAAGTGAATGACATGGAGGGATGGTTCTAAATAATCCGATTTTCCCTAGTCAGGAAAAATTAGCATTACTTGGTGTTTTCGATGTATGAAACATTGCTTCAAAGGTTTAGTGTGATAATATCAAGAGTTCCCCTGAACTAATGATGTTTTCTGACTTGATAGTGAGCTTGATCAGTCTGCAGCACCGGAGCCGGCTCCCGAAGGTGAAGATCACGCCCCTGCTGACTCCGAAAACAAGTGAGTCAATGAGAAATCTGTTCAGAATATCAGAAAATGTTAGCATCTCTGACTAGATGTTCAAAGAGCATGACATTGGACGGTTGTGTCTGTGTAGGGAGAATGAAGTGGAGGAGGTGAAGGATGAAGGTCCTAAGGAGATGACACTGGATGAGTGGAAGGCCATGCAAGACAAAGAACGGTCCAAAGTTGAGTTCAACATCCGCAAGCCCAACGAGGGTAACGACGGTCAGTGGAAGAAGGGTTACGTACTGCACAAGTCAAAGAGTGAGGAAGTTGGCACGGTAAGTTCAAGTAGTCCACTTTCTAGCCTTGTGCTTGTGTATGGTTTTAAGCCTAATGTCGCTTATTTCCTTTTTTGTGCGCTTTTAGCGGCATGCTGGAGCTGTGATTGAAGCTGGAGATGTTGATCCTGACTCATTCCACAAGGTATCCATCCCAATTTGTCTGGATTTGGTTTATTTTATTCACCTGTCACCTTCTTCGTAACCTTTGAAATTGTGGGTCTATAGTTAAACTGATCTAAAATTTAGCTAACCTATAACAGTGGCAGAATCTCTGGTTGTGTTCACACAGTGACAAATTAGAGATAATAATTTAGTAAATTAAAATGTTGAGTGATCTATAATGATGCACATGACCAATTTTACTCATTAAGAGATTTATTTGTAATGCAATAATTATCTCAGTTTTATTGCAGTCATGCAGAGTGTTCAGTTTGTCTGAGCCATGCATTAATTTGATGAGTCACGGGAGATGTAGGGCAGTTCTCAAATCTCAAAATGCTTTTATGATGCACAATTAATTTTAAACACAATTTAAACTTGAATTAATGCTGTCACGTATAACAATAAAACTTAGTTTTAATGGTTAAATCACATTTTTGTAATCAGTAAGCATATCTCGTTAAAAATCCTGGAATTTCTAGAATTTAACAGCAATTTATTAAGTTAAACAACAGTAAAATTAAGGTCTATTGCAACTATCATTTTTTGTATTAAATTTTAATAATCAAAAAGCATAATTAATTTGAAATTTTAAGTTTAATCATTTATTGCATTGTTTTGAACAATAATAGAGCCCACAAATTTATTTTTTTTGTTCTCTCCCAGAAATTTGGTGTTTACAATTTTAATTATTCTGGATGTATGATTTATTATCAATGGTAATCAAACAAAGGCAAAAAAAAAAAATCTTTTAAAAAATTAAATCAAATTAAAATGTAACATCTTTTAATTTTTGGGCTGTACAACTAGAGTTCACCTTTATTTAGAGAAGCACCTTGTATGTATTGTTTTGCTTTACCTTTCAGTTTCAAGTTAAGTATTGCTATTTGTTTCATTGTATAGTCTACTTATGATTTATTCATCCAAATTCTGTAAATTCCATTTTCGCGATTGGATTAAATGATTTTGTCCATGTTTTCCACATCATGGAAATCTAGCTGATCGGCATTAGGCCTATTGCTGAATGAAATAAAATGCTACTTAGGCCTTTACTTTTTTTTTTTTTCTCTCCAAAAACGCGTAGCGTATTTTAACCATGCAGCAAACCTTTTAAAATATTTTATTTTATTATTTTTTTAAACCGTTTAACTGATTGTTTTCATATTCTTATGGTCGGTTAACTGTTAACCAGTTAAAATGAGCAACCCTAGTAGTGGTGCTTTCTTTTCCAAGAAAGAATGTGAAACATGCATATTGGTTATAGATTTTTCATTTTTAACCATTTTAAAATATTTCAATTAATTTTGCACATTTTAAAGCAGTATCATATTGCATTATTTAACAAGGTATCATATTTCTCTTCAATATCAAACAGCCCTTTTGGGAATGATAGGTATTCCTAGTTCCCGAAGCTAATCCCATAATGTTTCTTCTTAAAGGCTGATGAGGGTGGAGATCACCACTTCCGTAAGCCCGCCAATGACATCACCTCCCAGCTGGAGATCAACTTCGGAGACTTGGGTCGGCCAGGACGTGGTCGTGGTGGTTCTCGTGGAGGCCGCGGCGGACGTGGCGGTGGTGGTGGCGGTGGCGGCGGCGGCAGTGGACGGCCAAGCCGAGGCGGAGGCAGATCTGAGAAGGTAAATGATTGATGTTTGTGTATGGAAATGTGTGGCAGATACTGCTTGCATCAAATAAAACTCTACTTTGCCTCTGAAACTGATATTACTGTGCGTTATATAACTGTCTTGCTGAAGTTGGTTTTATGTGAAGTATAAATTGGTTTTAATTGACCACATTTACTTCATACCCCAACAAAAAACATCTCTTTATTATTGTAAAATGTATAGAGATGTTCCGATACACTTTTTCCCTTCCCGATACGGATACCTGGGCTCAGGGTATCAGCCAATACAGAGTACTGATCCGATACCTGGGTGTGTATCTGTATATGAAGAGTTCAGATGCAAAACAAGCTAAAAGCCTTAAACTTGTATCTTAAATTCTTTTTTTTTTTTTTAATGCCAAAAATTTTGATATTATGTAAAGATCATGTTCAATTAAATTTTTTTTTTTTTATTTCCTACTGTAAATATATCTCAACTCAATTTTTGTTTAGTAATATGCATTGCAAAGAACTTAATTTGGACAACTTTTAAAGGCAATTTTTTCCACATTTTTATTTTTATTTATTTTTTTATTTTTTTATTGCACCCTCAAATTCCAGATTTTCAAATAGTTGCATCTCGGCCAAATATAGTCCTATCATAACAAACCACACAGCCTTGGAAAATGGTACATAAAAATGTTAAATTGCATTTGACGGTTAAAGGCAAAAAAAAAAAAAAAAGTAGTGTTTTTTTGTATGGAAACCTGTTTCTGCCACTGAATAAAAAAAGGTTATCTTTTGTCTCACAATTGCGTGATACAAATATAAACTTGCAATTGTGAGTTATTAAGTAATAGAGAAATAATCTGAGAAATAAAGTCAGAATTGCGTGATATAAACTCGCAATTGCGAGTTATAAAGTCAGAATTATGAGATACAAACTCGCAATTCTGTGAACATATCAGTATTTTTTTCCTCAGAAATGGTCTTTATGACTTGCAATTGCGAGTTTATATTTCACAGTTCTGAGAAAAAAGTCAGAATTGAGAGATACAAACTTGCAATTGCAAAAAAAGTCAGAATTGCGAGACACAAACTCTTGATTGCCAAAACTTGCAATCGCAAAAAAAGAGCCAGAATTGCGATACAAACTCACAATCACAAAAAAAAAGCGAGATACAAACTCGCAATTGTGAGAAAAAATGATAGGTCATGGAAATTCAGCTTTTTAGTCAGTGAAAGTCAGGGAAAAGTCAGGGAATTTGACATTTGGCTTAGAGTGGGAACCCTGTAATGTTAACCTAGTAAAATGTGTGCTATTGAAAAGTCTATGCGGAATGCTGAACGGTAGCGTGCTCGCAGCATGACAGAATGAGGCGCCAGTGTGAACATTTGCTCTTAAAATATTCCATCAATTATGGTCATAAAAATAATGAACATCTTTTGATTCTGTAAAGCCGTTTACTGTGCATTCAGAATAACAAGGAAACGATGCGCTTTTGTAAAATAAAGCAAACAGGAAGCAATTTCTGTCGTTAGTCTCTGTGAACTTAAGTGCGTCATTTCGAAACTGTGGCTAAACTTGCCAACTGAACCAATTAAATAGGAAACGTGTGTGTTTGCATAGATGATTTACATTAATTTGTGTGTGTGTGCAATGCACACTGCATTTAAGCTGGTTTTCAGTTCAATTAAATTTTATTTATATATATTTATATAATATATATTTATATTTTAGGGGTGTAACGGTACACGTATTCGTATTGAACCGTTCGGTACAAGGCTTTCGATTCGTTGTACTAATCCTATTACATTTGGAAAATAAAAGAACTTACAGTGTGTGAAATATCATGTTATCAGTGCCACTGTACTCTACAAGGCAGCTCCCAACAAAAAACACAATACTCCAGTATAGGGATGTGCCAGTATTCGGACGCGAATTATCATGCGTATCTCGTCAGTAATGCCGGTTCTGTGATTAGTCATAAATTTCATTCACGTGTTTATTCATACAGCCACGTTTACTACACAGAGCCGTAGTTCACTGGCAAGCTACGCAGTTTCGCGTGCATTATCGATATGTATCGCCTGCGATAATGAATGCGATATTTGCGTAGCTTATCAGTGAACTACAGCTCTGTGTAGTAAACGCGGCTGTATGAATGAACATGTGAATGAGATTTACGACTAATCACAGAACCGGCATTACTGACAAGATACGCATGATAATTTGCGTCCGAATATCGGCACAGCCCTACTCCAGTAGGTTTGTGATGGTGAGGTAGTTCGTTAGAATTTTCCTCCTTTTCCTCGCTTTTATTTGCTTTTAAACAGCTTGTAAATGCCTGTTTTAGTTTCACTTTTGAGTTAGCGCCAATTCCACGTCAGTTGATTGAATTGACAACAACAAAACAGTACGGCAAACTCACTTATATTAAACATAGAATGATTAATGTATTAACAAACCAATGCTTATTTGCTTAGCTTTTAGGCTATAGGCCTAATATAAAATAACAAATTACTTACACAAAGTTTAAATATAAAACACTGGAGATCAGCAAACGGTGGAAGCTTCCAAAATCATCTGAGATAAACAGCAAAAGTCTGAAATATTTTTAAAGCAGGCACTTTTGTATTTCTTTTTGAAACTAAATATTTAGTTAACTTCTTGTTTTTCTCACCTCACTGGTCAGCTCGACTCACTCTCTTCATGTGATTAAATGAAATCTGACTCCTGCCACTGATCTGAGATGCATACTTCATGATGTTAGTTTTAATAAATAAAAACCGAACCGTGAATTTTGTGAACCGTTACACCCCTAAAATAAATATAAATAAATAAATATATATATATATATATATATGAGAGAGAGAGAGATTAGAAGCATATACATATATATAATTTCTATTCAACTAAGGTGGACATGCTGTGATCTGTACACAATACGGGAGTGGGAGGGATTGGGAGTCATTCTTCTGGGATCGGGATGGGATTTTCTCCCAGTTTTTTCGTGGGATTGGGATGGGACAAGATTTTTTTTTTTATGGGAGTGGGATGGGAGAGGTTTGAAAATCCACTCCTGTGTCACCCTCTAGTGTGCATGTGTAGAAGCATCCAATATCTTTTTCAAAATCTTTTTTCAATATCACTTTTATATCAGTAGTTTTTTTTTTCCAGATTTCACTCATTTTGTTGTTGTTTCAATGGCTTATGTGCAGGAAAATGAGCAATATATCCGTGTCTGTTAACAAATGAAGATTTCAGATGTTGGTTTTTATGCTTGGGTTTAGTCCTGAAGTCTGTTGCTTCTGATTTTGACAGGGTGGAGGTGTTTCCGTTCCCAACGTGGATGATCCCGAGGCTTTCCCAGCCCTGGCTTAAACCTCAGCTCCGGCACCGAACCTTCGTCCAGGCCCCTCCGCCCCTCCTCTTCGACGCTTGCATGCTTATGGATTGTTCGACCATAGAAACCAGAAAAGAGAAATACATGAGACTGTCATCCATACATACACTGAGAACTGACTTTTACCTGCGGAAAAAAAACAAAAACACAAAAAGGACTTCTTGTTACACTGAAGCAAATTATGGGTAGAGGTTTTGTATTTAGGGACATGATAGCAGGGATTGTTCATACAGTATTTTTTCCCTTTTTTCCAGAGATTATGCATTCGCCATAAATATTTTTTTATTGCTGCTTGAATGTATGCATTTTCAAGATAGAATTCGAAGTGTGTTGTGAACGCTTAAACGCTTCAGTCGGGACACTGCGGTGTCTGCGTCTCATCGAGTACGCTCTCTCAATGGCTCTACCAAAAGCAGAACGTTTCGTTTTTATTATTTTTGTTTTTTTTTTCTCTCCACCGAGTGAGAATACGAGACTTGTAGTGATGATTTTACTATTAACATATATACATGAGTAATGTATATTGACTATTTTAAATGTTTTGAAAGAAGCTCTAAGGTCAAGCTACCCTCCTGTTATTTGGATTTTTTTTTTTTTTCCTTTTTTTTTTTTTTTTTTTTCTTGACCGGTAGCAAGAAGCAAATGCATCGTCTTGATCTTGCTTTGGTGTTTTCTGTCGTCCTCTGCTGGACCTGTGATATTAGTACGCATAGTCGTCTTTGTTCCTCAGAGAGATTATTTCCTCATCTTGTTTGAAGCACCCAGGGCTCAATGTAGATCCAGGCTGGTCCTTGTAAGTCATACAAGTTCATCTCTTAGAAACCTTAGGACCACTTTTGGAAGTGTATACATGGGTGATTTGTGTGTGTGTGTGTGTGTGTGTGTGTATGAAAGAGAGAACCTGTTTTTAAAAACTCGTCATCTGCCATAAGTTTATTTTCCTGAGCTTAGATGGTAAGTTTCGGCAAGTTTTATTGACTTTTTAGTGAGTTGTTTTTTTTCTCTAGCTGAGGTTGTTGACATATCTTGCACTTAGATTATGGTGACGTTTGAAATATAGCTACTAAGCACGTGGTCTATTTGCATCAGTACCATTTGTTTATTTTTATTCCTTCTGTGATCTTTGCTGTGTTTTTATTTTTAATTATTACTATGATGGCACTACTGCTTGCGTTTTCTGAAAAAAAAACAAAAAAACAAAACAAAACAAAAAAAAAATTGTGTAATTCAGGGTGGGACAACAGTGTGCTGCGAAAGAAAAGTTGGAACCAGCTTCTTATGTATGTGAAATAGCGAGACCTCCAAGTGTGATGGCCGATGTACTCTGTATTCATAGGAGGAGGGACAATAAAATGGAAGACGACACTAGATTGAGTCGCCTTTAATTGCCTTTAGTCTCTGTCTTAACCCTTAATCACTTCTATTGCAAACGTGTCTGCAAAAAAATGCTTCTGCTTAGTGCTTCCTATGCAACACCTGCCCACTTTTTCAGCAGTGTTGGATCTGAAAGTATTTTTCCCTATTTGGATTTCCCATTTCTCTCATGTTTGGTACCCAGCTCTGCAAAAAACATTACTGCAGTGCATGCATAATTATTAGGCACATTGATATTCTGGTCATATTTTTTTTTTTTTCCAAGCACATTTTGGCATTTACAGATGGCAGCAATCTTAACTACTATTAGGTTATTAATAGTACTATTACTATTACTGAAATTCGACTTAAACTTGCAGTTATTCTTCTTCTTCTGAGACTAAAATGATCAACTCTAACTCCTCCTAGAGCTTTAGCTCTAACTCTACAAACTCAGCCCAGATCTTCACACTGATCTAACCAGGTGTGCTATATCTTTTCTAACCGATCGAAAGTTGGAAAAAGGAAATTATATCAAATGACATCTTTTTATTGGAGGAAAAAACTGGGGAATCTGTGAGAGTTTTGTTAATTGTTTGTTTTTACTTATTTTATCTTTTCAGTTTGATGTGGTCAGCTTTAACATGTCCACCCTGTTAAGAGGAATATTTAAAAATAAATAGAAGTTCTTATTTGTAAAAATGGCATTTAAAATTATTTGACAGACCTTCTGTGTTAGCATGCTTTTGTTGTTGTTCTTGTTGTTTTTGCTCAGGCTTAGTGTGATGGCTGGTTTTAGGTTAAAATATCCACTGTTAGTGTCCACCCTGTTAAGTCAGATAACCTAACTGGATGGACACATTTAGTAAATAGATCCTTAAATTGATTTAACCAAAGTTGACCAAAATTATTGTTCATGTTTTACATCTTATCACAAGAATTGAGATATATATATATATATATATATATATATATATATATATATATATATATATATATATATATATATATATATATATATATATATATATATATATATAAAAAAGCATTTACATTTTTTAAGTGTTCTTATGATGTCCAAAAGGCACTGAATACTAGGACTAACATGGAAAAATTGTGAGTGTGATTTGAAAAATGCTGTAAAATGCTTAAATTGTTAAAAGAAAAAAAAAAACTTAGATGTGCTTAAAGATCAAAGATGTTATTTATGTCAAAGACAACTTTAAAACTGATGATGTTGAAAATTAATAATCTTTACTGAGGACACAAAAGGCACCGAATCCCAGGAATGACCCACATACAGTTTTTAAATGACAGTTATTTTTTAAAGCATATAGTTATGCCAACAGGACAAGTGCATTTGCCCCTGATGTTTGTGCCAAAAAAGTTCATATACAAAAAAAAAACAAAAACTAAAGTTTGGTTGCTGATTTGATATAAATATGAAATTGAAAAATGTTCAAAAAAGAGGGCAGCTATTTGAGGCATTTCAAAGATGGCCACCAAGTAAAATGACTTGCATAAAAGGGACATTGACAAATAGCCCCAGTGAAGTTTTCTTTAATACATTGTAATGATTTTTACACACACACACACACGCACATATATATATATATATATATATATATATATATATATATATATATATACAGATGAAAAAATTATTAGCTGACCTGTGAAATTTTACTTTTTTTTTAATATATATATTTCCCAAGTGATGTTTAACAGAGCAAGAGAATGTTTTCACATTATTCCCTATTATTTTTTTCTTCTAGAGAAAGTCTGATTTCTTATAGTTGTTTAAATAAAAGAATTTAAAAAATAAATAAATAAACTGAATTAAGGTCAATATTATTAGCCCCCTTAAGAAATTATTAGTTTGATTAGCTATAGAACAAACCACTGTTGTCCACTGACTTGCCAAATTAACTTAATTTGCCTGATTAACCTAATTAACATAATTAAGCCTTTAAATAGTTTTTTACAACTACTACAAACAACTAGTAAAATAATGTGCACTGTCATCATGGCAAAGACAAAAGAAATTAGTTTGGACTTGAGAGAAAGAATTGTTAATGCTCATAAAGATGGAGAAGGATACACAGGTTTATCAAAGCGTTAAAGTGTCAAGAACTGCAGTGAAATGCATTATCAAGAAGTTTAAAGAGACCAACACAGTGGAGAACAAGACGGGCAGAGACAGGAAGCAAACGATTTCAAAAACTTTGGAAAGAAAACTAGTGAGAGAGGTTTCTAAAGACCCAAGAACAACTGCCAAGACACTAGTGAATGACCTAGCCAAGTCTGGAATTGATGTCTCAATGAAGACAGTCACTAGAGCCCTGCACAGGAATGAACCGCGAGGTTGCCGACCAAAAAAGACTCCACTTCTGAAGAAGAGACACCTCCAAGCTAGAATGAAGTTCGCTAAGGACAACCTGGGGAATGTGATGCATACTGGAAACCGTGTCCTTTGGTCAGATGAGACAAAACTAGAACGTTTTGGCCATAGAGATGTTGCCTATGTTTGGAGAAAGAAGGGAGAGGCATTCAACCCCAAGAACGGCGTTCCCACAGTGAAACATGGTGGTGGGAGTATAATGCTGTGGGGATGTTTCAGTGCGTTTGGAACTGGGAATCTCGTCAGGGTTGAAGGAAACATGAAAAAGGAAAACTTTAAGAAGATTTTGAAAGACAACCTCAGACAGTCTGCAAGAAAACTTGGTTTGGGTCAACATTTTGTCTTCCAGCATGATAACGACCCAAAGCATACCTCACTTCTGGTGAAGAAATACCTCCAAACGAGCAAAGTGAGTGTACTTGACTGGCCTGCACAAAGCTCAGACTTGAATCTAATAGAAAATCTGTGGGGCACACTAAAGTCCAGAGTTTGTGCCAGAAGACCAACAAATCTGGAGGAGCTTGAGAGATTTGCTAAGGAAGAATAGGCTGTCATTCCTCAGGAGACATGCTTGAAACTTGTTGAGAACTACAGCAAACGACTAAAGGCTGTTATCAAGCAAAAGGGATACGCTATTGACTATTAACATCAGATGGCTAATCATTTTGACCAGTAGACTTTTTAAAATTCTTGGTTATACATTTATTTCTATTTGTATTACAAACCCTAAAAGCTTCCTGAATAAAGTATTATGCTTAAATATGCTGTGTTGATAAAATCATCTTTCGGTTGAACAACACTTGGGAGTTATTTGAAAAATAATGACATATTTTATAAGGGGCGAATAATTTTGTCTTCAACTATATATATATATATATATATATATATATATATATATGTGTGTGTGTGTGTGTGTAAAAATCAAATCAAATAAAAGTCAAATAAAATAAGCCAAAATAGTGACTTATGTATGAATGCAGTGTAAATTAACTTTGCCTATAAAATAAATCGAAGGACCAAGTTAGTAAAATAGACATATTTTATTTCTTTTATTTTATTTATGAATGTTTTATTTATTTTAGTCCAGTGCGCTGACACAAATCAATTACTTACACAATAACTTTTACGTATTTCATATAATGAAATATATTTTGAGCTGCAGACCCAGATGTGAAACCAGTGGCTGTAACTGAAAACTGCAGGTCGGAAGGTGCTATTCGTTTTTTATGGCCACAATGTAATGAATGAAAAGCTTCGACAATTGAATCCTTAAAAAAAACAGTGATACTGGAACTATTACTTGCTTAAAAAAATAGCATCAAATAAAAAAAAATAAATTGTAGGGGCGTTCCTAACGAATCGATGAAGTCTGAGCCTTTGAGTGACTGATTGAATGGACCAATGAAATCGTCGGTGGGCGGGGTTTACGCTTAACCGGTTTGGAAACCACGCGAGTAGGGTGATGCTCACTTCCTAGTGGGAGTGTCTTCATTTCATCACAGCCCTCCTGTGGACACCCATACACACTGCAATTCAAATGATGGCGGACTGGATGTGTGTATAATAAACTTCAGGTGACAAAGACAATCCTAATGGTGAGAACCATTCAACTGAGCATTTTCTAAACGCTGTAGTAAATATAATTCATAATGTAGATGTTGTATAATCAAACTGGTGCTCATAGCAATAGCTCCTGATTCATCGTTACCTAAACTGTTGTGACATGTTTTACTTTCGCTGAGGGTCATATCTGTCCGCCCTCACCTGTTGTTTTGCCTTTCAAGTCGCTACTTGCTAACGTGTGTTTTGCGAAATTGTTAACACGATATTTTGTGATTTAAACATTTGTTTTGCTGTGTACATACTATGGTTGCACTGCCATATCTGTTCAGAAACAGAAAGACGTGAAAACAAACTAGTTTCTACTAAACGAAACTAAACTAGCTGGACAGGATATTCATTTCTTTCCTCGTTTGAATACTTGTTTGAATTTTAAATAACCACCAACAAACTGTTTACTTAATTGTATGACCATATAATAGTATTTAAAAAAAAACACACATCTAAAAAGAGCTTTCTACATTGATCAAGCAATTTTTGCCAGCCCCACCGCTATTGATTGTGCTGGGACTGATAGGTAAGGTTCACTGTGTTAATTCTGACAAGCTTTAAGTGTTTCTCTATTCCTCCAGAGCAGAAATGAGTGATAATCTCGTTCACCCACTGACCGTCATATGTGCGGGATCCTGCTTCGCCTTCACTGGCCTGTTTTATAAATTATACTCAGATAAAAGACAAGAAGTACAGAAGATAAAGGTACAGTAATAATCTCCACATCTCTGCTAGAAAAGACATTTGCAATTGAACTGATTGTAGTTTCAAACCCACAAACTATCATTCATATAGTATGATCATTGTGTCTTAACATACATAATGGATATGGGTCATTTTATAATTTTGAGTGCATTTCTTGTCCATTGATCATTTTATTTTTTCTAACAAATTTCTTCAGAAACATTTTATCAATGCATACATTTCATGCACCGTTTTTCAGTTGTCTTTGTCCCTTAAATGACAGTTTTTGCAATGTCTGTTGTCTTGAGTTTAAAATAATGAATAAAACTTGTTAAAGTCAAGATTATCTATATAATTATTTTCTACAATGTAAATTACCTTTACATTTATTACCTTTAATCTTTATAAATACCTTTATCGTTTAAATTAAATTTCTTTCAAATAAGAAAATATTTCATTTTACTGATGTCCACAAAAATGGTCACCTATGTGACTAACCAAACACCCCTGAAAAAAAAAAAAAAAAAACACAATTCATGTGACCAGCATCATGTGATGTCATTCTCTTCTGTGGTGGACACATTACGGTCACATTATTATAAACTTCCTCTTTATTTATTTATTTTTTAACATTTGGTCTCCACTGACCTATTTTCAGGGAGTATATTAATTGTCAGTCAACTATGTTAGAAACATTATGGTTTACAATATTTGTATGGGTTTAATTCAAATAAATATTACAATTTGAGTTCAACATGATCAAGAAAATAACATTTTGTTAACCAGACAAGCCTGTCATTAAAATTATGGTGACATTGTCGACTAAACTACCAGCCAAAAGTTTTTTTTTTATGTTTTTTCCTCTGCATTTATTTGATTCAAAGTACAAAAAACTGTAAGAAAAAAAAGTTTAATATTTTTACCATTTAAAGTAACTGTTTTCTGTTTAATTATATTTTAAAATGTAATTTATTCCTGTGATTTCAAAGCTGAATTTTTAGCATCATTACTCCAGTCACATGATCCTTCAGAAATCATTCTAATATTCTGGTTTGCTGCTCAAAAAACAGAAGAACAGCATTTATCTAAAATAGAAATCTTTTATAACATTATAAATCACTTTTGATCAATTTAAAGCATCCTTGCTAAATACAATAAATTTCTTTCCTCAAAACAAAATACACTGACTCCAAGCTTTTGGTATAAAATGGTATAGTGTATAATGTTACAAAAGCTTTTCAGTTCAGATAAATGCTGATCTTTGGATCTTTCTATTCATCAAAGACTCATGACAGCAAATCAGCATATTAGAATGATTTCTGAAGGTCATGTGACACTGAAGACTGAAGTAATGATGCAATCATAGTAATGAAGTAATCATTTTAAAGTATATTCAAATAGAAGGCAGCTATTTTAAATAGTAACAATATTTCACAATAATACTGCTTTTTTTGTAATATCAAAATGGTGTTCAATAATTAGGTTTGGCAACTATCAGATAAAAAAAAACAACTGAAAGCAAGAGTAGTTTTATTGAAAAAGCATATTGTTTTTACACTACTTTTTTTCACCTGATGGTGAAGTGTAGTCTAAATATGGAATGACTCGTATATAAAAGTTTACTGCAAGTCACTATGAAATAAAATGAAATGCATAGATTCAGCTAAATGCCAAATAAGATATAAAAGTGTGCACATCCAAAGAGCTGCTGTGAGTTTGACATTTCCTCCATTTCACAGGAGATACCAAACTTTCAAGCAGACCATCACCTGCTCAGGATTCTGAATGCAACATCCAACAAGAGACTTCATTATGTTGCTGTAGAAGGTAAATAAAATTCTATAAATGACACCTCATACTTTGTAAAGTCTTCACTTATGCATCCTTATTTTCCCTCCACTGCAGGATTGGTGCAGGCCATCGGAGAGCCTATTTCCAGCCAGTATGTGCCGCGGTGTCATGGTGTCATCCAAAAGATTACTGTACATGAGCACTGGAAATACTGGAACTCTGCTCTAAAAACATGGTAAATGCTTCACTGCAAAACATTTTGCTAGTTAAACATGCTATTGAATCATACTTTAATTTCTACTTATGTTTAAATTTAACTAGTGCTGTTTAACAGCGTCAGAAATATTTAACACGGGTTTGGCCACTCTACTCACAACTGCTGCTTCTCTCTTTTTCTTTTTTTTCTTGGCAAGACGTGCATTTATTTAGTCCCAGAACATCAAAACGTTCAGTAAAACATTTTTACCTGTCCTGTCAGCAGTTCCACTGTCCTTCAATTGCACGCACAACACCAATGAAATTACATGCATGCGTTTCATCAGCTCCACGTCACATTCAGCAGCGGCAGCTCTTAAAGTAATAGCAGTCTATAAATAAGCTAATAACCCAGCTGCTGTGATGTCTATTAAAGAACAAAAAAAAAAAAAAAAAAAAAAGAATCAACAACTTTTGTAGCTTTTAGGATTCATCTATATTTAATTTAGTATTTAGTGCTTGATAACTTTATTCAATTTCCATATATTTCCTACTTGCTGAAGGGCACAGGTAAATAATGGGTTTATGTGAAGATTGTTTTAAGTTTAAATTAGAAGTCATTTTTAATGTCTAATAAACGTTCAAATTGAAGCTCTTAAGTATACTGTAATGTTGAATGGCTATAATCAATGGTTAAATAGTAGGAAAAAAAACAATTTCCTAGAGATATCAGTAATATCTCTCGCCTTCAGTCATAAAAAAATGTAACAGATATAAAAAGTTATGTTGTTTCTACATTAATCTGAAGATTGAATGTGAAATGATTGCAATATGGAAGTATATTTAAAAACTAAGGTTAGATGAGATTAATCATGATTAATTTCAGAATAAAGTGTAATTAATTTTATTAATCAATTAACAGCACTAATAAAACAGCACTAATATATTCCTTTAAAAATAAAGGAATATAAAACTATCCAATTAAAAATGTATTGTATCTATAGAAACTATATATTTTATAAACTATATACTGTAATTGACTAACTCGATTACATCACTCGCAGTGCTTCATGGGAGTGGGTGGGGCTTAAGATGGTTAACTCACTGCAACTCTGATTGGTGGAATTTTCTGTGTAGCATCATGGGTAATGTTTGTTACCTCTAATTTTGTTATTAAACATGGTTATTTTAAAATGAATTATTTGAAATATTGCGAACAGATGGTTTCAACAAAAGCATATATCGTTGATTATCAACCTCAGAGTTCACAACAGGTCTGTCTTTAAAATGTTATCAGTTATTGTTAAAAATCTATTACCCTATCCACCTTTTTCTTCCCATAAGTGTGGGTGTGGCAATTTGTACACTATGGGTTTTGCTTCTGGTCTCATCCGTGTCCAGCTATTTTTAGCAGTACAAAACCGCTTGTTTTGCAGCTTGATATTGCAAATTAGTGTGTCTTACCATATTATTTTAATGTATGATCTAAATTATTTGTAGTGCAAACAGTTCTCATTATGTCCTTATAGCTACTGTCTTTTGTGATTGTCCATAATACCTGCAGACTGCAGCCAATAGAAATGCTTCTCAGTTTGCGTCCGGCTCACAGATATAAATACATATCTATGGTCCTGCTCCTCACAGCACAGATCGTGAAAGCACTGCAGACCTCAGTTTTTGTCATTCATTATAACAAATTAAGTGTAGAGACTATGTAAATAATAGGTTTAGTATGCAGTGTAGAGAGCTTTATTAATTAAAAAGCAAGATCGTGATGAACTAAGATAAATGAGAGATTTTAATGATTTTAAAGGGAGTTTGCAAATGTGAAATTATACAACCGTTTTATACATTTTTTATTTTATACAAAAGTTAATATTAAGTGACTAACATTCTAGGAACACGTTGTCTGACTGGGCTATATTTCGTCAACAAAAATTGTTTCAAACAAAGCCACAGCTGACAGCCACTGCTTATCTTACAGTGTTTGACACAGCGCTGTTTCATTTATGAATGAAACTGTGCTTTTGAATGAATCGATTTAATGAATTATTCGGTCACAAAGACTTTGACATACTGCCACCTAGTGGCGGTTCCAGTTTAATTTTTAAAGTATAAATTTAGTCATTTAAATAGTTTAATATTCCTATATTCAAAACCTTATATTTAAAACATTAATCTCACAACATTGTTATTATGAAATGCATTAATGCCACCTCTGAATCTTGTAAAAAAAAAATCTGTAAATATTCCTTAATGCCACATTTGTGCTCTTCTGTGGCGTGCAAAGGTGAATTGTTGTTGCTGATTTCATTTGACTCGGAACTTATTCTTCCTGATTGTGTCATATTATTTTAAATACATTTATTGTTTATTTTAAAATTGTTGAACAAAAATTATACAATTTTTTGGTCGCAAAAGATGAAATACATTTAATACAGTTACAAGGGTAAAAAAAACTTCAAAGAGTCAAATATCACTTTATAATGGGATGTTTAATTTCTGTCAATGATCAGAAGGTGTTCCTAAGTTGTTGTTTTTTAGTAGGAGCACACAACATACAAAAAATGTTTCATTTGGCCATAAAAGCAGGTGCCCGTCTTATCCAAAAAGGTTTAGAGAAAATATGATGGGTTTTATAGTTAAATACATCTCAAAGGAGTCTGGAGTTTTTTCTTCTGGAACTAAACTATTGTGCTTTATGCTCAATTTAGCATAGTATTGACCAATCAGCCTCCAGCACCAGAGCTATTTATTTTATATACATTTTATGTGCTTCATTATTATTAAAGCATGAAAAAAACATCCACACAGGGTCTCCAAAAAAGTGAACAAGCAGCAGACCACCAACACCGTGCCCTTCAGCTTGATCCAGCCCGGATCTTACATCAGTGAGGTTTCCGTCCGTGTGGATTCGCCTCTGGAGGCACGCGGCGATTACCTGGAGCAGGTGCACAAACGGCTCAGACAAGCCAAAGAGGGGCTGGTGGACGCTGTTGTGGGAGAGCTGAGCGGGGAGAAGCCTGTGGCCCTAGAGGAGCGAGAGGAGCTGCTGCGTGTGGGATCGTCCATCACCGCTTTCGGGGAGCTCGTTCTGGAGCAGGATAAAATCATGAGGCTACAGCCACCTAAAGACGGCCGCAGCTACATCCTGATCCCCAGTGATTACAAGAGCTTCATACAGCGGCACGAGAACAGCGCTAACATGTGGAAAGTGTTGACGGCGCTGTTTGGAATAACAGGGTTTGCGCTCATAGGTGGTCTCATCCATGGTGCTATTAATAAGGATAAAAAGACCTAGACAATTGAGTCATGATAGCTTTTGATTAGGATTAGGGTAATTATAAACCACGGTTTTGCCAATGAAAATATTTTTCAAGCCTTGTACACTCTGTGATCCAAACTCTTTAAATCTGTTTTCCTTTTTATGAATCCAAAATAATAGCAGCTGCCTTGTGTTTGGCTGAATCATCAATATTAAAAGCCATTCATGTTGACTTCAATCACTGTAATTCTGTTGCGACACAAAACTAAAATGTGACCCTGGACCAAGAAACCTTTATATTTGTAGCAATAGCCAACAATACATTGTATGGGTCAAAATTTGAAATTTAATTTCATAACAAAAATCATGATATAAAGTAAAGATCATGTTCCAAGAAGATATATATAACGTAAATATATAAAAAATGCATTTTTGATTAGTAATATGCATTGTTAAGAACATTTGGACAACTTTAAAGGCGATTTTCTCAATATTTCGATTTTTTTTTTGCACCCTCAGATTCCACAGTTGTATCTCGGCCAAATATTGTCCTAACCTAATAAACCATACATCAATGGAAAGCTTATTTATCCAAATATTCACCCTTAAGACTGGTTTTGTGTTCCAGGGTCACAAATGGTATTTGAATATGAATATTCCAGACAGTCATAACCAAGTAACCCAAAATGATTTATTATCAAAAAGGTCTATGTCATAAATTAAAATGTTTTAGATGAGTAACACAGAATAGAGGTTTAACGGGTCGCAATGGATCCTTTGCTGTGCTTTACATTTGTAAGTATGGACATATTATTTGATATTCATAGAATGCTTTTTTTTTTATAACATGTATTTTTCATTTCCATAAAATTAAAGCCAATGGGGACCAATGTTGTTTGTTCTTCAAAATGTCATTTGTTTTCCATAGATAAGTCTGTATTTGAAACATGATGGTAAATTAAACGTGCTGCATGTTATTTTTTTTAAAAGCATAAAAAATAATATTTGTTTACAAGCATTTGGGAAACATGCTAAATTCAGATTGCATTTATTCTACTTTGAAATGTCCCTTTCGTGTCAATGTTTTTGTTTTGTTTGTGTGTCTCCGCTCACTGCCAGTTTAACCAATAGTATCTGACACCTCGGGTTGCCAGTTTTCTAAAAGCAGCTGCCATGGAAGCCATCAGAGATCACAGATTCTACCCTAAAAAAGCTACGGCATCTAAAAAGCTGAAAAAATGAAGATAAAACAACTCATCTACAGTGTAACACTCACTACCTTCTTTTGTCAGTTGCGCTTGTTCCCGTTGCATGTCCTCAATCTGGCAACCCGCATGAGTGTCAAACAAACAGTCCTATATTTTGAATTTGGATTGTAGTATTAATTTCAACTGCTAGCTGTCCATATTACTGCACCTTTACAGAAACGTTAGTTTTTGTTTTAAAGCTTTACAGTAAGCATAGCAACCATACAGAAATCAAGTTAGAAAAAAAAAAAAAACTATGAATAAATATTCATTTCCACACCTTTATAAGGCATTTGTCAGGACTATCAAACCGTGAGGAATCAAACATTTCATGATGGGTTTTTCTGGTTTGTAAAATGTACGACCGTCCAAAGTGTGTGAGTCATTTGCATGATGGATCTTCATTCATCTCCTTCTGAAGACTCCTCAGCCTCCTCTAGCCATTGAATGAACTTCAAAAGCTGTGGATAGACAGGATATAAGAACTTCAAGTTACTAAGTCCTCTTTCACAGAGATTCCAGTCATTTCCTAGAAGTTTTTCATTCCTACACGTAACTGACAGTCCTGTAAAGACAGCTTGCAATTTAACAGCATTGTTCAGAATCAAGAATCTAGTGCACATCACCAGCGAAAAGTTTTTGGACCTCAAGATTTTTTTATTTTTAAAGAGGTCTCTGCTCACCAAGCCTGCATTTATTTGATCCAAATTACAGCAAAAGCATTAATATGAGATATTTTTACTATTTAAATGAACTTTTCTATTTGAATTTTAAAATGTGATTTATTCCTGTGATCAAAGCTACATTTTCAGCATCATTACTGCAGTTTTCAGTGTCACATGATCCTTCAGAAATCATTTTAATATGCTGATTTGCTGCTCAAGAAACATTTATTAGGGGCCAAGCATTGAAGTTGTGGAGACACCTATTGTATTCTTCTTCTTCTTCTTCCATTTCTTCCAATCTTGAGTTTATGGCAGCCCATAGAACTGCTTGCGGGAAAGTTGTGAAATTTGGCGCACTGATAGAGGACAGTCTCAACATTAACCATAGCAAATTTGGAGTCTCTAACTCAAACTCTCCACTTGTCCAAAATTTCACTCATGTTTATGCTAATAACTTTTAAACTGTAAGGCACAGAAGCAAAATTCTCTCTGAAATTTCCTCTGAATCCCTGGCTCATGCCGAGTCGAATTAACACCAAAACTAAAAAATCGAAAAGGTTTATTTTTTTTTCTTCGATTTTTAATTGTTTGAAAAACCTACTTTTTTGAACTCGTCCTTGACGGTTTGTCTGATTTTTACTAAAATTGGTTAAAAAGTTAAAGAATTCAAGTTGATTAGTCAAACTGTTCTCGAATAACGCACAAACAAATTCTATGAAAAACACGCAAAAATGGATGTGGGGCTACATCTTTGCAAAGGTTTAGCGTACTGAGACCAAACTTGGTGTGTGTCATAAGCGTGACCTGATGCTACCTGTAGTGTTTTGACACAGTGCCACCTAGTGGTCAGGTGATAGGGAAAAAAATATTATTGTTACTTATAACTTTTTAATGCTTTGGCCAAAATTCCCAAATCTGGTCTCTTTAGATTCGGTGCACCATACTGAGTCGAATGATACCCCATTTTGGGCATTGCCATTTTGGATTTTGTAGTAAAATGCTATATTTTCGACGAACGTATTGACGTATTGTTACAAAACTTGGTATGGGTCATCAGCACAATGCCCTGAAGGAGCCTGAGAAGTTTCGAGCCAAAAAAATAAAAAATAAATAAAAATACAAATCAAATATTCTCATGCTTATAACTTTGGGTGTGCTCGACTTGGGGGGATGACAGGAGTCACCTTTTTAGACTCCTGAATCCTTGCTGAGTCCAGTGATACCAAACATGCCATATCTTATGATTTGTGCAATGTTGTATTTTAGCGCTTAAAAAACATTTGCCAATATCTTAAAAACCGTTACTCTTATCAACACAAAACCACTGGAGGAAATTTGGAAACATAGTGTGCTGGCTATACACTAATGCCCAATTGCCAAAATTTTGATAGTAAGTGGCAAAAAAATGCAAAAAAAGTCAGCCATCTGTCATTTTTTTTCTTCTCATAAACAAAGAATTTGGTGGGATTGTGCCTTTTGGTGGCGCTATAATTGAACAAAACATGAAACTGTCATTGACTACAATAGAGTATTATGATATAAAATGCTACATTTTTACAAATGCATTGGTGTACAATTACAACTTTGTATGCACCATCTAAATCATGACCTGAAAGTGCTCAAAATGTTAAGTGCCACCTTTGGGTCAAAAGTGATAACTGATTAAATCATATTACTAGTGGTTGTTTTCATGATTTTTCACCCATTTTGAATAAAATCACTTTAAAACTGCAGCTATATTTATTATTATAATCAATATTTAAAACAGCTGAGTACTTTTTTTTTTCAGGATTCTTTGATGAAGAAAGATCCAAAGCTTTTGTAAAATTATACACTATACCATTCAAAAGCTTGCTTTTATTTAGCAAGGATGCTTTAAATTAATAAAATTTGATGATAAAGCCATTTAAAATGTTACAAAAGATTTCCATTTCAGATAAATGCTATTCTGAACTTTCTATTCATCAAAGAAACCTGAAAACAATTTCAGCTGTTTTTAACATAATAATAATTTTCTGAGCAATAACCAGATTATTAGAATGATTTCTGAAGGATCATGTAACTGGAGTAATGATGCTAAAAATTCAGCAGGAATAAATTACATTTTAAAATATATTTAAATAGAAAACAGTCATTTTAAATAGTTAAAATATTTCAAAATATTACCGTTTTTGCTGTACTCTGGATCAAATAAATGCAGGCTTGGTGAGCAGAAGAGACTTCTTTAAAAACATTAAAAATCTTACTGTTCAAAAACTGTCCTTTTGACTGGTAGTGTAATTTTGCTACATGCTTGATTCTACATCATTTGAAGCTCAAAGAATCGCACCCCTTGATTCTTGCGCAGCTGTTGACTCTTGCCTGTCGTGGAGCTCTGATTGAACCAGTGCATGATGCTTTCCTCCTCCAAGATCTCCAGCTGGTACATACTCATCAGCACCTAAAGTGGACAGACATCACATACAATCAGCCAAGGAACATGTGCTATGGTTCACTGCAGATAAAGAGACGGCTCACTTTGACCAAAGCTGCCCAATGAGTTTCGCGTTCAAGGAAAACCTCCTCCATGGAAGCAAGACAGTCCATTTGGTCTTGAGGTCTCTTCACATAGTTCTTAAAGACTGGCGCCCATTTCTTCAACAGCTGTGAGGAAAAATACAGGGACTGTTATCAGTATCTTCAGCTAGAGGCAGTCAAGTCACTTTTCTTTCTATAGGGCTCTATACAACACAGCAGCTTCAAATAGCACAAAAATTATGGAAACTCAATGGAGAACAACATGAGGATGAGTTTTTTTTTTACTTGTACACATCAAGCAGTCGTACTCACAGGTAGCAGGTGTGATGAATACTGAGCTGCGCTGATCTGAGCCCCCTGCTGGTGGAAAGGAAATTCGAGCACAACTCGCATCAGGATCTGCATAACCTCCTTCAGCGTAATGTTGTAGGCGTACCTGAGAACAGACAATGACGTTACCTGCATTTGATTCAAATGATATCATACAAGTAGTATGACTTTTACAAGTTTTCTGAGGCAAATGTTTAAATGGAACTGTCGTTTGAACTTACTTGAGTGAGTTGATCTCAAGAACCAGATTGTCGCAGCCTATGTTCTCATCCAGCCCTCTCTGTAACGTGCCATGAACCTCATTCTGAAACACTGAGGAGAAAGAAAAGTTAGTATAAACCTGGGAGGTCTGGGTGATAGTAAAAAGCAGGGTTCATACAGATACTGTAAAATGAAATTCCAGGGCCCTCATTTAACAACAGTGCGTACGCACAGATGTGTGCGTAATGATTATGTAAGAACAGTTTCATGCAAAGTGTGGGATCTATCAACTTGTACTTATACCAAAGACTATAAAATACCCAAGACGTGTTACTCGTATAGTTTTGAATGGGGAAAAATGCAACACTCATTATGGCCACGAAGCTCCGCCCTCTTAATGAAAGAGACAATCGTTGATTAGTAAAGTCAGTGCGTCACTCATAGACTGTAAAAAACATGGACGTAGTGTCAGTGACGTCACCCGTAGGTTTCTGAAGAGCGTTTTTGAAGCAAAAGTTGGGCGGGGCCTGTCGTTGCCATTTTGGAAGCGTGTCACCGCGCGTCACTCCGGGTATATATTAAATGGACAAAGGCGGGACATGGGTGGAGCTAAGATGTCTGTTTTTTAAATTTATTAAAATAATCCTGATAAAGTAACACCCTAAGAAAAAACAAGCGCAATAACACGGCTGAGATGCCAAGTTCAGCTGCTGGAATAAGCTGAGGGAATGTGACGTCTGCCTGACACCTGTCACTCAAGTGGCCACGTCCTTAATTATGCAGAATTTTAATGCTTAATATCATTTAAACAGGTGAGTTGGAAAAAAAATTCACCCCCCTCAGAGTTGTCATGAAGGGCAAAACTAGCTGTAAAAACCAAAACCACTTTTTGCACCAGGCTGTAAACATGTTTTTATCTGTTATAAAGTTGAACATTTTAACACGAGAGTCTATGGGGATTTGCTCCCTTTTGCAGCCAGCCGATGAACTGCAGCTTTAGTCACTTCTGTATTGTTTCAAGAGCGAGAGCGGGGCGTTGCTGCTTGGCGTCACTGCAGCTGCCGTTAGAAGTCCCGGTTGCTATAGAAACAGTTGGTGTTCTAAGACGTGTGCTCAGTACTGCGCATACGCACTGGCTGATCTAGTATGAAAAAGAAGCGTTTTTTAAATCGCTATTAAAGCACAAGGAACAATTTTTATGAGGCGAATCTTGCCAGATTTTATTAGTGATTTTAAATCTTAAATTTAATCATAAACTTGCTGAACAGTTTGAGAATTTGATGTTTCCCCATTCAAAGAGATAGGAGCTGCACTTGCATGCCCGAGAGGCGTTTCAAAGATGGCCGCTGAGTGAAATGACTTGCCTATACATAGAAATGTGTGTAAATATAAGCACAGCTCTGAGCATGCTTACACAGAGAATCTAGTGGTGAAATGGTGATACTACAAAAAGAAAGCATCACTGCGTGTTTCCTGTATCCTTTAATTGCAAATATTTAATTCACAGTTCAAGCTAGATATTTGCGTAATTGGTGCTGAAAAGCAATAAAAGACACACTGCAAAAAAGAGGATTATCTTACTTATTATTTTGTCTTGTTTCTAGTCAAAATATCTAAAGCATCTTAAAATATTTAAATATCTTTAATCGAGATGCATTTACTAGATCAGCAAAGACATTCAATCTTGTTTCCTGTGGGGGGGGGGGGGGGGGGGGGGGAATCTAAATGAAGTGAATTTTGCTTAAAACAAGTAAAAAAGTTTTTACCCCACTGGCAGATAATTTTACTTATTTTAAGCAAATGCACTTAATTAATTTTTTTCTCCCCAGGACACAAGACTAAATATCTTAGTATTTTTGCTTATCTAGTCATCTTGACCTACGAAATCTGAGATATTTTAACTAGAAACAAGACAAAAATGACTAAGATAAGCCGTGCAGTTGGGAAGTCATTTGAAATGTAGCTAGTGTCATGGATGATCTCACTTTGCTGGAAGATTTAGCAAATCAGGCTGCGCAGAGTACGCTGATTTGTTTAGTGAGAGTCGGTACTGCTTTCTTTGCTTTGATTTCAGTAAGGGCAATATACATTCACGTGATTTATAAAGGGAGGTGCTGTCACCATATATGGTTTACTGGAGGCATTTCTGAATGCAAATGACTATGAACGTGAACGAGTATGGTGCTTAAGAATGTGGGATTTTTCTACAATGATTACTTACTGGTGTGCGCAAGAACCGTGTATGCACATTTGATAAATATGGATTTTTTTTTTTACTAGCACACATTGAAAATTTCATTCATAGGACAAAATATAGAAACTTTTCTATGCATTGTTAATAAATGAGGGCCCAGGACTTTTCAGGCACTATTTTTTTGATTTTCAAGGATTTCAATAAGAGATCTCACTTATCAAACAATGTCTAATCTATCAAATTATAAAAAAACACAAATAAAAATATATTAATTAAATGATAAGCAAAGTTCCGATCTAAATTAAATGACCCGCAAAAGTGCTCCAAAATCCCAAACCTAGAGGGGGGTCCAATGCTGTTTAATGCTAGTTAAGTTATTTCCACTGTTAAAGAGTTGGATTCTCATGCTAAACATAGCCAAAGTTTTTAAAAATTATTTGGACGTATAACAGAGCATTTCTGTTCCAAATACACACTTCCAAGTTTCAGAAAGGTTTTTTCGATCATGGCTCTTCATGACGCCCTGAAGGGTGGAACTCCTTGTATGGGCGTTTCTCCCGCAAGAGCGCACCCGCAAACACATCGACCAGAGTGAGAGAAAGAGCGCTCCCATCGATGCGCTTCATTTGGCTGCACTGCTGCATGGGACTCACTCGGGAAGAATGTCTTTAAAGAAGTTTGGTTTTGGTTGTAAGGCAAAGATAACCTTGCCCAGATTCTCAAAAACCCTGCGTAACATGAACAGTGGATGCAGTTTGTTTTTCCGGGGCAGAAACACTTTTGCAAGTGTGTTTGTTGACTAACGTTTTATAAACAAGGCCCAGTTGGACGCTGGATTTACACATCGTTTGATACTGAAAGATGGAGCGGTCCCAGCTATAAAAGATCCCAATGATTCAGAACTGCAGATGGTAAGAGAAACATCATCAAATGTATGTGTTTTATTGGCAATCGGCGCGCAAGAGCTCGTCAATCTTTAGCTCCGCCGTTTTCGGAGAGAATTGTAAAGCCGTTTCTTTCTTTTGTAAATTCAGATTTTTTTTGCACCCCCAGATTCCAGATTTTCAAATAGTTGTATCTTGGCCAAATATTGTCATGTCCTAACAAACCATACATCAATGGAAATGTACAAATCTCAATTTCAAACATTTCAAAACTGACTGGTTTTGTGGTCCAGGGTCACATGTATGGATAAGAGACGAGTACAGTTCTGACCTTTGACATCATCCAGTTCAGGTGATGCAGGGTGGCTTCCCAGGTCATGTGATCCTTCACTGACCTCACTTTCACTGTCACTCTCTGGATCAGCATTCAGCACTAGCCCTGGAAACATGACATTAACATTGACATTTCACTTAATCGCATTTAAAAAAAAAAAACGGTATAGACATACCTTTCGCATTCTCGGGTCAGTTTTGACCCGATGAAACATTAGCTTTTAAAACAGGCGTAACTTTATATTTTTTAACTAAAACTTCAAAACTGACCAGATTAGGTTAACTTCAAGCATTAGTTTATCTAAAATTGAAAAGTCATTATACATTCATCCTTATGTCATATGACTTTCCTGCATGGAATAAAAACTAGTTGGTTAGTAATGTGAGCAGTTTTTCAACTTGTGAATATATTTTAGTGACTGAAGTTGCTATTCGCTGATAATCTTCACCTCCAAAGAACTGTTAACTGCAGTTACAGTATTGAGTCAGTATAACTTACAGACCAGACCAGTATATATGCATGGAAAAAGTACAATTCTTAAAAATCATTTATATAGAAAAAGTACAGGTTTGGAATAACATGCAGAAGGATCAATGAGGACAATATTTTCATTATAACGAATAGACATCTCACCCCAAATACACTCAGCAAGCTCATTTTCCTCTGTGTCATCAAGACTGCTGGTCTTCCATCTGTATCCTTTACCCTCTGAACCAACCTCTGCTGGCTTAAACACTGACAAAACAATAAAGAGCTATGAATGACAGCCAAAATGTTGCAAATAAAATTCCTTGCCATCTTTTGTCTACCAGGAATATAAGATCACACTATTTAAATGAGTTCTTGTTCTACAAGTACGTACAGAGTAATATTAATCTACATGTACCTACTATTTAGTGTTACTTGCTTGTAACTGTGCATTATTTACTGATACTACTATATAAATGTGTGTGACAAGGACACATTTATGTGTTACCAAATATAATCCCATCAGATTTTCAAAATCTACTGTAAACCGCACAATGTTATTAGTATCTTATAGAACATGTACAATGTTATATCCACATATGAAAATAAGAGGAGCATGAACCTTTCTGTTTGGTTTTGTCTTTACTGTAGCCGACATCATTGTCATCACTCAGGAACTCGTCATCATCTTCATCATCTTCTTCATCTGGATGGTGCATGGACAAAACTGTGCCTTCTGGAAGAGTAATGTTTGGACCCACCACAACCTGCATATCAACATTTGGTTAGAAAACAAGGAAATTAGCAAGTGATTTGGAAACACAATGAAGAATATTCAGTCCCTGTAAAATAAACGATGGTTTTAGATTCTCTTCCTCAACAATTTAGGGACCAAATTATAATTGCACGTCATAACTTTCATGTCTTAAAAAAATAATTTATATTTTTAAAATATATTAAGTTAATATTATAATTAATGCAACAAAAAGCAGCATGAATCTGGAGTACAGTGTTGACTGAATGATTCAAATACTCTAAGACTAAATTTGCTTCAGTACTTGAATCAGTGTTTTTGAATGAATCTCTTGAATGATTCAATGACTCATTCATAAAGACTTCACTTGCTTCAGTACTTGAATCAGTGTTTTTGAATGAATCTCTTGAATGATTCAATGACTCATTCATAAAGACTTCACTTGCTTCAGTACTTGAATCAGTGTTTTTGAATGAATCTCTTGAATGATTCAATGACTCATTCATAAAGACTTCACTTGATTCAGTACTTGAATCAGTGTTTTTGAATGAATCTCTTAAATGATTCAATGACTCACCTGTGAAGACCTTACTTGCCTCATTACTGAATGCACCACTGCTTTTAAAAGAATCTCTTGAATGATCCAATGACTCATTCATAAAGACTTCACTTGCTTCATTACTACTTGAATCAGTGTTTTTGAATGAATCTCTTAAATAAATGATTCAATGACTAACCCATGAAGACCTTACTTGTTTCATTCCTGAATGAATCAGAGCTTTTAAAAGAATCTCTTGAATGATTCAATGACTCATTAATAAAGACTTCACTTGTTTCATTACTTGATGAATCTGTGTTTTTGAATAAATCTTTTAAATAACTAACCCATGAAGACGTTACTCGCTTCATTACTGAATGAATCGGTACTTTTAAAAGAATATCTTGAATGATTCAATGACTCACTCATAAAGACTTCACTTGTTTCATTACTGGAAGAATCAGTGATTTAAATCACTAGAAATAATGATTCAATGACTCACTCAAAGACTTAATTTGCTTAATTACTGGATGAATCAATGCTTTTAAAAGAATCTCTTGAATTAATGTTTCAATGACTCACTCAAAGACATAAACTGCTTCATTACTAGATGAACCAGCATTTTTAAAAGAATCCCTTAAATTAATGATTCAATGACTCACTCATAAAATCCTTACTTGCTACAATACTGGATGAATCAATGTTTTTGAACAAATCTCTTGAGAGAAAGATTCAAATTCATTTTTGAGTCACTTGTTGCCATCTGCTGCTGTGATGTAATCAATACAATGTTTATTTGAAGCATCAAGTTACTCCCAAAAGGTGATTTTGATTGCTATAGTAGACAACAGTGTTTATAGTCAAGCTACAAGCATTTATCCCAGTACTTCTGTGATAATTTAAATCTTTGTAACAGAAATAACAATACTGCATGGATGAAAAGACTGTTTATGAACTTGTTTTATATCTATACACGGTAACTGTTCTCTCAAAGTCAGCATGAACACAGGTTTGAATGTTCACAGTGATCATACATCTCAAAGGTTTAACAGACATGGGCAAATCATTTAGAGTAAAATCATTTGAATTGAGAATCTTTTCACGATTAATCATGCAGCTCTAGCTGAGACAGCACAATGTAAAATACAAAACTGTTGTCTTTTGTTCAAGGCTGTGTTGCGGTTTCTTACATTGTAGGCGAGCACACACTGCTCATTCAAAACGACTCCGTGTTTCACCTCCACATTATCACAGATAACCGACTGCTTGACCTTCACATCGTTGGCTATGTGGACTTTGTTCCAAATGTAAGCTCTGTCCAGAGTCACATTGTCTTCTAAATAGACAAAACAGCAGTTAGCAGAAAGTCAAACAAATAGATTTCACACTGTCACATGATATTTTTTAAAAAGCCAACATATAAAGAATGATAACTGAAATCAGTTTTAGTAAACACAGACAGCAGCACAGACAAAACACACAGGGGAGCAGGGCTGGATGATACGGCTGATATTGATATGATATTGATATTTATTACAACATTAATTTACCAGTGTGGAAGGAAATGCTTTCCACAAGTTTGTTAGACTTTGAGAAAGGATGTAAACTTTTTTTTTGTTCACAATTACACTAAAGAAAGTAAGCTTTTAGGGTCCCATAAAATCCTTAGTATTTTTTCCTTAAATTGTGTTTTTTCTATTTTTTTCTGGATTCTGTGTTTTATGATTAAATACTAATTCATTATAATACAAATTTATCATAATTAAGTGTTGTCTAATACAACGAATTAATACAACTTAAAAAAATTTAAGCAATAGTTTAGAACAGGGTTCCTCAAATCAGGGTTCCCACTCCAAGCCAAACGTCAAATTCCCTGACTTTTCCCTGACTTTCACTGACTAATAAGCTGAATTTCCATGACCTATAATAAAGAGATCCATCCATTTGCAAGCTTTATTTACTTAATCACAGATGTTTTTTAGTACAAAACACACATATACACTACTACTTTTGTTTGTTTGTTTTTTTTACGCTTGAAATGAACTGTATTTTTCTGTACTATTTCTACAAATAATAACTTATTTTAAATGTATTTTTATGTTTTCATAACCATAACAATAGGCAAAATGCGTGAAATAACACAAAACAAAATACAGTATACAAAATTTACATTTTGATAAATGTAAACAAAAATTGAAAGCAACAAACAAAAATCCCTGATATTCCATGACTTGGACAAAATAAATATAAAATTCCCTGACTTTCAATGTCTGGAATAGACTTCTTAAAATTCCATGATATTCCAGAAATTCCATGACCCGTGGGAACCCTGTCAAATCTTGCCCTTTAGGGCCAATGCGCTTCAGAGTTTAGCTCCAACCCTGATCAAACTCACCTACCTGTGATTTTCTAATGATCCTGAATACACCGATTATCATGCTCAGGTGTGTTTGATTAGGGTTAGATCTAAACTTTACAGGAAAGTGGATCTCGTGGGCCAGATTTGAGGATCCCTGGTTTAGAATGTAGTCTAACGAAAACAAATAATTTACAACAAAACATTGCAGTTAATTTTTTTGTCAAATAAGATACTGCAAAATAGAACTGTATACATTTATACCTAAGTCATAATTTCTTTAAGTTAAACCAGACTTTTATTTTGGCGGTTTGTTGTGAAAATTGAGTTTTGTGTGTTTGATGGTAGTTTTTTCTCAAAATGTAACAATCTCTCAAATGTAATGCAGCTGAAGTGACTCAGCTCCAAAGTTGAAGTTCATGTCACATATATTAAGACACAGAAGCTGAAAATGTGTGTGAAAGCTGTAGTTTCATCTCCTACACAATCTTGTTGAACATGCACTTAACATGCACTGTTGTGCTTATTTCTGCTGTTTGATCGGCTGTTCGATTGATCCAGAGTATACCATCATTATTGACAAACTTTAATGCAATCTTAACATGATATTGTTTATCACCCAGCCCTACAATATCATGAACCAAAATGAAAGAACTGAATCTAAATACTTTACCAATGACACAGTTTGCACCAATCACAGTGTTTGATATGGTGCAGTTCGCTCCGATCACTGTATTTCGGCCAATAAGCACATTTTCCTCCATCTGGCTGCCGTGACCCAGACTGACCCCTGGCTCACGGTACACATTATGTCGAGAGTGAGTACAGCTCTGGCCTTCCTGGTCTGCAAAGTTGGCCTCGGGTGTGATCGGATAGATCCAGCGGCGGATCATGTCGGAAGAGACCGTGTCGTACATGAGAAGGTTCGACACACGAGCCCCATATCCATCTTTGGTGACATGCATATGGATCTGGTTTCCCAGGATCTAGTGGAAGAAACACTTCGTAAGATAACATATATAAACTCATAAATAATCAAGTCTTGATTCTGTGTCTCATACCTCTTCATTAACTAGAAGCCCACGGACAAAGTCATTTTTGGTCTGGTAGTCAAAGTTGTCTGTGAAAAGCTCAGCAACCTATAACGAACAACATTCACCTTAATCAGGCAATATGTTTATAATTTAAAGAAACAAGCACAACTGTAAAAAAAAACACTCACCTGTGGAGAACAGATGCTAACATGACAATCCAAAAGATCAAACCTAATTTCAAACTCATCACTTCCACTATGGAAAATATTCTGTGTGGAAAAGAACAAAACAATTATAAAAATCGCCAAATGTAATGATTTTATTTGCTTTGCTGAGCTGACTGGAAGAATTCACACATTCCTTATGATTTACTCACCCCTATGTCATTCAAGATGTCCATGTCTTTCCTTCTTCAGTCGAAAATAGATTTTTTTTGAGGAAAACATTCCAGGATTTTTCTCCATATAATGGACTTCAATGGGGATCAACGGATTGAAGGTCCAAATTCATTTGTCATTTACTAAGAAGAATACAAATGTACTTTTTAACCACAATTACTCGTCTTGCACTGGCTCAACCTCACACATGACATAGGCGGAGATACCGACCCAGTGTTTACAAATCGAATGTTGGACGATTTTGAAGTTGGAGCAGAAATGAGTCTTTCTCTCTACCTCACATTTTTGATTACGTAGTCACTTTTCCAACTTGACGTGCCTGTGTATCGCAGAGCTAGTGCAAGACAAGCATTTGTGGTTCAAAAGTATATACACAATTAATTTTTTTTTTTTTAGAAAATGGCAGATCGTTTCACTAGATAAGACCCTTATTCCTCAGCTGGAATTGTGTAGAGCCCTTTGAAGCTGTATTGAAACCTTCAATCCACTGATCCCCATTGAAGTCCACTATACGGAGAAAAATCCTGTAATGTTTCCTCAAAAACTCAGATTTCTTGGCAACAGAAGAAAGACATGAACATCTTGTATGACATGGGTGTTAGTAAATTATCAGCATTTGCTTATTCCGGAAGTGAACTAATCTTTTATAGGTCTTATTTGTTGTACTGTCTCTTTTTCATGACTGCAATACCCTTCATTTGAAACCTTATTCATCATTAATAATCATCATTGAGAATGAGTATTACAAATCACATATAAAAGAGGAACAATGCCATCTCTCTATGCAAACTAAATTGGTCAAAAGTGACAGTAACGATTAAATTAGCAAATCGAAAGATAACGACTGGTACTCGGCTGATTATAGTCAAATCTCTCACCATAGGGAAGTGAAGTTTTTTTAAGGCCTGTGCTCTCTGGTAATGAAGAATGCGCTTGCTTTTGCTGTCCATTGCTACTATAATGTCGTCATCTTCACAGCGAGTCTTGTGGCCAGGCGGCGACTCTTTGAAGATCATGGTCATCACTGAGACGTTCTTGTCCATTTTGCGCCGCTGTCTTTCAGGAAAGTAAAAATTTAAATTTCTATGCTATATAAACGACACTTTCATACAGTTGAGGTCAAAAGTTTACATACACCTTGCAGAATCTGCAAAATGTTAATTATTTGACCAAAACACAAGGGATCATACAAAATGCATGGGATTTTTTTTATTTAGTACTGACATGAATAAGATATTTCACACAAACGAATAGTTTACATACACTTGATTCTTAATACTGTTGTTACCTGTATGATCCACAGCTGTGTTTTTTTTTTAGTTTTTTTATTTAGTGATAGTTGTTCATGAGTCCCTTGTTTGTCTTGAACAGTTAAACTGCCTGCTGTTCTTCAGTAACATCATTCAGGTCTCACAAGTTCTTTGGTTTCTCAGCATTTTTGTGTATTTGAACTTTTTCCAATAATGACTGTATTCTGAGAACCATCTTTTCATACAGAGGACAACTGAGGGACTATTACAGAAGGTTCAAACACTCACTGATGCTCCAGAAGGAAAAACGATGCATTAAGGGCCAGGGATGAAAACTTTTAAATCAAATGAAGATGTGCACTTTTTAAATTTTGCCTAAATATCTTTTTTTTTTTTTAAATTTAGTACTAAAAACAAAGAATTTATGGGCAGTTTAACTGTTCAGGACAAAGAAAGGACTTATTAACAACCATCATTAAACATTAAATCATTCAGGTAACAACACAGTATTAAGAATCAAGTGTATGTAAACTTTTGAACGGGGTGATTTTTAGAATTTTGACTATTATTTTCTCTAGTGAACTATATGTAAATGTCTTTTATCTGAAATATCTTTAGGTCAGTCCTAAATAAAAAAAATAACATGCATTTTGTATGATCCCTCTTATTTGATAATATAATTAACATTTTGCAGATTCTGCTTTTGACCTCAACTGTACATAGACAGGGACTGTGGATGAACGACACTCACTTGTGCTCCTGTAAAGCCTGGGAAACGTCAATGTTGGACACAACATCCCCATATACCAGCAGAAAGTCTGATCGGACTAGGGCTTTGGTGTCCACATCCCTCAACACATCCCCGAGGGAACGGTACAGATCTGAGGTGATGACGTGCACCACATTTGGAGATGTGGGACGACACCATTTTGATTTTCTGTGAAATAAGATGGCAAATGCTGAGTCACAGGCATTCAACAGCATTATTAAAAACGCCAGAGTGTAACTCACAGCAAGTGTTCCTTTATTTTGCTGGACATCCAGCAGCAGAAGACAAACGTCTCTTGCACTCCAGTAGACGTCAGAAACTCTAATGTGTAGTCAATCATGGAGACGTTAGCCAGAGGCAGAAGAGCCTAATGGGAAAAAGCAAGAGGGAAAGTTAGTCTACAAATAATCTAGAATTCTAAATTAAACAGGCAACAAGTAATACTCTTCATTTACAGAATGGTAAATCTGTCTTTTGCATCTTCTTGCGCTTGAATGGACAAATACACACAAATTATGAAAAAATACCCTTGTATCAGTCTATAAATACATTGGATCTTTGATCTTAAAGTGACTTTCTCTTGTCTGTCATTAATGTTAACAAAACAGCTAAAAACAAAGAATAGAACAAAGAAGGATTGATCTATATTTAATTCATGCATTGTTATATTACATTTAATTATTCAATTTCTGAATCTCAATACCACTGTTTATTTGTTGTTATTTTATTATTGACTGTTTATTTGCCTTCCATGGGATTTTATAACAAAAATCTGACACTGACTTTCGGCAACAGCTGAATGTGCGTTCACAAGTTCCCAGTCGGTGTAACGCTACTCTGGTTCAAACAAAAAAATCTCAAGTTCTTATAAACTTCTCTTATAGTGAAATCCGCTGAATTTTTTTTAACTTCTCATTTTTGACTTTTAATTTGTTACCGGCATTTAGTATTGCTCTATCCTTGTTTGTTTATTCTCACCAGAGCTTACAGTACAAATGCGGCTTACATCGTACATCGAGTCAAAGGTCAACGAAGAAGCTGGATCTCGACTAACGCGAGCACGGATACACTGTTGCCGGAAGTCAATGATTTGAGTTTATAATTTTAAAAATAGAAATATTTTTGGTATAAAATCCCATGGATCCGCTTCAGAAGACATGTGTTAACCCCCCGGAGGCGTATGGATTAGTTTTAAGACGGGTATATGCACTTTTTGGAGCTTCAAAATAACAGCCACTATCCACCACCATTATAAAGCTTTGAAGAGCCAGGAAAATTTTAAAACAACTCCTGACTGTGTTCGTCTGGAAGGAGAAAGTCATATACACCTAGGATTAAGTAAATCAAGGGGACATTTTCATTTTTGGGTGAACTATTCCTTTAAGACTGGAGTACTGATGCTGAAAAATTCAGCTTTGATCACAGATTTTTAATAATTAAATTCATTTTTTTTTATGTATATTAAAATAGAAGAACATCGTTTTATATAGTAGTCATATTTTACAATATTAGATTTTCTAATATTGTAATATTTTACAATATTAGATTTTTCTGTATTTTTGATCAAATAAACATCCTTAAAGGATTAGTTCACTTTCAGAACAAAAATTTAAAGATGGTGTACTCACCCCCCTTGTCATCCAAGATATTCATGTCTTTCTTTTTAGTTGTAAAGAAATTATATTTTTTGAGGAAAACATTTCAGGATTTCTCTCTCAGCCAATGAAAAAGGGTCTTATCTAGCAAAACGATCGTTTATTTATATACTTTTTAACCTCAAATGCTTGTCTCTGCGATGCACGTGTAGTCTGTGTGATCCGGGTCAATACAGTTAGACATACCCTTTGAGGTTAAAAAGTATATAAATAACCGATCATTTTGCTAGATAAGACCCTTTTTCATTGGCTGAGATCATTTAGAGCCCTTTGAAGCTATAAATGTTATAAATGTTATAAAAAAAATGCTATAAATTTACTTCTCAGACTGTACAATGGTTTAAAAGTTACTTGACTAATAGGAGACGATGTGTATTTTATAGTCGTCTAGGTCCATTATTGTTTTCAATTTTTACCAGTGATCTTCCTCTAGTTTTAAATAATGCAAGGATAGTTATGTATGCAGATGATACAACATTATATCTGCCAGCAATATCAGTTGAGAAACTGATCTGTTGATCTGAATGAAGATTTACAATTACTGGAAAAATGGGTTTATAGTAATAGGATGGTTTTAAACTTGGCAAAAACAAAAAGTATTTTATTTGGATCAAATTCAAAACTTAAAGTTAAACTACAGTTAAATTTGTATGTAAAGAGTGTCTATTGAACAAGTAGAGGAAATAAAACTTCTTGGAGTTATGTTAGACAGTAGGTTGAAATGGTCAAAACTAATAGAAAATATGGTAATTGTTATGGGAAGAGGGCTTTCAGTTACTAAGTGGTGTGTAAAATTCTTACCACAGTACTGTATTTCTCAAATTGTGCAAACAATGGTTCTTACTTATTTAGACTACTGTCCAGTGGTGTGGTCGAGTACATCAAGTAAAGATACTGAAAAATTACAGTTAGTTCAAAATAGAGCTGCACGACTTATTCTGAACTGTAATAGAAAAGTTAATATTATAAGAATGCATATAATTTTAGGTTGGCCACTCGTGAAGGATAGGATAACTGTTTCTCTGTTGTGTTTTATAAGAAATATTTCGTTGACTAAAGTTCCCAATGTCCTATACTCTCAGCTTTTGTATAGTAGTGCTAGTCATAATTTTAACACCAGGCACGCATTAAAAGGATATTTTTCACTTCCTATTTCAAAAACGAATGCAAAGCAACGGACTGTAATATATAGAGGAATGAAAATGTGGAATGATCTACCATTAGACATAGCATATTTTTAAGTAAAAAGAGGTTTAAAAAATCTTTAAAGGAATATTTAATGGCAAAGTATACAGTAATTTGTTGATTCTGTTTTGTATGAATTTTGGATATGTATGTTTTGATTGTACTGATTATCAGGGTAATGGACTGATGTAGTTTTTTGTAATTTTTTACTTGTTGGATCCCAGGAAGAATAGCCATTACCTTGGTAGCGGCTAATGGGTTTCCAAATAAAAAAATAAAATAAATAAGCTGCATTTAGGAAGTTCAAACTCGGGGGCACCATAGAAGTCCATTATATGGAGAAAAATCCTGAAATGTTTTCCTCAAAAACATAATTTCCTCACAGAAAGACATGAACATGTTGGATGACAAGGCAGCGAGTACATTATCTGTTAATTTTGTTCTGAAAGTGAACTAATCCTTCAATAGGCATTAGAAACTTATTTAAAATAACTTAGATTAAAAATTCTGATCTCTACAAAATACTTTAAAATGAAACCTGTTTTGTCTTTCTCACAATGAGTTTCCTTCTTATACAACAGACCATAAGTGATGAAAAATAAAAATGCAGTACACTTTAGCATACTGATCTCAAAAAAAAAAAAAAGCCCTGATCCTACTGTATTGGTGTTGCCATATTACATAACAAATATGAACAAAAAAAAAAAACGATAACCAAAAAGTGCATGTCCAGAAAACAAAGATGAAGCTTGAAGCTCTATGTTTTGCTCACTATAACAGTGACTCGTTAGCAGGAGAGTGTGTTTAGACCCAGTCACAGTAACGTGCTCGCAGTGATGTTTGCTTCACTCACCCGCGGCTGGTCTTTGGTGATGGGGAAGAACCTGCGGTTGAAGCTGTCTGCAACAAGAACAGCCTGTAGCGGCTGCTCCTCTTCATCCTTATCCGCCTTTCTAGGGCGATTCTGTTTCCCTGCTTTGCCTGCCATGTTTGTCAGCGGGGTCCGCAGTGTGTCACAGAAACGCAATACAACTGCAACAAGCGTGAAACCGGGTTTAGTGACCCGGAAGTTGTCTCTAATAGAACGTTTTAATTAATGTTTCAAATATGAACTCTCCAGGGTTAAACTCTTAACTGCGTAGCGACAGTTTAATTTCTATTACAGTCTGTCAGTGTCAGTATTCAGTTACAACTTATTGTTCGAGCTGTAAACGGCGCTGTCACGTGCCATATGTTACTTTTCTCAGCGTTGCTAATCACCAGCATTTGTCAGTACACTAGACGCGTAGGGTCTTCTTCTGAATTTATAGCGATTGTCGAACAAACGTGTGGTGCATTTCCGCCACCTACTGTGACGGAGTGTGCAAAAAAACACGGTAACAAAAGGTAAAAAAAGGATTACGCCAGTCTATTACGCCTTAAAACTACTGTGGTATTAAATAACAGTTTACTTACCATTTAGACCAGCCCAATTCCCCTCTCTTTCATGTTTATATATGGGCCATTGTACAAAATTGGTGGGTCATTCTATAATTGTGGGTAGCCCACATCTACTGTCCGTGAAGTATTTTCATCAGTATAAAGCCCCGATGCCTATAATAGTACACAATTATATTTTTCCCATTCACACTACTAAATGTTGAAAAAGCCATAACTTTTGTTAAAAAATGATGTTCACATGGTATTCAGTTGTCCGCTTTTATAAAGTTGCTCATTCTACTCTACATTTAAGAATGAAAATTACCTCAAATATAAATGTCACAGTTTTGTCTTTAGTTAGATTAGGTTATCAAGACATTTTGGTGCGCTTCAAAAATAGTGTTTATTTTGATATAGTTAACTTGTTTTATTTGTGTCCGAAAAAACATTGTGAACTACCCAGGAGAAAAAAACCCTCAAAAAGGGATGATTTGTCCCATTCTCACATAATTTGCAGTTTGATGATATTTCCTCTAGGGGTAGCTACATGGATGAAACACTAGAAGTTATGTTCTCTCTCTTTCCCCTAATATTAGTTAAACTAGCAAACCTGTGTCAAGAGTGGATTAATTCAATGTCAGCAGTGTTTTACAGTATTACTGCTGCAAATTTTAACAAGACAATTTTACTAAAACGTATGTTTTATGAAAATATATTTCTAAACATGCCATATGCTCAGCAGTTCTAGGCTTCCATGTTGAGTTATAGGCCCCAAACCCTAAAATTGTCAACGAAGTTAAAGGTGGTGGATAGTAGATGGTATTTTACGCACATATTCCTACAGATCACCTTTATTTAGATAGCACTTTATACAATATAGATAGTTTCAAAGCAGCTGCGCAAGGTCACGTTTGGGTTTTTGGGATAATGGAAAACTTTTTTCTTCACTTTGTCAAAATGCTAAATGTACCTAATTATAGAATGACCGACCTGTTCTCCTCGCTTTTCTGTGCAGTAACTCTGTGTTACTTTACCTGCTGACCAGCACAAGTTTGTCTGTGGTCACCTGTGGTGTGTAAAAACACATCATTCTTTCCTATCAAATGAACCTGAATGGTTTATAGTAACCCCACCCGACCCCGTCCTTCAAAATTAATAGTTGTTAATCACTGTTTACACCTGCTATGAACCATATTTATCAAATACACATTCAAAGTAATGAGGAATGACCAAAGAGTTCAAAATACAATAAATGTTCAATGAAACTGAATGATTATTGTGTTGTTGTTGTCTTGATTTAAACACTTTAAACTCGTGAGCAAGATGTGATGACCTCAGTGCATGTTTACAAAAACTTGAAAATATAGTAGTATGGCAAGCCATGTAATCTATAAGCCGTACTAGTATCTATTTTCATGCTACTAGCACTTATCGTTTAGATACTAGCATCTTTTCTATTAAGTACTAGTACTTATTCATTAGCTACTAGTGGTTAGTCTTACAAAAATATGTTACCAAAAGGTATACATTTAAGAAAAAAATGCAACATAGAGTATATTAAGTATGTAAATATATTAATGTATATTATGTATTTGTTATGTAAACTCATTTATAAACTATAGTTTAAGTATATTACATTACAAATAAAAAAGCAAAAGCATCTGAGAACGTTTATTAAAGAAAAGAAAAGCAATGAAACAGCGGTCACTGGACGATGAGGCGGACTCTGAACGGGAGAAAACGGCGGACAGGTGAACAGTCAAAGACAAGTGGTGTGCAGAAAACGTTGGCTACGTTGAGGCAATGTTCTGTGTTTGTTGGGTATTCATTAGCTACTAGTGGTTAGTCGTTATGAACTTGTGTTTATTCTTTAGGTACTGGTGTCTTTTGTAAAGTTCCTAGTACTTATTCATTATATAACTAGTATCTAATGAATGAGTACTATCATCGAATAAATAAGAACTCGTATCTAATGAATAAGCACTAATATCTAAAAAATGAGAACTAGTGTCTAATAAATAAGAATTAGTATCTAATGAATGAGTACTAGTATCTATTAGGATTAGTTCACTTTCAGAAAAAACATTTACAGATAATGTACTCAACCTCCTTGTCATCCAAGATGTTGATGATGATATCCTATGGCTTGGAGCCTCTGAAAAAAAATAAAAATTAGAACGATAAAGACAATTCTGATAATATTATGCATAGATTGTAATTATTCTCCATGCACCCTCAAAATCTCCCCTCAAAAACACTCAATACCTCATTTTCCATTTAGACTTTGAGGGATAGAATAAGGCAACCAGAGTCCATCAGAAGGCGGCGTCGAAGTAACAGTTTGCAAACTAAAAATATTGTCCCAAAGACCCTGGTTAATTCCCCAAATTTCCCCTTTACCATGGTACAGGGGACCTACAGGCCCTATCCCAGAGTCCAAACAGAAAGACACAGGCATGAGAACACCGAATAGTTTCCTTCCCAAGTTGTGAAAAGATGCTTTCCTCTGGACAGCAGGAGGATAAATGGAGTCTGAGGATCCAAGCGTTAAGGGGAAAAAAATGGATGATGCCAAACAACGTCCATGATGCCTTGTGAAAATCCTGAACTTCAGCACCAATTACTGTCGTTTTTTTTTTTATGAAATTGTGAAATGCAACTTTAAAAGGTTAATCCCAAGGTTGTTACAGATTTTTCTAAAGAGGTTTTTGGAGAGGAAAGTACAAAATCCCAATTCGGTTCAGATGGTTAGCTGGAAGAAAGAAGAAAAAGAAAATGTCCAGTATTTGTAAGAAAAAATGCACATTTAGGATCATGTTCTTACTTGAGGGTTCAACGTTAAACATAATATCATTAATAATCATAATACGATTCATATTTCAAAAATGTGAGTGAAACCAACAAAAGCTTGTTTAGCTCACATTAAACTACAGGAAACAAACAACGAGAACAACAAAAGTAGTAACAGTTAAAAGTTATATTTCACATGAAGAAAATGAAGCCTGTCCAGACTACATTTTACAATTTATTTGTTAACAGTTAAATGTTATCTAACATGAACAAATAACAATACATTTATTACACTATTTATTCATCTTTGTTAATGTTAGTTCATAAAAATACAGTCGTTCATTGTTTGTTCAAGTTCACAGTGCATTAACTAATGTTAACAAACAACTTGTGATGTTAATAATGCATTAGTAAATGCGGAAATTAACAAATGCTGTAGAAGTATTGTTCATTCTTAGTTCATGTTAACTAATGTGGAGCCCGAATGATCTACAGCGGTTTGTTTATTTAGTGATAGTTCTTCTTGAGTCCTTTGTTTGTCCTGAACAGTTAAAATTCCTGCTGTTCTTCAAAAAAATCCTTCAGGTCCCACAAATTCTTTGTTTTGTCAGCATTTGAACACTGTATAATTTTGAGATATTGACATGATATTGTGTTTCCTTCTGGAGCATCAGTGAGTGTTTGAACCTTCTGTAATAGTTAAATATGAGTCCCTCAGTTGTCCTCAGTGTGAAAAGATGGATCTCAAAATCATACAGTCATACAGTCGGAGCGGGTGGACATGACCTTGCGAAGGTAGAAGGAGGGGTCTTGGGAATCTTCTTGTTGAGATGAGCGATCCATTTCTTCTGCTCGTCTTGGGACAAGGCCAGGAGCAGCATGTCTCTGGCCGTTGTCACGTCATAATTAACTGAGGGACAAGAACAAAATATTAGTAAGTGTTGACATTTTCACACATATGTGATGCAATCTCAAAAACCTGTCGGATGTCGTGCTAGGACTTTTTCAGGAAATGAAAAAAAAAAAGGCCATTGACTTCCATGGTATTTTTCATAATTTGGAAGTCAATGGCCATCAATTGTTTGTTCAAAATATCTTCTTTTGAGTTCAACAGAAGAAAGAAACTCTTACAGGTTTGAAACAACTTGAGAGTGATTAAATAACAACAGAATTTTCATCATTGGGTGAACTATTACTTTTAGCACATCATCAAACTACGTAATACATTTTTGGGACATTTATGAAAACGGAAATCAAAATTTTGCAGTTCTACAATTTATGTACATTTCGATCAAGTATAAATGTAAAGAATCGTAATAAGAGCAAAAACAGAGATATTTTCTGCTGGTGGTCTCACCTTTGCAAGGGACGATGACATCCTCCTTTTTGTCCAGATGGTCCTTGTGGCACTTGACGTGGCATCGGCGGCACTCCAAGGCGGGCGGAGGCTTGAAAACATGCCACAGAGGTCTGGAGCAAGCCTCGCAGTTCGAGGGGAAATGATAGAGGGTGGAGATGAACTCATGGCCTTTGTGGGCTAAGCAGTTGGTCTTATCACCCTGAGGAACACTCATGTCTGCTTCCTTCCTGCATTCTACTTCATTCGCATACAGGATCTGGAAAACAGAAACATGTGTCAATTTGGCAAAAGGTCATGATCCTAATGCACAATATCAAGTTTTTTTTATTAGTGTTGGGTAATTACTTACTAACTGTAGTCATTACTGATTTTAAAATTGCAGTCAGTAACATAATCCATTACATTACATACAGTAATAGTAAAAAATTACATCCCCTTGATTCTTAATACTGTGTTGTTGCCTGGACCATTGACAGCTGTGTTTTTTTGTTTAGTGGTGAGTTGTTCATGAGTCGATTGTTTGTCCTGAACAGTTAAACTGCCCGCTGTTCTTCTCAAAAATCTCACACGTTTTGGTTTTTCAGCATTTTTCTGTATTTGAACCCATTTCAACAATGACTGTATGATTTTGAGATCCATCTTTTCGCACTGAGGACAACTGAGGGACTCATATGCAACTATTACAGAAGGTTCAAACACTCACTGATGCTCCTGAAGGAAACAAGATGCATTAAGAGTCGAGGGGTGAAAACTTTTGCATTTGAAGATCAGGGTAAATGTAACTTATTTTGTCTTCTGGGGAACATGTAAGTATCTTCTGAAGGGCAGAACCTTCTGTAACCTTCTGTAATAGTGGCATATGAGTCCCTCAGTTGTCCTCAGTGTGAAAAGATGGATCTCAAAATCATACAGTCATTGTTGGAAAGGGTTCAAATACACAAAAATGCTGGAAAAAAAACAAAAATAATTTGTGGGACCTGAAGGATTTTTCCAACAGCGGGCAGTTTAACTGTACAGGACAAACAAGGGACTCATTGCTAAAAAAAAAAAGAAAAAAAAAAAAACAGCTGTGGATCATTCAGGTAACAATACAGTATTAAGAATCAAGTGTATGTAAACACAGTCATTTTTATAAATTTCACTATTATTTTATTTGACTATATTTAAACATCTTAATATCTTATTCAGGTCAGTACTTAAAATTAAAAATAACATGGATTTTGTATGATCCCTTTTATTTTAGTAAAATAATTATCATGCAGATTCAACTTTTTGATTACTTTTACAATACTTTTTCCCAAACTCGGGTTTGTGAGTTTAATAAAAAAGCTCATAACTGATGAAAACATTTTTTTTTATTAAAAGAATCAAAATAAAATGCTTAATAAAACATTTTAATATTATACTTGCACCTGCACGTCTTTTGACCATGTGTACAATATGTAATCATGCAATCAATAAATTTAGAGCATAAATTTAATGCACATTTTTAGAACGGAAGAGAATCTTGGTGTTTCCATCCAGTGTTTTTGTTTTATGCAGTATCCCAAAATAGGTGAATGGAAACATAGCTTGTAATACATCATTATAGGGCATTTCGCTACATTTATTAAACAGAATCGCTGTGCAAATAAAGTAAAATATAACAGACCTGGAATATTCTTGGAATTTCTTCAGCCTCAGCTCGATAAACGTCGCCTTGCGTGACAGGACGCACATGGAAAAGTTTGCTGTTTTAAAAAAAAGTGGCAAAAAGGGAAATTCAATTTTATGAACAAGAATAAATAAAATGGGCAGTAAACACGTATAGTTTGATCCATGGATACTTACTCGATATCTAGTACCATAGAAGGGTCGGACTGCTCCTTGTCTTGCTCGTCATTGTAAAAGAGAATTTTTTTACTGCTCACCACAACATACTGAGAGAAACAAAAAACTCCTTAGAAAAGGAGTAAGTCACGCATGCCCAAATGCACAGAAGCATAATAGTTTAACACACGGTTGTTCATGCAAGTCTTACCTGCTTTTTCCAGCCGTATCTTTTAATATTAGCCCTATTAGGTATGGCAAGCCAGCCTTCAAGCCATGATTCTGCAGACAAATAAAATATTAAATTAAAATTAAATTCAAGCCAGAAGCCATCTGGGAAAACAAACTAAGTTTGTGACACAATCCATAAAATCCAAAAAGATGTACTAACATGCATAAACCAGGTACACTTTAAAACAACTGCCTCACATCACAGGGTTGTAGCTGTAAGATTGCTGCTGTAAATTATAAACCACAACCATTACTACAAACATACGCCTTAAAAATAAACACATCTCCTTCAGAACAGAGCCATTATATTCACCATAGGTCTTATTTTAGTCATTAATTGAAAAGTCCCTAGAAAAATCTTGGAGGGTGAATTAGTCTTTCAGGACTAGGCACTGACACTAGCACAGATGTACTTTCATATGTGATCAAAGCTTCAGAATTAGCCACTATTGTAGGCTTTCTCTACAAAATCTAACCAATACCAATTCAGACTAAAGTGACTAATCAACAGGTAATTATACCTCTCTGCTCCTGTGTAGATTTCTATAAAAGAAATGTTCTATTATGAGCGTGCCCTTACTGTCACACCCCCATGGACCTTTGTTGTGGACTTTCCCTCTTGTGCCCATATTTGGTTGTTCCAGTCCTCATCAAGACTTTATTAGTTTATCTCCCTCATCTGTCTGTGTAATATTAGTCACCCTTTATTAGTTGTTTGAATTCAATGCTTTGTGTCCGGACTCATCAATGTGTACAGTTGAAGACAAAATTATTAGCCCCTTATAAAATATTTCATTATATTTCAAAAACTCCCAAGTGTTGTTTAACAGAAAGACGTTTTGATCAACACAGCATTTTTAAACATAATACTTTATTCAGGAAGCTTTTAGGGTTTGTAACACAAATAGAAATAAATGTATAACCAAGAATTTTAAAAAGTCTATGGTCAAAATTATTAGCCCTCTGATGTTAATAGTCAATAGTGTATCCCTTTTGCTTGATAACAGCCTTTATTCATTTGCTGTAGTTCTCAACAAGTTTCAAGCATGTCTCCTGAGGAATGACAGCCCATTCTTCCTTAGCAAATCTCTCAAGCTCCTCCAGATTTGTTGGTCTTTTAGCACAAACTCTGGACTTTAGTGTGCCCCACAGTTTTTCTATTGGATTCAAGTCTGGGCTTTGTGCAGGCCAGTCAAGTACACTCACTTTGCTCATTTGGAGGCATTTCTTCACCAGAAGTGAGGTATGCTTTGGGTCGTTATCATGCTGGAAGACAAAATGTCAACCCAAAGCAAGTTTTCTTGCAGACTGTCTGCGGTTGTCTTTCAAAATCTTCTTAGAGTCTATAGAAATTATAAATATATAGAAATTCCCAGTTCCAAACGCACTGAAACATCCCCGCAGCATTATACTCCCACCACCACCATGTTTCACTGTGGGAACGCTGTTATTAGGGTTGAATGCCTCTCCCTTCTTTTTCCAAACATAGGCAACATCTCTATGGCCAAAAAGCTCTAGTTTTGTCTCATCTGACCAAAGGACACATTTCCAGTATGCATCACATTCCCCAGGCTGTCCTTAGCAAACTTCATTCTAGCTTGGAGGTGTCTCTTCTTCAGAAGTGGAGTCTTTCTTGGTCAGCAACCTCGCAGTTCATTCCTGTGCAGGGCTCTAGTGACTGTCTTCGTTGAGACATCAATTCCAGACTTGGCTAGGTCATTCACTAGTGTCTTGGCAGTTGTTCTTGGGTCTTTAGAAACCTCTCTCACTAGTTTTCTTTCCAAAATTTTTGAAATCTTTCGCTTCCTGCCTCTGCCCGTCTTGTTCTCCACTGTGTTGGTCTCTTTAAACTTCTTGATAATGCATCTCACTGCAGTTCTTGACACTTGAAAACACTTCGATAAACGTGTGTATCCTTCTCCATCATTCTCTCAAGTCCAAACTAATTTCTTTTGTCTTTGCCATGATGACAGTGCATATTATTTTACTAGTAGTTTCGCAAGATACTAATCCTCAGCTTAAAGAGCAATTTAAAGGTTTAACTAGGTTAATTAGGTTAATCAGGCAAATTAAGTTAATTTGGCAAGTCATTGGACAACAGTGGTTTGTTCTATAGCTAATCAAACTAATAATTTCTTATTGGGGCTAATAATATTGACCTTAGCAGTTTTTTATTTATTTATTTTTTAATTCTTTTTTTCAAGCAACTATAAGAAATCAGACTTTCTCTAGAAGAAAAAAATAATAGGAAATAATGTGAAAACATTCTCTTGCTCTGTTAAACATCACTTGGGAAATTTTCAAAAAAAAAAAAAAAAGTAAAATTTCACAGGGGGGGATAATAATTTAGTTTTCACCTGTATGTGTGTGTCTGCCCTCTTGTTGGATTTACCTGTGTTGGAATTACATGTGGATTATATTAAAGACTCTATCTGTGACCTCTGTCTTTGTGTGCCCTCATTCCACACGTTCGTGACACCTACCAGCGCTGTTACTGTCCGTCTTGTTTGGCTGCAGGCTGTTGACGTTGGAGTTGTCCACGAAGAGCTGCAAGTAGTTCAATTTCTCTCTAAGATGCTCAATGTCACTCTCCTTACTGTCTAGTTGCATCTGCAACTCGTTGCGATACGTGCACTCCTCTGCCAATTGCTGCAAATACAGACAACAACATTAACTAGGCCAAAATTATGAAGCCTTGTTCTGAAAATCCTCCTACTTTGGTGTTTCCAGTCCAAAAGGAACACACTTTTTAAAATCGCTTGTATGTCTCTCATTATGTTGTATTATTAACAAACCGTAAATTCAATGTTTTTGTAAATTTATAATAGTTTTCTATTTCTTTTTGGAACAAACTGATCACAGGCCTCACTGATCTGAGCTTATGCACTTCAATTTATGAGTGAAAAAGCATTATTTTGGGATCATTTTGTTCACTCAAAAACTAAGATGTATTAAAATGACTGGAACATGTTACTTAATCAGTTTTCAAAAGACAATCCTTCACCTTAGCAGGACTGGAATATTCTTGTTGAAACTGACTTTGATAATCATCAGATTTCATTGACTGGCAACAATGATAAAAACGGTTACTGTGAAAACACTAATGAACGTTAACTTGCCGCTTGCATCTCGTTCAGCTCCTTCTGGTACTTGATGGCCATGTGGTTGAACTTCTCCTTCTCCTGGTTGAGATCCAGCTGTAGTTTGCGGTTCTCCTTCTCTTTCTTGCGCAGGTCAGTGGTGCTGCCTCTCATCTTTTGGTCCAACTTCATGTCCTTCCGGTTCATGATCTCAGCCAGCTTATTCACCGCCTGCAGTGACACATTGAGACGTTAAGATGCAGAATGACTACAACTTTGGTCTTAATGTGTTACTCACAAATGCATAAAAGATAACTATAAAACTATACATATTTGAAAAATATTTTTGAAACTAATGTTTGAAATAAAATAAATGTTAATTTTTTAAATTATTTTATTTCAGCTAGTTTTACTGAGCAATTATTAAAACAAAAGCAGAAAATATGAAATTAAAATCAGTAAAAGATACCAAAATGAGCCTTACATTTAGCCTTTTTTTTTCACACATTCAAATCCACACCTATATAAAAATGCATTATTTACACAAAGTTGTGCGTTTAATGCTGTACTATGGTTATACCTGGGTCTTCAGAGTTCTTTCTATATTAAGGGCCTTCTCGTAATTTGCCTTTATTGTGTTTGCCAGCTCCTCCTTCTCTGCTGCAAATTCTACAGGAAGACATTAGATTAGTAATGATAATGCACAAGATAAAGTGCAGGTTAATCAACTGGAAATAATATTACCTTTTTCTTGAGCTTGGAGCCTCTCATTCAGTTCTGTCTTCTCCTTGCTGAGGATCTCCACATCTTTGGTAAGGGTTTTATTGGATTCCTCAAGCTAAGTGAAAATCAGTGTTGGGTAAGTTACTCTAAAAATGTAATTAATTACTAGTTACTAATTACATCTTCAACAGTGTAATTAGATTACTGTTCAAACTACTCTCTCTAAAAAGTATTTAATTACTTTCTAAATCCTATATCAACCTCAACAAGTTAATGTAGCGTCTGGACTAATCAGACCAATCAAATCATCTTCAAAACCAATAAGACATTAATATGTGCTTTTTAAGCAATAATAAACAGCCAGTATCCAAGTAATATTCATGCTAATAACCAAGTAGTTAATAGTGAGAACTGAACACTAAAGTGTTACCAATATCTTATTAACTCACCAACGTATTTAAAGTGAGAAGCTTACATAAAAAGAATGCATATTAAGGTTAAACTTTACATTTTGATGTTAAATCCGTTGATATCGTATATAAATGTTCTACAGCCTAAACACAGTATTAAGTTCAATTACATAAGTAACTATAATTAAATTACAGAAAAAATAAGTAGGGAAGCACTGATGTATCAGCCGATTTTTGATTTCTCTGGGCAAAATAATTAAACACTTGCCAAAACAAAATAAAATCTGTACAAAATATAGTTTGTCAGATGGCAAATGACGAGTGAAATGCATTAGGCCTACATTTAAGTGAAAATAAATGGCAGGTAATATGCAGCATTTTATCTGTTTGAATTCAGCAAAAATGACAGAATAATATAGATTCACTTCACACACCTGGAAAAAACAGAACAAAACTATAGGTTACATAAAAGGAAAATATAGGCCTATACATATATATAGGCATTAAATCATTAACAGATTAACAAAACGAAAGAAAAAAAAATGTGCTGAGTTTTAGATCATTGTGCCATGCTCCAAAGTTCACAGAAAGGAATTTCTTATTGTGCATAAGCTTTACAGTTTTGAATAATATTTTGCTTCTATCAGTATGACCATCTAGCATTGATATGACCATAAATTAGGAGCAACAGTTGCAGTGATCACATCTGTGCCTCACATGCACACACAACATATTTTTGCTAACTTGACATTGCAGCCTGTTCATTATACTGCTCAATTTAAATAGTCCACAGTACAGTCTGTGTCATTCAGTGTGACCAGCACCTCACTGCTGATACAGGCAAGAATGATGTTTTACAAGCCTGTTTCCAGTGCACTGATTGGAGTGTTTTTGAAGCTGCTACCAATGATCTGGATGAGCTCACAGAGACTGTAACTTCATATATCAGTTTCTGTGAAGATATGTGCATCCCGACCAGGACTCATTTATCTTACAATGATAAACCATGGTTCACTGCAAAACTTAGACAGCTCTGTCAGGCCAAAGAAGGAGATCAGATTGGTACAGAGGAATTATTCTGAAAAGTTAAGGGTTCAGTTCTCTTCCAGTGACTCAGCATCAGTGTGGGAAGGTCTGAAAGACATCACCATCTACAAGACACCAACCCTCTAGCACTGTGGAGAATCAACAACTGGCAGACGATCCAAATTAGTTTTTTTTTGCAGGTTTGAAAAAACACCCAGCACCTGCTCTGAACACCTCTCCACACAACCATTAACACCTCCTGCAATCTCCCATCTCCCCTACACCTGCACTTCAGATCAGCAAAGATGATGTGCACTAGGGCTGCACGATCAATCGAAACGATTGTCATGGGCATTTTGTCAGTAAACCCGGGTGCATAATCAGTAGTAAATCTCCAGCACCTGCGTTCAGATGGAGCAGCATGTACTACACAGAGCCGTAGTTCACAGAAAAGCTACGTTTCATTGTGTTAATTATCGCGGACAGTTTAATTGCACAATTATGAAATCGAAAAATTAACCCCAAATGTGCTCTGTCCTATATTTACCCAGCCCTTCGGTTAAAAACAACTCAAATTGGGTTTTTAACCTAGTGGTTTTTAGAGTGTAATTTACCAACCTATTAAAGTACTGATGTAACTTTGTAATACACTGCTAGCAAAAGCAGGTGGTGATGTAACATGATGAACCAAAGCCCATCACAAGCAGCTTTTAAATATTAACATATATAGAAGGTGCACAGTGTCATTCACACAAACACTAAACACTAAACACCATTATGTTAACACACATGAAACTGAAATAATGCAATAAACATTCATTTACCAACATTAGATATTACATACAACCCTAATGTACAAAACTGCTAAGAAAAAAACTAAGAAGAAAGAGTCAAAATAACATCACATTTAAAAAAAAATGGTAGCACAGGGAGTTCTGGGAATGTCAATTTATTGTAAATTTTATGGTCTTTTACGGTCATTTTTTACAGTGTATGAATCACAGAGTCATCTAGTCATAAAGATGTAATTTACAGTATAATGCAGAATGTCATGGAATTTGCCAAATTTTGAATGAATTGATTTAAAATAGATCAGTACACTTAAATCAAATGACAGTATGGACTAGTGTCAGTGAATATAAAACTGCAAAAAGACCACTGAAATATGAATCATGCATGTTCTGTGATTTAAAAAAAAAAATAATTAATGATAATGATGATAATAAGTGAAAATGTTTGAACAAAAATTGGGTTAGGGTTTTCCATTATATTGGTAACCCAACCCATGAAATGGAAAAAAATGCAGATATAGAAAATACAGAAAAGTTAAAATGAAATAAGATAAAATAATATTATACTTGTATATATTCAGTTGAAGACAAAATTATTAGCCCTGTGAAATTTAATTTTAAATAATTTTAATTATTTTTAATTTTATTTTTTTTAGAATATTTCCCAAGTGATGTTTAACAGAGCAAGAGAATGTTTTCACATTATTTCCTATTATTTTTTTCTTCTAGAGAAAGTCTGATTTCTTATAGTTGCTTGAATAAAATAATTCAAACAACAACAAAAAAACTGTTAAGATCAATATTATTAGCCCCCTTAAGAAATTATTAGTTTGATTAGCTATAGAACAAACCACTGTTGTCCAATGACTTGACAAATTAACTTAATTTGCCTGATTAACCTAATTAACCTAGTTAAGCCTTTCAATTGCTCTTTAAGCTGAGGATTAGTATCTTGCGAAACAACTAGTAAAATAATATTCACTGTCATCATGGCAAAGACAAAAGAAATTAGTTTGGACTTGAGAGAAAGAATTGTTAATGCTCATAAAGATGGAGAAACGTTTATCAAAGCGTTTTCAAGTGTCAAGAACTGCAGTGAGATGCATTATCAAGAAGTTTAAAGAGACCAACACAGTGGAGAACAAGACGGGCAGAGACAGGAAGCGAAAGATTTTAAAAACTTTGGAAAGAAAACTAGTGAGAGACCCAAGAACAACTGCCACTAGTGAATGACCTAGCCAAGTCTGGAATTGATGTCTCAACAAAGACAGTCACTAGAGCCCTGCACAGGAATGAACTGCGAGGTTGCCGACCAAAAAAGACTTCTGAAGAAGAGACCTCCAAGCTAGAATGAAGTTTGCTAAGGACAACCTGGGGGAATGTGATGCATACTGGAAACCGTGTCCTTTGGTCAGATGAGACAAAACTAGAGCTTTTTGGCCATAGAGATGTTGCCTATGTTTGGAGAAAGAAGGGAGAGGCATTTAACCCCAAGAACAGCGTTCCCACAGTGAAACATGGTGGTGGGAGTATAATGCTGTGGGGATGTTTCACTGCGTTTGGAACTGGGAATCTCATCAGGGTTGAAGGAAACATGAAAAAGGAAAACTTTAAGAAGATTTTGAAAGACAACCTCACACAGTCTGCAAGAAAACTTGCTTTGGGTTGACATTTTGTCTTCCAGCATGATAATGACCCAAAGCATTCCTCATTTCTGGTGAAGAAATACCTCCAAATGAGCAAAGTGAGTGTACTTGACTGGCCTGCACAAAGCCCAGACTTGAATTCAATAGAAAATCTGTGGGGCACACTAAAGACCAGAGTTTGTGCCAGAAGACCAACAAATCTGGAGGAACTTGAGATGGGCTGTCATTCCTCAGGAGACATGCTTGAAACTTGTTGAGAACTACAGCAAACGACTAAAGGCTGTTATCAAGCAAAAAGGATACACTAGAGGGCTAATAATTTTGACCAGTACACTTTTTAAAATTCTTGGTTATACATTTATTTCTATTTGTATTAAAACCCTAAAAGCTTCCTGAATAAAGTATTGTGTTTAAAAATGCTGTGTTGATAAAATTGTCTTTCTGTTAAACAACACTTGGGAGATATTTGAAATAATTTTGAAACACACACACACACACACACACACACACACACATATATATATATATATATATAGAAAAAATAAAATGGAATTTTGGGGGAAAAAAAACTGATTTCATAGAGTCCTACATTGTCCTATGCAGAGAAGGATGCCTGTCCTTCACTAATAGTGGTACAGACCTGTGCGATGGTCAAGTCCTTCTCTGAGATCTCCTGTTTGTACCGTTCATCAGCTTTCATGGTGAGGTCCACCTGAGCAGAGAGTGACTTCCTACAAAAACACATGAAGAAGTTCACAAGATGATATTCAATATACATTCTGGACAGCATTTCAAAGTCACAAGGTACTCTATAGTTCCTTATTTATTTTTTTAAGGCAGTCCTTTTGCAAATGTTACTTATTGATGAAATTTACATCTCTGAGAACATGTCCTGGACTTTTCAGGGAGCCTCTTGAGTTTGTCGATTCTTCTCCTCTATCTCGTCCTTCACCTGAATTTTATTGAGTGTCTAAAAACAAGAAAACACGGCTTGAGAATATATGATGTGACACTAGGGACGTCACAATGAGGAAATGTTTACATGGGAATGTAAAACTTGTGACAAAACTGGTATTAGTGGTAACCATGAGGCAGGCATTGGATGCTTTTAATTTTGCTTTCTAATTAACGATTTTGGTGTACAGCAGAAGTCAACAAGCTTTTCAAAATGAAAACAAAAGAAAGTGAAAACATTTCCATATCATTTTTGCTAAATCATCAACTGAGTTTTGCTTATCTTGTAATATAGCTTGGGCTGTTTGTTTATTTACTTAATGCCATTCCAGCATCTATGGCTATATTCAGGCTTGGTCTGTTTAATCAAAAGCATAACAAAATAGTTCTAAACACAGAAGTGGTTTTCAGGTCAAAAACCTGAGGATGACATGAGAGAAATATATTATATTAGACATGCACATCTGGTAGCTGTGGTACAAGAGGAATGACGCTGGACAACTTAATTACAGTCAGTGACCCTCTGTGTGTTTGGAGTTAGGTGGTTTTAATTAAGGAGATGAGATTTGTGAGAAAATCGAGCCAAGTTTCCCTCATAGAAAGGCTCACAGTTGTAACACAATAAATATATTTGTCCATACCTCTGCATTTTCTCTCAAATCACTGCAAATCACTTTGCGTTTGTTTAAAAGTCGAGTTTTTCTTTGCAAAGCAGATTGTGTTTGTTTGCAAAACGCTGGATTTGTTTGATAAATATTGGCACAAAATTTACTCCATACACATCCATCATGCGTCACTGCCATCAGCTCCCACACCTTACACACATGAGCGAGACTTTAGCACTATAATTAGCAACCTTCAGACCCTTTTAGCATCTTTTTTTCAATAAAAGGTACATAATGACAAACCTAGTGACTTTTTTGGATAAACCTCAGCTATGGTTCAGTTGTTATCACGAATACTGCCCCGTGAACGCAAGGTCTGACTCTCCTGGCCAGGGCCAGAGTGGGACACATTTTCAGCCCTGGAGTTTCATGCCAGCCCACTTTAATTCACCACTGACTATATAGTATTAAAATAATATAATTAAAACCTCAGTATATGCCTTGTGGGCAGCGCGCCGACATATGGCGCAGTCTATGCTTTCCAAGTTAAACTTACTCTTTGTCTTCACCTGCTGTTGCTCACCTGTTAATCACCTGTTTTATAAAGAACATTGTCACACTTCCCTCAAGTCTCTACCAGACTCTCCAGTCTGCTTACCTCCTGCGGCCCTTTTCTTCATCTGCTTCTTCGAATCTCCTGTAGAAAAGAGAAAGAGAAAGGAACAGTCACATTTAGCAAAGTCTTGAGAAACCGAAACGTCATTACACCTACTCACCTGTAGCCTGCTTGTGTTGAACTTTGCTCGAACCCTTCAATAAACTTGGATTATCTTACCTGCAAATTCCTCTCCTTGTCTGGGGCTGTGAGAAAATAATAAACAAAAAGAGTGGGGATGCTTTATTGATTGAAAATGACTTTGGCATGCATATGATGGTTTGACAATGGTTAGGATTAGGGGTGTGTGATATTGACTTCGAAATCAGCTTCTGAGAAACTCAAAGTCAATTTCTGCATATAAATAGCATGCCAAACAGAAACAGAAAAGGTTTTTCACATGAATTAAATTTGCATTTTGGATGGTGTTAATAAATTTATCCCGCTATCTTTCGTCGCCACCTAAACGCCCTCAGTTCCTTTTTCATTCATGAAGACATGGGCCCATGGAAAGAGTTCATGAACATGAAGCCAATTGTCTGTTCACAAACTTCTTCAAAGTTTATTATTCCTCCCATAGATTATATAGTCACATCATAAGGGGTGGTGCAGTCATATATCCAATGAAACATGGATTACATACGTGTGGTACACAATACCAGGAAACATCTGTAAATTGGAAGCATAACAGGAAGGTCTGAACATAATAGAAATAAACTTGGCGAAGGGATGCTGAACTCTTCAAAAAGGCCAAAATACACTTAATAACCTTTGGGCCCATAGCCCCTTCCTCATTTGAACATTTGAACTCCAGAAGGAGATATACATCTGTTTGCATGTGCATATAGAGAAAGAAAAAGAGAGTGTAGAAGGGTAGAGGGAGTCTAGAGAGGAAAACTCACAAAAATATTTTAAGAGAATATAATGTAATCTAACAGTTCCCCCATTTGTTTATATAATAAACACCATAAAGGCTCTCTGCCCAATTCTCTTTTCCTTAACATTCAATCAACATTTTTCTTTTCCCTCTTAAGATCAACAAATTTAACAGTTCTATTCATCAAGGTACTTGAAAGCATCTTTTACCAACTTGTGAACCAAGACAAAAATCATTCCGATCATAACTATTCCCTTTTTTTTGTAATCCCTAAGCATATTCAGAAAACATTCATCAATCAGTATCATTATTAGGGATAGAGGTGCAACATGATACTTTTACTATACCATACTTTGCCCTTTTTGACAAAGTCTATTATTTTGCAGTGCAGGTAACTGTAAACATTGTATCTTTTCTTTGGCCTCAGGCTTAACAATATGTTTGGCTGGTCGCTACCACATGTTCATAGCAGATGAATCTGCTTCATGATCTAGTCAGCTTTCCTCACCCATATTCACAAGGAAATATGTACAGGTGAGCAGGCTTCCAGTACAGCCAGGTATATTACCAATTTTACAACCATGGCTTTATCATTTTAGTAATAGTCTTGCAAGTTCTAGTTTCCTTCCTTCACATAATTTTCTATCAAAACCTAATAGAATTGATTGCAAAAAAAATGGCAGTACTTTGCATTGCATAATACATTGTTCACAAATTTGGTTTACAAAAGCTTACAAATACCTAGATGTCCGTAATAAAACTATGAGACCTCAACAAGGAAAGTCGGCGATGTGGGCGATTTCTTCCCACTCATCTGATTTGTGCTACCTTTTTAAATTTTAGCCTGTGACAATAATGTATCCAGTGTCAAGATGATCTAACAAATTAACTTTTAAAGTCTATATATACTAGACCTATGCAATGACTCGAATCAGCTAAGACAATAACATTATCAGTAATGTCATAAAGATAAATATAACAAATCTTTTAATAAATCTAAATCATATCATAATCTCTTCATTCCATGCTATTTCAGTATGATATCAGGATCAGGATGATGTCTTGCATTCTTCTTTTTCTGCTCAGACACTGAATTGTTCTTCAATGTTTCCTTGATTCTGACAGGCTCTTTATCAGTTGGAGCAAACAGTGGGCTTTTAAGCCACCAGTTGAGTTTACTCTTTCTCCTTGTTGGTCCCCTTTGTGGACCCTCCTGCCCCTGCCAGAGTTAGAAGCATGTCTGGTTTGAACCTAGGATGTTCTGCTTTTCCACAACGTTAGGGAACACCGAAACCATGTATCTCGCTCCATCACTCGAACATTAGTGGAGTAAACCACGCTAGGCATCAGCAGAAGTACTTCTATCTGTGAAAGGAGACCTTAAAATGCTTTTGTTAGGGACAACACGTTTACTCATCACCCAATTGATCCTTATTGTAGTGGCCTGAGAAAAAAAAGAATCTTTAGACTGAGGGTTATCCACTTTTCCTATAACACCAGTAGTGAAAAGCTATATCAATCCAATTGCAGTCAATATAATTTATTTATTTTTGTTATTTGATTTCTTATATTTCCCCCTTTATATCACGTCTAAGTGATATATATTGAATTTCAATCCAGATCAATTATTTCTTTGTTGTTTCAAGGTGTCAAACTATTAATCAAATACTTTCTTAAGCATGCCCTTTTATTCAGGCTTTTCACCCATTAATGTCAGGTTTCTTGGGAAACACTCAGCCCACATGTGACATAAGCACAAGCACAATGTAGTAGTACATACATTTGACACAGAATCAGTTTGATGAAGTCCACCATGACATCCTAAAAAAGAAAAATTAAGTGTGAGGTGGACAGGGCAAGCCTTCTTGCTCTGCCTTCCCATGTTTTACCCTGCGCAGGAGTGGCACCTTTTCTTTCTGCCACAAAAATATCCCAGGTCAGGATTATTAGCCAAAGTAATCCATGACCATTATTTTATAATGGGCATAATCTATCTTGTATGCCCACTTTGAAAATTGGAAAACAGCTGTTTATGGCAGTTTGTCTGCCTTGGTGCACCATCACTCACACACTTTCACACACTCTCACACATACCTCTGGCCAGAGCATCCTCTCTTTTTGTCACTGCCTCCCAAGACAGTGAACTAAATGGAGAATTTATATTGTTAGGGTGGAATACCAAGAAATCTACTCAACAAAAACAATTTTGATAATGACAGAAGCTACTCAAAGGAGGCACTGTGGCATTCCCCTTTGTGACAGTGTCTAAATGTTGAGCTAACAGTTGGGCAATGTCCATCACCATGGGGTTGAGTTTCATCTCATGGTCATAAATTGCAAATTTTTCAATATTTTGTCCATGTAATCTTTTAGGCCTAGGCATGCCATTGTTAAAAGGACCACTGTTAATTTCTAAAAATCCAATTCATCTTCTCTGTACTTTTAGTTTTGTTTTCTCATTCTAATGCTCATGAGCTGCACTAACATTTGGAGATCTCCACCTAATCTTGGATCCACGGCCAATAACATTAACATCATGTAACCATAATCTCTGGGTAGGACAGCATTTGTGATTTAATGAATTTGGAAGTTTAAAGTTATTACTTATATTCAAAAGAAATATCCATTAACAAAGATGGAGTGACCAGTTTCAGTATTTTAGCATTCATATTGTACACTTTGTACCCATCTATTTCCATTTTTACTATTATTTTTTAAAGAACACATGAACATCTATGTTTATCAGCTTTACAATAAGATCTGTGTTTAACACAGTCTAGAACTCTCTTCATATGTCACAACAACTCCTCTCTATGCTAAATCCAGTCCAAGTTTTAGCTGATTGAGAAATCAAGCAAACACTTAACTACTTTCTATGGGGCTGGACTGGTGCTTATTAAAAGAAAGCAGTGCGTTGTTAGTTTAACAGAATACAAAGAACTGCTATAAGACCAATGAATTATCAAGTTGCAAATTTATATGACGAATCAAAATTTGAGGCGGTCTCTGTAGTGATCATTATATATGAGGGAATGAGATGAAAGTCTCATGTCCATGAGGGAAGAGATGAAAGTGTCTTGTATCATCAGTCAGATGAACATGTTTTGCTTCAGTGTCTCTGTTTTCATGCAATGTCATCAAGTCTGTAATGCAGAGATGAGGCTCTGGTGGGGCATAGGAGTCTTGACCCAGGATTTAACTCCTCCTGCATTGTCTCAGTCTTTCTCCATTCTAGCCCCTCCCAGACGTGTTGGGTTCCTCTTACAGGTGATGGGGCCACACGCCCATCGGCTTTTGCTGTTCTCCACAGCCATAATGTCTCTTTCTTCATGCTGTATCATCCACCGGCAGCTGTCCCAGAAGTCGTCTGGTTTCTTCTATAAAATGAACACTCAAGAGAACCGCATGGTAAATTCTGACCAAAGCCGCATTATAAGCAATATGTACTTTGTCATCTTGTGCAACCATCCAAAATTCCAGCCAGGAATCTCAGCCAGTTAATAATATATATAGCAGTTCTTAATTTTAGTTTAATAAAGCAAGTTCTTCTTTGCAGGAAAAGAGCAAGCAATTCCTTCTTTACATAATGCAGAAAAGAGCAGTATCCTATTCTGACTAATATGAGCACATCATACTTCTAAAATCCTTGTAAAAACATCAACATGATGTATTATATTATATCTTCAGATTAAAACCTTGTTAATAGTCGACCAATGTCAGGGAAAAAAAATTATCTTCTTTTCTTATATATTTTTATTATCCAGAAATTTAAAGTAGTCACTCAATCTTGTTTACAGTCAACACAATGCACAAGTTATTTCACACAAAACCAAAGTCTCAATCTCTCAAATGTATCATGTATCACGTTTAAGCTGTCCCCCAGGGATAATGGACATGCATCTAAAGATAACAAGGTGTAAGGCAAACTATATCTCAGAAGACCTGTATTTAACATCTATTCATACTATTCATAAATTTATCAACATAATTCATGAAATCAATTAAGGAACCGAGAACATGTTAGGCAAGAATGGGCAATAAAATCTTTCACAAAACATCTATTTCATAGTACTACTAGAAAATAGGAATACCGAAAGCTTCCCACTCTTCTTCCCACATTCAAAATGTGAGGAAAACAGATTAATGCCAAATATGGCACAATCAAAACTGCGAAACGAGAATACGATCCATTTCTCTTACAGACAGGAAGAAAAAATTTAACTTATTTCTTACCTGTCTTTTTCGAGAAATACCCGGAGATACGAGCCCCCATTTGTTAATAAATTTATCCCGCTATCTTTCGTCGCCACCTAAACGCCCTCAGTTCCTTTTTCATTCATGAAGACATGGGCCCATGGAAAGAGTTCATGAACATGAAGCCAATTGTCTGTTCACAAACTTCTTCAAAGTTTATTATTCCTCCCATAGATTATATAGTCACATCATAAGGGGTGGTGCAGTCATATATCCAATGAAACATGGATTACATACGTGTGGTACACAATACCAGGAAACATCTGTAAATTGGAAGCATAACAGGAAGGTCTGAACATAATAGAAATAAACTTGGCGAAGGGATGCTGAACTCTTCAAAAAGGCCAAAATACACTTAATAACCTTTGGGCCCATAGCCCCTTCCTCATTTGAACTCCAGAAGGAGATATACATCTGTTCGCATGTGCATATAGAGAAAGAAAAAGAGAGTGTAGAAGGGTAGAGGGAGTCTAGAGAGGAAAACTCACAAAAATATTTTAAGAGAATATAATGTAATCTAACAGATGGAAATTTGTCGCCTATGAACCAAGCCTTGATCCCATCAACAAGTAGTGCTCACATTCTACATTTTTTTAAATCTGATTTTAAGCAGCATATTAAGCCTTAAATCTACAGTGGTATTAATTAGCAGTTTACTTACCATTTAAACCAGTTGCAACATTTTTTGGGCCAGCCCAATTTCCTTCTCTTTCATGTTTATATGGGCCATTCTACAGAATTGGTGCAAACTGCTGTCCCACAACTGAAAAACACATCTAAATATCTTAAGTATTCAAATCCAGTCCTGAACCCCAACCCCTAAATTTCAACTTATGAAAATGATATTGAAATAATTTTTGCATTTTGTTCTATTGTTGTTTTTTGATTAAAAAATTGAAGTTAAAATCTTTTTAAATTTTGAAGCATTATGTAAAAAAAAAATGTCCCACAATTTCAAACAGCATGTGTTTTAGTTCGTTGGCTGAGACTGATTTTAACTACATCCCTATATTTATGATCAGATATATGTTTCTCTCTCATAGCTACAAAGTGTGAGTACAGGTCTCATCATTTTGAGGCAAATGTGTTCAAAAGTAAAAAAAATAAGCACACTTTTTGCTATAGCATCTTCAAACAAATCTAAAATTGTCACTATTGAAACAGTCAGGACTAAAACATTTGGTGCTGTTTCGGAGTCCCAGAAAATTTTCACTACCGTAACAGTCACAACCAAAACATGTTTTAACATGTTTTAGTAGTGACGAAAGGGAACGCATACTCCTTTATTTGTGGGAAATATTATATATATATATATATATATATATATATATATATATGTTTGTATTTTAGTATGTTTTAGTTTGTGGGTTAAAATTGGTCACTACCAAAAATGTGCAGTCAAAAACTCGGGATGTTAAAATGTATGTATAAAATGTATTCTTTGTTTAGATCTTAATTTAGATTTTAATTGAAAGTTAAAAGATATAGGTTTACCAAATAATTAGGTAAATATAATTTCTTAATTTACTCAAAAAAAAATTTTCACACTGCACTTTTAAAAATAAATCTGACTTCCAAGACGACTTTCTAAAGCAATCTGGAAAGAAGCGTTCCTGACTCTTAGTATTTTTAATAAAAATGCAATATTCAAGAAATTTTAGAGAAAAAAGTATAATGTTCCCAGAAGCAAATTTTGCTGGGCATCTTTTATTGAGTTAATAGACTGGAAAGAAGTCTGGTTGTTACCTCACAAGTACTGCATTTCCAAAAAAATAAAAGAAGTTAATTTCAAGATCCTTCATAAAATGTATCCTGTAAACGATATTTTGGCAAAATATATAGATTTTGACAGTTCATGCTCATTTTGTGGGGGCCCCAGAAACTTAATCTGTTATATTACTATATATTCTCATATTACTAGAGAACTACACCCACTGGCGGGAAACTTAATCAGTTAAGTAAACATTTATTATTTTTAACCATGTCGAATGATTGTTTCACCAACCTGAGAGGAGGAGATACAGTGGGGAAAATAAGCATTTGACACATCAGCATTTTTATCAGTAAGGGGATTTCTAAGTGGGCTATTGACACAAAACTTCCACCAGATGTAGCCATCAAGCCAAATATTGAATTCATACAAAGAAATCAGAACATTTAAGTATACAAGTTGAGTCATAATAAATAAAGTGAAATGACACATTGAATAAGTATTGAACACATGAAGATAACAAGGTGCAAAATGGCATAGAAAGCCAGGAGATCACCTGAAATCTGTCAGTATTGAGAGAGAAACCCTGCCCCCTATCAGTACTAATTGATATCAGCTGCTTTAGTCCTAATTGATGGCCTATAAAGGCTTCTCATTACCCAGGAGGCACACAGGAAAGACTTCATGATGGGTAAAAGCAAAGAACTTTCTCAAGATCTTCGTAATCTTATCGTTGAAAAGCATTTTGATGGGAATGGTTATAGGCGCATTTCCTGTGAGCACTGTGGGGGCCATTATCCGGAAATGGAAAGAGCATCAGTTCACCATAAACCGGCCACGATCAGGTGCTCCACGTAAGATCCCTGTCCGAGGAGTCCAAAGAATAATCAGGAGAGTTCTCCAAGAGCCAAGAACCACTCGGACAGAACTTCAGGAAGACCTTGCATCAGCAGGTACTGTTGTTTCAAAGAAAACTATAAGCAATGCACTGAATCTCCATGGCATCCATGCACGCTCACCACGCAAGACTCCATTGCTGAACAAAAAGCATGTTGAGGCTCGGTTAAAGTTTGCGAAACAGCATTTGGAGAAGCCTGTGGATTATTGGGAGACTATAGTATGGTCAGATGAAAGCAACATTGAACTTTTTGGCAGTCATTCTACACACCATGTTTGGAGAAGGAAATGGCACTGCCCACCACCCCAAGAACAACATACCAACAGTTAAGTTTGGGGGTGGAAGCATCATGGTTTAGGGCTGCTTTTCAGCACGGGGTACTGGCAGACTTCATATTATTAAAGGCAGGATGAATGGAGAAATGTCCCGGGACATTCTGGATAAAAATCTGCTGCCATCTACCAGAAAGCTGAATGATCCCAAACACAAGGCCAAGGAAACAATGAAGTGGTTTCAAAGAAAGAATATCAAGTTGAACGAATTCATCCGTTCGTTTAGATTAACACGACTCCAGAGGATTAATTTAACTCACTTTTCCACATCCACCCCAACCCGTTTACCTTGAGAAGATAGAAGTCTTTTTTAAAATCGTACAGTGGGTGTAAACCGTTACCGGACAGAGGCGTGCGGGATTGACGCATTTGTCAATCATCCCGCTCGCTACAGTAAATGGGGAATGAACCCAGCGCTCTGATTGGTCGAACTCCTCTTTCATTGCTGTTGCTTGATTTAAATCCTGTGCATTCACAAAGACGTCACCAAGTTTTTGCGTAGTTTAGAGTGACAAATCGTAGCAGCGTATTTTGAAGTCAAAATGCGTACCCGCTACGCAAAATGCGTATAGGTTGGCAGGTCTGGTAATGGATGCGTTCGGGGGGCGTGGCTTTAGACGGCGATTTGCAGGGACCTTCGCTTTCAGTGTTATCAAGCTTTCTTGTTAAGAAAAATTAAACCAGTACTTATTTAGTTACTAGTAACTTTTTAGACCAAAGATATCCTGAACTTAATAGATACTAGTACTTTTTAAATGTGCACTTCTGCTCAGTATGGTAATATTAATAAATATTAATGAACCAACAAAATATGGGAGATAGATACAGGAATTTTTTTTTTTTTTTTTTTTAGAAAACCACTTAGAAAAGAAACAATCATTTGTCAACAAACACAGAAAACATTTTTGTCAGTAATGCAAACACTAAAACTTTGTAAACGAAGTAGCCTAATTTGTTTGGTTGTCATTGTACGAGTGACCTCTGGTGGCAGGATGAAGATAAGATACCTATTTTATTATTTTCCTCTTTTTCCTCCAGTCAAAACAATAAATATTAAATCAGGGTTGTACGTTAACTTGTTTGCATATTGTACTGGTGCTACAGACTTTAAATTTCTTCAAATTAACATTCTGTACAAGGCACACAAAATCTAAACCTAGCTGCAAGAAAAAAAAATACATTCTGCACACTAGACATATAAGGATTTGTATGTTTACCTCAAAGTTTTTAATAGAGAGGTATTATTTTTCCTATTTTTACCCAATGTTTTCATGGTAACCATTTAGATAAGATAATCTAACATACACAGCTAGTACATTCAGGACATTAATGTATTAGATTACTAGGTGAACTCTGATTGATTTTAACATTTAATCTATTAGCCATACTAGTATCTATTTTCATGTTACTAGTATTTATTTTTTAGATACTAGTATCTTTTCCATTAAGTACTAGCGCTTTTTCTTTACTAGTATATTTTGTAAAGTTACTAGTACTTTATTCATTAGATACTAGTACTTATTCCAATAGCGACTAGTATTTAATTATTCTCTTCTTGTTAAGAAAAAATAGAACTAGTTCTTACTTTTTAGTTACTAGTAACTTTTTAGACCAGCGATATTCTGAACTTAATAGACTTTTAAAATTTGCATTTCTGCCCAGTATCCTAATCTTTTGTTGAAAATGATGAACTAGCAATATATAGAAGAGAGATTAGACGGGAAACAGAAAAAATGAGACAGATATATTTTTAGGAAAACACATAGAAAAGAAACAATGATTTTTTAGAAAACGTTATTTTTGTCAATTTTGTAAACACTGTAATTTCATAAACATAGTAGCCTAATGTGTTTGTTGGTCATCGGGTGACCTCTAGTAGCAGGATGGAGATAAGACACCAATTTTATCATCTATTATTTTTCTCTTTTCCCTCAAGTAAAAGCAATACGTTATTGTACTGTACTTTAACTTTTTTGCATATAGTACTGGTGCAGACACTGAATGTTTTTACATTAATGTTCTGTACAAGGCACACAAAATTCAAACCTCATGGTTTTCAGACAAACATCATCTTTATTTGGGGAAAAAAAGCCAAAAATTAGGGCAGCACAATTTGGACAAAAATGTTGTTTTTATATAGCAATATAAGTAATAATGATTGTAGTTATTTCTAAATTAAAACATTAAACAAAAATAAGGAATATTACTTTTGTAATATCACCATTTCACTAGCCTATAAGAACAAATAGCTGCAAGCAAAAGAAAACAATGTACATTCTCTATATTTAAGAAAAACTTAAGGATTTGAAAATGTTTACCTAAAAGTTCTTCATTATTTTTGCTATTTTTAACCAAATTAGGGTTTTGTGAGCAACGAGTACTCAACGTATTTTTTTCCATTCATAGTCGTCGCCAGAGGGCGCCCTCACGCAGAAACTCCACAAGTGAGACTCACTGATGACCGTCCAGGAAATCCCTGATATGGACGAAGACATTCAGCTTTCTCTGTTTATGTAGCCTAGTAGACGAATAGCATGCAGATAGAAGTTTTACTGATGAAACATTAATAAAACTGCAACAGTATATAGATTTATCAGTGTTCTTCAAGCCATCTCCGGTATTTTTATAAGAATAAAGTATATTTTTAAATGCAATGCTAATCAACATAGCCTTTATCACTATGGAATAAAATAAAGTGGAATGATTTTTGCTTCATTCTGTTTAATAAAACCATGTCAGATCACAAAAGCAAGTTTTCAAACACTCGACCGATGTTATGAAGTGAATTTGGAGTAAAAACATGTCAATATACTTTGTTGGGCAACAGGTTTGTAATTTTTCTGTTTTCATGGTAACCAATTAGCAAGGTAGGCTAACATTCAAAGCCAGTTAGCCCTACCTAAACTAATTCGGCATATTAATGTATTGTATTACCACGTGGACTCATATTTATGTAATGATCTGTTTAAAATGAAGATATCGCCAAATAGTTCTTTATGAGGTTAAAGATATCTCCAAGTGAACAGGGAAGGGTAGTTATTCTGTTTTTGATATCATCTTTTCATTTCTGACTAGTAATCATTGCAATAGTGAATAGTATCCATTTAAATATTACTAGCATCTAGGATCTATAAATAAGTACTAGTAGCATGAAAATGGATACTAGTACGGTTTACTGATTAAATGTTAAAATGGCTTGCCATATAGTAGACAGAATACAAAAGACACACAGAGTGTTAGGTGATAGATAAAGATATGTTTATTGACACATATCCATCAGTGCGGCCTCCAATGCAATTTATCATGCAATACATCCACGACAAAACAGATCATAGTTCCAGTGCTTCTTTTACTGAACACGCTTTGTAAAAACCATGTCGGATTATTGAGGAGGTATTCATCATGTCGTCTCATTTGAGTATGTACACTGAATGAAAACTCTTAATGGTGGGAATGTTAACTTGCTCTGTTATAGACTATGAAAATAGCAGGACATGTTGCCTTCATCACGGCGCTTCATGCAGAACCTTTGAACTTTGGTTGACAACATTTAAGACATGCAATAGATGGTCCGCTCGGTTTCGATAAAAAAAGGAAAAGAAAATCACGCTGTAATAGATATGTTTGCTTTCAAAGTAGCATAATAGTAAAGATTTGTTGGAGAGAAACAGATATGGCAGTAAAATTGTTATCCGAAAGGCACTAGGTGAGCCGAACGCTACAGCTGTTTAGTCTTCTACAAATAAATTACAATTCAAACAGTGCAGTTACATTTGTTAACTTAATGTTTTCCTTTTTGAAACATTTATCTATGAATCAAATGTAAGGCAACACATTGCAAAAAAAAAGATAAACAAAAGAATATTACAGAAACAATGTACCCAATAAACACACAGACAAAAACGTTTCAATGGTTTCTATGACATTTTATGTCTCCTGACGCCATTACGATGATGATATCCTATGGCTTGGAGCCTCCGAAAAAAATAAAAATTAGAACGATAAAGACAATTCTGATAATATTATGCATAGATTGTAATTATTCTCCATGCACCCTCAAAATCTCCCCTCAAAAACACTCAATACCTCATTTTCCATTTAGACTTTGAGGGATAGAATAAGGCAACCAGAGTCCATCAGAAGGCAGCGTCGAAGTAACAGTTTGCAAACTAAAAATATTGTCCCAAAGACCCTGGTTAATTCCCCAAATTTCCCCTTTACCATGGTGTCAAGCTACAGTCCCTATCCCAGAGTCCAAACAGAAAGACACGGGCATGAGAACACCGAATAGTTTCCTTCCCAAGTTCCCAAGAAAAGATGCTTTCCTCTGGACAGCAGGAGGATAAACGGAGTCTGAGGATCCAAGCGTTAAGGGGAGAAAAATGGATGATGCCAAACAACGTCCATGATGCCTTGTGAAAATCCTGAACTTCAGCACCAATTACTGTCGTTTGTTTGTTTGTTTGTTTATTTAATGAAATTGTGAAATGCAACTTTAAAAGGTTAATCCCAAGGTTGTTACAGATTTTTCTAAAGAGGTTTTTGGAGAGGAAAGTACAAAATCCCAATTCGGTTCAGATGGTTAGCTGGAAGAAAGAAGAAAAAGAAAATGTCCAGTATTTGTAAGAAAAAAATGCACATTTAGGATCATGGGTTCAACGTTAAACATAATATCATTAATAATCATAATATGATTCATATTTAAAATGTGAGTGAATCTAACAAAAGCTTGTTTAGCTCACATTAAACTACAGGAAACAAACAACGAGAACAACAAAAGTAGTAACGGTTAAAAGTTATATTTCACATGAAGAAAATGAAGCCTGTTGGACTACATTTTACAATAAGGTGTCATTTGTTAACATTATTGTGTTATCTAACATGAATGAACAAAGAACAATACATTTACTACACTATTTATTCATCTTTGTTAAAGTTAGTTCATAAAAATACAGTCGTTCATTGTTTATTCATGTTATTCATGTTAACAAACAACTTGTGATGTTAATAATGCATTAGTAAATGCTGGAATTAACTACAAAATTAACAGATGCTGTAAAAGTATTGTTCATTCTTAGCTCATCTTAACTAATGTGAAGCCCGAATGATCTACAACTTTTTCGTTTTTTTAGTGATAGTTGTTCGAGTCCCTTGTTTGTCCTAAACAGTTAAAATGGCTGCTGTTCTTCAAAAAAAAATCCTTCAGGTCCCACAAATTCTTTGGTGTGTCAGCATTTGAACACTATAATTTTGAGATATTGACATGAAATTATCCTTTTGAAGCATTAGTGAGTGTTTGAACCTTCTGTAATAGTTGCATATGAGTCCCTCAGTTGTGCTCAGTGTGAAAAGATGGATCTCAAAATCATACAGTCATTAGCTACGTTTCCATCACCCTGTTTTTATGCACATTTTGAAGTATCGCATCAGAAACAAGTGATGGAAACGGCACATTTCAAATAAAAATCTCTTAATTCGCAAAAAAGTTTTTACTGGCCGCATTTACTGTGCTGCTTCTGTTCGCTCCGAGGCGCAAGTAATTTATTACATGTAAACATTATTAGATTCAGTGGCTCCTACTTTATTAGTGATATATAGTGCCACTTTATCAGGAAGTGCAGATTTTGTTCTCTTTGAATTGTTGGATGAAAACGGAGCATGCTTGCAAATGTTTTATGCAATATTACAATTCTGCGCATAAGTTAAATCACAACTTTTAATGGAAACCTGGCTGTTGTTGGATTCTTGGACCTGAAGGATTTTTCTGAGGAACAGCAGGTAGTTTAACTGTTCAGGAAAAACAAGGGACTCGTGAACAACTATCACTAAACAAAACAAAAACACAGCTGTGGGTCATTCAGGTAACAGTATTAAGAATCAAGAGTATGTAAACTTTTGAACAGGGTCATTTTTATAAATTCAACTATTATTTTCTCTTGTGGACTATATGTAAACATCTTTTATATGATCTTATTCAGGTCAGTACTAAATAAAAAATAACATGCATTTTGGTAAAATAATTAACATTTTGCAAATTCTGTGTGTAAACTTTTGACTTCAACTGTATGAGTACACTAATGGGGTAATAATGCAAAATTACCCCTTTAAATGTTTTCCAGATTACATCAATGTATCTCACACATCCCTACTGTCACTAATGCCATAATGAAAAAACATTCAAATAAGCCTCATTTTCTCCATGCAAAATTTAATCACGTCCCATCCTTTGTCAGGTTTCATGTGATTCACGTTTTGTTACCATCATAGAAAGATGGGGATAAAAAAAAAAAAAGTCTATTTTGCTTAATATTTCACTCAAAGATTTGACATTTTGCATTATTCTAATGCGAAAAGACAAATCTTTTGTATTTCCTTGTCAGAATATGAGCCAGATTTACTAAGAGCTTGCACCAGTGCAAACCTTCCTTTGCCAGGATTTACTAAAAAGACATGCAGTAGACAATTAGCGGACAAAAAGCCATAGACTCAATATTTAAATGCATGTTTTTACTAAGGTTTGTGCCATTAATTAAAACCCAAAAAAGCATGTATTAAAAGGATAGTTCACCCTCCAAAAAATAAAGATTTTGTCAGAAATTACTCACCCTCATGTTGTTTCAAAGCTGTTAAGACCAACGTTCATCTTCAGAACACAAATTAAGATATTTCTGATGAAATCCAAGAGCTTTCTGACCCTCCAGAGAGAGCAAGGGTCCAAACGCACGTTTTTACGTTCAGAGGAAAGTATGCACTCACAAATGCTGCTTGAGTGGTGCGGAGGAGAAAAATTGTTGAATAAAGTTGTTATTTTTGTTTCTTTTTGCACACAAAAAGTATTCTTGTAGCTTCACATGGACTCTTTTGTCGATGTCCTTACTACCTTTCTTGCCGTCTATGCAAGGTCAGAAAGCTCTCGGATTTCATCAAAAATATCTTAACTTGCGTTCTGAAGACGAACGAAGGTCTCCTGGGTTTGGAACAACATGAGGGTGAATAATTAATGACACAATTTTCATTTTGACCCATTTTGAGTCTGTGTTGTTAGTCTCGTTTGCAATCCTAATATGCGTTTCTTTTAGTAGATCGCGTTGGTCATTATAGAAATGATCTAGCTACGTCTGCAAAAATGTTTTGTCTCGTTTCCAGCCAAAATATCTAAAAATTCTTAAATCAAGAAGGATTTTCTAGACAAGTAAAAATTATTGTCTTGTTTTCAGAAAAACTAGTCAAAATTAGGTACTTTTGCTTGAAACAAGCTAAATAATCTGCCAATGGGGTAGGCAAAATAATCTTGTTTTCTGTTCGAAATAAGATTTTTTTTTGCTTACCCCATTGGCAGATTATTTTGCTTGTTCTAAGCAAAAACACACCTAATTTTGACTTGTTTTTTCTGAAAACAAGACCATTTTTAATTGTATAGAAAATCCTTCTTAATTTAAGAATTTTTAGATATTTTGGCTGGAAACAAGACAAAAAAATCCAAGTAAGAAAAGCATTTTTTGCAGTGTTCTCTTATATTTTTCACTTTATTTTCCAGCGATTTTACAGGATTGCACTCTTTAGCTAATTTGCAGTTTAGTAAATCTGGCCCTTAAAGTGTTATTTTTGCAAAAGTAGATTTTTGAGCATTTGTACTGAATGCCACTTCATTAGCAGGGGGAGCTCAGGAGTGGGTTTTCTAACAGGAGGGAAAATAAAGCCAAGCCCGTAGAGAGCCTCGGGGTCCAGCTAAAGGAAATTCCCTTTTAATTCCCCAGAACTGGTTAAGTTTGTAAAAGGAAAGAACCTGCCATTTTAGCAAACAAAAAACCCCCAGTAAACAGGAAAGCACACCCCTCCAAAGAACACGTCACCACAGTTAAGCTCAACCGTAAAAACACGGAGTAGTGGACTACACCGTTAGAAATTTTAAGGTCTGGAGAGGCTGCGATGCTGTCAGCATGTACTGGATGTTGTGTCTGCCGCTTGGAGAAAGGACTGCGCCCTGCTATGAGACAACAGCAAATAAACAGCCCGTCACGAGACCACCCTGCCTCTACAGCCACAAACGTATGGCCTTCAGTATCACAATAACAGCATTGTTTTATATCTAGAACTGCTGTGGTAAAGGTTGAATCTCATAAAAACATGTCCCATTTCATCCTGAATATCAAAAGTTCGATTTTGCGTTAAGAAACCTATTTTTCTTATTGCGTATAAGAAACGTATATTTCTAGGAGCACTGAGACATCATTTTTATGACAATCAAGCACTTTCCACACCCTCGAGCTCTAAATGCATGATGTGATTAGGGTTCAGTGTGACACTGTGTGGCTGTGGTTACCTTGGCTTGCCCGACATGTTTTTGGGGTTCTTGCGGAAGGACTGGTTTGCTACGGAGCGGGTGGACATGGTGCGTGGAGATGACCTTGCGAAGGTAGAAGGAGGGGTCTTGGGAATCTTCTTGCCGAGATGACCGATCCATTTCTTCTGCTCGTCTTGGGACAAGGCCAGGAGAAGCATGTCTCTGGCCGATGTCACGTCATAATTAACTGAGGGACAAGAACAAAATATGATATGTAAGTTGACATTTTCACACGTGTTGTTTTGAACTGCGTGAAAATACGTACTTACTGAAGAAATTAAACACTTATTCATAGGTACATTGTCTTTCAATAATTCAAGCACTTTTCAAGTACCTATTCAGGAATACAGCTATTTTAAGACAAATTCAAGTACTCAAGGCACTTTATGCACCTTGTCCGAACCCTGTTACTATTCTAAAGACGACAAGAATTAAATAACTAAATGAAAACTGCACAAAAAAATTATTATCCAGAGAAGAAATATTATCCAGAAAATATCATTTTTATAACAATTGTTAATAATTCAAAAATGACTTGTATAGCACATTTGCCTATTATTTCAAGCAGGTGTTTTTTATTTTCATAAAAATTGTCCATGAACCTCCTATCTTGAGCCAAGTTGTCTAAAGCATGCAAGCAGTTTAGATTGAATATTTCATAGAAGGACTTAAAGTGAGTATTTAGCCAAAAATTTTAATTCTAATATTTTGAAGAATGTTGGCAACTAAACAGTTGATGGTAGCCCATTGACTTCCATGGTATTTTTCATACTTTGGCTACCATCAACTGTTTGGTTACCCATATTGTTCAAAGTATCTTCTTTTGAGTTCAACAGAAGAAAGAAACTCTTACAGTTGAGAACAACTTGAGGGTTGATTAAATAATGACAGAATTTTCATAATTGGGTGAACTATTACTTTAAGCACATCATCAAACTACGTAATTAATTTTTGGGACATTTCTGAAAACAGAAATCTAAATTTTGCAGTTCTACAATTTATGTACATTTCGGTCAAGTATAAATGTAAAGAATCGTAATAAGATATTTTCTACTGATGGCCTCACCTTTGCAAGGGGCGATAACATCCTCCTTTTTGTCCAGATGGTCCTTGTGGCACTTGACGTGGCATCGGCGGCACTCCAAGGCTGGCGGAGGCTTGAAGACGTGCCACAGAGGTTTGGAGCAAGCCTCGCAGTTCGAGGGGAAATGATAGAGGGTTGGGATGAACTCATGGCCTTTGTGGGCTAAGCAGTTGGTCTTATCACCCTGAGGAACACTCTCCATGTCTGCTTCCTTCCTGCATTCACCTTCATTCGCATACAGGATCTGGAAAACAGAAATATATGTCAAGGTTATGTTCCTAATCGGGCCCGGTGCTAAATTATGAAAGACAGGAGTATCGATAAGCTCTGACGTTAACGGTTCTGCTATCGGTCCTGGAGAAATTAAGAAAAGACGCATACATTTATTATACACACACACACATATACACATATAATATATATATATATATATATATATATATATATATATATATATATATATATATATATATATATATATATATACACACACATACACACACACACACATTATCTTGCAAATTATATCTCACCAATGTTGTCAGCCTATTATATGCAATAATATTAGTACGTTTGCTATCCTCAATTCACGCCGAGGAGCACGCAATAATAAAGATCTGTTTAACTGTGATGATAGAGGACAGAACTAAACAATCAAACGTCTGCTTGCGCGTTATGACTGGCTGAGATATTAAGCAAATTTTATTGTTTGATTTCGACGCTGACTTCCAAGGAGCACAAAAAAGGAATTATGAGGTAAAACCTTTTTTTCAACTTCTGTACCTTCACAGCGGTGCACATTCGTTCCTTCCTAAAATCCAAACTTAACGTCAGAATCAGTACAATCGAAGATTGTTTCCTTAATTGAGTCCTTACTGTTGCTAAATTGCGGGACTTGTTTGAAAGAAACGTTGAAACACAATAATCCATCCAAAAGATGCTGCGCGCTCCAAAACAGACTAGAAAATTATACTTTGCCATTTGGGTGCACGTCCAAATGATCAAATACGCACACAAATATGTCAAAGTGGCCGGTTTGGAGAGTATTCATAACACATTTTGTGTCTAGAACGTGAACAGCTGTGACAAAAATCAGGTGATTGCATTCAGTTGCTGATGTTCAGGAATGCGTGCAATGGCTTGCGTGCTACTTTTCCGAACTTTCACTTTCGAACGCGTCCAACAAGGAGGGAAGAGGATGGAAAGGGGGCACGGCCGTATTAAAGCATGGGAATAAATACTGAAATACAGTTAGTGAGTCTGGTAAATGGTGAATTAGCTGTCATCAAAGCTCGATAAGCAGTATCACTAAGAGTATCGATACCATTAAAACCTTAACGATACCCATCCCTATTCCTAATACACATACAAAGCACAACATCAAGCGTTGGGTAGATTAATTGCAGTCGTAAGTGATTCCAAATTATATCAAAATTGCAGTCAGTAACATAATCCATTACATTACATACAGCTGAAGTCAAAAGTTCACATACACTTTACAAATCTGCAAAACGTTAACTTTACTAAGAAAAAAAAAGGATCATACAAAATGCATGTAATTTTTCATTTAGTACTGACCTCAGTAAGATATTTTACATAAAGGATGTTTACATGTAGTCCACAAGAGAAAATAATAGTCAAAAGTTTACATCCCCTTGATTCTTAATACTGTGTTGTTACATTAACGATCCACAGCTCTGTTTTTTGTTTAGTGATAGTTGTTAATGAGTCGATTGTTTAACCTGAACAGTTAAACTGCCCGCTTTTCTTCAGAAAAATCTCACAAATGTTTTGGTTTTTCAGCATTTTTCTATATTTGAACCCATTTCAGCAATGACTATATGATTTTGAAAGATCTATGTTTTCACACTGAAGGCAACTGAGGGACTCATATGCAACTATTACAGAAGGTTCAAACACTCACTGATGCTCCAGAAGAAAAACAACAACAACTATGCATTAAGAGTCAGGGGGTGAAAACTTTTGGAATTTGAAGACCAGGGTGAATGTAACTTATTTTGTCTTCTGGGGAACATGTAAGTATCTTCTGAAGGGCAGTACTAAAAGAAAAAAAATATGATATTTTGGCAAAATAAGAAAAAACTTTGTTCAAATGTTTTCACCCCCTGGTTCTTAATGCATTGTTTCCTTCTGGAGCATCAGTGAGCGTTCGAACCTTCTGTAGTTATAGTTGAGTCCCTCAGTTGTCCTCAGTGTGAAAAGATGACTCTCAAAATCATACAAAGGTTTAAATACTGCTTTCCAACAGCAGGCAGTGTAACTGTTCAGGACAAGCAAGGTAGTCATCACAGCTGTGGATCATTCAGGTAACAACACAGTATTAAATATTGAGTGTATGTAAATAGGGTAATTTTTTAAATGAATTTCACTATTATTTTCTCTTGTGGACTATATTAAAACATCTATAATGTGAAATCTCTTATTCACATCAGTACATGCATTTTGCATGTTCCATTTTGTTTTAGTAAAATTATTATGAAGATTCTGCAAGATGTATGTAAACTTTTGTCTACAACTGTATTTCAGGTATTATAATCAGATTACTTTCTGGTTATTTGCACAGAATCGCTGTGCAAATAAAGTAAAATATAACAGACCTGGAATATTCTTGGAATTTCTTCGGCCTCAGCTCGATAAACGTCGCCTTGTGTGACAGGACGCACATGGAAAAGTTTGCTGTTTTGAGAAAAAGTGGCAAAAAGGGAAATTCAATTTTATGAACAAGAATAAATAAAATGGGCAGTAAACACGTATAGTTTGATCCATGGATACTTACTCGATATCTAGTACCATAGAAGGGTTGGACTGCTCCTTGTCTTGCTCATCATTGTAAAAGAGAATTTTTTTACTGCTCACCACAACATACTGAGAGAAACAAAAACAAATATTAGAAAAAAGTAAGTCACAGAAACAATAGTTTAACACACAATTCTTCATGCAAGTCTTACCTGCTTTTTCCAGCCGTATCTTTTAATATTAGCCCTATTAGGTATGGCAAGCCAGCCTTCAAGCCGCGATTCTGCAGACAAATAAAATTAATTAAATCCAAGCCAGAATTTAAACAAAGAATAGAAAAAGACATGCAGGACATCTGGGAAAACAAACTAAGGTTGTGACACAATCCATAAAAACCAAAAAGCTTTTACTAACATGCATAAACCAGGTACACTTTAAAACAACTGCCTCACATCACAGGGTTGCAGCTGTAAAATCCCATGCTGCTGACTTTCAGCATTCGCATATTATTTTAACTGATGCTGCTAAATGAATCTAACAAGGAAAAAAGGACAGGCCTTTACTTTGTTGATCAAGAATGAATTGGATGATGAAAATGGGATGCTTCAATAACTTGATTAACATGGATGAAGGACTAATAGGGGATGTTATCTGTAAGTTGTTTTAGTGGCGAAGCATTTGATGAAATTACAATGAATGATTATGTAGGCAAACATCTTCCGATGTAGACTGAAACTGTGCATAATAAAACTATGAATGCCTATCATATACTGTATCAGCAGTATTAGTAACTAGCTCAATTCACTGCTGGTTTAAAAGTTAAAGTGACTGTAATTTTGCCCTTTGACCAAACTATAATGCAATTAATTAAAATGTTACTGGTTTAAAAACAAACAGGTAGGTGGCAAAAGAACCGTTTAAAGAATCATGCATAAACTGTGTGACTACGACTGTGACTGCTAATGTCATTCACTCTGTAGTGAACATGCTGCTAGTGCAACAGATAAACCAATTGTACATACAATCAACATACACAAGTGCCTACGTCAAAATAATGGGGTTTTTCAATTTATGAGAAAAATGAGGTCTGTGGTAAAAATCAGGGCTCCCACTCTAAGCCAAATGTCAAATTCCCTGACTTTCACTGACTAAAAAGCTAATGAACAGATTTATCCATTTGTAAGCTTTATTTACTTTTTCCAGATGTTTTTAGTACTAAACACACATATACACTACTTTGTTTTTGCTTTTAGCCGTTAAATGCACTTTGATATTTTCTGTACTTTTCCACAGAAATTAATTTATGCTTTTTTATCCTTTTATCCTTCATAACCATAACAATAGGCAAAATGTGTAAAACGATACAATAAAACTAAATACGGTATAGAAAAATGACATTATTTTGATAAATGGAAAAAAAAAGATATTTAAAGCAACAAACGAAATCCCTGATATTCCATTACTCAGACAAAACAAATATAAAATTCCCTGACTTTCAATGCCTGGAATAGACCTTTTAAAATTCCATGATATTCCAGAAATTTCTTGACTCGTGGGAACCCTGAAAAATAAACTGACAATACTTGGATTGTTGTGCAACATGAACGGCACACACTCAGTCAATGGTACTTACTACAAACATACACATTAAAGGATTAGTTCACTTTCACAACAAAAATTTACAGATAATCACCCCCTTGTCATTCAAGATGTTTATGTCTTTCTTTTTTCAGTCATAAAGAAATTATGTTTTTTTGAGGTAAATTTTTCAGGATTTCTCTCCATATAATGGACTTCTATGGTGTCCCCGAGTTTGAACTTCCAAAATGGAGTTTAAATGCAGCTTCAAAGGACTCCAAACGATCTCAGCCGATGAAGAAGGGTCTTATCTAGCGAAACGATCAGTTATTTTCTAAACAAATTGACAATTTTATATATCTTTTTTTTACATTGTTGCAGAAGTACCAACCTAGTGTTTACAAAGTGAACATACAAAGATCAAACGCCCTTTACAAAAAAAGGCAAAACAGCATTGTAGAACGATTTTGAAGTTGGGGAAGAAAATGAGTTGGGAGTTTTTCAACATACCCTAACTGTATTGAGCCAGATCACACAGACTACGCATGCGCATCACAGCGACGTCCAGCATTTGTGGTTACAAAGTATATAAATTGCCAATTTGTTTAGAAAATAACCGATCATTTCGCTAGATAAGACCCTTCTTCATCGGCTGAGATCGTTTAGAGTACTTTGAAGCTGCATTTAAACTGCATTTTGGAAGTTCAAACTCGGGGGCACCATAGAAGTCCATTATATGGAAAGAAATCTTAAAATGTTTTCCTCAAAAAAACAACAATTTTTTTTACAACTGAAGAAAGAAAGACATGAAAATCTTGGATGACAAGGGAGTACATTATCTGTACATTTTTGTTCTGAAAGTGAATTAATCATTTAAAAATAAACAACTGCTTCAGAATAGAGCAAAATTGACAAAAACCTTATTTTAGTCATGTATTGAAAAACCCACAGAAAAATCTTGAGGGAACCCATGGTGAATTAGTCTTTAAGGGCTGGGCACGAACACTAATTTCTTAATTCAATTAGATACATTTATTCATTTGGGAACTTTGTATAAAAGTGCTAATTTTCATCCTTGAAAACACTAAATGCTAAATGAATAACTTTTATAACAATTAATACATGATCCTTTAACTGAGATCACTCCAGTGTATAAAAGGTCTGCATCTAGAGATTATTTTGATTTTATTTTTTGTTCTCATAAAAATACAATTACTCGTGTTACATGTAGAATTGTTTGTCTAACATTTTAGCAAAATAGAAATATGTTTGCAAAATGTATTTAGTCAGAATTATTGCGCACTTTGTCTGTTTGAAGTGCATATGCACACTTGTTCACTGAAGCCTGACGTTTACAGAGACTTTCAGGACTAGTAGTATTGCTAAATGGTAATAATCATGTGACTTTCTAACATTTACAGATCAGGATGTAACTGAAATGTAAGCTATGCTCTGAAGGAAAAAAAAAAGTCTCTAATGCGTTAAACAGCACACATTTCTGACATGACAAATTGCACTAAACTACAGTATATTCTTATTTAATTAGTTTGAAGCGCTAATAAAAAGCATTCACGTATTTAGGACAACTTGGGTCTTAAAAGTAAAATTTCCCACAGAAGCTCACTTTATATCCTTGGCTGTATGGCATATGCATTTTGTCTGTAGAAATACGACTAGCGGATGTTTTATGTGTACAGCACACACTAAAATAATTAACCAGATTCATTCAAGTGTTTCGATCATTTCTAATGTATTTTATCGATTTGTTGTTTGCTGTTGCAGCCCTAATGCACAATTTGCAGGATCTTTATCAAATTCACGTCAATTTTTTTTACCCAGGCCAATGGGAACACAGAGTAAACACACACACACACACACACACACACTAAAAGAGTGTGATTTTATATAAAACACCTCTGAAAGGTGCTCAGAGTAGGGTTAGTATATTTTGTAATTAGCAAAATATTTTTCACTAATTTCAATAGTTTAGTACTGAATCAGAACTCATTCAGCATTTCTCTCTATCGTTATAAACACTCTGAGTAGCTTATTTCTGAGGCATCACCAAAACGCAAGTAAAATGTGTTCATTAAAATAAAAAGAAAGGAATAAGCAGCAACAAAATGCCACCCAAGAGCACAATCCAGGCATAACAGGAGCCCAATCTTAAGGTTACTCACAGAGGAAAAAGAATAGGAGATAGAAAGATAAGGAGAGCAAGATGAACCAACTACATATGAGGGAGAACGAGAGATGAGAGAGGACTTTAAACACACTGTGGAAGTCAATGAGCATGTTCACCACCACTTGGCAACAGAAAACATCCTATCATCACAGCATTATAAGTGATAAGAGCAATTTATGGGCTGATAATGAAATTTGGTAAATCTTTTGATTAGGGAACACTATTAACTAGTCATCATGCATAAACATTTACTACATAAACTTACTATCAATAAGCAGCACATTAGGAGTTTAAAGCGTGAAAAATATGCGTTCCCTAATCTGAAGCGTTACCAACAATCCAAAATATTATAACATTATAATTACACACCTGATAAATACTCCCTAACAAAACAACATTCATTCATTAGCACAAACAATCCAACCAAGATATTTTTTTTTTATCTAACTAATACAAACAGAATATAATCAAGACTATATTTTTTAATGAAACAATTTCTAGTCACACTATATAACACTGATGCTGTATATTATAAATTGAAAATATGTAAACACAGGTAACACTTTACAATTAACTTTTCTACATTAGTTTACATTAACTAACAATGAAAAGTTCTTCTACAGCATTAACCAATCATAATTTGACAATGTTGGATGCTGATTTGATAAATCAACTAAAATACAATTAGGAATGAGATGCATAAAGTTATATATAAAGTACAATCAAACCAAAAATTATTCAGACACCAGACATAATTTGATATTTTTTTTACTAGTGGGTGCAGGAAACTACTGTTCATTTATGTAAGTGAGGATAACAAAATAAAGAAAACTGTGACACATTATTCCCAAAAATTCTTCATACAGTGTACCCAGAGTAAAACTGATAAACATTTGGGACCAAACACTACTTTGACCTGACCATGTTTTGTTTTAATTGCTAATGTGACCTTTTTACACCACAGACAAAAAAAATTAAGCATTGTTTGTTAACAGGTCTACAAAGTATTGATAATTGTGTAAATGTTGTCTTATTAAAAGTTGTCTGTATTTCTGGTTGATTGTAATCCATTACATACCGTTCTATCAAAGTTTTCTGACATTATCAAGATGATTTTGCTCTGACAAAGTTTAACTCTTGAGTTCTTGTCATATTTTATTTAGGGCTAGTAAGCGATAATTTTTTATCTAATTAATTACATGATGTGGCAATTAATTAATCAAATTAATAGCAAATTAATCACACATTAAATTTGGCTAAGGAATTACACCCAAAAGATAGTTTAAAAAGTCACTGTTGTGTAAAGCATCAAACAGACATTACATAAAATTAGCTTCAGCAAGAAATAATTGGTTTTGATAAAATTTATTACATATACTCTTTTGGAGTAAACGATGGCACAATTGTCATTTTTGGGTGGGTAAACTGTACCTTTAATCATTTATTTAATTAATTCTATTAATAATAATGGTGGTGATAAATGTCTTAATGATTAAGTCATCGCTGATTCCTTCTGGAGTGAAGTAAATGGTTCTTTATGAATGGTTCACTGAATCATTCGCCTTGTTTGACTTGAAGCGGATCATCGCCATCAGACCGATTGGTGTGTGACATCAAAAGTACTGCAAGAGCTATAGAGATTGGGCTGGGCGACAAATCGATAGTGATAATTATCGCGCGATATGAATTTCCCCGATAAACAATATCAAGAGCTCGATAAATGTTTGATATAAGGTTTATGCGGCAAAGGCGGGACAAAAGAGCACTAGTCAAAGTGTGCCACTTGGATCGTTTATCCGCTCGGATCATTTTCATACAAATACCTAGGAACCATATTACAGTTTTACCATGGCACTGAGGTGCTATATGTGTGGTTTTAACTGTTGTTATCATGATCTATGGATGATACGATGGAAGAGCAATTGTTAACTAAAAAAATAAATAAATCAGTCAGAATAATTAAATTTCACCATATAAAAATGACATCGCTAAAATGTTTTTACAAATATCACTGTTTTTGATAAATGAACATAAATCTACATCTGTATTCTAAATTAAGCTACTACCAAATGTTTAATTCTAAGATACATTATTATTAGTAGTATTATTATTATTATTAATATTATCAGGTAACACAAACCTGTTTCTTGATTTGAAACAATACTACTCATTAAATCATCCATAACTAAGAAATATGTTTTTCAATTTAAGACTTACGAAGAAACACTTAAGTAGTGTTGGTCATGTTCTGACCACAAAGAATATTTTAAAGCCACATTTAACTCTGGTTTACACAACTTTGAAATTGTAGCAAAAATCTGCCTTTGAACTTGAAAGAAATAAAAAATTACATTTATTGTGATAATTATCGATATCGACTAATATGAAAAAAATTATCGTGATAACTTTTTGGCCACATCGCCCAGCCCTATATAGAAAGCAGATGCCTCCTTATGCTTTCGAATAGCTCTCGCGTTTCTTTGATGTCATACACTGATAGGTCTGTGCAGCGCCGCTTCAAATCCAACGCAACTATGGCCAGTGGTTCAACGCGTCAATTGGTTCACCCAGTTTGTTCAAAACATGTATTAAGAAATAAAATACCACTGTGTGTTGCTCAGAGACTAACAGTTTTGCTTTGTTTTTATATTTTTGTTGGCAAAATTAAGCAAAACAGACAACATTGTGTCTAAAATAACACAACATTAACTTCTTACTTACTCACATTTTCACTCATGTGATATTGCACTTAGCCTACTGCTTGTGTGATATTGCTTAACCTTTTGATGTAAATATGAGATAAAAACTCAAACAGGAGCATTTTTGCTCCATAACTTGAATTTTAGGGACATCCCAACTACGCTCTCTAAGCTCCATCACGCAGTTGTTGCCCTGCCTCATATTTGTAATCAATCAACTGTATGAAATGTCAGATGACCCACTTAGGTCTGGGGCGGGGCAAGTGCGTTAATTTTAATGTGTTATTTTTTCAGTGTGATTAATCTAATTAACATGTGAAACTACCAGCCCTAATTGTATTACCATTTTCTAAACTACAGCAAATAAACTGATAATGTGAGAAATGTTGATGGTGACTGAATAAATTTTAGTTGACTGTATGTGTACACTATGAAATAGGTGAACTGCTGAAACATTAAACCTTCTTATTTTCTGTATTTGTTTGCTCTGCATGATTTTTGTAATGAAGTGACTTTAATCCGATTCAAAGCACACATACGTTTCTGTGTGGCCAAAGCTTCAGTATTAGCCACTATTGTGAGCTTTACATATCTCTACAAAATCTAACCAAAGCCAATTCAGACTAAAGTGACTTTCAACTGGTTAATTAAACCAAAAAAATGTAGATTTCTATAACAGAAGTGTTCATGTTTTGTGAGAGTGTCCTTACCTGCGATGTTACTGTCCGTCTCGTCTGGCTGTAGGCTGGTGACGCTGGAGTTCTCCACACGAAGCTGCAAGTCATTCAATTTCTCTCTAAGCTGCTCGATGTCACTCTCCTTACTGTCTAGTTGCATCTGCAACTCGTTGCGATACGTGCACTCCTCTGCCAATTGCTGCAAATACAGACAACATTAACTAGGCTAAAATTACTAAGCCTCGTTCTGAAAATCCTTAAACTAATTTGGTGTTTCCAGTCAAAAATAACCAGAATTGCTTTAATTGCTTGTATAATTAATTTTCTTTAAATTAGCACAGGTTTAGTATTTCTTTTTGGAACCGACTGATCGTAGGCCTCACTGATCTAAGCTTTTGCACCTCAATTTACGAGTAAGAAAAACATTATTTGGGGATAATTTTGTCAAATTTCACTCAAAAAATAAGAAGCATAAGCTTATATCAATGAGGCATAAAAGAAATGCAAAAATTGTGCAAACTGTAACAAAAGTTGATTTAAAAAATGTCAGTTTTGTGGGCAAGTTGTTCCTATGTGCCCTGTGTGAGCAGTAAATTTTAGTCCAGCATGTGATAATATTCTCTAGCATTTTCAGAAAAAGAAAATCACCTGTGCTAAAATGACTGGAACATGTAACTTGATCAATTTACAAGAGACAATCCTTCATCTTAGCAGGACTGGAATATTCTTGTTGAAACTGACTTTGATAATCATCAGATTTCATTGACTGGCAACAATGATAAAAACGGTTACTGTGAAAACACTAATGAACGTTAACTTGCCGCTTGCATCTCGTTCAGCTCCTTCTGGTACTTGATGGCCATGTGGTTGAACTTCTCCTTCTCCTGGTTGAGATCCAGCTGTAGTTTGCGGTTCTCCTTTTCTTTCTTGCGCAGGTCAGTGGTGCTGCCTCTCTTCTTCTGGTCCAACTTCATGTCCTTCCGGTTCATGATCTCAGCCAGCTTATTCACCGCCTGCAGTGACACATTGAGACGTTAAGATGCAGAATGACTACAATGTTTTATTAGAGCAAAAGATTTGTCTTTTCAGACTTCATCAGAACATATTTGTATGACATGGCTTGGTCTTGTGTTACTCACAAATGCATAAAAGATAACTATAAAACTATACAAATTTAAAAAATATTTTTGAAACTAATGTTTGAAATAAAATAAATGTTAAATTTTTTTAATTATTTTCTTTCAGCTAGTTTTACTGAGCAATTATTAAAACAAAAGCAGAAAATATTAAATTAAAATCGGTAAAAGATACCAAAATGAGCCTTACATTTAGCCTACGTTTGTATTGGACCATTACATATTTTTTATTTTCACACATTCAAATCTACACCTATATAAACATGCACTATTTACACAAAGTTGTGCGTTTAATGCTGTACTATGGTTATACCTGGGTCTTCAGAGTTCTTTCTATATTAAGGGCCTTCTCGTAATTTGCCTTTATTGCGTTCGCCAGCTCCTCCTTCTTTGCTGCAAACTCTACAGGAAGACATTAGATTAGTAATGATAATGCACAAGATAAAGTGCAGGTTAATCAACTGGAAATAGTATTACCTTGTTCTTGAGCTTGGAGCCTCTCGTTCAATTCTGTCTTCTCCTTGCTGAGGATCTCCGCATCTTTGGTAAGGGTTTTATTGGATTCCTCAAGCTAAGTGAAAATGCATTATAATCTAATTAAAAGCCACTGATATAACCACAGAGTTGACAATAATGACAAGAGCTAAAACAAAAGATGGCTTATGCAGTAAATAGATACTGATACTGAAAATGTAAATGTAACACGAATGGGTCATTCCCTGGCTCAAATTTTTGATTTGGCTAATATTTATTCTGAAGATACAATTCTAATTTCAACATTATTTCTTCTTCAGACATCGTTCTTTCAGTAAGATAAGTATCAGCTGTATACAGTGACCAACATTAGGTTTTTGACCACGGAAAATGTGTACATTTTAACTATTTACTGCCAAAGCCATATTAAAATTCCAATATTTCTACAACCAAATCTCATAGGGCATTAAAAATAAATATGCCAAAAGAAAGGTTTGTTAAGACCCAACATCTAAAAGGGGATTAAAATGCCTTCAATACTTCTTGAGGTACAGGCATGTAAACTTTGGAGAAAACCTTGAAAAGTGCTTTCTCCATTTGTGAATGGTCACCATTGGCATATAATGCAACAAGGATTGCTAAAGTCAACAGATTTTACTAATAGAACTACAAATCTCTGCGAAAAAAAACATAATGATACTGCCATCTTTCTGAAGTCAATTTTACCCCCTGTAACTGGACTCTGAATCTAAGGTGAAAATTGCCATTTAGACCTCTCTCTACAAAATAGTGGATTACTCAGTAAATACTCATCCATGACATTTAATATTTTGGCTTTCATCACTATACATGTCTGTCTTTCCTCAGAAAAAATATTAACAAAATTAAAAATTCAACAGAATTTCTGAACAAAAAATGAGTTCGGGTTTTCCATTTTAGGGGTAAACTCTAACCCATAAAATGGAATCCAGAGAATGGATTTCATACGGGCCTACTCTGTCCTATTCAGCAATAGTGGCACAGACCTGTGTGATGGTCAAGTCCTTCTCTGTGACCTCCTGTTTGTACCGTGAGGCGGCTTTCTTGTGCTCCTGAGAGAGTTCAAAATACTGCTCCTCCTGCAGCGCGCGGGCCAGCTGCTCCGACTCTGCCTTTGTCATGGTCAGGTCTAACTGAGCAGAGAGCGACTCCCTACAAAAACAGGAGAAGCGGTTTACAAAATGACAGTCAATATACAAGATAACTCTATAGCTCCTTATTATTTTTTTTTTTTTTTAGCATTTTCCAAATGCAAAATACTAGGTGATGAAATGGACTTTTACTTCTCTGAGTACATGTCCTGGGCTTTTTTGGTAGCCTCTTGAGCTTGTCGATTCTTCTCCTCTATCTCCTCCTTCAGCTCCTTCACCTGAGTTTTATAGAGCGTCTGAAAACAAAGAAAACACATCTTGAGAATATATGATGTGACAACACTAGGAACGTGACAATGAGGAAATGTTCATATCGGCATATAAACCTGCGACAAAACTGTTATTACTAGTAACCCTGAGGGGGGCTTTGGATGCTTTCGCTTTTGGACAACACACTTTTCAAAATGGAAACAAAAAGAAAGTTAAAGCTAAATTCATGGCATCTCAAATCTCATGGCAAAACAGATAACAATTTTAAAAATAATTAATAAATAACATATTTATATAAAACACTTACATAAATAAAAACATCAATAACAACAAAAATATAGAATATAAAATGCAAAATTACATCAAAGAAGGTTTTTTAAATTCACATTAGTTAAAAAGGGTTCACATTTAAAAACAAATCCTTCAAGGTTTTTTCCATTAAAAAATGTTGTCTCATAACATTAACAATCGGACATATCAAAAGTATGTGTTTTACATTTCTGCTTTTACATTTAGCTTGAAAACTAAATCCTCCCCAAAACTTTGTGGTTTGTGTGCTCGCTTTAAGCTGCAAGTAATTTATTACATTCAAAAAAGAAGCCACAGCCTCTACTGTATCTACAATTGTAGTACAAACAAGTGAAATAGTGAAATTTGTCTCTTGTGAACCAAGCTTTGATCCAATCAACTTTTACAGGACTTGATGCATTATGCAAAATGCATTATACTTGGATTCAAAACCATAGATAAAGACCATGGTGTTCTAGCTGTTATATTTTGGATGATCATGTCATAAAGAAAAGTAAAATTTCCCAGACTCTGCTTTTGAAAATGCTTAATGTTTTCACCCCATTAAGAAAGAGGAAAAACAAGTATGATCAGCAGTGTGTGATACTCACTGAGAAATACTGCTCAGCCTCCAGCTGGTCCTGAAGTTCCCTCATCTGACCCTCATTTCCTCTGTATTGCCTGAGAAGATACATTTCTATCAGTAACAGTCACTTCAGATTCACAAACGATGTTTATTCAAACTTCACAATGTACAAACAAACAATAAAAATATGTTTAACTTGCAGGTCCACTTTCTAGGCCCAGAGTAAAAGTATAGTAAGTTGTTTTGAAAGTCATTTAAAAGTCATTTAAGTGATGAATTGAATAATTATATTTTGACAAAGTGTTTTTGTCAAACTGATGCATTGCTCACAAAACGGTCAGGAACCTGCATCAAATAAATAAGGTAATGATTTCACGTTGACTTAAAAGTAGAGAACACAAAGCTAGGCATTTCGTTTAAAGTCCAAAAGCAGGAAATGTGAAGGATTAACCGGCTGTGGTCAGATGAAGGCTAATCCTTAATCCACTCATGTAAATATTGCCAGTCAACTGTTTTGCCCTGGTTTTACACATAATCTGCAATAATAGCCATTTCTACAAAAGAAAAGCATTTTAGATATTTAGTGACGTAATAGCATTACAAGTAAAGCTCAGAGCCAAAAGAATGATGTTATAAGGTCAGTGTTACAACTGGGGTCCAACAAAACAAACATAAATGCTTATACTTTAATGCGATTAATTATGGAAAAATTACTTGTTAAAATTACTAATGGATTCAATGCAGTTGCTGACGATCATGATGGGACAGCTGACTGTGTGATCTAGTCTATGAGAATGCAGACATATGCCTCTAAAATTCAAGATATGAAAATTCCCCTGTATGGGTTTTTGTCTTCTATTTATATCAAATGATATAGTTTAGCAATATCACATGAGCAATTGCGTTGTTTTTTCCTGAATATCTGCATGATTGCAAATCATATTGATGTATACAATAGTTCAATAAACAAGTTAATACTGTGTTAACTTTTAAATACAGTATTGTCTGTTTTGTTCAATTACACCAATGGAAAAAGTTCCACTCAAAGCCTCAGAAACACAGTGGTGTTTCGTTACTAAATGAATTCACATTTCTGAATGAATGGTTCAGTGACTTCTTTAAAAAGACAGTCACTTGCTTTGTTTCTGAATGAATCATCAGTTTAAAGGAATCAGTTGAATGAATGACTCAGTCATTAAGACAGTGACTTGTAGCCACCTACAGGCAGTTTTAGTTTCACATTTAGAGTATTTCAATATTAAATTATTAAACAGATAATTAACAGATATAAATATTAAAAACAAAACATTAATACCATTTATTATAATTATTTATAAAACGTTGAATCAAAATACTTCCTAAAGCTAATTTTCTGATAATTAATGTTCAATGCTTTTCTCATTTAAAACAGTGATTGATAATTTCTCACCCAGAATTGATGTGAGATGTGTTAATTTAATTAACTGCAAACCAAAAAAAATTTGAAAATGTGAATGACAACATAGTCTTAAAAAAAATATATAAAAAAATAATATATATATATATATAAAAAAATAAAATAATGGAATTATCATTTGCAGTCCGTTTAGAAACATTTTTTTTAAACTATTAATTCCTAATAGTTTCCACCCCAAAGAACACAAGTTTTGCGTCTTGTATTAAAAAAAGTGTCTTGTTCTAAAAAAGTAATGGGAGATAAATTTGATTAACAACAACCAAAATTAACAACAGAACATTGCGTTTTTGCAAGATAAGCAAACAGAATGCGCTTGTGTGAAACTCTTTGTATATCTTTGCCTTATAGACATTAAAATATATATATACGGATTAAGTAATCCATATAAAACATTAACGCATTCAGGCGCATCACAACTGTGGAGATGACGTGTACAGCAAAGAAAGCGCTACAGTTTATCAATAAATTATTAAAATGTTAATGCAGTCTACTGTTTTCTCTGACGCATTTATAATCATTACTTCTGTGGTGCGCTGCTGCAAGCTTTTTATGTGTGTGTTTGACCGCTTACTAGCCTATGTAAGCAATTAAAGGCTCTTTATAATGATTTGGTTTATTGATGAACGACGCCTACTACTAGTTGACCAGAAAAATCCTTAGTCGAGGGCAGCTCTAATATTCATGACCCTTTTGAGAGCAGGAGAGAGAAAGCAACATACTTGGTGAGCTGCGCCAGCTGGAACTCAACGGAGCGTTTGTTCTCGAGGGCCGCATTGATCTCCTGTTTGAGCTGCTTCTCTGATCCTTTCAGGCGTTCGGCCTCCATCGTCCAGCTTTTCAGCTCGTTCTGGGCCAGCACACGCTTCCCAGACTCCTGCTCCAACTGCACCCGCAGCTCCTTCACCTGGTAAAGTGGAGAAAAAGAGGAAACAGTGAATTCGTAACAACTTCCGCAATCTGTAATCTTGTCAAATCAAGGTTTTTGGCCTTCATGCTCACCTCTTCCTCCAGACTCTCCTTTTGCTTCATCAGCTGCTCCATCTTCTGTACAGACTGCTTGAGGTCAAACTCCAGCATGGAGCACTGCTTCTCCACCTCCACCACCCTGCTCTCCGCTCGCATCCGCAGCGTGTTCTCTTCTGACACCTTCTGCTCCACCGCTGCACAGAGAAGAGATGTTTAGTATTTTTTAGAGAAAGAGAGATGCTTCAGTGTTATCAAAATAAAATATACAAAGTGGCAGAAGACACCACAGGGAGTACTTTCTTCAAACTTATTTGAAAGTCTCAAAATGTCTATTAAGATGCTATTTTAAGAAATTCTGCTGTTCCATATGCATAAGTGTGAAATCCTGGAGGTGATATCTGGGCAGGCAGTTAAACGAGACGCTGTGCGGTGTCTAGACACGCAGTAAGATGGTCGTGGCACGTCTCGCACGCACACATACCGTGCATAGCAGCTGACTTGGTCTCCTCGATAGACTCATATTTATCTGTGAGTTGAGCTTTCGTGATGCGATGCTCTGTCATTTCCTGATCCAGCCGCTGCTGTAGAGTCTTCAGCTTGTAGTTCAGGTCGATTTCTAGACTGTTCTTCTCCTACAAACACAGAGCACACAGAAACACTTGTTAAACAACACACAATTACTTTACACAGACAACATAATCACTTTAAAACACACTGAACATAATGGCAGCATAGTGGACAATTGTAATCTGACTTTACATCATAACAAGAGTTGGACAGGATAAAACTTTGCACAGCTCAGGCTGGTAAGTAATTATATAACATAAGTACAATGTTTTGAGAATAGCTTCATTCTACTAAATTTTGGTACTATGAGTCATTTTAACAGTGAGACGTGCTAAATCCTCACATTCAGTGCGCATTGCTGTAAATGACTAGTTCAGTCATGAAACTCTGGAAGGTGCAAACTGATATGTGCCTTTTTTTGAATTACATTAACTTTCATGCATCAGAAAAAATCTGAAAAGAAAAACAAAATACCTTTAGGGACACTACTGAGGCAGTACCTTTACAAGGACAACTTTATACCTTCTCTACACTTACAGTTGAGGTAAAAAAACAACAACAACAACAACAACAACATACACCTTGCTGAAAAATCTGCTAAATGTTAGTTATTTTACCAAAATATAAGAGGGATAGTTATTTTTTATTTAGTACTGACCTGAATAAGATATTTCACATTAAAGATGTTCACATTTATTACAAAAAAATGCTCAAATTGCTCAAAAGTTTACTATTTGAACCCTTTCTAATAATGACTGTATGATTTTGAGATCCATCTTTTCACACTGAAGACAACTGAGGGACTCATATGCAACTATTACAGGAGGTTCAAACGCTCACTGATGCTCCAGAATGAAAAACAATGCATTAGGAGACATATTTGAAGATCAGGGCACATTTAACTTGTAAGAACATGTAAGTATCTTCTGTAGCTTCTAAAGGGCAGTACTAAATGAAAAAAATATATATGATATCTACGCAAAATAAGAAAAATGCACACATCTTTCATTCTGTTAAAGGCTCTTAACGCGTTGTTTTTCTTTCTGAAGTATCAGTAAGCATTTGAACCTTCTGTAATAGTTGCATATGATGTGAAAAGATGGATCTCAAAACCAAACAGTCATTGTTTGAAAAGTTTCAAATACACAAAAATGCTGAAAAACCAAATAATTTGTAAGAACTGAAAGTTTTTTTCTGAAGAACAGCAGGCAGTTTAATTGTTTAAGACAAACAAGGGACTCATGAACAACTATCACTAAATAAAAAAAGCTGTGAATCATTCAGGTAACAACACAGTATTAAGAATCAAACTTTTGAACAGGGTCATTTTTATAAATTCAACATTTTAACTTGTGGATTATATGTAAACGTCTTATGTGAAATATATTATTCAGGTGGGTACTAAATAAAACATCCATTCATTTTGCATGATCCCACCTATTTTGGTCAAATAATTAACATTTTGCAGATTCTGCAAAACTTTTGACTGTAAAAATTGGTAGTGTAATTTATGGTCATGTAAATTGGTACAAAACAGTCACACAGCAAAAAAAATTGTAATGACCCCTAATAGACTGCAATTATTTTATGTAATATCTACAAAAATAAAGAGTTTTAATAATAAAAATAAAAGTACCTTCTCAAGAACGTTACATCTGTCCTGCACTTGTTTCCTCTCCAGCTCCACTTTAGACAGACTGTGCTTCAAGTTCTTATTGTCCTCCTGCAGACCCGTGATACGAGCTTCAAAAAGACAAAGAACAGACTTACATCACATTGGATTTATCACAAGATTTGCAAAGGAAAATTTAAAATGTAGCATTTCCTCACATTTCATGCTGCACCCTAAGGGCCGTCAACACAGAACAGAACAGAACAGAACAGAACAGAAAGGTTATCCATTCTAATGCGCTATTTTGCACTGTTCGTGACTGCATCTCACGTTTTTAAACCCAAAGATGCATTTTGTGTGGACGGCCCCTTACGCTTTTTTTAACCTCAATCTAAACTCCATTCACCAAAACAACAGGGAAAACTGATTTTTGACAACTTTGCAGATGTGCAAAGGGAAAACTGAAATATTGGATTGAGAAATATTCAGATTCTTTGCTACATTATTTGAAATTTAGCTCAGGTGCATCCCATTTCTCTGGACCATTCTGAGATGTTTCTATACTTTGTTTGGAGTAGATTTGTGGTAAATTTGAATGATCGGACATGATTTAGAAAGGCACATACCCGTCTACGTAAGGTCTAACAGTTAAAAACAAATAGGAACTCTTCCTAGAGTTGGCTGTACAGCCAAACTGAGCCATCATGGGAAAATGGCTTGGAAAGACTGGCAAGCGAGAACCATCACTTCAGCTCTTCACCAATCTGGCTTTATGGCAATGTGACTGTATGGAAGCTTCTTCTCAAATTAGCCAAATCAGGGAAAGGCTACTCTTACCTTGCAGTTCTCTGATCTCCTCTGAGCCTTGGCTGCAGGTTCGTCTCTCTGTGTCTAGCGTGGTCTGCACCTGGAGCAGCTCTTTTTCCAGCTGTTGTTTAACGCTCTCTGTGGCTCGGCTCTTCTCCTGCAGCTCACGATTCACGCTCTCCAGCTGGCTCATGGACTTCCCCATCTCTGTGTGGCTCTTCCTCAAACGCAGCACCGTGTCAGACTCAGCCCGCAGAAGGTCGTTGGCTTCCCTCAGCTGTGAGGACAAGGTTTTATAAGATGGTGTTTCTTAAAGGACATGTGGCACACAAGATTCACAGAGCCATAGTATTTAAAATTGAAGGAAATCATCTTAAGAATGGCTTCCAAAACAATAGCACAACTAATATGCAATGTATGCAATATATGGGTCATTCCTGGGATTTGGAATGTACATGTTTCTCAACTACATTGATTCAATTTCTAAATACCCCTTTATTAGGCACATATCAAACCTCCAAAAAATAATTTTCCCACCTCAGGCATTATAGACACCTTTTTTTCCTCAACCCCGTAACAGACAAAATTGGATTGGTTTAAAAAGGATTTTACACTGAAATTGTTATAAAACAAACGTACCTACAAAAAAAAATATTAACACGTGATGGGGTTGAAGACAACACATTTGAAGGGATACATTAATTTTTGGTTTTGTTTCTCTCTCAAATTGTCCCCTTGTTTCTGGGTCATCATATCTGCATGGCCAACAGTGTCTTTCTGCTGTAAATGTGGGTGCAATTTCTGATGTATGATGCTTGTCAACGTTTAAGTGGACATATTACATTAAAAATTAAAATCTATTTAAAGCAAAAATATGTGTTGTCATGATTTTGAAGTATATATTTACCGAAACCATGACTATTTTATATTTTTTTCATTAAAATTATTAATAAATGAAGCTAATAACTCAACCCTGTCACAAGTTTACAACCCTGTAACAATGAGAAATACACACATTTGTGACGGGATTGAGGTTTTTCAGTCAAAATGGCCACTGCTCCTCATGTGGTGTAGCAGAGTAGACCATATATGGCACATTGTACATACTTAAGGATTAAAATAAAATGTTGAAAAAGTAATTTTCCATCTTAATTTTATGTGACGGGGTTGAGCTTGACAGTATAACTATAACATCCCTGACTATAACATGACTCAAAAATATGAATAAAAAGTATGATTCTACTAGCTATTTTTTGAAACATTTTTAAAGAGACCTGGATGATGTCATTTCTGGTAAATGATGTCACGTAAGTGCGGAGTCTAAATTATTACAGGCGTAAAATGGTTAGTGTGACGGGGTTGAGTTCATATTGAGGGACATAACTTTAAAGTCTGTTGTTTATAAAATATTTTGCACTTTTTTAGAAAAATATTTTTTACAAGAAACACAAATAACACAAACACAAATAAATGCTTTGTTGCCAAAACTCGCAGACACTATGCACATTTCATTAATAACTTTCTAAGTACAAACTCAGTGAAGTGCCTCAGGGACATGAAAAAATTCCTTGGTTTAAGATCGATATAAGACTTTTTTTTATGCTAAAAATATTTTTATTTGTTATAATGGGCATCCCAAAGTTTTGCGAAAAGCTTCTAACAATTCATTTTGGTGAACCACCACTTTAGAAAAATATCACCGAATCCCAAGAATGAGCCATATATTAAATATACATCACCTCCATATCCAACTCTTAAAATATTTATAATTCCACAAGTGCTCTTGATAAGCTTACTTGGTTCTGCAGCTGGGTGACCTTTTCATTGTTTTGACTCATTTTCCTCAAGTCTTCTAGCTGCTCCTTCAAAGTAGACACTAGAAAAAAAGAAATGAAAGTTTTTAGAAATAAAAGATTTAATATGGGTGGGATTCTTCATATTTCCTGTTAACATGTTAACTGAGCACTGAATGTGTATTATAAAGACCTAAATGGCACTTGGCTGATAGGGCCATGGTTCTGTTTTCATTAGCTAATTTACAAATCAAGAGATAAATCCGACATACAGGTCCGGCTGCTCTTTGCAAAGATTATATGGCTGTGAAAGTTTTATTTTAAGTTTTGCAAACTTACTCGGGTAAGTTGCATAACCTGCTTTCTGGAATACCCCATGAACCCTCACCCTCATTTTCCAGATTTCTTCGCTTTTCAGCCTCCTGTTCAGCCTTTCTCTGATGTTCTGTTGCTCTGTGCTGGATCATGATCTTGTCTTTCTCCAGTAAAGACATGTTAGCCTCCACACTCTTCCTTAGGTTACTCTGAATCAAGACCAAGACAACAGAATAACAAGAAACCCAAGTTTTAACAGATCTATTAGAGCTTTGTATACAAAATACATACCCCTCTGTAATTATTTACATTCATGTTTTAGAGATGAAATCATTTCACTCACCTCCTCGTCTAACTCTTTCATTATCTTGTCTAGCTTTGTATTGGATGCCCTGAGGGGGAAATGAATCAAAGAACAGATTTCAAAGGCCTGATTTTATTGTAAGAATTTCTGAATTGATTTGAATATAGAGATGAGGAGTTTAAATGAGGATGAATGGATTATTGAAGATAGATGGATCTACACATGAATGGCTGAATGAGTGTGGATAGACTTGTATTGTGGCTGGATGGTTAAGGGGTTTGTTTTAGGTAGATCTATGATATATGGATGAGGTGTTTGATTAGTTAGAATAAGGTGTTTGGTGATGGACGGGTGGATGAATGGCATTTAGTTTTGGATGGATGGTTGAGGTGTTTGGTTTAGATATAGATGCGATGGATGAGATGTTTGGTTCTGATGGATGAGATGTTTAACTGGATAGATGAGGTATTTGACTGGTTTGGATAGGGTGTTTGGTGATAGAACAATGGGTAGATGAGGTGTTTGATTGGTTTTGGATGGATGGATGGATGGATGGATGGACAGATGGATGAGGTGTTCGATTGGTTTTGGATGGATGATGAACGAGGTGTTTATTTTTGGATGGACAAGGTGATTGAATGGTTTTGGTCGGATGGATGAGGTGTTTGATTGGTTTTGGATGGATGGATGAACAAAGTGATTGGTTTTGGATAGACAAGGTGTTTGAATGGGTTTGGTTGGATGGATGAGGTGTTTGGTTTTGGATAGATAGACGGATGAGGTGTTTGGTTGGTTTTGTTTGGATGGATGAGGTGTTTGGTTGGTTTTGGATAGACGGATGAGGTGTTTGGTTGGTTTTGGATGGATGGATGGATGAGGTGTTTGGTTGGTTTGGATAAGGTGTTTGGTATTGGATTGATGGATGGATAAGGTGTTTGGTTGGTTTTGGATAGACGGATGAGGTGTTTGGTTGGTTTTGGAAGGATGGATGGATGAGGTGTTTGGTTGGTTTGGATAAGGTGTTTGGTATTGGATTGATGATGGATAAGGTGTTTGGTTGGTTTTGGATGGACGGATGAGGTGTTTGGTTGGTTTTGGATGGATGGATGAGGTGTTTGGTTGGTTTTGGATGGATGGATGAGGTGTTTGGTTGGTTTTGGATGGATGGATGAGGTGTTTGGTTGGTTTGGTTAAGGTGTTTGGTATTGGATTGATGGATGGATAAGGTGTTTGGTTGGTTTTGGATAGACGGATGAGGTGTTTGGTTGGTTTTGGATGGATAAATGAGGTGTTTGGTTGGTTTCGGATTGATGGATGAGGTGTTTGGTTGTTTTTGGATTGATGGATGGATTAGGTGTTTGATTGGTTTGGCAGGCTGGTTAGTGGTGGATTGTTGGATGGATAAGGTATTTGATTGGTTTGGCAGGCTGATGAATGGTTAGATCAAGTGTTTGAGTGGCCAAACAAACAGATAAACACCTGCACTTCTGCTCCATCTCATCTCTCAGCTGCATCTCACTGTGAAGTTGTTCTTCTAGCTGATAAATTCTCTTCTGAAGATTCTCCAACTGAGAGAGCAGAGAAAGACAATCAGTCATCCTCGCAGTCTAAGAGATTCACTAGTATGATACTATAAAACTCTTTATTTTAAAGTCTCTGTCTGGAGCTTCTTACATGACTCTTATCTTCCTTTGTCGAGCTGCGTTTGTCACTTGTCTTTATAGCTGGTTCCCGAGGAAATCTGACAGAGAGTTAATCATTTATTAATTTAATACAAACACCTAGACTATATGCACTGACTGCCTGCTCTGCATTTCAGTACTCACTGGTAGTAGGTAAAGCCCACAAACGGAAGCTGGTTGCCTACAAATGCTTTAGGAATGGGGAATGTCTCCTCCTCCCCTCGATCCTCCTCAATGTCGTCAAAATTGCTTGTGTCTGTGTCACTGCTTAACTCCGGCACCACTGGGGCAGCAGCTACATGCAACAATGCAAAAATAAGTGCAAACAAATAATGCTTACAAGCACAAACATATCAAGGTAGGTACAATTTCACTTCAGCTGTTGTTAGTATATTGGTGTCTCTACTCAGGATTAGTTCGCCAGACTTACAGCAAATCACTTTGTATTTATTTGTACATTTATAAACGAAGATTCAATTCAAAGTATTCAAAGTATATTTGCGACACATGATTTTAAGCCGATTTAAAAAGAGAACTAAGCTGGCAGATTTGAGGTTCAGAAGCTCAACTCACTATCTCTGATGGTCTCCCATGCCCACTGGTCGTTCTTGAAAAAACTATGCCGCTTGATTTCGTCGACTCCATTGCGTCCTAACCGCACATCCCTAGTGAGAGGAGATGGCATTAGCACGATGTATTTTGATTAAACAAGCTTTTGTTCACTTCTTGATATGCAACAGAACAGTGATGAAAACATGCACTCCTGCAAACAGATCCATGGCGAGTTTCAACTCATAAGCTGCTAAAAAAGTATAATTGACAGAGATATAACTGCGCTGATCATAAATTTTATCTTATTGCTTGATCATACACTATTTAAGGTTTTGTAGCTATTAATATTCCTTTATAAACTGAGTTAAATGCAGAAATTAGTGGTGAAATTAAGGTGTCACTTCCAGAAGTGAACTGAAGAACTAAAAGGTACGACAAGTATTAAAATAATGAAAAATCACAAAACAAACAGTGCAAGAAGCAAATTATTTTGTAATACCCAGAAAACACAAACAGTGCTGTTTAATGCATCTGAGAGAATCAAAACTTGTCTGAAAATTTAATTGCAAGCCATACAAAAGTAAGTCTGATCACTTAGAAGTGCTTACAATAAGGGAAGATTTAGGGTATAGCACAAATGTGAGAGTCAGACTACTGATGTTTAATACTTCAGGTATGGTGTTTAAATCCTTAAACTCTAGTGTAAGCAACAGTAGTAGTGATGTTTGCATCAGCTGTGTCAATACGATAATGTTTTTTCAGTGGTTGATGTGTTATTCTATTGCAGTTAAAATGTCGTTTTTGTATGCAAACCTGTCCGTGAGGAAAGCACAGATGAGGCTTTTTGCATCCTTTGAGATGTCGCTGTCATCGGGGAAGGTCAGGGCATTCTTGTGATTCATGATCTTGCTGTAGGTGCCCACCAGAGAGTCAGCGTAGAACGGCGTGTCACCTGAGGATACATTAAACAACACAGACCCTTATTCTTATGAATGCCTCCTCTATTCCTAGCTCTGTGATCTCACCATCTGTGGGGAAAGCTCACAATCTTAGGAATTTGTCTTTGCCTTTATACAGTTTAGTTTCTGAGAACTTAAGCAGAGCCAAAATGCACAGTGACAGGATGTCCCCTTTGGTTGTAGGGATCCATGCTCAGAAGTGAAGCTTTTAATAGACATGAGCACTCAGGGGGTTTGAATTGTGAGGATAAAAAGAATGCGCACCACAAAATAATGCCAAGACAACATGATTTTCTAATGAGTTGTCCTTGCTTTGTATTAATCTGATGAATTTTTCACTGCATGAACTCACTGAATGAGAAGAAATGCATCACATAGCAGAAGGTATAAACCATAAAGCACAGTAGTAATTTACTGGTAAACTTCTGACTGTATGTAAGAAGGAACAGAAAGTGTTCTGGTTGCCGAATGCTGAAACTCACCGACGAGCATTTCATACAGGAAGACCCCCACAGACCACCAGTCACACTCTCGGCCGTAGTAACCGTCTCCTCCCTGCGACTTCAGTACCTCTGGAGAAATATAGTCTGGAGTTCCTACTGCTGTGTCACATCGTACCATTCCATCCTGAGAGCAGGAAAAACAAAATAGCGTCTAAAGCAGAACTGAAAGGACAATAAATGTGACTGAAGAAATGCTTCACGTTTGTTCAACGTGTCATTCACAGGGTTCAACAGTGCAAGAGTTTCTCACATTTGCAACTAAAAATAGATGCATAAAATGCATTTAGGTAAATGTGTGCAAAAAAAGTGAAATTTAAAGTAATAAAATACCTTAAGTGGTATAACAAATGTCTTATTAAACTTCAAAAGGCTTTGATTAAATTTAAATAATTAAAGTCAAAATGTATTGCTGTTGCACAGGCTTGTGATAGAAAATCATATACTTTTCTTTTCAAACGAATGTCCTGCATTAAGCTGGAATTTAACGGAACACAAACTTTTGTAGCTTCTGTCACAGAAAAAAAATTTCTAGGAACATTATTCATATTACTCAATATATACGCTACCAGTCAAAAGTATTTGATCAGTAAGATTTTTAATGTTTTTTAAAGAAGTCTCTACTGCTCACCAAGCCTGCATTTATTTGCTCCAAAGTACAACAAAAACAGTCCAATTTTGAAATATTTTTACTATTTAAAACAACTGTTTTCTATTTGAATATATTTTAAAATGTAATTTATTCCTGTGATTTCAAAGCCTAATTTTTAGCATCATTACTCCAGTCACATGATCCTTCAGAAATCTCTTGAATACTCTGATTTGCTGCTCTAAAAACATTTTTATTAGTATTATTTTGTTGAAAACAGCCGAGTAGGTTTCATTTAGGTTTCTCTGATGAACAGAGTTCAGAAGACCAGCATTTATCTGAAATAGAAATCTTTTGGAACATTATAAATGTCTATCACTTTTGATAAATTTAGAGCATCCTTGCTATATAAAAGTATTCATTTCTATAATTTCTTCCCTTCCTCCAAAAAAAAAAATATACATACTGACTCCAAGCTTTTAAAAGGTATAAGTGTATAATGTTACAAAAGCTTTTTATTTCAATCTTTTTTTATTTTAATCTTTCTATTCAAAGAATCCTGAAAAAAATCCTCAACTGTTTCAAATACTACTACTACTAAAATCAGCATATTAGAATGATTTCTGAAGGATCATGTGCATTTAGTGCATTTTTGTGCCATTCGTCAGGATCACATTAAGTTTTTTCCATATCTTATAGTAAGTACTGTAATTTTAAGATGGCATGTTAAAATTAGCTTGAAACTTCTGAAAATGAATCTTAAGACCTCCACAATCTTTTATGCTTTGTACCTGTACACTTACACTTCTTCTTTGAGATCAACTGGTCTTTTACAACCCAGTGACTCTTATGAAAATGTGTGGTTTTGCACAGCCCTAGTACCTTGTTCATTTTCATGCAGGTCCCAAAGTCCGCCAGCTTCAAGTGGCCTGCCTTGTCTAGCAACATGTTGTCAGGCTTCACATCCCTGAGGCAAATGTTAAGCGAAAACACAAACAGAGGTAATTTAAAAAAAATCAAGCAAGTACAGCAGCAGAAACAATGAAGAGGGCTGTTAAATGTATGAATGAGACCTGTGAATGAAGCCCATGGAGTGGATGCAGTCCAGTGCCAGCACAACCTCAGCAGTGTAGAAACGAGCCCACTTCTCAGGCACATCATAGTTGCTCATTAGGTTGACCAGGTCTCCGCCTGGCATATACTCCATCACCATGTAGAGGTAGCGGTTGTCCTGGAATGCATAAAACAGCTGGACGACAAAAAGAAAAAAAGAAAAAAATACATTACTCATTAAAATAGCAAAATGTTACATTGCTAAATGTTGAGTTTAGAAAAACTGAAAAAGCACACGCCCAGGGGCAAAAGTCATGTAGTGTATTCGAGCCTCAAGTCAGAACAGTCTGAAGGTCTGAGCTGAGTTTGGAGGTTGTAACTATAAAGCTTTAGGAGGAGTTATAGACCCTTTTTTATTAGTAAACATTGTGACGTTTTCTGTGGGCGGAGCTAGGTGGAGGCAAAAAGACTCCCCTGACTGATTGTTTTAGAACAACAACTGAATAAAATCCAATTGTACCTGCATACGTAAGGTCCGGAACCGCGATTTCTATTTGAATAAGTTAACTTTAATGGGAACGAAACCAGATTGGCGACCCAAACACGCTTACTCAAAGGATGGATGAGAAACCTAACGTGCATATTAAAGAGAAACTCACCTTTATTTAGCCATAAAGATGTACAGTATCTCACAAAAGTGAGTACACCCCTCACATTTCAGCAACCATTTTAGTATATCTTCTCAAGGGACAATAGTATAGAAATAAAACTTATTTATTTTATATAGATACTTACATAGAAACTTATAGATATATTTTATAGTAGTCAATGTGCAGCTTGTATAGCAGTAAATAACTCAACATACAGCCATTATTGTCCAAAATAGCTGGCAACAAATGTGAGTACACCCTAAGTGAACGTGTCCAAAAGTGTCAATATTTTCTGTTAGCACCACTGTTATCTGGCACTGCCTTAATCATTCTGGGCAGGTTGTTGCTGGGATCCTCTTCCACTCCTCTATAATGACATCACAGAGCTGCTGGATGTTAGACACATGGTGCTTCTCCAGCTTCCACTTGAGGATGCCCCACAGGTGTTTAATAGGGTTCAGGTCAGGAGACATACTTAGTCTCATCAGACCACAGGACATGGTTCCAGTAATTCATGCTCTTGGACATGTTGTCTTCAGCAAACTGTTTGCGGACTTTGTTGTGAGCCAGCTTCAGAAGAGGCTTCCTTCTGGGACGATGCCCATGCAAACCAACTTGTTGCAGTGTGTGGCGTATGGTCTGAGCACCGACAAGCTGACCTTTTACTCCTGAAACCTTTAAAGCAATGCTGGCAGCATTCATGCATCTGTTTTTTGAAGCCAGGTTCTGCACCTGACGCACAGAACGAGTACTCAACTTCATGATCGACCCTTGCAAGGCCTGTTCTGAATGGAACCCATCTTGGAAAACCTCTGTATGACCCTGACCACTGTAGTGTAACTCAGTTTCAGGGTGTTACTGAACCTCTAATAGCTTTGGCCATCTTTGTGGAGAGCAACAACTCTACTTCTCAAATCCTCATAGAGCTCTTTACCATGAGATGCCATTTTGAACATCCAGTGGTCAGTATGTGAAAATTGTACTTAAAGCACCAAATTTTAACTGTGAGGGGTGTACTAACTTTTGTGAGATACTGTAATGTAACATTTTTTACAGCTAACTCAATGTGATGGATATATTATTTGAAAATGTATGTATCATGAAATGGATAAATAGTTATTTTAAAGTATATACCTCCTATAAATGATGTAAGTTTACAGTGATATTTCTTTTACATTACATTATACATTACTTACAGTACATTTAATGTAAGATGCATATTTTCTAGAAAAAAATTCATAAACTGCTCATTTTAAACTTTCTGTATTTGATTATTCTTTCTTACCAAGTTCTTAAAAATTCCAGCACCAATCAATCGCAATGTGTATACAATTACATCAGTTTGCTGTTTTAAACACATGAACACACATTATTTCATACATGACATAGTCGGAGATGCATAAGAAATCTTTATAATAAACCATAATCATAATCCATATCCAAACCATAATCAATAACAAAAGACAATACTTTATTTAATCTTTTTCTGATAAGAAGTGTGTGCTGCAAACGTGAGCATTTTCGATCATTTCTGTCCAGTCCTCTCGTTTTATTGCATTTAACCATAGCTGTCGTCATTTTGTCTGGCAAAGGCAGCAGGTATGCAATAAAATTTTAAATTGAGGCCTCACAACAAGATGATATTTTAAGCTCCTATATGAAGCTGAATCTGTGCTGGTTTGATTTGGCCGCCTCCAGTTTTCCCTTTGTTTAGCCTCCAGCTAGCGCTGTGACGCAATCGAGATGTTGGCACTAAAAGGGTCTATAGTTAGTTGATTCTTACCTGTACTACCCAGTTACTGTTGGCAAAGGCCATGATATCCCTCTCTTCCCAGAAGAAAGCAGAGTCCGACCTCTTGATCATCTCAAACTTGCTGAGCAGCTTCATGGCATACACTTTCCTTGTGGCTTTGTGCCTCACCTACCGAACACAGAGAGAGGAAACATGAACAGGGCTTGTTATTTACTTTACCTTCATTGAACTATGACACTGAAATAAAGTAAACAGTATAGAATATAACACTCATATACTACTGTATGCACACTAGGACAGGCAGCACATAATCTAGAAGAAACTGAATAGAAATGATGATTCGTTTGGCTTTTTTTTTTTTTTTTTGAAGTGGTAATATTATGAAATATTACTGCAGTATAAAATAACAGTTTTCTATTTTAATTTACTTGTATTTAATTATAATTTATTTCTGTGATGCAATGCTGAATTTTCAGCATCATTACTCCAGTCTTCAGTGTCACATGATCCTTCAGAAAATAAATCTAATATGCTGATTTATCATCAATGTTGGAAACAGTTGTTGCTTAATTTTTTTTGAACCTGTGATAACTTTTTCATGAATCTTTGATGTAGAAAACAACAGCATTTATTCAAAATAGAAATCTTTTCTAACAATTTATCAATTTAACACATCCTTGCTAAATAGAAGTATTAATTTCTTTCAAACAAATAAAGAAATGGAAAAAATGACTGACCCCAACGGTAGTGTATATTGTCACAAAAGATGAAGATGAAGGCATAAAACATTAATTTAAAAATAAAGATTTATATTTATTATTATTAGTAGTAGCAGTTGTAGCAGCATTGTTGTTACATTAAGTCTTAACACTGCTAAATAGTAATATATTTCCGACACAGTTTAAGGTTAAACTTATCTTTTATTTTGATGAGATGCCGTGAAGAACTTGCAGCTGCTGTGAATGTGATACTATGGTAGTTTTTCTCAAATTAAATGGTAAAATGCTAATGAAGTGACTCTCAGATCAGCTGGAGATGATATTGTGTGTTCATATAGATAGATGTCAGAAGCTGAAAACATAGCAAACATTGTCCGTGCTTTATTATGTGTAGTAAACCAAACAGTGCGCCGCGCCATCTGACGTTCATTCATTCATTTATTGCGGAAATCATGGCGCCTATATGTGTGATGTCAAATGCTTTTGCAGATTTGTAGTATTACTATAGCATTTTACCTGAGCATTGCAAATCACGCATATAGGTAAATAAGAGGGTGACATCTAGTGGAGAAGATCAATGATAAGATTCACATGAATCAGAATCTTGTTTTAAAATGTTTGCTGAAATAAATACAGGAAAAGATCGATTCACGGCTTTTGAGAATCAATATCGAATCAAAGTCATTTTAAAAGAAAAAAATCATCGAAAATTCTATTTTTTTGCTCAGCCCTAAAACCCAAGCATACACGACTGAATATGCATGTCTTATTGCTATTTAAAATATTACTACCAATTGATTTTGCACTCCTGAGAGAAATGAACAAAGCTGTCACTGTAACAGATTTTATGACAATTAGTGAGCAAATAATGCATTAGCATGCATATTACTTGTATATTGTGTGTTTATTAGTACTTATAAAGCACATCTTAATGCCTTATTTGATATAACCATATTTTAGATCCCTCAATCTTACCCCATAACCTAAACCTAACAACTACCTTACTATCTATTAATAATGTGATATATATGTGATATAATTAATAAGTAGCAACTTAGGAGTTTACCTGAGGTAAAAGTTGTAATTAATAGTTAGTTAATAGTAAGAATTGGTTCCCACACTGAAGTGTGAACAAAAATATCTAGCATTTCAAAAGTGGAAGTAACAGCAGCATGAATTATGACAATGCTCAATACACTTACCAGCTGTACTTCTCCAAATGCCCCTCGTCCTATGACCTTTACTACTTCATAGTCCTCTGCTTTCATACGCAGCTCCCGGATTTTGCTGACTGTGTCCTTATCTAAAAACAAAAACATGCACAGTGTATAGAAATTAGACATTGAGACTCACACCTGTAAGTAAACGGAGGCCCTAAAGGCTTTATCTAACATACAGTTCTGCTTGCCTAGGGAACAGATAACATTCAGCTAGATTTGGTCTTTGCTGAGCAACAGGGTTTCTTTTCTTACTTGAACGAGTCACACTTGTCACAAGTATGAACAGATGGGGCCAGAAGTGCAACAGATTTATAAATACAGCAGAGAAACAATATGATTTGGATCATATTCATTTGGCAATAAAAAGCCAGCAACTGAAGTGATTCTTAGTTATGAGAAGGGATAGAAGAAATCCCACACTATCCGCAGAAACATTAGAGAAGGATTTATGGATATTTGCCGTGCTGGACAGTAAGCAAAACATTTCAGGGGAAGGGAACAGTTGCATGTCATGGAGAACTACACTGGTGCCTGCCAAGTTGCAAATCAGTCAGAGGAACCATCATTTGCACAAGCGTAGCAAAATTGATCGGCAGATGCATCATAATTCCTTTTTAAAGATTAGATTAAAGTTCAGAAATGTTGCAGCGAACAGACAACTGCAGGGTTGCACATGTGTGCAGCTGCGCATGACTGCATGCGTGCGATTAAATGCACTTGCAAAATTCATGTAAACAACTAGTTATGGCGTGTAAACAGCAAGACAAAACATCTGATAAGTCAAAATAGATCTATGCATGTGCAAGAATCCTTGACCTGCTTGTCTAGGGAAAATATTGCTCACTTCTCTTTCTGGAAAACTTTGGGATGCTTAAAGCAATTTTAGATACTGAAAGCACTATGTTTATTGCTTGCGTTTTTTAAAAGATTTAGCTCGTTTAATATTGACTATATATAGTATAGCTGTTTTAATGTATTAATTAGCAGTTTGAAAAATACTTTGAATGTAAAAAAATAAATAAACTTTTAAATTGCAATAGTATTTCTTTTTTTTCTGTTTTTAATCAAATAAACAGACTTGATGAGCAGAAAAGACATCTTTAAAACACATTTAAAAGCTTACTAAAAATGCATGTGTCTTAGTGATTTATTACAAATATCAATAACCAATTGATTTTGCACTCCTGACATAAATTAACAAATAGCTGTCACTGTAACATATTTTATGATAAATAGTGGGTCCTACAATAATTGGCAATAAAATAAATAGCTAAGTATACCAACTTAAATCATGAGAATATGATTGTTGATTAAGTATATTCAATATATTGCTCCGAAATATTGACAAGAATGTAACATTTGTAACATTGTCTAGGGAAAAATAAAGCTCACTTCTCTTTCTGAAAAACTATGGGATAGTTAAAGCAATCTTAGATACTGAAAGCATCATGTTTATTGCTTGTCATGTGTTTCTTTGTTCTTTATTAATGACTATTTATGGTGTTTTTTAAAAGATTTAGTTTAAAAATGGACTAAACACAGTGTAAGAGTTTTAATGTATCAATTTGCAGTTTGAAATTTAAAAAAAAAACAATTTTGTAATGTACTCTTATAATAAAGATGAACGAAATTAAAGTACTTAAAAAGGTACATTTTTAACACTCATTTTTAGTATTGAAATATTCATATAATATAGTATTAGAATGTTTCCTAAATTGCTAAGTTTTGAAACAATTATTGGACACAGACATTTTGATTTACTGATTCAAAAAAAAAAAAATCAACTCTACAATTGTTTGCTTTCTGTTTTAATGCCCCCACACAAACAATTAAATTGCATGCTTTTTACGACGCTGAAAACTCAGCTTTGCGTCACAGGAATAAATTATGTTTAAAAGTATATTAAAATAGAAAACACTATTTTAAATTGCAATAATATTTCACAATATTACAGTTTTTTTTCTGTATTTTAAATCAAATAAACGCAGCCTTGATGAGCAAAAAAAAAACATCTTACTGATCTCAAACTTTTGAACGGCAGTGCAATCTGCATTATTTCTCAAAATCGGCAAACTTTTGGACTAAATGCCCCAATGGACCTTGTCGAGTGCCTTACTAAATATGCATTTGTCTTATTGCTCTATACAAATATCAATAACCAATTGATTTTGCACTCATGACAGAAGTTAACTAACATTTTATGATAAAAAGTGGGCAAATATCAAAGCTCCTACATCACTGATACACAATGATTCAATATATTGGCAATAAAATAAATAGCTAGCTAAGTATATCAAACTAAATCATGGAAATGTGATTGCTGATTAAGTATATTAAATATATCGCTCCTAACATGGAAAAGAATGTAACATTTACCGGAATTAAATTTTAACACATATGCCTATTTTTGGCTGTGTTTAGACTGCAAGACTTAATGCAGGGATTCAATCTTTAGAACATATTTGATTTGTCCTGTCTGTTTACATTCACATGACTCTGATCTCAGATCCGTGTTTACAATAATCTCCGCCTGAACTAGAACGATTCCACTGGTGATCGTTTTCATTATGAGCGCCACGGTTGATCACTAGTCATAAATATAGCATTACAGTCACTTTAATATAATGGAAAAAATATGTAATGGTATAAAAGAATTACAAATTCACAGTGCACTCTTTCACAGCCACACCTTATCTTTTGTGAGGAACAGAGTGAAACTTAAGGCTTTAATTGCTAAAAACCTTCCCGCTTTGTGGACACACTCATTGGACTTTGCTGTTTTTTTTGTCTGTTCCTCACACAAATCAACATTTGGCATGGGACATTTGTAATTTTTAAATAAACTATTGTGACTGCATGGCATGTTATGGGGTTTATATTGATTAGGATTAGGGATGGGGTTATTAGATATTCAAAATGTCTGAACAGTGTAATGCAAATAAACTACTGTATGAAATCTTATGCAAACCGCATGCCAATTAGGGCGGGGCGATATGGGAAAAATGTAATCTCTATCATTTTTTTCCCATGTTGATCCATAAAGATATACATTTCGATATATAAACAATGCTGCCAGCTTTAAAAGAGTATCCCAACTATGACCGAAGCCACAACAATTTGAGGGTTCATTAATTACATTTTAAAGTATAGTTTATTAACAAAAACAGATTACACATTTGGCCTTAAAAAATTAAGACAACTTACTGAAATAAATTAAAAACTAAAAGTTGTGACAAAAGATGGTAAATGAGAGTAAATGTGCAAAATGTAAACATAAAACATAATTTGTAAGTACAATTTGTAAGTCTGTCTACATTGTATGGCTTTAAGAGGTAAATTAAATGTGCAAAATGTAAACATAAAACTATACAACTAGAAACTGCACACAATTTGTCAAACTTTTACTTTTTTTTTTGTCAGGAAGACCAGTCTGTCAAAAGTGTCTGGCATTAAGATGTAGCAAATTAAATGTGCAAAATAAAACTATAACATAAAACTATACAATTTCTAGCCAGTGCACATAATGTGTAAAACGTTTAGGACATCTTTACAGATCGTTTTAATCTGCGCCTCATCGCTTTTCAAATAGCCAAACCACTTCCACATAACTGAATTTGTGCTAGATTTTTTGTCAACAATTTCATCATTTTTGGATAATAACTCGAGGTTAGCTTCACTTTCGTTGCTGCTTCCACTAATTTTTGTCGTCCTTGTGTCGAGTTTGCTTTGGAGAGGGCCATAGGAAATTGACTTCCTTGATGAGAATGTTAAAAGCTGCACACTGATTGGCTGTTGTTGCATATTCCTTCTGTGTGATTGGCTCCTATATTAATCCACATAGAGTGAAAATGCTTAGAGCTTAGCATCGTTATCAACATATATTTTATCGCGAATCGATATGATATTGTTTATCGGCACAGCCCTATGGAAAAATCATGACAATAAAATTCCCAGAGAGTACCTTTAGTGATGTGCAAGGCGTTTGACCATACTTTCATTTTTTGATGCCTCTGGAGTTAGAACACAATATTGGGAGTCTTTTCCTTTCACTGTTGCAAATGTGAATGCAAAAATGATATTTCTTACGGTCTCCCATTTATCTTTATGGAAGTTGACCCTTGTACGGTTTACATCCATATTCCAAACTTGGAAATGTCAAAAGGGTTCATTGTAGTAGCTAGGTTTTTCCAGCGAGTTGGTTACTGGCCCGCATCCAAAGAACCCTCCCAATTCTCTACTAGATATTCCAGATCCCAGAAATGGCTTTGGATCTAGAATAGTCCCTACTGTAATTTAAGTCTATGATAAATTTAGCATGTTTTATCAGCAGCCAGCTCTCTTCCAATAGTAATAACACAGTTAAAAGCACAGCATAAACAGTGTAAGTTACAACCCAAAGTTTACTACTAGAGTAATAAAATCACAGTCGGTACAATGATATGCCTCCATTGAGAGAGAATATGACGTGCGTCCCCACCACGCAGTGCCGAAAGGCCTTTTGTTGACTGAATACTTGGACAAATAGTGTCTGACTGGAAGTACTGACCCAAAACCAATCCCCATTCACAGCAACGCAGCTTGAAACTCTATAGACATGCAATTCAGAATGAGCTCCAGACAAAATACTTACATCTATTCAAGAAGTTATCGATGCTTTTGTTTTTCCTCAGGGCTGGAAAATCAAGGTCATAAACCAGAGCATCCAGACTGTCCTGGAAAATAAGAAAAAACAAACATTACTTCAATGAAACGTGAATCTGCATCGTCTGATCAGTAGCTGTGCTACATATTAGGTGTGTGCAATATGAAGATCTTTGATTGAGGATGATTAAAATGTCTCCATGATCTGCTTTTATATTTATATAAAAATGTTGTAGTATCAAGCAACAGTGTGCCTCCGTCTCAATATAATGTACAACACGACATAAAATCACTCATGGGACACTGCACTTATTCACAATCACAAAAGTACATTATTTGCATGTGCTTTAAAACCTTGCCGGTTAAAAACACTATTTCGTCTGTGCGCAGTTCTGGCATGCACTTCATAAGCACGTACACATGAAACACACACGCAAAAAGCCTGTCAAACCACGTCTGATTCGCTAATACTGTCATAAACGCACAAGGATTACATATAAACACAGTTGGTTATGTCTAAAGTGAAAGTAAACAATTGAAAGGAAAACGCATCTGAAGATATTAGATGCGTGCAGCTCTTAAAGTGACAGAACTAAACATGCTGCTGATTGTCATTAAAGTGACAGTTCACCAAAAAAAAATTACTCACTCACTTGTCCCAAACCTCTATTTTTTTTTTCTTGCGCCAAATGCAAAATAATACATTTTGAGAAATGTGGATAAGAGTACAGTAGCTGGTCCCCACTGACTTCGATAGTGGGAAAAAATAAATAAAATATTATGGAAGTAACTGGGGACCCAGAGTAAGCTATGTTCAACATGTTTTATGTTAAAAAAAAAAAAAAAAAGAATGAGTAAATGACAGAATTGTCATTTTTTGCTGATGGTAGGCTAATAAAACAAAACAAAAGAAAAATCACTCACAATAATTTCTGTATATAGTTTGTAGTGTATTATTTTTCTATTCGTTAATTCAATTTCTTGAAATACACCTACATAGCTAAATACACCACCTGTAAAGTTTGTTTTATTTGTATATTATGTGTATTTGTAACATGTAACTTTGTTCTTATTTTTAATAACAAAGATTAAAAAATAAAATATTTTTATCTTTGCCCAATTTGGCCTAAACATCTGCCATTCTTTTTATTTTATTTTATTTTATATTATATTATATTATATATATATATATTTATTTATATATTTATTTACCTTGTAAGGCTTTGGTTAGGCTTTTAGTAGACAATTTGCAAAATAGTAAAACCAACATGACAAAGAATTGTGATAAAATGGTGAATCGTGATATTTTGCCATATCGCCCCACCCCTACTTCATATAATCATTAATAATCATTTTTACACACTATGAAACAATATTCTTGCATGATCAGCAAGAAATGTACAACTTTACTGCAACCATCCAAACTAAAATGAATGAATTTGCAGTGCGGTCTCAAAAAATCCAGTGAAGGTGCTTTCAGTCTCTTAACATATTAGCATATTGTTAGCATATTGTAAGCATAGGGCTGGGCGATATATATCGATCGATATTATGCTGACAAGCTACGCAATATCGGATTCAGTTTCATGGGTGATTCATTGGGGTAGCTTTTCAGTGATCTACGGCTTTGTGAATAAACTGGCGCTCCATTTGAAAACAGGTGATGGAGATTTACCGCTAATCAAAGAACCGGCTTTACTGATATCATTAAATTCATCATGTTCAAAGCACAGCCACTCAAAGTATTAAAGCTAAAAATCTATGCATGTATATTAGGGCTGCAACAAACGATTATTTTGATAATCGATTAATCTAACGACTATTAGAACGATTAATCGACTAATCGTCGATTATTTTACTGGCTAATCAGTATATTTTAATTTTCAGTTTTTGCAATTAGTAAAAAATTATGTTATACATATTCTAACATAAATTAAGATCGCTTTAGCATATTTAGCATATTATGAAATTACAATTATTATACAATGAATTGGTAATACTTTGGTTCATTACTTAACATTAGTTAATATGAACTAAGAATGAACTTTTGCAGCATTTATTAGTCTTAGTTAATGGTCATTTCAACATTTACTAATGCATTTATAAAAATCACAAGTTGTTTTTTAACATTTGGTAAATGCACTGTGAACTAACATGAGCAAACAATGAACAGTTGCATTTTTATTAACCAACATTAAAAAAAAATGATTACATAAATGTAATAAATGTACTGTTCATTCACGTTAATTAATACATTAGCTAATGTTAACAAATGATACCTTATTGTAAAGTGTTACCAAATCATTATACAAATGGATATATTTGGCACACAAAATGAGATGACAGACAGAAAAACTGTCTTATACACTCCATTCTGCCTAACATCTCCTTTTGTGAGACATAAGGATAAGCAACATAATAAAGGTAAGTGATAAGAGGCTCTATTTTTTTTTGGATAAACAATTTTATTCAAAATATGTCTTAAAATACCTTATAGGGTTATAATAACCAAAACAGTTCCGAGCTAGATCAAGCTTTGATCTCTGTAAACCAAACTATCACTGTAATGAAAAAAAATTTAATTTTCCCCACTAATAAAAATATTTTCTCACTAGTCATCTACACTGGAGAGAGCTGCTTTATTAACAGGAAATCAAGTTGTAATTCTAACTGAAAGCGACAGGTTTTTCATGTTAAATACCGTAAAGCTGTTTGATTTAAGGCCATCTATTGCATAATGCACTATATGAATAAACATGATGTGAGCGGACATTACTGGAGTAAGTTAATGTTACTGAACTGCAGAGCTCCTGCAAACATCCACATCGTTGTAATCGGATGCATTTTTAACTGCTGCTTTCACACTGTTGTCAGTTTTCGTTGTTTACTTTGTTACTGAGAGGAAAGCGTGCAATACATTTACATATTCATAGAAACGACGCTTAGATTCAACTGCGTTTGCTCTGAAGCGCTCTCTTTTTCTCTTGAATCGCATTCTACAGTCTTGCGCTACACACTGGTCAAACCGCATTATTGCAGGCTCTTACATTAGGTCATGAGACCAGACGACTACTTGACAACAAAAATATTTGTTGACAATTTTTTATTGTCGACTTTGTCGATAATGTCGACTAATCGTTTCAGCCCTAATGTATCAAACATTGTCAGCTTTGCGCTGAAATGCATCAGATTATTTTTCATATGATAGTGAAAATAGTGACACAGCAAAAACAGATTTGTGATCAATTGCAAATGCAAATGCATTAAAAAAAAAGAACTGAAATGTGCATGTGAACAGAAAGCTGTCTGTCAGACAGTGTGGGAGAAGCAAACTGACTTCTCTTTCCTGGCTTATCATTGTTTTAACAATGCACAAGCTGACAATCAGTGTGTCACTCGCTTTGTAAAAAACAAACCAATCACTACTGACTTCACTAACATAGTAAGTGAACCTGAAGGAATAAATTAAACTAATGTGCCCTTTAACAGAGGGAGCTGAAGCCTGAGTGAGGTTGGTCTAAATTGAGGCTGAGGGTTTGACTGACCACAGTGCACTTGAATTAGACATTCAGGATTACAGTAGATTAAGATTAAGCCTGTTGATGTCATTTATGCCACTGCTAACCTGGTCAGATCAGTCTGGGTGTTTATACAGAACCAGTCAAAAGTCTGATAGTTATGATGCTGTTTTTTTATAGTTTTTGAAAGAAGCCTTTTATGCTCATTTATTTGATAAAAAAAATACAGTATAAACAGTAGAGCTGTTATCTTTATTTATTTATTTTTTTAAAGATATTAAAAAAAAATAATAATAATAATTATAATAATAATAATAATTAAGTAATCATTTTATTACTAAATATTAGTAATTCTGTGTCAAATCAACCAAATATATTTTTTTTTTATTTTGCAAATATCATACTATTTTACTATTTTATAGAGGGGGGTTTAAAATGGCAATTTTCACCTGAGATTCAGAGCCAAAATACAGTGGGGTAAAAATGACTTCAAAAAGATGGCAGCATTATAATGTTATTTTTACACAGAGATTGGTAGGACTGTAAGTAAAATCTGTTGACTTTAGCAATCTTAATGGCCTTTTAGATATTGAGTCTTAAACTTTCCTTTTGGCATCGTCATTTTTAAGGCCCTATATGGTTTGCTTCTAGAGATGACTCGAGTAAATAGTTAAAATGTGCACATTTTCAGTGGTCAAAAACCGTATGTGGGTTAATTTGGAGAAAAAAAAAAATGTCTGTAGAACAAATAATGTTGAAACTAGAAATGCATCTGGTTTCTTTGTCAAAACAACTGCACTGAACATACCAGTCTTAGTGCCATAAATATTCTTATTAAAGTTAAAATAGTATGATTTTAGATTCTAGTTCTTAATAAAAGCTTTTCTTTTTGAATCTTCAATTTAAGGCCCTGTGTGTTTTATAAAAGCCATTTTGATCCCCCTCTACAAAACAGTGCATTACTAATTAAACATTCATCCATGACATTTAATATTTTGCCTTTCGTCACTTTACATGTCTATCTTTCTTCAGAAAAAAATCTGGTTGAGTTGGCACGGAATGACCCTACTATTAAATTACTAAAATAAATAGATAAAATAATAACGGAGTGTCTATTTACACTAAGTGCAAATAGCCCGTCCTGTTGGCGGTGGCTATTTACACTAACTCCGCCCACCTATGTGTAATGGGGCTAGTCAACACTATAAAAGATGGCTGCCAGTCATCAGATCCAGTGGCGAAGTGGTTAAAGCGTGCGAATAAATCTTTTCGACACGGACGACCCGGGTTCAATTCCACCTTATAGCCATCTTTTTTCATCCTTTTTAAATCTCATATAATATCGGAAAGAGAATTGATTTTCAATAAAAATTAAGGAAATAATTGAAAATTGTAAAATAAAGTATCGGTTAGGGTTAGGGTAGGGCTGTAGTTCGGTCTTATTGTCCCACTAAGGCTGCATCCATTTAATAAATTGAATTAAAACGATAATTTACACTCAATGCATAATTACTGAATACTGTTTTAATATAATACAATAGTAATAATTGCATCTATTTGCAATAAGTATTATAAATAGCAGAAAATCCTTACGTGTAAATAGAACCCATTGCTATTTGCACCTAGTGTAAATAGCATCTCTCGCTAAGAAAATATGCTACTTTCACTCAGTGTAAATAGCCGCTGTCAAATAATAATAATAGTAAAAATTATGTTTACAATTACAATACTTATGGCTTAATTTCTTCATTTTCAAAATGCCACAACACACTGCCATGCTTCACTCCAAAACACACAGTGCATATATTTATTTAATTAAATACATTTAACATTCACACTTCGGTTGTATTATTTTAATTAACTGTGCGATCCCCATTGTCTTTTTTGTGCATTCTAAGCTATAGATTTTGTGTGGTTCCTCTTTGACTTCTAGTGTATAAATCTCCTCTTATTACTAGCTGTCATTAAAACAGTGACAAGAACAATTCAACGCCTCATTAAACTTTTTTAGGCAGTAAAGTATACTTATATGTGCTTGCGTGATAATGCAATGAGATTCGCAAAGTGAAAGGGACCCAACATTTGATTTTTGGATGAAGGTTATTTTTCATTAAAACATTTTTTTTGTTTGTTTTCATTAGACAGAAACGAAATCAAGCCTTTTCAAGGACAATTTTTAAAATGGAAGCACATTCTAAAATTTGGAAATGTAATCGTTAAAATCAATCTTTTTCCCAACTTTCCAACTCTGCAATAATAACAAACCTCCCCATTCAGTAATGTATGTTTGCATAACATCCTGCCACAGAGAATTCTGGACAGCCACAGTCGCATTCCGCAGCAGGACTGTACACGTCAGAGAGCTATTTTAAGAATGTGGCCAAACAAGCTCCCAACAAAGTGGAGGAAAAAACAGCCAAGACCACAGTCAGAAAGTGAAGAGGACCTTATTTTTAATTAACACCCTTCAGCAGCAATTGAGACGTTACTTAAAGACAAAAAAAATAAACAAAAGAAACAGAAAAAGGCAGAGCATACCAGAAGGAAAGCATGAAGACTGCGAACAGTTTCTAAAAACGGGCCAAAATCCAAGGCCATAATACAGAGAGTAAAAACAAACAGACCTAGTTTCCATTCTTTCCATTTTTAAATGTCTCTAGTAACCTCAGCAATTACAGATTTGTGTAGTGTTGTCAAAATGACCAAAATACTGACACTGTAATACAGTATACCGGTAATACAACTGACTCAATTCCGTACCCAATTAAAAGTGTCAGTTTTCAAAGTGTCCCATGTGTATGTGTAATCAAGACGGCCTAATCTCAAAAAGTGCTGATTACAGCATAATATTTATTTATATTTACTCCCGTCGCTTACAATACAGCCTTGAGCACATTAACGTAATGGCCACTCAGAGACGTTTAAATGAGTCAGTGAGCAGAAGAAATCTGCACAAAACGGTTTTGTTCAGCGTGAGCACACTGATTGAGTCACACTTTCATGCATCCTACTTTATAACCGATAAAACCTAGACAGATTGTAAATAAGAGATGCATTGCTGCATTGATTATAATGTGAGTTTTTACAAAAGTCCAGAACTCTATGAGCTCACAACAAAAACATAGATTATTGCTTTTTTAAAGGTATAATAATTATAGGGATATTCCAATGAAAAAATGACAATATCATTTACTCATTCTCAGGTTCCAAACCTGCATGAATGTCTTTCTTTTGCAGGACACAAAAGATGATATTTTGAAGAAATGCTGGTAACCACTTTTGCACTGTAAAAAAAACAACAACAACAACAACAACAACTTAAAGTGCTGCCTTAAAATGTTAAAGTTTAGCCAACATGAAATGTTAAGTTGTACTACAAGAAAACAGATATTTGAGTTGAGTAAACTTAAAATTTTAAGTTTAGTCAACATGAAATATTAGGTTGTACTACATGAAGAGAGATATTTGAGTTAAACAAACTTAATTTTAAATGTGGTCAACATGAAATGTTAAGTTGTACTACATGAAAACGTAGATATTGCAGTTGAATAAACTTAACATTTCATGCTGACTAAACTTAAATTTTTAAGTTGTACTACATAAAAATGTAGATATTTGGGTTGAGTAAACTTAAAATTTTAAGGTAGCACGTACACCAAGTTGAAACAAGTTGTTTTTTTTTTTACAGTGTGGTCCCTGTTGATTTCCATCGTATGGATAAAAATATGTTGGAAGTCAACGGGAGTTGAAATAGTTTGATTACCAACATTCTTCAAAATATATTCTATAGGGATGTGACCTCATGGCACAAGATCTGATGCGTCTCGTGACAACGTGATAGTACGTGCAGTGTTTACATTAGAGCTGCAAGATTAATTCTAAAAAGATTGTGATCTCTGTACGAACGCTAATGCAGAAGTACTAGAATAAAAGTTTATAGTTTGGGGATAAACACTTAAAGTCTCTAACAGCGATCAAAAAGAAATATAATGTTTATCCTCTTCCACCAGGAGGTGGCGACAACTGCACGTTTAAAAACGTATTTATCAATGAATCATTCATTCAGGAGATTCCAATAGTAAATTAAGTCTTTACTAATTAATTTGATCGAATATATTTAAAAAAAAAAAAAAAAAGACTTAAGCAATGAATGTGTCAGAATCACTAGTAAATTGTTATTTTGTTTAGATTTCTAATCTAATCTTTTTTTTTCTTCTTCAGATTCATGAGAGAATCGTGATCTCCAATTTTTTTTAAATAGTTTTTTTACTTTATCCAGAATCATGTAGCATAAGTTAACATGTTTATTACTGCATATAATTCACTAAAATAGAAGTTTAATTTTATAAAGTTCATATCAAAATGCACCTATATTTTTTGTTTTTCAGTTGAATAAAATACAATCTTCCCCAATATACATTTTTTTATTAAAAAAAAATTGTCTCGTCTCATTCTCGTGAACCCAGTCTTGTGTCTCGTCTCGTGGGATAAGTGTCTCGTCACACCCCTAATATTCTATCATTTAAAACAGAAGAAAATATGTCATTTAGATTTGGAATGACATGAGAGGAAAGGTCATTGCACACTCAGTCCGAATTTTTTTTTGCATGTGTCATTCTTTCCTATTAAAATGCTCGTTACGGATCTGAAAACACAGAAAATGTAACCTAATATGATTTTGTAAGACTGACAAAAGTTTCGGAGGAATTGTGTAAACTCGACTGACATAACGTGAGGTCGTATTCATGTTTTAACGTGCAAAAAAATTGGACTCGGTGTGCAATGACCATAAGGCTCTATGATTTCCGGAATGCGGAAAATGCAAATGGAATCGTGGAATCCAGTCATGAAAATGGAAATTACTGTTTAAACACGGAATGTCACACAATTTGCCAACTTTTTGGACGGATAAATTAAAAGTATGTACACTGAAATCAAAACGTGATATGGATTAGTGTCTGTGAATGTTAAGCTGCAAAAAGACTATTTAAATATGAATCCTGCATGTTCTGTGCATCTCTGTGTGAATGAATGGTGCAGTGTTTCCTTTCCTACACACATAATGAATTGCTCGCCGTGTTTTTAGCCTCTGCCGCCTCTATATGAGTCAAGAGCACATACACCTCTAGATAAACTGTACTGAGAGTCACTTCATTAACATTTTACAGTTTCTTTTAAAAAAATAAAAAAATTGTATTATATACAAACAGAAAACCTCACAGCAACCTGTCAAATAAAAGTTAGTTTAACTTGAAGAAACTGTGACTGAAATATATTACTTAATGTAATTATACTGAAGTACTACTACTATACTAATAGATTTTTTTAAATAAAAATACACAATATTTTTTTATTAATACAGAATATTTTTAAGGAATATTTATAATAATTTTTAAGGAATATATATAAAATGTACCAGAATTTATTTAGCGGAAAAATGAACATATACAACACTAAAAAAACTGAAGTTTTTGATTACAATTTGAATTAAGAAAAAAGCATTTCACAGGGCCTTAGAAATGTAATTTTTGTTAAACTTTTAATAAATTACTGTTAAATTGTTTAAGTTTAATGATTTCAAATTGTTAGCAATGCTTTTTAATTAATAACATTTTATTTAACCTTTAAAAAAAAAAATTCTAGAAAAAATTAAATGGGGAAAAAAAACTGAATTCAGAAAAAAAAAAAAAAAATGGGAAAAATAAAACAGAATTTAGGGGGGAAAAAAAAAGAAAAGAGAATTCATTGGGCCCTACATGTGGGTGTGTAAATGATAGAATTTTCATCCTTTAAATGCTATTCTTCCACTACAAAAAATAAAAATATATCAAATAAAAATAAAATTAAAGGTTGTTTACATTAAACAACAACAGAAGTTGAAACATGGCTCATCTCATCGCTCTAATAAACACAGGCTAGGAACTGCGCGTTTACATTGCTTATGATATTTCCTCACAAACATGCATCTGATTCTCTCCCAGTGTGAGAAAATATTCATTTTCAAGCATAATTAAAGTCACCATGAAATCAAAATTGGCAATTCTGTTTCTGGAGGTTTCTGTGTGTGTAATCAGAGACAGAAGTTAGAAATGTAAAAGGTGAAGTATTAGGTAATAATGATGTAGGCCTGCTTAGTTATCCTTTATTATTATCCTAGTATTTGACTAAAGTGTCACCTGTAGTGCAGACACTGTGGGACGCCATTTGAACAGTGTGTGTTTATTTAACCTGTACCAATTGGTTTATGTTTTGACACATCTGAGAATGCACTTCCTTCACACACAACTTAATATGAGAGAGAGAGAGAGAGAGAGAGAGAGAGAGAGAGAGATATTTGTGCTGAATCACACTCGATGATTTTGCAGCTTTTTCAAATAACTTAAATGATCTAATGAATGAGTTAAAATGAGCTAATACAACACAAATCTTCAACACTTTTCCTAACCCTTAATTGCATTATTTTCAATCAACTTTAGTTGGTAAAATAAATAATTTTGTAAAATGTAATAATTTTGTGTTGGTACAACATGAATGATTTCTGTTGACATAACTGGACAGTGGATCTAGCTCACAGCATGCTTTCCATGAAGTGTTATTAAAGTGATGTTTATATACTCTTGTAGTACCTCATAAAAATCATGGCCCAAGAACTGGACTGTTTACAGTGCTCTCTTGAACACCTGAAATTATACACTGTGTGCATAATTATTAGGCACGTTGATATTCTTGTCATATTATTTTTTCCCAAGCACATGACAAATTCCAAACCACATCAATCTTAATAACTACTATTAATTTTGAATTTAATTATTTATAAGTGAAGAAAAAAAAAAAAAAAAAAAAAAAGTATTTGTCCATGAAGGCTGGAAGTGAAAACTAAAGTGTGCAAAATTATTAGGCACATTTTCTTTTACAGATAAAATGAGCCAGAAAAGAGACTTAACTCAGACTGAAAAGACAAAATATTAAATCCCCCTGAAAAGGATGTAATACTAGAATTTGCAAAGTTAAGGCATGACCATTGGACAGTGAAATGCTCGTTGGATCTGCATAGTCAGAAAAAAACAGGTGGAGAAGAAAAGACACAAAATGAATTAAGAATTAAGGCGAAGAATTAGGTGTGAAACCATCAGGAACCATTTGGTCTCCAGCGCCACCATTTTCCAGAACTGCAACCTACCTGGAGACTCCAGAAGTGCAATGTGTCAGGTTCTCAGAGAGTTTGCTTGGGTAAAAAAAAATCCTAAAAAATTACCCTCACTTATTAAGAATAACATGCTAATAAGTGTTAAATGGCAAATCTGCAGCTTTGAACGATTCAGAGAGTCAGTGAACTAAAGCCATTTGCTTCCTTACTGAATGAATGATTTCAGTTTTAAATCTAATCACTTAATTTTGCCATCATTTATTGGTTTTTTAAGTATATATGACCCTTGACCACAAAACCAGTCATAAGGGTAATTTTTTTTTTTTTTTTCAAATTTAGATTTATACATGTATTCCATTGATGTATGGTTTGTAAGGATAGGACAATATTTGGTCGACATAGAACTATTTGAAAATCTGGAATCTTAGGGTGCAAAAAAAATTTAAATTACACATTTAAAGTTGAAAATGAAGATCTTAGCAATGCATATTACTAATCAGAAATTTTTGAAAGTTTTGATACATTTACGGTAGGAAATTTGCAAAATATATTCATGGAACATGATCTTTACTTAATATCCTAATGATTTTTGGCACAAAAGAAAAATGTAGCATTTTGACCCATACAGTGTATTTTTGGCCATTGCTAAAAAATATACCAGTGCTACTTAAGACTACTTAAGGTTTTATGATCCAGGGTCACATTAACGATAACCGGTTTGAGGATAAATCATGATAAAATTCTCCACGGTTAGTATTACCGTTTCATATTTTAATTATCATGAAAACCGTATTTGAAAATAGTGTTCTTAATCGCAGTGCTGCTTTGTCCACGGAGTTTACGGAAACAACTTTGCTGTTCCATAAGTGCCGCCTAGTGGCAGAGAGTGGATTTACATTGACTTACAATTACGTTCAGCCTGTTTGCAGTTTTTGTCTAGCTAAAGCGGACCAAATTTGCATGCCCTGCTGTTAACTGATCGTTTGATGAAAAACAAGCAAATGTGGATTCTACACATTTAAACAATTCAGATAATACATCTAGAATTATTTAGATAAAATACATACAATCATTTATTGATTTGACGTAACCATTTTCTTTATTTAAAGGCTGACATTTCTTATTAAAGAAATGTGAGGTTTACCATTTTATAAAACCTTTTCAAAGCTTTATTTGAACATTTCGAACATGTTATTAGATAACTGGTTAAAAGAGAACTGTTGTCAGTCATGCTGTAATTTAAAATCTCATTGGTAATGTTATTGTTTTAGTGTTTGTGCAAACAACAGTCATTTTATATGTTGTTTGTTGATTTTAAATATAAAACTTGGTGAAACAATTTATGTGTTTCACCAAGTACTTTTTAAACATTTCCAGCACATTTTAACAATACCGTGATATTACTGATAACCGCGATCATTTTTGTCACTATAATCGTGATAAGAAATTTTCATACCGTTACATTCCTAGTCACATATGAATAATACACTTAATAGAATGTTAAGAATATGAAATAAAAGATGCCTCTATAAAAGGTAAAAATTCATGTGTAAATCAGTTTAAAAGGGGAAATTGTAACCTTTAAATTTTGTGGGGAAACTCTGAAGAATGTTAAATTCCCTGTCTTCCCATTTCAGTTGAAATTATGTCAACACATACAATAACGCTTTGTGTTTTAAAGCACTTAAGTTGACCTTTGATAAAGTTTGCATAAAAACTATTGTATAAAGTGCTAAATAAATAAAGGTGCCCTGACTTGCGTGCATATGTAGAAATCCCAGAAAACACAGTTCTCATTGAGCTGAACATATTTCAAGCTCACAGTTATATGATTCAGTCAACAGGCAGTCAACCATTTTAGATTTTGTATAAAAGTGAATGAGGTGAACGTCCTAGGGAGGAGCATTTAAAAAAATACTCCTCCTCTTAGTCACCAAACTTGGTGAGCATGATGCCAAAACATTGAAGATGCTAAATTGCGAATTGATAATACAGTGTGTGGTGACTACAGGTAAAAATAAGGAACAAACAATGGTTGTTGAGTACGGTTCTATAACCAGCTCAATGTAATATTTTCCTAAAAAAATATGGAAAAATGGTCAAGTAACCTCCATTAGATGACTTACTAATTTTGACGACATGGTAATCATAAATGTTTTTTAAACCTTTAGGGGAAAATCTGTAGAAGCACTTTCCAGCATGTCTCTGTAGTAAAGTGCAAGTGTCCTGAGGGAAGTGCCCCTCATTTCCTATTGCCACCTCACACCCAAGAGAAACCAAATTCACCTCTCAAATAGGAGGGTGAAAAACAGTGAGAAACCTGTCAGTGAGAAACAGAAGTGGGATCTCCATCAATGGACTCTCTGTTCTATCAGTGACAAAAATATGACGCTTATATTAAAGACTTAGCATTAGCTTTAGGTAAGGAAGTGACTTGCATAACCACAAGTGACCACAACATCTAGTCGCTAAAGGGCAATTTATACCTCTGTGTAATTATAGAAAATACAACTACGATTTGCATCTACACAGACCACAAGAGCTGAGAATGGTCCACTTTCACCCTCCCCCAGGATGAGAAAGAAGATATTCCTGATAGTTTTGCATACAATGGTGATAAATGTAATAAAGCGTGACTGCTTGAAACGCGATGCGGAAAAAGGAATGTATTATTTAACACGAATGTCACAGAATTTGTCAAAGTTTGGAAGAATTAATCAAAAGTATGTCATCAAATTAAATCAAATCATGATATGAACTAGTATGTGTAAATATTAAGCTGCAAAAAGACTATTTAAATATGAATCCTGGATGTTGTGCGTGTCTCTGTGTTTATGAATGGCGCAGACGCACGTGTTCATTTACTACATACTTACGCATATGTGATGCTCGCAGTAATTTCAGCATCTGGCGTCTCAATAAATGAGGACATAAATACATGAACAATATCTCCAGAAGTGCTCTGAGAGTTAGTTCATTCACATTTTTAACCGTTCCATTGAGTAAAATTTATTGTTAGCTTCCAGTCGCAGTTGTATCCAGGTATGTGTATCAGTTACAGGTATTTACGGCAACCGTCAAACTGTCAAACGTCAAAATAAAAGTTCGGTTCAACTTGAAGATGACAGAAATATATTTTTAATATTTAGAATGTACGTAATACTACTACTGTTGAAAAATTAATAAAACGTTATTTTTTAAAGAAATAATTACACAATATTTCTTACATGTTTTAATTTTAATAGTAAATCCCCTTTACCTGCCAAAATAATTACGTTTAATTTTCATTAATTCAATTTTTTTTTTAACGCTTTCTGTTAATATAAATACATAACACAGAATTTCTGGGTGAATAAAAAAAATAAATTTAAAAAAAAATTTAAAAAAATCACAAGGCTATTGTGAGAATAAATAAAAGTTGCTATGCATTCAAATAATTAGTATGCTAAAACCAGAATTTGGTAACAATAACATGCAATATTCACAGGGCCATGAACATGTCATCGTTGTTAAACCCAGGGTTCCCACTCTAAGCCAAATGTCAAATTCCCTGACTTTTCCCTGACTTTCACTGACTAAAAAGCTGGATTTCCATGACCTATAATGAACGGATCCATCCATTTGCAAGCTTTATTTACTTGTTCACAGATGTTTTTAGTAAAAAAAAGATAAAGATAAAAATAAAACTTGCAATTCTGACTTTTTTTCTCAGAATTGTCAGATATAAACTTGCAATTGTGAGTTATAAAGACCATTTGAGGAGAAAAAATACTGATATGTTCACAGAATTGCGAGTTCATATCATGCAATTCTGACTTGATTTCTCAGAATTGCGAGTTTATATCTCACAACTGTGAGAAAAAAAAAACTGAATTGTGAGTTTGTATCATGCAATTGTGAGAATAAAATAGGTAGAGATAAGTCGCAATAATTTTTTTAGTTTTTATTCAGTGGTGGAAACAGGCTTCTATAGAAAACACACACTCACTACGTTTTTTGTTGTTTTTACCTGTTAAATGCACTTTGATATTTTTCTGTACTATTTCTATTATTTCTGCACTATTTCTACAGAAAGAATTTATGTTTTTTTTTTTAATTCATGGGTTTAGATGCTCTGAAGAATTTTCTGTCTGTAATCGTTCAAAAAAGTTAATCATTCAGTCATTTCTTCGCATTTAGTGTTTGCTTTTCTATCATCTACTTTTAACACCCAGTCCTTGAAGTGGTCATTCTGTAGCCAAAGCTCTTCAAATTGACATTTTCCCAGCATAAAAATAGGCAAAACATGTGAAAATTGCAATAAAAAAAAAAAAATAAAAAAAATACGGTATAGAAAAATTACATTTTGATAAATGGAAACCCCTGATATTATAAAAAATCCCTGATATTCCATGACTTGGACCAAAAAAAAATATAAAATTCCCTGACTTTCAATGACTGGAATAGACTTTTTAAAATTCCATGATATTCCAGAAATTCCATGACCTGTGGGAACCCTGTAAACCTTTAATAAATTGATGTTAAATTGTATAAGTTTCATGATTGTATTTAATTAGACATGATTTTAATTGAACGATTTTATTTAACCATTACAAAGGAGTCCAGAAAAATTACACACGGAATTTGGAAAAAAATAAAATGGATTTCATAGGCCCTACTTCTGATACAAGGTTGATTATACTAGAGTTTCACTATTTTGTAGAAAGTAAATGTTTGGAATAGGCAACTAAACAAAATAACACTAACAACTAGACAGACCCACCAGTTTTTCGCAATTGCTGAATCCAACGCAAAAATCAGCAACATGTCACTTTTTTTTGCGATCTTGCATAATTTGCTATTTTACCGCAAAATAATCACAAAAATGAAGGTCTCTCAAAACAAAATATTATAAAATGTATATAAAAAAAACAATTATGAATTATTAACTGAAAAATAGTACCATATGGATCAGGTCACAACCCCACCGTTCGGCTTGTGATTCGCAGATTAATTTGCCAAATTACACATTCAAACTATTTAGAACCACAAGCGAATTAAAAACTCAATTTGTTACTTCCGCGCTGTTCTCGCACACACCCAAAGCGCGGTTATGTCACAATATTGGAAGTATTTCTGATTTAAACCATGAAGGTGAGCCAATGGATGCCAGTGAGCGTCTTATCTTCAGTCAATTCACTATACAAAAAGTGAAAGTAAAAAACTGACAGAGATTTCTAACGCTGCATTCACGGCACATGTTCTCTCAGAGACTAATCTAATTCAACATGTGATGATATAACTGTCTAATAGTCTTAATTTTAATTTCAGGCCTATAATCCTTATAGTTTTTATCTACCTTTATATTGTACTTATTTGTTCTGTTGTCATTTGTTTCTTAGCTAAATAAACAAACGTCATACATTTTGTTTGTTCTCTGTGTCACGTAAGACTATTGTGAATCTAACATAATATGATCTGGTAAATGCGCTATCATAATTATTAAAAGAAAATATCGCAAAATTTGGGCCAATTTTTGGAAATTACCACCACATAATCAGACATTTTGATCGCAAAATTCACGAAAAAAGCGAAATCCTGGAGGGACTGACTAGAGGTTCTGACAAAAATGTTAATAAAACATCTGACTTTTTCCCCCCAAAATTGGGATTGCATGATATAAACTCGCAATTGCAAGTTAAGTCAGAATTGTGAGAACATGTGTGACCCTGGACCACAAAACCAGTCATAAGTCACTGGGGTATATTTGTACCAATAGACAAATACATTGTGTGGATCAAAATTATTGATTTTAATTTTATGCCAAAAATCATTATGATATTAGGTAAAGATCATGTTCCATGAAGAGATTTAGTAAATTTCCTACTGTAAATAAATCAAACCTTAAATTCTTCAGATTCCACATTTTCAAATAGCTGTATATGGGCCCAATATTGTCATATCATTCGTTTACCCCTCCCAAAATTGAACTTTATTCAAAATTGGACTTTATGACTTGCAATTGTGTGTTTCTCTCTCAATTCTGAGAAGAAATAAATGCTAAATTGCGAGATAAAAACTCGCATTTGCAAGAAAAAAAAAGTCTGAATTGTGTTTTTATCTCGCAATTCTGAGAAAAAAATCTGAATTTGTAGTTTGTGTCACACTTGCGAGATAAAAAGTCACATAACATTTTTTATTTTTTTATTCAGTGTTGCCAACTAACTTCCATATAAAAAAACTTCACCTGCTTCATTGCTGGATGAATCAGTGTTTTTCAACAAATCTCATGAAAGAATAATTCAATGACAAATAAATTCAAAACAGCCACTTGTTGCCACCTACTGGCATAATGATGTAATCAATGCAATCTTTACATGATGCATCAAGTCACTTTCAAAAGGTGATTTTGATTGCTACTGTAGACATCAGTGTTTATATCCCAACAATACTTGTTACTATGTCTGTAACAGACATAACAATACAGTGTGAATGAAAAGACTGAGGAGTTGTTTCATATCTATACATGACAGCTGCTCTCTCTTGTGTTTAAAGAGATTTGGGGATTGTGGTCTGGGAGTTCTCGAATTTAAATCTGATACGTTTTTGCCGTTGCATGTATTTGTGAGAACCACTGATGATTTTGGTTTACTGAAACTGAAAACTGGATTAGAAGCCATTGTTGTGTCTTTCCTCCCTCCACTGCACAGCTTACCACGTCCTTCCTCGCAGTTTTCAAAACGGAGAACTAATCACTGCTGAAATAAGGGCTTTCGGGGCCTTTAAGGCGGAAGATAGGCCAAACACTGTTGTGACGGTTTGCCAGAGGAGATCCTGCATGTCCAAGTAGATGAGGAACACAGGAACTTTGAAGGAAGGAACTAAGATCAGTTATTAACGAGAGCAAAGCCCTGACAACCACTATACAGTATTAGCACAGTATTACACTAACATTGTAGTAATGCTTAATTAGTGGACGTTTACACAGGAAGCTAAACGCAAATGGAACAAAAATTGGTAGTTTCATACTGACAAGCACAAGAAAAACCTACTTTTAGAGTGGATGGTAAAAGATTTCGAAGCAATCTTTTCACGAGAGTAGAAAGAAACCATTTCGCTTCACCTAGCTGCCATAAAAATCTCGTCTAAACAATTTCAGCAGTCTCAGATACATTGCACGCATTAGCTGTGCTTCGCTGCACACGTGCTGGTGACAGCATCACAGCTGAGAGTCTCAACACGAATTCTTATGCAATCCTGCATCCTTGTGTACTCATATAACGTCATCACCATCCACAGAAGTTCAGTTACAATAGTGGAGAACGCCAAGACAGAGGACATGTGAAATTACCCGGATGCACTAAATACAGACATTTGATGGAACCTCAAGAGTTCGCTCTTTCATGGTAGTTTGGCAAGACCAGTCTTTGTGAGAATCAAAGACCATACTTTGCTTTCCTTGAATCTGCCTTAAGAAACTGCCTTACTCGCCTCTCAATCACCTACTACTTGAGCAAGAACCAACAAAACCACAGAAGGGAGTTTCTCTCGTAATTACGTGACATAAAGCATGAGAAAGCCCGGAAGTCTTTATTCAGTTAACACAACCTCAGGGCGAGGAAACAAATCTAGTGGTGTAAAGGAAGTGCCACGCTTTGTCATTTGCAACCAATTTCAATGTACAAACTCTTTTAGATTAGCATTACAACCTAATTATCAACTGGATATTACAGTACAAACTGGAGATTTACATGAATCATTAAACAACTCAGAATGAAATTACCATATAAGGCTTGAACAGAAGTCTTTTCCAGAAGTGACACGTGACTCATAGGACAACTAAAGCACTAATCCAAATCTGTTGTGTGGGATAGGCCTGGTCTAAGGAGTATAAGGACTTGTTGAGCTACTGAAGATAGTTGCCCCTTTCTCTGAAACAGGAGCCGGTTACATAACTATAGCCACTGTATCTTAAATTCTGTCATCGTTTATTCATCCTCAAGTTTGTTGTTCTCTGTTGAACACAAAAGAAGATATTTTGAAAAATGTTGGAAGCTAAATAGTTCACGGTACCCGCTGACTTTCACAGTAATTTCTTTCTACACCAAGGAAATCAATGGCTACCGTCAACTGTTTGTTTTCTAACATTTTTCCAAAATGTTCTTGTGCATTCAACAGCAGAAAGATATTCATACAGGTTTGGAAAAATGTGAGGGGGAGTGAATGATGACAATCTTCATTTCTGAGTCAACAATGCTTTTTGTACATCAAAAGAATAAAGCATTTTTTTATGTTTTTAATGCATTTAAACTACTGTGTGCATAAAAACTGAAAAAAAAAAAATTATATATATATATATATATATATATATACCTAACAGTTTTATGTTTTTAGGTATGATATTAACAGGTTAAACCATTAAACAACAGTAAGAATTCTAACAGACTGATACAATCAGTTAAATTGTTTAAAAAGTAATTTTATTATTTTGTAGAGTAACTTTTCAAAATATTTTGCTTCATGTTTAAAAACACGCTACACACATAAAATTGCATTTTTGAGAGGAAAAAAAAAAGACTTATGTATAAGTCACATTTTATTATTACATTCAGAAATAGGTCTAATGTAAATTACCAGTAAATAAAGTGAAATGTAAACAAAGTCTTGTTTCAAACTAAACTCAGGTCATTCCCATTACGGCATTATTCAAATTGTAAAGTATTTAAACAGTGAGGTAGCATAAAAAATAGGTGATTTTTTACTGCCTTTAACTAATGCAGATGCTCATCATTTATGCTTAAAGAAAAGGTCATTGTATTAAAATCAACTACAGAGTATTTCAAAATGTTTGCAGACCATACATGACCTTATTATCTCACTAGTGAGCACAAGTCCTCCACAAAAGAACAACATGAACAAAAAAGGGTGTGTGTTTATTCACACACTTACTGTTCTGGTCCACACCAGTTGTGATAGGGTCATAGTACTTTTTTTTTTTGTTTTGTTACATACCAGTCAAAAGTTTTTGAACAGTAAGAATTTTAATGTTTTTTTTTTAAAGAATTCTCTTCTGCTCGCCAAGCTTGTATTTATTTGATCCGAAATACAGCAAAGACAGTAATATTGTGAAATATTTTTACTATTTAAAATAACTGCTTACTATTTGAAAATATTTTAAAATGTAACTTATTCCTGTGATCAAAACTATAATTTTCAGCATCATTGTAAATCAGCAAATCAGAATATTTCAACATTTTAGTGTTTTTGCCGTACATTGGGTCAAATAACTGCAGGTATGGTGAGCAGAAAAGACTTTTAAAAACAATGATTCAGATTTTTCATAAACTGATTTTTCCATACATTAAATGGTCCATTTAATTATCATGATGTGTTTATTTTTCTTTGATCTCTAAGTCTGGGATCAAGTCCTGCTGTTCTTAATTTACCAAGTTTGTTTCCAAACTGCAAATCTTTATCTCAAATCACAAGAATATATAAAGCACTGCACTGTAACATACATTCACTCGGGGGCCCCCTGTGGGCTCCAAGACAAGAGGTTTTTTGATTAGCGGGGGGTTTTATTAAGAGGTGGGTAGAGCGGCCGCAGGATGCTGGAGGGAGGGGTGAGCAAAAGACTTCATTCATTGATCAGCGACAGCTTCTGAAGGGCAAAAACAACACTCTGGTGTTCAGAGGCCCGGGAGCTCGTCTCCAAAAATCATTACTATTCATCTTCCAACTAAGCACGTGAAAAGGGCCCTGTTATCACAACAGCTAGCATGCTTGGTTGATACTGTTCAATGCCTGTAGCTCTGGATGTTTCTCAATTCTAAGAATGCAAAGAACATATCTAAAAAGAAAATCAGTTTTCAGGTCAATCAACACAACAGAAGATAGAAACTCATACAGGTAGATATTTAGGCCAAATTGGGCAAAGAAAAAAAAATCAGGTTGTAATACTGTCATTAAAAAAAATAACAAAGATAGGCTACATGTTACAAATACACATAATAATACAAACAAAACAAACTTTAATTCTCAGGTAGAGTAGGTGTATTTACCCCAAAATGACAATTCTGCTATCATTTCCTCACTCTTGATTTTACATAAAACATGTTGAACATAAAACCTATTTTGAAGAATGTGGGTAACCAAACAGTTGCTGGGTCCCCAGTTACTTCCAAAGAATTTTATTTATTTTCTCCAACTATCAAAGTAAATGGGGACCACATTCTTCAAACTTCATTATTTTGTGTTTAGCACAAGAAAAAAAAAATTGAGATAAGGGACCACAAGTGAGTATTTTTTTTGGTGAGCTGTTCCTTTAAATGACAATCGGCAGCATGTTTAGTTGCTTTTAAAGCTGCATGCATCTAATATCTATAGATACGCATCCGTTTTTAAACGGTTTACTTTCGCTTTATACATAACTAACTGTGTTCATATGTAATCCTTGTGTATTTTTCACAGTATTAGCGAATCAGACATGAAAGATAGCCTAGTCCAGTAATCAGAAATAAAGTTATTTACCGGCAAGGTTTTAAAGCACATGCAAATGTACTTTTGTGATTGTGAATAAGTGCAGTGTCCGCTGTTTATTATTTATGAATTAGATTATAAACTTGTCCATTTCATTCTTTGCTTCTGAATGGATGTGATTGACTGAGCAGACTGTGTGCGTTTGTGTGCTGCGGCGGTTCACGTGACACAAGATGAAACCAGACTTCTTTTGCCTCAATGGAAAGCATATCTACACAGTTTGAATCGTTCCTTATCCTCTGTATAGTGCACTAACTGCCATTCATTCACCATACAAAAATACCAATTCTGTGAACAAGTGAATGATTTCAGCGGCAGCTTCAGCATTTATAGCCATTTAAAGTGTAGGGGGTGGGACTTTTCAGATTCTAGAGAGCATTTGATTGGACAGCAAATTTGATGAGAAGCTGAAATGCAGAGTGATGTCATCAAAATCATAGATCCATATTGGCTGAAGTAGGAATGCTTATTTTTGTATGCAAATTTTCTCATTGTTTTGAATCACACTACCTTTACAGATAACCTTAAGGCTAACATATTAATACTGAAAGCCAAAAATGTCCATTCTCCATGGCAACTTTAATACCATTATCCGAGTACATTAGTACTCAGTACAAACCTGGTAAAATTAAGTGACAGACAGCATAGGAAAGCTCTGTTTTTCCCTCCAGATGGACCAGCATGTGAAAACTACGAATTGAATTTCTGCATTAGATGCATTTTAATTAAGTCCATATGAATCCGCACAACACACACACAAAAGCTTCTGTTTACTACATGGGTGCACTATTGTGTGTGTTGATCAGTGTATGAAAGTAAATGACGTCTAAATTAAATCTGTTAATCGTGCAAGGATTATCTCTCATATCTCTCTTCACAAGACTTGGATTAAACCGTTCAATTCATATTCATTCACAGTTTATTTAACCATGCCTTTATGACCCCTTTGGATCTTTTCACTTTTGGTTACCTGGCCCTGAAGGATGAGGAAATGATGGCAAATCTCAACCACTTCTTTAATGCAATTCAAACAACTTTTGAATGAATAATTCCAAAAGAATTCAGTAATTTTGTGTGGCGTCAATTCTATTCAGTAAGCGAGGCTTTCTCGCTTTGCACGTGTGAGAAAAACAAACAGATTCCTCTTAGCCAAGTGACGGTGAGTCTGGAACTTACACAGTAGAGTTTACGGTACATCAAATACTCATCCATTGATATTAGTTGGAATAGTATGCTCACTGCACCACACAGAAACACAGAGAGTGAATCCCTCAAACGCTCAGTCAAAGTGTTTAAGAGACTCAAGCACAGGCCTGCTCTCATTAGCATATTCAGAAATGCCTGCTTTCCAAATAAGATTTTAAAATATAGGGTACATTTCATGTCCGTTGATGATAATTATATTTCTTCTAACAATTTTACTCAAAAATATCATATTTAATGCATTCAGCGAATACATACCATAATCTAAAACATGGTTTTTGTGTACCCTGTTTTTCAGTGTTCGAAATTATTCGAAATAGTAAATAAATGTTAGTTAAGATTATTAAATATAAAGTATTAAATGTATTTCTACAATCCAAATACTTTTTGACAGATTGAATTTGAATTACATTTTCATTCAAATATGAAAATATTTCACTCATGCCCACAACTGTGTTTATAACACCTAAAAAAATAAAAATGGTTTATCAGAAAACCATGTGACTATGTTTTTCTTTCTTCTGCAGCCAACACATTATGTAAACATCCACTTCATTTTTTTTTCTATATCTGATGTCCAGTAAGCTCTTTTCAAGGAGTATGTGTCACCCTGGACCACAAAAACAGTCATAAGTAGCACGGGTATATTGGTAGCAATAGCCAAAAATACATTGTACGGGTCAACATTATTGTATATTTTATTTTATGCCAAAAATCATTAGGATTTTAGGTAAAGATCATGTTCCATGAAGGTATTTTATACATTTCCTACCATAAATACAGCAAAATTATTGATTAGTAATTTGCATTGCTTAGAACTTCATTTGGACAACAATAAAGGTGATTTTCTCAATATTTTTTGGCACCCTCAGATTTTAGATTTTCAAATAGTTGTATCTCAGCCAAATATTGTCCTAGCAACCACACATCAATGAAAAGTTTATTTATTCAACTTTCAGAAGATGTTTATAGGGCCCTATGAAGTCCATTTTATTTTTTTCCAAATTATGTTTTATGTTTTTCCAAATTCCGTTTTTTCCCTTGTTTACATTTTTCTGGGTTTCGTTTTTTTTCTGTTTAAAATTTTCTGGACTCCTTTTTAATGGTTAAATAAAACCTTATTAAATAAAAAAAGCATGTCTAATTAATTAAAATCATGAAACTTATACAATTTAACATTAATATATTAAAGGTTTAACAAAAATGAAATGTTTAGGGCCCTATGACTTTCTGTTTTATTGCGTCCCATGTATAAATCTCATTTTCAAAAAACACATATTACATATTAATTGTCTGCCAACCATATTGTGTACATTGTTATGATTTGCAATATTTTTTGAATTTTAATCAAGATAAATATTAATTTGAGGTTAACCTGATTAGGAAAGGCTGGCCCGACAAAGCCTGCCATTGAAATTGAACACTTCTTTCCTGATGTGAAATGTACCCTAAATTAAAGCATGACTCATATAGGTCCAATTCTCTGAAACAGGCTTAAAATCACCAACATCTGAACTCACAAAAAAAAAGTAGGTTCAGTGCCACAAAATCAGAATTAGGTCAGCGTGCGGTGAGAAATGTTGTTGAAAATGTAATTTCTGACACGTTCCTCCAGGAATGTAAAGTCAGAGGAAAATATAACATAAGCTGGAAATACTGATGCCGCTCAGAGCCCAGAGCAGCCTCATGGCAGAGGCGTCCGGCCAGAGGAAAGAATCAGCCCCAGCGCACCACAAGAAACTGTCGTGAGCTTCCCAAGCACAAAGTGGGTTTGATCGGCCAGTTGCCCTGAGGTGCACGCAGTTCTAGACTCTCTGAAACACTGAAGCTTCATTAGACATGTCATATCTCGAACTATCGCTGTAATGGGAAGTATTAGAGGCGGATACGGGGACAGGTGAGGCGATACGCATGGAAAAGACGGGTAAGAACAGGCCAGAGGTGAAAGCTTCAGATGAATAAAACAAAAGTACCTCTACTCTTTCCTATTTGCTCTTTGTGAGAGCAAACACAAGGCTTAGGCCTTTACAAACGCTGTGTGTAACTGAAAGGCATTTAATTGTATCTATAACCGGTGTCATTTAACTCACAGCCGTTTTAAGGAGATCTTTTTATGAAAGCCATAACAATGGATTACCATTTATTCACTGCTTAGAAGTTTGTGGTGGTTGGAATACTATACTTAACACTACACATAAGAGATATCTCACCCCAAAATTAAAAATCTCTCATCATTTACTCAATCTTAAATGGTTAGTTCAGCCAAAAATGAAAATTAGCCCATGATTTACTCATCCTCCAGGCATCCTAGGTGTATATGACTTCCTTCTTTCAGACGAATCCAATCGGAGATATATTAAAAATAATCCTTGCACCTCCATGCTTTAAAATGGCATGGAGAACGCAAACGCACAAGTGGAGAGATTAAAACAAAACAACGGTCACAAATTAGAAGTTCAATACGATGATTTGTAAAGGAAAATGTTGGAGGATTTCGATATAAAACAAGAAGGGACTGGTTTTCCTTTGCTAAAGTAAGGAAACTTTGCTTCCTTTGCTCCTGTAAACAAACACTGGTTTTCACAAGACTCACTGGCGCACATGCAACGCCTGAAGCTGCTTTAAAGCTAGATTAAAGGGAATATTACATTTTAAATATGGATCTTGTTCTTACAAAAATGCACCAATTCGCTACAGGAGGCCTTTATTCAGTCAGCTTTGTGGACACTAGTGCTAAATTAACAATATTGATTTCTAATTTTTACTCTCAATTCTTTAATCTCAACATCAGTCTTGTCATCCTGTTTTCTGTTACGTGAACATGTTTAAGCAATATTTGTAGCTGTATGATTTATTACTTTTAATATGAAGTCTCAACTTTCAAAACTCTTCAAATCTTACCATGAAACAAAAAAAACAAATTTGTTTTACAGGTTAATGTGGTGTGTATTTATACCAAAATAAACATGAATGGACATTAGAAAGTATGCTGTAAGACACAGTAAAACTTACTGAAATATCTCATGTCTTATGTAATTGCCTAATCAGTGTTGAAAGACGTCAATGAAACAGCTAAAAAAAATGTCACGCAGTGTTACTCAAACTCGACAGCAAGAGAGGACCATATTGATTAATATATGCAACTTTACCTGTCATGAAAGTTATTACAGACACCATTTAAATGTTTACATTTCAAAGACTTCAATTTGAAGTATAAACAGAACTTGTATGCAGTTTCTCAGTTTTAAAAATGCTAGTCATGCTCCAAAATGAAATTTTTTTCATTAAAAAAATAAGATTGGTTAATTGATTAATAAATAAAATTGATCAAATTTCATTTCAGTGCATCACTAGCATTTTTATTTGGAAACCAAAATGGCCAGGGACTATTTTATGAACTCCCTAGGAATAGGGGTTCTCAACTGTGGCTTGCAAGATCCATTTTCCTGCAGATTTCAGCTCCAACCCTAATCAAACACACCTGATCAAGTTAAATCAAGGTCTTTAGAATCACTAGAAAGTTACAGGTAGGTGAGTTTGATCAGGGCTGGAGTTAAACTCCGCAGGAAAATGGAGTTGAGAACCCCTATCCTAGGATCTATGCGTCTGCAAGTCTGCAATGCTGAACGCATAGTAATGTGGGTTGGTGGAGGAACAGCTTACATGCCCTTAGAATCATTACAGATGATTCATGTTGACTCTCATCATGCGTGGTGTTCGTTTACAGGGAGCTTGAGAAATTGTAAGGGCTCTAGACGCCCATAACAATGACTGCCAATGCAGAAATAGAGTAGAAAATTATTTGCCTTGTTGCAGATAAGATAAATCTATTGAACAAAACATACATAGATTATGTAACAACTTTATGAACTACATCACCACATTACACCACAACAACATAATGAGCTCCACTGACTGTGGCATAAGCCACATCTTGCCTGGGAGCATTTCTTTCGAACTAACTAATGTTAACTAATGAACCTTATTGTAAAGTGTTACCGACTCTCCTGAAGAAGAATTCATCGCCCTTCTTTTTTTAGTGAGTCCATCTGTCAGACTCATCTGAAGAATCATTATGGGTAACACTTTATAATAACGTTCAGTTGTAAGTTATTTTCAATAACTTGTTAACTTGTTAATGAATATTAATTTACAAAACATTCACAAATGATTAATAATTGATATGCTAACTTTGTGTATGTTTTTTTAATTTCATTTACAAGTCAATTAAAAGTTTATTTACAAGTAACTAGTTAATGATTAACTTATTAATCATTTATAAACAGTCATATTTTGTAAATAAGTGATGATCATTTTATTGTCGATTAAATTATAATTTACAAGTGATTAGATAATCATGAACTAATCATTTACAAAACATTACTATACATTCACAAATGATGAAGTAATATGCTAACGATTTACAAATCTGTTATCATGCATATCAAGCATATCATGAAATAATCAAACAGGTCCTTAGTAAATGGTTCAGAATTTCTAGTTAATATATTATTATTCACTTAATAATCACTGAAATGTCAACACAGTACTGTTATCTGAATGAACATTTGTTAGTCATGAACAAATGATGATCAAACCATTAGTAAACGATCAGTATATAATTTATGTACGTTGTAATGTAAGTTGTAAGCTGGTCTGTTAAGAAGCACAAAAATGCAACTGTTTTCTTCTTTAAATAATGATAAATTATTTGCTGTCAAGTGAATAAACATGTAAATCCTTTCTCTTATCAGCATAGACTTGTGTTCTGTGTGAAGTGTGTTGGATCTGGTGAGAATGTAAACCAGTTTTACCCTCCACTGAAGACCACATCAGGTGCACAGTGCAAAATTATTCTATGTGTGTCACAGAAGACATCTTTACCCTCAACAGCCCTTACATTGCATTACACAATTGCAAAGCCTGTGTACAAATGCACAAATAATTTACAAATCTTTCTGCATTCCCTAATCTAAAGTGTAAACAATTCATCACATCAAATGTGAGATTCATAATATATTAACCAACCATTTTCTAAGGATCTATTTGATCACTTTGTGCAATGCTATTTTTTAAACTTATGACAGATCTGTAAATCGTTAGCATATTACTTAATCACTTGTCAATATATAGTGATGTTTTGTAAATAATTAGTTAATCTAATCACTTGTAAATAATTTCTAACTTAATGTACAAGGCATATATAAAAATACTAACATATCACATAATTTATGAATGCATAGCCATGTTTTGTAAACGACTATTTTTTCATTAACTAATTACTTGTAAATGACTTACGACTGAACATTATTATAAAGTGTTACCTTATTATGTAGGAGGACCGAGCTGTACCATTTCAGTCTAAATCTGAACCTTTGACCAGGATAAACTATCAAGAGCTCGATGTGTTCATTTGATTTCTCAACAACTGACTTCTCTGAATGCTTGCAGAATGATTCCATGTGACCAAACAAATTAAATGAAATTGTTTCAATAATACCCTGATCACATGGTTTGCCAGAGGTACAATATTTGCTCAAGATTAGTTGGTATTACAGATATAAGTTTTTCCACATTGTCTCTCTCATGCACACACAAACTCATGCAAGAGTCATGTGAAGATTGTTCTCTCTCATGTGTCCAAAAAGATTTTCTTTCTTGTGGTTTTATCTGTAAGAATGAACCATGGTTTGAAAGTATTTATCAATGTTTTAAAGGTCCACTGAAGCAAAGTCCCTTTCAAGAAAAGTTTGTTCACTCGGCAGCCATATTTGCAATGCCTCTGAGCAGCTCATCCAAGACCAAGTCCTATCTAAATGAATGCGGGAATCCTGAAATTGAATTCCTTTTTTAAATAGCCAATAGCAGTTGAACTTGGTAAAGCCACATACGGCAGCTTATGACAGACACAGTCTAATAGACTACCCCTTTAGATTTAATATTAAACTATTACTAAAACAACATAAAACTTATTAATTTGTAAAGTGTGCTAGTGCATGACACCACTGTTATCCATTTCTCTTTGTAATCTTGTCCATATCGCTTTAAAATATAGCATTCTTTGTAAATTTTCAAATGGGTCCAATATGTTTTATGGTCTGTGCTGACTCACACATATGATTCGCTCTGCGCTGTCTTGTCACTGGACTGCATGTGAACTGTACATCTCTTCCTGTTTACTACAAGTTATAGCACAAAAATAAACATCAGAAACTATGCTGAAAGATACAGTATAGCTTGTATGCAAATGTATTATGTCTCATGTAATCAATAAGTGCTTCAACTGCAGAAAGATGCCAAGAAAAATTAAACCATGTCAAATAACATCCTATTTACCTCCTAAAAGCAATTAATATTGCTCTATAGCTAGCTAGAAAACCACTCTAGAGAGAAGCCATTTTTATTTGAGTGCTGATTATTAATTAACCTTTGTTTTCGGTTGGTGAAAACTTATTAAAATAATTTTGGTGTATCACTATTAGTGGGAAATGCAAAGCTAGACATGTCTAAATCAATATAATTTTGTGGTATGCAAACTATTGTGAAAATATGGCCTATGTCATTTACTGTTTTCTTATGGCACGAGCTTGAGCAGAAACGCTTAAAGACATAATATGTACGATTTTTTGATATCTGAAAGAAAAAAAAAACACTACAACAGTCTTATATATTTTTCTAACTAGTGTACACATCATCCCAAATGTTTCAAAGAATGTTTAAATCCAGACAAACAAGCAATTTTAACTGGTGTAATGGATCGTGTTGTTTTGAATATGCAACTTCTAGCGACGAAAACATACATATTGTGCCTTTAATGCAGCTCTTAATTTTATTTCAATTATTATTTTTGAAAAGTTAGTAATAAAATGAAAAACAAAAAACACATTACAGGTCAACTTAACACACAGATCTATTTTGACAAATCAGAGTTCACACCACCGCTACAGTGATAAAAACACAGAAACAATATCATTGGAATCACTTTCAGAATTATTTTTTTTCCAGCTGATGAACGACAAAAACAAGCTTGAGAGTTTAAAGCAGCAGAGCATGTGCGCTTAGAATAAACAGACAATATTGTCCACTGGTGTTTTTATATCTTTACCTTTATAGTAGTGGTGCCAATCGAGTAAAAAAAAAAAAAAAAACAATTAAATCACACATTTTTCCTGAAATTAATCACGATTAATCCTACACGAGTTTGACTCGTTTCTGGTGCTAAAGTTAAGTTGGAGCGCCTCTTAAAAATCCCCCGTTTGATGTGCTCGTAAAGACACTCTGCGCATCTAAATAAATGCATTTCTTTAGTAGCTGTGAGTGGGGTGGCCAAACCTAGCCCCGCCCATGTGTTAATTGCATTACATTTTTTTTTAAAGTGCTAGAATGAAAAAAATGTATTGCCTGCATTAAGGCACTAATTTTGACACCACTACTTTAGTTATTGTTCTTGGTGTGAACGGTTATTGTTAACTGACACAAAATGCCCAATAAAGTCTAAAGCACCACCAGCAACCCATACTAAATTCACTTTAATATGAAAATGTGTTTTTTTCATTCATATATGGTTGCAACAACATTTTAGTTCTATTTTTTTAAGTGCCACAGTTTAGAAAATGCTTTATTGACTAAATACATTGCAGAAATGCTCACTGATACAAGCCTAACAGACCACTCAGATCACTAGGATAGAGTCAGTTAGAAATACCAAGGGTTCACACAAAACAAGGGGAATCCGCTTTTAGCTTTTATGCCGCCCACGGTTGGAATCGGCTTCCAGAAGAGATCAGATGTGCTAAAACATTAGCCACATTTAAATCCAGACTCAAAACTCATCTGTTCAGTTGTGCATTTACTGAATGAGCACTGTGCTACATACAAACTGATTACATTCCTGTTTTAATACTTTTTAATCAATTTTTAAATCATTTTAAATGTTTTTATTGTTGTGATTATTACTTTTTTATGATTAATTTGAACTCATCTTATGTACAGCACTTTGAATTACCATTGTGTATGAAATGTGCTATATAAATAAACTTGCCTTGCCTTGTGTCAAACAAAATTTCAAATTATTATAGGTATCTTGTAAAAAAAACAAGTGTATCTCATTTTGATGAGAGACTATTTAAAATGCATTTCCCACACGTTACAGGCAGTTTCCACACCCCTGGTCTTACATGAGCCTTTGAGGCTGACATTTTATTTTGATAACCTGAATGGAATGGAAATGTAAAAGTAAATTACATGTTATTATGAGATTCCATTGTGTTTTCTCTCACTTAATACAGGCAAGCCACTTGTTTTCCCAATCAAACCAAATGTATTTGAAAAATATTTAAAAACCCCAACTTAACACAATTTTTGTCCACAGATCTGTCCAGGTTGGTGGTGTAGCTATATGACTTAAATACCTTCAGTAGTACGAAAATCCTGGTGTACACAGGTGGGACATTGGAAAATTCACACTCAGGATTAAAAAAAGGTACGAAAGCTGTCACTGGGGCGGCACCTGTTCAAAAGGCACCTTTGTACCTTATTTACCCATAAAGGATGCATGCTGGTATCTAAATGGTATATATTAGTACCTTTTGAAAGGGAACCGCCCCAGTGACAGCTTTTATACCTTATACCTGAACTGATATGTACAACTGAATGCAAGACAAGTTGCCAAAAGAGTCTGCAAATGCACAAATGTAAATAAAGATGTAACGATAGTTTTTGTAGAGTTTAGCAGAGCTGGAACGCTGTATTGACAAATCAAAAGGACCAGAACTATCTGTTTTATAGTTACGCACAGAAAACCGAAAATGCTTATGAATGGCCGTAGCCATATACACACACAAAGACTAATTCAAGGCATTAGTGTGAAATCCTATGACCTGTACTTATTACAGATGCTGTCATAGCCTGTCAGATTGAAGGCTACATAAAAAGTCTTTACAGGAAGTGTCATTGATGCCACTATTAATGACTAAAACTCTCAGTGAGAATGTTTTTACTGCAAAGTGAGATTTAACAGTATAAAATGCTCCCAAAAAAAGAAAGAAATCAACACATAGAATCTGAGTGACTGTGTATGCAATAGTAAACTCCAAAGAGTCCAAAGAGCTCAAATTCTTGAAGAAAAAAAAACAAATGTAAATAATTAATACACTTAATTTCGCAAACTGCAAATTTCACCTCAATACAAACTGCAGGTAAACACACACACAGTACAAACGGAGATCAAAAGTAAGTTTGAGTAAAATCTGAGCATGCAATATGGGTGGTGTGGCCTAGTGGTTAAAGACCCTGCTGGTTACCAAATGGTTTTAGGTTCATCCTTGCAATGAACTATCACCATTCTGTACCTATGATCATGTAATGGTGTACTTCAAAGTAAAAGGCGTTTTAAAAAAGTAATTATTAATCCATAAAAATGCATCTTGAAAAAAGGTCACCATTACAAGTAAAATCTTGGAAATCAGCAAGAACCTTGACAAATGGTTCAAGTTTGACTTGTACTCGAGTGATTACAAGCTCTCATGCATTGCATAGCCAACGTCACGAAGCATCATTCCGCCACTGTTTTGCAGATAAAGAAAAAATATTGCACTATTGTACGGTATTGCATGCGTGTCACGCTTTATATTAGTTTGTGCTGACCTCAGTGGATACAGTTCAAGAAATGCAACGACATCTCCACAATAAAGCAGACAAACTTACCAGCAGACAGTCTGTGTTGATCTCTGATTTGGGATCCTTGAGCATGGCATCGATCTTCTCGAATCGAGCTGTCAAACTTTCTCCAGCAGACATGTTCGGAGCTGATCAGACAAATTTGATTCAAACGTGTGGAGGAGATGCGAGTTACTGGCTAAGATTAGCAAATTAACTCGCTAACTTCCTCTGCCCTCGCAAAGCAATAAGCACTAGTTTGATCAAAGCGACGTTTTGTGCCTTACTGCCTTAATATCACTCTCGTTGAATCGTATACAACACCGAGAGAGGACGAAAAGCCACATTTTCGAGACAAAACAACAACAGGACGAGGTGTCGGATTAGTCCATGACAACTTGGCAAACACAAAAAGCAGCAGCAACAGATTATACTGCGCTAAGCTAATTTAGCTCCAGGAGATATGAAGGGAACGGGCTCGCTTAAAACATACAAACCGATCACATTCACGCAAAAAGAAGTGATAAAACAAATGCTGCAGAGTTAGCATGCGGCCACACGAAATGAAGTTTCTCCAGGCCTCTGTCCATAAAAGCTTGCCAGGCCAAACGAGTCTGACAGCTGCAAAGTGAGAAGTGGCGACAAAAAAACTTCGCCTTACAAATTTCGATGAGTTAAAACAAGATCCTGGTTAAAACGATCCTTTACAAATCCTCCCGTCATAAATCTCTCTTAGTCCGCATGCCGGCTTTTACTTTTCCAACAAGTATGTACGTTAATCCACGATGCGCTGGGGAAGCGGATAAATCAAGCTTTAACGATGCTACTATTCAAAAAAAAAAAAAAAAAATACTGGGTGCCCGATTTTCTCCCACTGCCTGACCAACATGTCCGCCTTCCTGTTGAAACACCCCGGAGAATCAACTTCGAAACCTCTTAAACTGCGCATGCGTAGAAACTCTCTCACTCACTCGCATGCGCTTGCTCTCTCGCTCTGGCTCTCAATGGCGGGTCGCAAACTAACGTTTCAGTATCCGCCTGCAGAACCGCAGCGCAGGCAATTTAAAGACAGTAGAGCAGGCTGTTTTTTTAAATATGTAATCATGTTTCATGTTCATATTGCTTGGACTACTGGCAAATCATCTTTTTAACATTAACCAAGATTAACAAATGCTATAAGCAGTGTGTAGGCTATAGGCATTCATTTTAACCACTGTAGGAAACAAATATAGCTCAAAATGCTTCCTATTTGATTGTATTGTGTAGTGTTGTAGTCAAGACCACCTAAACCGAGACCAAGTCGAGACCGAGACAAGACCAAGACTTTAAGGGTTTGAGACCAAGACAAGACCAAAGCAGTTGCATCTGAATTGGTACAATTAGCCTACAACTGCATTTATTCAACAGATTTGTTCAAAGCAGCTTATATGTTCCAATATGGATTTCTTTGAAGCTATTTTCATTGCAGAAATAAAAGTTGTATTTTAAATTCTGTATAAAAATATAGTAACTTAACATTACTTCTTGTTTATTGAATGATAGTAGCCTACATAAATATAACATTTGCACAGTGTGTGTGTGTGTGTGTGTGTGTGTGTGTCAAATGCAGAGCACAAATTCCGAGTATGGGTCACCATACTTGGCCACACGTCATGGCCTTTCCTTTCCTTGCCTTAATTATGTAACGTTATATAAGCATGATCACATACAAGCACAACAGTAGCTTAACAATAGAAATCAGTATAGAAATATTTTATTTAGGCTATTGCATTTGTAAGATTTAGATCCAATCTCATTATGTTCACAAAGACAATGCACTTGCAATTTAGTGATATCCACACAGTTGTGGTCTTGACTGGTCTTGAAGTAAAATCCAGAGTCCTCTTAATCTGAGACCAAGACAAGACCAAGTCCAAATGCAGTCGAGACAGAGACAAAACAAGACTGGTCTCAAGTACTACAACACTAGTATTGTGATAATATTTTATTTCATGTTCATGTTGTACTTAAGGCGAGACACTGCAGGTGAATAGGGTAAAAAAAACAACAACTAATAGTTATCACCTATATACTATATACTTACCCTGTTGAATGATTACATGGATAATTGCAAACATTTTTTGTAGTACAAGTTTTCTAAAATGTTAGGTTTAAATATGCAAATGAGGCATTATTTAATGAAATATGCACTAATTTGCATACATTTCTAGAACAAATATATAAACACTGGATGAAGTCAGTTTCAAAATTCTTGTTTAATGTTTTTGGCATATTAGAGGCAAATGTTTTTACAGAGGGGATTTGGGGTAACTCATTTTGAGTGGTCTAGTTACCCTGAAGAGCTTGATTAGCTGGATCAGGTGTGTTTGATTAGGGTTGGAGCTAAACTGTGCAGAACTGTGGCCCTCCAGGAATTGAGTTTGAGACCAATGCTCTAAGACCTTGTTCATTTTGGTCGTAAAACAGCATAGTGCCTTGTAACTGTACCACAGACAGAAGACAGGGCCTTTCCCAAAAGCTCAGGACAGGCAACATGAAAGTGCCCAGATAAGCCATAGTAAAGGCAGCACCACTCCCAGAATCACCTGGAAGATGCCTGGGGCATTGGATAGGTCGAATGTAAGCTCCAAATATTCAAAGTGCCAGAATTATCCTATTCACTAACGAGCGGAAGTGACATGACAAGAGTATGATTTATACCTTCTCATCACAGAGGTTAAAGTCCTAACTGAGATTTAAATCAACATTTTAAGTAATGGAACTATTGTCAAACTCCGGCTTAAGCTAGGCCATGAGGGCCAAACATGTTGAACCAAAGTTGGAGAACCCAGGTGCAATAACAAATGCACAGTCAGGAAGTACATCTAAAAATCTCTTTAATACGTCCTAAATGGCTCCTTCCAGGATGATTGGGGCAAATGTCAAGAAATTCCCTGATCAACTGAACCTCCCGTGGTCCAGGATATCTCAGGACGAAACCCAGAAGTGGTTTCGTGACTGTGACTGTAGCCTTCACAATTTAGTTGAAAGACACCTATCCAATATACTGTGTACACCAAGGGTTCTTGGGACACTGGAGTGGTGTCTGTGGACCAGTTGGTATGGGGTTTATGCTGAAGAAGGGGTGACAATAGGGTTATCTCTCCATGGCCAAAAGATCACCCATCCAGGGTAGTCATAGCCAGAGGAGAATACTAAGCTTTTTGTCTAGGGAACAGCCCACAAAATTTCCAGCAACACCTTAAGCCACCTAGGCCTGGAAAAAAGGTACAGGTTCAGGAGGTTCTTTAGACATTTGAACCACTGGGTGTACAGGTGTTGGGATCACAAACTTACAGGTCTAATCTCTGTCCAAGCAGATGGCCACATCTATGATTACCTTGTAACTATTAGGGTGGTCTTTGGTGGCTAATCCTGGATGACCTATTTTGGAAACACAGTGAGTGCCTGTGTATCCTAGCCACTTGCTGCTGCGATGGTGTGGAATTGAATGGCATACTCTACACTACATTTGCCTTGCTGGATGGACAGTAGTCTCTCATAGCCAGACCTTCAGACTGACAGCAGAAGGTCTGGGAACCTTGGCCGCCTTGAATGGCCAGTGTCCGCCCAAGAGGCCATTGGCCATCCAGTGTTTAGTTCATCCTGATATGCGCTTATTGTCACAGTTGTGAACACAACGACTTTCTTCTTCCTTCCGTTTGGCATCACAGCATCTTTGTTTTCAAATGGAACGTTAAAGAACGCAACACACACATCTCTCGGAAATCCTGCATAATGTTACCAATTCGTTGATGACTTCAAAACTCTTGAAGTGTTTTAACTTTTGTGTGTGATATGCATCAGACTTTCAGCTAACGGTCCATGGGCGTGACATTTGAGGCTAGATGGACAGATGCTCCTTTGAGTGGATCTGATTTACTTATGAATGTGAATGAATGTGACTTTGTTTACAAATGAAGAGTAACTGGAACAGAAGGGGCTGTGGGCCTCACTGATGACTGTATAAGGGAAATGATGACTGCAACTTGAACATAAGGGCACCATTACAGGTGCTATGGTCTCCCGAGAAAGTAAGTGTAAAAGTGAAAAAGTGAAAGTGACATGACATGTGGCCAAGCATGTTGACCCATACTTGTAAACAGAGCTGGGTAGATTACTTACAAATTGTAATCAGTTACTGATTCCAGATTACGTGACAAAAATTGTAGTAGGTACGTAATCCATTACATTACACATTTTAGGTAATCTAATCAGATTACTTTTGGATTACTTTTAGATTACTTTTAACAACTCATTTATCACATTGATTTAAATAGGAATATATTGTACCATAATGATGTAAAAAATGCAAAAAGTAAGAAAATATGTTCCATTTATTGTAATTTACAACATGAAGTGCATTAATCATTATTACTTTAAGGTTTCTCAAACTAGGGTTCGTAAAGGAACTGCAGGGGGGTTGTGAGTTTAATGAAAAGCTAACAAATAAATCATTAAAAAATTAAATGAAAATAAAATCAATTTAAAACAGTCTCTTTCAAAGATAGTCTGATACTGTTCGGCCATATTTGCAACACCTCCAGCACTTCATGCATGTCCAAGTCTTAATAAATGGGCAAATCCTGAAATCTCAAAAACTGCTAAATTACATATGTCAAATCGGCAACAAAAATCTTAAATTAATTGCTCCATGAATGTTGTTTCTTATGCTCAAATAGCATTTGAAGAGCTTATTTTTCAGGGGTCTCAGGGGTAAAAAAAAATCTCTGGGGTAGTTATAGTTAAGTTTTGGAATGCCTGCATTGCATATAAATAAGAAATAATGTGAACATGTGCTTTTTAATGAGTTTGAAAGACAAAAGCCTTCCAAAGACATAATAATACATGGTTAAAAAAAACTGTTAAAAATGAATGTGTTCGCCAGTATTGATGCTATGTTGAAACTCTTCTTAAACCTGAAAAGATTTTTGTAAATCCAGTGGTCAAATGTTGTGTCACCTTCCATGTAAATGAGTAAATGTCCACAAAACTGGACTTTCTAAATGTATATAATTTTTTAGGCTGTTTTAGAAAGGAACACTTAAAAGATGAAAAAGAGAAATTAGGGGGAATCAATGAATTATGAATCATTTTTTGCTATTGTGTGACTAATATGTAATCATGTAATCCATGAAAAAGTAACTGTAGTCTGATTACGAGTACTTTAAAATGTAACTTAATCTGATTACAAGTACTTCATTTTTGGAATCTGATTATGTAATCCAGATTACATCTAATCAGTTACTACCCAGCTCTGCTTGTAAATTTGTGCTCTGCATTTAACCTATCCAAGTGCACACGCACAGCAGTGAGTTGTGAACAATCACACACACACACACACACACACACACACACACATACACATACTGGTTTAGCTATATTAGTGAGGACCTTGACAGGCCTGAGCATTACTGAGGACCAGGCATTCTAAAGGCAATAGAGACAAACGAATGCCACAGATCGCCATTAGGTGGCTCTAGACGCACCTAAATCACTTTAGATATGGAAGACACGCAAACGATGAAATAGAAAACACACACTTGAAAATATGCTCGACTTGTGAGGTCATGCGGTTGCTAAGTGGTTACCATAGCATATTTTAAATGCGTAAATCATACTATACACTAAATATAAATTATCCAAAAAATATGAGTATAAAAAATGTCACCACATATGAATGCTAACAGAATTTTATGCTGAAAATGTTAAACAAAGTATTGTAAAGGAGAACTATTGTTTGAATCTTACCGACCATTGATTTAAACAGGCTCCACACTGAACGATGTTGCGTATTTTTTAAATTGACGTTGCCATGGATACAGTTTGAGGAAGCTATTGACACGTTTCTCTCTAAATTACGGAAACGTTTCTGTTATTTTTAATAATTTTTTATTTTTTTAATCAACATTTCCAGACATACATTTATTAAAATGGCATATGTAATTATAATATTATAATATATATTTTTGTGGAGACGTTCCAACTCGACTCACGTGAATAAGATGCAGTCCTATTGTGGATGTTTGTTGGCGTTTATTATTATTATTTGTGTTTATTACATTCTAAGTAGTAATTAAAAAGTTTTTAAAATCTTTTCTGCTCACCAAAGCTGCATTTATTCGATCCAAAATAACAGTAAAAAGAGACATATTGTGAAATATTACTATTACATTTAAGAAAACATTCTGTGAATATACTGTAAAAGTAAATGTATTGCTGTGATCAAAGCTGAATTTTCAGCATCTTTTCATTACTTAAACTGTTATGGACTTGTAGAGAGAAAGTGGGAGAAAGTATAATAGAGAGTACAGTAAAGGGCTCATTCCTACAGGATTACCTCACTTTCTGTAAGAATTTTAAATTTTAGCAGAAATGTGTGTAGATTTGTGTATACAAAAACAATACTTTCTATTCTTCATGGGAAAAGTGCCCATTTATTTCGTGACAGTAACAACAGTGCACGACGGATGCACGGAGTATGTGACAATAGTATTTAATACAAGACTCTGAGTCATAACTGAACTAAACAGGAAGTAGAAAATCAGAAAACTGAACAGGAAAAATGGAAATATTTTTATAAAGTGCTTTTTTTCCTGTAAAAAAGTACATATAAGTGCAATGAGTTTATAATAAAACCAAAATAAAATCCATTTCTTGAAGAAAAGAAAACTGTAAAGAACGGAGCCTGGGAAGTCACCTGTAGGACAAAAAAAAAATAAAACTGTGGTGACGGTTTTGCAATTCGTCCCCTCAGTTTATAAATCATACTCACAAATTCTTAAACTGTTCCCTCGGTTTAACAAATCGTGCCCACAGATTAATAACTGTACGTACGAATTTCCAATCCGCGCGCTCAGATTTAGCAAACTGTACTTTGTGGTTTTTGGTTCCCTACCCACAAATTCACAATCCGTTCCCATGGGTTTGTAAACTGTACTCACAGATTCATTGCAGAAGAACAGCAAGCTCCTAGCGAATCATATTGTATATCGTTTTATTGTATATTATTATGTGAAATAGGCCTACATCAGATTGTCTTTAGTGATTCTCCATCAGTTGTAGCGGGTACCTGGTGGAATACAACCACTTTATTATTATTGTACAATAAACCTGGCATTGTTTTATGACTGACTTAGAAGTCAGATAAAATCTTCATAAATGTATGTAACCTAATGTAATAATACTAATAATAGTAATTATTTTTCATAGGCTAAATAAATGAGTGCACGCTAGTCAAAAGTCAGTCATAAAACAATGCCAGGTTTATTATACAATAATAATAAAGTGCTAAGATTATCACAAATAAAATTGACACATCTTTTTTTAAGTGGTTGTATTCCACCAGGTACCCGCTACAACTGATAGAGAATCACTAAAGACAATCTGATGTAGGCCTATTCCACATAATAATACAATAAATAAAATTTACAATATGAATAATAAAATAATAAAACAATATAGAATAAGAGTCGCTAGGAACATGCTGATCTTCTAAAATGAATTTGTGAGTACAGTTTACAAACACATGCACACGGATTATGAATTTTTGGGTACGGATTCAAAATTATATATTTAAGAACGGTTTAAGAATTTGGGAGTATGGTTTTATAAACCAAGGGGACGAATTGCAAAACTGTCACAACAGATAGATTTTTGTTCTCCTACAGGTGACTACTACGGAGCCCGGGAAAAGTGCTCACCTTGAAAAGGTATGCTTAAGTATGCTTATTAAATAAAAGGAAATTAGAAATCATTCCTGGAAGAGGCAAGTTTTCGTTTTATAGATTGAAGAGTGTTATGAACATAGTTTTTTACATCAACCCATGTTCTGGAATTAAGTACTGGATTGCCATCGACACATGACTGGCATTCTGCCTTTCCAGGAACTTTCCGTAAGGAAAAAAAATTTCCTAGTGCACTTTTAACAGCACCCTGCTCTGCAGCACTCCATGGCCTTCTAGGAGCTTTCTTTCCTGAAACACAAAACCAAATGTCAAATTAAACAAAACCTTAAAAATTGTTGCTAAATGTATAAAGAAGTCTCAGTCTATAATCACAGGTTTCATCACTAGCCAGGATTCAGTCCATTCAATCCAAATTAAAAAATTAAAGAAATAAAATACTAAAAAAAATTCCCTAATATTGGAAACACTTGTAAATCAGTTTGGGAAGACTTGATGGGAAACAGGGCTCTACTGCAAGTAAATTAGTCTATGTGCAGCATCTGCATTCATGCTCTTTCTCCCATTAAAGCAGTAGAGTTCTGTTAAATTATTTTACTATTATTAAATTGTATATTCATCCACATTTTTGTAATTCTCTCTAATATATTGTTTCTTTATTACACAGAATCTTATATTTCTTTTATTTTGAAACATTAAGTGGTTAAAATTATTTTTGTTCTGAAGACATAAGTCATTACATATTCTAAATAGGGCAGAGGTGGTGAACTCGGTGCGAGTCCGCAACACCGGTTTAGTCACTTGTTCACCGCGGCACCACCTCACCGTCGTTTAGATTTTTATAGTAATAAAAATTATTTAATTCAGTTAGAAAACAGACAATACAATTAAAACTGAACGCGGCTGTTTAATGAAGTGTGCCGAACGACAGTCGCATCACAGATCGGATTTAATTTATCAAGTGAAGAGAGTGAATCCAGCTGACTGACGAGAGAGATAGGGTTGGGTACCGTTCACATTTTTACCAGTACGGTTCTAGTACCGGTATCTGAAATTCGATACCGGTACCCAACGGTACCTTTTTCGATACTTTACTCTGATTTAAGTGACTTTCAGTGGATGTGTTATATAGCCTAATTAGCGCGCATCTAAATGCGGGGTATTAAACTTGCTTTTGAATGCGCATGCGCGATTTAATTTTGGTTTCGTTTTAATGATCGCGTGAAAAACTCGCCGGCACTGAACGTGTATTCTACAGGCGCGTCTACAGGCTTTGTTACAATGAGAGGATTAATTAGCTTGCAGAACTCAGGACTGAACATAAAGTCCAGCGTTATGAGCGGTGAGTGGATTCTAACTAATAAACGCAAACACAGATGCGCACTGGAGTCTGGCGTGAGGCGGCTGCTGCTTACTTTCATTTTGTTGTTGTTTTTGTTATTAAAGTTACGTTTTTAAAGACTCACGCGGCACGCAGACGTGTTCTCTCTATGGTTCTCTCAGGTACCGAAATTGAGCACCGATTGATTTTATGTGAATCGATACCCGGTAGTACCGACGCAATTGGGTCGGTGTCAATAAAAGTACCGAGTTCGGTACCCATCCCAGATGAGAAGAACAAGATGATGATGATGACGGAGGAGTTTCAAAACGAAATGCAAAAGCACCCGTTTTAAAAATATTTAGGATTTTGAAAAGCCTGTTGACTTCTGCCATTTATCTAAGGTGAGAGTGGAATTTTCATATTTATTCAGTTCCACAGTGCTTGCTGATTTTGATTTATTAAAACTTATTTTATATTACATCAAGGTGTATGCCGTGCCTCCAAGCTTTCTTATTAGTTTTGCTAATAAACGTTCTGCAATTCTTATTTAGGCTATTTGGTTCCACAGTGTTTACTGATTTTCAGTCTTGTATACCTATTTAAACTTTGTGTAAGTTATTTGTTATTTTATATTAGGCATGTAACATGGTGTAGGCAATTTTTATTTGTTTGGTAAATAAAAGTTTGTTATGCTACCTCAATGCCACTAATTTAATAGTGAATGTAAAATGCCATGTTTTTTATGCTTTTACGAGTTATTTAAAAGCTCAATCTCAACTTTGACGTGCCTAGAGAGAAATGCATAATGAAAGATTTTTTGATTTGTTTTATTTTGTTAAGCAATAATTTTAAGCTTTCTATATATGCATTTATCATGTCTGTAAGGCATGTATTGTTTTGATAGATCATTTTAAGCTGTTTCCACTTGAAAAAATGCAAATGACGCACTGGCGCCTCCATGTACAAAGCGGTTGGATGCACAAATGACTGGATGCGCCCAGCACACATTTATAGGTTTAACGTTTAAACCAACATTGTTTTATACTTCAACTGTTTTATATCTATAGATTTTATTTTAGTCAAGTCGTGTTGATTTGAGAAGGCAAACTGATCAAACACACTGAACAGTCTACTGCTGGCCACTGTTCATTACTTAAAAAAACATTTAGGCTGTATTTAACGAACAAAAAAAATCTTTCCAACAACATTCCAAATTAACTTAATAATTAAGCCTAATCACTTTTCCATTACATACAAAACAGAACTGTTTTAATTGCTGAAACAATATCTAAACGTTCACTTGTCCATGTTCTGGTCTGTCTCTGAATGCATGCATCGTTTTATCTCGATTATTGTTATTTTCAGAATCGTTTGAAGCCGAATCGAAATTGAATTTCCATTAATTGCACAGCCCTAAATGAACAAACAGTTGCTATACACTGAATTGCTGCTAATATGAAAGTGAAAGGAAAACTCAAACGACCCCCAAACCCCCCACGGTGATACCGGTATTACTGGTGTTGTCACGCATCGATTAACCGGTGGGAAAATTTCTTCACCGTCACAACCATAGTTTGAAGGGTCACTAGAAACCTACAAGCAGGTGATGTTTTATTAGGGTTTAAACTGTTCAACTGCTAAACTTATTAAATACAATGTATTAATATGTAATGTATGTTTAGCTTAAACAAATTGGGAAAATAATTGGGTTTGAATCTAAGAAGCAATAAATGAAATTTAGATAGAATAAAGACCACATCCTTTTTATGTAGTCCATTTAAATGTAAAAATCTTAAATGCACAAATGAAATTAAATGTCATAGCTGTATCCTCAAAAAAAAAAAAAAAAAATTACTTTTTTTTTTTTTTTTAGAATAATGCTCCAAACCTAATCAAACACACCTGAACAAGCTAATCAAGGTCTGAAGGGTTACTAGAAAGCTAGAGACAGGTGAGATTTAGTGTTGGAGCTGAACTCTGTAGCATCTGAGTTAGCCACCCCTGCTCTATACATTTTAGAAATATTTGGAGTACACAATACATGATATACAGTAATTTGCGATACGTTAAAAATTATGTACAGAAACTGCTCAATGGCAGAAACAAAACATCAATGTATTTTTGCGGTAAAAAGTCAACTGGATGGAGACAGCAAGTGTTGATTTTGTTGATTAAAAAAACTGGATGGAAACTTGGCTACGGATAGATATCAAGCTTCTCAGCAGATCTGGACAGGTTGTATAAATTGTGCGGAAGAGCGGCTGAATGGTCCATATTCATTACCTGAGAACATTTCTATAATGTGCTGACTGTTTGCAGGAGTGCGCTTGACTGTCTTTACTGAGGTAGAGGGTTGTTCATCTTCATTCTCTGAAGCGTCTGGAGATCACAAAAGAACCAAGTTAAATCACGTTAAAACTGCATTTTGATATGATAAAAAACAGACCCATTCTACAATAACATGTCTAACCGATCTGACTACCTACCCATTTCTGCGATGTGACGCTTGTGCTTGACTGTCTGTACTGAGGAAGCGATCACAAAAGTACAAAGTTAAATCGCATGTTGATAAGATGATAAATAAACAGACATATTGTAACAGGGCCTAAAACTAATCATTTGCCACACCTGCCAATGGCCGGTGACATGATAAAATTGACCGGCCATGAAACTCTTTTTGCAAAAACAGGCAGTTATTACCACTACAATGACTAAATCCATTTACAGTGTTTTTAATTTGTCCTGCTAACTGGTGCATTGTCTGAAGTGGCTCAGCATCTCAAAGTCCCTTTAAGGGGCCGTTCACATATTGCGTTTTTGCGTGTTGCCTCTTTATTGTTGTTTAGCAATGGCAGCGCCTAGCGTTTTCCACGCGTTTAGGCGTGACATGTGAACGGCCCCTAAGAGAAGTCATTCCACTTGATGGCCATTTTTGAAATGCCTCTTGGACATGCAAGTGCAGCTCCTATCTCTTAGAATGGGCAAACATCATATTCTTCAAAACTGTTCACTAAGCTTACAATTAAAATTTCATATTTGAAAACACCAATGAAATTTGACAACAAGTCTCAAAGCTTGTTTCTTGTGTTCAAATACCGTAAAAAAGGCTTGTTTTTGATGCTAGACCAGCCAATGTGTAGGATTGGGTACTGTTCACATTTTTACCGGTACCGGTTCCAGTGCCTGAAATTCAATACCCAACGGTACCTTTTTTGATACTTTACTCTGACTTAAGCATCATTAACTTAGTCATAAATGCAGCCATAAAAAAAGTAGGCTATACCTCATTCAAAGTGCATATAGAGACCAAATTTTCAAGAATGATACAGAGCTAGAGACCTGTTCTAAAGCCTAGATACGTTATGTAGCCTAATTTCACTTTCTCCCATTCATAAGTAATGGCAGTGCAGAGTCTTCCTACATATAAAGTCTGTGTCAACGTATACGTACAGTTGAATGTGCAACCTTTCAAACTATACTTCACTGCAGTGTTTAGGCAGCATAATCCCAGGTATGTGTTGCCACATTCTTGGGTGATGAAGAATAAAGAAGTCAAAGTTAATCTTCTGAAATGAAGCGGCAATATCTTCTCAGGTAAAAGTTATTAGAATTGTGTCTAGAGACAAGCTGTCCATCACACTACTCTGACCTTATCAGCTCATTTGCATCCTATTATTTGATTCGCTCTTGTCGCTTATGACAGAACAGCGAATCACAGTGATCTTGTCTTCAGAACAATGTCAGAAACGGCAAATCTCTTTAAAAACTGGCTGTTGTGTGCACTTCATTGCATTATTATATTTCGGAAAAGTTTTACTCGCCAAGTGCTGACTGACACTGTTACATATACTCGTCAATGCCGATATTTACTAGCATTTGTCGCTTGGCGAGCATTCGTTTTAGGCCCGGGATTCTACAATAACATGTCTGATCTGATCTGATAACTTACACGTTTCTGCGGTGTGACGCTTGCGCTTGACTGTCTTTACTGAGGAAGAGAGTGGTTCATCTTCATTCTCTGAAGGGTCTGGAGATCACAAAAGAACCAAGTTAAATCACATGTTGATAAGATGATAAATAACAGACACATTCTACAATAACATGTCTGATCTGATCTGATAACTTACACGTTTCTGCGGTGTGACGCTTGTGCTTGACTGTCTTTACTGAGGAAGAGAGTGGTTCATCTTCATTCTCTGAAGGGTCTGGAGATCACAAAAGAACCAAGTTAAATCACATGTTGATAAGATGATAAATAACAGACACATTCTACAATAACATGTCTGATCTGATCTGATTACTTACACGTTTCTGCGGTGTGACGCTTGTGCTTGACTGTCTTTACTGAGGAAGAGAGTGGTTCATCTTCATTCTCTGAAGGGTCTGGAGATCACAAAAGAACCAAGTTAAATCACATGTTGATAAGATGATAAATAACAGACACATTCTACAATAACATGTCTGATCTGATCTGATTACTTACACGTTTCTGCGGTGTGACGCTTGCGCTTGACTGTTTTTACTGAGGAAGAGAGTGGTTCATCTTCATTCTCTGAAGGGTCTGGAGATCACAAAAGAACCAAGTTAAATCACATGTTGATAAGATGATAAATAACAGACACATTCCACAATAACATGTCTGATCTGATTACTTACACGTTTCTGCGGTGTGACGCTTGCGCTTGACTGTTTTTACTGAGGAAGAGAGTGGTTCATCTTCATTCTCTGAAGGGTCTGGAGATCACAAAAGAACCAAGTTAAATCACATGTTGATAAGATGATAAATAACAGACACATTCCACAATAACATGTCTGATCTGATTACTTACACGTTTCTGCGGTGTGACGCTTGCGCTTGACTGTTTTTACTGAGGAAGAGAGTGGTTCATCTTCATTCTCTGAAGGGTCTGGAGATCACAAAAGAACCAAGTTAAATCACATGTTGATAAGATGATAAATAACAGACACATTCCACAATAACATGTCTGATCTGATTACTTACACGTTTCTGCGGTGTGACGCTTGCGCTTGACTGTTTTTACTGAGGAAGAGAGTGGTTCATCTTCATTCTCTGAAGGGTCTGGAGATCACAAAAGAACCAAGTTAAATCACATGTTGATAAGATGATAAATAACAGACACATTCCACAATAACATGTCTGATCTGATTACTTACACGTTTCTGCGGTGTGACGCTTGCGCTTGACTGTCTTTACTGAGGAAGAGAGTGGTTCATCTTCATTCTCTGAAGGGTCTGGAGATCACAAAAGAACCAAGTTAAATCACATGTTGATAAGATGATAAATAACAGACACATTCCACAATAACATGTCTGATCTGATTACTTACACGTTTCTGCGGTGTGACGCTTGCGCTTGACTGTCTTTACTGAGGAAGAGAGTGGTTCATCTTCATTCTCTGAAGGGTCTGGAGATCACAAAAGAACCAAGTTAAATCACATGTTGATAAGATGATAAATAACAGACACATTCCACAATAACATGTCTGATCTGATCTGATAACTTACACGTTTCTGCGGTGTGACGCTTGCGCTTGACTGTTTTTACTGAGGAAGAGAGTGGTTCATCTTCATTCTCTGAAGGGTCTGGAGATCACAAAAGAACCAAGTTAAATCACATGTTGATAAGATGATAAATAACAGACACATTCTACAATAACATGTCTGATCTGATCTGATTACTTACACGTTTCTGCGGTGTGACGCTTGTGCTTGACTGTCTTTACTGAGGAAGAGGGTTGTTCATCTTCATTCTCTGAAGGGTCTGGAGATCACAAAAGAACCAAGTTAAATCACATGTTAAGACTATTTACAGCTATATCAATACTTTTTATACTTTTTAAAGCTAGCATAAGAACAAAACAACATAAACACAGATAAAATACATTTAATATGTGACCCTGGACCATGAAACCAGTCATAAGTCGCTGAGGTATATTTGTAGCAAAAGCCAACTATACATTGTATGGGTCAACTTTAAACGCAGTTTTCTCAATATATAGATTTTTTTGCACCCTCAGATTCCAGATTTTCAAATAGTTGTATCTCGGCCAAATATCGTATCAAACCATACATAAATGAAAAGCTTACTTATTCAGCTTTCAGATGTATAAATCTCAATGTCGTAAAATTGACACTTATGACTGGTTTTGTTGTCCAGGATCACATACAATCAATGTAGTTTGAAAATCCAAATCCATTTCACTCACCTTCTGCACTAAAGGTAATCTCCTCCAAAGATTTTCCTTTGTAACAATTGGATCCTTTTTCTAGAGACAAAAGCAACTTGCTAACTTTTGCAAGTTGAATTGTATTTTCGGAAAGTCTGTAGTACTCGCGGTGCACTCTAATGTCGTGTCCCAGGAATTTGGCCAATTGGTCAAGTTCATTGTTTTTTAAATTCATGATTTGACTCAGAGTTGCTATTTGTTTCCTTAATTTGGTTGACGTAAGGCTCCTGGGATCTTTCGCACCACACATTTTTGAAAACTTCCTCAAACAGTCTGATCCGCGGATGTGCGTTAAAGCCCCCACCCTTGCAAAAACATACGGATTGGCATCACTGACGCCTACTTTGCTCCTGCTTTCATTCAGCATGTCCATGGACTCAACCATGTCCTTTGTGAGCAGGACAGGTACTTTCTTACCTCTCTTCCCTCGAATCTCTAATCGAGTCAGCTCATTGCACAACTCCTGTTCCAATTTAGTCAGAGATTTTACCACATCTTCGTTAGGAGGCTTCACGTTTCGACTCGCGTATGATGCAAGGAGCAATTTGGATGCCTCACCTTCACGTCTACGATTAAAAAGAATGATTTGACAGAGCAAAGTCTCAGCTAAGATTTTCCAGTCAGCGCCATTCACGTTCTCTTTGAGCTTTTCTTTTGAGACCCGCTCCACACTTTTGAGATGCTTTTGTAAAACCACAACATCTTCAGTAAGAGGAATGGTGTCACCCTTGTTCCACTTGCTCTGCTGCAAGGTGTTGAGGGCCTGACTCGAAATGTTGGTACGCCAATGACTGTCAATCAGCTTGATGAAGTTTTTCAATTTCTTCTCAGCGTCTCTGTCCCCTGCCATTAAACTTTGGCCCAAACTAAGCTGACAGGCTTTCTTCAGCGAGTAGCCAATTTTTAGGGCAAGAGATGGGGTCTTAAATGTATTCAAGTCTGGTTGGTAGTTGCTCACTGCTTTACAAGCAGTGACGGCTAAAATGAAGTTTTCAGGGTTACAAAGCTCTGTAAGGTTCTTAACGTTTTTGGATTGTGACTTTACTTCAATCATGAATCTTGCAAGTTCCCTCATTTTTTGAATTATATATTGATGCTGGGACTTGTCATGGCCGCACTTTGTATAAAGTGATTCACCATACAAACAAATTAAACTGTCCTGCATTATCGTTTCTGTGATTTTATCTGGTCTCATACTTTGCAAGAGAGATCGTACACCCACAGAGCACTTTGCTGGGGTTGGTATGAGACAGGCTGCAGCCGATCTGATTCGCTCACCTTTAGTTTTTTTCACATTCTGCTGTCCCCTACATCTCTTGGAATGTTTCCAGAGGTCTTTTTTCATAAAGAATGCCAGACAATCTGGGCAGGGAAGAAAATCTGCAACGTCTGCATCCGCAGTTGGTTGACGCCAAGTAACGATTTCACCACGTCCGGTTTCCAAGACCTTTATGTTATGGTAAAAATTACCTTGATTTCTAAGCTGTTCTAGAAAAAATTCTTTTTTCTTTGAACGTTTTGGAAAACTGAAGGCTTTTGCCACTTCGATTTCATTGGAATGACACCTTTCGAGATGTCTAGCCATCTTAACTTGTGCCTTCTCACAGTAGACACAGTGTTTTTTGTTCCAAATACGTCTGCCTTCAGGATTTCGCTGACTTGTTTTGATTGTCATTTTTCTTGGACTTTTTTGCTTTGCCTTCTTGACTTTAGATGAATGAAATATTGTGTCTTTTACAGTCTTCTCAACCCCAGACTGTTCTGAATCAAGATCGTCATCACCAGTAGACTCCTCTGCTGAAGGAACAAAGACTGAGCCACTGCTCTCATCGAGATCACTTAAGTCCTTGTTGCTCCGGTTCGATCGCTCCTGTTAACAAAAACAATTTTGATATTCACAATCCTGTTATTTAGATGAGATCACAATTAGGGCTGCACGATAAAATCGCATGCAGTTGTCATGAGAATCTTGAGAGTAAAGCCAGTTCTGTGACTAGTAGTAAATCTCCATCATGTAAGATGTGAAATTACTTCCTCAGGAAATTAAATTCACAAACACAGATTCCATGCAACAGAACAATAAAACTAATCTGGAGAAGAAATCTTCAAAGGAAGCAAACAACACCATTCCCTTGCTCATTTACGACCCCCTTCCTTTGAAGATTTGTTTGTTCTGGTCTGAGTATAAAAGCAAGGTAACCGAACACTACGGGGCGATTTTCTGTAGCCAGAAGCCCATTGCATTGAGCGCGTCTTCACACTCTATGCTACGCATTTTCCTAATGTCAGGTATACATCTCTTTACTCTTAGATTCATCTTTGAGCAGTTGATGTTAGGTATTTATTTGACTTGGAATCGCATTTAATTCTAAATTGGATTCTCATTGTTTAATTGTGTAACTGGCATAATACAATATTTACCTGACAAATAAACTGTTACATTTGACTGATTCTGATCTCTTTTTAAGTCATTATTTCTAGTAGATTAAAGTGTAGTCTGATATTTCCACAAGTCTGTGTCCAGGATAGATCATACTGAAGTACCAAATAATGTGGCGTGGGCTCATCATTAGAAATCTTCAGATGTCTGACCATCACTGACTTCACAAGTTGTAGCTCTCGTGATTACAAAAAAGGAATATACTTTTCGTTATGTGTGAGCGGAGCGCCCCGACTTAAAGATATTGTGATCACCCTGCATCCACTGAGTGAGTTTAGAGCTGGCGAGCTTGCGTCATGCATTCACTGTTGGCCAAGTGAATTACTAAGTGATACAGGTCCTTAATGAACGATTAATTGAAAGTAATGGATTTCCAGAATAATCATACATCTAAATGAATAATCGATACTTGTGATCAATTTGTAATTAGAAACATTTCCTAAATTTAATGATCACTTGAAATTGGAGTCAGATTAAACATGGAGCTAAACTAAAACTTAAACTAAATTCTGAGAAATTAAGTGAATTTTGCAGGAGAGCTGAGAAAAGACTGAACATGCATTAATTGGACTTTGATTTTGGGCCAGTGGGTGGATCCTTACAATCACATGCATTCAGATGAGTGGCATTTAAAAACCCAGAGCTGTAAATCGCTGACAAGCTACACAATATCGCCTTCATAATCGCAAATGAATCGCATTGGATTATGAACATGATTTTGCACAGCCTGTCAGCAATCTACGGCTCTGTGTGTTAAATGCTGCTTATCTGAATGCATGTGATTGAGATGTACTACTCGTCACAGAACCGGCTTTACTCATGAGATGCACATGACAGTCGCATGTTATTTATCATGCAGCCTTAATCACAACATATAAATTGGTTAACAGAGCTGGGTAGTAACTGAATTCACATAATCTGGATTACTTAATCAGATTCCAAAAATTAAGTACTTGTAATTAGAGTAAGTTACATTTTAAAGTACTTGTAATCAGACTTCAGTTACTTTTGTATGGATTACATGATTACATATTATTCACAAAATAGCAATAAATTACTCAGAATTCTCTTTTTTTCATCTTTTCAATTTTCTTCTTTTAAAACCTTGGTGTAATATAATGTTTAATGCACTTCATGTTGTAAATTACAATGAATGGAACATATTTTCTTATTCTTTGCATTTTTTACATCAGGGATCCTCAAACCTGGCCCACGAGACCCACTTTCCTGAAAAGTTTAGATCTAACCCTAATCAAACACACCTGAGCATGCTAATCAGTGTATTCAGGATCATTAGAAAAATCACAGGTAGGTGAGTTTGATCAGGGTTGGAGCTACACTCTGAACCGCACTGGCCCTCCAGGGCAAGATTTGAGGAACCCTGTTTTACATCATTATGGTACAAGATAATCCTATTTAAATCAATGTGATAAACGAGTTAAGTCAAAAGTAATATAAAAGTAATCTGAATAGATTACCTAAAATGTGTAATGTAACTGATTACATTACTAACTACAATTTTGGTCATGTAATTTGGAATCAGTAATGGATTACAATTTGTAAGTAATCTACCCAGCTCTGTTGGTTAAAAAATAATAAATCACTCCATAGTCTATATGTCTGCCCCAAAGCCAAAACACTTTCAATCCAAAAAAATAAAGAAATGGGGTCATGTATTGAGAAGTCAATTGTTCTTTTCGTATTAATATTATGTTAAAATGTTATCAGAGTGCATAGTTAATAGTTTTATCAATTTTGGTAGGGTTAGGGGTTTTTAGGGTTTGTCTGATTTGGTCTAACCCTAACCCTAACCCTAACCCTAATAACATAGGGGGTGGGGGATTAGGGGTGCATAGTGATTCATTATTTTTCATTGACTATACATCATTACTGACTCCAGGACTCCCTCAAATTCCCTGTTAGCCCTTTGGGCAGGCAATGTCACTAGCCTGAACAAAAATGACACCTGCTGATCTTCACTCTAGACAAATCAGCATGATCAAAAACGTCCATGATTTTTTTCTTCAAATAAGTCAACTGAAGTAGGGGTGCAACAGATCACACAACTCAATGCTAAGACCATATTACGGGTTTTATATAAGGGGCCATATAGTAACCATGTTTCCATCCAAGGATTTTTTTGTGGAAAAATACTTAACGCTTCAAAAATTGTTAAAATTGTTACAATTTCTCATTTGTTGACACAATCTGTTTCAGTTTAATTTTAGTGCATAAATATTGAAAGTTCAAATATCAAATGTGTTTGGAAACACTTTTTGTCAAGAAAAGGGGCTTCAACGCAAATAAATGTATTGTTACACGACAGAATTAGCCTATAAGGAAACAAACATGCCACTTTCTCAGGAGTGCATCACAAAAATTAAACGAAATTTTGCATATAGGCTGCTATTTGTTCTGATTTTTCTTTCGTTTTGTTCATTTATTAATTTAGAAAAAAAATAGACGTCACACATAAGCCCATTTATTTATTTTATATATATATATATATATATATAGAGCTTGTGAATTACCTCTGTGAGTCTGTGCGTCTCTTAAAAGTGTTCAGCAGTGTCTCTACTTCTAGTAAAACTTTAAGTTAATTTTCTTAAGGAACAGCACAGTCTTTACCTCGCTTGTGAGAAATGGTTTTGTTTATTTTGCTGTTTTAGGCTGTAAGGACGTTTGAAATAACTGATATCGTGTGGCGAAGTGATATAGACATGCAATGTGGTCAAGACCTGCCTGGAATGACGTTCGCGGTGCATCTCCCTGAAAATAATGCACAACATTCATCAACCAATCAGATTCAAATATTCAATGGCCCCATAATTTTCGTCAAAAACTTCGTCAACGGCATTTTTTTTCACAAACGGAACGATAACAAACTAAAATTCTTCTTGAATGACAGTAACTATGACAAAAATCTACTGGCATTTTCGTCAAAGAATAAAAACGAGACGAAAATGTTAGGGAGGGACGATTTAGAAAGAGATTCTTTCAGCATAATCTGTTGCGTAGCAGGAGGTTAGATGTACAAACCGACGGGACACAAGCTAAAATACACCTGCTGCACGTCTAATAAAACATTAAAAAATGTCAATATGTGGGAGAAGTTCAGACATATGGATACATTTGACGACGCAGGAGAGAACTAAATTCAGTCTTGTTTTCTGAGCGCAGACACCGAAGCATTCACAAAGAAAGCGCGTCTCACACGCTTTCACGTTGCCTGAACTGAGAAATACACACAGTTATCTCGAATTGTCCGTTTTGACCATGGTTTTGACGAGTGTTCACGTAAACACAGCCGATTAGGTCTTAAATTAACGTAAACAGTAGGGAGAAAGTGCATTAATACATTGCATCCATTGCATTTGTGAATTCGGTTTTAAAGGGATAGCAGCCACATTTAGTTGCTATTGTCTATGTTAACCAAGCAACAAAAGAAAGACAGAAAACCACTCGCTGCTCTTGACTGAAGCCCTAAAGATTTATCTAAATTAATTTATAGAAATAAATATGTCTGTTTGAAAGAATAAAGAATACGGTTAACAAGTTACTATAAAGAATTCATAATTCACCTATATAACCATTGGTATTTCATTCAAAAGAAGACCATGTTCTTTATGAGAAGTGGTTTGTTGGCATGTTGTGTATCACCACAGCTAAATTGTGTGTTTATCATGATAAAACCTTAATATCAAACCTATATAATGAGTTTGGAAATTTTAGAGAAATGCTTAATAAATGCATTGCACTGTAACTAAACCCATTCAATTTTAACCGACTAAATTTACTGTAGATTTAAATATCATACGATTTTAGTCGACTAAAACTAGACTAAAACTAAAAACAATTCAGATGACTAAAATATGACTAAAACTAAAATGGCATTTTAATCAAGACTATGACTAAAACTAAATCAAAATTTGCTGCCAAAATTAACACTGAAATGGATGAAAAACAGGCTACTAGCCTATGTAATTTGCACAGTATGTAAAATTATGAATGGAAACAGCTCAAGCACAACTTTTTTTTTTTTTTTTTTTACACATACACCGAAACTTATGTGACAATTAATTTTTTTTAGGGATGACATCATCACAGACACCATTTTAATGGTAAAAAGCCATTTGGATGGAGACCGACTTGAGACAGCAAATTAAATTTAGATAAAAGTTGCTGCCGTACCATGGGTGCAGTAGAAGCAATGTTACGCAGCGCCCGAAATTGTCCTTAGCTAGGTAACTTCAACCGTGACCGGCACTAAGCCAATAATAAAATGACAGGTACGACAGCATAGTACCTTGGTTATTACACCAGAAGAAGAGTATAGTTCCTATCCATATATCAACCTAGAAAATCACAACTTTTAATTTTCTGTTGGTCCTAGTACACGATGTAACTACAGAAGAGTCAAGTTTTAAATAGGGAAAATATTGAACCCCTCTGGTCATTTTTGAGCAAGATGCCAATGGTCTAATCAGATTCAGTGATTTATGCTAAGCTATGATAAAGTGCTACCGGCAGTAGGGATGGGTACCAAAACCCGGTATTAAATCGGAGCCGGTGCTAAATTATGAAAGACCGGAGTATCGATAAGCTCTGACGTTAACGGTTCTGCTATCGATACTGGAGAAATTAAGAAAATACACATACATTTATTATTGCTATATATACACATCATCTTGCAAACTATATCTCGCCAAAGTCGTCAGCCTGTTTTTATATGCAATAATATTAGGACATATGATGCATTTTTGCTATTTGTAATTCATGCCGAGGAGCGCGCAGAACGCACAATAATAAAGCCCTGTTTAACTGTGATGATGGAGGACAGAACTGAACAGTCAGACGTCTGCTTACGCGTTAGGACTGTTTTATTGTTTGAGTTCGATGTTGGCTTCCAAGGAACAAAAAAAGAAGTTATGAGGTAAAACATTTTTTTTTCTAAAACTTCTTTACCTTCACAGCGGTGCACATTCGTTCCTTCCGAAAACCAAAACTTAACATCAGAATCAGCACAATCGGTGATTGTTTCAAAATGCAGTCTTTAATGTTGCTAAATTGTGGGACATGTTTAAAAAAAAAAAAAAAACGCTGAATCACAATAATCCGTGGAAAAGATACTGTTCACCATGCTGCGCAGTCCAAAACAGAAATTACACTTGCCACTTTGGGTGCACGCCCATATGATCAAAAACGCACGGAAATATGTATTCGTGTGAAGAGTTTATGTCTTGAATGTGAACAGCTGTGATAATATTAGGTGACAGCGTTCAGTTGCTCGGGAATGCGTGCAATGGCTTTCTTATGCGTGCTATTTTTCCGATTCTACTTTCACTTTCGTACGCATTCGACATTGAGGGGAGATAAGGGAAAGGGGCACGGGTGTATTAAAGCACGGTATGAAATACATTGAGTGAGTCTGGTAAATCGTGATTTAGCTGTCATGACCAAACCTGGTGGAGCAAGCAGCACAGGAGAAACTGCCATGGCCTGCGTCCGCTTGCGAATAGTCTTGCGGTAAATGCTTAGCGTTGGAATGCTTTGATTGCATGGGCTAGCTACACTGCTTCTTGTCAGACGCTGATTGATTTGCGCAAATGGAGCACAACTTCATGCGCTGTGCAGATGGTGCGCCCATGCTCCTCCAAATAATAATCTATTAATCTATAATAATAATAATCTATTGTATTAAAAAATACATTCGTTAAGAAGACTGAAGGGGGTACAAATTCTTTCTGAAGGGGCAATATCACATGCACACGAAAATTGCGTATTTATATGTATGCCAAAATCAATTTCTGGAAAAAATAGCAAGCCAGACAAAATCCCTCACAGCAATTAATCTGAAAAATATGTTGTGCTGTGGTAGCTAAGAAAATCTCTCTCTGTCTCTCGCTTTTTCTCTCTCTCTTTGAAGGGCCTTTTTATTTAAAACATTTTCTTTATGCATCTACTTCTGTTTGCTTAGAGGTATTTGTAAACTGCTGTAAAGTTCAACAGTAATAAAATAACTTGAAATTTTCAACATCTTTTCACATCATGTCTTTTGGACCTAATTATAGAGTAATAGTATCGATAGCGGTATCAATAAGAACCGGTATTGATAAGCGGTATCGTATTGATAAGCGGTATCGTATCGGTATCGATAAAATGTAATCGATACCCATCCCTAACCGGCAGACCAGGAGATTGGCTGAATGGATTCAATAACGGTAAAACTCATCTGTTTAACTCTAGGGGAGTTGGAACATGAGCCTATTTTCAAAAAAAGTGGAGTGTTGACTTACCTCTATACAAATTTCCTGAACAAAATCAGGGGTGTCATGTTGTCTGTCTTGGTCCTCCTCATCTCTCCTCTCTCCTTCTTGGTCCTCCTCAACTCTCCTCTCTCCGTCTTGGTCCTCCTCATCTCTCCTCTCTCCGTCTTGGTCCTCCTCATCTCTCCTCTGTCCGTCTTGGTCCTCCTCATCTCTCCTCTGTCCGTCTTGGTCCTCCTCATCTCTCCTCTGTCCGTCTTGGTCCTCCTCATCTCTCCTCTGTCCGTCTTGGTCCTCCTCATCTCTCCTCTGTCCGTCTTGGTCCTCCTCATCTCTCCTCTGTCCGTCTTGGTCCTCCTCATCTCTCCTCTGTCCTTCTTGGTCCTCCTCATCTCTCCTCTGTCCGTCTTGGTCCTCCTCATCTCTCCTCTGTCCGTCTTGGTCCTCCTCATCTCTCCTCTGTCCGTCTTGGTCCTCCTCATCTCTCCTCTCTCCGTCTTGGTCCTCCTCATCTCTCCTCTGTCCGTCTTGGTCCTCCTCATCTCTCCTCTCTCCGTCTTGGTCCTCCTCATCTCTCCTCTCTCCTTCTTGGTCCTCCTCATCTCTCCTCTCTCCTTCTTGGTCCTCCTCATCTCTCCTCTCTCCGTCTTGGTCCTCCTCATCTCTCCTCTCTCCGTCTTGGTCCTCCTCATCTCTCCTCTCTCCGTCTTGGTCCTCCTCATTCCTCCTCTCTACTTCTTGCTTTAAAGTTTTCATCTGTAATCAATTTTCAAAGTTATCTCACAGGTAACAAAAAAAACAACAACACACTAGCTAACACAAAGAAAACTAAAAAATAATTTAAAAAACAATATTTTAAAGTATTAAAGTTCTCTTCATCACAGATGATCATTAGATTGGAGGCAAAGATATTTACTCAACCACTAACAACTCCTTTACTACTGGTTTAATACAGTACATAATGTACAAGGTTAACAAGCTGTTAAAGCATAAATTAAACCATAATTAAGGATAATTAAACAATATTAATTTCTTAATTACAGTGGCGAAAGAGGAAGACTTCACTATTTATATTCAGGTTATTCATGTACTAGCAATAAAGACTGCAATATATCAATTTTGAATAGTTTGCAAATGTTTTCCAAGTCCTTTTACTAAGTATACTTACTATACAGCGTTCTGAAAAAATTCTGCAATGATCATGAAGCGGCTTGAGCTGAAGCTGAGCTTTAATTAAGACGCAGCAGCTCCCCTCCCCCACCGCTAGCTGCCTCGTGTGGGGGAGGGGAGCTCATTAAAGACTACGACTATCTTTAATAATGAAATAACACGAATGCAAATGGTAATTGCAAAACTGACAGCTGTTAACAAGACAAACAAGTTGTAAAAGCATGGATTAAACAACAATTAAGCATAATTAAACAATATTAATTTGTTAATTAGAGTGGCAAAAGATGAAAACCATTTATTCATGTACTGGCAATATGAGGACTGCAATATATCAACTCTGAATAGTTTGTAAATTATTTCTAAGTCCTTTTACTAAGTATACTTACTATACAGCGTTCTGAGAAAATTCTGCAATGATCATGAAGCGGCTTGAGCTGAAGCTGAGCTTTAATTAAGACGCAGCAGCTCCCCTCCCCCACCGCTAGCTGCCTCGTGTGGGGGAGGGGAGCTCATTAAAGACTACGACTATCTTTAATAATGAAATAACACGAATGCAAATTGTAATTGCAAAACTGACAGTTTATATTTAATGTTTTAAAACATTACTTACTTCGTTTTTTACACTCATTATCTTGTAGAATTATTGTACATCACGTATATAAATTAAAAACAGACTTGCTTTATTTTTTACCATATTTCACATTACAATAATTAATTAAAACTAATCTATACAAAACATATTAATTGGTGCTTGGACCTCTCTTCCTCCCCAACCCCCTGTACTTAATGATACAAATAAAAACACTTTGATAATTAAATACCACAGATACAAATGTTAAATAAATCGACAGTTCATATTTAATGTTTTAAAACATGACTTACTTTGTTCTTCTCACTGCTTCTGTATCTTTCCTCGCATGTCCTGTGGTGCTCCCGCAGCCGTATTAATCTCCGCTTAAATCGTCCCGCCGACATGTTGTAATAACTTGGTCACGTTTCGAGCTCGGTTTTTATACTCCTCATGACGTAATGCTCGCGTCAAAAAGCATAAAAAAAAACACAGATTCGCCGTGCATAATATTCATCTCCATTATTATGCAGCTCGTTGAAAATCAAGTGCATTTGCAATTAATTTATGAGGCATTTGTTGCTGAAATTCAGACATGGTATTTTATGTACTCTTTATTTACGAAAGTAATTGTGATATTTTATAATATAAAGAAATAAATCGTTTTTCAAAGATATTTATTTTTCATTGGCCTACCAATCACAAAATTCACCAAGCCATCCAATCAAAAACAAGGAGCTCTACTCTTCCAGCCAATAAAAAAATTGGCTGCAGTACACGTCATTATCCTTTAGAGGGAGCGCAGGAGAATAAAGGAAACACAGTGTTGTCATGATCTAATATAGAAATAAGGACATTTGAGAGATTTGCATAGCACAATGCCCCTCCCCCCTGGGGGCTATATTGAGCAAAATAAAGTGAGGACCACGATTTTGTCCTCACTTTACCAAAAGGTCCTCACTTAAAAGGTGTTTTGTCACATTTTGGTCCTCACTTATATAGCAAAACAAACACACACACACACAGAGCAGTGGGCAGACATTTTTGTTTCCGCGCTTGGGTAGCAGTTGGAGGTTTGCTTAAGGGTCTCACCTCAGTCGTGGTATTGAGGGTGGAAGAGCACTGGTCATTTATTCCCCCCACCTACAATCTGAGACTGAGACTAGACCCTTGACCTTACAATTCTGACTCTCTAACCATTAGGCCACGACTGCCCCTTGAATGTGGAGGTAATTAGGGTTTAGCCAAAGCACTGGGGCTGAGTGACCTTGACTGATGAACCCAAAACATTCTCACTCCCACCTCGTCACATATTGACGCTTGGTCAGGACCTTTGTTTGGTGATTTTTTGAGTTTTTGGCTCAAGGTCTGCATTTAAAGTCACACCAGAGGTGTTCAGCTGGGATTAGGACTTGGCTTTATGCAGACCAGTCAAGTTCTTCCACACTGACTGAATCAAACATTTCTGTATGAGCCTTGCCTTTATACAAAGAGGCATTGTCATGTTAGAATATCCTGTCCAAGCTTTTGCTATAAAATTACAAAGACACAATTCCCTAGAATATCATGCTTAATCAATGCTTAAACATTAAGGTTAGTACTCACGGAAATGACTAAAGTAGTCAAACCTGTTCATTAGAATATACACTATTGCCAATACTTTTGGCAATAGTGTATTTAGCAATATATTTCTCTCTACGGTTTATTCTCGCTAATGAAGGAGCTAATGGCTGAGGTAAATGTCAGGCTGTGTATTATTGATAGGTTTCAAAGTGTAGCGACCACAATATTAATATAGTATTATTGCAGAAGTTTATGGTGTGATTAATTTGTAGCTCCACGTGGATACGGGTTATACGGTCTCCCTCCAGAGGCAAAGCAGCGTATTAAATGGGACTGCTTGGTTTTTTAATATTCATTAGCCAAGCCTTGACTATTGAAAGGTAACCAAGCAAAGTCAACATTATGTAATTAATATTCGTGAATAAGGCCTTCACCGTCCACCAAGCAACGTCTTGGAGACCTTATTAATATGTATAACCCAAACCCTCGTCATAGTAATTTCGCATGAAGTTTACTTAGTCGCTCGCCGAGCTCATCGATCTAGTCATCATGCAGTTGCAGCGTCATTGTGGGCTGCTGTTTGAATGAAGTTAGAAGACACTCAAATCTTCCGCACCCCAACTTAAACCCGGCCTTTGGAGTTGAGCTGAGTAAAGGACAAGTACACAGAAAGATGCCCGTATTTACAGGTCTGTTTACAACATGATTTTACATAAATCATAGTTAGTCTTTAAACGATAAGAGATGCGTGAGAACATGCAGCGCCGTTAGCATTAGACATTAGCTTCAGGCCTCAAATTGATAGTTTTTGTTATAAAACAGAGGGAAAGCTAAACAAGAAGCAGAAATCCGATAGCAAGCGTTCTTGCGTGTCTTTTATTCAGGCGTTTGCTTTATATTGATGTTTATGCTCTGAAATATAGTGTTCAGACTTTAGTAGTGATGCAGCATGTTATCATGCCGGCTAGGCGGATCACACTTTATTAATATGTGCTTTTGCAACTTCTAACACTTTTAATTTAGCAGTCAGTGTTATTGAACGGTATGTTAAGGCTTTACACCTACATTTATGCAGAATAGGCTATGGTACAGTAGGTCGATTTTAAATTTGATGCATCATGGCTTGCTTGTAGTGTCTAACGTTAACTTAGCGTACTAACTTACAACATGATAGATTTACTAGTTGCAGTGATTAAGGCCATTAAAGCTTTGTTTATTTCTGTCTGTTATTTTTTTGTAGACCAAAGTAAAGTGGTTTATTTGTCTTGTTTGTAGATTAAAATAATCAGTGTAATGGGGCTTCAAACTAGATTTAAAGGAGTAGTACATCCAAAAATGTAAATTTGGTCATTTTATACTATACGTGATTTTATTCCACAACTAAATTTCTTACATGGAACATAAAAAAAATGTTCTGCAGAATGTTAAAGCTGCTTATTAAAAAAAAATGGCCAGAAATGGGGAAAGATGCACTGTAGAAGCAAACGGCTTGTGTTTTATGTGAGGAACAGCAAAATTGAGTTTGATTTTCTTTTCTTTCTGGCTCTCATGTTTCGTTGACATGTCAGTACAATCCCACATGACATATAATGATGCTCATGCAGTTTCAGGCTATTACACTGTTTTTTACAGTGTATGCTAGGAATATTTATTTCCCACCCAAGGAGAAATAAAAATCCTATTGCTTAAAAAACATGAAGGTGAATGGAAGATGATTGAATTGTCTCTTTTAGATGAGCTGTGACTTTTAAAGCAGGTGTTTTCAATCTGTTTAGTATTTTTCCTTGATGGACCCTTTACACATTTCTGCATTTTCCGGAACAAAAGTCGTCAGAGATTGGGAAAACTAGTATCATGATGTATGAGAGACTTCACTAGAGCAAATATGTTTTTTTTGTGTGTTTTCTTTGCCATTCCAATTCACTCCAACAGTGATTACATTTCCACAACTTCCCAAAAGAGGGGAAACATTTAAAGAGATTGATTACAACAAATTTATTGTCACTTCTTCTGACCTTGTACTAGAAACACCCTTTCATTAGTGTTAACTAGTTAGCTAAACACCAACACAAGTTAATAATTAATAACTGTGTTGATAATTGCGAAAATCACTGTAGATGAAAAGGGTCCATTGGTCACACCCAGCTCAGGTTATGCAGTGCTGAACTGATGAGTTCATTCAAGGCACACATCCAAAATGAGCAGTCCAGTGGAGAATCCAGGGATGTTTGAAAACCCCTAGCTTAAAACTCTACAAATGTCTTTCTGTATGTGCAGATATGTGTTACTGAATGATTTTGCTGTGTCATTGATATGTCTGCATTTGTTTTTGGAATATGTTAGTGAATGTGAAATGGGGGAAGGAGAAGTTTGATGCGGTGGAGCTGAATACAGAGGAGCCGCCCATGGTGTTCAAAGCCCAGCTTTTCGCTCTAACGGGGGTTCAACCAGAGAGACAGAAAGTGATGGTGAAAGGCGGAACGCTCAAGGTACTGGCTGTAAACTGTAATTGAGAATATTAGTATTTGCCGTCCTCTGTTATTGCAGGCATGTGACTTGTTTTACTTGTGTTCACCAGGATGACGAATGGGGCAACATCAAGTTGAAAAATGTAAGTGTGGCTAAATCTATTTTATGTATGAGTCTTGTAATCAGAATTCAGCATTTATTAGTTAAACATGAAAGTAGGGGTCGACTGATATGTTTTTCAGGGCTGATACCGATTATTACAGATCAAGTAAACCGATATTTTGAACCGATATGTATGTCTGGTATAAAAATGAAAATTAATGTCATAATTAAAAATAAAAAGGGCTCTGACAAAATCTGCCTTCCCTGGTGTTGGTTGATTGTAGTACTCCCTTACTCTTGTCTTCCTGTGTGCATCCATATACAATAAGAAGGGCTCGGCATTAACGGTTGTCTGCTTGTCCGGGACAAGTGGATTTTGTGAAAAAGCAAGTCAATTTTACTTGCCCGATGGGACAAGTAACCTGTTTAAAACATCAATAACAAACAATAACTAGCACAGCACCGAAACTTTGGTGAGAATGATTCTGATTGTATGACATACAATGTAAACGGTGACTGATAACGGACAATATCAAGGTTTTCGGACTTTTCAGTTGAGGCTCATGCAGCCTAGAAAATGTGATGTGTTTCACACAGCGCGGCATACCGAGTTGATTCATCTTTCACGTCTCCCAGCATTTAAGATACATACGCATGAGGGTTTGCGGTGTTGGGCGATATGCTCAATTTTCATATCCTCCTACCGTCAGCTTGTGAGCTTGTCGATACACGATACTGTCATGCTACTTTATTTAATTGTCCATGTACTACATTCCTTATTCGTTTTGTAAGGGTGGTCTTGTTAATGGGCATGTGACTTAGTTGTACGTGTACAGAGCGCTGACATAGTTCTGCCGGAGCGGTTCCAGTTTACTTTCGGTTTCATTCTCTGCTATCCGCTATCTCCAGTGAGTGGTAGGCTAAATGTGCGTGCATGAATGTAAACCATCTTTTTTTTCAGCCTCGTTAATTCATGTGCGTAGCCTATGTTTAGCTCCATTTTATCTCATCATATTTCTAATTAATGCGCGTACAGGTGTTACTGAGGTGAATGTTTATATTTACTGTATACAGACGGATTCTGATATATTGTATTTGTTTGTTTCAGCCTAAACCACATGTTACCACCTCGGCTCTCCACGCTGCTTAGCTAAATATAAGCACCTCGTCTATTTTTGACAGATAATAATCGTCTTACTATCGTCAAAGGCATCAGCAACAGGTGATATCGTCGATACACGATACTATCGTCTTTTGGTACAACCCTAGTGGTTACGTCGCAATATGGTAAATATTTCTGTTTTAAACCATGAATGGATATCACACAAGCAACGTGTAAACTTTGTGCAATAGTTATGCCGGTGAACGTCTTAACTTCAGTCATTTCACTATATAAAGTGACAGAGTTTTCTAACACTGCATTAATGGTGCATATTCGCAAAGAGACAATGCAAAGAGATGAATTGACACTTATAATTCTCTTTATATTACCCTTATTGTATATGGATGCACAGAGGAAGACAAGAGTAAGAAGTGCAGTCTGGGAGTACTACACAACCAACACCAGGGAAGGCAGTTGTCAGAGCCCTTCTTATTTTTAATTTTGACATTAATTTTAATTTTTATACCAGACATATATATCGGTTCAAAGTATCAGTTATCGGTTTACTGTGATTGTTATCTGATTATCGGCATCAGCCCTGAAAAACACATATCGGTCGACCCACAACAAACCCTCGTGACTCCCAACAAATCAGATCACTCTAGGCCATAGAATGGTGAGTTTTGACAGGCTGCATCAGAGCCATATAGCGTGTTTCAAAATTAAATCATTTTATTGGGGAATCGGTTTTGAAAATAACCGATAATCACAAAAATGCTTAATAACGGTGCCGATAATCGTTTGACCCCCTACATGAAAGTTCCAGATCCAAACGGGCTTATCCAATAGTACACCTTAAAACCACTGTCGTTTCCTATTTAGTTCATTAATATATGCTCCTGGTCTTATAGACAATTTGGAGTAAATTGTCACAGTTACGTCACTTTCAGCTGCGTGCATTGCGGTGTCAGGAAAAATCCATGAAATAAGCAAGAAAATGTATTGTGCCTTTGGATGTCAGAATCGGAATTCAGATCATTTTTATTTAATGCTGTCATCAAAAATGTCAGTCAAAGCTAAATGCAGACGTTTAAACAGACAGACTAATGGATGAAACCTGCTATGATTAATCTACTTTTAAAGCATAAATTTGATTTAAACAATTTGTCTACAATGCATAATATTCACACATGCAGTTCATAGGGAACATATTATATTAGCCCTACAGTTACAGCATGAAATACTGTTTAAACCTATAACTTTTTACATTCACTAATTGTATAATTCTGGCTTTTTTGCTTGCAAATGCAAGTTTATATCTCGTATTTTAGACTTTATAGCTCCATTTAACTCAATTGCGAGTTTGTTCATTCTAAGGGGGGGGGGGATGGAATATAGGGATCCCATATATATGTATGGGATATAGCCTAAACTCAAGAGAGACTGAGGATTTGATGTTTCTTGTCAGAACTGTGAGATATAATATAAACTTTTTATTTTGTTAACCCATGGTTTCCATAGACTTCCACTTGAAAACTTGAATTTTCTGCCACCAGGCTTTGCCCACAAAAAAACATTATCACTGATTGCAAACACCGAAGTGGCCTATTTTATGCATTTCTGACAACAGTAGCAGCTGAATGACACCAAACCTCAACTTTCACTGCACTTTCACATCTATGTTCAAAAATGGGGGTGGCAGTTAAAGGGTTAAAAGTATGTGTCTTCAGCATTTCGGTCCTTAAAAAATCTTCTTGCAAACTCAGGTCTGGCTCTATTCTGTTATGGGACACCCATTTGTCATAATCCAATAAACTCTGGCTGGTTAAAATCAAGTTCAACCCATTTTCCTCCTTGAGTAATGCATCACACTATTAAATATCAGTGGTTTACACATACTGTTTCATGGTGACTCTAAATGTGAGTTCTTGATTCATGTAGGGGATGACTCTTCTGATGATGGGCTCTGCTGACGCCCTTCCTGAAGAGCCTGTAGTGCGACCCATGTTTGTAGAGGACATGACGGAGGAGCAGCTTGCATCTGCGGTACGTTTTAAGCCAACAGAATTTTGGAGCCTTCACATTTAACCGCTGTGAACTGACTTCTGTTATCTGTGTCACATTCAGATGGAGTTGCCATGTGGATTGACAAATCTGGGCAACACATGCTACATGAACGCAACAGTGCAGTGTCTACGGTCTGTGCCTGAGCTCAAAGATGCTCTCAGGAGGTACAATTTAGGCATGTCCTTCGTATGAAATTAGGAGATTTTATTTTGCGTAATGCGTCAATGTCTTTTTGTGATCATTTTCCTCCATCTGCAGGTACTCTGGTGCCTTGCGGTCTTCTGGAGCTAATGCACCTTCCCAATACATCACAGCAGGTGAATAACATTAAAAGTGCATTAAAAGAGCTGTGTAGCCATACTGAGTCTTGAAGTTTTTTGTGAATGGCATGTAGTACATGTTTGATCAGGTGAATTCTTCATTTAGCTATGCGTGATTTGTACGAGTCCATGGATAAGACCTCGTCAAGCATTCCACCAATCATTCTGCTGCAGTTCCTGCACATGGCCTTCCCACAGTTTGCTGAAAAAGGAGACCAGGGCCAATACCTCCAGCAGGTCAGGAGATAATATTTTTGGTCACATATTTCTAACCGGAATGCATTTAATCAGAATATTTTCTGTTAAAATGGAAAGTTATAAAATATGCATTTCTTTTTTTTTTTTTAAACCCAGGATGCCAATGAGTGTTGGGTTCAGATTATGCGGGTCCTTCAGCAGAAATTAGAACCTCAAGAACCAGAAACCCCACTGGAGGCAAGCTTATTTTTTTCTATATTCTATTTCATTACAAAGAAACAGAACATATTGTAGTAAAGCAGGTTTTTATCACTTTTTTTTGGAAATGACACTGAACAAAATTATAAATGCAACACTTTTGTTTTTGCCTCCATTTTTCATGAGTTGAACTCAAAGATCTTTTTCTATGTACACAAAAGGCCTATTTCTCTCAAATATTGTTCACAAATCTGTCTAAATCTGTGTTAGTGAGCACTTCTCCTTTGCTGAGATAATCCATCCACCTCACAGGTGTGGCATATCAAGGTGCTGATTAGACAGCATGATTAATGCACAGGTGTGCCTTAGGCTGGCCACAATAAAAGGCCACTCTAAAATGTGCCGTTTTACTGTATTGGGGACCGGGGGCTCCGAAAACCAGTCAGTATCTGGTGTGACCACCATTTGCCTCACACAGTGCAACACATCTCTTTCGCAAAGAGTTGATCAAGTTGTTGATTGTGGCCTGTGAAATGTTGGTCTACTCCTCTTCAATGGCTGTGCGAAGTTGCTGGATATTGGCAGGAACTGGAACACGCTGTTGTATACGCCGATCCAGAGCATCCCAAACATGCTCCTTGGGTGGCATGTCCGTTGAGTATGCTGACCATGCAAGAACTGGGATGTTTTCAGCTTCCAGAAATTGTGTACAGATCCTTGCAACATGGGGTGATGGTCGTGGATGAACAATGGGCCTCAGGATCTTGTCACAGTATCTCTGTGCATTCAAAATGACATCAATAAAATGCACCTGTGTTCGTTGTCCATAACATACGCCTGTCCATACCATAACCTCACTGCCACCATGGGCCACTCAATCCACTACGTTGACATCAGCAAACCATTCACCCACATGATGCCATACACGCTGTCTGCCATCTGCCCTGTACAGTGAAAACCGGGATTTGTGCAGATGAGCTTCCCTGAGACCATTTCTAACAGTTTGTGCAGAAATTCTTTGGTTATGCAAACCGACTGTTGCAGCAGCTGTCCGGGTCGCTGGTCTCAGACGATCTTGGAGGTGAAGTTGCTGGATGTGGAGGTCCTGGGCTGGTGTAGTTACACATGGTCTGCAGTTGTGAGGCCGGTTGGATGTACTGCCAAATTCTCTGAAACGCTTTTAAAGATGGCTTACGGTAGAGAAATGAACTTTCAATTCACAGGCAACAGCTCCGATGGACATTCCTGCAGTCAGCATGCCAATTGCATGCTCCCTCAAAACTTGCGACATCTGTGGCATTGTACTGTGTGATAAAACTGCACATTTTAGAGTGGCCTTTTAGTGGCCTTTTATTGTGGCCAGCCTAAGGCACACCTGTGCAATAATCATGCTGTCTAATCAGCATCTTGATATGCCACACCTGTGAGGTGGGTGGATTATCTCAGCAAAGGAGAAGTGCTCACAAAAGCCCTATTCGGACGGGACTAGTTTTCCAAACGACGTTTGAGTTACAATTCTTTTCAGACGACGTCTGTCATTTCATGTATGGATTCGGACGGGACTAACATTCCGTGTTTATTACGGAGGTAGGAGTGTCTGTGTTTTACATGTGGGCGTTGCTGCCATGAACACGATTTATGAAATTTGATCAAATGTATTTTGAAATTAGGTAGTTTCACATTTAAGCACTTTGAAATGTTAAGTAAAACATCCTAACTTGTTTAGTGTTTAAACACTATAAAAAAAAAAAAACAACTGTAACAATTTTAACATGACGATTTTATAGAACTACTTATAATAAACCCAGTGGAATAAATACGTTTTAACTTATATAATTTTCACGTAATGTAATTGACCGCAGAAATGAAAGTACTCTTACCTGAAACTGATATTACGGTAGCCAGTCTTAACAATTTACATGATTCAGCCCTTTAGCAGAAACTTGATTAACGTGCCGGCGCGTTAGAGACTGTACGGTAGTTCACGTTGACCAAAACATACAAGAAAATGCGTTTTGGAAAAAAACGATTTTGGCAATCACAGACATTCGCATTCGGACGGGATTAGACTTCTCAGAGGACCTCTAAGTTTGCTGATAAACAGTAGGTCCTTTTGTGTACATAGAAAAAGTCTTAGATCTTTGAGTTCAGCTCATGAAAAATGGGGGCAACAACAAGTTTGTTGCGTTTATAATTTTGTTCAGTGTAGAAAACTTTTTTTTTTTTTTTAACAAGCAATTTTATCATTTTTCTATCTGTGTTTTTGATCGATTAACAGACTGATGGTGATAGTGGAGCCGCTGCTGCCTCAAAAAAGAAGAATTTCATCGATCAGTATTTTGGTGTTGAATTTGAAACTACGTATCCTTTGTTGTGCAAATCCACACCAGCATGTGCTCTCTCACTTAGTACTTCTGTGTGCTGTAGTTGTTAGTAGTTTTTAGCTTAAACTGCATTGCCCTGTTTACTTAAAGGAAACCCTGGGTATTAAGACTTATATGGCTTAATATAACCTAAATTGTAAGTGTAGCGCTGAAGTCCAACTAAAGTTGAACTGAAGTATATTTGATGCGCTAAAGTGGAACTATTGCAAGTATATTTCAGGTGCACTTTAAATATCTTGCATTTAAAGACCTTTATGATTCAAAGATAATACAATCCTCAGCAATAGTGACATTAAACACACTTTTATGTGGCACTCCAAATAAAGTTTAATTATAATTTCTATATCAATAAGTCTTGAGAGATATATCAGTAAATACGTTACGTTATATTGAGCCATACATGTTATACACCCAGGGTTCCTTTTAAATGTTAACCTGTTAAAGTGATTCTAAAATTATATTTTGTATGTACAGTGCAAGTAATGTTATTAAAATTGCAACAGCACATTCCTATATATTTTCTATGCAGAGTACAAATTCGCGCATTAAATTGTAGTTGTCACACAATATCACCCTTTAAGTTCTACAGTGCATCCATTTCTTTACTTTTCTCTTTTGAATTCACTGCATGGTCTCTTACTAGTTTACTAGTTCTAGCACAAAATAAGCATGAATGATCAACAGAAAATATCTTGTTTCAGCCACAGCAGTGTTGCCAAGTCCGCAGTTTTCCCACGGAATTGGGATACTTTACCAGTGTTTCCCGCGGGTTGTTTTTCATGTCCGTGGGTTGAAGCGACCCCAGTAGCATAATATTTTGTCCCTGGAATGCTAATTAGGGAACCCCGCCAACAAAATGTATTTTACCCTCATAATGCGTTTTTTAATGAGGGACCCCCCTCAAAACACAATCAGGATACTTTTGGGCTAGTTTTCAGTAGCAATTGGGCGGGTTTTGTTGTGAAAACCTGGCAACCCTGAACCACAGAAAGATGTCAATACACACCATTTTTCAATTTTAAGTCCACCGATATTAATCTACTCTCCCTTCTGGTTTGTTTGACGCACAGAATGGCAGATTCTGCATTTATGATTGGTCAGATCGCCTGTCATACAAATTCTGGCAAAGGGTGAATTCCATACATTCGAACACGTAATATTTTAAGGTCCTTAACCTGCATGCGTCCAGTATGAAGTGTACCGAGTCAGAGGATGAGGATCCCACTAATGGCACAGAGAGCCAGCTGCAGCTTAGCTGCTTCATCAATCAGGAAGTCAAATATCTCGCCACTGGACTCAGATTGGTGAGTGGGATGTTCTTTATATACAGTTGGATGTAGCATCAGTGCTCAGAGTCCCTGTTAATCTTTACCTTTTCCTCATTGTATCTAGAGGCTACAGGAGGACATTACGAAGTTCTCCTCATCCTTACAAAGAAACGCCCTCTATATCAAATCGGTATGCTTTATCTTCTTACAAACAAAAAAACAAGTGTTTTCTCTTTCGTGCAGTAATGAATTGAGCACTCACTCATGTTTTTGCATTTAAGTCCAAAATCAGCCGTCTCCCGGCATACCTCACGGTTCAGATGGTCCGTTTCTTTTACAAAGAAAAAGAGTCTGTGAATGCCAAAGTCCTTAAGGTAGGTCATTTGCTCTGGAGTGAATATTTGTAAATATTTGTGTATTGATTTATTTTGTGTGCATTTACATTTTCCTGCGTTTAGGATGTCAAATTTCCTCTTATGCTGGATGTCTATGAGCTGTGCACTGCTGAAATGCAGGAGAAGATGGTTTCTGTGAGGTCAAAGTTTAAAGAAGTTGAAGACAAGAAACTGGAGATGCAGCAGAAGCCGAAAGCAAGTGCCCTTTGATGTCAAACTGAATGCTTCATTCATTTAGAAAAAGCTTTCTGTAAAATTTAGTTTTTCATTTTATTTCTCATTTAACAGGAGAATCAGAAGATTGTGGCTCCAAAGGAAACAAAATATGAACCTTTCTGTTTTTCTGAAGGTAAGTACTCACTGCAAAGCTACTTAAGGCAAGATCTTTTCCAATTCAATATGGTTCTGAAAGTTAAACCTCCAGGTGGATTTAAAAGCTCATAACTTTCTTCTACGTAGACTTGGGCTCCAACAACAGTGGTTACTATGACCTGCAAGCGGTTCTGACGCATCAGGGTCGATCCAGCTCATCTGGCCACTATGTCGCCTGGGTTAAAAGGAAAGAAGGTCAAGTATTGTCAATGTTTCTCTAACGCCAAGTGATGTTCATGTTCCTCATGCTTTAAATAAGAGCTTTTTCTTATGAATCATTGGTAGAATTGATAGTTTTTGCCTTGATTGCATGCTTGGGTGAGTATTCCAGGATTTATAATAGTAACATTTAAATGTTACTTTGCTAGTAACAAAGTAACATTACTTTTAAATCCATTACTCACCCATCTTATCTTTTCTTCGGAACACAAATTAAGATATCTGAGAGACTCTCCATAGACGGCAATGCAACTACCACGTTATGAGGATTATGTTCCCTTTTGTCACTAACAAAATGTTTAATGATGACAGAAGCTCCAACAAACGTTTCAGTAGTGACTCTGTCGGCAGTGATGATTTTAGATATTTTTGAACCTAGTTTAGAGATGCTAATCAGCACATGGTTAGCTAGCACAGTTCTGAACAGTGGTATCCATATAAGATCTAAATGTTATGGAATAACTCCCAAAAAAGTGTTTAATTGAGGAGAAAAGGTGTATGGTAGTGATGTTTACACACAGATTTTTCAGACTTATGAACGTAAATGATCATAAAATTATGGGTTTAGTTAAAATCAGTCTCAGCCAATGGACTAAAACGTACTGTATTTTGTTAGTGACATTAAAATGTGGGATAATTTTTTTTTTTTTAAATGGTTTCATAATTTACTTTTTTTTTTTTTTTTTTTTTTTCATTTCACATTTTAAAATAATAATAAAAAAAAAAACTTTTAAAAAAGTTGAAACATTTTCATAAGTTGAAATTTAGTGGGCTAGGTTTCGGGACAGCCACCTCCCACTTAAAAGTACATTTTCTAAATATTAAGCTTACTAATATTTTAAACATTATTGTGGCTTTTAATAGACTTTAGAAGGATCTTAATAAACAATTAAAAAAAAAGATTTAAATGCTTTTTAAAGGGGTTTTTTGTTGTGGGATGGCACCAATTCTGTAGAATGGCCCATATTTATATAAAACCATGTTTCAAGATAAAAATCTGCAACTTTGCTTTTATTTTTGGTTATTGCTTCTGATGCCGTTTCTGTAGAGCAAGGCTGTTCAATCCTATGGCTATAGTGCCAACATCCTGCACAGTTTACATCCAAACTGCTCTGAAACACTTTCCTGGAAGTTTCTTGATTAGCTGCTTCAGGTGTTTTATTTAGGACTGGAGCTGAATTGTATAGGAGTAGGATTGGACACCCCTGCTTATAGTTCTAGCTGGTATTGATTTATTTTTTTCCCCCCTCTAAACAGATGAATGGGTGAAGTTTGATGATGATAAGGTCAGTGTTGTGACCCCTGAGGACATCTTGAAGCTGTCTGGTGGTGGTGATTGGCATATAGCATACGTCCTTCTGTACGGCCCTCGACGTCTGGAGATACTGGAGTAACAGCGGTTCACACAGGAAACTTAAACCATAATTGCCATTTCAGAGCACTGTCTGTATAGATGTGCAAATAAATTTTGGTGTCTTTACAAAACATGACCTTAATATTTCCTGAACTCTTCATGCATCAACACAAGCGGCATGCTTGAGGTGTTTTTTTTTCTCTCTCCTTTTTTGGATGATAGATTGCTGGACACAATTCTTGTTTGGACTTGGAGCAATGGTTTTATAAATGTTTTCTATATGCATTGAATTTTTTTTTTAAGCCTGTGAAAAGGTGTTCATGTTCAATAGACAGTATGCCGCCGCAGGAGAAGTAGTGACTTGGTATATAAAGATGTTCTTTGCCACAAGTTTCAGACTTACAAATGCATCAAGAAGAGGTTGTATGATATTGGGATCTCACCAAAAGTAATGCAAACAGTTTACACGGATGTTATGTGTGTGTGTGAGTGAATTGAAACTTATCAAAGGTGGATTTCATATCAAAGCACTTTGAGAGGATGTCTTTATGCTCAATTACTGCTTCTGTCTTTAGCTACCATGCAACAAATGCCACTGTAAACTCATCTGTCCTTAAATACTCAAATACAATCAGAGTGAGAGAACTTGAGCTCTGTAATAAGTTATTGACTACTGGCTTTTCATAAACGGTGAAATAAACATGCCATTGACACTCTTGTGTGTCTACTGGATCCATTTCAAGTGAACATTTATTTCAAAAACGTAAAGAATGAATTCATTGAAGTACAGTCAATTTTAAAACAAAAACAAGAAAATGCTGCTGTGGAGTTATGTTTCGCTGAGACCTTCTGAGATGTTACTGAAACCAGCCGAGTTCAGAGCCGCGACCAGGCTCTCCATCGTAGCTTGTGGGCCTTCTCTGTCCTGCCAGGCCACCAGCAGCATCTTGGCCTGTAGTTCTACATCCTCGCTGTCAGACTCTATCACCCGAATCTCTTTCTCGCTCATCTCCAGATGGTCCGCCAGCGTCTTCCACTGGGATCCGAGCTTGGCTGCAATCTCATCCATCTGACTGTTGGTCACTGCTTTGCTTTGAATGCTGGGACCTGGGAAAAGAAAGTTCGCTTTTAGTCAAACAAGCTTTGACATGCTCTTACGCCAGCTCGGATCCAAAATCTAGTGTTGCAAACACTGACAACATTGTAAGGCGACCGAAAAGGAGATGAGGAACACCACAAGCATACACATCGTTCTTAATGTTTTTTAGATCTCAGATACAGCCCATGTCTAAAAGGGATAGTTACACAAAAATGAAATTTATGATTTGTTCCCATGATTTATTCACCCTCAAGCCATCCTAGGTCTATATGACTTCAGACGAATACAATTGGAGTTGTATTAAAAATGTCCTGGCTCTTCCAAGTTTTATAATGGCAGTGAATGGGTGTTGAGATTTTGAAGTCCAATAAAGTGTATCCAACCATCATATAAACTTAATAAAGAACTTCTTTCGATGCGTTTGTGTAAGAAAAATATCCATAAACCATAATCTCTAGCTTCTGCTAACTGTCGTACACGCGTTCACGAGAGAGAGTGGAGAGATTTTGATATAAGCCAAGAGGAGACTGGTTTTCCTCTGCTGTAAACAAAACTTGGTTGTCGCAAGACTAGCATATTCTCACTGGAGTTTATGCTGCGCCTACATCCTACATCAGTGGTAACCAACAGACGCCTGTGCCCGCAGCCAGATTATTTTGACAGCAGCTGGTTCTGAAATAGATCTGTCATAATGGCAACAGTGACATTTTTTTTTTCATTAAAAGGAACACTCCACTTTTTTTGGAAAATAGGCTAATTTTCCAACTCCCCTGGAGTGAAACAGATGAGTTTTACTTTTTTGAATCCATTCAGCCGATCTCCAGGTCTGGCGTTAGCACTTTTAGCATAGCTTAGCGTAAATTAATGAATCTGATTAGACCGTTAGCATCTCGCTCAAAAATGACCAACGTTTTTTGATATTTTTCCCCATTTAAAACTTGATTTTTCTGTAGTTACATCATGTACTAAGACAAGTCAGAAAACGAAAATGTTGTGATATTCCAGACTGATATGGATAGGAACCATACTCTCATTCCGGCGTTAAAATCAAGAAACTTTGGGTGAAGCAGGCGTAATGATATTACGCAGCGTTTGAATATAGTCCCCAGCTATTTTACTATTAGCTTTACCTAGCTGGGGACTATTTTCAGGAGCTGCATAATATCATTGCGCCTGCTGCACCCATGGTATGGCAGCAAAGTTCCTTGATTATTACGCCGGAATGAGAGTATAGTTCCTATCCATAGCCTAGAAAATCACTACTTTTCATTTTCTGTCGTTCGTAGTACACAATGTAACTACAGAAGTGTCAAGTTTTAAATAGGAAAAATATTGAAAATCTTTGGTCATTTTTGAGTGAGATGCTAATGGTCTAATCAGATTTATGCTAAGCTATGCTAAAAGTGCTTACGCCAAACCCGGAGATCGGCTGAATGGATTCAAAAAAGGTAAAACCCATCTGTTTAACTCTAGAGGAGTTGGAAAATTAGCCTATTTTCAAAAAAAGTGGAGTGTTCCTTTAATATTTAAATCAATTTAAAGCGCTTGCTGTTCACTTTCACTTTCACTTTCACGAATTCGTGATCATACACACACTGTGCAAAGGGAGCATCTTATGATATAACATTGTGTCCTACTACACGCCAGGACACAGTATAAAAAAAGTTTGTGTTCCAACTAGACGCAACGGCGACACATGAAATTTCAATTTTAGAAGCGGTTTCTATTTCTGTGACGTTGCAGCTGGAACGACAACGCAAACTATGACAGTTGTAATCTCAGGTATTGATTATGTGCTTTGTTCAAATGTTAAAAGTGTCTAATGTGAGTTTGAATATTATTTTGTGACATTTACAGCCATATTGAAAGCAACAACAGATCAGATCTTGAAAATAAATTGAAGCAAACATATGTTAAAACTGCAAATCAAGTGTTTTTCCGTGACAATATTCCCTCTTCACCAAGTTGTGTCAATTGTTTTGTTTATTAGTCTAATTCTTGTTTTGGGTTTCTCTTTCTAATTACCCTTACATTGGGTTAGTAACCTAATTCTCGTGCTTCGTTCCCACCCTTCCGAATTATGTTCTAAAACTTGAAGTGGCCTTAAAATGTATGGAGAGAGTCTTAAAAAGGTAACAAATTGAAGTCCATGATTCCTGTATATACCCTGGAGTAACAGCTCACTACCAGTTACAAAAGACACTGTAACAGGCAATTTTTCATTTTGCATTTTTCATCAATTAATTTCTTACATTTTCTTTGATTATGTTCCAGCCTGCTATCTAGTGGCAAAAATAGAGATTTATAAAGTTGTAAATATGGATATTTTTCACTGCAGAAAGCATTTATTATACCCCTGGAGCTGTTTGGAGTACTTTTTATGATGGATTAATGCACTTTATTGGACTTTGAAATCTCAACACCCATTCACTGGCATTATGTAGCTTGAGCCAGGACATTTTTTAGTATAACTCTGATTGTATTCATCTGAAAGAAGAAAGTCATATACAACTAGGTTGATTCGAGGGTGAGTAAATCATGGGGTAATTTTCATTTTTGGGTGAACAATTCCTTTAACTGACACACTCACATCAAGTCTTCTAACTACAGCTGAATGAAGTGTCTTTGATTAGGGAGACATACAAAATGTGCAGTGTGGGAGTATTACAAGGGCAGGTTTGAGAAACACTAGTTTAAATCCCTTGTTTTGTCTAGCTCTCTAACAACAGGTCCCAAAATAATTACCATCCACTACTGACTACCTCTGCTACCTCTACTTTTTTCCCCCATTTGCCCTGCTCATCTCAAGCAAAAAAGAACTCCTGCTGTCCTTGAAAATTTTATCCTACATTTACAGGAGACAGACGAAGGTGCAGTTCTGAGATAAGGCTTTTGAAACAAAACTAAAAGTGCAAAGTGAGGTGAGGAACACAACTCCAATGGAGTCATTTCCTAGCAACTGCTGCCACTTTGATGTAAACGTACTGCCATTCTGATCCCAGAAAAAAAAAATAGTCTGAACAGACAACAAGGAAAATAGCTGATCATTTTTCATAAAATAAATAAAAATAAACTCACTGTCATTGCTCTCTTTTAAAAGGTTATCTCCATTCTCATCATCATCCTCCTCTCCCGTTTTTATCTCTTCAGAAGGAAGGTCTTTCTGTTTGAAGAAAAACAAACAATCAAAGTTTTTAGATTTTAAACATTTGCTTAAAATATTGAACATCTGAGTAAAATAATGAGCAGAATATTTCAGTCAATTTGTCATTTAAATTAAAGGAATAGTTCACCCTAAAATGAAAATTCTGTCATTAATTACTCACCCTCATGCTTTTCCAAACCGTAAGACCTTCATTTTTCTTCGAAACACAAATTAAGATTTTTTAATGAAATCCGAGAGCTTCCTTACCCTCCATAGACAGCAAGTGTCCTACCACCTTCAAGGCCCAGAAAGGACCAAGAACATCAACAAAGTAGTCTTAATTTGTGATTTTGTGACAAATTAATTTAATTTTTGATGAACAAAGGTCTTACAGGTTTGGAAGGACAGCATTTTCATTTTGGGGTGAACTATCCCTTTAAATTATATACCATTCTCCACTAATATTTCCACCCTGGGTAAATGTGAGCAAAATGGAAAAATGGATTATGATCGACTTTTGTCGTTTCCCTCTTTAATTCAAAGTAAAAAAAATAAATAAAAATAACCTAAATTACACACAAAAAGGGCAATAAATTAAATGTTTTTCTCCGAAATACAAATTATACAAATTCTAAAGGTAAAAGTAAAAAAGGCATTTTTGGTTCATGGTCACAGTCGTTTTTTTTTCACTTTTGGTTCATGGTTACTAAGGACTTGCTCACTTAGTTTAAATTAGGACTGGCCAATAAACTGTAAACACCAATAAACACCCTTTTGCACCTTTATTTTTAAGCGTGGAATGCATACATTTCAGAAAAAACAAATGTGCTTCAGTTATATAGTTCAGATGTCCACTCACAGGAAGCTCTTTGGCCAGTTTGATGACCATGTTTTCCAGATAGTCTGCCAGACTCTTGAACTGCTGGTTGGTGGGCTGGAAGAAGTGAGGACTCCTTCTGGAGAGCAATCGCAAGGCTCGCCAGCCGTAGTTGGAGTTGCGCACAACTCTGAGGGAAGACGACAAAGAATTCATTTATTCTAGTGATCAATTTTGAGCTATTTGATTAACAGTTTGATCATTTGTGAGACTGATTTAGTAAATCTCTGTACTTGTATTCATCTTCCACCATGTTTGTGGGATCAGCCTGTTCGATAGCTTCTTCAAAAAACTCCTCCAGCGATGGCATGAACTCCCTTTAAACAGAGACGTGTGTTAATGCAACATTTGTCACGTTAAGCGTCTTTAAGCGAGTGTTTAGCAAACACAAACCTGCTGTCTGACTTGCAGGCCTCCATATTGTCAGGGTTTAGATTCCAGAGTCTTGTGAGTTCATCACTTTTGAAGGTCAAGAACAGAAGAAATGCAAAATCAGATCTGAATCGAAGACTTAACCCCTGTTATCCAAGTTAGTTAATTGAAAATGATCTTACTTTCCCATGAGGATTTTGCGATCAGGGCCCTTCCCCAAAAAGTCCTCTGGTGCTTGTCTCTTTCTGCTGGGACGGATGGGTTTGGTCTCTGCTGGTCTGAGACAAACACAAGACTATTCACATATCCATTCATAACTAAAGGAGCAGTGAACGCACCTGACAACTAAACAGAAGTTAGCAGAAAGACAAGGAGCGAAAATTTTTAGCTATTAATTTAGACAAACAAAGCATTTTGGTTAAATATTATTTGCAGATTAGAAGAGTAAATAGTCGTTTATACAGTTACAGATATTTAAGTGGTCATGGCCATTTTTATTGTTGTAATGTTGCAGCATGTACCATTATGAAATGTATACATTTTTATATACATTTTTATATAAAAAGTCTTAAAGAGCATGGGTATATTTTGTTATGAGTCAAAATTATCGATTTTTCCTTTTATACCAAAAATCATTAGGATATTAAGTAAAGCTCATGTTCCATGAAAATATTTAGTAAATTTTCTACCATAAAAATATACAAATTCTCAATATTTGGTTTATTTTGCACCCTCAGATTCCAGATTTTCAAATAGTTGTATTTCGACTAAATTTTATCCTATCCTAGCAATACATCAATGGAAAGCTTATTAATTCAACTTTCAGATGATGTATAAATCTCAATTTCGAAAAATGGACACTTATGACTGGTTTTGTGGTCCATTTGGGAATATTTGGGTAAGTATATCCGTTTACACATCTACATGTCTAGTCTTCTCCAAACTGCACATGCTTCTTCAGAATCAGCTCATTACAAGTACATTACAAAATACTTTAAGACTAATTTATGTAAATATGGATTCCTGTGCCGTTTTTATTAAATACCTTTCTTTAACAAAGCTCGGACAGCCTTCATTTTTCCAAGAGTTCCAGTTTTCTTCTGTGTTCAGGATGTGCTGTTGAAGATGCAATGAATAAATTAAGATGAAACGTTAATGCTTTGGGAGCACTAGGCTGCCGTTTCATAACGTATTCAACACAAAATGAGAGAGAAAGCTAAAAATCCATTCACCCAAATGTGTGCATGCTTTGGGAGATACTACTTACCTCAACCATAGATGCAAACTTGTCACCATCTGGAGGGGTTTCTTTCAGTAACTTAAATGGTAAACAAAAAAAAGTAATAAAACATGTCATAACAGTGCAATTAATATGTAAAACACACCTCCATTTAGTGATTCTTAAGATTAAAACAAACCTGATAGACTAGTTTGGTTGTATCCTCAATCCACAAAGACTGATCGTCATTCAAAACACAGCTGGAACTGCGAAGATTAGAGAGAAACAGCTTGAAAAGTCTGCATTATGACTAAAAGGATGCTAAATAGGCTTGCTGTGACCGCTGACCTCTTGAACTTGACCTGGCCCTTGAGATACTGGAAGAGGATGAGATATTGAAGCAGAATGTGTCGTCTGAAGTTGCTGTCGCTCAGCTGAAGATCCATCAACTGCAGGAAGAAAGGACATTTGCCTTGTGTTAACAGGTCAACAACTGAAGTGTACTAGTAATTGCTAGTGTGTTTAAGCAACTGATTAATAAAGACTGGAAGAACCAACTTTCTCACTGGTGAGGAACTTGGCGAAGTAGACATGGTCCCCAGCAGAAGTCCTCATCTCCTCCAGCTTTCTCTTCGACGCCTGCATGTCATCCAGTTTGTAGCTCTTGAACACAGCTAGTGTCTCATCTGAAAACTACAGGCGGTCCAAGCTCGTTAGTTTTCCTTTTCAGTGGTTTGTAGTTGGTTCTACATTAGTTCACACAGGTGGCCTTTCAGATATACTGTCGTTCATCATATGTAAACTATGGTCAACCACAAAGTTGCATATACTTTGCCTCCATTTAGAGCAATTTTATTATTTAAGACTAAACTTAAACCATACCTAAAGATTTTTTAAACAAGTAGCTGGATCAAATACTTTTTACTTATTTTTAAAAGGTCTGGGCTAGTAACCAAAACCTTCAAGGGTTGATTCATGAACTATCACCAGTTTGACATTTATAAATACACGAAGAGTTCAGATGCAAAAGCCTCTAAATCAAATAAATGACATGTTTCTTTAAAAAATGCATTTTTATCAGGCTCCTATGTATAGGTTTCTATGTAAGCAGTGGTACTTCTGATTGGGCTGAGGGTGGGATTTTAGCAAGTTTGAAGTAAAAGTATTTGATGGATGTATAATGTGTGTTGAGAGCATTCATTCAGTATCATCTCATTTTTGACCCAGATGGCTTTTAGCTGGTTTTGCATCTGAACTTCACATTTAACTTTAAATCGATCTAAAAGGACTGCCTTGAGGAACTTTGGTTTGGACAAAACCATAAGATAATTAAAAGTTAAAATACCTTAAGGAAAGTCATCCATGCGAACTTGTCGTAGCACTGTACAGGGTTTCTGAAATAGTCCTGCAGGGTCCAGAATTTTCTGTACAAGTTGTAGTCAATAGGAATGGAGCTTCAAAACAAATTAGATGTCAATAAATAAGTGTTTAATAAGACAAAATAAAGCAAGAGAAAAAGCAAAACACTTATTTATAACTTTAAAAAACGTTTACCAGGGAGCAGGTGCATCTTCATCACCCATCTCTCCTTCTTCCACCTCCATCCCTTCCTCCTTAACCTCCGTGTGCTTGGGGGGGAAAAATGAAAACATGTCTGACATCTAATGTAGAATCCACCGTAGGTATCTGTCAATTTACATCATACAAAAATACATCAAACCCAACATTTGTCAGCATGACTTTACCTGCAATCCAAGTGTGCTGTCCTGCTCATTTTTATTGAACACTGTGATGTTATCAAGGTTGAACTGACTCTGTAGGTTCAGGCCTGTAATACGACGGAAAAACAACAGTAATCAAAAACAGGGTTCCCACTCTAAGCCAAATGTCAAATTCCCTGACTTTTCCCTAATGACTAAAAAGCTGAATTTCCATGACCTATAATGAACGGATCCATCCACTTGCAAGCTTTAATTACTTGTTTTACTTGTATCTTGCAATTTTGACTTTTTTTCTCAGAATTAAACTCATTTCTGAGGAGAAAAAAAAAATACTGATACGTTCACATAAATGCGAGTTTATATCACAAAATTCTGACTTAACTCTCAATTGCAAGTTTAAAACTTTATAACTCGCAATTGTGACTTCTCTCACAATTCTGACTTTAAAACTCGCAATTGCGACTTTTTCATCTCACAATTCTGACTTTATTTCTCAGAATTGCGAGTTGATATTTCACAATTCAGAGGAAAAAAAGTCAGAATTTTGAGTTTGTATCACGCAATTGTGAGAAAGTAAGTCAGAATTGTGAGATAAGTCGCAATAACCTTTTTTTATTATTGAGTTCCGGAAACAGACTTTTTCTGTACTATTTCTACAGAAATTATTATTATTATTATTATTATTTTTTTTTTTTATGATTTCAGGAGTTAAACAATCTGAAGGATTTTCTGTTTGTAATCAAGTTCATCATTCAGTTTTTTTTTTTTTATTTCTTCACATTTAGTTTTGAAGTGGTCATTTTGTAGCCAAAGCACTTGAAATGTACATTTTTCTGACATGTTTGCCTTAGTTATCTTAGCCTGGTGACTGCATTTGACTTCAGTGATTGCCAGTTGATGTGCGGGAAGGGAATAAAATGGCACTGAAAAATAGCCTAACCATAAAAATAGGCAAAACGTGTAAACAATGCAATAAAAAAAAAAAATGGTATAGAAAAATTACATTTTGATAAATAGAAACTAAAATTTAAAGCAACAAACAAAAATCCCTGATATTCCATGACTTGGACCAAAAAAAATATTAAATTCCCTGACTTTCAATGACTGGAATAGACCTTTTAAAATTCCACGATATTCCAGAAATTCCATGACCCGTGGGAACCCTGCAAAAATATCCACTGAAGAAAGAACCAAGAAAAACAACAGATGTTTAAAAGCATACCTGATTTTTCTGACAAAGGAAAGAGACGTGCTAAAAACAGCTGGATTCGTCCACAAAACACTGTGTTCTGAGATTTAGAGAGTCTCCGGAGCAGGTCTGTAAGCAAACACAGTAGCAATGTTAGGCTACTCTAAGCACATTTGAAATAAAAAAAATACTGCTGAAGATATACCGGAGTATGAGCACATTAGGGCTGGGTATTGAAACTAAATTCTCAGTTTACAAACCATAGCAGAAATGTAATTATATCAATACATTATAATACATTTTGATTATATCAAACATTTTTATTACAAGTCTGTAACCAAGAAGAAGGGCCTGTTTTAAGATGTAGTACAGATTTAACATATTGCACCATTTTAAGATAAATCCATCAGAAAAAAAACAAAACATAAATAAATCTTGAACTTGAAACTCACCATTGCACATTCGTAACAAGTAATTTTTTCCAGCAGAGTAAAATGTACTCTGTAAAAAAAATACAAGAGCAAACATTAATAATACAGCTGCAAGCAGAAATTAAGGAGTCAAAGATGCTAATGGTAATGAGGCTGACTGAACAAACCATTCTGAATTCTGATTTTAGACAGCCGATTTAAAATCCATTAACATAATGAAATGTTAAACAAGTTTTAAATATCTCATTCTGTTCATCATAGCTATATCCATTTATAAAAAAAGTGACGGCACTAATGATACGAGTCAAATTTGCAAAAGATTGCCTGAGCTGTCTATAACGAGTTTAAAAAAGGGAGTTTTTTATGTAAACTTTAAACACTAAATGTAGCATGATATTACATGGTTTCTAGACAATAACAATAGCAAAGTACAACCATTTTTTAATGTTTACAGTGGAAATATTTTATTTTGGTCATGCAGCATAGTAATACTATTTTTGCACTGAGCAACACTGCTAGAAATAAAAACAGAAACAAACAACTCTGTTCTTAAGTTATTAGCATAAATACATTACATACATACATTTTTAAAGAATTGTCTTTTGCTCACCAGGCCTGCTTTTATTTGATCCAAAATACAGCAAAAGCAGTAAAATTGTGAAATATTTTTTACTATTTAAAATAACTATTTTTTGTATCTAAACTGTTTTTAATTTTTTTTTTTATTGCCAACAAATATTCTATATGAATACATTTTAAAATGTAATTTATTCCTAAATATTTAGCATCATTACTCCAGTCTTCAGTGTCACATGATCCTTCAGAAATCATTCTAATATTCAGAGAAATTATAAAAATTAATACTTTTATTTAGCAAGGATGCTATAAATTGATCAAAAGTGATGATAAAGACATTCATAATGTTACAAAAGATTTCTATTTCAGATAAATGCTGTTCTTCTGAACCTTCTATTCATCAAAAAACAAACAAACAAACAAAAAAAAAACTATAATGAACTTTTTTTTGAGTAGCAAATCAGAATATAAGAATGGTTTTTGAAGGATCATGTGACACTGAAGACTGGAGTAACGATGCTAAAAATTCAGCTTCGAAATCAGAGGAATAAATTATTCATTTTATAATATATTCAAATAGAAAACAGTTGTTTTAAATAGTAAAAATATTTTACATTTACTGCTTTTGCTGTACTTTGGATAAAAAAAAAAATGCCGGCTTGGTGAGCAGAAGAAACTTTTTAAAAGCATTAAAAATCTTACTGTTCAAAAGTTTCTGACTGGTAGTGTAATATGTGAGAATTTGAGCTGTTGGTGGTGATTTCATAACTTTCGTGCAAGTGGTACTTTGGGTTGCCATAGACATATAATAGTTGTCTACATTCCTTTGATCCTGCATATTTATTGAATTCATACATACAACTAACAAAAACTAAGCACTACCAGCTACAAGTTCCAAACTTACAGATTTCCATGTGGAGACATTTTCTTCAACAAAGGAGAAGATTTTGTCACATTGGTCCAGAGGAAGACAGTCGAGAACATCTCCCAGCAGAAGAAAAGGAGTGGTAGCAGAGCAGATGCCTTTATGAAAACAATAAATCAATGCAAAATATACATTTTATACTTCAATATTTATGTATAAGGCTGGTACTGCATACATACCTTCAGCCACACCATCTATACTGATGTAGATCAGAGAAAGGAAATCTTCCACGTTCACTTTCTGCTTAACCTGCAAAATGAAATAAAATCATCATACAAAATGACAACTTTTATGCAAAATAAATACGAACGTCAGTGTTCTAATTTAAACATGATATTAAATAATGGACAAAGAAGCAGCTGTGGACTCACGATCTGCTCTTCAAGAACTCCACGCAGGGCTTGGTCAAGAGTGGCTTTCTTCTCAGTTTCACTGTAAAAAAATGAAATTAAATCACACAAAACATCACCAACAGTGATTTACCCATTCAAATGAACCACTGAAAATGATTTCAGCATATCCTCCTGAGACCCAGCTATTGAGTTTTGGCCTCTGTAGTGGACATATTTTACTGAACTTCTATGAGACTTCTGGATGTCCTGTACAGAGCACATCCATGGATTTTTAGAAATACCAATTTTGGGGAAGTTTTACAATGACCAAACCCTCTTCTTGGTCTTTAAAGATGGCTAAAATTAATTTAATAAAAAAAAAAAAAAAAAACTGTACATCATATTTTGTAATTGTCATTTAAATCTGAATATTTTCAAATTGTTTATCATAAAGCAACATCTCATGAAAATGTTATGGTTTTTTAAATCCAAATATGACTTCCTGTTATGAAACAGGACATAATTTCATACATGTCCACTGTAGAGGACACCAGGACTAAAAGCATGTTTATTACGCATTTTGCGAGACATAACAATTGAATAGGAAAATAAATTATATAATCAATATTCTTATGAATTATTAGATATTATGAAAATCTGACCAATTATTACTCCCATTATGACAATTCTTTTTCAACATGCTGTCCCAACAGCAAAACATTAATATGCAAATTAGATATAGTGTATAGATACACTGTATTTAATGGGAAAACCAGAAATTTTTACACACATTGCATAAAACACATTTTGTTATATCTTTTAGAACATGGTTGAGAATCATCCTTAAAGTTTGATACAAAAAATCCTGAAACCTGAAAATTGATTAGTGATTAAAAAAATTTCATTGTTTAGCCTTTTTGATGTCTATTAATATTTCTTTCGCTCTAAACAATGTAATAACATGAAAAAGTCTTTTATGGGTCTCAGGAGAGTATAAACAAACAACTAACTATAAAAGCATTAAAATCTTAATAAAGAATTATTACTTTCCAGGCAGGTGGCTGAAAGCGTTGGTCAGGGGTTTACAGTTCTTGATATCTACAGCACTTTTAGTGGCAGTCTGCAAACAAAAAGTTAGTTTGACATAAGTATATATACACATTGAGTATAGTGGTTATAGAATTTATGACAAAAACACTAAATGTAGCATGATATTACATAGTTTCCAGATATAATATCACCAAAGTACAGGAAAAAAAGAGCTATGTGTGTACATGCAGCATAGTAATACTATGCTTTTCATTCAATAACACAGTATTACCATGTGATTCCAATCACAGTACCACAGTATGTCCTCCACAAACACCACTCATCTATTTAAATGCATTCACTAACAAATTACTGTGCACACATGTCTAGTTCAATAGGTCTACTGCATGATAAATGTATATTAGGATAATATCTAGCGTTACATACTACTTTGGAGAAGAGACTCAGCAGGCAAGCGACATAAACAAAACACTTTCATTTTAAAATCGTCTGCCAATGCCACAGTACATCTATCAGTGAACGGTTATAATGATAATTTACCGTAAATTTATCTCTGGCTTCAACGAAGTCGAAGTGAGACGGCGGAGACATGTTTACTGGCGCTTTGTCTGTCTGACCCGTTCTACTTCCGGTTCCCCTTCTTCTTCGTTCGTTTAAATGTATTGGCGACACACATGCATATCTCCGCCTGCTGGACTGCTGTAATCATGATTTATTTATTTTTTAATTTCCCTCCCTTAAATCTGATGCAATATGAATCCCATCATAACCCTATAAACTATTTAATATACCGGTTTGACAGGTCATTAACAGTGAGGTTCTTTCATCTCTTCATTGCATAATTTTTTTGTTTAATCAATTACAAATACATGTTCCAGATATATAAATTATACAAAAGCATCTACATAGTTAAATATTGTCACATAAAAAAAATAAATAAATAAAAAAGCAGGTGTGTAGTCATGATTTACAAAAGATGGACAGAACTTTATTTGGAGGACCACTAGAAGTGCACAACTGTCATCAATTATCATTTTCAAGGTTGTCACATATTACCTCTTCATGATAAATTCAAATAATACTGTTGGTACGTACTATATTACAGGATCTAGACAGGTGTTGGATTGTTTTGCACGCAAATGTAAAAATTAGTTGGAGAAAGCACATACTTTCTGCTCAAAATCAACCTAAAATGCAAAATACGCCTAATTACCAATAGTAAAGATCCATTTCCAAAAGCACAAACATAAAATAACATTTGGAAGTGGAAAAAGTGTACAATTTCAAATGTAATATAATTACATTTAATAATGTTACATGTGGATAAATGACCAAGCTGCTGATTCAATGACTGAATAAACTTTTTTAAGTCAATTAGCTTAATAACGTTTACAGTCAAACCCAAATTTATTCAAACACCTTCAACATTTCTCACATTATCAGTTTATTTGCTATAGTTTATCATCAAGAAATACATAATTTTGTTCAGTCTGTGGTGTAAAAAGGTTGTAAGAAAAAAACACATGGCCAGGTCAAAGTGTCTGAATAATTTTTGGTCCCAAATTTATCATCAGTTTTACTGGTAGTCCACTGTATGAAGAATTTTTGGGTATAATATGTCACAGTTTACTTTATTTTGCTATCCTCACTCACATAAATGAACTATAGAGTCCTGAACCCACTAGTAAAAAAATATCAAAAATTATATCTGTTGTCTGAACCATTTTTGGTTTGACTGTATGTAGCAATAAGAAATAGTAAGTGTATCTCCCTCATTTCTCCAGCACCAACAACAGAACTGATAACATCTGAGCTTATCCATACTGACAGGGCGTGTTTAATACCAGGTTCCAGTATTCATCCCTACTTAATAAAGAACTTGAAAATAAATCTCAGTCTCTCTTTAAAGTATTGCAGCTTCTTTGCCAGCTTCCTGAACAAGAACGCTTAGTAAAAAGCTTGTACTTGTCTTCATGAAAGAGTAAGTACTTAGTAACTAACTTAGTATCTTAGTAAGCAGCGTTGGGGAAAGTTACTTTTAAAAGTAATGCATTACAATATTGCGTTACTCCCTAAAAAAGTAACTAATTACGTTACTTAGTTACTTTTTATGGAAAGTAATGCGTTACATTACTTTTACGTTGCTTTTTAAATCTGGGCAGGACTTGCTTGTTTGTTTTTAGTATAAAAACATTTGATTCTTAGCAAATGTAAAAGTCCTTTCACACCAAAATGAACAAGAACAGTTAATAAAAAGCTTCTACTTTTCTTCTTGAAAGAGTAAGTACTTAGCAAATGTAATGTAATGTAATGATTCTTAGCAAATGTAAAAGCCCTTTCACTACAAAATGAAATGAAGTGAATAAGCCTAAGGCTAAAGGAAAATTATATTCACGTCTGTACAGTACAACTATAGGAAAAGAAAGTTTAACACTCTTCAGCAATGAGAAAAAAAGCACAAATGTTAGTTAATATAAAGTAAGTTTTGCATATTAGTACTCTGCAAAAAATGCTTTTCTTTCTTAGATTTTTTGTCTCGTTTCCAGTCAAAATATCTGAAAATTCTTAAATCAAGAAGGATTTTCTAGACAAGTAATTTTCTGAAAACAAGTCAAAATTAAGTGTTAAGTGTAATCTCCCAATGGGGTAAGCTAAATAATCTTGTTTTCTGTTTGAAATAAGATTTTTTTGCTTACCCTATTGGCAGAATATTTAGCTGGTTCTAAGCAAAAACTTAATTAATTTTGACTTTTTTTTTTTTCTCTGAAAACAAGAAAATAATTATTTACTTGTCTAGAAAATCCTTCTTGATTTAAGATTTTTTTTTATATTTTGGCTGGAAACAAGACAGAAAATGTAAGTAAGAAAAGTATTTTTGCAGTGTACGGTTGAATTGGATCAGCTGCAAAGTCACTGGTTAATAAAATGGGATTAAATACATAAAGGAAACAAAAAGTAACTGGCATTAGTTTTTTGAAAAAGTAACTCAGATATTTTCTTGGAAATGAAAAAGTACTACCTACCTACGCTTCATGAAACAATTGAAACTTAAAGAAAACACAGTCATATAATTTCATGAAGCAAAATGATAAACAAGACTAAGAGTTTTTGACATTGTTCTTTGGGGAGGAACTCCATCTTTGAGCTGTTCTGAATCTCAGTTTAAACTGCTGGTTTTGAAGATGACAATGAACTTTATTCACTGTGAAAACTTTAGATAATGTTTCTTTGTTAGGAGAGATGTATCCAGGTGAAATTTTTTGCTTTGGTGAGGATGTGGAATCAGACCTGAAGATGATCTACTTGTGAACGTTTTTCGCATGACTGCGTAGAGCAGATGAATTATTGAAACGCTTCCCACATGTAGTGCACTGATACGGTTTCTCTCCAGTGTGGATCCTCTCATGTCTTTTTAGGTCTCTTGAATCACTGAATCTCTTGTCACAGTGTGAACATTTGTACGGTTTCTCTCCGGTGTGAATCCTTTCATGTATTATCCGATTTGCTGACTGACTGAATCTCTTGTCACAGTGCGAACACTTATAACGTTTCTCTCCAGTGTGCATCCTCTCGTGTCTTTTTTGGTTATCTAACTGATTGAATCTCTTGTCACAGTGTGAACACTTGTAAGGTTTCTCTCCAGTGTGGATCACCTCGTGTTTTTTGAGGGTTCCTGAACAATTGAATCTCCGGTCACAGTGTGAACATTTGTAAGGTTGCTCTCCAGTATGGATCCTCTCATGTTTTTTCAGGGCTCTTGGCCAGCTGTATCTCTTGTCACAGTGTGAACACTCGTAAGGTCTTTCTCCAGTGTGGATCCTCTCATGCAGTTTTAAATTTTTTGCCGAAATAAAAGTCTTTTCACATGTAAAGCACATGTACTCTTTCACACCAGTGTGAATTTTCTGATGTACTTTTAAATTCTGCATACATGAAAATCTTTTTCCACACAAATCACATGAATGTGGCTTCTCCTCTGAATGAATTTTAAGGTGCATCATCAAGTCTGAAGCCCGCAAAAACATTTTGCCGCACTGATCACAAATGCACAGATTCTCTCTAGTGTGGATGTTCATATGTGACTTAAGATGTGCAGAGTGTGCAAATGTCTTCCCACACTGATCACAAATAAATGGTTTCTCTCCTGTATGCACCCTCATATGTGCCATAAGGTGCCCTTTTTGTGAAAAACTCTTGCCGCACTGATCACATGCGTACGGTTTTTCTCCTGTGTGAATCCTTTGATGTGCTTTTAGGACTCCTGGCCGACTGAATCTTTTGTCGCAGTGTGAACACTGGTAAGGTTTTTCACCAGTATGAACTCTCATGTGAACGTTAAGACTGTATTTGTATGTGAAGCTCTTTCCACAGTGAGTGCAGGTAAAAGATTTCTCTCCACTTCTTTTCTCCTCATCTTCACTCAATTCTTCATTATCCTCGATTTCTTCAATCAACTCTGAAACAAATGTAAAAATTTCAGTAACTCTGAAAAAAACAGAAATATAAAAGGGCATAAAAATGAACCCTGATATAACAGCAGAAAAAAAAGACAATTGCTAAACAAAATGTTCAATTTGATGCATTTTTATAATTTATGCATCCCATGTTTCTATTGGGAGAACTACAGTTGTGCTCAAAAGTTTACATACCCTGTGTAGAATCTGCAAAATGTTAATTCTTTTAGCAAAATAAGAGGGATTATACAAAATGCATGTTATTTCTTATTTAGCACTGACCTGAATAAGATATTTTACATAAAAGACATTTACACATAGTCCACAAGAGAAAACAATAGTTGAATTTATAAAAATGACCTGTTCAAAAGTTTCACATCCCATTGATTCTTAATACTGTGTTGTTACCTGAATGATCCACAGCTGTGTTTTTTTGTTTAGTGATAGTTGTTCATGAGTCCCTTGTTTGTCCTGAACAGTTAAACTGTCTGCTGTTCATCAGAAAAATCCTTTAGCTCCCACAAATTCTTTGGTTTTCCAGCATTTTTGTGTATTCAAACCCTTTCCAACAATGACTGTATGATTTTGAGATCTTTTCACACTGAGGACAACTGAGGGACTCATATGCAACTATTACAGAAGGTTCAAACACTCACTGATGCTCCAGAAGGAAAAAACATGCATTAAGAAATTTGAAGATCATGGGAAATTTAACTAATTTTGTCTTCTTAGAAACATGCAAGTATCTTCTGTAGCTTCTGAAGGCCAGTGCTAAATGAAAAAATATCATATTTAGGCAAAATGTACACATTTCCATTCTGTTCAAAAGTTTTCACCTTCATCTTAATGCATGTTTTTTCCTTCTGGAGCATCAGTGAGTGTTTGAACCTTCTGTAATAGTTGCATATGAGTCTCTCAGTTGTCCTCAGTGTGACAAGATGGATCTCAAAATCATACAGTCATTGTTGGAAAGGGTTCAAATACACAAAAATGCTGGAAAACCAAATTTGTGGGAGCTGAAGGATTTTTCTGATAAACAGCAGACAGTTTAACTGTTCAGGACAAACAAGGGACTCATGAACAACTATCACTAAACAAAAAAACACAGCTGTAGGTCATTCAGGCAACAACAAGTATTAAGAATCAAGTGTATGTGAAACTTTTGAACAGGGTCATTTTTATAAATTCAACTATTGTTTTCTCTTGTGGACTATGTGTAAATGTCCTTTATGTAAAATATCTTATTCAGGTCAGTACTAAATAAAAAATAACATGCATTTTGTATGATCCCTCTTATTTTGCAGATTCTGCAAAGGATATGTAAACTTTTGAGCACAACTGTATTAAATATGTTTGGCCAGCTATACAATTATCTAACATCTTATTGAAAAAAGTGCTATATCATGCACAGCTCTAAAGATTTTTCCTATTAAAACAAATCTACATCAGTTTGAAGCTTCATACCCTTCAGCATCATTAATGAAGAAACAAGAATAAACACCTGATTGTTCTTCAGTATCTTTCATTCTGCAGGGTTCTGGACCACTCATGCTCTCTCGGTCCTGTTTAGTAAACTCAGTCTTGGGAGATTTCCAGCATTTATTGGTAAAATCACTGATAGTGTGATTGTTGTGGGATGAGCTTCATTCAATATGAATTTCTGTGTGGAAGAAGCAGATTTGCCAAAATCAACAATAAATCAGTTGCTTAGCTTTTAAAAACTATTTTACTATTTTACAAATCAAGCATTTATGCAAGTGAAGCAGACATCTTTGAAGAGAAAATAACCGAACAAATACAAAGTGTTGCATCTCTGTAAATAAAATCTTTGCAAAAACCCCACACAGATTTCTTTTGTTTCCATTGTCTATAATCTGATCATATTTATTGATATAAAATGTCCTACGAGGCTCAATATGCAGCATCTCTTCAAACATCGAAAAATCATTCAAACGAACATAAAAAAAAATATAAATAACTTAATGTATTAAACATGTTTTCCTCGCATGCTTGTGTTTATTTACATCAGCAAATACACAAACAGCGTTGTACTTGGTGAAGACAATGCAGAAACGACCTCGCATATTATTACATCCATAACATTTCTAAAGTGTATTTTACAGTTGTTTAAATGTACGAAATACCGCGAACTGCTCACCTCATCTCAAGAGACTCGCCCGCTGTCTCGAAATCTACTCTGACCGAGTGAGCGCGCGCCAGTGATGACGTCATCGACGCGAGGCGACATCAACAGCACATCATCAAAAAAGCTCCGAATTCCATTTTACGACAAAACATCTATAAAACACATCAAGTATACTTCACTGGGCAGTTAAAAGCTTTATTAAGAAATGTAGAACAGAAAGCCCCAAAAGCATAACATAATATTCATGGCTTCTGAAAATATAAAATAAAAGCAGACAATAAAAGTTGTAGAAAAAACAAACGTACATAAAACAATGACTTAAAGCTGCAGTCCGTAACGTTTTTGGTTAAAAATTATACAAAATAAATTTCTGAGAAAGTACATAACCAGCCGGTGTTCAAAACTATAGCCCGATTCACAACGGTTAGCTTATAATAATGTTTTTAAATTGAGTGGTACAGGTAGATTTTCGCGGGAAATTCAAGCATGCCATGCGTCATTACGTCACGTCTGTAAACATAAAGAAGGCGTTCCGGCTAGTAGCTTTATCGCATGTGAGAATGCTGCAGGTGATGGATCGTTTATAGCCTTTTCTCACAGGGGCTGAAATAATTAAACACATTTTTTTGGTAGCGGATTGTAATCTAAAAAGTTTATGTGTTTATGAAACATAAGTGACTGAAATTAGATTACTCCAGTTTTAAAAATGCATCTGTTTGCAGATAGCCTATGTGGGATAACACAAGTTTTGTATTTTAAAGAGAACCGGTCCTAAGGAAGAATGATTTGCTTTTTCAGCTAAAAGAATTTCTTGATATGAAATTCAAATTTTATGTCAATCAGAGATTAGACTGTACAGAAACAGAAATGCTACACACTACATACACGTAGTTACGCAGTGCTGAAGTTGTTAACATGAACAATTTGAGAACAGTATAACAGTTATAATAACTTGCTAGTTTGATGTGATATGAGCTAACTGATCTTTAGATTTAAACACCTGTAGCGTTTTTCCTAAGTTTTAGACTTGTTACTTACTCTTAGATGACAATATCCAATGAAAATTGTTATTTGGCCCATATATTTGAATCTGTTAATCTGCGATTCCTAAATACAGTGAATATCCACAACGGTGAGGTGACTGACAGCTACCAAAACATTAGATTCATCCGCGCTGGAGCCGAGCCAGAGCACAACCCACGCATGGAAGATAATTCCGCACTTAACTGCAATTGCAGGAGTTCAGACAGAGATGGCGACAAAGAGGCAAAACTTACGGACTGCAGCTTTAATGAAAAGGTAACATTTACTCAACGAGTAGCCTACTAAAAGCAAATGCAAAAATTAGCTAAGTAAAAGTGAAAACGAATGAGATGGATCTCTCTCCTTGTACTGACTTACAAGGATGGATATTATTAAGGTTTTAAAGGTCCACTGAAGTGCCTTGTAACACGCAGCATTCTTCTATGTGGTGACGTAATTTCAACTGAAACAGTGATTTCAAAGTTGTTTAGAATGAGAAGATCTATCTCATGTTATAAACATTGTGCATATACGTGAAACGCCGCATGATAACAAAAGGCGTAAAAGTCATTAGCGCCACCTGGTGACCGATTTCTTTAAAATTTCTCACAGACCTCTAGGGCCATGAGACAAATAGGCCTGCCAAGTTTCATTACAATCGGCCTCTATTAACCTTGTCTAATGGGTGCTCAAACTTGATTGGCTGATGGCAGCCATGTTGTTTAAGATACGCAAATGCCCTCAGAGATCATCTTGGCACTTTGGACAAAGACACTGCATACAGATTTTCAAGTCAATCGGACTAACAGTAATGTAATTATAGCCATTTATATGTTTTTTCGCTATTATACGATCGCTGCAATTTTTTTTATTTAGCTAAAAAATGAGCTCCTACAGATGCGTACCGAGTTAGGTGAAGATATCTCATTCCGTTCAAGAGTTATAGCTCAAATAGCAACTGGCTAACAGTTAGCAAAGGACGTTTCATCGCGCTGTTTCACGCGAAAATCTACATTTTTTTTTTTTTTTAATAATTATTTATATTCAGTGTTCAGAGAATATTTCTGCACTGGTTTGGTTTTGATCGGGCAAAAAACCTAGGACTAGTTTGCATAAGTAGGTATCGGACATAGCTAGATTTGCGCAAAACGGTGCATCGTAGAGAAAATCCGTCCAAACCAGCCTCTTTTAAACCAAGGATCGCAACGATGTAAAGTTTTTGAGTCGACAGGAAACGGGGCGAGTTATAGACCAATTATCAGTTTGTAAACATTCAGGATGCGCGCGCAGCATGGTTGCAGAAAACCCGGGAGAGATCGTGTTAACGGCTAGGGAGTTGCACAGATACGGCACAAAAATACGTAGATTTAAAAGATTATAGATCATATCGATTAGATGTAATTTTCAAAATGTTCTCCACATATTACAAGAACGTGTCACCTAGTGGTAAGCACTGTTATTCAGCGAAATTGACGTTAGATAGTGGGATAGCCTTACAGATCTGAAACAGGGATGACCTTTTTTGTGGGCGGTTCAGTGGCAGTCTACGGAGCCATGGATTAAAAGGTAAATTTGATTTTATATTTCAAAATTCTGACTTTATTTTCGCAATTCCAAGATTATATTTTGCAACTCTAATAAGGAAAAACAACTCGCCATTCTCTCTTTTCCTCTCGGTTCGGAGTTTATATCTCACACTTCTGGCTTTTATTCCCTCAGAATTAACAAACTCTCTAGTTTTGTTAAATCGAGTTATAAAGTCTGAATCAGGAGATATAAAAATGAAAATGTCAGAATTGTGAGATTAAATAAATAAATGTTATGTAAAAATGTTAACAGTAATAGGTTTAAATAATATTTCATGCTGTAACTGTAGGGCTAATACAATACGTCCCCAAATCAAATGTATGCTTAATAAGTAATCATAGCAGTTTTCATTCATAGTATGTCCATTTAAATGTCTGCGTTTAGCTTCAAATGGCGTCTTTGACTGCAGTATTCTATAAAAAAATTATTTGCATTCTGATTTTGACATCAAAAGGCACAAAAATATATTTTTTTCTCTTATTATATGGATTTTACCTGTTTACCTCCACTTGTTACCAGTATTTTTCTGCAACCACTATGCATGCGCAGCTGCAACTGACGTCACTGTGACGTCTACTGATAATTGGTCTATATCGAGCAGCCCCGGCCACTTTTTAAAATAGCCAATAGCGTTCCATTTATATATGCTCGGGCCAGAGCCGTTGAGCTCGATAAGCCGCTTTTTACATTTTATGACAGCCACAGTCTAATAGATTACCCCTTAGATTCAATATTAAACTCTTACTAAACCAAAATAGTGATCATAATCATGCTGAGGCTGTGTAGTTTAATACATGCCGACTCGCACATATGATCTGCTCTACCTGCCATTCAGTATACAGAAAGCACTCTGTGAACAAGTGACCGATCTCAACCGCAGCTTCAGCCTCTTTTTTTAGTGTAGAGGGTGGGACGCTACGGATTCTAGAGGTCATTTGATTGGACAGAAGGTTTGATGAGAAGCTGAAGTGCAGCGTGATGTCATCAAAATCGTTGATTCATATTGGCGGAAGTGATGAGACTGTAAGATTTGAATGCTCATATCTTGTAAATGAAAATTTTGTCATTGTTTTGAAACACACTAGCTTATAGATAACCGTAAGGCTAACATATTCATACCAAAAGCCAAAAAACTTTAATTTAGATTTCATGGGGACTTTAATGGTTTTACTACTTTTGCAATACTGCTTATCGATCTGATGCTTTTTAACAGCTTTATATTCTGAAACGCACAGTGACCGAAAGGGGACAAGATCATTTCACTTAGTTTTGCATGGCCACAAAGACTTGGGCACTATCATTAACCTGCACAAAGCGGTGCCGCACCAGGCGCAACGCAAGTGATTTTTGCTAGTTTCAGCCATAGATGGACATTGCTTTTCTACACTCTAAAAATTAAAGGTGCTTTAAAAGGTTCTTAAAGCGATGCCACAGGAGAAACATTTCTGGTTCCACAAAGAACCATTCAGTCAACGGTTCTTCAATGAACCATCTCTTTCTTACTTTTTTAATAATTTGAAGAACCTTCTTTCACCAACCTTTTGTGAAACAGAAAGGTTCTTCAGATGTTAAAGGTTCTTTATGGAACCATTTAGACAAAAAGGGTTCTTCTATGGCATCGTGAAGCACCTTTATTTTTAAGAGTGTACTTCATTCTACTATAGAAAAGTGAAGCCAAAGCATCTCAGTATGGCTGCTGTGGTTCGTCTCATGTCCCATTAGATTACATCAAGAGGGCATGGTTTATGACCTAAATTGCAGCCAGCCACCTGAGACGCTTTGGCTTCACTTTTCAGGACTCGAACGGCACACTTGCAGTGCAACGGGATATATCGCCCTCCGAAGGGCACTTCATGGTGAAAACAATAATGGCCGCCATTTTGAAGTGTCGTTCCAAACCGAAGTGCTCAAAAGTAGCCACTTCAAAGGGCCCTTTGGCATGAAGGATTTTGAAGGGTACAACTGATAGACACTTCGGGTCCCCATGAGCCTTTGCGCAGATTCTTTGCATGATGATGGCGCCTCCGTGTGGCCACGGGATGTTGACGCAGAAGGGCACTTCAAGAAACAGTTGTTTGGTCCCCTACACCCTTCAATCCTGCGAAGATCTCACTCTGGAGGGTAAACCCTTTGAAGGGATTAGGGCATAGGGATGAGCCCTTCCAATAGCAAATGGGGCGTGATGGTCTGAAAACGAGGTGTGTTCAGGCGCATTATTGGCGCGTTGCTGTTTTAAGGCAATTTAAATAGACTGTGCCTTTGACCAACTAAAACCTGGTCTAAAGTCAATAGCGCAATATTTTTTTTGTTATTTAAAGAGCGCGTTAGTAATATACACCTATAGGCAGGTGCAAAATGCACCTACAGTCTGCTTTTTACACACACAGGGACATGTAGCAGCACACAAATTTTCTTCATTAATATCTTTTTTTTTTTTTTTTTGGTTTCACTTTCGATTTTGAAAATGACCACGTTTAGCAAAGAGGGGAGAGGATGGAAAGAGGGTGCATAGTAACTCGTTCGGGGGGGCACGGCCCACGGATGCCCCCTGTTCAGTCTTTGTTCTTGCAAATTCCGCTGTGTAAACACAAATCTGCCATGGCACGAGCGCAACTGGCTCTTAAAGGGAATGAGAGATGAGACTCTGATTGGTTTAATGCACGTTATTCCCAAAACACACCCATGAATCATTAAGAAAATAGGAAGAACCCTTTTAGATCATGTGCCAGGCGCGCCAACCATTTTTCCTGTACTTAAACTAGCAAAAGTAGATCCAGACATGCCCTTAGTGCACCTGCGCTGTGCATTTAAGACCATGCACTTAGGTCAAAATAGGGCCCTGAGAGTCTTCGGTCAACATAACCACCATTCCAGAGTCCCGTCAAGGCTGCTAATCCAGAGCCTCAACCACAGGGTTGCTAGGTTTTTACAAAAAAACCCGCCCAGTTGCTGCTCAAAACTAGCCTAAAACTAGTCCAATTGCAGATTGGGGGGCATCCCCCAGTAAAAATCACGTTTCGGGGTTCTGGATAACAGAAAACACATCAACAAATAATAAAACATACTAACAGGTTGTGGCCCATGAACAAAATCATCTGCTTTTATAGTTTGAACTGCTCCATCTTTAAGGACACGTTTTTTTGGGCGAATCCGGCACAGAACTTGCATGGATTGAGGAAGCTGTTCTCTATAAAATGTCCAGCACAAAGAGCTATATTTAGACTATAATTTCTGGAACCCCACCCACTCTGTTCTGTGCTCCTGGAGGCAGGGTAGATGTAACTTTTAGGATTTGTGATGTCACTAACCCAGGAAGTCACCCGTTGTACCTACCAGCCATTTGTTTTTCTGTAAACTTTGAGTGTTGTAACTTTGCAGATGTTGTTTATGCTCAAACAGCCACATTACAACTAAAGTTAAAAAGGTGAAAAAAATGACCCCTTTAATGCATGGAAAACCTTCAGATAGGACTTTATATGGTCCTTTCTCAATTTATGTTATATTGTTTCTGTGTTTGTGCCTATGCATTGGTAGAATTGACCTGAGAAAGGCTGCTTGTACTCTAATCTAAATTTTTAATTTTGGGGTGAATGAAAAAAATATGCCTAGTCCCCTTCAAATATCTTCTTAAAAATCAACATCCTGAACAGGTGCTTCATTAAGGCCTAGTAGTGGCATCTGAAATCAAAGATGGACAAACTTTGCACTTCGGTTTGAAGAATATGTGAATTGTTGTTGTGAACAGAAGTTTGAATAGCAGCTTTGAATCGAGGGGGTCTGTGAGCGAATTGAAGCAAGAAGCGTCGTTCTATGGACTGCAGAACCCAGCTTGACATGACTGGGATGATTTACCAAGCCTGGAGATCTGAAGTCCAACCACAAGTGGCACTCAAGCACCACCAAGCTGGCCATGGCCTTGCCAGTTGCCTGCACAGTAGTCTTAGTAACATGCAGAGCCAGGTCAGTTGCTGTGCGCAGCTTCTTAAAAGCATCAGGATTTGGGCTAGACACGTCCAATCCATGAAGAAGCTTGGCTTAAAACACCTGAACCATAGCGTGGAACGCTGTTTCATACGATACATTAATTGCTGTAATTTATAGGCGGGATTATGCTAATTGTGAATGAGCGTGCAGGAGCACACTGTTGAAGAAAGATTGGAGTTCATGAACATATAGGTGCATCTCAATAAATTAGAATGTTGTGAAGTTCATTTATTTCAGTAATTCAACACAAATTGTGAAACTTGTGTATTAAATAAATTCAATGGACACAGATTCAATAGTTTAAGTCTTTGGTTCTTTTAATTATGAAGATTTTGCCTCACATTAAACAAAAACCCACAATTTGCTATCTCAACAAATTAGAATATGGTGACATGCCAATCAGCTAATCAACTCAAAACACCTGCAAAAGTTTTCTTGAGCCTTCAAAATGGTCTCTCAGTTTGGTTCACTAGGCTACACAATCATAAGGAAGACTGCTGATCATACAGTTGTCCAGAAGACAATCATTGACACACTTCACAAGGAGGGTAAGCCACAAACATTCATTGTCAAAGAAGCTGGCTGTTCACAGACTGCTGTATCCAAGCATGTTAACAGAAAGTTGAGTGGAAGGAAAAAGTGTGGAAGAAAAAGATGTACAACCAACCGAGAGAACCGCAGCCTTGAGAGGCTTGTCAAGCAAAACCGATTCAAGAATTTGGGTGAACTTTACAAGGAATGGACTGAGGCTGGGGTCAAGGCATCAAGAACCACCAGACACAGAGGTGTCAAGGAATTTGGCTACAGTTGTCGTATTCCTCTTGTAAAGCCACTCCTAAACCACAGACAATGTCAAAGGTGTCTAACCTGGGAGAAGAAGGAGAAGAAGAACTGGGCTGTTGCCCAGTGGTCCAAAGCCCTCTTTTCAGATGAGAGCAAGTTTTGTATTTCATTTGAAAAACAAATCCCTAGAGTCTGAAGGAAGGGTGTAGAATCTCATAGCCCAAGTTGCTTTAAGTCCAGTGTTAAGTTTCCAGTCTGTGATGATTTGGGGTGGAATGTCACTGCACCTGTTAACAAGGAATTTTAGAGCACTTCATGCTTCCTTCTGCTGACCAGCTTTTTAAAAATGCTGATTTCATTTTCCAGGATTTGGCACCTGCCCACACTGCCACAAAAGTTGGTTAAATGACCATGGTGTTGGTGTGCTTGACTGGCCAGCAAACTTACTAGACCTGAACCCCATAGAGAATCTATGGGGTATTGTCAAGAGGAAAATGAGAAACCAACAAAATGAGAGACCAAAAAAATGCAGATGAGCTGAAGGCCACTGTCAAAGAAACCTGGGCATCCATACCACCTCAGCAGTGCCACAGACTGATCACCTCCATGCCACGCCAAATTGAAGGAGTAATTAAAGCAAAAGGAGCCCTACCAAGTATTGAGTACATGTACAGTAAATGAACATACTTTCCAGAAGGCCAACAATTCAGTAAAAATGATTTTTTTTTTAAAATTGGTCTTATGCAAGATTCTAATTTGTTGAGATAGTGAATTGGTGGGTTTTTGTTAAATGTGAGCCAAAACCAACACAATTAAAAGATCCAAAGACTTAAACTATTTCAGTCTGTGTGCACTGAATTTATTTAATACACAAGTTTCACAATTTGAGTTGACAATTTACTTTACTGTATTGTTATTGTGTGCAATACTTTCTTTTATTTGGAACAATATCTGTCTGCACTGTAAATTCTGTTGTATATATATATATATATATACAGGTCCTTCTCAAAAAATTAGCATATTGTGATAAAGTTCATTATTTTCTGTAATGTTCTGTACTGATAAACATTAGACTTTCATATATTTTAGATTCATTACACACAACTGAAGTAGTTCAAGCCTTTTATTGTTTTAATATTGATGATTTTGGCATACAGCTCATGAAAACCCAAAATTCCTATCTCAAAAAATTAGCATATTTCATCCGACCAATAAAAGAAAAGTGTTTTTAATACAAAAAAAGTCAACCTTCAAATAATTATGCTCAGTTATGCACTCAATACTTGGTCGGGAATCCTTTTGCAGAAATGACTGCTTCAATGCGGCGTGGCATGGAGGCGATCAGCCTGTGGCACTGCTGAGGTGTTATGGAGGCCCAGGATGCTTCGATAGCGGCCTTAAGCTCATCCAGAGTGTTGGGTCTTGCGTCTCTCAACTTTCTCTTCACAATATCCCACAGATTCTCTATGGGGTTCAGGTCAGGAGAGTTGGCAGGCCAATTGAGCACAGTAATACCATGGTCAGTAAACCATTTACCAGTGGTTTTGGCACTGTGAGCAGGTGCCAGGTCGTGCTGAAAAATGAAATCTTCATCTCCATAAAGCTTTTCAGCAGATGGAAGCATGAAGTGCTCCAAAATCTCCTGATAGCTAGCTGCATTGACCCTGCCCTTGATAAAACACAGTGGACCAACACCAGCAGCTGACATGGCACCCCAGACCATCACTGACTGTGGGTACTTGACACTGGACTTCAGGCATTTTGGCATTTCCCTCTCCCCAGTCTTCCTCCAGACTCTGGCACCTTGATTTCCGAATGACATGCAAAATTTGCTTTCATCCGAAAAAAGTACTTTGGACCACTGAGCAACAGTCCAGTGCTGCTTCTCTGTAGCCCAGGTCAGGCGCTTCTGCCGCTGTTTCTGGTTCAAAAGTGGCTTGACCTGGGGAATGCGGCACCTGTAGCCCATTTCCTGCACACGCCTGTACACGGTGGCTCTGGATGTTTCTACTCCAGACTCAGTCCACTGCTTCCGCAGGTCCCCCTCTCGTTGTGCAGCGTTTTCTGCCACACTTTTTCCTTCCCACAGACCTCTTGCTTGAGGGTGTCAATGATGGCCTTCTGGACAGCAGTCAGGTCGGCAGTCTTACCCATGATTGCGGTTTTGAGTAATGAACCAGGCTGGGAGTTTTTAAAAGCCTCAGGAATCTTTTGCAGGTGTTTAGAGTTAATTAGTTGATTCAGATGATTAGGTTAATAGCTCGTTTAGAGAACCTTTTCATGATATGCTAATTTTTTGAGATAGGAATTTTGGGTTTTCATGAGCTGTATGCCAAAATCATCAATATTAAAACAATAAAAGGCTTGAACTACTTCGAGTTGTGTGTAATGAATCTAAAATATATGAAAGTCTAATGTTTATCAGTACATTACAGAAAATAATGAACTTTATCACAATATGCTAATTTTTTGAGAAGGACCTGTATATATATGTGACCCTGGACCACAAAGCCTTAAGTCCTAAGTAGCACAGGTATATTTGTAGCAATAGCCAAAAATACATTGTATGGGTCAAAATTATCGATTTTTCTTTTATGCGAAAAATCATTAGGATATTAAATAAAGCCCATGTTCCTTGAAGATATTTTGTAAATTTCCTACCTACTTAATTTTTGATTAGTAATGTGCATTGCTAAGAACTTAATTTGGACAACTTTAAAGGTGATTTTCTCGAAATTACAATAATACAATAATTTCAATAATACATCACTAAAAACCTACTCAAAACCGTTATTTTTCCACTTTCCAGCTGTTGTGATATTTTCACCATCAATAAACTGAGGAAGGTATGTATGAACTCAAATGTCCAGCAGATGTCAGTCTTTTCAGTTAAAGCATAACTAACCAACTAAATTTTGGAGTGGATTAATGGATCTAGAATATGTTTATGCATTAATATGTGCTTTATAAGTACTAATAAACAGCCAATATGCCAGTAATATGCATGCTAAAAAGCAGCTAGATAACAGTGAGAATTGTTCCTTAAATAAAGTGATATAAAAAGGTGTAATTTCTCAGTACTTTAATGTCACTCAGCTCAGGGTCGAGTGAAGTTACAAGCAACTATATAATTAATAAATTTACCTTTCTTCTTCACTTAGTTTATTTATTTGTAGTAAGACAGTAGATTCTTATGTTCATCATACAATAATGACAATGGAGACAGATCTTTAATCATCCAAGAATATTATACAGATCTGCAGATCTAATATTTAGTCATTTTATATCTGTCAAGAGAGGGGTTTGCCTGGTGGTTCTGCATGTAATCCCTCTTTACTCAGCTCCTGCAAAAAAAAAAAAAAAGAAAAAAAAAAAGAAAGAAAAGACAAACACAATTTAGAACTTTGAAAAATGTTTTAATTTTTTTAACATTCATTTTTATTGTGTTTCTGTAAAATAAAATGAAAACAATTTTTGATTCAATCATTCAAGTATGAATACACCTTTTTCCAATTCTAATCTATTCTAAAAAATAATGACTGGACGTGTTGTTCTTTGAAAGGCTGTCTTGGCACATATATTGTGACGTGTAGCTCATATTGATCATATAAGACACCTTTAATGACTAGCAGTCAATGTCAAAAATCTGAAAATATTTTCAAATGTAAAAATGCTCTTTAACATAATACAGCTGCATGATTTTCTGTTGAGACACTTCATGCATGTTTATCATTAAGTTTCATTGATTTTATAATTCCTTATAGTTAACAAACGTTAAAAGATTCATGCTGTAAGACAAACTATTCCAACAGTAGTGTCAAATAGAGTTTACGTTCAGTACTATTGTTAACAAAGATAATGTCTTTCCTTTTTACTTCTTTAATTTGTTTTGGAATTTGCTTTGTCTAGCACTACAACAGGGCTTGAGGAGATCGACAGCATGTGTTTATGCCTCATCAGCACAATGTGAGGAAACTGATAACTGAAGTTTTGGGTGTTACAGTTCTGTCACTCGATAAATGCTGTTCAGAAGTGTCACCCCACCCTCAGCAAAGCCACCCGATATACTCTTCTCTCTCTGTATGTGTTTCAATTGCTATAGGGGAAGTTCAAACCTCTTACGCCAGCAGGTTTTCATGAAACATTTTTTTTTTTTTTTTTTTTTTACAATTTCTTCAGTTGCTGAATTATTTTTTTTATTTTATCTCTGACTTGACTCTGACTTTTTTTTTTTTTTTTTTTTTTTAATAATTATAGCATCTACAAAATTTAATCCCTGCATGGCTTTTGAAAAAAAATTATGCAAAGCAGAGTAGGAGTGAGAAATCTGATGTTGGACAGAACAACAGGAACATGCCATCTTATCATAGTGAACTGCTAAACATACTTCATCAAACTCACACTACTCTACAATTCAACCAGTTGTCCATGCCGCTATGCCATAAACATGACCTAACACACTCAATGAAACTCAAATTTAAGACAAAAATTGACAAACAGAAAGTTATCGAAGACATCAAAAGCAGATGGTCTGACAAACAGATTGCGCTGAACGCATATTTGAATAATAATTTGCGAAAAGTACAGTGGTAATCCAAGGTTAACCGAAATCACAGTTGTCTATTTAGAGTACATGTGAACACATTTTATGAATGAGGCCCAATGAGGTATTTTGAGGAAGGGGAGAAGGTAATCAAATGCCTTGGTCTGCACCTGTCTATTAATGCCCATTCAAACCAAGAATGATAAAGATAACAATAACAATAACTATATTTGTGTCTACACCAGGCAAAAATAACCTAAGATAGTAAGATCTCTAAATACACTGAAAAAAATGCTTTTCTTAATTAGATTTTTTGTCTTGTTTCCAGCCAAAATATTGAAAAATTCTTAAATCAAGAAGGATTTTCTAGACAAGCAAAAATGATTATCTTGTTTTCAGAAAAAAGAAGTCAAAATGAAGTGAGTTTTTGCTTAAAACATGCAAAATAATCTGTCAATGGGGTAAGCAAAAAAAAATCTTATTTTTCTTTTATTCTTTTTTAATCCAATTTTTACTTGTCTAGGAAATTTTTTGATATTTTGGCTTGAAACAAGACAAAAAAAATCTAAGTAAGAAAAGCTTTTTTGCAGTGTAATACAGGTTTTTGCTGTTCTCGTTGCATTTTCACAGCTTTAACCAGCAGATGTCCTCAGAATGCTACATTTCGAGCGCAGTGAATCTAGCTACTGTCTATCTGGAAAAGTTACTTTTAAAAGTAACGCATTACAATACTGCATTACTCCCTAAAAAAGTAACTGATTGCATTACTTAGTTACTTTTTTTGTATTACGTTACTTTTTGTCACCTGAACTGGGCTTGTTTGTTTTTATATAAAAAGTTATATTTTTGGCAAATGTAAAAGCCCTTTCGCACCAAAGGTGAAATGAATAATGAAGTGTGCAGTAGAGGGCGCAGCTCAAACAAATCTTTCAGCTGTGCTGCCATTCCGAAAAGAAGAAAGTTCAACAATTTTGACGAGCGATTAAAAAAAAAACAACATGTCATTTTTGCTTATTAGTATGGTTGAATTGAATCAATGAAGGTCAGCAGCAAAGACACCTTAAGACATTTATTTATGGTAATAAAATGGGATTAAATACATATTTGTATTATTTAACATATTTAATTATTGCAGGTTTGTGATATATTCTAAGTTTGAATTTCACTGTTTTTGTTTATTTGGAAGAATACTGAATCTATCTTTGTAGAAGTGAGATGAGTAAATGCATGTTCAAATTGAATCTAGAGCATCACGTTTACACAGCGCACACAACGCTATTTCCCTCAACATGGGATCGGGAGAGCTGTCAGTCAAGTAACTAGCATTACTTATTTAAAAATGTAATTCAGATATTTTCTTGTAATTTAAAATGTAATGTGTTACTTTACTAGTTACTTGAAAAAGTAATCTGATTACATACACTATATTGCCAAAAGTAATGAACAGGTTTGACTACTTTAGTCATTTCTGTGAGTACTAATATTAATGTTTATGCATATAATGATATTCTAGGGAATTGTGTCCTTCTAATTTTAAAGCAAAAGTTTGGACAGGACCCTTTTTTATTCTAACATGACAATGTGTATAATGAAAGGTTCATAGAGAAATGTTTGATTCAGTCAGTGTGGAAGAACTTGACTGGTCTGCATAAAGCCAAGCTCTAATCCCAGCTGAACACCTCTGGTGTGACTTTAAATGCAGACCTTGAGCCAAAAACTCATCACCAATCATCAATGACTTGTACATTCACAGTATGGACAAAAGTATTGGGACACCCCCTTCTTTAGAACAGAAAAAGGCACTTCCAAAACTGTAGAAACAAAGATCGAAGCATAATTCATGTATTTAAAAATTGTATTTCCATTTCTGTTGCTTTAATTTTAGGAAGTGTCTAAAATGACTGATATGCACAAGTCATTGGTGTTTAGTCTAGTGTTTGGGGTTTTCGGCTCAAGGTCTGCATTTAAATCCACAGCCGAGGCACATAGTCTTTCCCTGTACTTCAAACAAAGCCAAATAATGTTGTCGAAACTAGCGCTACCTGGATACATATGGCACATTTTATGTTACATTTTTAATTGCAAACATTCGTACCCAAGCATTTTGCATCCCAAGTCCAATTCCGTGACTCTGTTTTACTGCCGCTAGAATTTATTTCTATTGGAAACTGCAGTGTGTTTATTTATTGTCATATATTTCGCACAGGTACATTTTTGACAAGATCAGGTAGAAACGACATTTCCAATGACATTGATCCACTATGTCGTTATCAATATAGTTGTGGTGTGGACTATGCTATTCTCTTGAATTTTTAAAATTCAAATTTCTATATCATTCTTGATGTGAACAGGCCTTTAGGTTGTGCCACTTCCAGTTGCTGGGCACAAATGTTCAGTAAACCTAATTACCAGATGTACATTCCATAGTCAAAAATCATTTGGAGGAAGGCTAACACTGACATTGCAGCCATCTGCATATCTAATAATACAGATCTCCTTTACTGTTTATTTCATCTACTACAGGAAACAATAAAATGCACTCAACATAAATCATTGTTTTCCAACGAAACCAAGCCAAACTTTATGATTACAATTCGAATGACGGCCAAGAATTTTAGTCATGCACATTAAACTCTTCGCATCCCTCCAATGCAGTTCCACTCGGATGCATCTTAGGACGGCCTCTTGTTTTTCAATGGCGTTAAAACATTAAAACAGATGCTAGGTGATCAATGTAAAGCTGTCCCTAAAGAGGTTTAATTGTAGTTAGTTAATATTGTTTGGTCTACTGCTAATTAAAAGCGCTTTACGTGATTGGATCCATGCATACAATAACTCTGACTGTGCCAAAAATGAATCCAAAAATTTTAAATGATGTTAACAGTTAGTGAGAGATTCAGGTCGTGACATTGTCCAGCGGCCGGCTTTGTTAAATAATTTGTCATTTGTGACAGCCAACAAGTTGCTGACTCGTGTGACAGCTTTGGTATCAGTTAGTCTGGAGGTGATACAGAAGTTGGCATCAGGTTGGTTTGTACTTGTTAACTGCTTTTGCAGAAGTGTTCTCATAAAATACTCAGTATAATGTTAAGAATATTTTGCAACAGATTTGCAAACTCTTTTGTAATTCTATTAATATTAAAAGTCTTTCTGATAAATGCCAGCTTAATATCATAGATAAAGCAACATTGCCTCATTCAATAGCCTGGTCGGACCATCTGTTCAGGCAATTGCAAATGGGGATAATGTTTTTGCAAATTTGGTATGCTAGTGCTTCAGAAACGTACACACTTTCAATTTGACATAATGTGGTTAACAGAAGAACAGAAGATAGAAACTCATCCTTTCATAGAATATATGAAGAGTTCAGATGCAAAAGCCTCTAAATCCATCTGACTTTAAAAAATGCATTTTTTAAACAGGCTCCTATGCATAGGTTTCTATGTAAGTTGTAACTTCTGATTGGGCTGAGATTTTAGTGAGTTTGAAGTAAAAGTATTTGATGGATGTATAATATGTGTCAAGAGCATTCACTCAGTATCATTATCTCATTTTTGTCCAAGTTGGCTTTTAGCTGGTTTTGCATCTGAACTCTTCATATATACACAACCAGTCAAAAGTTTGGAGTAATTACGATTTTAAATGTTTTTTTTTTTTTTTTTTGGAAACGGTTTTTGCTGCGTAATATTTTCCCCAGGATTCTTTAATGACTATAAAGTAAAAAAAAAATAAAAATACAGAATTTCAAATGTAAACCATTTGTAACGTTAAATATCATTACAGTTACTGTCAATCAATTAGATGTAGAATAAATGTATTGTTATTATTTTTTTTTTTATAACTTTACTTGCTCACAATTTGTGTATCATGGTTTACACAGCAAAACTTTTCCAACATTGATAATCAGAAATATTTCTTTAGCAGCAAGTCGACATTTTAGAATGATTTCTGAAGCATCATGTGACACTGAAGACTGCAGTAATGATGCTTAAAACTGAGCTTTGCATCACAGGAAAACATAACATTTTACAAATATTAAAACTGAGAACAATTATTTTAAATTGTAATAATAATTCACATTATTTATGTATTTTTTCGACCAGATAAATACACCCCTTTTTCAACAACAGTTTTTTCAAAGTAATCATTCCAAACTATTTAACGGTTGTATATATAGTTCTGGTTATAAGCATATAAATTGTTTATAAGTTAACATACACCTTGCAGAATCCACACGATAAAATGATGTGAAATAGCTATTGAGGATACTACGAAATAAAAGAAAACAAGCAATGTTTATTCTGCAAGGTGCATGTGAACATAAGACCACAACTATATGTATACAGTACTGGGCTGCAAAAGTCAAGATATGTCACATTAATTTTGAAAACAAGATTAATTTATTCAATCATCTGCCAGCCCTTAAAGCAGAAAAAACGTAGCCTTCCAATGAATAAATTTATAAGTGAAAACACGGAAGTAGCTGTGCAAGTAGTCAATTTAGCCAGAAAACAAGCTGACAAAACATTGTCATTAGAACAACGACTGAGAAAAGACAAGAGAAATGCTATGGCATGTTTTGGTGTTGTTAGTATGTAGATGTTATAGTTATCAGGTGTAAGCAGGTGTATTTACAAGACACATTTCAGGGCCTGGGCCACTGACCAGAACTAGATCTGGGGGTTCGGGGTTCGATTAGGGCTTCTGTCGCAGGGTCTGGATCATCTGTGCCTTTCAGAACATTCAAACGCTTGCGAAACGCGTCCTTTTTTGGGCAGAGCAAGAAGTCATACACAAGAGCAGCAGCCACCCCACCACACATCGGTGCAATCCAGTAGATCTATGTGAGGAAATAATTTGTTACAGAGCATTGGCAGAATGTGAATAATATATAATAAGCAAAAAATTAACTGTAAAAACAATTTTTTTTGAGTCAACTTAAAGTAATTTGTTACCTGGCTGCCTTCAAATTTTAAGTTCAGTCAACTTGAAAAACGTTTATTCAACTTAAAATGTTATGTTTTACTAAGTGACAACTTAGATATTTGAGTTTGTTCAACTTAAAACTTTAAGGCAGTCGAGTAACAAACACAGCTGTTAAGTTTAACAAACATCTTTTTAGTTTAGTCAACTCAAATATCTAAGTCGTCAATTAGTACGACTTTCAACTTGAAATAAACTTAATTGAGTTGACTGAAATTAAAATTTTAAGGCAGCAGGGTAAAATTTTTTTTTAAATTGACTCAACAAATTGTGTTTTTTGTAGACTGGGTAGGGTTGGGGTTAGTTGACATGTATTGCAAAGTTAGCTGACTTATATTCAGTTGAGTGTCTGTCGAGGGAGCATCAAAAGTGCAAATATTAAGCATTAATACTCTAATAGTTGCTTATAGTTAAAAGAATGTCTACATTGGACTATCTGTTCTTAGAATAACCAGAGAATGTGGGAAGAACGTACCCAGTGGTTTTTAAACGCTTCAAGAACAACGGCTGGTCCAAACGATCGAGCGGGGTTGATGCCGCACCCAGTGTAACTGATCTGGGGATAGGAATAATGACCTTGTAAGTTTATGATGAGCAAGCTGACACAGAGCAGAATAGAGATTTGACTAAACTTGAAGTCTGCTCATCTAATTCCAAGATCATTACTCTTGGTTGATGAAAAGCAAGGTATTAAATGCTTACTGCGACCAGGTGCCCTAAACCGACCGACAGTCCGATGGCTAGGGGTGCAGAGCCTGCAACATCAGTTCGATGTTTGTCTGTTGAGGCCAAGACACAGAGGACCAGCTGAAAGGTTGCAAAAAGCTCAATGGCAAATCCCTGACCTGCTTTCACCCCGTTACTCAGCTGTAAGAAAAATAAGAAAATATAAAATTACATTGTAAAGCTGCAAAAAAATCAGGATTCAACAGTTATTATACAGTCATATTACAAAAACATGACAGGATAATAAGTCAGATTTCAAGAATACATCCTAACATTTGGTTGAATTTTAAGCAATTGCACCATTATTGTCAGAAGAAAAAGACATTTAACATTTAAATGCTGACCTGTTTAATCACACTTCAGAGGATAAATTGTCAGAATGGGAACCTACTGTAACATATTATAGACTTTTTATTGCAAAAATTCATAAAAGAGCAAAAAAGGAAAAGATAATTTACACAAATGGCAAACAATTGTTTCTGCAAATGAAAAATGTGATTAAAAAAACAACAACTGTAAACTGTGCTCTTAGGTCAAGATTATTGCCATTTTATATTGTCATTGCACTATTAAAATATCACCTGGAAATTGCTTATGTTGTTTACTTATTTAACAGCTTATGAAATAATATTACACTACCAGTCAAAAGTTTGTGAACAGTAATGTTTTTTTTTTTTAAAGAAGGCTCTTCTACTCACCAAGCCTACATTTATTTGACCCAAAGTACAGCAAAAACAGTACAATGTTGAAATAGTTTAGCTATTTAAATAATGGTTTTCTATCTGAATATATTTTAAAATTTAATTTATTTCTATGATTTCAAAGTCGAATTTTTAGCATCATTACTTTAGTTACATGATATTTCAGAAATCATTCTAATATTCTGATTTGCTGCTCAATTTTTTTTATTATTATTATTATGTTAAAAACAGCTAGCTAGATAAAATATTTCTTGAACAGCAAATCAGCATATTATATAATGATTTTTGAAGAAGCATGTGACACTGAAAACTGAAGTAATGTTGAAAATTTAGATTTGATCACAGGAATAAATTACGTTTTAAAATATATTCAAATAGAAAGCAGCTATTTTAAAGAATAAAAATATTTCACAATATTGCTGTTTTTTACTGTATTTTGGATCAAATAAATGCAGGCTTGGTGAGCAGAAAAAAAATCTTACTGTTTAAAAACATTTGACTGGTAGGGTATGTATAAAAAATATTAAATGTATTTTATATTTTAAACGCACGTTACCCCCCAGGTAAACCTTGCCTGAATATATGCCAGTGTGGTTTTATTGTTATACATGCAAAAAAAAAAAAAAAAAAACTGAGAAAAGATACTGTTATACAATTTAAGACTTTTTTTTTTTGAAAAACATACAAATTCACAGATAGATACAATAAACATTTGTGTAACTTACAGTAGGCCGTAACAAATTTTCCATATAACAACTAACCATGTAATACACTTCTGAATGTACCTTTGGTTGTAATTTGTTATTATGGATAAAGCAACTTACCATATTGAGTGCCAGTGTTGTTTCAGGGTCAGGACTAACTTTGAGCATAATGCCACTTGCCAGCACAGCTCCCACCATCTGGGCAACGATATACATGAAGGCCCTGAAGACACTGATCTGACAGCTGACCAAAAGTCCTAAAGTAACAGCTGGGTTCAGGTGGGCTCCACTGATATGCCCCAAACTCTGAGCCAACGTGGCAATGGCCAGGCCGAAAGCTAAAGCTACTTTAACCTCTTGGTCGGGAAATCTGTTATGCTTGTTTCCGATGGCGGAGGCTATGCCAATAAAAACAAAAACGGTCATCCCAATGAACTCGGCCAATACCGCCCGCCAAAATGACCAACTTTTAAGCTCTCGTGCCATTACGAGTATTGTTCCTTTTCTGCCTTTTCGTTGGTAAATGAAAATGCCAGCTAAGCTACCACTTATAAACACTTGGTGAAAGATGGTTGACAGGAAACTGGTTTTAACAAAGCAACCACAGTTTTAGAACAGAAAATGGCAGGAGGAAAGAGGTTGTTAATTGCTAACTGCCCAGGAGCTAATATTACATAACAAAAAGATTAAGATCCAGTAGATCTAGTTTTTAAATCAAGATCTTTGCATGTTGCAATTTTGGAGTCATATGTTTGCAACATCCTTTGCTGCCCAGATGTATATGACGCATAGTGAACATTATTCACTTTTTCCAGGTTTAAGACATGTTCACGCAAAGACAAATGTTTGATGTGATAAACATTTTACTCGTGAAGAAAAGTGGCCAACCAATGTGCTTTTGGTCACATTTCCAGAGCCATTGCTGTTACATAAAACTATGACTTCTTGTTTGATAAGGACTTTAGTGGCTGCTTAAAAACATGCAAATACTATTTGACTTCCTTTTTTGTCAAATGGTGTTACAAGTGGAAAGTCAATGAATTTTTATTTTCACTGAACCCGTCACCATATTGTATGCATTAATCTGAACTGAGAAAATTGCATGCAAAAAAATATTGACTTTTCTGATTTTTAATAGTGTATTGTGTTTTATGGTCTTTTTATTTATTTTTTTTTGCTTCTTTGAACTATTATTGTCACACATTGTGCTTGGTGCATATAGTAGCATTGATGCTTGCTTCATGAACTGAAAACAAATAAACCAGTCTAAAAGCCTCTGACCCAAGCCCTAAAATAAACTCTTACCTGTGGATATCAATAGATAGGACCATTCTCAATAGTCAAAAAGGCTCATAGAAGTCCATGCTTTGCTCTTCACCACAATGGTAACCCCCCAAAAACAAACCCACTGAAATCCCAACATAACAGAACATCTACCTCCCCATATATTAATCTTGTGCAAAAACACAAAAATCAACACTTCATTTCAACAATAACTCTCCTAACACAGTCCGAAGCTAAGCATGCTGGAAACATTAAATCTGCTGTAATTTAATCATAAAAGTTATGTCGCGAAACTCTCGATGGCACAGATTGATGGGTCTTTAAAGGTGACCTATTATGCAAAATCACTTTTAATAAGGTGTTTGAACACAGTTCTGTGGCTGCTGGGGATGCCACAATTCTCAATATAATAGCGAACCGTTCATACGAAATCCATGGTTCAGTACGTGCTTTGATTCCTTTTTTTCGTTTTTGCATTTAAGTAATTTCCTTGTTTTATTTCTCTCAGAATGATCTGTGTGGACCGTGATATTACATGCTGAGATAAGGAAACACTTTCCCGCTATAAAAAAACAAGACATGCACATCATCTTCCCTTCTAATGACATGCATAATAAGACTTTCTAAACCTGTTCTCCAACAAAAGGGTTATAAAACAAAAGTTATAAAAAAAAAACCATAACTTTGTGATGAGGATGAGTAGCTGGCATATCCAAGTGCAAACTTTTATTAGGATACGACAAAGACATGGTCATAAAACAGGCGAGGGTCGATTGGTGGCTAATCTAATCCAGGGGGCTAGCCAAGAGCGAGGCTAGAATGTTGAGATGAGACTGTCCTCAAAGAAAATATGACCCAATTTTACGTTTTTTTTATTCTCCTTATACGACCCATTTTTACATTTTAATGTTAAGCGCCCTCTAGCGGGCATAAAAATAATGACGTCATAAAATGACGTATGAGTTTTTACACTGATCTCATGGTAATTCAAACATTTGAATTTTACTAGGTGTAATTTGTGTGAATGACCACACCTAACCCCACCCTAAACCTACCCCTTACAGAAATAGTGGAAAATTATTTATAGTGCATATTCCAAAAAAAAAAACAAAACAAACAAAAAAAACAACATGCTATAAGAATGTATACATTCTCCGGTATCAAACCTGTGTTCGTATGATTACACCACTTTGTAGTGCAACACTCTACTGACTGAGCTACACGTAATCCTAAAAGTACATTGGATACCTGTTGCTGATAGGGGAGCAATTGTTGTATACGCTCTATGGAGACGTATTTTAAGGATTTGTGAAAACAACTTACACTGGGCATATAAGTTGGAGGACATGTTGAGAATGTTCCAGGGCAGGCAAAAAGCAGACAAGATGAGAATAACTACACAGGAATCAAGACACAAATGATTAGAACAAAATACAAAACTTAGGCTTAGCAAGTGGCTCCATAAAGTTGCTAACTCTATGGCTGTATCCGAAATCGCCCCCTATACCCTCAAATAGGGCACTATTTGAGGGGACAGCCATTTTTAGAGGTGTTCGAAACCATGGTGGATGTTTTTCAAGTGCACTCATTAAATCCCACAATGCACCGCAAAAAACGAGTGTACAACCAATGTACACTCAACGGCTAGAGATAACCCATAACGCACTATGAGAGTTGTGCGCCAAATGAATTCTCACGTCTCGCCAAAAGATGGCGCCCGCTGCTGAATCATCCATCCATTCATTTTAAAACGCGTAATACAACACACAGTTTCAAATTATTAGCTAGGGTTTATATATTTTTGTGACAGATTTCTTAATCTTACTACTGGAACTGCCTGTTTAAAATGATGATTAAACAGCAAGCAAACAATGCAAAAGCCGCAGTCCTTCCAGGTGCACTCAGTGTCCGAATTCACTCACTCGTTTTTATTCACTCCTTCAAGTGAACTGTATGAGTGGACTAATGTAGGGAATAGTGAATGAGGGTATAGGGAGCGATTTCGGATACAGCCTATGAGAGTGCTATATGTAGTGCAATACTCTGCAAAGAGGAAGAGAAAGTCCAAGGCTTATATAGTGTGGCTGCAGCTGTGTGAATGCAATCAGTGCAATGGATGATGGGAAATGTAGTCTGTGGTGATATGCAACAGTCTGTGTAGTGTGAGAGTCAATGTACTGAGAGTGCGACATCTGGTGGCAATCAGACGGATTCATGACAGATGCCTTTATCCATATTACAGATTTCCAGTGTTTCTTGTTTTTTTTTTTTTCCCGTATGTGGATTGGATTTTCTGCAGGAGGGCATCCAGTATAAATGAAACCCATTCTATTTTACGTAAAAATCGAAAAAATAATACCTTGCTCAAAAGAAATATTAAGCAGACATATAATAATCCGCGCTTTTTCCAGTGTACAGAAGTTTTACAGGAGTATTTTGTTGTTAATTTGTTGCAAAAAAAAACACACTGATGTGGAAAGCTATCAGAAGTGAACCGAAACAAACTGAAAACCGTGGTTAAAAACCGAGGAACATATTGAACCGTGGACTAACTGTATTGTTGCATCTCTAGTGGCTACACTGTTTGAAAACAAGCAGTCTGTAATGGTAAAAATCCACTTACTGATTTTTTTTAATCCCAATAAATCATAAACAGTCTCTCTGAACATCTCGAATCGTCTCGAATCATTCTGACTTTGCAAAAATCATTCTTGAATCGGAGCCCTGTGAATCGTGTTTCGAAGATTCACAGCCCTAATCACAACACTCTGTAAGGCTAATGTTAGATTTTCTGACTTTTTCAATGTGTGACATATGTTGTTTCCATGATTTATGGGTACATTCCATAGGCGTAATGGTTTTTATACAGTACAAACCATATTTTCTAATGCCCTAATGCCCTGTGCATACATTTACTTAAAAAAAAAAAAAAAAAAATAATTCTATATGATTTATAAGCCTGTTTCCTCATGGGAACCCCACAAATGTCCCCACAAGGTCAAAATGTACTAGTTTTACTATCCTTGTGGGGACATTTAGTCCCCATAGTGTGATAAATTCCAGGTGCGCACACACACACACACACACACACACACACACACACACACACTGATAAAGAGATTCAATAGCAGTAGTTGACAAAAGAAACTTGTCGTTTGTAGTTTCACACTTTCCTGGACAAAATTTTCTGTTACTCGGATCTCATAAAGGACATCCAAAAAGAAATTAGATTATTAGTGGGGCTTGCCAAAGGCAAAGCCTCACTATTACTATGCCGTGTGCTGATCCGTGCAACATTTCGGCGCGTAACTAGTCCCGCAGTTTTTGTCACAGACCCACGAAACTGGCGTCAAATCGTGCGGCCTATACGGGAATGGTGTGCTATGACTTTTATAAGCGATCGGGCGTACGATGTTCGAACCCGGGCCAAAATTCGGCCGAAAAAATCCCATAGACAACGCATTGCGGCCAACTTTGACGGCGCGTAGCGCCGTCCACGAATTTCGTAGAAACACGTAATTAACCACATTTGGAGACGCTGACTAGCTGTGCAAGAACATACCTCGCAATGGGGTATAAGTTGTACCCCGGGGGTGCTAGAGCCCCCCCAAATTTTCCCATTGACTTACATTGGCCCAAAAAATCCTAGGTAACAGTATATCTATTCCATTGCGCCGACTTTGACGGCGCACAGCGCCGTCCTCCAATTTCGTAGAAACACGTAAATCACTACATTCGAAGAGGCTGACCAGCTGTGCGAGAACATACCTCGCAATGGGGTGTAAGTTGTACCCCTAGGGCGCTAGAGCCCCCCAAAATTTCAAAAATCCGCCTATGGGAGATACTATGGCGAGGGGCGCGCCCATGAAATAATTTTTTTTTTCCTACTATGGCAGTTTACATAGGGATTTTGCATTGAACATAGCTATGCATCACTATGTCATAGAGACATGGAGGCGGGTTCATTTTACTCAGACAACCAATCAGACTCTCAGGATCACTGTGAAGCAGTCAAGCCATGCCCTAGCAACCATTTGGGCCACCCTAGCGACCCATAGACCCCCATTATAAAATTCCAAGATGGATATCTTTGGATCACAGTGTCATAGAGACTTGGCGGTGGGGTCGTTTGAATCGGGGCCGCAAACAGCCAATCGTGACTCACCATTGACACTTCCTAGCCACGCCCCAGCAACCATTTAGGGCACCCTAGCGACACATCCCATAGACTGCCATTATATGGCCCAGATGTATATCTTTGGATCACAGTGTCTTAGAGACATGGGGGTGGGGTCGTTTGAATCGGGGCAGCAAACAGCCAATCGTGAGTCACCTTAAACTCTTCCTAGCCACTCCCTAGCAACCGTTACTGACCACCCTAGCAACCCGAACCCACACAGGCATATCTTCACATCTGAATGTCATAGAGACATGGGGGTTGGTTTACATCATTCATACTGACAAGCAGCCTTTGCAGTATCATCATTGGCCACTCCCTAGCAACCAAACAGTGTACCCTAGCAACCATTCAGCTAGACCTATATCTTTGCATCACTACATCGTAGAGACATGGGAGTTTGACTCATGCTAGCAAATAGGCCTCCCAACATACTGCACATGCTAGCCATGACTACCTACATGCTAATAGCGATTAGCCAAGTGTTCAGATGTGCAATAAAATATAGGTAAATGCTAAAATGATTAAAATAAGCCAAAAATGAGCTAGCATCATGCTATCAATATGCTATAGCATGCTAGCATCGCCTAGCTAAGTGCTAAAAACGTACTAAAACGTGCTAGGATCGTCTGCTTAAGTCCTAAGACATGCTAGTCATGATAATATGTTGCTAGCATCATGCTAATCATGTTAGCATCTTGTTAAAAACATGCTAGCGTCATGCTAACGCCATGCTAGTCATGCTAACTTCATGTTAACGACATGCTGAGCGTGCTAGCGTGTTGCTAGCGTCATGCTAATCATGCTAGCTTCATCCTAAACGCATGCTCATCGTGTTAGCGTGTTGCTAGCATGATGCTACTCATGTTAGCATGTTCTTAAAAACATGCTAGCATCATGCTAACACCATGCTAGTCGTGCTAACTTCATGTAAACGACATGCTAAGCATGCTAGCGTGTTGCTAGCATCATGCTAATCATGCTAGCTTCATGTAAAATGCATGCTAATGGTGTTAGCATGTTGCTAGCTTCATGCTAATCTTGTTAGCATATTGTAAAAAGCATGCTAGCATCATGCTAACACCATGCTAGTCATGCTAACTTCATGTTAGCAACATGCTAATCTTGCTAGCGTGTTGCTAGCATCATGCTAATCATGCTAGCATTATTCTAATTGCATCTAATCATGCTAGGATGTTGCTAGCATCATGCTAATCGTGCAAACATGTTGCTAGCATCATGCTAACACCCAGAACACCTTAACAACACTCTGCCTATGACCAGATAAAGGGTTTTTTTGCCACTGCAAGCCCCACTCACATTTTCTTCAGGAAATGTACATTCTAGTTAGTGGGGCTTGCCAAAGGCAAAGCCTCACTATTACTATGCCGTGTGCTGATCCGTGCAACATTTCGGCGCGTAACTAGTCCCGCAGTTTTTGTCACAGACCCACGAAACTGGCGTCAAATCGTGCGGCCTATACGGGAATGGTGTGCTATGACTTTTATAAGCGATCGGGCGTACGATGTTCGAACCCGGGCCAAAATTCGGCCGAAAAAATCCCATAGACAACGCATTGCGGCCAACTTTGACGGCGCGTAGCGCCGTCCACGAATTTCGTAGAAACACGTAATTAACCACATTTGGAGACGCTGACTAGCTGTGCAAGAACATACCTCGCAATGGGGTATAAGTTGTACCCCGGGGGTGCTAGAGCCCCCCCAAATTTTCCCATTGACTTACATTGGCCCAAAAAATCCTAGGTAACAGTATATCTATTCCATTGCGCCGACTTTGACGGCGCATAGCGCCGTCCTCCAATTTCGTAGAAACACGTAAATCACTACATTCGAAGAGGCTGACCAGCTGTGCGACAACATACCTCGCAATGGGGTGTAAGTTGTACCCCTAGGGCGCTAGAGCCCCCCAAAATTTCAAAAATCGGCCTATGGGAGATACTATGGTGAGGGAAGCCCCATGAAATAGTGTTTTTTTTTCCTACTATGGTAGTTTACATTGGGATTTTCCATTGAACATAGCTATGCATCACTATGTCATAGAGACATGGGGGCGGGTTCATTTTACTCAGACAACCAATCAGACTCTCAGGATCACTGTGAAGCAGTCAAGCCACGCCCTAGCAACCATTTGGGCCAGCCTAGCGACCCATAGACCCCCATTATAAAAATCCAAGATGGATATCTTTGGATCACAGTATCATAGACACATGGGGGTGGGGTCGTTTCAATCGGGGCAACAAACAGCCAATCGTGACTCACCATTGACACTTCCTAGCCACGCCCCAGCAACCATTTAGGGCACCCTAGCGACACATCCCATAGACTGCCATTATATGGCACAGATGTATATCTCTGGATCACAGTGTCATAGAGACATGGGGGTGGGGTCGTTTGAATCGGGGCAGCAAACAGCCAATCGTGAGTCACCTTAAATTCTTCCTAGCCACTCCCTAGCAACCGTTACTGACCACCCTAGCAACCCGAACCCACACAGGCATATCTTCACATCTGAATGTCATAGAGACATGGGGGTTGGTTTACATCATTCATACTGACAAGCAGCCTTTGGAGTATCATCATTGGCCACTCCCTAGCAACCAAACAGAGTACCCTAGCAACCATTCAGCTAGACCTATATCTTTGCATCACTACATCGTAGAGACATGGGATTTTGACTCATGCTAGCAAATAGGCCTTCCCAACATAATGCACATGCTAGCCATGACTAGCTACATGCTAATAGTGATTAGCCAAGTGTTCAATTGTGCAATAAAATATAAGTAAATGCTAAAATGATTAAAATAAGCCAAAAATTAGCTAGCATCATGCTATCAATATGCTATATCATGGTAGCATCGCCTAGCTAAGTGCTAAAAACGTGCTAAAACGTGCTAGGATCGTCTGCTAAAGTCCTAAGACATGCTAGTCATGATAATATGTTGCTAGCATCATGCTAATTATGTTAGCATCTTGGGAAAACATGCTCGCGTCATGCTAACGCCATGCTAGTCATGCTAACTTCATGTTAACGACATGCTGAGCGTGCTAGCGTGTTGCTAGCGTCATGCTAATCATGCTAGCTTCATCCTAAACGCATGTTCGTGTTAGCGTGTTGCTAGCATCATGCTAATCATGTTAGCATTTTCTTAAAAACATGCTAGCGTCATGCTAACACCATGCTAGTCATGCTAACTTCACGTTAACAACATGCTAATCATGCTAGCTTCATGTAAAATGCATGCTAATGGTGTTAGCATGTTGCTAGCGTCATGCTAATCATGTTAGCATCTTGTAAAAAGCATGCTAGCATCATGCTAACATCATGCTAGTCATGCTAACTTCATGTTAGCGACATGCTAATCTTGCTAGCGTGTTGCTAGCATCATGCTAATTGCATGCTAATCGTGCTAACATGTTGCTAGCATCATGCTAACACCGTGCTAACACCCAGAACACCTTAACAACACTCTGCCTATGACCAGATAAAGGGTTTTTTTGCCACTGCAAGCCCCACTCACATTTTCTTCAGGAAATGTACATTCTAGTTATATTTAAGATGCTGTCAACATGTTACACTTGTACAGTGTAAGGAAAACAAAAACAAAAGAACATCTATATCTTGGGAACAGGATAAATTGCATTGATTTATAATTGATTTATATGTCTTTTTCTAGAAATTTGTTATTTACCTTGATTTTTCTTTGCATGTCACATATCTCAAGCATGCTCTTCACTGATGCTGTTCTCTCCTCTGCAACCTATACTAACTTTTAGTCAAAATGTAGTGGCAAAAGTATTAGTTGTACTGGAAATGACAACACTGATTGTCTGATGGCAGCACCTAATGCTGCAGTGGAATCAAAGTGCATGCATTCACTGGGAATCGAACCCATGAGCTTGGCGTTGCTAGTACTGTGCTTTACTGATTGAGCTATAGGAGTTGAAATGCCTTGTGTCCAACATCAGTGCATTCCTGTCAGTCACACCACAAGATGGCACCCTGACTTAACAAAAATGTTTCATTTTCTGCCAATTATGGCAAAATCATAATTTAAAGCAACGGACTGTAAATTTGTGTACAGATTGTAACATTTTTATCATGCAGATAAAGTATTTATTTATTTATTTATTCATGAGCACTGGTTTACTACATGACCTTGGGAACAATAAGGAAAAAGAGATGCGACATTCCTTGGCGTGGAACAGGATACGCGACAGGATAAGATGCACAAAGGAGGGAGGTGGGCTTCCAGCCTTTATCCATGGGGTGGCTACTAGTCCATTAAACATCATTAAAGACCATTTCCAGAAGCGCGTGATGGCTTATTCACCTGTATTAAATATTTCCGTACATGTGTGGGCTGACGTCATTGTTTATTGACTTTGAGATTCTTTACATCATTCTCCTGTTTAAAAACAGCACTTGGATTCCCTCTTCTCATCGAAGCCAATATGAAAGAAAATGATGGTAAATCATTACCAAACAATATCTCAGCCAGTAAAACTAGGACATGGTGTTAAAAATCAACATCAGTTACATAAATTGTATAAACAATGACATCATTTAGTAACATTGATATTCTTGTGAATGCAAAAGTTTACATACACCTTGCACAATCTGCAAAATGTTAATTATTCACCAAAATAAGAGAGATCATACAAAATGCATGTTATTTTTTATTTAGCACTGACCTGAATAAGATATTTCACATTAAAAATGTTTACATATAGTCCACAAGAGAAAATAATAGTTGAATTTATAAAAATGACCCTGTTTAAACGTTTACATACACTTGATTCTTAATACTGTGTTGTTACCTGAATGACCCACAGCTATGTTTTTGGTTTAGTGATAGTTGTTCATGAGTCCCTTGTTTGTCCTGAACAGTTAAACTGCCTGCTGTTCTTCAGAAAAATACTTCAGCTCCCACAAATTCCTTGGTTTTCCAGCATTTTGGGAAACAGGAACTACAACTACAACTAAGAGACTGGAGAACAAAACAAGAGCACAAAAAACACAGAGCCCTGACAACAGCAATATTTCACATGTCAAAGATGCCGTATGTCCCAAAAGTGTTTCTTGAAAAGCATCTGCTGCATTAATACATCTATTGAACCTTCTTTATTCTTGCATGGATCTTAATGGGGAGAGTAAAATAAAAGTTGAAATTGAGCATTGTTTGATGTGTTTTTGAGGAACATGAAAGTTCACAATTTGTGATTTGGATATTTTTGAATGTGTGTGGGAGTAAACTTGATGCAATTATGAAGCTTATTGGAGAACAACCTTGGTGTAAGCCATAGAGCAATATGAAACAGTGTGTGTGTGATACACACTAATCATGTCTGAACAGCCTAGACCAAGTTCATTTTCCTATTGTATTTCACAATATCAAACATTTACAGTTGAAGTCAAAAGTTTACATACACCTTGCATGTGATTATTTTACCAAAATAAAAGGAATCATACAAAATGCATGTCCTGAATACGATTTTTCACATTAAAAAACATTTACATATAGTCCACAAGAGAAAATAATAGTTGAATTTATAAAAAATTACCCTGTTCAAAAGCTTACATACACTTGATTCTTAATACTGTGTTGTTACCTGAATGATTGTTTTGTTTTTTTTGTTTTTTTTGTTTTTTTGTTTTTTAGTGATAGCTGTTTATGAGTCCCTTGTTTGTCTTGAACAGTTAAACTGCCTGCTGTTCTTCAGAAAAACTACTTCAGGTCACACAAATTCTTTGGTTTCCAGCATATTTGTGTATTTGAACCCTTTCCAACAATGACTGTATGATTTTGTGATCCATCTTTTCACACTGAATAAACTGAGGGACTCATATGCAGCTATTACAGAAGGTTCACTGATGCTCCAGAAGGAAACTCAATGCATTAAAAGCCAGGGGTGTAAACTTTTGAACAGAATGAAGATGAAGATGTTTTAATTTAGTACTGCCCTTCAGAAGCTACAGAAAATACTTGCATATTTCTTAGAAGACAAAATAAGTCAATTCACCCCCGGCTCTTAATGCATGTTTTTTCCATCTGGAGCATCAGTGAGTGTTTGAACCTTCTGTGATAGTTGCATGTGAGTCCCTCAGTTGTCCTCAGTGTGACAAGATGGATCTCAAAATCATACAGTCATTGTTGGAAAGGGTTCAAATACACAAAATGCTGAAAAACCAAAGAATTTGTGTGACCTGAAGGATTTTTCTGAAGAACAGCAGGCAGTTTAATTGTTTAGGACAAACAAGGTACTCATGAACAACTATCACAACCAACAACAACAACAACAAGTGTGGATCATTCAGGTAACAGCACAGTATTAAAAATCAAGTGTATGTAAACTTTTGAACAGGGTCATTTTTATAAATTCAACTTTTATTTTCTCTTGTGGACTATATGTAAATGTATTTTATGTAAATCTTAATCAGGTCAGCACTAAATAAAAAATAACATGCATTTTGTATGCATTTCCTCTTATTTTGGTAAAATAATCAACATGCAAGGTGTATGTAAACTTTTGACTTCAACTGTAAATGTTTGATATTGCGAAATACAATAGGAAAATGAACTACAATGAACTGGGTCTAGGCTGTTCAGACATGATAAGTGTGTATCACTCACACACACTCTTTCATATTGCTCTATGGCTTATTTCATGTCTTACACCAAGATTGTTCTCCGATAAGCTTCATAACTGCATCAAGTTTACTTACACATTCAAAAATATCCAAGTCACAAATTGTGAACTTTCATGTTCCTCAAACACATCAAACAATGCTCAATTTCAACTTTTATTTTACTCTCCCCATTAAGATCCATGCAAGATTAAAGAAGGTTCAATAGATGTATTAATACAGCAGATGCTTTTCAAGAAACACTTAGGCTTATGGGACATACGGCATCTTTGAAATGTGAATTATTGCTATTGTCAGGGTGTCTTTTGTGCTCTTGTTTTGTTGTCTAGTCTCTTAGTTTGTAGTTGTATTTCCTGTTTCCCTTCTGTGATTTCCTGATTGTTCTCATTTGTGTCTCGCTACCCTCATTAGCCCTAGTATTTATAGCCTTCTTGTTTCCTTAGTGCCCTGTCCCTTTGTTTACCCACTGTTGTGAGTTTCTAGTATCATGGTACAGGTTCATGTTCATAGTCTAGTCAAGCCAAGTCTGTCTGAAAATAAACTGCATTTGGGTTCAGTTTTGACTCACCATCAGTGGATTACATGACAGTTGCCAACATTTTAAAACACAGCAGGCTTGTTGACATTGACCACAAAACCAGTAATAAGGGTAATTTAAAAAAATTATATTTGTACATCATCTGAAAGCTGAATAAATAAGATTTCCATTGATGTTTGGTTTGTTAGGATAGGACAATATTTGAAAATCTAGAATCTGAGGATGCAAAAAAATATATATATTAAGAAAATTGCCTTTAAAGATGTCCAAATAAAGTTTTTAGCAATGCATATTACTCATCAAAAATTATTTTTTGTTATATTTACGGTAGTTTACAAAATATCTTCATGGAACATGACCTTAACTTAATATCCTAATGATTTTGGCATAAAATGAAAATTGATAATTTTCACAGTCTATTGCTACAAATATGGGTCACATATGTGTTTAATAACCCTTGTATACAATGTAAACAAATGAAAAACATTAACAAATATTTAATCTTTTGTCTTTGATGAAAAACACACATGTATTTAAGATTAAACATCCTGAAGTTTAATTACAAAAAACAATATCATAATACAATACAAAGTGAAAAAAGTTCACAAAAACTCAAAGTGATTCTACATTTTGTGAAAAAAAAAGTGAAAATAGTGAAAACGGTATAAATTTCCTGAGGTACATACTGATTCACTAAATAAGAGTAAAAACAATAATACAAAACTCTAATCTGTCCATATAAAATTCCAGCTGTCCCTTTAAACAACTACAAAGACGGTTTTACATTTGCAATTCCACACTGTCATATAGGCAATTAAAATTAATGCTATTTCCCTGTAGGAAAACAAACAGATATATTTACAGATGTTTTGTGGTCTTAAAGAATATCATACACTAAATACGCAGAGTATCGCGTCACTTTGATGACATCTCGACAGCAGGGGGATCGTCAGTACCGTTGACGTCGTAGTCTGTGGACGGGCCGGACACCAGCACTCTCACGCGGTCGGGGAAATCGTCCAGTTTAGGGTAAAGCAGGAAGTCATAGACCAGCGCTGCTGCCACACCTCCACACATAGGGCCTACCCAATAGACCTGAAAACAGTAGCGAAATCATTAAAAAACACTGACTGGAAACAACAAATATTTAAAAGTATATTTGTGTTTATGGACGGGACCTCATATAATATCATATAAAACATTTCTGAGGGTGCATGCCAGTGCTAAAATGTTAAGCTTTTCTGAGTTGTTGTTAGTGCATGTGGTTAATTGCTACTATATCATGTTTTTTTTAAACAGATGTAAAAATGCAATCCAAACTTTATAATCTTTAGAATTCAGTAAAAAAACATTTTGTAATATGATTTTGATCTACATTTTTCATGGTAATGCAATGTCTGATTTTAAAATGTTTTTCAAAGGATGAATTTTGATATTTTAAGTTTTCAATTGATATATAATTTCTTATAATTTCTAAAGCATGATAGGGAAAATGCTACAAAGAAAGTCTTTTTGTTCAAAGGTCAGGACTCCTTTTATGAGAGAGATTTTTTGAGTGCACTCTTGTCATAAATTAATCTATTACTTTTCCTTGTGTTACTTTTGTAACACAAAACAGTGGTAAAATATCTATTTAGGAGTCTTAGACCTTTCCAACGATATATAGTTTGTCATTATTAGATTAGGATTTATTTGTAATATGGTGAAGTAATCTTAGGCATCCCTAACTTTTTCTACTTCAAAATTTTGTGTAAATCAATGTTTTACTTGCCACTTTGTAATTTATGGTGAATTTTACTAGCAATTTCTGAGTAAAAATTTTTGTACAGTTCATTTTGGTGTACTTTAGACATTCTGTTGACTATAAGTAACTTTGCAACTTATTCTATTAAGCCTAACCCTAATCTAGCTATCCACTAAAAACAAAAAACAATTTGTTGAGTCATCTTAAAATAATTTGTTACCCTGCTGCCTTAAAATTTTAAGTTCAGTCAACTCAAATGAGTTTATTCAAGTTGAAATGTTAAGTTGTACTAAGTGATATTCAATTTTTGTTATGTAAAATGTAAATGTTTGTTAAACTTAACAGCTGTTTGTTACTCAGTTGCCTTAAAATTGTAAGTTAAATCAACTCAAATATCCAAGTTGTCAATTAGTAAAATCTAACATTTCAAGTTAACTAAACTTTTTTTTTGAGTTGACTGAACTTTAAATTTTAAGGCAGCCAGGTAACAAATTATTTTAAGCTGATTCAACATTGTTTTTTTACTGTGTACTCTGAGTTGCAAAGTTACTGATAGTGAACCGAATTTCTAAAGAGGACCATCAAAATAAAGCATGACCCCGTTTTTTCCCTCCCATTCTCTATGATATTCTGCTCTCCAAATATGACTCGAGTCATCCTTTAATGTAAGTACACAGCATAATCAGATATTTAATAGATCATTTCTCCTCAATAAGCTGAATCTGAGGTATCATTCATGTCTGTACCAAATATACTTAAGGTAAAGAGTTTCTTCATGTCACTAACTTCATGTTAAGATGTCTTTGTGTATAAACATCTCACAAACATCTTCTTTCAAAATGAATATTCAACACCTTATTGCATCTACAGGATGAAAAGATGCACTTTAAAGGGACAGTTCATCCAAAAACGGATGCTCCAAACCTGAGTTTCTTTCTTCTGCTGAACACATAAGTATTTGGGTAACCAAACAGCTTTTAATTGACTTTCATAGTATTCTTTTCAATACTATGGAAATCAGTAGGAACCAGAAATGGTTTGTTTACTCACATTCTTCGAATATCTTCATGTTCAACAGAAGGAAGAAACTCAGGTTTGGAGCAACGATGGGGACAAGGTTTCCATTTTTGGATGAACTGTCCCTTTAAATAGACGTCTTTGCATGTACATGTGCTATCTAGGACTTTAAGTACACTAAGTAACCTTTAGCAAACAATACACAAACATGTGATTTAACTAAGTTAACTATAGATTATTCCTGACTAGGCATTCATCTAAAACAATACAATTGTTACTCATTAACTATAAACGTTCAACATGAGCTGATTCTGTCTTCTGATAAGATCCCGAATGGTTTACATTTCACATATTTATTCTCTAGATATTTATATTAATATGTAAAAGGGGAAATCAGAAATGAAGTTTTACCCAGTGGTTGGTAAAATCCCGCATAATCACTGCAGGGCCGAAGGATCGAGCCGGATTGATTCCGCATCCCGTGAAGCTGATCTACACACAGAAAACAAAAGAACAAAAGTCATGGGTGATTGGGCAAGAGAAATAAGCTGCCCGATTTCAGATATTTTAATTTCAGAATTTTCTAATTTACATAACTAAACATTGCTCAGTTTCTTTATGTATTCATATGGTAACCCTGGCAATATTTACAACATTTGCAGGAATGCAGATGCAGAAGACAGCAGCAGGAGATGTGTGAATGCTGATTACTCACGGCTGTCAAATGGCCCAGGGCAACGCTGAGGCCGATGGCCAGAGGGGCGGAGCCTGACACGTCCCGCCTTCTTTTGTCTGTGGTTGCTATGACACATAACACTAGCTGGAAGGTAGCGAAGAGTTCAATACCAACACCTTGACCGGGAGAAATATCACTGTTGATCTGGAAATAAATCAATTAGATTTAGTTCAGATTTCTAATCATGTATTTGCATACATAGGCAAACACTCACCTAGACAATAAGGTGTAAGCAAGAATAATAATGTAAAAAAAAAAAAGAAAGAAAAAAAGTAAGAAATAGATTCTGGGTCAGAGGACAGCCTTCACTCAGCAATAACATGATATGACTCTGTTTACTGGCTAAGCAAATAAGTGCATTACGCCTTCTTGAGACGGATGATAAGAGTATCGTCACCCCACACGCCCATTCACACTGACTGATTCTGACGCACTGAGACACTATTATAGTTTGTTCATGTTTTGAATCAGTTTTAATATTACTTATAGTTCATAGCATATTATTTACAGTTTTAGCAATGTTTGTTGCCTTTTTGTAATTTTATTAGTTTATTTTTGTTTTAAATATGTTTATATAGTTTGGTTTTAATTAATTTATATTTCAGTTTGTTTAAACATCAGTTTAAACTAAATGAAAATGAGGAATAAAAAATATGTTTTTTTTTTTTCAATATAGTATATAAGTAAAGAGGTTTTTTTTTTGTTGTGGTTTTACCTTTAGTTAGCTAAAATAACCATGGCACTTGGTTGCTTTGTTTACCAATTGTCATTTTTTAAAGTGTATTTAAAACATTTATTTAAATTACAAATATTTTATTTTATTTTATTTATTTTATTGGAATCCTGATATATTTCCCACAGGTAAAATATACAATAGTATAGTAATAATATAGTAGTAATATATACTGTAACATAAAGACTTTAGTATCCTGCAAAAAGTGAAATTACAAAGCTGTTACCTTAAGGAGATGTGTGTGTGTGTCTAATATATTCAGATTTGTTCATAATGTTCTTGACTTGCATCAAACAAAAGTTAGATTTTATATATTTTAAATCTGACATTTCTCCATCTTTCTTCATAACAAATTATTATTCATGAAATTTTACAAATCAACGTTCTAGATTTTTACATTTACAAATCAAAATATTCCAGTTCGGAGATGTATTGATCAAAAACTGTTTGTTTACTCACATTTTGCTTATGCGTATGCTCAACAGAAAAAAGAATTCATTTTTGGATGAACTGTCCCTTTAAATAGATGTCTCTGCATGTACATGAGCTATCTAAGACTTTAAAATGCTTTAAAAATGCTTTTTTGTCTCGTTTCCAGCCAAAAATTTTCTAGACAAGTAAAAACTATTGTCTTGTTTTCAGACAAAGAAGTCAAAATTAAGTTTTAATTTTGTGAGTTTTTGCTTGAAACAAGCTAAATATTTTGCCAATAGAGTAAGCAAAATAATCTGCTTGAAATAAGATTTTGCTTACCCCACTGGCAAACTTAATTCTGACTATAATTTCTACTTGTCTAGAAAATCCCTCCTGATTTAAGAATTTTTAAATATTTTGGCTGGAAACAAAGCAAAAAAAAAGTAAGAAGTAAGAAAAGCATTTTTTTTTAATGCAGTGCAAACAATACACAAACATGTGATTTGACTCTAATTTAACTTTAACAGTTTTCTAGATTTTTAAATTGACATCTCATTTTCATCAAAATTTTCCAGTTTGGAGATTTATTGAAATATGTACATATTGGTTATTTTAAAACAGTAAGTAGACTGAACTGGAACTAAGAGACTGAAAGAAGTAAACAGAGCAGTCAGAGACAGGCGTCTTATCAGCGTACTCACCGTGTTTAGTCCGAGGGCATCCCCCTTGGTGACGCCATAAACGATGCCGCTCGCCAGCGCCGCACCAAACATCTGGGCCACGATGTACATCACAGCCTTCAGCAAGCTGATCTGACAGCTGGCCAGCAAGCCAAGTGTCACAGCTGGGTTCAGGTGGGCTCCACTGATGTGACCCAGGCTTTGGGCAAGAGTGGCGATGGACAAGCCAAACGCAAGAGCCACCTTGACCTCCTGATCTGGATTGGCATTGTTGGAGTTTCCAACTGCAGCTGTAATGCTGAGGAAGATGAAGAGGGTCATACCCACCAGCTCGGCCAAAACGGCCCTCCAGAACGCCTTGCTCTTCAGCTCCTTCATGACTGGCAACTCTGGGCACTCGGATGTGTCAGTGTGGGGGTTTCTGAGGGCACTGAGTAAGTTTCTCTGCCAAAAGAGAGTATTTATAGGGCAGGTCTTGCTAATGAAACAGGGGGCGGGTTTAAGCTACGGGGGCAGAAAGAGTGAGTGAGAGACAGAGACAGAGAGAGAGAGAGGGAGGAGAAAAAACAGGCAAAATTAATGAGAAATCCTTAGTTTTTCTATCCTCCTTTTCAATTCTCATTTCATTCACACTTTAGGTATCAGAGAAGTGCATAATCTAGTCTTAATTAAACATCGATATCTATTTGAGCAGTGAAACTTTTATTCTGTTCCAACTTGGAGAACAAACTAGTGTTTTGTTACTGTTTCACATTTTAGAATAATAGTCATTTGATCAAAGCTAAAGTTTGGAAAGTGTTACATAAATCAAAAATTACATTTTAGTTCACTTTAAAGATTTCACCCTTTGTTGAGATTATAGCTCACAGCACACTCTGAACTTTCAGGACCATGAGATACATGAATGAATTCAGCTGTGATCAGACTTTTGGCTGGACAGTTTGTGAAAGGCGAACAGAAAGAAACGTACTGTTTGTAATTTCATTTCACATGAACACAATTCACATGAAGTTCAGAACATGGGAGTAACCCCCCCCCCCCCAACCTTAAACCCAACCCTCACAGGAAACTTTCTGCATTTTTAGATTTTCAAAACAAATTCTGTATGATTTATAAGCTTGAAAAAAATGTTACCACAAGGTCAAAATTTACTGGTAATACTGTATTTGTGGGGACATTTGATGCCCATAATGTAGTGAATACCAGGTAGACACACACACACACACACACAAACACCTCTTCAGGTTTTCATGTTTTATGGGGACTTTTTATAGACATTTACAGAAGGTTCAAACGCTCACTGATGCTCAATGCATTAGCAAAACTTTTTTCATTTGTAGATCAGGGTTAAGTTATTTTAACTTATGTTGTCTTCTGGGAAACATGTAGGTATCTTCTGTAGCTTCTGAAGGGCAGTTCTAAATGAAAAAAATGTGATATTTAGGCAAAATAAGAAAAATGTACGCATCTTCATTCTGTTCAAAAGTTTTCACCCCTGGCTCTTAATGCATCTTTTTACTTCTGGAACATCAGTGAGTGTTTGAACCTTCTGTAATAGTTGCATATGAGTCCCTCAGTTGTCCTCAGTTTGAAAAGATGGATCTCAAAATTATGCAGTCATGACTGGAAAGGGTTCAAATACACAAAACTGCTGAAAAAACAAAGATTTTGTGGGACCTGAAGGATTTTTCTGAAGAACAGCAGGCAGTTTAACTGTTCAGAACAAACAAGGAACTCATGAACAACTATCACTAAACCAAAAAACAAAGCTGTGGATGATTCAGGTAACACGGTATTAAAAATCAAGTGTATGTAAACTTTTGAACAGGGTCATTTTTATAAATTCAAGTATTATTTTCTATCTTTCTATCTTTTATGTCAGATGTAAACACTTGACATCAACTGTATACTTAACCCTAACCCTAAACATCAGCACAAAAAAACTTTTTGCATTTACGAATAAATAAATAAGAATAACGTATAAATAAAGTATTCATAAGCTGTTTTCCTCATGGGGACCAAAATGTCCCTAAAGGTATTAAAACAATCTCCCGACTTTCTGCAAACTTTCTACAGGTTTATATATTTATTAAACAATTAATAACTTAATCATTAAAAAAGCATGCTGACATCATCCATAGCAAGAAGGTAAACCCTGCACTAATTCTTATCTTAAGTCTTCTCTCTATTCCTTAGTAAAAGTTTGTCTCAGCAGCTTTGTTAATAGGTTTTAAGAGAAAACTCTTTGCTAAATACTTACTGCTATTTAGGAGAACTCTTAGTGTTAAGATCAAATGTTTTGTGAATACGGGCCCTGATTCTTATTGCCAAAATAAGACTTTAGAGGACATCTTCTATCAGCGCTTTGAGGATTTATCTGGCTCCTGCTGCAAATGAACTTTTTTTGTGCCTTATCGCTCTATAAACACATACACGTGTGTTTACATTGTTTAGGGTTTCCTGTTGGCTCATTCATATTTTTTGTACTCTAGGTACTGTGATTTCAACTGCACATACAGTTCTTGTCTAAGTGAATGTTTGTACTGTCCTTTAAAACCAATCTTTACATGCACTACCAGTCAAAAGTTATGAACAGTATGTCTCTTCTGCTCACCAAGCCTGCATTTATTTGATCAAAAGTACAGTAAATCAGAAATATTTTTTACTATTTAAAAGAACTGTTTTCTAATTGAATATATTTTAAAATGTAATTTATTCCTATGATCAAAGTTGAATTTTCAGCGTCCAGTCTTCAGTGTCACATGCTCCATCAAAAATCATTCTTTAATATGCTGATTTGCTGTTCAAGAAACAATTTTTAATTATTATATTATTATTTTCAGTATTTAAAACAGTTGTCATTTTTTTCAGCATTCTTTGATGAATAATCTTTTCCTAAAGATTTGGGAAAGAAATTATAGAAATGAATACTTTTATTTGCCAAGGACGCTTTAAATTGATCAAAAGCAATGTTAAAGACATTTATAATGTTACAAAAGATTTCAGATAAATGCTGTTCTTCTGAACTTTCTATTCATTAAAGATACCAGAAGAAATTCTACTGTTTTCAACAACAGAATAATAATAATAATAATAATAAAAGTTTTTGAGCAGCAAATCAGTATATGTGACCCTGGACCACAAAATCAGTCATAAGTCGCTGGGGTATATTTGTAGCAATAGCCAAAAATACATTGTATGGGCCAAAATTATTGATCTTTTATGCCAAAAGTCATTAGAATATTAAGTAAAGATCATGTTCCATTAAGACATTTTGTACATTTTCTACCATAAATATATCAAAACTTAATTTTTGATTAGTAATATGCATTGCTAGAACTTTATTTGGACAACTTCAAAGGCTATTTTCTCAATATTTCGATTTTTTTGCACCCTCAGATTCCAGATTTTCAAATTACAAATATTGTCCTATCCTAACAAACTATACATCAATGGAAAGCTTATTTATTCAGCTATCAGATGATGTATAAATCTTAACATTTTTATGACTGGTTTTGTGGTCCAGGGCCACATATTAGAATGATTTCTGATACTGACACTGAAGACTGGAGTAATGATGCTGAGAATGCCGCTTTGAAATCACAGGAATACATTATATTTTAAAACAGTTATTTTAAATAGTAAAAATATTTCAAACTTTTACTGTTTTTGCTGTATTTTTGGATCAAATAAATGCAGGCTTGGTGAGCAGTACAGACTTCTTTAAAAAACATTAAAAATCTTGCTGTTCAAAAACTTTTGACTGGTAGTGTACTTAGATTGCTCTTTTAACATTTAACGCCCATAAATACAGAATATAAACAATGCCATATTCTGGCACTCTTTGGTAATATAACTGGAGAACATCAGGATCTGCAGAAGATAAACATGTAATCCCAGCGAACGAGTCCTGGCTTTGTAGATATGGCTGACAGAGAACTGTTGATCTAGGGCCTGTGCCAATAAAGATATGCCCTAATCATAAATCACACGTTATCTGCATTCTCATAATTATTTTCGAACTATTTTCACTACTGATTGGCTTGTTAAAATGACCTTATTTCTGGTTCATCAGTTCTTGTAAATTTGAATAATAAATTTTAGTAGATAATAATAGATTTTTTTCTATATATTATATTATCACAATGTCTCTTGTGTTAATTTCTTATCTGAAATACAATTCTTGACCTATTTTCAGTTGTAAAAAACTGTTGTCACAGATATTTTCAATTGTTCCTCTAGTTATAGTATTTACACTGTTACTGATAACTAACATCAAGCATACAGTGTCGCCCTTTCAGATATACGTGAAGCGTAAACAGGTTGACAAAAGATTAAAATAGTTTTGTAGGAACTCAACAACCTTTAAGAGATGTACTGGATTGCATGATCTTAAACTATTTGAAACCAGAATTATTCCCATTTGTTTTAATGAGGAAAATGTCACTGTCTTCTGTTTACAAACCCCCAATAATTTCATTGTACGCAGATAATGTTGTCTTTTTCATCATTACTCTTGTTTGTTCATTGCATTTTGCTAAAGGAGCTTGTATCAGCATAAACCCATCTGGAATTATTTTACATTTCTTAGGGTGTGTTTAAAATAATTTGCGCTGAGTAATGATGTGCACTCAGCTGAGTGTGTTATGTGAGCACGGACTGATTAGCAAACATTAGCATTACATTTCACTCCCTATGAGATATGTGTAGGATGAGCAATGACTCTTTAATGGACTGTAAAGGGCAAAAGTCAAAAGACTCTTCATAAATCTTTTCTCAGGCGATCAGAGACACTTGAGTCTATTGGCTGTGTTCCATTAATCCTGACACTTTGCCTTTGTCAGATCACTATAAACATGCAAGTCATCTTTTCACTATGTGAGGAACACAGCACTGCATGGGGCTAGGAATTTCACAATCAGTATGTTTGACAAAACTGTACTATATTGCAGTTTGTTCATTTTTAAGATTATAACTGAAGTATGTCAATACACCTTAGCCATTTGCAAATTTAATGTGTCTGGCTTCCGGTGTCATCTGCTTCCAGCTATTTTTAGCTGTACAAAAGCTTGTTTTGATGCTTTGATGATATTGCAAACTGATATTATTTTAATGTATTATCTTAATTATGAACACACTGGTTTCTAGTGCAAACTGTTTTACAGTTCACTGCACTTTTGTTATTCTTCTCGTTACTTCTCGACAGTGGCTAATGAACCGAAAGTCTTGCAATTCACATAAAACAGCTTACTTCCACGTTGAAAAATAAGGTCAAATGACTAATGCAATTTAGTAACTACTATTGACTAACAAGAAATTCTGATTAACAAATCAGTAAGTAATTGATAGTTGTCAGTCACGTGACCGGCTCGACGACTTGGGGGGCAAAACATCCATAGACGTACAGTAGAAGCCTGACAATTTTCCATCTGTTTCACAATCGCAAATATTTAAATCACCTCTCTAAAGAATAAAACAAAGATATATGAATGAAATGCAAATTTTGACTATTTTCAATCAATGAAAAAGTTTTTTATTGTAACTTTAAAAGTTAAAAAAATTAAACTTTCATATATTCTAGATTAATTAACATACTTTTTTTTTTTTTAATTTTGATGAATAGAGCTACAGCTCATGAAAGTAAAAAATCTGGTATCTCAAAATATTAGAATATTTACATTTGAGTTTCATTAAATGACAGTATAAATTATCTGTATTTCTTGTTCTTTAAAACCACACTATTGGGGAAGACTGCTGACTTGACAATGGTCCAGGAAACAATCATTGACACCCTCCACAAAGAGAGTAAGTCACAGAAGGTCATTACTGAATCGGGTGGCTGTTTACAGAGTGATGTATCAAAGCATATTAAATGCAAAGTTGACTGGAAGGGTAAGCAAAGGTGCACACGCAACAAGGATGACTGCAAGCTTGAGAATACTGTCAAGTAAAGCCAATTCAAACACTTGGAAGAGCTTCACAAGGAGTAGAATGAAGACCAAGAGTCACCACACTCAGACGTCTTCAGAAAAAGGACTACCAAGCCACTTCTGAAACAGAAACAACGTCAGAAACATCTTAACTGGGCTAAGGAGAAAAAGAACTGGACTGTTGCTCAGAGGCCCAAAGTCCTCTTTTCAGATAAAAGTAAATTTTGCATTCCATGTTGAAATCATTGTCCCAGAGTCTGGAGAAAGACTGGAGAGGCTCAGAATCCAAGCTGCTTGAAGTCCAGTGTGAAGTTTCTGAAGTCAGTAATGATTTGGGGTGTGTGACGTCTGCTGGTGTTGGTCCATTGTGTTTTATTAAAGTGCAAAGTCAATGCAGCCATCTACCAGGAGATTTTGGTGCACTTTATGCTTCCATCTGCTGACAAGCTTTATGGAGATGCTGATTTCCTTTTCCAGCAGGACTTTAGCACCTGCCCACAGTGCAACAACCACTTGCAAGTGGTTTGCCGACCATGATATTATTGTGCTTTATTGGCCAGCCAACATGCCTGACCTGAACCTCATTGAGAATCTATGGGATATTTTCAAGAGAAAGATGAGAAACGGTCGATCCAACAATATACAGATGATCTGAAGGCTCAATAGTGCCTCAGCAGTGCCATAGGCTTCACTTCCATTTCACTTCACAGGGATCACTCCATGCCACACTTCACTGATGCTGTCATTTGTGCTAGGAGCAAGTCATTTGCTGTAATATGTGCTGCCGACCAAGTATTGAGTGCATAAATGAACTTACTTTAAAGAACTTGAACTTTTCTGTTTTGCAAATCCGTTTTTGGTTGATCTTAGGAAATATTCTAATATTTTGAGATACTGGATTTTTAAATTTCATGAGCTGTAATCTCTTATCATCAAAATAAAACCAAAAAAACTTTTTAAATATTTGACTTTACATGTAATGAATCTAGAATATATGAAAGTTTCAGTTTTTTAAATAAGTTACAATAAAAAATTTAACTTTTTCACAAAATTCAAATTTTTTGAGCTGCACCTGTATATTAAGCACCCGTGGCAATATTTAAATCATTAAACAGTGAGGCAAAACGTTGTAAAAGCACTTAAACAGTACTATTAAAAGATCAAATTCATTAATCACTATATTAATGATTAGTGATAGTTTGCACAGGCAAGCAGATGAGGTCGGAATATGAATGCAATATGCCTTTAACTGTCACTCCCTATTTTAAACATAGATGTGAAAATGCACTCCAGAGTTACATTTTTAGAATTAATTTTGTAATATGATTGTCATGTACAATTTCCATGGTAATGCAATGTCTGATCTTAAAATGGTTTTCAAAGGATGAATTTTGAGATTTTAAGTTTTCAAGTGATATATAATTTCTGAGTTCTAAAGTGTGATAGGGGAAAAGGCAATGAAGAAAGTCTTTTTGTGAAAAAAGGTCTGAACCTCTGTTATGATGTAGATTTTTGTCATATTACTTTCCCATTGTAACACAGAAAAGTGGTAAAATATCTATTTAGGAGTTTTAGACCTTCCCAACAATAGTTTGTCATGATTAGGATTTCTTTGTAATATGGTGAAATAAATGTAGGAGTTCCTATAAGCTTGTGACGTCATTGTAACCCAGAAGTGATGATTCCAGTATTACCAAACCCACCAGAAGGAATTACTAATTATTTGGATCCGTATTCTAAAGTAAAGATCATGATAACTCCCTAGTAATGACTAAAGTCATCATAAACTTTTAATTTTTTTGTAAGGTTCTGGATAGTAATAAGACTTCAGATGGATATGGTAACACTTGAGTCATTACTAGTGGGTTACCATGATCTTTACTTTAGAATTAATTATACATTTTGCATCATTCACATTAATTATGAACCTGTATAGTATTTCTCAGTAGTTCTCTGGGAGATATAAAAAAAATTGTAGTTACTGATTAGCTAAGAGTGAACTACTGCTTTCAACTGAGCACTATTACTAGAGTTTCTTGTTAGTTAGTAGTTACTATAACGTTAATAGTGCATTAGTCATTTGTTCCTGTGTACTGGTTCCATTAACTGGAGTTAATTTGTGGTTATATGGTTTAACTTCAATTGCAATTTTTGGTTTCATTTGTAGTAAAACCATGGCTACTTTGTTTGTGTGCATTGGTGCTCTTATTACAAGTCCCTACTGCTTATTCCATTGTTTAAAATGGCAAAATTTGGGGTCCTAGTTTTGGTATCAAAATATGTCATTTCCATACCAAAACTACATATTTTACAGTCACCGTTACGTAGATTGATCATAAACACAGCTAAAAAGCTTTCTACCACAGTGGCCATCCTTCACAAAACTAATATATACCACAATTTGATCACAGGTAGAATGCAAAATGTTTCAGTACAAGCATTTCAGTCAAATGGAAATTAATGCAATATTTCAAACTTCAAACCACGGGAGAAAATCAACAGTTAAAAATCAGCCCTACTCGGTGGAAAAAATGTGGATTTGGCAACCCTACATACAACACGAGCTGCATCCAAAGCGATTGAAATACTCCGCATATTTATAGTGACTCCGTGATGCGCGGAAATTATATTCAGTATTAGTATGTTTGTGGGAGTGGGATTAAGAAAACAGTCCTGCGCAAGTCTTTAATACAAAAACGCACACAATGAATGGCGACTGTAGAAAGCAAAAGCCTAATTTTTGAGCAATTTAGGAATCCATCCAAATCATTACAGTATATTACTGTGATTTATTGGCCAGCCAACATGCCTGACCTGAACCCCTTTGAGAATCTATGGTATATTTTCAAGAGAAAGATGAAAAACAGTCGATCCAGCAATATACAGACGATCTGAAGGCTCAGTAGTGCCTCAGCAGTGCCATAGGCTGATCACTTACATGCCACACTTCACTGATGCTGTCATTTGTGCTAGGAGCAAGTCATTTGCTGTAATATGTGCTGCCGACCAAGTATTGAGTGCATAAATGAACTTACTTTAAAGAACTTGAACTTTTCTGTTTTGCAAATCCATTTTTTGATTGATCTTAGGAAATATTCTAATATTTTGAGATACTGGATTTTTGATTTGAGCTGTAAGCTCTAATCAACAAAATTAAATAAAAAAAACTTTTGAAATATTTGACTTTACATGTAATGAATCTAGAATATATGAAAATTTCAGTTTTTGAAATAAGCTACAAAAAAAAAACAAGAACTTTTTCGCGATATTCTAATTTTTGGAGCTGCACCTGTATATTAAACACCCGCGGCAATATTTCAATCATTAAACAGTGAGGCAAAATGTTGTAAAAGCACTTAACCAGTACGATTAAAAGATCAAATTCATTAATCGCTATATTAATGACGCATAATTTGCACAGGCAAGCAGATTGGAGGTTGGAATATGAATGCAATATGCTTAACCCTTTAACTGTCACTCCCTATTTTGAACATAGACATGAAAATGCACTCCAGAGTTACATTTTTAGAATTAATTTTGTAATATGATATTCATGTACAATTTCCATGGTAATACAATGTCTGATTTTAAAATGGTTTTCAAAGGATGAATTTTGAGATTTTAAGTTTTCAAGTGATATATAATTTCTGAGGCAATGAAGAAAGTATTTTTGTGAAAAAGGTCTGAACCTCTGTTATGATGTAGATTTTTGAGGCGCACACTTGTCATAAATTAATCTACTACTTTCCCATTGTAACACAGAAAAGTAGACCTTCCCAGCAATACATAGTTTGTCATGATTAGGATTTCTTTGTAATATGGTGAAATAAACATAGGAGTTCCTATAAGCTTGTGATGTCATTGTAACCCACAGGTAATCCAGTATTACCAAACCATCAGAAGGAATTACTAATTATTTGGATCAGTATTCTAAAGTGAAGATCATGATAACTCCCTAGTAATGACTAAAGTCATCATAAACTTTTAATTTGTTTTATAAGGTTCTGGATAGTAATAAGACTTCAGATGGATATGGTAACACTTAAGTCATTACTAGTGGGTTACCATGATCTTTACTTTAGAATTCATGAATCTCATGTTAATCTTGAGAGTACTGAGTACATACAGAGTACTGCATCCTTAATATCTCCAAAAAGTCTTTAGTTTATTCATACTTATAAAAGAAAAATACAGCTTTCAGATTCTCTCCGGAAAAAGCCGAGCTTCTGGAGGTGCGCCGCGGGCGGAGCTAAGTTCGATGATCACTGGCACTCGGATTGCCAAAAAACACAGGCATTTGATGCCGTTTCACTTACCATCTGTGGTTCTGAATCATGACCAAATCTTTTATAGCTGGGACCACTCCATCTTTTAGTATCAAACAATGTGCAAATCCAGCATCGAACTGGGCCTTGTATATGAAACGTCCATCAACAAACACACTTGCAAAACTCCATTGCTGCCCCGGAAAAAGGAACTGCATCCACTGTTCATGTAACGCTGGGTTCTTCGGGAAGCTGAGCAAAGTTATCAACCAAAACCACACTTCTTTAGAGACATTCTTCCCGGGTGAATCCCTTGCAGCAGTGCAGCCGAATGAATCCATTTGATGGCCGCGCTCTTTCTCTTGCCGTAGTCGACGTGTGCGCGGGCACACTTTTCCCAGGAGAAATGCTCATATAAGGAGTTCCACCAGCGTCTACGTCACTAAAACCACACACACAAAAAAAAAAACCAGCGGAAACGTACAATTTTCGGCACAGCAATTCTCCATCATTCGTCCAAATAATTTTTTAAAACTTGGCCATGTTTAGCATGAGAATCCAACTCTTTAACACTGTAAACAACTCTGAATACACGAAACACCATTGTACCCCCCCTTTAAGGTGTTTTAAAAAGAAAGGTAGAGCAGCACAACTCCTCCAGCAAAGAGCAGCTGAAAAATATTGTCTCTGAAGTGTGTTTCATCTATCGAGAAACACCCATATCCTCCTTGCTGAGGATGGAGTCAGCCATCAACAATGAAAGTGGACTATACTGAAAAATGGAAGAATAAATGATGTGAATCTCTGTAATGAAAGGTGTTAGTGTGTGTGCCTCTTCTGTTAAAAATGACTACTTTAATTTCTAAGAAACGTTCAGGAGATATGACAGGAACGGGGCAAAGAGTTTCGTCACTCAACTTATGTGATAAGGGAGATAACGTTTTACTATGACGTTTGCCATGCAAACACAGTCAGATCACACACATTGCTTGGAATGTATAGAAGGCTGACATAAAACACACACATGCACACATCCAGGCGTAGTGAGAAGATATAAGCATGTACCAGCTAGTACCATAGCTATTCATACGATAAGATGGAGAGAAGTAGATGAGATAAGAGCAAAGCATGAAGTAGAGATTGCTGAGATGTAATTTATTAGTTATGTTTACAGTGAATAATCTGCTCAAAGACTGATGGTAAACATAACAGACTGTTTTTGCGTTGAGATCAAAGGGTTTTTAACGTTTAATATATACTGATCCACTATGTATGATGTAAACTTATCACATAGACATAGATCAAATAGTGAGAGCTCTGAGAGCTATCCAGCCACAAAACATTGTGTGACAGAAAAAAAAACCCTCAGTTCACTAATTGCTCACATGTACCTAATTGCTTCATAATGCCGCCAGGCAGAGGAATGCTTAAACAAAAGCCGAGATCTGCCACAGCTATTGTTTCCATGGGAAATGAAGACTGTCCATTGAGAGCTTCAAAAGAGGAGGTTCGAGAGGAAACCAGGGGGTGAGAAAAATAAGCATGTGCATTTCAAAGAAGAGAACTGAGAAATAAGGAAGCTCTAGTGTCTTGATAAACATCCAGAAGACATGAGCTTATAAACACTCTTGAGAAAAAAGTTGTTTGCAAAATTGGAAATGTGAATGGTGCAATTACTCATGTTGCTGCACAGACAATTCCACAAATCAGAGAGTTGCAGCGAGTAAAGCGTACCAACAACACTCTTTCAAAATATTGAAATAATCTGAGTTTGTTATTTCATTAAAGCCATTAAGTACACATTTGTATACCTTTATCTTTTGGTCTGGTTTTACTGTTTAAAAAAACAGCAGATGCTGATTAGGTAGGTTCTGAAGCATGGATTTAAGGTATAAACCAGCTTAAACCAGCTCAAACCAGCATCCATGCTTTAAAACCCACCTAACCAGCAAATGCTGTTTTTTCAACAAGGTTTTAAATACTTTTTGGCTCCAAATGAACGTTTGTAATGTTTTGATTTACCTTATAGCTGGTTGGTTTGGTTCACGACTTTTGTACGTTTTTTTTTTTTTTTTTTTTTAAATCCCCATGGGAAAAATGAATGGAAAAAGTACTTTCCAAACCAACACTGCAGAAAAAGTAAAAAAAAAAAAAGTAATAATAATAAAAAATTGTGTGCCAGGTGACAATCTTTGATAGGGGTTATGTGCAATAGACTTCCGTTTTCTGTTAAACAGGTATCGTACCGGTACCGGTTCATGCATTTTGCATATGCCTCGCTAAATATGAAGCTGATTTACTGAAGATGCCTTCAAAGCAGACACTAAAGATAACTATCATCACTATACAGACACTATCATAATCAATGTCCATCACATACGTGGATTGATGTATAAAAGTTTTTTTTATTTTTATTCTTTTCACTAACATTTACAGTCACCCTTGCAATTCTGTCAGAAAATGCAACACTTCTCTTAGAAAATTGTTGCAGTTGCAAATGTTTTGGTACTCACACGTTTATTTTTTTTGTTTGTATTGGAACAACACAAAAAAACAGAAAAGAAAAGTCAAATCTGATACAATTCCACACAGAACCCAAAAATGCACTGCTCAAAATGATTGGCAACTTAATATTTGGTCGCACCCCCTTTGGAAAAAATAACTGAAATACGCTTCCTGTAACCATGAATAAATTTCTTACACCTCTCTACTGTAATTTTGGACCATTCTTCTTTTGCAAACTGCTCCAGGTCATTCAGATTTGAAGGATCCCTTCACCCAACTGCTGTTTTGAGATCTCTCCACAGGTGTTCTATGGGATTCAGATCTGGACTTAGAGATCTGACAGTCAAAGCTTCCAATGCCAGAAGTAGCAAAGCAACCCCAAAACATCTTTGAACCTCCACCATGTTTGACTGTAGGGACTGTGTTCTTTTCTTTGAAGGCCTCATTTCTTTTTCTGTAAACAATGGCATGATGTCTTTCACCAGAAAGCTCTATTTTTGTTTCATCCGTCCATGTTTTCCACAATTTTTTCTCTCAAATCCACAGACATCTCTTTACACTTAGTTATTTTCTCCATGCTCACTGTGACACACAATGCAAACGTTTAGTCAACTTTTCTCCATTTTAACCGGTTGCAAGTGTGATTACTATATTGCCCACACCTGTTACTTGCCACAGGCGTGTCTAAATACAAATTACATGAGCATCACATGCTTGAAAAGCAAATATTTCTTACAATTTTGACAAGATGCCAATAATTTTGTCCAGTCCGTTTCTGAGTTCTGTGTGAAATTTTAACAATTTGACTTTTCTTCTTTGTTGTTTTGTGTTTTTCCAGTGCAAGCAAAAACAAGCACATGAATACCAAAACATTTGCAATTGGAACAATTTTCTGAGAGAATTGCAAAGGTGCTGATATTTTTGACCATGACTGTATATATTAATATGTCAGTTAAAGACTAAAATCAATACCTGTGGCTCCAGACGATACATTGAAGCGAGTATTTTCAAATAATAAAGTGATACAATCAGTCTGTATAAGAAAATGAATGTTATTTGCAACATTATTAACTTTACTGCACAGCCTGGGTAATTGGTTCAATGCATTCACAACTGTCTAGAGTGCAGTCTTCCTCTGACATACAGTAAGCTAATGCCACAGTTTGTTTACAACAGAGAAAGAGCAAAGACTAACATTAACATCAAGCTACATTCAAACACAGTTTCTGAGATTAATATACATTTTTACTCAAAACTCACTTTAAACCTTCATGGAGTGTCTGAAACATGCTATTTATAGCCTTTTATAAGCAGCTAATTGCTGCACCTCAGATTGTCTCAGTTTTTGTCTTTGTTTATCTCTCTCAGTTTGCACACAAGTCATTTGTTCATTTTCCAATGATTTACGCAATCTAATGAGCACTAGCTGCTTCCAGTACTGTCTGCCTGTGTGTTCTCTTCCATGATCGCCGTGAATTGGAGTATTTTCATTAACAGTGAAGTATTTTTATTTTTATTTTTTATTTTTTTACACAGTTTGCTTCTTATAAAAGGCTATAGGCTTTTTTATAGGCTAAATAGCATGTTTCAGACACTCGATGGTGGTTAACATTCAATGCATGAATGTTTTGCCAATTAATATTACATATTCTGGTCTTTAGCGACCCGGATCTCTAACTGCTGCAATAGCAAAAAACTTAGAAGGGTTCAATTTGACTAGATATACTGAATATACTACCATTTTCAGTCACTTCAAAATCAATAGTTTGGTCGCTGGCAGCTTATACACCATATCCACCATCAAATGACAGTGACATTTCTATTTTATGGCATACAGTAATTGCTCTGCACTATAGCCATTCAAGCCAGTTCGATTTTTGCTGATGATAGTTTATGTTTTATGCCTGCGGTAATTATGAGTGACACATCATGTCATTATTGTCTACTAAACAGTGCCACCTCGAGGAATAAAGGTGAATTGCATGTATCGAGTCGTCAGATATTTGAATATTTTTGTGCAGAAAAACTTTACTTACTTAACTCTGGTCTCCAGTGACCCTATACACTGCAAAAAATGCTTTTCTTACTTAGATTTTTTTGTCTTGTTTCCAGTCAAATTCTTAAATCAAGAAGGATCTTCTAGACAAGCAAACAATGTTGTCTTGTTTTCAGAAAAAATAAGTCAAAATTAAGTTGTTTTTGCTTTAAACATGCAAAATAATCTGCCAGTAGGGTAAGCAAAATAATCTTATTTCAAGCAGAAAACTACATTATTTTGCTTACCCCACTGGCAGTTTTCTCACCTAAACTTATTTTTTTCTAAAAACAAGGCAATAATTTTTGCTTGTCTAGAAAATCCTTCTTGATTTAAGAATATGTAGATATTTTGGCTGGAAACAAGACAAAAAATCTAAGTAAGAAACGTTTTGCAGTGTACATTTTGTATAAAAAGATTAAACAGAAAACAAACATTCTTTTAAATGTATTTTTTCCCTTGTTATATTGTTTATAATGAATAGATTGAGGAATACTAAGAACGTTGATGTCTAACTTTAAAAAATGAAGGAGGGAGAGAGTAGTGAATGACGTCCCGGGTTGCTAAAGACCCGAGCTATGCATTTAAGGGTTAAAAGTGAGTTTTGAGTAAAATATGTTGCTAATGTTAGTCTTCGCTCTCCCTCTGTTGTAAATAAACAAACGCATCAGCTTACCTCAGAGAATTGCAAATTAACAGTAGGTGTTTGTTTTTGGTTACGGTTAGGGATTTAACTTTCAAATTCACTTTACCTTTTGAATGAATTCTTGATATAAATACTCACTATCCACTAAACTCGCTGTCATCAGGCCACAAAGAATGTGAACTGTTTATAAATACTGCTGTCTCTCATTGTTTAACGTCTGGATGCTTTAGTGTTCCCGCCACAAACTGAAGCCTGTTGTTGCAACAAATGTGCTGGCTCTATCTCTCCAGGATCCTACTCTCTCAAAGGCTCCTATTCAGCTGAGGATGACAGTGACATTAAACTCCAAATAGCTGTCATGAGGGCCGTCTCTAATGAGCATGAACTTGGCTCACCACAGGAGCAAATCCCACTGCCAGAATCATTATGTAATTCATCAGAAAAATCTGATATGTTCATAAAGAAAAGTGAAAACGTAACCTAAATTGACACCATGTCTACAAAACTGTTTACACTGAACTCCAGATTCCATCCGCATTGTAGCAATCATAGCAAGCTAAATGTATTTCACAGACTCCCTGACTATGGGTTGTCAAGTCACCTTTATTTATATAGCTCTTTTTACAATACAGATTGTGTCAAAGCAGCTTTACAGTATCAAATAGGAAGGTAGTGTGTCAGTAATGCAAAAAGAAACAATAAACAGTTTTCAGTTAAAGGGAGTTAATCATTGAATTCAGTGAATTCATTGAATTCTAGCTCAGTTCAGTTAGTGTACAATATCGCTGGAAATTAAGCGTCCCCAACTGAGCAAGTCAGAGGCGACAGCGGCAAGGAACCAAAACTCCATCGGTGACAGAAATAGAGAAAAAAACCTTGGGAGAAACCAGGCTCAGTCGGGGGGTCAGTTCTCTTCTGACCAACAAACAAGCAATTTGTACCTGTAGTAGAGGTCATCTATAAGTGCTGATCCACCATCTGGATACGGACTGGATCAGGGGACTGCAGTGACCATCTGATCAGGATACAGACTGGATCTGAATGGCAACAATGACCTCGGAATAGGCAAGAGACAGAGTAATACTAGCGTAGATGCCATTCTTCTTATGATGTAACAAGTACATCAGGTGTTATGGGAAGTGTTTCCGGGTTCCGGTTGACCTAATTGATGCAGCCTAACAATCCTTTAACAGATTTGAATTTTAGAAATATTTAAATGTGTTATGTGTAAGCCAGGTTAAAGAGATGGGTCTTTAGTCTAGATTTTAACTGACAGAGTGTGTCTGCCTGCCAAACAAAGTTAGGTAGATTGTTCCAGAGTTTGGGCGCTAAATAAGAAAATGATCTGCCGCCTGCAGTTGATTTTAATATTATGGGTATTATCAGATTGCCAGAGTTTTGAGAATGCAGCGGGCGTGAGGGACTATAATGTGATAAGAGCTCACTCAAGTACTGAGGAACCAAACCATTGAGGGCTTTATAAGTGATTAGCAAGATATTAAAATCAATACTATGTTTAATAGGTAGACAGTGCAGTGTTGACAGAACCGGGCTAATATGCTCATACTTTCTGGTTCTAGTAAGAACTCTATAGCTGCATTTTGAACTAGCTGGAGTTTGTTTATTAAGCGTGCCGAACAACCACCTAATAAAGCATTACAATAATCTATCCTGGAGGTCATGAACGCATGAATTAACATTTCTTCAAACGTTGTGCAATCCACTTTGAGAAATCCTGGTCCAGATAAAAGATGTCACCTCAAAAATTGTATTTCTTATGTATAAGAAAGCAACTGTGGTGGCTAAAGAGGTATCTGCACAAGAACGCACATAGCGCATTCATTTGACCACACTGTAAAATAATGGTCAAATGACTGGCAGCTACGGCTGCCAAACAAAAACCATAAAATTACAGCAAAACATCCTAATTAAAATAAAGTGCAAAAACTATAATTTTACAGAAATGTTCATTAAAGGTTTTACAGGGGAAAAAAATTATTTTACAATTTCCCCTCTTGTTTCAATTACATTCTTTTACTTTAATTTTACGGTTTTTGTTTGGCAGCCATAGCTGCCAGTCATTTGACTGTTTTTTAACAGGACAATTTTTACAGTGTAAAACCCTTATTTTACAGTTTTTTCCTTGTTTCATTTACATTCTTTTACTTTAATTTTACGGTTTTTGTTTGGCAGCCATAGCTGCCAGTCATTTGACCGTTTTTTTACAAGACTTTTTTACAGTGCACTGACCTCAGTAACACTGGTCAGTAGCCTTTCTTTTCATAACTTCACTGGCAGGTGGAGCATGTAGTTAATTTTAGAATTTGACTGCAAACCCAAAGTTCAGTGCAAGATCTTATGAATGTGTTTAGTCTTACTGTCAGGAGCAGGAAACACTTTAATGATGTGCAGCTTTATTGGGCTTTTTAGTCTGCTATACTGTGGGTTGTTTATCTCATGTAATCAGTACAGAAGGATATCCTTTGTTTTTGAACAAAATTAACTCAAATAAAGAAAGAAGAAATATTTTTAATTGTTGGTTTAAAATAATGTGCTGAGCTAGTCATTTCTAAAATACAGCCCCTCAATTTTCTGTTAGAAAACATGCCATCATAAAAGGTCAGAAACGGCAGCTAAAAGCGGTATTCATCCAAAGTAATTTTAGCATTCTTGTCACTCAACAGCATCATTACCTTATTATTTTGTTTGCTCATTTTATTGCTATGGCTAGTATCTCTACAAAGTCAACAAACAGGAGTTTTTGGGTGGTTGCCACTTATTTTCTCAGAAACGAACTACACTCAAAAATAAAGGTGCTATAAAATGTTCTTTAAGCGATGCCATAGAGGAACCATTTCTGGTTCAATAAAGAACCATTCAGTCAAAGGTTCTTTAAAGAACCATCTCTTTCTTACCTTTTTATAATCTGAAGAACCTTCTTTCACCAAAAAAACAAACAAAAAAAACTTTTGTGAAAGAGAAAGGTTCTTTAAAATGTTTAAGGTTCCTTATGGAACCATTTAAACAAAAAAGGTTCTTCTATGGTATCGTGAAGCACCTTTATTTTTAAGAGTGTAGGAGGAGTAGAAGGACTTCTGTTATCACTTCTATTATTTATGAATTAAATCAAATATGAATCAGATATTTGTGAATTAACATTGGTGAATCAGACTCTCAGAAATTAAAAATAAATAAAAAGTTACATATATTTTTAACAGAACGCAAAAGAATGTCACAGCATTTAGTTGTGCATTAAACTTAATGTACGAAATGACCTGTGTGTATTTGTGGCATGTTTTGTTGGTTTGTAAAACAATATATTTGTGCACTTTATTGCGTGCAAGTGTGATCTGCAGTGTGGTTTTGAGAACCTCCAATGAAACATTAGTCTAGCCAAAAAAAAAAAAAAAAAAATCAATTCTGTCATCATTTACTTACCTTGATGTATTCCTTTTTATTCTGTTGAAAACAAAAAGAAAATGTTAAATAGTATACACTGCAAAAAATGGTTTTCTTACTTAGATTTTTGTCTTGTTTCCAGCTAAAATATCTAAAAATTCTTAAATCAAGAAGGATTTTCTAGACAAGTAAAAATTATTGTCTTGTTTTCAGACAAAATATGTTAAAACTGACACAAGCAAAATGATCTGCCAGTGGGGTAAGCAAAATAATCTAGCTTTCAACTTGAAATAAGATTATTTTGCTTACCCCATTGACAGATTATTTTGCTTGTTTTAAGCAAAAACTTACTTAATTTTTACTTCTTTTTTTCTGAAAACAAGACAATAATTTTTGGTTGTTTTGGTTGCATTATTATTCATATTATATTGACACTTAAGGTATATATTTACATTTAGCAGTACAAATATATTTTCTTTAATACTTTAGAAAGTAGAGGGACAAACTCTTTTTAAGTTGACAAATCTTTGGCAAAATGCAGAGCTTACAATAGAAGTAACTCTCTCAATAACTCAGATCTCCAGACTCTTAAACGTACATGACCTAGGTCAACCGGTGTGAACATCATGTTCTTGGGGCATGACACCAAGCGTGCAAAGAAATAAACTGTTGAAATTGGAGTGAAATAATTAGAAGGAGTTTACTCTTGATCAGAAGTTCTTCCTGGCTCACGATACAGTGTTTATATCTCCAGGAGGAACATTCCTGGCAGACGATGTAGTTATTTTTAATTTTTTTTTAAATCAGAGCATCTTGTTATTTGTAAGCATTAGCAATGCAGCAAACTTTAATTGTTCTCACTGTATAATTAATGAAGCCCACAGCATTTTAAAATGAGTAGAAAAATGTTTCCTGAGAGACCTTTGTGCAACAATCAACATTACACAAACAAAGAACAATATAATATATACAAGGACAGTAAATACAGCTTTAAGATAATAAAAACAAAAGACCAAGTAAGCATGAAAAAGCTAGTGCAAGCATGCTTAACATTGACATCTAACTGGGACCAAAATTGGCCCAATCACAACACACTGGGGATAAATCCATGCTATAGCATGGAATAATAATATAATATTTGTAGCTCTTTGATCTCTCTTAAATGATTCATGTCACTTTTGTATAGTACAGAGTCAGATGGTTTGATTTACCCCTTAACATTTCTGTCTGATGTCAATGAAGAAGCACTGGTCTGTGATAGCTGTTAGAAAACTGTTCATTATGATTGACATATGCTACATTTCTGTGTCCTGTTAAGTTCTAAAGCAGTTCTTGTTTTAGATTCAGTGTCTGTTACCTTTATGCAGGAAAGTCAGTAGCCTTAGGTTTTTGTAATCGGTTTTAACAAGATGCTTGATGAAATCTGTTGTGCACATGGTCTCTCATGCACAGGGTAATGGTGACACACCAGCATAGAAATGTCCTGATGGTCATCAAGCTGGCACTTGAGAAGTGGCCCCACTGTCTTGAGGGTTCTAGTAATTAGTTTATGTGAATGTCTTCACCTTCCCATCATATATTGTCCAAAACCTCCAAGGCAGATGCTGTCTCCATCCATCTGATGCTTCATTTTCACAAATCCTCAAAATACGTCTCCATAGAGCGTATACAACAATTGCTCCCCTATCAGCAACAGGTATCCAATGCACTTTCATGATTACGTGTAGCTCAGTCGGTAGAGTGTTGCACTACAAAGTGGTGTAATCATATGAAAACAGGTTTGATACCAGAGAACACACATGTTCTCGTAGCATGTTTCTTTATTTTTGGAATATGCACTATAAATCATGATTTTGCACTATTTTTGTAAGGGGTAGGTTTAGGGTGGGGTTAGGTGTGGTCATTCATATGAATTACACCTAGTAAAATATGTTTGAATTACCGTGAGATTGATGTAAAAACTCATACGTCATCTCATGATGTCAGATCCAACGTGACACTGTCATTATTTTTACGCCCGCTAGAGGGCGCTTAACTTTAAAACGTAAAAATGGGTCGTATAAGGTGAATAAAAAAAGGTAAAATTGGGTCGAATTTTCTTTGAGGACAGTCTCTAAAGGATGTACTGTAAAAATGTATAAGGGGACAAACACTTAAGGTGCTTAGGCAACTATTTTATCCGTTAGTTCTTCTTTTTTTCATCTTCTTCTTCAGCACACATATGGAGCACACTCTCAATATTAGCTATAGCAAAGTCTCTATCTCTAGTAATTCACTAGTGCTGCCTATAGGCCAAATTTACACTTATATTTCTGCTAAAAACCTTTGGCCTGTAAGGATCAAGATTTGTTTTTTTTCAAATTAAAAAATCTACTTTTCAAACTCATCCTAGACAGTTTGTCCAATTTTCACCAAAATTATCTTAGATCTTCTTCAGAAAATGCAGTGAAAAAATCATCAAAATATTTACAATACCAAACAATTCTCGTAAAACATACAGAAATGGACATGAGGTTATATCTTCTTATTTTAGCGGATTCTGAACTTGGTATGTGTTATACCAAGCGTGACCTGAGAGCACAAGTAGTTTTGGCACAGCACCACCTACTGGTCAAAGATATAAAAAAGCACATTTTTGTATCTAATTTCTGAACAGTTCATCTTGTTAGATTTGGAGTGGCATACCAACTCAAAGATACCCAGTTTCGAACAAATGCTTTAGCATATTGTTATTAATCTTTTGAATCTTATAGAATTGCTTGCAGGAAAGGTATGAAATTTGGCACACAGATAGAGGACAGTTTCAATATTAACCATAGCAAATTTGGAGTCTCTAATTTAAACTCTCTAGCACCACCAAAACTCTAAATTTGCACTTATGTTTCTGCTAATAACTTTGGAACCATAAGGTCTAAAAGCAAAAAATAATTTTCCCTTTAATTCCTTGGCTCATATCAAGTGGAATGCAAAATGTAAATTTCTACAGGACAAGATTTTTTAATTTTCTGAAAAATCTACTTTTTTGAACTCATCCTAGACCAGGGGTTCCATTTAAATTTTTGCAAAAAAAAAAAATCTGTTTCAAACTCATCCTAGACAGTTTGTCCAATTTTCAACAAAACGGTCTCTTCTTCAGAAAATGCTGGGAAAAAGAAATCAAAGATTTACAATACCAAACCATTCTCGTAAAACATGTTAATGAATTTGACTAAATTCATGCAAAAATGGACATGAGGTTATATCTTCTTGTTTTAGCGGATTCTGAACTTGGTATGTGTTATATACCAAGTCATATATCCCCAGCACCACCAAACCTCTTAAAGTTCCATTTTAGCACAATCAGATATACTTAGTAAGTATATTTAAGTATAGTATAGTTTGACCTCAGCACTACTTCTGCACAATTAAAGTGCATTAAGCACAAACTTAGTTGTTCTAATGTAGCAGACTGTAAGTATACTAGTTCAGTATACCACACATACAATTGTTATTTGTATTAAACACATAAGTAAATGTACTTAGCACAAAATAAATCTATTTTAAATGCATTCTAGTATATATATATTTTTTACTACACTCTTAAAAACAACGTGTTGTTTCTTAACACACCTCTGTGTCTAGTTAAGGGCAACACATTTTGTGTTACTTTTAACTCAACCATGTCTTATTCCTGCTAATTTTCTACACACTAATGTGTTATAGTTACACAATTTGTGTCAATTATGTACACAAAGTGACACAAAACTTGTTAAATTAGTCAACAGAAAAAATGTATTAAAAATTAACACATCCTTTTTGATAGTGTAGAGTGCAAATACCCTGCTTTTGAAAATCAGCCATTTTGGCATTTTAATGCAAAAGTATTGTGATGAGCCGGTTCCCTCTCCCCTATTTTTCACCAAAACCCCTGTCCCATAATCGCCGCCCTTTGCCAGGCTCCCGACGGGAGTGGGTGTGTGGGAGAGGTGCCAATCAACTAATTGATTGGACCCGGGAGGGGAGCGCGTGCGGCTGCTGGACTCCGCCCCTTGCCTTGACCCTTCCTTATCGGACACTACCCCTCCTTCACCGTCCCTATCATGACGAGGACACCAGATCCCCTGTTTTATGTTGGACACTGTTAATTTTCCCCATTTTGGACACTTTATTTTGTACTTTTGTTTAATAAAAGCCTCTCCAAGGCCTGTGTCTGTCGTGTGCTCCTCCCGTGACAGTGGTGGAGAATGCGGGCAGCGCAGTGGGGAACCACCTGATGACGTCATCCCCTCTCGCTCGCAAAAGAAGATTGGAAGATCCCGGACAGGTGACGGAGAGCTGCCACACCCCCTGTGTCTGTTGTGTGCTCTTCCCGTGACAGTATAAATGAATCATTTTGTATCTCTTGCAGAATTTGGCAGCTGGAATGCGACTGGACAAGGAGGCTGAGAACTGGTGCAAGAGATCAATTGAACTAAATTTATTTGAGACTTTTTTTTAAATTTATTGAGTCTTTTTACCCATTTAAACCATTTATGTATGCAGTACACAATCTGGCCTGGATCCCACAACCAAAATGGCCCAATGGGTAAAGTCCCGCTACTTACTTAGGCCAATCCACACCATCATTGTTTCCCAATGAATGGCACAGTTTTAAAGTTGCTGAAATTACATTGTTTCTAGCTTAAATGGGACACAAATATTTTGTTTTTAAAATGGCTTTACTATTGTCCTTGAGGTTCACTTATAATGTCAATAAAGTTAGCTTTTAGATTTGTTTTAGATTATATTTCTTCACTTAACAGATTAATGATGCCTTCTCTTCTCTTGATGTTAATGAAGCCATTTTTACTCTCTGCTGCTCCCTAAAAAATTGCCATGACAGTATTTACCCCTCTCACCAGGCCAGCATGTGCAACACCCCATAGTCTTTGGCTTACAATGCTCTTTGAGTTGCTTAGAGGAAATGGCACTAGACAAAAGATCCAGCTGACTTGAGCCAGCATCAAACTTTCCTGTCCTCTTTTTCCTCTGGAGTTTCTGCTGCCGAGGTCTTTTACAGCCAAAACAAAATCAGCAACACCTCAGACAACTTGAAATTCCCGTATTCTATTTACTCCCACTGCTCTTACTGCTGATGACAGATGGAAATCATCAGCTTCTCTACCCAAAATCCAATTCCACCACATATTCCACTGGTCTCCTCTTTGAAAATCAAAAATTAAGTCATAATCTGGCTGCTTTATATAATGTTACCATTGTTTTTACTGCAAAATTGAATTAGTTGCATGAGTTATTACTTGGCCACACATCAAAAGGCAGTGTCTGAATCAGACTGCCTGAAAGATTGTAACGATGTTGAACACAGAGAAGCGAGAGCAGGATTCAGTGCATCATGAACTTTACCAATTCAACAACAAAAGTACTAGTAGGACAGTGTTTCTTTTTTATGCAAATACAAAGACACTTTTACTGAACAAGGATGTAGCATCACAGTGCAATGTCTACCTGCAAAAAATCTTCTTTCGGATTAAAATGATTTAACATCTATTATTTTCTTACGCAGTGCCAGTGATGTTTGTCTGTGTGACTTCTTGTTTTTTTATACAGCAATTTTAGATGAGGAAGAAGAGTGTGATATTTTCCTGAATATGAGCATGATTGCAAATACAAGACAGATTTTATACAATTCTAAAAAAACAAGAAGTTGATATTATGTGCACAGTATTGTCTGTTTTTGCTCTTTAAAGGTTATTGCACACTGAGTGTGAAATTTTCCTATGTGTTTTTTTGTATTTGTGATCCTAAAAATTTGTCACGCACAGAAGCCTTGCACACTGAGTCTGATGCGTATTAATTCATCCGTTGCAAAAAAATTCGCAAAACAATACGAAATGGAATCTTCAAGCAGTGGGGATAGTTTAGTTGTCCACTCTCTTTTTAAAAAGAAAGGACATATTGGGTCCATATGGGTTAATCCAGGGTATTCCAAGTTTACCTTTACAGTGCTTTGTGATGCGTGATGAAGTGGATGAACTTGTCAGACACAATCCTGGATTTTGGCGTTCGCTTGTACCGTGGCTCTAAACTGTCAAAACACCTCTCAAAATGCTTGTTACGAATGCCAAAAAACGCTTCCAAAAACCAGATCCAATTTTTTTTTGACGGATGAAAATTTCGGAGGCAGTGTGTAAACGTGATTGACATAACGTGAGGCCGGATTTATTTTTTAACGTGCAAAATATTCTGACTAAAATTTCGGACTCAGTGTGCAAAGAACTTAAATCCACAGCAGAAGCGTTGTGAATCTCCAAGCAACAATCTTTAAACTTTTAAACGAAACAGCTGAGTGAATTATTCAATTAATCATTCATAAATCAGCCTCTTGCTTCATTCTTGAATAAATCAGTTCATTTGAGTGAATCAAATCATTCAATGAGTCATTCATTAGGACAGTGACCTGCACATACTGTTGGGTTTAGATTCATATTTAAAAATAATTCCACTGTCATTTCATATTTCTATGCTATATGTTATTGTCACATTTGGAGAGACGAGGACACAGGTAAGTATATTACCAACAGTCTTTATTAAACCAAAGGAAAAGATTTCTCAACGATTTAATAGAGGGAAACAAGATACATTTCTAGATTCAACGTTATTTGTTCTTCAGACACTGCTCATTAAAAGGAAAAATATCAGCTAAATAACCTACATTAGGTTTTTGACCACTGAAAATGTGAATAATTTAACAATTTACTCATGGAGTCACACTAAAAAACAAGAAATAAACCTTATAGGGCCTAAATTAAGATAAAAAAAGAAACAGGCATGGAAGTGCCTTTTCTTATTTTTGAATGCTCACTATTGGCAAATATAATGCAAGATTTGGTAACAAGATTACCAAAGTCAACACATTTTACTGATAGACCTACCAATCTCTGTGTGAAAATACTAAAAGCACACTAATACTAAAGCTTTCTAAAAGTTATTTTAACCTCCTTGCAATTTGGCTTTAAATCTCTGGTGAAAATTGAGTGGATTACTCAGTAAATATTCATCTATGGCATTTAATATTTTGTCTGTCTTATTAATTTATGTACTTCTTTCACCAGAAAAAAAGAGATCAAAATCAAAATTTTTAGCCAGGGATTGACCCTGCTGTTTCAGACCGATGTAGTGTTTATTTCAGAGCTGTTTCAGCATTTCAGTGAATTCAAGATCTCAGCATTTCTGACTTTTGGACCTCTTATTTAATTTTTCTCCGTCAGTCAATTGTTTTCCATATTATTTAGCAATAACAGAAGACTGTGTTCCCAAAACTTTTGTAATCTAGGAGATCTTTTGGAATGCTATTTTTGAGAGAATTCATAAGTCTATTGTAGTTCGTATGCAAAGCATTTAGATTCACTCAGGAAAAGGTGTTGCCAAATAATCTGACAGTTGGATCAATGGTTTTGTTTTCACAGTGACTGTTTATAAACAAATGCAGCAATAAACAATAATGGCACCACCAAGGCTAGGTCATCACCTTCACTCTATGCCAACATTGTGATCTGCAGACAACGCTGACAAATATTTTTCGCAAATTCTCCAAAAATATCTTCCTTAGAAGAATGAGCTTTATGCTCAGAGTTCAGTAAATCAAAGAGTCAGCCTACACCAGGGCTGTGCACAGACATAATTACTCATTAAAAATAAAGTTACATACTATTAAACATCTGTTAATTAACACTATACGGCTGTTGCCAATCAAATGAAATCAGTCAAATCCAAAATCCATTTTTCCAATTTGCATTACACTTGCATATATGCCTAAATAATGTTATGAGAATAAAGTTTTAAAAAATATATTTTGAATATAGAAATATAATATTAGAAAAAACTCAATTATTCTGATATATATAAAAATGTAAGTAAGTGAATCACAGAATCATTCATTCAGCTGATTCATTCAAACTGGCTAATTCCTTTATAAGGAAGCAAGTAACTTTATGTCTTTATGAATTGATGACTTTCAATCATAGACCAAATAAATTCAATTAAAATGAAACTAAAGTCTGTTGTTGGGAACACGCAACTCTTCTGCACATTTTTATTGGTTAAATAGAGCAAAAACTGTCAAAATGTTCAATGTTGTGTCTCAAATGGACAGTTAGAACAATTATTAATGGAATTGTCTGAAACGTATATGTGACCCTGGATCACAAAACTTAAGTATCGCGGGTATATTTGTGGCAATAGCCAAAAATACATTGTATGGGTTAAAATGATCGATTTTTATTTTATGCTGAAAATCATTGGGATATTAAGTAAAGATCATGTTTCATGAAGATATTTTGTAAATTTCCAACCGTAAATATATCAAAACTTAATTATTGATTAGTAATATGCATTGTTAAAAACTTCATTTGGACAACTTTAAAGGTGATTTTCTCAGTATTTTGCTTTTTTTTGCACCCTTAGATTCCAGATTTTCAAATAGTTGTATCTCGGCCAAATATTGTCCTGTCCTAACAAACATATAGCATACAGGACAAATATTGTCCTAACATCAATGGAAATCTTATTTATTCAGCTTTCAGATGATTCATAAATATCAATTTCGACAAATGTACACTTATGACTGGTTTTGTGGTCCAGGGTCACATATTATACTTGTGCTGATATTCAGGAAAATATCACTCTTGCTCATGAAATATCGATTAACTATAATATCTTATAAACATAAAAAATAAGAACTCCAGGAATTTATATCTTGAAGTTTGGGGGAATTTATTTCTTTTTATTAATTTTGGTGGCATTTCCAACCTTGCATGATGTTAAGTTATGCCAATACCATACTAGTTTGCTTGTTAATCTTAATATTAGGCTGACTAGATTGAGATGTTTTACTAGCTGTTTAGCTTCACAGCAGTGACAAACAGTGCCAAAGTTTAGACTAAGATTACAAAAGACATCATACAAGAAGAAAAAAGTAAGACATCAGGTACAGTTTTTAGGATCAGTAACTCTTTAAATATCAGGACACAATCAAATGGTTATTAATAACTGTCACAAGGCATTTTGTTATTTTGAATGTTTGATTTGCCAGATAGCATCATGGTGAATGTTATCAAACTTCAGCAACTAACTGATCTCAGCAAGTATGTGGAAATTCCACCAGTTTGCGACTGCAATAGCAGTTCATAGTTGAATTTATCATTAATCTACTATGAGATAGACTCTTTATTATGTTTCTAAATGCAACATTTAATTAATAAATGTCTTCTTTCGTTTTGAGTTATAGCCAACATCTGTTTATTAGTTAACCATGAATTAATGCACCCATATTAGAGTTACTATGTACTTATGTGACAGTAGGTGCCAAATTTGACTTAATTAAAAGTCTTTTTTGTGGTATCCAACATCAAGCTACAGATGCTGTCAGCTGAACTTACATTTTTACATTTTATTTCAGCCATGACGACCTGAGAAACATGTAACTTTTACATTTAAGCATAATAATGAGGCTTTATGTCTCCGAATGCTGCTGCATTAGTGTGGCCTTGTGTATTTTGAGAAATTAGGACCACACTTTCTGACACCTTGCCAAAGAGGAAGTGTAATCTAACCCTATAGGTTAAAGACAGCAGATGTAGGGGCTTAATTCCTCAAAGACTGCCTTGCGTACACAACCAGTGTTTCTTACGCAAAACCTTACACCCTCATATTTCCAGACAATCTGTCAAGACACAATGGATGGAAGTGGTGTGCATGTAACCGAGTCATTTAATTTTGTGTCATTACAGCGTATCTGCTTTTCACATCAAACCTGAGTCAAGAGACGTTCCCAGAACAAAAATAACCAGCGTGTACCTTTTGATCAAGGACGCGTGTAATTGAATGTCAATTTCCTATAAAATGCGAAAATGCAATATTCTTTAAACTAAACAATGGAAGACATTGTACATCATGTGTGCAACAATAACATGTCATCTGTACACAACGATAACATCTTAGTGTAGGAAAAGGCCTTACAACAAAACTGATAAACTTTCACTTTAATGACTTGGAGCACTGAGATAATTGCGTGTTAAAATGCATGCTATTGTTCTTTATCACATGTCGCAGAATAACCTTTCTATCAATCTACAAAGGATTTTTAATTAATTCTGCCGAAAAGCATTAATGCAGTGATGATTTACAGATATGTGAAACAAAAACACAGATCTTTAAATCTATAATGCAAACAAGTTTTACACAAAGTACAATATTACTCCAGTAAGTATAAATAGCACAGAAACTGCACTTGTTAAAATCACTAATGACTTGCTTCTTGCATCAGACCAAGGCTGCATCTCATTGCTAGTTTTACTTGACCTTAGTGCTGCGTTTGACACTATAGACCATGACATACTAATAGATCGACTACAAAACTATGCAGGTATTCAAGGGCAGGTTTTAAGATGGTTTAGATCCTACCTGTCTGATCGCTACCACTTTGTTTACTTAAACGGGGAGTTGTCTCAATTATCACCAGTAAAGTATGGAGTGCCACAAGGATCTGTCCTAGGTCCTCTGCTTTTCTCAATATACATGTTGCCCCTTGGCAATATTATTAGGAATTATGGAATTAGTTTCCATTGTTATGCTGATAATACTCAACTATATATCTCAACAAGACCAGATGAAACTTCTAAATTATCAAAGTTAACAGAGTGTGTTAAAAATGTAAAAGACTGGATGACCAATAATTTTCTCCTATTAAATTCAGATAAGACAGAGATATTACTTATCGGACCAAAAATTAATACACAAAATCTCTTGGATTACAATTTGCAACTAGATGGATGTACTGCTGCTTCCTCTACAGTCAAAAGTCTGGGTGTTATATTAGACAGCAACTTGTCTTTTGAAAATCATATTTCCCATGTTACAAAAACAGCATTCTTCCATCTTAGAAACATTGCCAAGCTATGAAACATGTTACCTGTTTCTGATGCAGAAAAGTTAGTTCATGCATTTATGACCTCTAGGCTGGACTATTGTAATGCATTGCTAGGTGGTTGTCCTGCATCTTCAATAAACAAGCTACAGTTAGTCCAAAATGCAGCTGCTAGAGTCCTTACCAGGTCAAGAAAATATGACCATATTACCCCAACTTTAAAGTCTCTGCACTGGCTTCCTATTAGGGTTCCGTATCAACTATAAAATACTACTTCTTACCTATAAGGCCCTAAATGGTTCAGCTCCTGCGTACCTAACTAGTCTTCTACCTCGCTACAATCCATCACGCTCCCTAAGGTCGCAAAACTCAGGACTCTTGGTAGTACCTAGAATAGCAAAGTCCACTAAAGGAGGTAGAGCTTTTTCACATTTGGCTCCCAAACTCTGGAATAGCCTTCCTGATAATGTTCGGGGTTCAGACACACTCTCTCTGTTTAAATCTAGATTAAAGACACATCTTTTTAGCCAAGCATTCACATAATGCATCTCATAATCTTTTACTGCTGTTATATCTGATCAATTGCACATTATGAATCCTTAGCTTTGGTTGAACAAATCCTTTTGCTTGGTTTGAACAGCAGCTACGCTAATTATGTTCCTATTGTTCTCTGTTTCTGCCACGGGATTGACATCCCGTGGTAACTAGGAATAACACAAGCTACAGTCTGGATCAGGAACACCGAAGAAGAGATGATGATGCCAACCCCTTGGAGGACTTTAGATGATATCAGCCCTGAAACACCATACATCACTACCCAATTTTACTACAGTGATTTGATTGCAACATATAATCATTAATGTTAACATTATACAAATTGTACAAACTTGAATTATTGTACAAACTCTAATTTAACAAACGTTATTGTACAAACTTGAATTATTGTACAAACTTTAATTTAACAAACCTTAATTGTTGTAGAAACTTTAATTTAACAAACTTTAATTATTGTGCAGACTTTGAAACTATTTGTTTTGTGAAAAGCGCTATACAAATAAACTTGACTTGACTTGACTATAAATACTCGATTAAAATTTTTTCTTATTTAAACATATAAAAGTACATACAAATTGTTTATCTTTAATCTTATATTCTTATATTAGTTTTATATAATTCAAATTTCTGTGGCAACAGGGACAACGGAGTCTCACGCCAATTTGTAGCATAATATTGAGCACAAGAGACTTATACCATAAGTGAGATAGCCATGTAAAGGTCTCAGTTTTGTCCATCAGACAGCGGAAACGTTTGCCTGATGGCAGCAGACTGAACAGACACTTACCAGGATGTGTAGGGTCCTTGATGATTTTAACATCCCTGTTATTGCATCATCTGACGTATATATTCTGCAGTAAGGAAAGGGCAGTCCCTGAGAGCAGATGCTGTGCCAAACTGAGATGCATTGAGTCAGAATGCTTTTTTATGGCTTCTGTATAGAAAGTTTTTCAGGATTTTTGCAGAAGAATGAGAGGCTGGACAGACTTTGTCTTGTCAGACACTAAACAAATGATGTTGCAAATAATGTGAATGATGTGATTTCTCAGAATGTTACTTGGCTTGAATTTTATCTGTCTGAGCTGGTGTCAGTTCATGATTTATCTAGGAGTCTGTTGATTTTCCATGAGAAAAGCAATTAGCAGCTCTTTCAGTAATATGCCGTTATGTGTTTAGGTAGTGCTTTTTACAATACAGATCATTTTAAAGCAGCTTAACAGTAATAAACTGTAAAAGTAACAGTGGTAATGTTGCATCTATTATGAAGCAACTTCAGTTTCAGCTGTAAAGAAGAGTTCAGATGCAAAAGCCTCTAAATCCATCTGACATCTTTCTTTAAAAAATGCATTTTTATCAGGCTCCGATGTATAGGCTTCTATGTAAGTAGTGCTACTTCTGATTGGGCTGTGGGTGGGATTTTTGCGAGTTTAAAGTAAAAGTATTTGATGGACGTATAATATGTGTCGAGAGCATTAACTTAGTATCATTATCTCATTTTTGACCGAGATGGCTTTTAGCTGGTTTTGCATCTGAACTCTTCATATAATACTGTCATTATTCCACTCAATTTAGTTAAAGTGGATTCAATTCAGATCAGTAGAAGTGTCAGCACTGTAAAGTTTATCATTTATAAAACAAATTTAATTCAGCTATAAAGCAGTTCTAATAGTATCATTATCCAGCTCGGTTCAGTTCATCAATAATATTTTTGGTCACACTTTACTTTAAGGTCCAATTCTCACTATTAACAAACCATTAAAGGGTTTGTTCACCCAAAAATCGATGCGTTTTTGTAAGAAAAATATCCATATTTAAAACTTGATAATCACTTTAATCTAGCTTGCGCTAACTGTTGTACACAGAAGCAGCTCTAGGTTGAAGATGTAGGACGTTGCGCAAGTGAAGAGATCAAAACAAGTCACGAATTAGAAGTTCAAAACGAGGATTTGCAAAGAAGAATGTCAGAGGACTGGTTTTCGTTTCTAAAGTAAGGAAACTTTGCTTTCTTTGCTCCTGTAAACACATAAACATGTTTTCACATAAACTTAAGGTAGTTGTTAAGTTTAGGTATTGGGTAGGATTAGGTATGTAGAATATGTGCTTTATAAGTGCTGATAAAAAGCCAATATGTTATTAATAGGCATGCTAATCAGCAACTAGAAAAGTGAAAATTGGTCCTTATATTAAAGTGTTACCATATTTTCCATAAAAGTGTGTAACCTTGGTTCTCTGAGTCACTGTGCCAGAACTTGGCAGCTTTGGGAAATGCACCCCTGCCTGACACACCTCATTGGCTCAATCAAGGGCATACATTTGGGAGGGACAAGCTGTTCCAAACTGTATCCAACCAACTGAATAAACAAAGATGGGGGAAACCTATTTGTCATCATTTCTGAAATTTCATTTGGTGACACCCATGAAACAAAATTCAGTTTTATCATTTGATATCAGCTGGCGATTTATATACATGTTGAACATGCAGAATAATCTAAAACGAGCCATAAAACATTAAAACTCGCTAGACTAAATACAAGTTCAAAGGAAGAGAGAGACACAATGAATTTCCTCGAGAACATTCCCCAAGAGATATGAAGCCGCCAACAGATGAGAGTCTCCGATGGCTTCCCTTCCCATGCCTGCTTCTCCTGAAATGTGCCAGTTACAGTCGCTTAGTTACACTTGTGATCGCAACTGAAATTTTCATAACTACTTGTTCAGATTTCACATCATCTAGTCACTTATAAGCAATTTCTCATGCTTTTGAACAAGTTGCCAATGCTTTGATATGTTCATGCAACTGATAATGTACAATTCTTGTATTATCAATTGCTAATGTCATGTTGATCAACATATATTATACAGGTTCTATGTTGCAAGTCAATCTCGCATTTCACTAATGAATAGGAATGTAAAGTGTTACCTTAAAATGCAAGCAAATGTAGAGAGAAAACAACATAGTGTTACAAATTCTGACAATGGAAGAACAACAACAAGCGGGAAGAAGAAGAGGAGTGAGGAAGTGTGGTGAAAGGGTAGCGAGGCAAAACAGAGGAAGAGGTGGAAGAGGTCAAGGACGTAGGTTATGTAGGTGTTTCTGATGAAAGAAGGGCAACTGTTGTGGACCATGTTTTCTATCATGACCTTACAATAGCCAAGGCGAGTCAAAAGGTAGAGCTGAATGTTGTGAGAACATCTTGTCTTTTTCTTTATATCGCAATAGTACTGTAATGTGTTGAGAGTAAAAGCTTTTATCTAAATTGGGGAATACATTAAGTGTCATCCTAGAGAAGCAAATGGACACAGGAAGTGCTTGTAATACCAAGTTTTTAGGTATTGTTCAAGTAAGTAGGTTGTGAAGGTTGAAGTCAAATAGTGATGAAGGAGTTGAGTTTTCAGCTGTCACTTGAAAATTGTCAGCAAATCAGTTTTGTGGGATGAACTAAGGATTCTTTTACTGTTTGTATGAACTGTTTTGAGAAATGCACTTACAAATGATTAAAAAAAATGTTCCAAAGGACTCAAATAAGCTAATCCATATATGCTTTACAGATCTTTATTGGAAATGGTTAAAAACAATGTTTTTCATGCTTGTTTGAGCTGTATAAATAAGTATTGTACATGCACCTGTGGGACCTGTGGGATTTTTATTTAACACATTATCAGTATTAATGCTTTACAAATGAATTGCTAAAAAAAAATAATAATAAAATAAACCTTACTTAGGACTTTCATTATGTAAAATTATAGTATTTTTTATGCATTATTATTTTTTTTTTAATGCATAAATTATTTTTTTTCTTTTTGTGTATAAAACTTTCAGTGTATATTTAGTACTTTTAATGTATGGAAATTCATTTGATTGAAAACATGCTGGTACAAGCAGTTTCAAAGCTTAACACTGCCTTGTTTCTCTTTTGCTACAGGTTAAATAGTGTAAATTTGTCCTTTTTCGCATCAGTTGATTACATTACAAAACACAGTTACTTTGGAATTTCCAATTGTATTTACTTTGGAAGCACAAATAATTACAAAGAAACTGCAAGTAACATGATGAATTAACCTTAACAGTTTGAAGTAGAAAGACAGATTTTTTTTTCTTGTAAAACTGATGTTCATTGCCCTGTTTCACAGCAGTTGCTGCAACACATGAGGCTTGTAAAGATTTCCATGTTCTGCCTCATTTAAATGGCCCACCTGACTGGTTTAGCTGCTTATGTGTTGAATGCCAACTTAGAGTCCATAAATTCAAGCGCAAAGCAGACAGCAAGTGCTGGGACTACCGGTAAGACTCCTTAGTCAATGAGAGGTGGATTCAATAACGTGACAAGATTAGAAGAATCTCACAAAGACCATCTCTAGGGAGACTGAATACTCCTCTTTCTCCTGCTCTGTGGCCATCAAGGGCTTTTCATGGGAAGGAAGCAATCTGGAAGCTACTTCCCTCAATTGTATATTTCGTCTTTAAGCAAACAGAAGATGCGGCAAAGGGTATGAGCTAAGCCAAAGCTGTGGCAATACTTGAGTTTATCAGTTACACTGAAAATAAATTGAATGCCACAGTCCATGCAGTCAACATTTTAAGGTTTATGAACAAGCTGTTTCAAAACAACATATGAATATGAATAACTGAATGCTACTAAGTGATTAGTAGTGAGTAATTTGGTAAATAATGAGTTCCTGATCAATGAGAAGTCTCATTTTGTCTATTTGTGCCATGCAGGCTTGCGGTGTTGGAGCTACGTTATTTATAGTCTACACACAAGATCTCAGGTTCACTCAATGGACAGCCAATAATGAGGACATTGTTTCACTAGTGAAAACCCAACTTATTCAGTCCTTCTTGGCAACAGAACTAGACAGGAAGAGCCAAATCAACATGGAAACGTTGATGTTAACCGACCATTTGCCTGCTATTTGTCAGCGTTTCAAAGAACTATCTATTCTGAATTGCACATGGCTTTGCAGAAATTACAGACTTGAATCACAAAGGAAAACACAGTCCGCATCAGGTGCAGACACACATAGGGTAGAAATCACTGGAAGTGTCTGTCCAATGACATTGCTGTGGCCGTTAAAGGGATTGTTTGTGAGTGAAAGCTAGCTGTAAACACCTTTGAATTCACTCCAGGCTTTTCACTACAGAACAAACCACAGTCTTTCACTGCAAGGGCAAAAGCCAAGCCTTTTCACTTCCTTCAGGCAAGGTTTGCACTGGTAAAAGCATCTTTAGAAGCGTAATTTCTGAAGTAAATTCTCTGATACATTTTTATACATATATTCAGACATTTTTTATACATCTGCTAAATAGTTAATTTACAACAAATCCACACTAGTAAGAGTTAACCTTATAACTGTCACTGAATAGTAAGACAGTGTTTTCAGTGGACTTTCAATATGTGGTTTCCTTGATTAAACAAAAATATACAGACACATTTGATTTAATATTTGGCTTTTGCATTATATACAATGTGATTTTAGCTCTTGGGATATGGCAGCAATAGCACGTTTTTCCACTTGGGCGAGCGCTTTGTGTACAGCTTTCCTTGCACGTGAAATCAACCACATGCAAACAATAATGATGATTCATAGCAACAGATTGTAGGCGCCAAAGCTGCTGCAGATTTGTGCCTCTGTAATTGGCATAGATCCACAGAAAAGTACCGTTGTTTGGCAAATAAACAAATCATGGACGATTACATGCATATTCCCAACATTTTATTATTTAAGCCTAATGTTACACCTCAAATGACAAGGCAATTTAAAAAGGTAGTCCCTAGCTTACATGGACTGAATGTTGAGCTTCATAAATGGGATTGGTAAAGTAGAAACATGAATATGATAAAATATTCAGCTTTAAAAGACATTTTCAAATAAATGGTGTGAGAGCTTACAATTTAAAAAGAACAAACAAACTTTAAAACCTTTTTTAGAGAATGTATAAAGATAATTAATTTCACTCCACAGCATCTTTGAAATGTCTCTAAAGCATGCAATTGCAGCTCCTGTCTCTTTGAACGGGGAAACATCAAAATCATTCACCAAGCTTACGATTAAATTTCATATTTAAAATCAGTAATGAAATCTGTCTCTTTTGGTTAAATAGTGTTAAAAAATGTTATTTGTCAGGCTAGACTAGCCAATGTGCATATGTAATTGGCTCTTTTCTTTGTCTTTGTATGTCTAAAATCTTTGGTATAATTTATCACATCAACTATGGACAATGTGTAACGGAAGGGGCTGGATCCATTTGCATAGCTTTATTGTACACACTCATGGTCAACAGGCATGGTCAAAAAAACAGCAGACGGGTATAACAGAGATAATCCAGAGAGAGAGAGGTCACAAAGGCAGGCAGAAAACAAACGGGAACCAGGAACAAACAGAGTCAGCAACAGAAAGGTAAACACGGGAAAGAACGCTCGGAAATGCCAGTGAAAACTAAACATGACTTTGCGATGAGACGCAAAGAGTGAGAGCGCGGCTTTTGTACTGTGAGTAATGAGGTGTAATGACTGCCAGGTGTGTGCAAGCAAGATGGCCGACAGGGGTGAGAGGTGAAAGGACACAGGAAGTTCATGAGAAGGGGGTTATGGGAAATGTAGTGAGTTAATGGTCCATAGTGAAATGAAGGCTCCCTCTAGCGGGGAGTAGAGGGAGCCACAGCGGTACAGTTCATGACAGAGCCCCCCCCCCCAGGAGTGGCTTCCAGACGCTAAAACAGTCAAATGACACCAAAAGGGTGGGGGTGGGACAGAGTGCAGAGGGGAGGACCAGGACCATGCGGGCTGATAGAGTTAAGAGGGGCAAAGAGTCTAGGAGGTGCCCAAGCTGCAGCAGAGCAACAGAGCTGCCCTAGATGCTCAGGAGACCACCAGGACGGGGCAGACATTCTCTTGAGCAGAGAGGACAGCTCCCAGGGCGGGACCGGCGGAGCAGACGACCTCCACAGCGGAGCAGACGAGTCAGAAGCCCACCAGGGCGGATCGGGCGGAGCCGGCACCCTCCAGGGCGGAGCAGACGAATCAGACACCCACCAGGGCAAATCAGGCGGAGCAGGTACCCTCCCAGGTGGAGCAGGAGATTCAGAAGCCCTCCAGGGCAGATCAGGTGAGTCAGACGCCCTCCAGGGGGGATCAGGCGAGTCGGATGCCCTCCAGGGCGGTTCAGGCGGGGCAGACAGGACGGGAACCCTCCAGGGCAGCAAGGAAGCCCCCCAGGCCGGAGCAGACAGGACAGGAGCCCTCCAGGGCAGAGCAGACAGGACTGGAACCCTGTGGATTGCTGGGCGCAACCACCGTGCAGGGAGCAGGTGCGACCTCCCCTTCGGCTTGAGGATCCGTGGCCTCGGCCACCTCCTCGGGGGAGGTCACCCTCAGAGGTTCTGTGGAGAGAGCCGCCACCTCTGAGGACTCGGTGGTGGTATACGCAGCCCAGACAACCCAAAGAGCAGTACTCAGTGAAGGCCAGGTTCGGAGCAGCATCAGTGGCTTGGCTTTGCTCAGGGGTGATATCGATAACCTTGAGAGCAGCTGTGGGGGTGTGGCTTGATTCAGGATGGGCAGCTGCGTCGAGGCTTGACACAGGAGCGACAGCTGTGACGTCACTTGACACTGTAGCAGCCAAGACAAGACTTGACTCTGGAGGAGCCGCTGTGACATTGACAGCTGCATCGTGGCTTGGTTCGGAGGGAGGAACAGCTGCGACAGGGCTTGACTCGAGAGGCGGGGCACCTGCGACGACTTGGCTTGACTCAGGAGGCGGAGCAGCTGCGACGACTTGGCTTGACTCAGGAGGCAGAGCAGTTGTGACATCACTTGATTCTGGAGCGGCGGCTGTGATATTACTTGACCTTGGGGAAACAGCTGGGACTCGACTTGACTCTGGAACAACGGCTGGCCTTGACACAGAATGGGCGGTGATGAGACTTGACTCAGGGGGAGCAGCTGTGGCTTGTCGTAGCTTGCGGAGTGCAGCAAGGATGTCCTCCAGCCGGTCGAGTGTCGCTGTGAAATGACCTGGCTCTGGAAGGGCGGCCCTGACGGGTGTTGACTCAGGAACGGCGCCCATGATGGGTGCTGACTCTGGAAGGGCGGCCATGACGGGTGCTGACTCTGGAAAGGTGGCCATGACGGGTGCTGACTCTGGAAGGGTGACCCTGACGGGTGCAGGCTCTGGTGTAGCGGCCATCTTGACATATGCAGAATCTGGTGTGGTGGCCATCTTGACATGTGCAGACTCTGGTGTGGCGGCCATCTTGAAATGTGCAGATTATGGTGTGGTTGCCATCTTGACATGTGCAGGCTCTGGTGTGGCGGCCATCTTGACAGACTTGAGAGACTGGGCAGACTGGATGTTGGCTAGCGCTGACTTGACTGAGTTAAAAGGTGGATCCCTTTGATTCGATATAAATCCCCGATAGCTTGCAAAGGGAACGGGAAGACTGCAAGCGGCTGCCATCTTGTCATCGTGTTCCTCCTCTGTGCAACCCACAGAAACAGAGTCCTCAAACCACAAAGCAAAATCCAGCGAGTCAGAAAAACAGGATTGTGGCAGTATGTAAATCGCACTCCGGCACTGCTGTCATTTCGTGATCATGAAATCCACAGAGACAGACAATGAATCCCCGCACCACAATGCATAGTCCACATAGTCCACATAGTCCGAGAAACAGGTGCGGGGGCATTCATATCGTCAAGAGCAAGACGGAAAATGTCCATGAAATAGTTCTCACCGAAGAACGGTAGTTGATAGACCAAGTCACTAAATATAGATACAAAATCCTCAATGGGCATACCGTTCTGTCTGAAATGGAGAAGCTGGTCAAAGGGGTCCATGGTGAGCAGGGTGGTGGTAATAAAGTTGCTGGATCCGGTATTGGCGAAGTCTTCTGTAACGGAAGGGGCTGAGACATGTGGATCCATTTTCATAGCTTTATTGTACACACTCATGGTCAGCAGGCATGGTCAAAAAACAGCAGACGGGTATAACAGAGATAATCCAGAGAGAGAGAGGTCAGTGTCCATGCATGGGTCGGGGCTGGCAGCGAGCAACAGAATAATCCAATAAACAATCCAAAGGTCACAAAGGCAGGCAGAAAACAAACGGGAACCAGGAATAAACAGTCAGCAACAGGAAGGTAAACACGGGAAAGAACGCTTGGAAATGCCAGTGAAAACTAAACAAGACTTCGCCATGTGACTGCCAGGTGTGTGCAAGCAAGATGGCCGACAGGGGTGAGAGGTGAAAGGACACATGAAGTTCATGAGAAGGGGGTTATGGGAAATGTAGTGAGTTAATGGTCCATAGTGAAATGAAGGCTCCCTCTAGCGGGGAGTAGAGGGAGCCACAGCGGTACAGTTCATGACACAATGGACACACTTTTATTTGACAGCTAAAATAATGCCTAAATTATAAGGCGACCCCCCTTTTAGAAAAAGGCTTTTTGAAAACCAAATCTTGTGTTTTATTAAGAAAAGCAAAAATCTATATATATATATATATAATAATAAAAAAATAAATTATTTTCATATTGCATATTTCCTTTTTTAGTTTTTGTTTTGAAAACATGGTAAATACTGGTAAAATGCACCGACAATCACATTTTTGATATCCCATAAAAAAACTGGTAACCCATCTAAATTATATAACAATTAGGCTATCATCTCATAGTAGCCTACCAACATTTCTTTAACAGTAACAGTGAAATCTTATTGTAGTCTTATGTTTTAAAATCACTTACAGAGGAAGTTTGGTTCCATCAGGCTAACAGACAAGACTCATGCTGCTGTAAGGATTTCTTTTTCTTTCAATCGTGTTCTAACATTACATTACGTACATTTGGCACACTTGTTTTATGCGGATTTGGCGCCACCTATAGTTGTGGGTGTATTATTGACATGTCAAAGTCTAGTCCCTAAAAAATAAGACATGCACATGTTTTTTTCCAGGCCAATATGGTAATATTACAAACACCAGCATATATAAAAGGTAGGGATGTGACACAAGATCTTGCGAGATCTGACTGGTCTCGTGAGAATGTGACCATATCCTTGCAAAGCATTTTAAAGGGTTTACATTAGTGCTGCAAGATGAATCCTCAAAAGATTGCAATCTCAGTTCAAACACCTAAGTGATCTTATTCCTGGATGACAACGATTCAGCGGTGTCTATTATGACTGTTTACATCGCGCTACTCACGCTCCACTGAAACTTACGATGTAAAACAGATGTTAAAGACATTCAAATCTGCATCCATGTTGCTGCTGATCCAGAAAGAGCTTTTTAACTACATAATGATAATAATTTCTGTGTTACAGACATTTAAATAACAGCAGTGCTGAGATTAAAGTTTATAGTTTGGGTATAAACACCTATTGTCTACAGAAGCGATCAAAACGAAAGTATCTTAACACTTGCTTGTATTGTAAGGCTTATCCTCTTCCGCCAGAAGGTGGCACGTTTAAAAACGTATTCATCATTAAGTCATTCATTCAGGAGATTTCAATTGAAACAAGTCTTTACTATTTGATACACTGACTTAATTTCTTTTAAATTTTGATCAAATATGTTTTAAATAACTAAATGAACATTGTGTCAGAACCATAGTAAATTACGTTATTTAGATTTTTTTCTTCAGAATCGTGATCTCCAATTTATTTAAAAAATTGTGATTTTCAATTTATCCAGAATCATGCAGTTTAATTTCATAAAGTACAAGTTTATATCAAAATGCACCTATATTTTTTTGCATTTTGTGTTTTTCAGTTGAATAAAATACTATTTTTCCCTATATATTGCATAATTGAGGATTTCTTTTAAAAAGTAAAAAAAAAATCTTATCTCATCTCGTTCTCATGAGCCCAGTCTCGTGTCTCGTCTCGTCTCATGGGATAAGTGTCTTGTCACACCCCTAATAAAAGGTTAACATTAGTGCTGTAAATCGCTAAAAAAAATATGAATTAATCACACATTTTTCTGTAATCAATCATGATTAATTGCATATTTATATAATTATATTGTCATAATTTCACACTGAACCTGTACTGCAAGACTGCTGCTGGTGTCTCTATTAAATGCATTTTCCCATTTATAGCCATTCAACATTACGGTATTGTTACAACGGAAGCTTCCGCTGGTTCTCCTCTACACCACCAGAGGGAACCCTCACCGGAGTTTTGACATTATTCGGACTCAATTTCCCATACTCCCTCTTACCTGGGGCTGACCACACCCACACACACCTGCAAGCAATCACTGCTCATTACACGTCCTCCATAAAAGCCATGCTCACGCTCAGACATTCGCGAAGTCTTGATCTTGCCCCGGCTGTCATTTCTGAGCGTTATTTCTATTGTTTGATTACCTGTTGTGACCTGGACTGTTCTTCGACCTGCGATTCCTCTCTGTGCCCCCCGAATTGGACTGCCCTCTGGATTGTGATTGTTATCAGCCTGCCCCGAACTCTGCCTGTCTCTGTTTACGGTACTGTCTTGTCTCCTACACTGTTGATGCTGGCTACTGACCCCCGTTTGTCTGACCATTCTCTAATAAAGCTGCTTATGGATCCAAACGCCTCTGACGCTTCGTTACAGGTATAATTGAAATACATTATTTTTAACATCTAATAGACTCTGAGAAGTATAACTTCATTTAAGTGAACTTCTTGGTAACACTTTACTTGAAGGGGTGTGCATAAGACTGACATGACACCTTCATAATCATGACATGACACATGTCACGAATATGAAGGAGGTTTTATGCATGTTTATAACAACTGTCATTAAGGGCCCTATTTTAACGATCTAAATGCAAAGCGTAAAGCGCACCGTGCAGGTGCGCCCAGGGCGTGTCCAGATCCACTTTTGCTAATTTAACGACGGGAAAACAGTCCGTGCGCCCGGGCGCATAGTCGAAATGGGTTGTCCCTATTCTCTCAATAAGTAAGGGGTGTTTTTTGGGCGTAACGTGCAATAAACCAATCAGAGTCTCATCTCCCATTCCCTTTAAGAGCGAGTTGTGCTCGTGCCATGGCGGATCGCTATTTACAGGGACAGGGACTGATATGTGGACCTCGGCCGGTAGATCCTATTCCTTCTCCGTCTTTCAATACTTTGGCCGAGCAGGTACTCCATTTGGCTGAACAATTCGAAAATACGTAATATTATAAAATACACTGCCTTAGTAAATACACTGATTAAACTGAGGAGTTCAACAAGTGATGTTTTGCTGAAATTATTTGTTAAGTGGCCAGTCAATATTTCATTCATCTGCGTTGGATGTAGGCTTTCAAAATATTGCGGCATTGACTTTAGACTTTAGACCAGGTTTGAGTTGATCTATGGCGCAATCTATTTTCAGATCCTCAAAATAGCAACGAGCCAACAATGCGCCCGAACACACCTCTCTTTTAGACCAGCACGCCCATGGGCGCACAAACGGGTGCAAATGCATTTGCTAATTAAACAACGCGGCGCTGGACGGGAAAATGCGACCTGCGTCGGACTTAAACTAGCAAACACACTTGCGCTGCGCCTTGCGCCACATTGCGTCGTATGTATGATAGGGACCTAAGTGTCATTCACTCAGTTATGTACTTTTTTTTTTTTTTTTTTTTTTTTTTTATAAAGATTTATTTTTGGCCTTATTATTATAGGACAGATCACTAAGGACAGGAAGCAAAGTGGGAGAGAGAGAAGTGGGTAGGGTTGGGAAAGGTCCTCAAGCCGGGAATCGAACTCAGGACGCCCGCTGCGCAACGGCGCTGTATGTCGGCACACTGCCCACAAGGCTATCGGCGCCGACAGTTATGTAGTTTTTAATGCAAAGATGACATTATTTGACCTTACCCTAACCTAACCCTACCCCTACCCTTACCCCTTACCCTAGCCCATAACAAAGACATCTCAAACAATGTCATCTTTGCATTAAAAACTACATAACTGAGTGAATGACACTTAATGACAGTTGTCATAAACATGCATAAAACCTCCTTCATATTCATGACAGGTGTCATGTCATGATTATGGTGTCATGTCAGTCTTATGCACGCCCCTTCAAGTAAAGTGTAACCAACTTCTTCAATCTTCATATAAACTATAAATTGTATACATAGATTAATCTTTATTCAAGCTACAAAACTTAATCAGTAACTAGAGTGATTCCTCTTTTTCTTTAGTTCTTTTATTTCCATTTCCACAGACAGACTGCAGCAGGATTCACTTTGAAAGCAGCGTTGTCACTTTAAAACCCGATGCACAAGACACAGACCTGACACATCTGATTTTCTCAAAACTCTTTATGGTCAAGTAAGACTATGTGCGCCACTCGCACAAATAAAAACAATTAAAAACATTAGAATGTTATTCCTAGATGTTTAAAAACATGCTTAACATGCTTTGAACAGTCTCCTAAAGAAAGCATTTGAGGAGAAAACTGTCAAATGATAAATGGAAACGTATCAACTGGAGTAAGGAAAGACTGTTTAATTCTTACCTTTCTAGCCCAAAAAGTAAAAAAAAATATTAGTACAGTCCACAATATATAAGGTTAGAGCCATTTAACAGATCGCGTGCTGCGTTTGTCCAATTAATCACCTTATAAATATCCAGGATTAATTGTTAACGCTGAACAGTGTGAAACATGAAGCAAGATAACTCAGGATTCCCTTTATTATATTTAAAATCGAACTAATTCTTATTCGAAACATTGTTATGAAAACTTCAACTAGTTTTTACAATTTTAAAACCAAATTCATCCTCACAGAATAGCTTGCGTGTGACATCCTTTCATAAAGTGCCCTAAATGCTATAAAATTCTGCAGTGGCAAATAGTTTTCTATTATTGGTAAGTTAGGTAATTTATGCACACTGTTCAGAGGATCCAGTGTTCTGAAAGCATGCACTATATGAAGCTGCTGAGACAATCCTGTCAGCAGTATTATTTCATTCTAATTGTTCAGAGAGAGTTTTTTTTTTTTTCCACTGGAGCTCAAAAACAAGAGCCACTGTGAGATTGGTTGCCACTGAATGAGTTGAAAGAGGCTACCGTGAGTTTAATCCTTTTAGCAAGGGGCACAGCGAGACCCTCCATCCCCCATCGGCCCGCAAGAGGAAATCAATGCATTTAACTGAGTGTGAACAATTGTTTCCAGAAACATGAATTCACAAAGGCCCAGCCAGCAATATTCAGAAAGTCGTGCCAAAGCCTTACACCTTAGAACACACCCATTTTATTTTGCAATTAATTCCACAATAGTGCTTTAAATGTTCTCTCATTAATCTTGTGTTGAGCTTTGTTTTCTGTTTTTTTTTAATGCCAAGGACACTCTACGTCATGCTGTTTTCAGAGCGCATTGTGTGGAGAAGAGATTTGACCAAATCCCCTCGGGAGCAGCCGCTGGTAGCTTCCTGATGTACAGGACACCGCTTACAAGATGCATGCAGAGGAACTTCTCATTTCCTTGGCTCTCTTAGATCCATTGTGCCCCTTACATGTTACTACGTCATTAGAACTTATATCTACAACCACCAGAGGAACCGCCAACTATCCTCCTTTGTTAGTCACTCTGAATGTGTTTGATTTAATTTCTCTCAGTGGAACATGAAAGAATCACGGAATTCAGAACACAAAATTTTAGGAAAGTTGAGATACTTATTTCCATGCAAAGACCAACAGCTACCAAGCTGTAAAAGGACCCATAAAAGTAGTGCATATAGCTTGTGCAACACTAGAATGTGTGTGTGTATATATATATATATATATATATATATATGTAAGGAATAATTGACGACGGGCCGTTGAATTCCTAGAAATTAATGCACACCCGAGGTGTAACGGCCACTCCACTTCGTGTCGTGGGTGTGCATTATTTTCTAGGAATTCAGCGGACCGAAGTCAATTATTCCGCTTATACTACGGTTACCACACCTCAAGACATCGATCGGATGATATATTTCAAGGTATTCGTCCGGTTTTTGTTCTTAAACGGCTATTGTGAGCAGGATTACTTTGTTACGCAGCTCATCCAAAGCCTTCGTTGCTAGTTCCAAAACGTCATTTTAGACCTAGTAACGACGCTTGAGCCGTTGATAGCAGAATAATGCAGTTAATAATGTAGTTTAGACAGACAGACTGGCAGGCAGACAGAGGGAAAGAGAGAGACAGAAAGAGATTAAGCTCGTGAATTACCTCTGTGAGTCTGTGCTTCTCTCAAACGTGATCAGCAGCAGCGTCTCTACTTACAGTGAAACTTTAAGTTCATTTTCTTCAGGAACAGCGTCGATGTTACCTCGTGATGAGAAATGTCGTGTAGTTTTTAAGTTGGTAATCGTCAGAGCAGCGCTAACAACATTAGCGTGTTTGTTCACGTCTGTGTGTGCGTCTGTTAGAGAGAGTGGAGAGATAGTGTGTGCTTTCTGTACATAATAAAACTTAATTTTGCGGCATAAACATGGAAGAAATCTGTCGTTTCTTTGTATTGTTTGTATCTGTATTTATTAGTTTGGCCAGTGTCGTTGTGGGTTTTGATTATTTTGCTGTTTTAGGCTGTAAGGACCTTTGAAATAACCGAAATAGTGTGGCGAAGTGATATAAACATGTAATGCGGTTAGAAGCTGCCTGGAACTACATTCGCTGTGCGTTTCCCTTAAAATAATGCACACCTTCAGAACATTCATCAGCCAATCAGATTCAAGCATTCAACGGCTCCGTAGTATAAATATATATATATATATATATATATATATATATATATTCAATATAGATCTGCATGAGGAACAAATTGAATTTGAAGTTATTCTCTTAACCCTCTGGTGAAAAAAAGTTTTCACTTTTAGCAGCTGCCTTTAAATTTTAAGCTAAATCATTTGTTTTAATTCAGTTTATTGTAGTGAGTTTAAATGACTTGTAGTTAAGTTGGCTTGAGAAAGCCAACTTACTGATATGCTATTTTCTTCTGAGACTAAAATTATCAACTCTATCTCCTCCTAGAGCTTTAACTCTACAAACTCCAAACTCAGCCCAGATCTTCAGACTGATCTGTAGTTGGTTGCTATATCTTTTCTAACTGATCGGACTAACGGCTTTCCTAAAAATAACGATTAAATCTTGGAAAAATCCCATAGACTTACATTGACGGAATGTTCAAATGAGCAAAGACTTTCAAATTGTCAAAACTCCCAGAATCCTTTGAGACTGTTAGAACTCCCAGAATCCTTTGAGACTCATCTTGCTTCCCTTCTATGTACTATTTCTAATCCATTCAAACTCATTCAAACTAACTTTAATCATACTAGAATCATGTTAGCTACTTGTTAATCATACTAGAATCATGCTAGCTACTTGCTAATCATACTAGAATCATACTAGAATCATGCTAGCTACTTGCTAATCATACTAGAATCATGCTAGTAACTTGCTAATCATACTAGAATCATATTAGAATCATGCTAGCTACTTGCTAATCATACTAGAATCATGCTAGTAACTTGCTAATTATGCTAGAATCATACTAGAATGATGCTAGCTACCTGCTAATCATACTAGAAACATGCTAGTAACTTGCTAATCATGCTAGAATTATGCTAGTAACTTGCTAATCATGCTAGAATCATGCTAGTAACTTGCTAATCATGCTAAAATCATGCTATTAACTTGCTATTCATACTAGAATCATGTTAGTAACTTGTTAAAATCATGCTAGTAACTTGCTATTCATACTAGAATCATGCTAGTACCTTGCTAATCATGCTAGGATCATGCTAGTCACTTGCTAATCATGTAATAACATGCAAGTGACACCCTAGAAACCATCCTGAGTACCTAGCAACTGCATAGCAACCATCCTGGGTACCCTAGTAGCACCATAGCAACTGCCCCAGGTACCCTAGCAACCGCATAGCCACATCCTAGCAACCACCCCGGGTACCCTAGCAACCGCATAGAAACACCCTAGCAACCGCCCCGGTTACCCTAGCAACCGCATAGCAACACCTTAGCAACCACCCCAAATACCTTAGCAACCGCATAGCAACACTCTAGAAATCACCCCGACTACCCTAGCAACCTCCCAGAGTACCCTAGTAACCACATAGCAACACAATAGGAACATGCTAATAACATGCTAGTCATAATCATAAATTAAGCTTTTAAAACTATGTTAAACTTAAAAAACAAAGCTGTTTTTAAACTTCCTAAACTTTTTAAGCTTTATAAACTTTTAAACTTAAACTTAAAACTTGTAAATTTAAAACTTTCAATCTTTTAAACTTTTAATCTTTTAAACTTTTAAACTTTTAAACTTTATAAACTTTCTGGTCCCGGCTTTCTCAAGCCAACTTAAAGTTTGTCTCGACAAACTTTTTTCTATCTAGTTTTAAGTTGATGTAACTTAAAATTTTGAGGCAGCTGCTGAACTTAATTTTGTACTACTAATTTGTGACCAGTGGAACACCATTCTCTCATGAACACAAGTACTACAGTTAGCAGAAGCTAGAGGTTACAGTTTATAAAGTTTTATATATGGATATTTTGCTTACAAAAGTGCATTGATTCACTTCAGTAGGCCTTTATTAACCCCCAGAGCCATTTGGAGCATCTTTTTATGATGGATGGAAAGTTTATTGGACTTCTATTGGACTACTGAATATCAACCATTCACTGCCATTATTATTATTATTATTATTTATTTTTTTATTTTTTTTAATATAACGCTGATTGTATTTGTCTGAAAGAAGAAAATCATATCCACCTTGGATGGCTTGAAGGTGCGTAAAGCAGGTGGTACTTCTCATTCTTGGTGGTACTTTTCAACCATCCCTTTAAAAGTGAATGGAATAAAAATATGCATTAAAGCTAAACATTTCAAAATCATTAACATAATAATAATAATAATAATAATAATAATAATTATAAACATAAACAATTATTTTATCCTAGACTTACAGAGCTTCAATAATAAAGTTGATGAACCACTTTCTCAAAAAATACAGCATTAAATACTTGAAAATAGTTTCAAATAGTAGGTTAGTTTATATTACATCATTATTCAGCATCATAAACTAGTGTTATTTGACTAAATTGGCCCCTAACAGAAAGGCTTGTAATAGGAGTCAAATGGTGTAACCGGTTACACCACTTGACATTATATATATATATATATATATATATATATATGATATAACATCCTGTCACATGATCTTCTTGCAAAATATTAACAAAATGTCTCTTTTAATGGTAGTTACACCACCTTGACATTTCAGGAATTTGACTTGACTCACATAATTCCCCAAATTAATTATAATATTCAGAACAATGGTGCTACATTTATTTTTATTAACTATTAAATAGTACTAATGTAAGATTATGCCAAACTAGCTGATCCGGTGTTTTACTGAGAATTTCACCTTTTTTAAACAAGATCAATTATTTGGTTCCAGTTTTTTACAGTTACACCACATATACATTTTTGCAGTCATCCCCCAAATATTATCTCAAAATGAATTAAAACCAGAACATTTTGACTTGGTCCACAAAAAAACAAATGCTGTATGCAATTGTTTTGCACATTTATTTTAAAATTGTAACCCTTTTAAATTTAATTAAACCATATGGACACAAAAAATGAGCGTCACGTCATTGACCCATATGAAGAGTTCAGATACAAAAGACGTCTTTCTCTAAAAAAAAAATGCTTTTTTTATCAAGCTCCAATGTATGGGTTTTTTATTCATATATTGATATTGGCAGATATTGGTACAAATGGTATGCAACTATGTGAACACAAAATGGTACTGAAAAAAAATAGTCACACTTCACAATTTGTTGATCAAAAATGACTGCAATGGAAATGAATGGAAAGTGCATTTGTTGGCTATCAACCTGAAATTTGGAACTTCTGTTTCTGAATTTCTGTTTTTAATTTTCATGCAATTTTAGAGAAAACTTGTTTTGGAAAATATATATTTCTTAAAGTAAACTTAGTAGTAAATTAATAATTATCTTAAATGTTAACCTAAATTAAACTTATCATTTTGACAATACCATGCCATGCATGAGTTGTATAGTGTTTTTTGTCTTTCTAGCACAGTTCAGACTGTGAACACTGTGTCTAACAATTATGTTAAGCCATGGGCATTTTAAAAATATGAAAACAAAATATTGTTTTAAATTTAAAAAAGTACATTTTAGTAAATATAATAATTAAAAGGGTATAATGCAACAATGCATATGACTTTAAAGTCATGCAAAAACACTTACAACCTATTATTGACTACTGCCAAGATCATGCAGTCAAATAACTGCTTCTGTCTTAGTCCATGTGGCATAATTACAATGTTACACATGAACATTATCACGTCACGTCATATCAGCAAAATCTTTTAAACACATGTACTTTTTAAAACGAAATAAAACAGGAAACAACCTTTAAAGGAGGAAACACTGTATTGACCACATTTCTGACACAAAACTCTGTTGCTTTTAGCTAAACTAAAAAAAAAAAACAGGGTGAAGGAAGGTGTAGAACATGGATGTTGCTCTAACCCCATATCCTGTCATTGTAAGCATGAAACCACAGCGGCAGAGAGCAAAGACCATCAAGCACTTCGGCTGCCCACTTATCCAAATATGTGAGATATTCCCGAAACCCGAGTGAAGAAATAGCTTCTCTACACCTGATAAGTGTTTATCTCCCTTTGGCCTCTTAGCTTTCACCATGAAAGCATGTGGGCCTCCAAAACTTCAGCATATAGAGTCTCAACAGCTATTATCTGTCAATTTAGATCACTAACTATAATTCTGAGATGCTTGAAACATATATGCTTTTAAAAGCTCAGAATGTCTTAATTTTCACTTATCATAACATTCTTCACATTCATTTCAGCCTATATTTAAATGGAAAATCTGTTATAAATTATGGTATGGATACAATATGTTTTAGATTTAGATATGGCTACTTCATTTTGCAATTAATAGTGCAATAAGATGAATATTTATTTATCTATCTATGTATTTTTGTAGCCAAGAATATATGTGCTTATTGAGAAACTAACTTATAAACTACCTATTAGTAAAATAACTCAGAGTAAAAAGCTACCATTTGTATCTCCCATATGGCAAGTGTCTGCTAAATGAATAAATGTAAATATAAATAATGTTTGCGCTAATGCATAATCACTGACTCACTCACTCAATGGTACTTCACTCAGGCGCTTTTTTAAAGCAAAACATCTAAATTGTTCCATAATGCATTGATTGAGTGCACTCACTGTCAGAACACCATGATGTTAATTTGAACAAATAGGGCTAATGGTTCCATGTTAAAGCTGTGAAAATACTCAGAGGGCCCCGTGTCCATCAATCCACAAGTTTCCGTGTTACTACACTGCTCCATGTCTGACTGTTTAGTTTCAAAACAAGGAACACAATATTTCCACACCACAATGAGTGATAAAGTGTTTTTCAGCCTCTACCTTATGAGAGGGGGCTGAGTGAGGTTAAAATTTGATTTAAGGCATTATTTTAAAATGTTCTGCCTTTGTTCTAATTTTTACAAGGCACAGTACATTGCATACATTTTCTGGGATTTTTGTCTAGACATTTTTGGAAATGCATTCTGTTAATGTAATGAAAAGGCCCATATCTGTAGCATATAATGTAAAAGTCCCGCACAGGTCCACACTGTAAAAAACAAAAAACACAATTTGTTGAGTCAACTTAAAATAATTTGTTAGCCTGCTGCCTTAACATTTTAAGTTCAATCAACTCAAATAAGTTTATTCAAGTTGAATGTTAAGTTGTACTGAGTGACAAATTAGATATTCAAGTTGGCTAAACAAAAAAAAATTGTTTGTTAAACTTAACAGCTGTGTTTGTTACTCGGCTGCCTTAAAATTTTAAGTTGAATCAACTCAAATATCTAAGTTGTCACTTAGTTAAACGTAACATTTCAAGTTGACTAAACTTTTTTCGAGTTGACTGAATTTATAATTTTAAGGCAGCCAGGTAACAAGTTATTTCAAGTTGACTACACTATTTTTTTTTTTTTTTACAGTGCATGAACAGACCTAAATGGCTGTCCCTCACAACTTAATTTCGGTTGTCAAATAGTGTATGCTTCAAAAATATAGATTTAAGCCTGGAGGGCACCATTTTATTTTTTTTTTTAATACAATGGTGAAGGACAGTGTTGGGGAAAGTTACTTTTAAAAGTAATGCAGAACAGTATTGCATTACTCATTAAAAAGTAACTAACTACGTTACTTTTTATGAAAAGTGATGTGTAACTTTTGTGTTTTATCTTATTTGGGTTGGGCTTGCTTGTTTGTTTTTGACATAAAAAAGTCACATTTTTTGCAAATGTAAAAGCAGTTTCATACCAAAAAAAAAAGTAAAATGAATAAGCCTCAGGCTAAAGGAAATGTAAATTCACATCTGTACCATTCTGCCTTTGACTGTAATTAGTGATTTCAATTCTTTGTGATTCTGCCATTCTGGATTGCATGAAGAATAAGAAAGCAGGAGAAAAAAGCTCAGCACTCCTCAGCAATTTCTTGCTGTTTTCTCTCAACATGCGGGCAGGAGAGTTGTCTGTCAATAAATAGGAAAACAAAGTAACTGTCACGGTTGTGTGTAGATAAAGATTCACACAGGATAGAGTCTTTATTATATTCCAAACAGGCAGGTAATTCCACAAACAGGAGGGAAGACACACAAACAGTACCTTAATACCGGACATCTAACGCAGATTTGAACCAACTAATAAAGGGATGATAATGACATACAGACAGATGCAGATGATTAACTAATAGCACTTGCATGTTATTGCTCTTCTGTTGATTTTGATTGCTTCCATTGTCCTCTTTTGTAAGTCGCTTTGGATAGCGTCTGCTAAATGCGGTTGGCCAATAAATCACAGTAATATAATGGTCAGCAATGGTTTTTGCACTGTGGGAAGGTGCTAAAGTCCTGCTGGAAAAGGAAATCAGCATCTCCATAAAGCTTGTCAGCAGATGGAAGCATAAAGTGCTCCAAAATCTCCTGGTTGATTGACTTAGCACTTGATAAAACACAGTGGACCAACACCAGCAGACGTCACGCACCCCAAATTATTACTGACTTCAGAAACTTCACACTGGACTTCAAGCAGCTTGGATTCTCTGCCTCTCCAGTCTTTCTCCAGACTCTGGGACAATGATTTCAACATGAAATGCAAAATTTACTTTTATCTGAAAAGAGGACTGAGCAACAGTCCAGTATTTTTCTCCTTAGCCCAGGTAAGATGCTTCTGATGTTGTTTCTGTTTCAGAAGTGGCTTGGTAGTCCTTTTCCTGAAGAAGTGTGGTGACTCTTGATGCACTTCATTCTACTCCTTGAGATACTCTCCCAAGTGTTTGAATCTGCTTTACTTGACAGTATTCTCAAGCTTGCGGTCATCCCTGTTGCTTGTGCACCTTTGCCTACCCAATTTCTTCCTTCCAGTCAACATTGCTTTTAATATGCTTTTAAACAGCCACCCCATTCAGTAATGACCTTCAGTGACTTTGTGGAGAGTGTCAATGATTGTCTCCTGGACAGGTCTTCCTCATTAGTGTGGTTTCAAAGAACAAGAGATACCCGGAATTTATACTGTAGGGACATTTAATGAAACTCAAATGTAAATGTACTAATAATTTGAGATACTAGATTTTTGACTTTCATGAGCTGTATGCTATAATCATCAAACTTAAAACTTAAAAAAAACTTTTGAAATGTTTTACTTCACATGTAATGAATCTAGAATATATGAAAGTTTCAGTTTTTGAAATAAGTTACAAAGAAAAAGTGAACTTTTTTTTTTTACGATATTCTAATTTTTTGAGATACATACAGTTACTTATTATAGCGCCACCTTGTGGTTGACACAGCACCGTTTAGACACAATATATGCAAAAAGGTCAGTTATCATAGTGGTCGCTTATTCTGCTTTGACTTTATTTGGTGCTATTAAGTGATATTTGAAGAACGTGTCAGCATTTGACCAAAAAACAAGATTATACATTTTCAACTTGATAATATGGCTGTGAATACGATCATTTGACGCAACATGCTGTGAATACCCTGCCTTCAATGTTTCAAGTTTTCAATCAAGTTTTGCTAAGTTATAGGCCTATGTTTGGCAAATGTGGGTAATGCCTGACCATTTAGAATGCTTATATAAATTTACATTTTAAAAGCTTTGATATATTAAAATTTTGATGATACGTTTTTGTCATGGGGGTCTCTAGATGGTTCCAGCTTTCCTGTGAAGTGGACTAATAGTCTTGTTTGAAAAAGTATGTTTTTGCAGTCAATGTGACTGCAAATAGATAAAAATTGTAAGCTGTGTAACTGTAAACATTTTGTCAGCATTAATTAAAAAAAAACATCCATTATGATGAGCGTTGTGTTTTACAAAGGAAGATGGCAACTGTGCAAATAAGTTCTTATCAGGATCAAGGAATTTTTACAATAAATTTTTTTTTTTGAGATGCACCTGTATGTGCATGCTAAGTGGTATAATAGCAACAATGACAATAATAGTAATCATCATCTCCATTTCTGATTATTGCTATGGTTAAACAGGTTTGTTTACACATTAAACTCATGGTCATGAGAAAAGGATGTTGTTCCCTCAACACTGGATCTCGAAGGATGTTGTTACACTGATTAAATTATCTTCTGGCTACAACATATTATCACTTTATCACAAGTTAATATCTCTTTGCCTCAGCATTCAATGACATTTTTACAAGTTAATATATGAAACGAGCATTATTTGTGGATCATTTTGGAAACATTTACTTATAAACTGTGGTGAATAAGCTCAGATCAGTGAGACCTACAATCAATCAGTATCAAAAAGAAATACTAAACCTGTGCTAATAGAAAGAAAACAAGTTGATAAGACTGCATCCAAGATTTGGTAATAATATAGCATAATGAGAAATTTGTAAGGTGGAAGAAAAAAAAATCCCAAAATAATGCAATAATTATCTAAAAGATTTTGGGAATTTGTTACACCCTGTGTGAGCAAAGTCAGAAAATTTTTATCTAATGCAATGACATAAACTAGCATTTCAGAAAAAAAGAAAACCCTCTCAGGAACAAAATTACTGGAATACATGCGGGTTACGCTGAGCGTTTAAATCAAAGGTTTAAATTCAGAAAATATATTTTGACAGTTTTTGTTATTATAAGTTCACCTCAGGAAGCTTTATAAAAAAATAGCAATGCACCAGTCTTCATTCACTTTCGCAAAGATACTGCATTGTGGTCTTTTTGTCTGAGCCAGAAGATAACTGGCGTTACTTATTGCAATCAAGCAATATTTTATATTTCTCAGTGCATCACAATGCAATCACTGGTAAATTCATCTAGGACAACTGTAGTAATTAGGGTACTCATGTTATTATTTAAAGCTGAGAGGGGTTTCTAAGCCCTTCATTCCTTTTAAACCTTTCTGCTGGAGTTAAAAAGAATAGAGGTTTCAGAGTGACTGCAGAGCACCGACAACATCTGATTGTTATCTGAGAAAGGTGCTGTTATCCAGCCCAGCTCCATCCTCCCATACATCTGAGACACACAAACAGAAAAAAAGTACCGGATTTAACGCAGAGCAATTCACAGAATGCCATGCATTTCTTCCCAGCAGGAAATACACAAAGGCTTGACCTTTGCTAAACGGTGCTTTGGGAATTATCACGGGGCGTTCGGTGTGGTGGGAGCTTGTTCCCGCTACACAGAGCAGATGGTGAGGCTGCAGTTCGGACTTATACACAGCTACACCCATAAGTGGATGATAAGTGACTGCATGCATGCAGTGTGAATGCATGGACAACAAAGAGCCATTTCCAGCTAACCTTCAACTGACCTGACAGAAAATGTTTACAACAATATGGATGTTTCGATTACTATTATTAGTTACTTCAAAGAGACATTGAAAAAATGCTTTGTAACCTATAGGAGAAGTTACTAGAACTATAGGGAAAATGAGATTAAGAATTAACTGAGGATCAAAGTTATGATAAAAACAAACATTTTTTCTCCACATTTTGTAGCCATTTAATGCAAAGAACAAAATGAAACACACAGGTGTCCTAGCAGAGTCTAGTTAAACACATTAACTTTGGACATTTTTCATTAGAGACACTGCAAGTACAACAAAGAAATAACCCTACATTTATAAATAAATTATTAAAAAACAAAATTAAAGAAATATATATAAAAAAATAAAGTCTGTTGGTTTCAATGCTAGTTGATGCAATTACTGATCATTTAAATCAAAGGGTGTGAAAATTACCAGTGTTGTTCATCACATTAACTTTGGACATGCCCCAGTACTTCAAACCAAAATGCATGTCCTATTTTTATTTTGTTTTCATCTTTATGGTAACACGTTATCTTGATAGTCCACTTGACGCATTCTACTAACTATAAGTAACTTTACAACTCCATCTTAACAAGCAGTCATTAGAATATTAGTAATCTATCTGCTAAATATTGGCTAACACTTAATTTTAATGCTCCCAAACACACATTCTACTGACTATAAGTAACTTTGCAAGTACATGTTAATTTATTCTACTAACCCAAACCCTAACCTAGCAGTGACCAACCAGTTTTGGAGGTGATACACTATACTACAGTGCAGCCTTGTGGAGAAACCTAAGCATAATTGATTAATACACATTTTAATCTTTAGTGGTTTTCGTAAAGTATTTTACAGTAAATTGTAAGGTGCAATGTAGTTGATAAGTCTTTTTATGTTTAACTCACAATTAAATAATCCATACAGAATTTCATTGACATGATTTTTTTGGTTTTACTTTATTTTGATGGTCCCTTTAACACATTCTGAAACCATCAGAATAAAGAGTTAGCAGATATTAAACAAACAGTCTACTAATACTCTAATGAGAGTTAGTAGACATGTAGGTTCAACTTTACTTATTGTCAACAGAATGTTCAGACGGGACTATAAAAATGAAAAGATATTTTTTTTCTTGATGCAGTAGAGATCAGTGAAGATCTGCTCTTGAATGCTGAATCTTTTTCGAATCTATGCCCTTTTAATCATCATCCTGCGCATCTGCTTTTCAGTATGTATTATCTGAAATATGTAGATGTGCGCAAGGCACATATGCAGCACTAGAGGGCGACACAGAATTGCTATTAGACTATATTATATGTGAAACGTACAAACGTATAAAACATAATAACTGTGCAGCCTCTGGTTGTAAAAGATGAAGAAATTTAAATTCACGAAGAAAGTGAATACCCTTTTACAGACGGTTGGTTTGTGATTTTAAATGGTGGTATATGGTATCTTTAAAATGTCCATAGTTACTCTATGACTTTGTCTTGTTGTATTGTGTTATTTTACCAATTACAATGTTTCCAAATGCATGTGTAATTAAAGTTATACATGTATTTGCGTGGACATTAATGTATATTATTGATGATATATAGTAATGAATTTCATAAATTTCCCTCTGAGTCTGAACCCCTGCCAAAAATGAAATGGAAAATTCTCTGAGAAAAAGAGGGGGTTTTAGCAAAATATAATGTTTTATGTCGCTAGCATTCTGAGGAGGAATAGGCCTACATTGACAGAACCAATAACAGCTGTGTCCCAAAGCTCTAAAATGCTGCCTTCGGAGGCAGCATTCCAAGGCAGGAAGGCATCAAGGCACGCCCGAATCCAAATTCTGCTTCACTTCATGTCTCCAAAGGTACCTTCTTCTGATGTATCCTTCGCTGCCTTTGATATCCCACAAACCTGTGTGTTCCATTCTGTGATGGTTGAGTTAAAAAATTAAGATGGCGTCTGAAAGTTGCGTTTGGTGGTCAGTTTTTGTGTAAATTTATATTTCTGACTACCTTTGTGCAGTTTTGATGCTATTTCTAGCGAAAAATCAGTATTATAGTAATTAAATGTTCATTCAGTTATCATCAAAACTCGTATTGTTGTAGATCATTAAACCGTTATGCTGCCTCAGAGGGCTGTCCGAAATTAGTTTCATGAGGTGCCCTCGTGCAAAAACGCTCCCTGTGAAGTCATTGCCTGATAAGGCAGCGAGGCTTCAAGTCAGCTGCCTAGGCTTTCGGATGCAGCCAACATTGTACTAATAAGAATGGGAGCAGTTCTATCATTTTTTTTTTATTTTTTATTTTTTTATTTCCAGACCATTTGTTTCAGGTTGCTACAAACTCTCTACCAAAACCTTCAGCCTCTGGTGGCATGAGCTGATATCCTCCTCCACTAAAACATCTTAACTTTAAAAAAGCAAATTAGGTTTTCTCTTTAAGCACCTAACTAATCCACAACTATTATGTAGACCAGGGATGGGCAATTGGCGGCCCGCAGTGTCTTTTAGTATGGCCCGCTGGATCATATTAGACTTGGATGATCAATTTTAAAACATTTCAAAAGTAAGTGACGTAAAGATTGATTTCAGTTTATGACGTTATACTATCTCCAACCAGGAGAGGTCGCTAGTTTTCAGCTGCTCACCGTGATAATTACAGCGTAGTAGAACGTGCACTCTGATATTAATATTCACTAACATTAGCACATAATAAATAGAAAAACTGACTATCCCTGCTGGTTAGGTAGGTTTTGATGCTGGGGGGGGGGCGCTACTGTAAAAAAGAATGTCGGTACAACTTCCGGTGAAGCAGCGGACGTAGTATACAAATGGTATATTGCAGGGGTCTCCAAACTTGATCCTGGAGGGCCAGTGTCCTGCAGAGTTTAGCTCCAACTTGTCTCACCAGGACCGAGTGTGAGTGACCCCTGGTATATTGTGAGTTAGCGAAGAGGCTAAGTGTTTTTCGGACCATTGTTTACTTTGTAAAGTTGCACACCTTTAATGAGAGATATCATTACGTGCTTAGGGACAACATGTGCTGTTTGAAGTTGTCTTCTCAGATCGTTAGCAAGTTTGGATCGCTAAATCTTGAATGACTGCCAACTAGTGATATGCCATTTGAACCGATGGCATCAGAGCTTGTGTTAAGGGCACGCCAGATGAAGCCTTGATTCGAGGCTTGTGTTGTTAACGTAGAAATCACTTTACCAATTACAAACAAAGCCTTACTTTCTGTCCAGTTATGTGCGTGATTTACTTTGCGCATGGGACTGTTCGAACACATAGATCTTACTTTGCAAGTACATTTTCATTGGGACTTATTTAATAATTACATTTTAACATTAATATTGCATTATTTTAATGTGCTAAATATTACGTTACTGGGGTCGTTTCAACCCACGGCAACAGTGCTAAAGTAGCCCAATTTCACGGGAAAATCATCCCGTGTTGCGCCCCGCTTGTTTACCAGTTTTTACGCTTAGGGAACTTGTGGATATTTCTGCTGTTACAAAAGTAAAACTTGCTGACATAGAACGAATTTGCATTTTCAGTAAGCCCATTTTCTAAAGCTAATGCATTATAATAATTGATTGATAAGTGTTGAATAAGCTCTTCTTAGGTTGTTTTGAATATGTTCTGTAGGCCACTAATAAAAAATAGGACCTCTGTACATTTGTTTGTTGCAAATTTACAGACAATGCTATTGAGATGTTTATATTGGCTTGTAGGGGTAATATTGCTGTCAACTGACAACAAAGTTTCCCTTCTGAACTAGTATAACTGCAAGTTTTATAGTTAATAAAATATGTACAAATTACATTAATTATACTTTAATTTCCTTCATTAAAAAGGAAATGGAGTAAAACGGTGTAAAAGGTGTGTGGATGTTGATTAGTAATCTGGTCCCTTGGTATAAAGGAGAAAAAATGCTGGCCCTCATCACCGTCAAAGTTGCCTATCCCTTGGTCTCGCTTAGCCAGACCTTCAGACTGACGGCAGAAGGTCTGGAAACTTTGGTCGCTTTGAATGGCCATATGACTGACAGGTAAAGCAACCAATCACGTTTTGTTTTGTGCCGTGTTATGTTTAGGGGTGTGGAAATGTTGCCACAATAACAGACCAGTGTGTGAAACTCCTGGGCATATTTTGAAGATTCTATGCCGCAAACTTCAAATTTTTTCACATTCTTTTGAAAATCCAGCATTTATTTGATCCTAATAGGCTCTCGTCATCACAGTTGTAAACACGACGGTCTTCTTTTTCGTGAGGGGGCTGGGTGCCACGGCATTTTTGTTTCCAGGTGGAACATTAAAGAACGTGACATGCGTCTCCTGGAAATCCTGTATAATCTAACCAATCTGATGACAACTTTGAAACTCCTAAGTGTTTCCAGATAAGTGTGCTATATGCATCAGACGTTTAGCCAATGTTCCGTGGGTATGACATCTGAGACTACCTATCCCTCATGTAGACATTATGTAGCTCCGCCCTTTTTGTGCACTGCGCTCGTTGTCTTCTGTCTTCTGTTTGTGCTTCCACAGCCTCCAGGTAAATTCATACACATTTATAAATGAACCACTCATTTTAAAATCTTCCTGCTCTACTCACGTTTGTTATGGCATCCACCTGGAAAGTTACAAAGCATGATACGTTTCCTTAACTCAACAATAGGCTATGTGGGTCAAAGACGTTAAGATGTCCACATCAAAAGAAATTTACAAAAGTGATTTTATAGCCATAGAAGGCACAATCAGTAAAGTGTCTATTTTTACGTTTTCAAATACGTTTTTGGAGAATAAAATGACAAAATTTGGTTGAAATTATGTTACATTGTAACCAGTGTTGGGGAAAGTAATTTTTAAAAGTAATGTTGAGTTACTCCCCAAAAAAGTAACAAATTATGTTACTTAGTTACTTTTTATGGATAGTAATACATTACTTTTGCAGTACTTTTTAAATCTGGGCAGGGCTTGCTTGTTTGTTTTTAATATTTATTTTTAATAGAAAAAGTTCTATTTTTGGCAAATGTCAACGCTTCTGCAATAAAAACAAAAAAATTACTAATTATAAATTTTAATTAGGATGTATGGATTAATTGGATCATCAAAGGTCGGCAGCTAAAATGGTATTAGATACATAAAGGAAATTTGTACTATTTAACATATTTAATTATTGCATGTTTGCATCATTTTTTAAGTTGAATTTTACTGTTTTTATTCATTTTGAGGAATACTGATTTTTTTTATTTTTTTTTGTTTCAGTGAGATAAATGCATATTCACGTTTATTCTAGAACTAAAGTAACATCTTACTCCCGATTTCTCTCAACATGGGGACAGGAGAGCTTTTAATCACTAAATGTTCTTCACCAGCTAATTACTCTTCAAAGACAGAATTCTAAAGATGACAGTGCGCTTGTTTCTTTGGTGGATAAAGTCTATACACTTAATAGAACTCTTCTTTAGTTAAACATATATCTCTTATTTTCCTCTCTCTTTTTTTTCTCAAAATCTAAATTTGGCATTGTGTGCTATGAATAGGTCTCATCACAAATTGCTGATGATGTTCCTCATTGGTAAGTTGGTTCAGATAAAAGCATCTGCTAGAAGAATAAAAGTGAAATTGCCCTTACCAAAAAGGAAATATACTTCAAGTTTATTTTATTAAGTATACTTAGGTAAAGTTCAAGTATATTTTTAAGTATATTTTATGTAGTAAGTATACAAATATCAGTGTACTAGTAGTATAATTTGAAGTGTACAACTTCGTTACTCCTTGGGAATAAATTGAGCCACTTTCTAGCATATAACAGCATACTTTTAAGTATACTTTAAGCATACCAGTAGTAAACTTTGAGTACACAACTAGTTTACATATATGTTTTCAGTTTGTACTGCAAGTATACTAAAAGTGAACTTACAGGTTTACTAATAAAATACTATTTAAATTCATTTTTAGTACTCTTTGAAGTATAGTCTCAGTAGACTACTAGTTTAGTAGTTTTATACTGCAAGTATACTCGTAAGTTTTCATTAAGTGAACCTTATATCATACTTTAAGTATAATACTGTTATGTCTCTATTTAGGTATTATATATTTTGTTATATGAATATCTGAACATACAAAACATCAAAAGAAAGAACATTTATACTAGCTTCATGCATTCTGTTATAAATATTTGAATGTGGATTTTTTTTGGAAATTCTATACAGAATATGTACACAAAACAAGATGTGCAATAGCGCCCCTAGCGTATAACAATGAAAACACAGATTCTCAGAGCACAAGTACAGCTCAAATATACTTAGACTTATAGACTTATAATATAAGTCAAGTATACTTAAATGCCATTCTAAATATATTTCTGAGAAGTATATAAAGCACATTTCATCTCTAAGATGTATACTAATAGTACACTTGAATAAACATTTTTTTTATACGGGTGAACATTAAAATAAACACCAATGCATACACTATGTTGAAATTAAGACATTTTATTTTAATTGTTGAATACGGTGAAGGTCTATAAGCACAGGCTATCAAGAGGTACAAACATTTTAAGTGTTTAAAATGAACTATTTTACATGCTATGCTATAATTTTATGATTGATTTTATGATGAGCAGTAGTGAGTTCTAATGTCTAGCAGCCTTACATTCTATGTACATTACATCGGTTTGTATTTCTACAAGCATACTGTGAAGCACTTTGTGCCTTCCACAATATTACAGGTGAAGTTCTTTTTTTTTTGAACGTTAAAAAAATATATAAAAAATTCCCTAAAGCTAATTCTCATGTAAGCGTGAGTGCTCATTTAGCTAATTAAATGCTTACCCATTCAGGCACATCGTCCTATTATGGGAAGACGTCTCTGGAAGATCTCTGGAGTCACACTCTTGAAGCTGAACTTGACGAGCGCTGCCTTTATCTATGCATAAGGCTTAAGCAGAGCTATGGGAATTTAATTATCAGCGTGCTTTCCTTAATATAAATAGCACAATGACGAGGAGGTCAATACGCTTTAAGCGTTTGTGCTAATTGACATGCATAACACACAAATGGTGCTTGAATGAGCCGTATTAAATATATCACAGTCAACACATCCTAAAGAAGCACTTTATACGATCTCAAAACATCACAAGGATTGAGCAATGAACGTGTCAGTTGACATTCAAGATGACTTAATAGAAGAGAATGTGTCGTTCAGTTCATTTAATGATGGGAACTATCATTGTCTCATGAGCTATTGTGAATGGCAGACTATAAAACAAGTAAAAACAATATAACAGTCAAATAGACTGTAGGGAGAGTGGCTCAGTTCTGTTAATTCAAGATGTTTTGTTGGAATTTCTTTTGAGCTCTTTAATACGGAAATTTGAGGTATAGTTCTTAACAAAGAATTGGCTATTTAATTTAATTGGCATTTTTATTTAATTTAACTCCTTAATTGTCATTGTGTAAATGTTTACTTCACCATTTTACAAATAAATCCTAATTTAATCATGACAAACTATATCGCTGGAAAGGTCTAAGACTCCTAAATAGATATTTTACCATTTTTCAGGTGTTACAAATTATTTAGGAAAAGTAATGGATAAATTTATGACAAGAGTGCACCTCAAAAATCTGCTTCATAACAGGAGTTCTGACTTTTGTCACAAAGATTTTCTTTGTTGCCTTTTTCCCTATCACGCTTTAAGAAAGAAATTATATACCACTTGAAACCTTAAAATCTCAAAATTCATCCTTTGAAAACCATTCTAAAATCAGACATTGCATTACCACGGAAAATGCACACCAAAATCATATTACAAAAAGTTTTCGTTCATGAATTATAAAACACAAGTTTGAATACTGCATTTTCACATCACACTCACCCAATTGTTTCACGTTTCATTTTTTATCAGATGTCTACAAAATAATCAGTTCACATAAGGACCTTCTTCTTTAGCATTAACTAATTTTTTCACAAGAACAGGCAACAACAAAGGAAACTAAGCCACAATGTGCATGTTTTCTATGCTAGTTTCAAATACTACGATTCTGATGACGTTATTAATTTTACTGCATTCAGATGTTGTTTCTCCATTCTCCTGTCCTCCTGACTACCAGGGAAAAAAGTGTTGTGCTTGTTTAAATGCTTGTTTAGAGCATATATATATATATATATAAGTAAAATATAATAAAATATATATATATAAATATAATAAATAAATAATATAATATAAGATAATATAATTTATATATAAATATATACATTTAATATATAAAATCTCTCTCTCTATATATATATATATATATATATATATATATATATATATTTTTTTTTTTTTTTATATATATAGATTTTATTCAAATGTTATGCTATGTCCTCTGTAGAGGACCCCAGGACTTAAAAAAATCCAGTTTTTTAATAAAATAAAAAGACTTGAATAGACATAAAAAGGCATAAACAGTGCCTTTTTTTGTTTTAATCACAAATCAATTTTTATTTTTTTATACCAAACTTTATATAAAGATGATTCTCAAATATGTTATGAAACACATGATAATGCGTTGATATAGCATTTTTCTTTATGCAAAATGCATGTAAAATGGCCATGAACAGGTTTTCACATTATAAACAATGTATCTATAAACTGTATCTATTCTGCATATGAATGTGTTTTTGGGGGCAACATATAATGAAAAAAAAAAATGTAATAATAGGAATAATAATTGGCAAGACTTTCATAATAATATCTAGTATTTCATAGCAATATTGAAATATAATTTCATTCCCTGTTCACTTGTTGTGTCTTCCAAAATGTGTAATAAACATGCTTTAAGTCCTGATGTCCTCTACAGTGCACATGAGTGAAATTGATGTTTCATAACAGAAAGTCATATTTTGATTTGAAACCCCATTATATTCTCCTGAAATGTTGTTTTATGACAAACAATTTGAAAATGTGTCAGATTTAAATGATCATTACAAAATATTAGCATATTTTCATGAGGGTGTTAAGTTTGATCACTAAATTAATGTCAACTATTTTTAAAGACCAAGGAGAGGAAGTGGTCATGGTGAAATGTCCAAACATTTGGTATCTTTGAAAAGCCCTAAACATGCTCTGTACAGGACATCCAGACTTAAAACTGTGACATGTAAGGTCTCAGAGAAATCGCTGAAAACTAATGTCCTCTACAGAGGACAAAACTCCATAGCTGGTAGTCAGGTGGCTATATGCCCATGGTATATTGCTAAAACTAAACTTTAACTAAGTTATTATTATATGGTAGCTCATGAGTCATGGATGTTAGCAAGCTGGCCATAACCAGGGTTTGAAAATTAGTGAAGTCTGAGGTCAAGAATTGTGCTATAATAACCCCTACAAATACAACTTATGATATACACTGTTTTTGATAGCGTTAATAACGTTTCTGACAGACAATAACATGATGTGTTTTTTTGCGTTTGCCTTACCGAATGTGATATCCTGTCAGCATTAACCTGTCCATGGGCTTTTTTGGTTAGTCAGTTTAAGCGTGGGCGATGCAGTGTTGCCAGATATTCTATGAAAACAAATAAAAACCGACAAATAAATAAAACATAAAGCGAAATTAGTTAAAATCTTGTGCAAATAATATAAAATAAATATACCGCTATCCCAAAACTTCAACTTCCCACTTTATTAACTTTCTAAACTGTCAAATTAAATGGGAAAGACAAATCCAAAGACGCTTACAATAACTAGATCTGGCAACACGGCTGCGCCTGCGCCCTCACTCACAACTCTCTCAAGCCTCCTTCACTTTGCTAGCGTCACAGCGATCATTCTTGGAAACTGGCCAAACTTTGTTATGTAGACCCTCATATGAGTTTTAAACTGCAAATGAGTCATTCAGACAACACATTTTATTTTTGAACACGAAAAATGTGACCTCAAATGAACTATCTTTGCATTTTGTTTTGGGGATAATTAGCTGTAAATTCGAGGCACAAGTAGTTTAGTCTTTTTATTTTAGTTTTAATATTTCTCGGCCCCACCTGATATTTTGATTTTTATTTGTTTGACAGGGAAAGCTGTGTGCAAACAGAAACGCACATATATACATATATTCATTTACAAAAAAAAAAAAAAAAAAAATATATATATATATATATATATATATATATATATACACACTGGAGATCAAAATTAGAGAACAATTTACAAACACTTGAACAATTCTGAAATAATGTCATCTTCACTGCTCAACAGGATTTTTTGTCCTGTCTATACCATGCTACCAGAACACCTTTTCCACAAAATAACTAAGGCATTTCAACAAAAAACATTATTTTGCAGAAAACACACTGATCAAAATTAGAGAACACTTTCAGATACCTCCCAGTTATTGGTGTTAATCTGGCACCTGGTGCTAATTTCCTTGATTATCTGTCAACCCCTATTTAACTGGCAGCCTAACTTCCAGTTTCACTGACTCTGCAAGATGGTGGGCCGTTCTAAAGTGACTGAAAGCCTCCGGCAGCAGGTTGTCCAGATGAAGGCCAAAGGGATGGCCCTATCAGCCATAGCAAGACAAGTTGGTCGTTCCAAATCTGTGATTTCAAGAATATTGAATCTTTACAAAATCACAAACTCATTCAAGTCCCCCAAGAAGGCTGGTCGTCCACGGAAGACAAATACAAGATAGGACAGGATACTGCGGAGGATCTCAATGGGCAATCGTTTCCACACTGCAGCTGGAATTGCTCACCAGTTCAGTGCTGATCTGTCTCGTCATACAGTGTCTCGATGTTTAAGAGCATTTGGACTGAAAGCCCACTCTGCAGTGACCAAACCTCTCATTAGCAGAAAGAATCAAAAGGCTAGACTGAGCTTTGCTGAGGAGCATGTTGTGTGGACAGAGGAGAACTGGTCCAAAGTTCACTTCAGTGAAGAAAGCAAGTTTAATTTATTTGGGTCCGATGGGAAACATTATGTTCGGCGACAAACTGGAGAAAGACTGAACCCAAAGTGTGTAAAGAAGTGTCATGGTTTGGGGCATGTTTTCTGCAGCAGGAGTTGGGCCTCTTATACAGCTACATGGCAGAGTGAATGCAAATGTTTATCAGAACCTTCTTCAACAACATATGGTTCCTTCCCTGCGTTTATCACCCAATCAGTCTGCAGTGTTCATGCAGGACAACGCTCCATGTCACACAGCAAAACGGGTAAAGCAGTTCCTTGAAACTGAAAACATTGAAATAATGACACGGCCTGCCCAGAGTCCTGATCTCAACCCAATAGAGAACCTCTGGAAAATCCTTGGCGACAAAGTTATGGCCAAGAAACCCACTAAAGTCACCAAACTGTGGAGGAGACTGGAAGAAGAGTGGACCAAAATCACACCAGAGCAGTGTGAGAGACTAGTGCTGTCCTGTGGCCGCAGATGTGCTGAAGTCATGCAGAGGCCTGTACACTTCCTACTAATTGCTGACTGTTGTAACCTTCAGAAAATTTTGTTGTAATCTTTTTCCATGCTACAGTCATTGTTGTTCTCTAATTTTGATCAGTGTGTTTTCTGCAAAATAATGGTTTTTGTTGAAATGCCTTAGTTATTTTGTGGAAAAGGTGTTCTGTAGCATGGTATAGACAGGACAAAAACTCCAACTGTTGAGCAGTGAAGATGACATTATTTCAGAATTGTTCAATTGTTTATAAATTGTTCTCTAATTTTGATCTCCTGTGTGTGTGTGTGTGTGTGTGTGTGTGTGTGTGTGTGTGTGTGTGTATGTATGTATATATATATAATCCCAAGAAAAAAGGTCACTTTCTCTGGAGAAAGAAAAAGGGCAAGTGCTCAAGCCCCCTTTGATGTCTATGTGTGCATGTGCGTGAATATAACCAATTATAATTAGATGGCGCTGGATGTGCTGTGGTGCATTGATTTAGCACCAGCATGCTTCATTATTTTTGACAGACTACACACATTTGCACTACTTCAGACAACAGCTAAGATGCTAACTATGACGCATTCAATGTACACAGGCTTAAATGGATTTGCTTGGTAGTGTCAGAGTTCATTGTAGGTGTGCTAAATTTATTTTGATACAGATATACATTATATTATATACATTATAGTATCAAACCAAAAAATAAAACCTTATGTAATGGGATATGGTTTTGGAGTTGGACACTACAAGTCCTAGCAGCCCCAGCGTTATATAAGAAAGTAGCATGGTTTGTTTGCTTTTTCGTTTTTAATTTTGGGGACATTGAGGTGGATTTGTGAAAAGAATGATAGAGCACTTCAAAAGAATGGCGGCAGATAAGCAGCTACGTTAAATACTGGCAGAGCTTCGTAGAGAATTGAACGTATGACGGAGTGTTGTGGCTGGATTATTGCCTGACTGATTGTTGCCTACTGTCCCAGTCGAAAATAGTGGATGTTAGAGGTATTGTGTTTAATATAAAGGGATGCATGGTTACTGTTTACTTTAGATTTAATATTTAAATCTGCACCTGCAGTATTCTCACATGCGATTATGTTAGTAGCCGGGACGCCGCCTTTATGTTTACAGACGTGACGTAATGATGCAGTGGCATGCTTGAATTTCCTGCAAAAACCTACCCGTACCACTCAATTTAAAAAACATTATTATAAGCTGACCGCTGAATCGGGCTAAAGTAAGGCGATAGTTTTGAACACTGGCTGGTTATGTACTTGCTCAGAAATTGATTTTGTATAATTTTTAACCAAAAAAGTCACAGACTGCAGCTTTAACTATGAACTCTCATAAATCAAAGTTGAGAATGTGATTTAAATGTTAGCTTCTGAATTTCAATTGAGTTAGTAAACATGAGGCAGACTTTGAATTATTCCTCTTCCTGTCATTTCAATTTGCTTTCAATTCCAGTTCCTGTCAAATCAAATTTACAACGATGAACTGACAGAGAGCAAATTCTGCAATTCTAATTTTGCTCAACCCTGACATTAAAAAAAAAAAAAAAGTAGGTCCAGACTGACTCCAGGCCATTCTCAAGGTGTCCACTTCTAACTCTGTCAAAGTAAATGGTCCACATTTGAGTCAACAGAAGCTACCAAGTTTCCGATAGCAAGCATTGATTAATAACTGTTCCAGTAAGTGTAAAAATGCATGTAAAAATGCTAATTATTTTATGTAACTTCTCACGATGGAGAACACCACCTATAAAACTTGGTGCACCCCACAATTTGTGTTATATAGTTTAGATGTTAAAATTAAATATTTTGTTCAAGAAAAGCAGTCAAATTCTATCCCATGAATGGAAAAGGACCAAGAAGAATTATGTAATCATTTGATAACAATTCTGACTTTTGTCTCATTACCATAATCACACTTCTTTGACAAACATGCAAGATAAAAGAGTGTAGTTTATGACTTGTGCTCATGCTTCTGAGTGAACTTTATTGATTGTAACGTTTTGTCTTCTGTTATGTTTTTTGGTCAACTTTCTTGAAGTCTCAATCATCGTCTGGTTCTGTTTATTTTAAACGTCTCTTTTGAAATGCTACTCTTTTGGTTTATAAAAAATTCTCATTACAAACTTGGGAAGACGTTTGAAGCATGTTTGAATTTTAAATAAGCGGCTCAAACTTCACGTAAAGCGCCATTTCATGTGAACAAGACACTGAAAACACTGTAATCATGAGTGCCTTGTGAAAAGATTACACATCATGTTCTCAGGCGTTGATAGAATTAATATTAAAAAGTTACTAGTCAACTGGTAAGAAACACTGTTTTATAGATTGTCAAAGCCCATTTTTACTCGCATTTGAACCTTAGAGAGGTTGATTAATTTTTAGACCTTGTATCTATCACTACAGTTATATTTCAAGTACTTTATTGCAGAGATTAGAAAACAAATGACTGATGGAGCCTTGGTCTACATGATTGTAAAATATTACCAGCCATTTACAACAGTTGGCTTTGAAAATGTGATGTCTGGTAACAGATGTTGCTGCCAACATGGAAGTGTGTGCCAGCAGCCTGAAGCTCCAACACACAAACTGCATATCACATGCATAAAACTTGGTAGTTTAAAATGCCATAGAACAAACGCCAACACTGGAGGATATTAGAGTAAAGGCATCAAAGATCTGGGCTTATTTCTAGCACAAAAGTTTATGTTTACATACTATATATTTTTGTACTGTGTATATTAATTATGTACATATAAATGCACACACATGCATGTATATATTAAGGATAATATTTTAGATTTCTATCTAAAATATTTATATTTATTTATATCTAAATTGTATACAGGTATACATATATACAACAATATTTTGTTTTAATATATACATGTATTTGTGTGTATTTATATGTACATAATAAATATACAGAATAAACACACATATAGTATATAAACATAAACTTTTATTTTGGATGCGATTAATCACAATTAATCGCTTGACAGCCCTAGTGCTATTAGTATACTTCTTTTAAACTTTAAATAGGAAAGTATACTTTTAGTATATGTACTTCTCAGACACGTTTTATATACTTCTCTGAAATACACTTAAAATTACAGTTAAGTATACTTGACTTAAACTAGTCTAAGTATATTTGAGCTATACTTGTGCTCTGACAATCTGAGTTTTCACTGTTATACACGTGGGGCGCTATCTTCTGTACAGAATTTCCAAAACACAAGTGAAGAAGAAACCGAAGCAACAGATGCTTCCACATGTAATCTAACACAATGGTCAGACATAAAACAGCATCATAGATATGTAAAACTGTGTAATGTTATGGAATAAAATGTCAACCCATGGAGTAATAATGATTGTCAAGCATCTATGTTTTGGTTATCATGAATATATATATATATATATATATATATATATATATATATATATATATACAGGGGTTGGACAATGAAACTGAAACACTTGGTTTTAGACCACAATTAGTAAGGTGTTGGGCCTCCTTTTGTGGCCAATACAGCATCATTTGGTTTTGGGATTGACAAATACATGTCATGCACAGTAGCCAGAGGGATTTCGAGCCATTCCTTTTATAGAACAGTGCCCAGGTCACTATGTGATTCTGGTGTAAGAAAATGTTTCATGACTCGCTCCTCCAAAACATCCCAAAGTGCCTCAATAATATTCAGATCTGGTGACTGTGCAGGCCATGGGAGTTCAACTTTACTTTCATGTTCTTCAAACCTCTCTGTCACCAGTCTTGCTGTGTGTATTAGTGCATTATCATCCTTATACATGGCACCACCTTTAGGGTACAATGTCTGAACCATTGGGTGCACATAGTCAACCTTCACACTTTGCTCTTACTGGTGGAATGTGCAATAAGTGAAGATTGGCCACCAGGCTGCGCAAATACAGCCATGAAACCTCCAACACTATATTGGCCAGTGTTTCAGTTTCATTGTCCAACCCCTGTATATATATATATATATATGTAAAAAAAATTTTTTTTCCAAAATGTTTATTTTTTTTTATTATTTATGAAACTTATGAAATGTATGAAAGTGTTCCTAAAAAAAGAATGCATGAAGCTAGAATAAAATGTTTACATGCAGATACCCTGTTCTTTCTTTTGATGTTTTGTATGTTCAGATATTCATATAACTAAATATATACAATACCTACAGTATCTCACATAATACTGTACACCCCTCACATTTTTTGTAAATATTTTATTATATCTTTACATGTGACAACACTGAAGAAATGACACTTTGCTACAATGTAAAGTAGTGAGTGTACAGCTTGTATGACAGTGTAAATTTGCTGTCCCCTCAAAATAACTCAACACGCAGCCATGTCAATGTCTAAACCGCTGACCACAAAAGTGAGTACACCCCTAAGTGAAAATGTCCAAATTGGGCCCAATTAGCCATTTTCTCTCCCCGGTGTCATGTGACTTGTTAGTGTTACTTGTTACTTGTTAGTGATCTGAAAAAAAGAATTGCTGCTGTACATAAAGATGGCGTAGGCTATAAGAATATTGCCAAGACCCTGAAACTGAGCTGCAGCACAGTGGCCAAGACCATACAGCGGTTTAACAGGACAGGTTCCACTCAGAACAGGCCTCGCCATGGTCAGCCAAGGAAGTTGAGTGCACATGCTCCGCGTCATATCCAGAGGTTGTCTTTGGGAAATAGACGTATGAGTGCTGCCAGCATTGCTGCAGAGGTTGAAGGAGTGGGGAGTCAGCCTGTCAGTGCTCAGACCATACTCTGCACACTGCATCAAATTAGTCTGCATGGCTGTTGTCTCAGAAAGAAGCCTCTTCTAAAGATGATGCACAAAAAAAAAAAACAGTTTGCTGAAGACAAGCAGACTAAGGACATGGATATGAGGGGACAGCAAATTTATACTGTTATACAAGCTGTACAGTATCAGTATACCTATAAGTTCATTTTTAGAATACTTGCAGTATGGACTTAAAACATAGATGTAAACTAGTTGTGTACTAAAAGTTTACTACTGTTATACTTGAAGTATACTTAAAAGTACTTTTATATACTAAAAAATGGGCTAATTTTGTCCCAAGGAGTATTGGAATAGTACACTTTAAAGTATACTACTAGTACTCTGATATTTGTATACTTACTACATAAAGTATACTTAAAAATATACTTGAACTTTACAAAAGTATACAACCCTCACAACTTTGACTTCAGAAGATTACCACACAGTAAATAATTTCTTACTACTGTACTGTGGCAGTTCAATGAAAGTTCCATAGAATTGTCAGTGGAGAGTGTCAGAGTCATTCGTCTTACATGAATGCTGAGCTATGCAATCACCTCAAAGAGCTGACAGGTTGATGATGAGAAGGCTTTGAAATGTGCAACAACCTCTTGAGGCTTCTTTCAGAGAGGATGTCTACATATAAGACTACGACCCTGACAACACTGCTTGATCCACATCTGTAGCCAGTCAAATGCACAGACTGAAAGTGCTGCATTCATAAGAGCTGAGGCAGTCTGAAAACAAACAGCTCGTCCAAATCCTCTCAAATCCCCTCATCAAACCAAAGTCAGCAGGAGCGATAGGCAGCCATGTAATACACTCGGGTACTGTTTGTGTTAGCAATGTCCTGAGCTGACCTCAAACACTGGAATCAGGGCCGATTAAGGCATTTTTAACTAAATGGTATCAGCTTTATGAAGCCTGATCCTTTATGTCAAGCCAGCAGTCACGCAGGTGTCAAAAGCAGAGTGCAATTTGACAGGAATATGTGGCTGAAATGTCTGCTGTGTGAAAATATTTTAAATTGGAATATGAAAGAAGTCTAACAGTGACATGTAAAAAACTTGATTGGGACATCCCATGTATTACACATGGACCATGCATGTATTGCAGAGAAAGTCAATAAAATTTTTATTTCTATTATTCTATCCATTTTTTGATAAATGTCTGTGGGATCTACTGCATGTTGTAGAAACCAGAAAAGTTGAAAAAAAAAATGTGACTGCAAAATTTTAGCTGAGGTTCAAAGGTACCTCAGTGACCCAAATATTTCAAACACAGGAGATCCTCTGCCTTTCTAGGCTATTCAAAAGGCTGTCTATCCATGCCTATCTTCATCATCTTTTCCTGAATTTTAATACACTTCTGCCTCCACAGTCCAGTATGAGAATATTCTGAAAGGCAGGGGAAGTAAAGAGAAAAGAAATAGACTCAGCCCCCACACAAGTCCTATAACTTAATGAAAAATTAAAAATAAGAATGACTCGTGACAATTAAAAATGTGGTTACAGTTAATGTTGAAGGCCCCTTCTTGTGCATGTATTAGATTGTTAGAACAGGATTAGAGTTGGCAGAATAAGTTGACACATTGTTGCTTATTGTCAACAAAATGTCAAAAGGGACTAACAAAATAAAGCTTTACTATTAATTTTGATCATATATGTGACCCTGGACCACAAAACCAGTCTTAGCATAGGTACATTTGTAGCAATAACCAAAAATACATTGTATGGGTCAAAATGATAAATTTTTCTTTTATGCTAATAAATGCTGGATATTAAGTAACAATTATGTTCCATGGAGATATTTTGTATATTTCCTACCATAAATATATCATAACTTAATTTGGACAACTTTAAAGGCAACTTTATCATATTGTCCTACAAATATTGTCCTATCCTAACAAACATTTTCAAATTGTAGGCTAGTCAATATTAGTGGTATCTGACATAAAGGATCCGCGAATAAAACTGTGACCACAAACACCATTAACTTAAGTGAAGGGCAATAATCATGTAAACAAATAAACTTTTCATTTCAATGAATGTTTCAATATGTGTTGACACAAATTACCTTATTTGAATGTTTTATTGATACAACATGACACTGAGCTGTTCAAAAAGAGAAGCATAGTGACATTATGGTTTGACGGTGTCAGGAACCTATTAATCTGCTTTTTGAACCAGTTCAATGAGCCAAACTGTCTGAAAAGAACCTGGTTTGCAGAAATGAATCAGACTTTGCATCACTAATGTGTTAATCAATGATTAAAGCTATGGTAGGCAATTGACCCTTTGCAAAAACTCATCCCACTTCATTACTACTACCATAGCGCTCTCACCCGACACATCATGTTCTCACACAGTTAAATATACTTTTGGTATAAAACAAAGTTTCAGCTTTTAAATGTCGATTGTTCCTAGAAACATTTTTGGTTTACCAGTTGAGAATCTGTTCACCTCCTGATATCAATAACTAAAAATGGTCTGTTTCTATGGGCTGCTAAACATAAGAAGTCTGCCATATTGGAATGGTCAAAGCCGGTTTGTGAACACTCAAGAGCAATTATGTCTGCAACACTAGTTATACACATGTATGAATATCTCTACCTGCAATAGACTTCTGCAGATGATTTCGCTAAACTAACACAATTCAACAAGAATTAGCCATTAGCTAAAACTACATTTAAAATAGTACAAATACTATAGTTAAAATTTTTTACAAGAATTTTGATGGAATGTCTGGAATTCAATCGAAAGGACAAACTTGCGGAGTTTCTTCTCCACAGGTAAGCTAAACTTAAAGATAAAAGTATTTCTAATATGTTGGATATTTTATTGAAAATAGCCTAATTTTTCCTGTTGAGACATTTCTTCAATCACATCTTTAAAAAGCTATTTGTTGAGTCAACCTTAAAATAATTTGTTACCTGGCTGCCTTAAAATTTTAAGTTCAGTCAACTTGGGAAAAAGTTTAGTCAACTTAAAATGTTATGTTTTACTAAATGACAACTTAGATATTTGAATTGATTCAACTTAAAAGTAACAAGCAGCTGTTAAGTTTAACAAACATTTTTTTTAGTTTAGTCAACTCGAATACCTAAGTTGTCACTTAGTACAACTTAACATTTCAACTTGAATAAACTTATTTGAGTTAACTGAACTTAAAATTTTAAGGCAGCAGGGTAACAAATTATTTTAGTTTGGCTCAAATGGTGTTTTTGTTTTTTACAGTGTAAGAGCTGTGTTTGTCATGTTTGAGTTGGTGAGTGACATGCAAAAGTTGCATTTGCAAAGTTGTTTGAAAACATGCTTTTTTTATTGTGTTGGATATCACTAGTGTGCACTGTATTGAAAAGCTTTGAATAATAAACTATTTCACCATATGGTATAAGGAACAACACTAGTGAGCATAACTTCCAAAAGTTTAATAACAAGTAGTGACAGGTTTTTAGAGGTAGCGTATGTTCACTTTATCTTGCTTTCAGTGGACAGTTGTTACAAAGTCCTAGAGACCGGGGAAAGAAACACAAGGACTTTTTTAATGCATATAATCTAATTAGTTGACCAAGTAACACCTGAAGGAATTTACAGCAGGAAACAGGAACATAAGGGGCAGGAAACAGTGAACAAGACTGAGGCTATGAACAAGAATGAACTTCAAAATAAAAGGCATGTTATAATTAAGGGCATGAACTAAAAACATCAAACGTAAAAACTAAGCACACGTGACAGTCATTGGTTTCAGGGAACAAAAGTGAGAGAACATGCTTTTACACACAGCTGCAGGGCTCTAAAAAATGCTCTCTGATCACTTGTAGATTTGCAAGTGTTTGATCCCCTAAATTATGCGACACTGGTGTAACTCTCCATCTTTGCAGCTCAGCTCGGGCTTCTTCTGCTCTTTGAGAACATGAAACTGCACGCTGACTTCTCAAGGGTTTTTCATTTGAACTTGGTGTAAAAAATACCAGGAGGAACTTTATTGCATGCCCTGAAACAAATGTAGTGGAATGACAGCTTCTCTGATCATCAAAACCATTCTCCATATATGACAGTTGTGTGAGCTAAGTAATCTAGCACTAGACAAAAATAATTTTCTCTTCAGCAATGCTCCGAGACATCACACACCCTGCTTAGTGATATTCTTTGAGAAGGAGCCCATAAGGATTTCAATTACGTAACTAAGGACTTATGCAAGTTCATTAGGCTATGCTAAAGAACACGTTATGCCAGTGTCTGATTTTTAAGGGCTTATAAATCAGTCTAAAATTAGCGTAGCCTAGTTACACTAACTCCACTCACCATTGTCCAGTGGGGCCAGACAAAATTACAAAAAGTAACCTGTTTAGTAACAGAAATAGTATTGTTGAGAGTACGGTGGATATAGCTGTTTAAAAATACCCCAGGGTGGATAAGATGATGACCTCCAAAGGTTCGTTCTAATATATAAATCTAAAATATAAATGATCATTTTAATCAACATTCTATCTTAAATGTTACCCCGATTAACCCACCAAAATATATCATCACAGGGGACAAGTTAATAGTTTTACAGAACTTGACATTAGTGTTAGAAAACTGATCATTATCGATGATTTAAGCCTGAACATAGATGTTTAGAAACACTTAAGAGAACAAAGGGGCGTTGTAGGCTTAACTATTCAATGACAGCTCTGCACAGTTCAAAAACTGGGTATTTTTATTCCTAATAAGAATATTTATTGCTGTCAGCCATTTTAACACTGTAAATACACAGTTTGAAACAGCTAAATAAAACAGTTAAATAAAAAACTTACATAATGATTAAATCAAAATGTGTTATACCTAAAAGTTAAAAATAATTTGCACTGCAAATGTGTGTGTGTGTGTGTGTAATAAAAAATATACATTTTACTTAAAGATTAAATTAAATTGTATTGTGTTTTAACATTAATTTATATTTAATTTAGTGATTCCGCTGTGTACCACTAGAGGGTGCCTGAGTACCACTTTGAGAACCACTGGTATAGTATTTTAAACATATCTAGGGATGACAGGTCTGCTTAACAAAAGCAACCCAATATTCAAAACTAGTGTTTTGTGTTTTTAACACTAAATGTATCAAATTTAATTTCAAATGTATAAATTTTCTTTCTTGGTATCCACCTTATTTTTACCTTAAGAGCAGGTGCTGCCATTTGTAAATGACAAAATGTCTGGCTTCTGGTGTCATGTGCTTCCAACTATTTTTAGCTGTACAAAACAGCTTGTTTTGCTACTTGATATTGCAAACTGGTGTGTCTTACCATATTATTAAATACACTGGTTTATAGTGCAAACAGTTTTACTGTTTACTGCACTTTGTTATAGAGGGTTTGCACTTTGCGTTACGGATGCGCAGCCATATTGTCGATACTCTGATGTAAATCCAGCATGGATTGCACGGTAAATGTACTACTCAATGCATTGTTCTGCTAATTTATGATGTGTAAGCCACAGAAAATCAATAATTAAATCTTATAGAGAAGGACTTAGTAAGCAGGAAAGGGAGCAATATTTTGACAATATTTATTGACTGAAGTTAATAGGTGGTAAAGATACGTACAAGCAGTATTAGGTAAGATACTAGCCTAATATTTCACCTACCTGATCAGAAATGATAAGAACAAACACAAACGTTGTTTCAGTTTGGCCAACCACACCTTTTGTTCCTCAGACAGTCTTTTGCACTCTTCTCCTTGATTTGTCTGTAGTACTCCAAATGTTTTTCCCGGCCCGACCGATTAGTACAGCTCAAAACATGACAATAATTGACCATTTTCAGCAGCAATATCAGCAAAAATATGCAAAAAAATCTGCAAAATATGCAAGTTTTGTTCAGTTCTGTCAATATGGCTGATTGATAACGTGCCGTGAAAACTGTATTTCTGCATTGAAAAATAAGGTGGATAAGCTAAACTGATATCATAATGTCAAATGATTTGTACCAGACAAAATGAGTGACAAAATAATTCTCCCCTGTAAGCACTTTATCTGTGCCACAGGCACAATATACAGTGGATACGGAAAGTATTCACTGCGTTTCACATTTTCCACATTTTGTTAAGTTACAGCCTTATTCCAAAATCGATTAAATTAATTATTTTCCTCAAAATTCTACAAACAATACCCCATAATGACAATGTGAATGAAGTTTGTTTGAAATCTTTGCAAATTTATTACAAAAAAAAAAATTAAAAAAGAACAAAAATTTTCACAGCCTTTGCTCAATACTTGTTGAAGCACCTTTGGCACCAGTTACAGCCTCAGATCTTTTTGGGTATGATGCGACAAGCTTTGATCATCATCATTTGTCAATTATCTGCCATTCTTCTCCTCATCTCTTCACCTCTTAAGCTCTGTCAGGTTGGATGGGGGCAGACGCACATTTTCAGGTTTCTCCAAAAATGTTTGATTGGGTTCAATCCCAGGCTGTGGCTGGGCTGCTCAAGGACATTCATAGAGTTGTCTGTAAGACACGCTTGCTGTGTGCTTAGGGTCATTGTCCTGTTGAAGGTGAACCTTCTGCCCAGTCTGAGGTTCTGAATGCTCAGAACTGGGTTTTCATTTAGGCCATCTCAATATTTTGGTGCATTGAGCTTTTCTTCTACTCTGACGAGTCTCTCAGTCCCTGCCGCTGAAAAACTGCCCCACAGCATGAGGCTGCTACCAGCACCATTTACTTTTGGGATGGTACTCTGCAGGTGAGGAGCAGAGCTGGTTTCCTTCAAACATGATGCTTGGAATTGAGGTTCATCAGACCACATAATCTTCTTTCTGAGAGTCTGAGGGTCCTTTAGGTGCTTTTTTTACAAGTGTGTTTTCATGTGTCTTCACTGAGGAGAGGATTGAGTTTGCCCACACCGCCATAAAGTCCAGATCGGTTGAGTGTTGCAGTAATGTTTGCAAACATCTTTCATTAAGGGTAACAGAGACTACATGCTTTTGTGAACCTTAAATGTTTCAGAAATTTTTCTGTACCCTTTCCCAGATCTGTGCCTCGACACAATCCTGTCTCGGCGGTCTACAGACAATTCCTAGAACTTCTTGGCTTGGTTTGTGCTCTGACATGCACTATTAACTCTGGGACCTTATATAGACAGGTGTGTGCCTTTCCAAAACATGTCCAATCAACTGAATTTACCACAGTTTAACTTTAATCAAGTTGTAGAAACATCTCAAGGATGATCAGTGGAAACAGGACCTGAGGTCAATTTTGAGTGTCATGGCTATTGCATACATATCATTGACGTTATTGTACACAGGGTGCGATTTGCCGGGGGGATGGTGGGGATTTCCCCCCCTCTGGTCTATGCATCCCTGCCTCTACTGAATTATTATTATTATCCCCGGTGGGGATAAAAACATCCCGCGAACCCGCTCCTAAGTTCGGTTCTGAATCAAATGATTCGCGATACGCGCTTTAAAGTCCGGTTCTGAATCACATGATTCGCGAAACGCGCTTTAAAGTCCGGTTCTGAATCAAATGATTCGCGATACGCGCTTTAAAGTCCTTTTCTGAATCACATGATTCGCGAAACGCGCTTTAAAGTCCGGTTCTGAATCAAATGATTCGCGATACGCGCTTTAAAGTCCGGTTTTGAATCACATGATTCGCGAAACGTGCTTTAAAGTCCGGTTCTGAATCAAATGATTCGCCATATGCGCTTTAAAGTCCGGTTCTGAATCAAATGATTCTCGATACGCACTTTAAAGTCCGGCTCTGAACCAAATGATTCGCCATACGCGCTTTGATATCCCGTTCTGAATCAAATGATTCGCGATCTGATTGGAGCGCTTCGAAACAGTGAATCATTTTGCGACGCAGTGGTTGATCTTTGCTCGCTTATATAATTTATTCGTTGTTTGAAATGAAATCGTTACAATTAATAGGACTAACTAATGTTTTTTATGAAATTGTGATCACATTTGATGACATGACACTCATTATCTGGTACTTGTCTAAAAAGATGTATATAATGTGCAATGTTAACAGATTACACTAATATTAGTTTTCAAAAGCATCCCCCCCTCTGCTTTTTTCACAAATCGCACCCTGATTGTACATATATTTATATTTCTATAGGCTAATAGAGATTTTTGGTTATTAATCCTTTTTCAACTACTTTGAACACTGTGTTATCAAATGTACTCATGCTGACATTTGATTTAAATTAATCACAAAACATTTTACAACCTTTGTTTTTTTTTAAATAATGCTTTATTAACAACAGATAGCATGTACAATGCTGTATCTCACTGTATAACAGAACACATTTCACATGCCTCAACATGAAGGAACAAGGAACAAGAAAAAACAAAACAAAAAATATAACTAAATGAGAGAGGGTACATAAACATCAGTTTACAGACAAATATATATTATTACATATATTACAATGCAACGTTAAAACAGACACTATACTTTGCATGTAAGCACCATAACATAATTTTATTTTATGTGAAAATGTTTGAGGAGCATATATTAATCGTTTTAACTGCTTTACTATTTTTCGATTTTGACATCACATCTATAACCATTAATGAGGTTTGCCTTTTGTTAACTTGCATCTATGAATGTGAAATTTACATAAAAATAAAATAAAATTTATAATAAAACCAACATCCTTTAAAGAGCCTTCTTTGATATAATAACCCAAAATCACGTTTATAAGATAAGGAAAATGTTTTTAAAAGATTATCAGCAATGAAAACCTTCACATTATTCCAAAAATGCTGGGTATATATTGACAGGACCAAAACGAATGAGAAATTGTTTCAGTGAAGCATTCACAAAAAAATGTTACATTTTTGTAGAAATCCTTAACTTACGACCTTAACAAGCAAGTCTTTAGAAAGAAATATTTTTAGAGCGACCGCTTTGATCCTCGACATTTCATTATGACATCACCATCATCCTGTCAATGGACGCGCGCACAAAACAATCCCCAGGATTGCTTGAATCGCGCGGTCACACGCGCTCAAGGAGCATTTGTCATCAGTGAAGAAGGGACGAAACAAGTTGACAGGGAGGCAGACTCATCGCTTCTTGTTCCCACTGAAGCCCTGACTTGCTTTTAATCATGGATGCGTCGCTCTTTCAGTTCTTCATAGAGGAATTCGGCGACACCAACTGTACTCTTTTGGATGCTTTTCAGGACACTTTTTATGAGAATTCGTCTTTCGCGTCGATGAGTGTCGACGGTGGGGATTACATTCTTTGTTAGCGCGTTTGTTTTATTCAGCGCTTATAATGCACATTAATCAACACCGGTTGTATTTTCCTCTAAGGTCTTTATTGTAACGCCACCACGGATGAAATCGGAACTTGCTGGCCAAGAAGCAACTCTGGACGAATAATTGAGCGACCGTGTCCGGAGTACATTAACGGCGTCAAATACAACACCACTAGTAAGTGGCTCCTATTCGCTTTCTATTCATTCAAAACGTCCTAGGATAAGGTTAGTGCGACCCTTTGGATTTGTGTGCAGAACTATTAGCCTATTTATCTGTGGGTCAGTCCTTCAGTCAGACTTAAAAGATAAAAAAGGCGCTCCGCAAAGTGAGAGATAGTAGCAAGATAGATGCTTAGATATAAATAGATATTTCTGTTTTTAGAACATTTCAAGGCTTATAAGATTTCAAGGACGTGTCTCGCTTTTGATATTTTTCTCTCAAAAGCTATTTATACAATTGTTCGTGATATAAGCGTGATGATGTTAATACTTTATGCGATTGTTTGCTCACCAATTGTGCTGCTGCAGACAATGTTATCTGCCCTGCCACATGTTCTTTGCCTTAATGTGTGAAATGAGGCAGGACAGTGAAGTTCACTTAACACACACACACACACACACACACACACACACACACACACACTGCATCCATGCTGACACTCAGTCTCAGTGCTGCAAGGATAACTTATTTTATCTGAAGAAATATGCCTGACAATAACATGACATGTTAGTTACTGAGTTGGATGGAAAAGTTGTCTGCTGTTTGTTTTTTCTGAGAGATTTTCTATAAATATGCTGATATTTGGAGTTGTTGCGTAATATTTGTTATCTGAAATCACAAAACATGGAAGTCACTGCTTATCATTTGAAAAGGTGAACACTTTCATTCATTAAATTCAACTGCTGCTGTGGTAGACAATAACTAATAGAATATAGAATGTCCTAAATATTTCAAACTGACATAAATGCTATAATTTGTAGTCAGTAGTCCCAATAATCAGGAATACACACCTCTGAAAATCAATTATTGGAGTCAAATATCACCCACCAATAAAAAAAGAATACCTTCTGATATTTTTGTGCATATATATGATTATGTAATTGTCATGCATAATTATGTAATCGTGACCTTATGATGTTCAGATCATGAAACATTATGCTGTAGTTCAAAAGACGTGCAGCAGACATACAGTAGTCTGATCTCTATGATTTTAGACCTCATACATTTTCCAGCTTCAGTTGGTGTTATCATTGCATATTACTATGACTGATGATAATATCACTGCATGCATATAAATGTGGATTTTCCAAATGTCTCTTATCGTCTGTAGTAGCTGGCATTTATGATCACAAATCAGTACTTAGCGGTTTCCTCCTGTGAGCTCGCGCAGCATGTGACTTTGTTCAGTGTATTGATGTGACTTTCACACTGGAGGATAATAAAGGGCTCCCAGGCAAACCTAAGCCTTTCGCTGTTGAGCTCTGAATGTCTATTTTAAATAGTAAAATATATCTCTTGGCTCATGGTGACCAGATGATGCCTCCTTTCTGTGGTTTATAATTAGGTTTATTATGCGTTTCATTTACAAAGGTCAGCACTGTTTGTTTGCCGTGCTTAATGTTGCAGACGTTTATTTAAAAGGAATGTTGCTCATGTCTAGCAGTCGTGGCAGCAGTAATTCATCAAATGATGATCAGATGATGGAGAAGAGCATTATAACCAGCAGATAATGTGTTCGTAGTGTTTCCTGATTTACATTATTGCTTTAGTGTACTGGGTGCTAAACTAAACAATGCTATCGCAGTGAGTACAATGCATGACAAATACATTCCCAGCTGAATGCGTTACCTAATTACGGTCACATTATTGAATTTGGTGAACCTAGAAGTTGTTTATCAATGAAATCGTATATGCTTCTTCAGACTTAATTTAAATTGATGAGACAAACCCGACTTGAAGGATTATTTATAGCTTGCATCAAAGTTATGCGTAATAGCATGGTGCCACTGAACCTTGCGCTGTGCCCAAGGCACTTCGCCTAGCACTCGTGTCTAAACCCTCCCGTTGGCAAGATCCATCTAGCTGTCTGGTACTGTCTCTCAGAGTAATCCATTTGATCCTGAACACTGTAGCTTAAGGCTCAGATACTCAGTGCTGGTTTCTTCCTCTGCCTTACTTTCAGTCAACACTTTATAATGAAGTTCACTTAAAAGTCATTAAAAATTGTTTTGTTGTTGATGAACTAAACAGTTACTAAACTTTAATATAAATCTGTAAATAATTAGTAGGTGATATGTCACAAATGTGTTATAGGTAATCTAAAATGCTTAAGTCATCAAATGATCATAAATCATCATAAACAAATCACTAGTACTTGTACTGTAAATTAGACCATTAAAATGACAAATAATTTTTTTTAAAATAAATAGTAGATTAAGCTTGTTCCTGTAGAGCATGGCACTAGCAACATCAGTCTCATGAATAAAATATATATTGTATGCTGGCAAATGTCAAATCAAATTAAAGCATTTATTATTTTTTTCATCAGAATGTTCAGTTTAAAATACAGAAGTAATATTTAAAAAAGATCCAGATTTTTTTTTTACATTGTTTGAAGGAGATCCCATAATAATTTAATATGGCTTTACATTTACATTTTATTTTATGATATGATTAATATAATTAAATATATATATATATATATATATATTTAATCTACAATAGTTTCCTTACATATGAGTGCAAATATGATAGTCAGGTTCCACACCCAAAATAAAGGATATTAAACTGTTAGATATCTGAATCTAACCATGTCATGTTAGCTGTTTGTTATCACATCCATAATTGTGTCTTTATAATTACAAAACGGATTTACATTAATTACCTTGAAAAAACTAAAAATCATTAACAAGACCTTTGTGTCAAAACATACATCCATAACATTCATAAATCCATAACATTCAAAAAAACGAAATATTAGATCAAATTAGCACACAATCATTGCATTGCTGCTCACATTTGCATCAAGAGTCAGCCAAGTTTCTACATGCATAATGAAATGCAGAAAGTGTTGTGGTGAGTTTTTGTCCCATGTGGAGGTTTAGAGGATAATAAAATAAAGTGCTTTTTAACCAAGTGCCCCTTTAACCTTGTTTTACCCTGAATGTGTCTTTGTAGTGTATATACTGAATACGATGCAAGTCAGATATCTTAAAGTCCCCATGAAATCAAAATTAATTTTTTGGGGCTTTTGGTATGAATATGCTAGCCTTAAAGTTACCTATTAGCTAGTGTGCTCCAAAACAACAACAAAATTCACGTTTACAAGATATGAGCATTCAAAACTTACAGTCTCATCACTTCCGCCAATATGAATCAACGATTTTGATGACATCATGCTGCACTTCAGCTTTTTATCAAACCTTCTGTCCAATCAAACAGAGTTAAACTGAGTTAACAGAGAACTGTTAGTTCTGTATGATGAATGGCATGTTGTGAGTAAGGTAGGCGATAGAAAACGATTCAGACATTGTAAATATGCTTTCCGTCGGGGGAAATGAGGTCTGGTTTCGCGTTGTGTCACACAAACCGCGGCAGCACGCAGTCTGCTTTGGACTTTGGCTCCGGTCCAGAGACTCGATAGCACGGAGCAGATCATATGCGCGAGTCGCGTGGCGCGTGGACGGGGGTACACGATATGGCCTGCCTTGTTTTCTTGTTTCAGTTGAAATTACGTCACCACATAGAATAAAGCTGCGTGTTTCAAGGCACTTCAGTGGACCTTTAAGTACTGTATTCCTATTTTGTTTGTCTCGGTGTTCTATTAAAAGAACCAATCTATTAGGGAACTGATTCAAGTATCTGGTTCGAATCAGATGGATGAATTGCTCATAGGATGGAATAGGACGGAAGATCTGCTTTTGAACTGCCAACACATTCTCACTCCCAACTTGCCATATTTTGATACTTGGTAAGGACACATTTTGGATGCACAGAGTACCCCTTTAGCATCACTTACAGGATGCTCCATTGCTTTCAGATGTTTGCATTATGCATCAAATTTAATGGTTTGCATACATTTCTAAAAATATTAATTATTTTATATACATTTATACTTTCATATATTCTGGAGCACCTAACCCCAAAGTTACCCCCCAAAAATTTGACACCAAAAAGTCCTGACCAAGCGTTAGTATGTGACGAGTTAGGAGTGAGAATGTGTTGGAATTACAACTTCATTATTTTAATTTGTTTCCTAATACTAAAGTTTCATTTAAATATGTCTCACATTCGCCATGTGCATCGAGCACTCTTTCAGCACTGTTAAACACACACACACACACACACACACACACACACACACACGCACACACATAACATGTTGTGTTTCCATGTTTTATGGGGACATTCCATAGGTGTAATGGTTTTTATACTGTAAAAACCGTGCATACTTTTATTTTCTCAAAAACACTCATTCTGTATGATTTATAAGCCTGTTTCCTCATGGGGACCTCACAAATGTCCCCACAAGGTCAAAATTTACTAGTTTTACTATCCTTGTGGGGACATTTGGTCCCCACAACGTGATAAATACCAGGTGCACAAACACAAACACACACACACACACACACACACACACACACACACACACACACGTTTCAAATTGATTGGTTTCAGAACCCATTTTGTATATTTTACCTTTTTGTTCATCTGTTAAACAAATAGCTATTGAACTAAAAGGTTTGGGCACCGTTGTAATCAAATGTACACTGACACCTAGCTCTAATGATATTTATTATTAAATTAAATGGATCGTACATAGTTGGCCACTTACAGTCTCATATAATTTAGTTGACTGACTTTGGAAAGCTGTTCTGTTGTGGCTTAACTACTGTAAACCTCAGGTTGGTAAGGTAAAATTAACAGCAGCTATTTGGATATAAATACAAACACTTGAACTGAATGAATTATGACACTCTTGTCTATTGTAGAGCTGAAATTGAATTCGGTTTATCATTTATAAACACTGCAGTTTTGACACTGGTAATGCTTTGAAACATTCTGCATTGTATAAAGCTCTACATAAAAATCTTACTTGAATGTGACTAACTTTCTCAACATACTCTATATTTATCACTACTTGGTGTGTGAACATGCAGTTAATCACACTTTGTTTTATGGATCTGCACCTTTAGAAACCAGATTAAAATAGACCACTAAGATGTCAGTTTCTCTTAAAAAAAAAGCAGTTTGCTTTTTCAGTACCAACTTGAGCACTATGTAATTCATAAGTAGCCTAGCCTAGCCTATAAGCCATATAATTCAAGCGATTAATGCAATAACCAACAGAATCCAAGTTATAGCAACAACAGAGCTCGACAATAAAGCATGCCCTATGGCCTGTGCCAGCGTGAAAGACGCTGGGGACAGTTGACGAATTTGTGACACTGCCACATCATCCAAAAGGTTTATCATTTGCACGTGTTCATTTAAAATTTTAAGCAATTACAGAGAGATGTGTCTCTGCTGGACAAGTAGCCTACAAAAGAATGTTAGTATACTTGTCTTGATGATTAACTTCGTAGTTTTAACAATGATTAATCTAATTTAAATTTATATAGTCAAGTACAGATGTACCAATCTACCAGGACATATTTCAACCGATCTCGGTTCGGGCTGCATGCGATCATTTTTCAAAATTGTCTCATGTGTGGAAATATTACAAACTCTTCAAACATCCGTTAACAGAAGCCGGAGATGCTGAAGACGAAAGCAAAGAGGAAAAAATACAGGTGCATCTAAAAAATTTGAACATCATTTTTTTTTTGGTAACTTATTTCAAAAACTGAAACTTTCATATATTCTAGATTCATTACTTGTAAAGTAAAACATTTCAAAAGTGTTTTTGTTTTAAGTTTGATGATTAGAGCGTACAGCTCATGAAAGTCACAAATCCAGTATCTCAAAATATTAGAATATTTACATTTGAGTTTCATTAAATGACCATCCCTACAGTATAAATTCTGGGTATCACTTGTTCTTTGAAACCACACTAATGGGGAAGACTGCTGACTTGGCAATGGTCCAGGAGACAATCATTGACACCCTCCACAAAGAGAGTAAGTCACAGAAAGTCATTACTGAATTGGGTGACTCTTTAGTGAGTGCTGTATCAAAGCATATTAAATGCAAAGTTTACTTGAAAGGAAGAATTTGGGTAGGCAAAGCTGCACAAGCAACAGGGATAACCGCAAGCTTGAGAATACTGTCAGGTAAAGCCGATTCAAACACTTGGGAGAGCTTCACAAGGACTAGAATGAAGATCAAGAGTCAGCGCATCAAGAATCACCACACTCAGACGTCTTCAGGAAAAGGACTACCAAGCCACTTCTGAAACAGAAACAACGTCAGAAGCATCTTACCTGGGCTAAGGAGAAAAACAACTGGACTGATGCTCAGTGGCCCAAAGTCCTTTTTTCAGATAAAAGTAAATTTTGCATTTCATATTGAAATCATGGTCCCAGAGTCTGAAGGAAGACTGGAGAGGCACAGAATCCAAGCTGCTTGAAGTCCAGTGTGAAGTTTCTGAAGTCAGTGATGATTTGGGGTGTGACGTCTGCTGGTGTTGGTCCATTGTGTTTTATCAAGTGCAAAGTCAATGCAGCCATCTACCAGGAGATTTTGGAGCACTTTATGCTTCTATCTGCTGACAAGCTTTATGGAGATGCTGATTTCCTTTTCCAGCAGGACTTTAGCACCTGCTCACAGTGCAACAACTACTTGCTGACCATGATATTACTTGCTTTATTGGCAAGCCAACATGCCTGACCTAAACATTGGGAATCTATGGGATATTTTCAAGAAGGTTTTGAAGAATATTGGAAATATTATTCTAAATATTGAAACAGGGGTTCATATGAATGTATCTCTGAGGGAAAATGACGAGCGTTAAGAAAAGTTTACATGGCGTTTTCTTTTCATTTACCTCTGTATAATGCATTTAAAGTAGCATTCATAAGCACGGCGCTGCTTTGTTTACAGCTGCAACCAAAGAAACCATCATTGTTATTCTATCATTGTTATTCTATAAGCATCACCTGCTAGGAGAGACTGAGTTTGCATTCTTTCAGTCCGTCTGTGTGATTTTGTTAAAAGTGATATAGAAGCCCAAACTTTAGTAAATATTCATCTTCAATTTTCTTTTCATTATCTAAGTTGACAGCAAATCATTTTTGTTCAAGGCTTTCACAAACACTTTCACAAGCCATTTGAGCAGTTTTTCAAAAAACAAACAAACAAACAAACAAACAAACAAACAAACAAAAAACAAAGAGAAAGAACAAGAATCATTTTGTGAAGGTTTCATTTTCAGGAAAGATTTTAAAATGATGCTTATACTCGGCTTTACCCTCTATTGTCTTACCTTGTGGTAAATCTTCACGTTTAATGATAATGTAAAATGGTCCTTTCAGAGCTGAACATTCAGCAAAACAAAAAGTTCTCTTATCTTTTTCTGTTCATGTCAAAGTTCAGTCAACTGATAAAGTCTATGAAATTTTTCAGTCTTTCAGAAAATGATTGTTTCTCTAGGCTAAGTCCCTGGTTTCATCTCAACATAATTACACCCCTGCTGCGCTCACATCACCTCCATGAAAGTCTAATTTCATTAGCACCTCCTTAGAACTACGTCCTCCTTAGCAGCCTCAATAAATAAATTCATTTATATTTTCTCTCTTGTGTTCCAAACCTGTATGGTTCGCTTTTAATTCTGTTGACTACATAAGAGACATTTTGAACATTGTACAGTTCTTTTCCATACCATATACCAGTGATGCTCTCCAATCTCATTATTTATCTACATGTTCAAACTGGTATATTTTGTTAGATTGCATCATACACAAGAGCAGGTAGTGTCTAGTATATGTGACATTAAACCTGGCATGGAGTGTCTGAACAAATGAGATTTCAGGGTTTCGGCGAAGATTGTCAGTAAGTTTACATTTCTGGAGTAGCAACTGGTATAACCTATAGTAACAACCTGCCTGGTGCATAGTTTTGTGTCAAAGGCAGATAAACCTGTTATAATCCCAATGTATTGCTGACGTAATCCACACAGTTATTATATTTCCGACAACAGGACAAATGCATACGGAATATTTGCTTTGACACGAATGCTTAACTTTCAGAAATGTATTGACATGACTGCAGTGACACTACCAGATAAGAACAAAACTGGGACTGAATTAAGCTGGATAATGACACTTTGTAGAGCAATTTCACAGCCAAGTCACATCTTGCAACATTAACACTGTTGTTGAACTGAACTGATTCAACATTAAACTCAAGATGAATAATGAACAACAATTCCTGCCTTTTGTAGAACTGCTTAAAGCTTATTTGAACTTCAAAATTCCAACCTGATCTCATGATGAAAATGTACCTGTGGGAACTTTTTCACAAGACGTGAAATACTTACCAATACATACATATCATTGCAGTTTCCAATAGAAATGGTCACTAGAGGCGGTAAAACATAATTATAATTACAGCTTCATATATTTTACTTTCCAGACTTAGCAAGCTTGCTCAGTAGCTCAGCCAGCACGGAATTGAACTTAGGATGCAAAATCCTTGGGTACAAATCCCATAAAAAAACATAACGCACAACAGAAGAGCTGAAAGATGAGAGATCGAAAAACAAGCTAAAACGGCATGCTTGCATTTGCGTTTTTACATCGCATTCGCTTTTTTCTTACTGTCGGGTTTAGGTGTAGTGCAGATGGTATGTTATTTTACAATGTCATGGAGCATTAATAGTGCCAATCAATGGACATTTCAAGTCAGAACTGTGGTGATACCTACAAAACGGTCACACACTATTTTAGAATATGTAAAATGTCCACTTTTTTGCTGATCCGAGCAATTCAGACCATTCAGATGATTTGATTAGGCGTGTTGAAACGTTCTTAGGAGTCGAAAATCCCCCAAATTCCAACGAGGCCCGGAAAAACAGTCATAAATCCGTTGAGGAAACCCTGGTTCTTTCCGTTGAGAGTTTCGAGTTCTAGTTAAGTTTTGCTGCAAGCCGTAACCAAAACGTCTGTGCCCGCCTGAACTTCAACCAGCTCACAACTCTGCAACATCTTCCAGCCGACGCCCAAGGCATCACACCGAACTTTCAACCAATCAGCAACCTTGGCAAACCCCTTTCTGTGACATCATCAAAGGGAACTCCTTAACACAAAAGGTGATGCAAGTATCCTCCAGATTCTATTAACTGAATTAATATACACTGCAAAAAATCCTGTTCTTACTTAGATTTTTTGTCTTTTTTCCAGCCAAAATATAAAAAAAATCTTAAATCAAGAAGGATTTTCTAGACAACCAAAAATTATTGTCTTGTTTTCAGAAAAAAGAAGTCAAAATTAAGTGAGTTTTTGCTTAAAATGAACAAAATAATCTGCCAGTGGGGTAAGCAAAATAATCTTATTTCAAGCAGAAAGATAAATTATTTTGCTTACCCCATTGGCAGATAATTTTGCTTGTTTCAAGCAAAAACTCACTTAATTTTAACATATTTTGTCTGAAAACAAGACAATAATTTTTACTTGTCTAGAAAATCCTTCTTGATTTAAGAATTTTTAGATATTTTGGCTGGAAACTAATCTAAGAAAAGCATTTTTTTGCAGTGTAAAGTTTAATAATAGACTCAATGCGAGGGTTGATTAGATGATTGATGGTTGTTCAGGTCTAAGCAATTGCATATTGCTATAAATTTGGGAATTTCATATTTATACTCTTCTAAACTCATCCTTTCCTCACTTTCTTTTTTAGTTTATGTGTCTTAGATTTATCCAATAAAGACTTATTTTTATTGAAAAGAGAAGTATCTGGTGTTTTGTGCTTACAAGTGAATGTCTGCCGATCTTGTTACCATGCTAATAAACAGTGCTTTCACTATATTTTGGATGTTAATATCCATTGCAGAATTTATGTTATATGGCTCGTTCAGAAAATCGCTGGCTGACTCATGATTCTGTTCAAATTCCCTATAAAATCTTAATTGATTCCCTTTGAGCTAAATTAAACTGTTAACCCTTAAGGTTGGTGGAGGATCCCTACAAACGTCCATAGCGGCACACTATTTTCTTGTTAAAATATTCCCACAGGTACATTTTTGTCATGAGATCAGGTTGGAAAATTGATAAACTTCACACTGTTACTTGTGTTAAAGGGTTTCCCAACCTTTTTTTCTGCAGCAGTAGTTTTCATAAGTTAAAACTCCTACAGCACACCACCAAGCGCTAAAAAAAAGAAAAGGAGGGAAAGGTTTTTTCTTCAAATAGTTAAACAAAGGGAATACGAGATGAGATTCTGATTGGTTAAATGCATGTTATGCCCAAAACACACCCATGACTCATTAAGAAAATAGGGACAACCCTTATAGACCACAACCATTTTTCCCATTCTTAAACTAGCAAAAGTGGATTCTCACATGCCCTAAGTACACCTGCGCCGTGCGTTTTAGACCATGCAGTTAGATCGTTAAAATAGGGCCCATTATTTTTACCAGACGCTCTTCAAATGTTTCTTTTGAGCACTTGAGTTTCGACTTGAGCTAAATACTGTATGGCACTGTTGCCTTTTAGATTTTTTCCTTTTTTTATAGCACAATTTCAATTGTCTCCATAGAAGTTTCCATAATTGATTCTGCTATATTTCAGTTTATCACTGTGGAGCTGCTTCAACATAAATTTAACTTGATTTGACTTGACATGCCCAGTAAAGACAGCTCCAGCTGTTTCAGCATGACACAGTATGACAAGGGATGTCCACGTACACATTAGTGTTTAATTGATTTCTGTTTGACTTTTCTCCATTACCTAATGAGTGCTACAGCACATAACAGCACGTTTATGTTGACTTTAAGCTGTCAGTTTGAATGTGGAACTGTCAGTAACTGCATTTAAATTGCTGCACTAATCTGTGAATCTAAATCTAACTGTGCACAAGGTGCATTTTCAATAGGATATACACTTGGATCTCTACATCACCATAATGCAGCAATCCTTAAAACAAATTCAGCATGCTCACATGTGACAGAAGCTTGTACCACTATGTCACTAGTAAAATTTGTGTGATTTTGTTTATACAAAATCTACATCTGTCATCCTCTTAACAGTTTAAATATTTAGTTTGAATGTGGATCAGGCACATTTTGAGGTGGCTTAAGCTCCCGGGTTTTGACAGAATTACTACAGTCCCATGATAGAGCCGGTGGTGAGAAGATGATGTAAAAATAGATTGAGCTGATAATGACGGCTATATTTATACAGCCTTTCTCATCTCCTGGTAAGATTGTTCCTTCCATTAGGGTTCATTTCCAGCCCAGCACTTAGCCAGCCTTTAAGCATCTTCGATTATTAGTCTTCGAAACCATCCTGCTGAAAGAATATGGACACCTAAGCCATTTAGTAAATAGTAAAATAAAGCCAAAAATATTTCATTGTTAAACGTTAGTATGAAACATTTTCATAATTAATGTAACCTGTGCTTATTCTACTATGTGGCCTGTATGAGGGAAACTGCATACACGCATTTACAAAAGATCACTTTGAGACCAAGTATTGGATAGTAATTGCAAAAAAAAAAAAAAAAAAAATGTTGAAAAGCCTTGAACCAGATGCCACCTCCAAAACTAATTAACGATCATTTTAAGTCTTTGCCACTATCCTTCAAACCACTAGGTTCTATCAATTTGTCAGCAAGAAGTTTGGCGACGGACATTATTTCAGCAATATTTAAACATTTTATTTCACAAACATTATTTGATGCATTAAAGTAGACACTAAACTTTTAGATAAGCATTTAATTTGCTTTCTGTGTATATAAAATTACTCAATTTGCACACACCAAAATGGGAGGTCTTGTCTTTAATTTTAAAAATCTTGAATTTTTTCTTTATCATGTCCTGCAGTATGTATGTGCAGCCACTTACAGAATACATTGTATCTTTATCTATATTTTATTATAATTTTCATTATTGTAATTTTATTTTATACACTTACAATGTAAGTTTATTGTTAGTTTATTTTATATTTGAGGTTCTTTTTACAATGTAGCCAGTTTGGAAAATATTCTGATAATTTGTTTTGTACAAACAACCTAGTATCTCCAAAATGAATGACCTAAAGGGATATTGTACACAAAAATGAAAATTCTGATTAGGTAAAGGTAGTTCTTAGCATGTTAATACTGAGCTACTCATTTGTTCCTGTATAGTTTTCATTAATGACAGAACAAATGTTTTCCACAGAATAAAAATAACAAAATCAGGAAATGAGGGTGAATAAAAAATTATGTAATTTTCAATTGTGAACTACTCTTCCTTTTTTCCTTTTTCCTTTTTTTGACTAATTAATCAGACTAATTAATTTGACTAATTGGCGTGCAATTCAGACAAAACTTCTAGCTAAAAATTGCACATTAACTTTACTCATTAAATGTGTCTGTGGGCCTGACATAGCCTTCACAACGTCATCAGTCATAGCCAGTGCAAGCAGTAGGAATGCAAACTTGTCACCTTTCAGTGAAACACACTCACACATCTTCCCATTATAACAAGAAAAAAAAAAAAACGAGACAGAGATGGATGGTGTAGTTTGTTATTTATTATATCAGGAGTAGCTGTAGCAATGGACAGAACAAACTATCTGACAAGTCAATGTCAAAACAGCTGTGCATTAATGTAGATAAAATTCAGATGAACAAAACTACAGCTTCTACAGTTGATTTCGAAATATTATTATTTAATTGTACTTGTAAAAATACAAAAAATGTTATAATAGTAATTTTATAATAAACCCAAAACCAAGATGTGAAAACTAGGACTTGGAAATGGTAACTGAGCTAATGAGTGATCCTCTGCTGCCATCTACTGGATATAATAGTCATTTCATGTCATCTTCTTAAATAAAAAGTAAATCTTTAAAGTTTTACTAGACAACTACTGTGTCTACTAATGTCTAATAAACTACTGTGTTACTGTGTTTACACTTTTTTGTTCTTAGAAATGTAATAAAAGGTGGTAAGCGAACTGAGTTTTTACTGAGTCTTCATAATTTTCGCCAACAACATTTTTTCACAGATGAAAACAAAATGATAATAAACTAAAATTATCATCAACTGGTGTGTCATTAACATATGATTATGTCTTAAATTCATGTAAACAGTAGAGAGAAAGTGTATCAGTACATGGCATCCATTGCATTCGTGCATTCGGTTTTAAAGGGATAGCAGCCATATTTAGTTGCTATTGTCACTGATGTTAATCAAGCAACAAAAGAAAGACACAAAACCACACACTGCTCTTGACTGAATCACTTACGTAGCGCTAAATATTAATCTAAATTAATTTATAGAAATAAATAAGTCTGTTTGAAAGGATGAAGAATATGGTAAACAAGTTACTATAAAGAATGCATAATTAGCTTATGTAACCATTGGTATTTCATTGAAAAGAAGACCATGTTCTTTATGAGAAGTGGCTTTATTTCATTTTTTATATAAAGGCATGTTGTGTATCATCGCAGTTAAATTGTGTGTTTATCATGATTAAACCTTAATATCAGACCTATATAATGAGTTTGGAAATTTTAGAGAAATGCTTAATAAATGCATTGCGCTGTAACTAAACCCATTCAATTTTAGCTGACTAGTCGACTAAAATCTTATGATATTTAGTCAACTAAAACTAGACTAAAATTAAAAAATTCAGATTACTAAAATATGACTAAAACTAAATGGTCAAAACAATGTCAGAAGACTATGACTAAAACTGAATCAAAATTTGCTGTCAAAATTAACACTTCTTTGTTGATTACCTGAGCACTTTGTTTTACTTAAAATGATAAGTAGAGGTAAGACTTAGATTTGATAAGATGAAGGAGAAAATTGGCCAAACATATCGGCCCAAAAAACTGCTTCATGTATCAGTCATCGGCTGCCCTGATTTCCAAATATTTAACCTCTAACTGTCTGTATTGTTGACTTTAGGTTTTATACAGCCAAAACTTCCACCTGCAGCACACAAAGTGGATGGATTTTAATAAATAAGCTCTAGTGTCATTTGTCATGTCATTTTCAATGTAGGTTTTGTTGAAAGAAAGCCAGGTTTTAGGTTGTAAGTACGTTGCCAATGGAATTTGTAGAAGTGTATCATCACAAAACATTCAATCAATATGTTCATCACAAGCGTCAGGTTCTGTCTGCGTGTGTGTGGTGTTACCACAAGTTTTCTGTGTTGATCCACTATTTACGGGATATTGGCAGCACTCAAAATAATGAATAGATTGTGCTTAACTCCAGACTCAGGTAAGCTGCCACTCTTCAGTTTGTATAATAAATATGTAAATTGCAGCGGAAGATGTTTCTAAAGAGGTTTATGCATCTTTTAAAGATACGCTTTGGTTAATGCCACATTTGTAATGTCAACATTTTCATCTGTGCCTGTGTTCTTCAGCGTGTCACAAGGTCCTTGATTTTACGCAGAATACAACAACTGGTGTGTCATTAACAAATTGAGCAGCCTTCAAAGTACTCACCCCTTCCAGTACAAAAAGAAAAATTAAATCTGACATTGCTAATTCAATTTTCTTATTTATCATGTTTCTGAGTGCTCCACACCTTTTAGCATTCCCCTTGTTGCTAAAGAGCATACCCATTGATTAATTGAATATTTGTCTTTCCTGTCTGCACTAGAGTTTGCATAAAGAAACTTGAGAAAACATATTCCTGTTATCTGTGTATTTTGCATTTTAACCCTGCAGCAGGGGTGTTTCCTCCAAGGAGGCAAGGACGGCAAAAAATTATCCGTATAAAAATAAAACAGTGCAAATATAACAAAATGTGACAGAAAGTGTATAAATCACTAATTTTTCTTAAGTAACACTGTCTAACAGTGAAAACAGCAGGCAGAGTTACAACGGGGGGCCATGTCTCTCTTGCCTCCTCTGAGCCTACTGAATTTTAACAGACCCCCTAAAGCGTGCACTGGGTTTGGTGGGGAGTAATTAAGAATGAATGAGGGAAAGTCATGTGAGAGGAATTCGTAACTGCGTTTGCCAATGAGGAAAGCAAGGATCTATCTGCAGCAGTTTAAAATAATCCAAACAGATATGGCAGGTGACAAGAACCCATACAGGTAACATAAATCCTAATAGGAAAGACAATAATCCAACAATAATCCAAAAATAATCTTTAAAACTGATTGAAACTGATTAAACACATTGAGCACATGGTGCACTAACAAGGATAACATTCAGGCTGTCAACAAAAAATGAATTTTTGCATATTCAGATATTATTCAGATGGGTTTTTGAAAGTCTGGACAAATAAAAGAGATTTGAAAAGGAATTGAAATCAGATTTTTCAGATGTATCTCAGTCTGGGTGCTCTGGATGCGCATACAGTTTTTTTTTTTTTTTTTTTTTTTATAGTGTAAGTAATGTTTATTTAACCAGGAAAATGTGGCAACGTTAAGTGTAACTGGGACATGAATTTACATTTGAATTGTAAATAAATAAACAAATCTGTGAGGACTTAGCCTCCTCATTTCAGAACACCCTGTCGCTGCCCTGGAGATACGCCCAGAGGCACATGGGTTAAACTCATGTGAGTCGACATGTTTGGATAAAATATGGTAATGAAAGTGGTTGCAGCAGATTGTAATGTGCGCTTTAACACTTCAAGCTAAAGTCTGCCATAAACAGCACATTTGTTCTACTCATCAGACATGTTTGTAGCGATAAATTGTAAAAACCTTCTGTTAAAAAATTAAAAGACAAGGATTACAGCAAATGTACAATGTAATCGTCCAATTTTAAACATTATTATCCTGAACATGAAAAATAATCTTCATGCTCAGAGCATGAAGCAAGATCTGATCATTTAAAGGGATAGTTTACCCAAAAATAAAAAAATACTGTTAATTTACCCACTCTCAGGCCATCTCAGATGTAACAGACTTTTTTCTTCAGTAGAACAATAAAGAAGATTTTTGTGGTCTGCAATCAGTTTGCATCAGTCATTTTGAGTTGTGACAACAAGGTATGACAAACAAAATAGTTGTTAATTTAGAGGAAACTAATAATTTGTAACGTAAACACATTTTTTTTGTTAATTATTAAAAATGTAAACTGATGATTTCCATATCGTTAAACAACTTGGCACAAGCTGATTTATGCTGGTTCATGTCAACCCCTGTAGATTTCATTCGATTTTGTATTTTTTAAAAATAGAATTCATTTTATTTTTACTCTGTAATACCGGGATTCAGTTGCCATTGCATGTATAACACTTAAAAATACAGTTTTCCAATGCTGGAACAGTGCATCTTCACCATTTCTCCTGTCTTAGAATGTTTTGCAGTGCATTATGTTGTATCATCTGGATTTATCCTCACAAAGAATCTTTAGGCAACAGAAACATAATGGGGAAAAAAGACAAACAGCCAAAGAATACATAGCCATCTGCAAAACCTAGGCGTTGTTCCAAAACATGGCTACCACCTTTGCTCACCATCCACTTTTTTTTTTTGTGACAGAAATGTCTTCTCTGGAAAACAAGAAGTAGAAATGGTACACTTTTTAAAGGCAAACCCCATATAGAATACACAAACCTCTCAAAATCATAGTTCTCTTACCAGTCTCTTATCAGTCTCAGGGTGGCTGGTATGCTCGTCTTTCTTGATGCTTCATTGTAGTTGTCTTTAAAACACAAATACAAAAAAAGGCAGTAAATCTAAAATACCATTACAAACTATAACAAACTCTAAAACTAGAAATGCAGCTAGCTATAACACTTAACCTAACCTAGCTAAGATACGATTTTACTTTCTCATTAGGCTACTGGCCAACATTGACTACTAACATTTGAACAGAATTTCATATTAGCTAACCTAATGTTTATATAAGACAAGTGTTGCTCGTTAAAAACAATTTTAACTGGGTAACTTAATTCAATAAGCTGACAAAAGTCGTTTGAAATGACAGCGCATTGGGCTTTGGTTTTTTGGTTTTGCATTTCTTCATCTTATTTAAACTCAGTCAGTTTTCACAAGCTCTTAGAGAAAGTCCGCAGGAGTGGACACAAACATTGCGGGCGGGTTTAAGAAAACAATCCCGTGCAGGGCTCTACTCTAATGCTCCGTGACGTTTTAAAAGAACATACCATCTTGCACTACATCTAAACCTGATAGTATGAACAAAAGCGAATGTGATGTAAAAATGCAATCATGAGCATGCCGTTTTCGTTTTTTGTTCTCTCATCTTTCAGCTCTTTCATGTTGAGTCATGTTATTCACGGGATTCATACCCAAGGATTCCGCATCCTAAGTCCAATTCCATGCCAGCTGAGCTACAGAGCAAACTTGTCTGGTGTTACACTCCTAAAAATTAAGGCTCCAAGGAGGTGTTTTTGCTGATGAGAACCATTTTTGATTCTCCAAAGAACCTTTCAGTGAATAGTTCTTAAATGAACCATTTTGAAGAACATTTTTTAAAAAATCTAAAGAACCCGTTTCCACTATAAAGAACCTTTTCTGCATTTGAAAGCTTCCATGGATGTTCAAGGTTCTTCACGGAGCCATCAATGCTTTCTGCTTGAAAGAACATTATTTTGCTTACCCTACTGGCAGATTATTTTGCTTGTTTTAAGCAAAAACTACTTAATTTTGACTTCTTTTTTCTGAAAACAAGACAAATTTTTTTTTGCTTGTCTAGAAAATCCTTCTTGATTTAAGAATTTTTAGATATTTTGACTGGAAACAAGACAAAAAAATCTAAGTAAGAAAAGCATTTTTTGCAGTGTGTATGTTGTGCTTAGCAGAAAAATCAATGCATAATCTTTTTTGCTTGTATATTGTGCTCGGTTTATGTAATCTGTGGTAGAGGAGACTGAGGAGTGTTATAAAGTACTGTAGTGAGTTCAGTCAGTCTAACTGTTGCAAAATGCATTACAACGCTCCCAGTGCTCGACTATATTTGTTTTTAGAAGAAGTATTTCTGTATGCCATTTATTCAGTCCTGTAGGTAAACGTTAACTCCTTATCTCAATTTTTTTCTTAAATACCACAGCGAGTTTTTTGAACATGATTTATTGAGGTCAAAAACTTGCTTTTGACAATAAATTCCTTATCACTAATTTAAACTTTGCTTGGTGGATAAATGAAAGGAAAGGATGGTGGGCTGGAGTTTTTCTTAACCAAGTGCAAAGGGAAAATACTGAGAAGATGTGAAAGCATCTATTGTGAAGAGACTTCTAAAGAGTCAGAGAGAACAGTCACTGTGGAGGAGTGAACGTTTGATTCTCCCAATACATGTGCCGACACCGACGTGAAAAAAGGGTCTCAGAGCAATTAACTGATCGTAAAGTTGTATGCAAGTTATATAAAGCCTCATCGCAATGACTTTAAAAGTGTCACTCCTTTGTGATGTCTTTAATGTTATTTGAAGTGAATCTGGAAACATTTATCATATGGTTATCACTTCTACTCAGTTTGACAGCACCTGGAGGAAAGGATTCTTCAACTTCGGTGGCATATTGACAAAAAAATCAAATTTTTTAAATTACGTCTTGTTGCCTGATTTGCCTGAGATAATCTATTGTTGTCTTGTGGGTATTATGAGAGTAAAAAAAGCAGATAATGTGAATGGTTTAGCTGACAGAGAACTGCCTCCAAAAATGGAGATGCAATCTCTTTGTTTTAAAACTGCCCCAAGTCTTTATGGAATTTTTGACTGCCGGTTTATTTTTGTACTCGGGGGCAATGACAGTTTAACTGCATGAATATTACAAGATAAGTTTGATTATACATTTTCATTTAGATTTTAATTTAAAGATCTTTCTCACGTTATTGATACAAGGAGGGTCTTTGCATGATGTGTGCTGGAACATGGCAAAATTATAAAACAGTACAAAAAAAGTATTGTCTTTTGATGCATTGATGATAACATCAGATTTCTAAAGTGGTGGTTCACCAAAATGAATTGTAAGAAGCTTTTCACAAAACTTTGGGATTGCCCATTATAATGAATAAAAATAATTATTGCATTTTAATACTTTTTAGCATAAAATAATGTCTTATATCTATCTTAAACCAAGCCTTTTGTCATGTCCATGAGGCACTTCACTGAGTTTGTACAATTATTAATGAAATGTGCATAGTGTCTGTGATTTTTGGCAACAGTGGAAGCATTTGTTTGTGTTCCTTTCTTGTAAAAAAATAAAAAAAAAATAAAAAATTCTAAAAAATTGCAAAATAGTTGATAAAAAGCAGACTTTAAAGTTATGTCCTTATGACTATGAACTCAACCCCGTCACACTAACCATTTTACGCCCGTAATAATTTAGACTCCACACTTTATGTGACATCATTTGAAATGATGTCATCCAGGTCTCTTTAATAATGGTGCAGAAAATGGTTAGTAGAATCATACTTTTTATTTATATTCTTGAGACATGTTATAGTCAGGGAGGGTACTGTCAAGCTTAACAACTCAACCCTGTCACATAAAATTAAGATGGAAAATTATTCATTTTTTTAACATTTTATTTTAATCCATAAGTATATACAATGTACTTATTTTATTGCTGCCATATGTGGTCTACTCTGCTACACTACATGAGAAGCAGTGGCCATTTTGTGTGAAAAAAACTCAAACTGGTGACAGGGTTGAGTTATGTGCTTCATTTGTGAATAATTTTAATGAAAAAATATAAAATAGTCATGGTTTCAGTAAATATATATACTTCAAAATAGCATATTTTTGCTTCAAATATAATTTTTGCACCCACATTTGCAGCAGAAAGACACTGTTGGGCATGCAGATATGTTGACCCAGAAACAAGGGGACAATTTGAGAGAGAAACAAAACCAAAAAAATTTATTTAATGCAATGCGTCCCTTCAGATGTGTTACAGTCTTCAACCCCGTCACACATTATCACATTAATATTTTTAGAAAAACATAGGGAAGACAATTAAGAACAAAAGTATTTCTTGCTGATTACCATCTGATATGTTAAGGGCTAAAACAATAAAAATGTGGTTTTAGTTGAAATTTAAATTAAAAACATTTTTTACAAAAATAAAGAGACAGTTTGTATATTTTTAACTTCAGTCCTATAAACATTTGAAAATTATGATTAATTTTTTAATCATTTAATTGTTATCAGGGACACATAAGCAGTACATATTTGTTTTATAACAATTTCTGCGTAAAACCCTTTTTAAACCAATCCCATTTTGTCCGTTACGGGGTTGAAAAAAGGTGTCTAAAGCTTAAAATAACTGGAAATAATAAAAGTTCCCTTTTCAGTTGTTTCACTACGACAATGAATATTGGACAAACTGAAAGCTGATTTGAAAGAAGAGATTGCTGTGGGGATCGCCTGATTGCTGTGCCACCATTGAAGATGATCTTCCGCCGCTGACCGCCGCTCCCGTGTAACCGGAAGTACCGGTGTGCGCATCCAGCGAGTGCCGCGTGTGCCACGAACCTTGGTCCTCCCTGGGCACGCCGGGAGTGCCCCTTTCTTTCACAAAAGAGCAATTTCTAGCGGTTGAAAGGATGTCCTCAGGGGCATCTTTTCGACTGTGCGTTTCTGGATGTGGTAGTTTCCTGGCATCTGTTGAAGGTCATGATCGCTGCCTCTCGTGTTTGGGCCAAGATCATGCTGAGGCAGCTTTCGTGGATGGTACGTGCCCACACTGTGACAGTATGTCCATGGCCACGCTGTGGGTCCGCCGCTCGTTTATGAGATGGCAGCCTTCGTTCTCTACCCCAGCCAACCCGAGGGACTGTAAAGGTTCTTCGGCTGACTTTGCTAGAGCCTTGGGTGACCTGTGGGTGTCGAATCGTAATGTGCCATCGGGCGAGCCCCTACGGACCTTCGTTCCATGTCCATGTTCTGATGTCTATCGCGAGGTCAGATGGGAGGCTTTCAGCTCGGCGGGTGGTAGCTCAGTTGGAGTTATCTCAAGAAATTCAGGTAAATTCAGGTAAATCTGCCTCTCCAGAATCCTCCATTTGCCAGCTCTCCTTCCTTGGCGGGACACGATGGCACTCTCCTGCCCCGGGGTTCTCCTAAGTACGCCTTTCCCCAGTGAGCCTCCTTGCACAGGCTTGTGCAAGTTCAGGAAGTCGAGGAGTAGGTTCTGTTACTTGCGCATATTAGCCACCCGAACCTGGTTTGCCGGCCTATTTCTCCTCGCGGCAGCCTCCCTGAAAACCCCTGGCGTGTTAACTCCTTCAGGTGGTGCGCACTCTCGGGCATCCGTGTCTTGGTTTTCTGCACATTAGGCAGTGAGACCGGACGTGGTAGACCTTTACTGGCTGTGACAGCCTGTCACTCAGTTTAAGACCCTACGTGGCTAGTCTTTCAGCTGAGGTGAGGTCTATTTGTTGACTACTGTTCTCTTCACTAGAGGACCTTCTGGAATGTTGATTAGCGTGACGCTTCCTTCCCGCAGAGAAGCTGAAGCGCAGGCTGTCCCCTTCAACTTTGGAAAGGTATGTTGCGCAGTTTGTGTGGGTTTTTCAAAATGGACAGTTTCACCTAATCATTAGGTTCTGTAGAGGTGAAACCTTCGGTCCACATCTCTCTCCTCCCGGTGCTTTCCGCAGTCTTCTAAAAATGCTACGACGTGCCCCCTTTTTCGAGCTTTGTGTTAGTAGAGCTGAGTCATCCTCACTCCTGACCACGCTCGAACTTTGAGGGGGGTAAACCTACAAACATTCTTCTGTCAACGAAGCGTGCTGTTAGTCCGGCCGGCCACTCTCACACTTGCCTAGGACCCGGCCGGTGTAGGGCAGATCTGGCCTGTGTCACAGTTCCCGTCCAAACCACGGTTTACGGGTCCAGCACCTGGGGCCTTCATACGCTCCGAGCAGCCGCATGTTGCTTTGATGGACAGCAGAGCGGAATGCTGTTCTCAAGCAGAGGTTGGCAGTGGTGGGTTGCCATCACCTTGGTGGATTTTCAAGGTGAGCCATGCCCCCTAGGAGTGAGTTTCCCTCTCGAGGTGTCATCTCTCCCTATGTGTTGGTGCACGGCAGTTCTCTGTAGCGATGTGCAGGGCCGCAGGCCGGATGACACCAGTACCTTTGTGAGGTTCTAATAAGGAAAACTCTTGCGTTGAGCTCGTGTCCTCCCATGTGGTGTAAGAAAATCAGGTTTCTGGTGGGAGGACCAGCTCGGTGTCGGCTTGCTGCGCCATTCCTCCCATCCGTGTGCTATACTTCCAGTTGTTTCCATCAGTGTACTCTGGGTCCTCCTGGCCCGCAATCCGGACTAGGCAGGAGTAGCCTGCGGCTGTGCTCTGGTGGGAGTTCCTTCGCCCGCCGGTGGTGGCATCAAGTCTCGAATACATGGTTAAATAATTCTCACGGTTACGATCGTGTTCCACTTACATATCTATAGCTAGAATAGATAGTTGTTTTGATCTCTTTCTCCACATGGCCATACAGCTTGTCATTGTCTCTGCCTCCCGATGACTGCTCCTAGCAACTCCATGGGGCCATCCCTTACGGGCTTCCCGGGACGGCGGGCAGGTTACGTGCTGACGTCCATTTCCACTGGCACACTTGCCTGTCAGCAAATCAGACTCCGCGTAACGCAGCTTGGGACTGCGGCCTTTTCCATGGGTGTTCCTATATTTAACATCGTAGTGAAACGACTGAAAGGGGAACGTCTAGGTTACGTAGGTAACCCATGTTCCCTGAAGGAGGGAATGGAGACATTACGTCCCCTTGCCGCAGTCCAAGCTCAGCTCTTCAGCAGAAACCTGAATGAGTGTATGCGCGCCGCCATCTTATATATCCGTATGTACGGGGGAGTGGCGGCTGACGCAAACCACTCGCCAATATTCATTGGCCTTTTCTCTGTAGCTCAGAGGTGATTGGTCGCAGTGCTCCCATATGTAATGTCTCCGTTCCCTCCTTCAGGGAATGTGGGTTACCTATATAAACTAGATGTTCTTTAATGCCTGATTTGGGAAAATATGATTTTTTGGATGTCTGATATGTGCCTAATGATGTGGTGTATTTACAAGCTGAATCAAATGTAGTTGAAAAACATGCACATTCCAAGTTGAAAATGAACCGAATCCCTGGAATGACCCCATTATTCTCCTGTCAGTCCCGTCTCGTCATATCTAAAACAAGATTTTACAGAGCGTACACTTTGCACGGCAAAGCCACATTTTGCGTTCCCGTGAAATGCAAAACTCAGTGCTGAAAACAGGTTAAGGTTTAGGTTATTCATTAAGATAAATAAGATAATTCATTAAGATAATCAATATTCATTAAGATAAATATATTACAGGAGCGTTTCACATGCTCTCAATTATATTTTGTGAACCAGTACATTTCATTACCTTACAGTGCTGTGACTGTGGGTTTGTGAAACATGTTATGATGTATGGTGTGGAAAAATGTTTATGAATTAATAAAATCTTATAATCAAATAACTTTTTTTTTTATCAAATTAGTTGCATCAATACATTATTGAGTGAGTTTGAGCCGCTATCATTATCCAGTTATTATCCAATGGATTTAGCCTGCCATATGAAGCCTACTCTGTGTTCTTTAGATTTCATTCCCCGTGCCTTTTAGCTCAAGAATTGGACGTGGTGGTTTTAGATCTACTGTCAGTAGTGAACTTCGTCTTATCAAGTGGTGTGGTGCCATCCCGCTTCAAGCATGCAGTGGTACAACCCCTTTTAAAAAAAGCCCAGTTTGGACTGAGCATATTTAAAAAACGTATCGGCCAATTTCAAAGCTGTCTTCTTATCAAAAATTCTAGAACAGGTTGTCTTTCATCAACTTTCCACTTGGTGTCTTTGATAAGTTCCAGTCAGGATTTAGGGGTAGACACAGAAAAGAGTCAACTCTTCTCAAAGTGTCTAATGATCTGTTCCTGGCCGTCAATTAGGGCTGCCACTAATGACTATTTCTATATTGATTAATCTATCGACTAATTTATCAAGTAAACAATTAATCTAAATGACTAATTTCCCACAAAAAATCAACTATTTTCATGAAGAACATTTTATTTGTAAAAATAAAACGGTAAAAATTAATTAGACAGACTTTTTGATAAAAAAAAACAAATATATATATATATATATATATATATATATATATAGATCGGGTCTTTGGAGCGGTTTTGCGGGTAGTTGCGGGTAGTTTTTTTAATCTCCACCGGGGATAAATACCCCCCCCCCCAATCTCCCTGGCAAATCGCACCCTGATAATAACAATACTAACAATAAAAGACACTTCTGCCACTCTTGATGCATTTATGACTCATAAATAAGACTCATCTTTTGTCACTTGCAATTTTTATACTTGGTTTTATAATGTTAGATTGTATGGCTGGGATGTAAAGCACTTTGGCAAACATGTGATTGATTAGTTGATTTGAAATGAGTTGGAAATGAATTACATGTAATTACGAAATCTCACAACAGCTACTCTAAAGTCTGTCACAGACACAGCCATAACCTAAATGGAAAGAGGAAAGAAGCGCAGAAAAAAAGAAGGGGAAATGAAAAACAATGCATTAAAACTGACTTGCTTGTGATGAAGAGAGTTGCTTAGAACCAATCATTTGGAACCAATCATCTGCTTCTGTTTCTATTTAAAATCATTGTGCAGATAAAAAGAATAAATGTGCTGTTTAGCATATAAAACAGTATTGCTTTGTGCATGGCTGTTCATGAAAAATAATTGTCTTGAAGATATAGGATATCTTTTAGTTTTAAATAGTTTAACAGTTATGAAACTATATTTTGGGGAGTTTTTAACCACTGTTATATACTGAAAGTTAATGTTGAAGATAGAAAATGACAAATCGTCTGAAGAGAACAGGTCGAAATGGGTCACACAGGACATTATAAAATATCAGGAAAGATTGCAGATGTAAGCATGGCAGATTTAAGGTATACATTTTGTGAAATGTCTAATCCGTTTACTATAGCAAAAAGACAAGAAAGCAAATTCGTCCAGAGCAGGTGAAGAAGTGTACTGCCACAGAAGAAATTCTGGCTAAAAAGGGGTTATGTGCAGTTTTTGCATCAGAAAGTGTCATATTTTTTGTAAAAAAAAATAAAAATTAAAAAATCACAATTCTCCACTCTGTATCTAGCTCTTTGACAAATGCTCAGTTTTGGTCTGCATCTGTGGGTGCAGTATGAATTACCCTTAAGACCTCAGTATCTGCCCTTCTCTCCTCCTCAGTTGTTTATGCCTGAGAGTCAGTGAGTGTGGCTAAGGATGTAATGATGTAAAAACAAGCATCTGTCTTTCTAATATGACAGTCATATGCGAATGTATTTTGGTCCTTGTGACATCACAGACCCACACATTTCAGGCTGTTGAACCTGGTTAAAGCAAAGCTGTTTTTGCAGTGAGGAATGAGGATTTTAAGCTCTGTAATTTACAGGACATTTTTTTACAGGAATACTATCTTATTTTACTACATACATGATATTTCCAGATTAACTCAAGTTCTGAATACATTTTTTTAAAAATACACACCACTCAGCCACTTTGTTTACATGATATGTCTTTTATTTAGGATGAATACAGTTCAGTTTAGATTTAATACTCGTATGCCTAAATGTAAACTTATTAACAAACATTCTCTTAAAGATTAAGGAGAATTGAATTTAGAATGTGCAGTTGTGCCTCTGGGTCAGAGGAATTATTCCCCCAGTCCCGATAATGACTGTCATCAACAGCAGTGCCGTATAATGACTGCTGATCTGTGCATTTGAGGTCAGCGCTTCTTTCTCAAATTTGTTCATTTGTCTAGGGTCAAAGCCAGTTGTTATGAACTGCTTGTCTTTATGGAAGCTTTGTGTTTAAAAAGCTAATAAAATAATTCAACTCAAAATAATATTTATTGCCAAATTATTTACTTATGTGGCAAGTAGCCACATAATAAGCTGTGTAATATGGTTATTATTGCAAAATAAACCCCTTTAGGATGATTGAAAACTGCTCTGCCTCTGGGGTCCTGATCACACTGTCAGGGTTTATTTATTACACCCATAATAATAAAAGTTGAGCCACACACTCAAGCCATAAATGCCATTCAGAGACTAAATAAGAGGGCAGGTAAAAATCAGATTGGCTGATAGCAAGAAGAACCAGAGCTAATGCTATCCAATCCTATAGACGATATAGATAGTGGCAGCCTGCGGACGTCATCATTCAACACACAAATCACAGTGACAACTAAAAACAACACAATACATAGAAGTTAAATAGAATAAACTAAAATTACCTCCCAAGAATCACCAAATAACTACTAAACATTCATAAAGTCAGCATAATAGGTTAATTTATGCTAGTTTTTTTTTTTTTCACAGGAAAACTATGCATCGGTTAATATTTCCTGATGAACTTAAATCCTGTCAAATTTGGTAAAATACACACAGCCACTGTTAACATGATACATCCTTTGTTTCGGATGAATACAGTTCAATGAACACAGCATATTTTACAATTTTATTTTGTTCTTGTATACCTACATTTAACACACATTTTAATAATAATAATTTTAAGGGGAGACACTGCAGGCAAAAACGTTTTTTCACCTGTCAAGTTTGAGATTTTGGGAGTTTGAGAAGTGTTTTTTCAGACTAGTGGAAAGAAAACATCCTATTTGTGTCAATAGATTCAATTACAATACATATTTTTAAAAAATATGTTTTCTCAAAATGAGAAAATCTCATTAAATCTCCACTTCAGTAGCACTTACACACATTTTTATTCCAGTCTGTATCCTGAAGGTTTTTACAGAGGGATTTGTTCATATATAATTTGCTTGATATATTTTATTCCCCCCAAAATTGTGAAAATATATTGTCTAAGCATTTTCTGAATGACAAAATGAGATACCCAAATTCCCTCTGTAAAAACATTTGACTCTAATACGTCAAAACATTTAAACAAGAATTTTAAAAACTGACTTCTTCCAGTGTTTAGATTTTTGTACTAGAAATGTATGCGTATATTTAATTAAAAGCCTCATTTGCATATTTAAACCTACATTTGAGAATACTTGTGATACAAAAAATGCATTTATCAATGTAATCAATCAACTGGGTAAGTAAGGCGATAACTATTCGTTTTTTTTATTATTATTACCCTATTCACCTGCAGTGTCTTGCCTTAAAGCAAAATCTTAACCTCAGTAATATAACAAATAAAATCAGTGTATTTAATGCAATGCAAAAGGCATTTTTTGTCATTCTGAATACTGGAAAAGACAACATGAAAAAATGACTTAAGAAATACAGCAACAGAAACAGTGCTTCTACCGCAAGAGGCTTACGTTGTTATCTCAAGAATAATCTGGGTTACCAATTGAAACACCGCTATCATAGATCTACAGACTTATTTAATCAAAGTAAACAAACAAATCTATATTGATCTAGGGCCGCAGGGTGTAAATAGGGTTTGAGGAGTCTGAAAAAGTCTTGATCCCCAAGGTTGTCAAAACAAGATGTTTTTGGGTCATGGAATGTAGTCGTAATATGAAGCTATAAATATGAAGATACATTTATAGCGTAATTTTGGCCACCCCTGAAATGGGTGATACCATTAACATTACCTGAGCAGTTAAATTAAACATATTATAAAACCATGCTCATTTAGGGACCTGCATTAATTGTATGGGAGGAGAAAGAATATAATGCAAGTGTTTAAAATGCATATACACGGTTTGGGTAAATGATAAAATCTGCAATGCTGTAAAACTGCTGTGTTTGCTAAAATTTAACAACAACACTGAAATCAGTTTATCTGTAACTCACATGTGCATGAAAGTTGCATTCATTATTATAATAGTAGGTCCTCGTGCATTTTCTTTCAGAATTGGTCCACAGAATGAAATGGTAAGAGTAACATTTGCAATAGTAAAAAATAATCTTTTCTGAAACTCTAGAATGAGAGTTAATTTTAGGATGCCAGAGTCTGCTAAAGTCTCCATTCGTTCTCCACTTAATCTGCTGCTTGCATTCATTTATTTTAAGTGACTTACAAATGAGGGCAATAGAAGCAATCAAAACCAACAAAAGAGCAACAACATACAGTATAAATGTTGAGTCCCGGTTAGAGCTAATGTTAGAGGGTCTAGTTATCTTTTTTATAATAGCTAAAAAGAAAACAAGTAGATAGAATAGAAAAAAAAGAACGCTAGTGTTAGAGTGTTCTTTTTTGGTGGGTGCTTTTTTCTTTTTTAGTAAAAAGAAAACAAGTGGGCAACAGAAATAGAATGGAGAGTGCTAGAGTTAGGTAAAGAGGTGCAGAGCATTGGATTTTATGTGAGCAGCTATTGGTAGCCAGTGCAAATTGATGAACAGAGGTGTGACATGCATTCTGTTCGGCTTGTTAAAGACTAATCTTTCAGCCGCATTCTGGATTATTTGCAAAGGTTTGATAGAACTGGCTGGAAGACCTGCCAGGATAACGTGGCAAGAGCTTGTAGTTATGTAGCATGTTCGAAAGAAAGGGCCTGATCTTCCTAATGTTGTATCGCGCAGATCTGCAGGATTTGGCAGTTTCAGCAATGTGGTCTGTGAAATTCAGCTGAACATCAATCACAACTCTGTGGTTCCTGGCTGCCCTTGAAGGTGTTATGGTTGACGCACCTGGCTGGATGGTGAAATTCTGATTAAGTGATGGGTTTGTTGAAACCACAAGCAGTTCTGTCTTGGCAAGGTTGAGCTGATGGTTGAAGGTGGTGGTCCTTCATCCAGCAAGAAATGTCTGTTAGTCCTGCTGAGATGCAAGCGGCTATCATCTGAACAAAAGGATGGAATAATGAGAGGTAGAGTTGAGTCTCATCAGCGTAGGAGTGATATGAAAAGCCATGTTTCTGAATCTAGTGATGCCATGTAAATAGAAAAGAGAAGTGGTCCAAGAACTGCATTAGAGGATTTGCAATAACATCATTCTTCTTGACCACAGTTTGCGGTTTGCTGCCAGATCAGATCAAACCTGCTTTTGGGATCAAGGAAAGTGAATAACTGCATTACTTAACACATTGTGGAAAAATCTACACCTTGTACCCTAAAAGCAGTGTAGTAAATGGCTTAGCAGGGGTGAAAGTGTTTCTTTTCATTTTGGTCTGTTTCTTCTGGTATTTGTTGTTGAAGTTGATACGATGTGTAGCGGATACAGTCTCTAATATACACATCAAAGAGTTCTTTGTACCAGAGATATACTGAAACCTAGCTCATTATGTTTCACGTTTCATCTCTGGACATTTCTGCTTCTGTTATTAGGCTCGAGTCAGATATCACTGATGGAAGCAACCAGTACAAGTGTCAGAGTTTTTTCTCTAACTGTCAAGAAATCCTGTCAATGCCAACTCTTTCTGTGCATTTTAACTTTCAGATTGTAACTGGTTTGTACTGATCTTGTCTTTTTTCTTTTTTCAGTTTTGTAACAGAACATGTAAGTGTAATCAGCCAGAACATGTTCAATTGAAGATGATTCTCATCTTGTCTCCATGAAGCAAGGAAGTGACAGAAATACTGAATTTATGATCCATATTGTTAGAGTTGTCAATAATTACTTGGGTTTATGCCTAGTCACAAAATCAATTTTGATCACTTCTACCTTTTAAACACTGTGAAGGGCTCACATACTGCCCATTTTATTCTTCTTAACCTTAATACGAGGCATGACTTAATTTTTTGTTCGTAATTTTAATTATGAAGCGGTCATGGGTAAGTGATGGAAGGCACAACACTGAAGCAAATGCAATGTCTTTAACCCTCTGATGCATGAATTATTAAATCATAAAGTAGTATTTTTTTTTTTACTTTTAAACAAGTGAAAAATCATGCCAAAAACCTTTTTCTTTCTATATATAGTTTTGAGGGAGATACATATCTGTCTACTGTAGTAGACACCATGCATTAACGGTATACATAGTGAATCAATGGAAGTTATTGACTGGTCTAAAAACACATGTTTTTTAAACCAGTTACTAAGAGTAAATGGTATAAATACACATAATAATAACAAGCTATGTCATGACGGCACAGTAAACAAAGTGTAACAAACAAATGGTAAGAGTGTGTGTGTGTGTGTGTAGGGGCCAGAGGTCTATTCATACACATGTGAGCACAAACAAACACACACACACACACACACACACACACACACACACACTCGAACACAATTATGCACGCATATATCTGCACTCATACAGCATACATGCTTACACTTTTATATGACCTAAATAGTAAATATAGACTGTAAGCATTGAAATAAATAATCAAATCTGAAGACTATTTAACAATTCTGTTCAATAAAACCCATTCAAGTGTAAATTATATCAACATTTTAATAAAATATACAAAATAAGAAAATACTCCAAAATAAGAGTTGTACTCCTTGGTGCATGACACCAACTGTAGTAAACAGATATGTTCTCTGTCACAGAAAAAAAAAAAAAAAAAAAAAGCTGAAAAATATTTTTTTGTACCTGTCTGGTTTTCTGAGAAGAAAATGATTTAACACTTATTCCTGAGGCACATGGTGCATCCCCTTTTCTTGCCACCATTTTAAATATATTATGTGATATCTCAAAACAAACAAAAAGATACAAAAGCAGCAATTAAATGGAATCATAGACCAGGCTGGGGGTTCTCCAGTTGGTGGTTGGGACATGATGCTACATCTTGGTTCAAATGGTTCAAAATGGCTTCCAAATAGCTGTCCACTGTAGTGACCATGATGCATCAGATAATCCACAATAGGGGTAATCCACAGACAAGAAGGCAGGAACACACATACACAACAGTGCAACCTTATAAAGGACACTAATGACATACAGACAGGTGCAGGTGATTAACTTAACGAGGACAGGAACGCCAAATATGGACACAAGAGGGAAAACCAACACGGACAGTTCACAGGGGTGTGACAGAAGATAACAACTCTCTTGAGCAGCATAATGTACATTTTTTTAGCAACAAACACTAATTCAAATCAGAATGATATCTTAGTTTTACCATTCATATCATCTGTGATCTTATATTCTAAAGATATGTCCTGATGTCTAACAAGATATGTTCAGTCTACCAGTATCATTATAGCGACAGCACTAGGAATTCCACATATATACAGCAAAAAAAAAAATTAGCTGGCTTCGGCCATTAAGTGACTGAATGCCATTTTTTGAACTTGGGTGGTTAAATATACAAAGACATTTTAGGCTTTGAAACAGGTAGGATCTTTTAGAAGTACAGAGTCATCTTATATATCAAAAGATCAAAAGAAAATTGATGGAAATTGATTTTTCATGTCCTGACCCCTTTAAACAAATGGAACAGATGCACTGTGACTCTAAACTCATTTGTGTATTTTTACACAGACAGATGCGTCACATCCCACAACCTCATCATCCACAGAGAGAAGCCAAAATACACAGTGAATGATGGATGTAAAAATAGTTCTCTGGAACCTGGATTTCATTATATTGATTTAGTTTTATTTCCAGTGTTGAGGAAAGCAATGTATTAAAATATTGTGTTACTCCCTAAAAAAGTGACTAATGATGTTACTTAGTTACTTTTTATGGAAAGTAATGTGTTACATTAGTTTTGCATTATTTTTAAAATCTGGGCTGGGCTTGCTTGTTAATATAGATTCTCTAATTGTTATCTGAGTGCTGCTCACACTGCAAAAAAAATCTCTATCTTAGATTTTTGTCTTGTTTCCATTCAAAATATTTAAAAATTCTTAAATCAAGAAGGATTTTCTAGACAAGTAAACAATGTCTTGTTTTCAGACACTAGAAAATTAAGTGAGTTTTTGCTTGAAACAAGCAAAATAATCTGCCAATGGGGTAAGCAAAATAATCTAGCCTTCTGTAGAAAAATAAGATTATTTTGCTTACCCTATTGGCAGGTTATTTTGCTTGGTTTAAGCCAAACCTCACTTAATTTTGACTTATTTTTTCTGAAAACAAGACAATAATTTTTACTTGTCTAGAAAATCCTTCTTGATTGAAGTATTTTTATATATTCTGGCTGGAAACAAGACAAAAAAATCTAAGCTAGAAAAGCAGTTTTTTTGCAGCACACACTTTTCTGCACACAACAGATTTGCTAGTGAAAAGTGTTAATATATCTTCACATTTTTAGCACAGCAAGCAAGGCACAACACTTCTCCACATAGAGGAATTACAATAAAATAGATGAAAATCTTTGAGCATTCTCACATTCTTTCTTCACAGTGCTCCAACTTGATGGGTGAACATTACCTTTGATGGGGGGAACATTAGCCATTGTGGGAATGTCTTTTGTCTCTCCTTGTGTGAATTACATGAATATTCAGAGCTATTAACACTCCCATGAATATGGCAATGCTGGCCAAAAAACTTACTTTCAAAATTCAAATTATTATATCTTTGTTTGTGATGAAGTGGTTGGAATGATTCTCACATCATTGTGAAGTAAATATTCTAGCTTACAAGACTGATTACTCAAATGATTTCGTCAGAACTATTCAGTAGGTTTTTTTAGGCCATCTTTTAGATGAATGTTTTTTCCTAAAATGTGCTAACCACGCATAATATTTTTTTTCTACAAAATGCAAACATGTACATCTACCTTTCTCACATATTATTGTAGCACAGTGTGTGCTGAATACAAGAAAAATACATATGGGCAAATAGTATGTTATAAGTAGCTGAAATAAGCACAAATGTCAGGGCATGTCAGCACACCTCAAGGGCCCCAAAATCACCTCAGACTCCAGAGGGTTAATATTAAAAAAATATTTTTTCACAAATGTAAAACACTTTACAGCAATGAGAAAAATGAAGCACAATTGTTAATCTAAAGTAAATTTTGCTCTCTAGTATGGTTGAATTGGATCAACAAAGGTCAGCAGCAAAGACGCTGGTGAATAAAATGGGATTAAATACATAAAGGAAACAAAAAGTAACTCAGATATTTTCTTGTAACTGAAAAAGTAATACGATACTTTACTAGTTACTTGAAAAAAGTAATCTGATTACGTAACTCGCGTTACTTGTAATGCGTTACCCCTGACACTTTATGCACTTATTCATGTTCAGTGTCAATTATTTCATTTGTCATTATTAAACGGTGTCATTTGTTTTTTTAATGGTGGTGATGATGTGTATATGTATTGCAGGTATTGATTAGTGTTGTAATAGTTTGTTTGCATATGCCTAATGAAGGCCATGGGACCAAAACATTTAAAATAAATCTATTTTTTGATACATTTGATATTGTGTTGGATTCTCTCTCATTATTTATTTATTTATTTTGACTGCAGACTTGGAAAGAAAAATTTGGGGGGCCCTAAGTTCAGAGACTTTTAACTAAACTTCTTGTGATCTTTTGTAAGCATAAAGATGTCCTCAGGAGGCGAGTAAGGCAATAAGAAACACTTTTGTCTTCTAGCAGAGTGTTTGCGTATAAAATTTAATTGGGTGATAAGGGGAAAACATTGAACGTTCTTATAATACTAAGATGTAAAGGAGTTTGCTGAGAGTTTGTATTAATACAAAATAAATAGGAAAATCATGAGATGGGAAGATTTTATGTTTTCTTGGTTTGCTTGGTGTTTATACATTTCTCAAGTGGTTATATACTGTACAGAATTCAATTTTTTTTTTAGGATTAAAAGAATTCATTTGTCTGATTCAAAGTTATAGTGAAACTCTCTAAATACCTTAGGATTCTTTTAGTGTCTTTGCTGCTTTGTTACTAAGAGGCCTGATTCTGCATCTGGGTGTTAGTTGCAGGGGCCGGTTGCATAAAAGGTTTAGACTAGTCTTAAAAAGTTAGTCAGCTAATTTTTTCTTTAAGACTGGTCATAATTTTTTTAAATTCAGTTACAAAAAAAATTAGATTGGTCTAAGTTGAATCCAAAAAATAAGACTGATTACCCTTTGGTCAAACTAGTACTTAAGACACTTTACATAGAGGCTAAATTTATGCAACTGGCCCCAGGTTGTGGAAGTTCCTCTAACAGCTAGTTTGTTTGATGGGTGACAGGTATTGTGGATTATTTATTAAATGTAGCAAATAATTTGTGTCTGATCTTCTTAGGCACTACATCACCCAGTGTTTTTGTCATAAATGTATTGCCTTGCCATGGTGAAATCATTGGAGATATCAAAAGTATGTTTGCACTTTATCATCCTCAATGTCTTGGCATCATACTGACAAAGTTTGGTGATAGTCTTATGAATCTAATATTTCACCGTATGCACCGTGGCTTTTGCACACAATCCCTAATGACTGTGAGTTTTTGGGAATTACGGCAAAAGCCCCCAAACATAAACATAAATTGAAAAATAACAGTAATAATCTTTGGAGAAAAAAAAATGGTCCTGCACACTTTCAGTGTTTGAGTATTAAAAAGCTGAAAGCTATATGGAAACATTCTGTATAGATAAAACAGCTGACTCGTGAATTCCAAAGTCTTATTTAAAATGACCATAATAATGAGATGCAGAATATTAACAGGATTTCAGAAAATCTAATTTATTAAGTTCACAAGTGCTGCTTGGAGAAGAGATAAGAATTATCCATGAAATAGGGAAAAAATTGTAGTGCAACGGAAGACAGTTTAAGCACGCTGGATTTTCAGAGATATGCAAATGAACACCTAGGAATAAGAAACTAAGTAAATCCTTCTGTGCATTTACATATTACATGTTCAAATGCCCAAATGGAAAACAACATATCTAATAGGTCAGGGCTGGGCAACTTCGGTCCTGGAGGGCCACTGTCTTGCAGAGTTTAGCTCCAACCCTGATGCACACCTGCCTGAAGCTGTCTAGTGATCTTGAAGACATTGATATTAGCTGGTTCAGGTGTGTGTGGTTAGGGTTGGAGCTAAACTCTGCAGGACAGTGGCCCTCCAGGACCAAAGTTGCCCAGGCCTGCTCTATAGAGCCAACAGCCCTTGAAATAGGGTAAAACTTGAAATGAGTCAGCTCCATGGAGCAAGTTCCTGAGTTATAAAAGTTTCTTCATATAAGTTCATGACTTCCAATTTATTTTAACTTATGAGTTTGACCTTATTATGGCCACTGAACAATTACATTTTTCAGAAGATGTACAAAATGTACTAAAGGGCCTTTTTGGGTTTTAAGAACTACATTGATGTATGAACTTCTGCTTTCATTGTCTTCTCTTTAGGAATTGCTTACAGAGAGTGTTTGGACAATGGCACATGGGCACTGAAAAGTAACTACTCCAACTGTGAGCCCATTTTAGAGGAAAAGGTGGGTAAAGCCTGAACTGTACATTTCTTTCTTTCTTTCTTTCTTTCTTTCTTTCTTTCTTTCTTTCTTTCTTTCTTTCTTTCCTTTTTTCTTTTTCATTCTTTCTTTCTTTCTTTCTTTCTTTCTTTCCTTCCTTTTTTCTTTCTTCTCTTTCTTTCTTTCTTTCTTTCTTTCTTTCTTTCTTTCTTTCTTTCTTTCCTTCCTTTTTTCTTTCTTTCTTTCTTTCTTTCTTTCTTTCTTTCTTTCTTTCTTTCTTTCTTTCTTTCTTTCTTTCTTTCTTTCTTTCTTCCTTCCTTCCTTCCTTCCTTCCTTCCTTCCTTCCTTCCTTCCTTTAAAATTCCAAATTTTCCCTAATTTTTGCTTTTATTTATTAATTTATTGAGCTATCCAGTTTGCTCAATAAATGACTCACTGCTCTCATGATGTTATGTGAGAAACTGCCTATTGCAACATTCAATTTCAGGGTGCTGACAGTAAATATACAAATTGTTACATACCTTTCGGCAAAACCGCCTTTGCATAAAGTTTCAAATACTGCTTCCAAGTGAGTTACAGTGAATTTGGCACCCGTTATTTGATCTGTTTTCCAACAGGGAATGCTGCAATAACATTTGCCTGGTCCCCCATTGTCCTCTGCACCAGCTGCAATGTTTACTCTGCTGTTGTGGGCATGTCTGAATATGGTCTTGAATATGAATATATAAATATATAAAACTTGAACATGGGCTTTTATAAATCAATAAGATCTTTCAAAAAATAAGTAAATAAAAAAATCTTCACTTTGCTGCATTTGCACATTTTTTTATTTACTGCTACACTGCCCAAAATGTTTGATTAAAATCAGATAATGCTATTAATGTCAGTGCTTTTACTTTCTGCTGTTTACAGAATCCACAACGCCTCTGGCCTTTTCTGAATAACATGCAGCATATAATCAATTTGGCCCAATTATTTTGCTGTTGTCACATTGTATAAAACAGCCCATATTTGACGTAGGAAACTCGCAAGCATATGCACAGTATTGGATGCTGTGTAACTGCTAAACATTCGGTTCACTCTATCTTACTTGCTCATGCATCAGTGAGCTTTCTCACTTCACACAGAAGGACAATTGGATTCCTTCAGTGTTGTGTCTCAGTTTTGTGACCTTATTCAAGGACTCATAAGAAATATATAAATAAATCTGTTTCTAGTCTTTTGGAAGCTTCCATAAAATACTGGTTACTGAGTAACAACTATTGATTTGTGCTATAATTGCAGTCATTTATTACTATATCTTACGTTAGAACATGAGTTTCTTATTTAATCTTTTTTTCTTACAGAGGAAGTACCCCATGCATTATAAGATAGCCCTCATCATAAATTACTTTGGTCACTGTATATCTGTTGGAGCTCTCGTTATTGCCTTCATTCTCTTTCTGTGCTTGAGGTAAGTGTGTCAGTGTATTTTCAACATTACAGTGTGTGAGTAATACCTTGTGCTGAGGCTATGTTGAAAATGAAGGGAAATTGATATATTGTGAAAATGAAGGAAACTTAGATTTGAAAAAGGATCATTTATATGCTAAAGGACAGTTTCTGTCATGATTTACTGTAATTGCATGAGTTAAGGTTGCTGTTGGTGCTCAAATGTTTGCACTTTTCGGGGAAAATCTTCACACGGATAATAAATAAATAAATAAATAAATAAACATTGTCTTTTAATATTCAAACTTCATAGAAAGTGTTACTAAACATTTCCTTAAATACATGTTCAGAATCATTAATATTTCAGAAACTACTGTAGTTGCTAACTCTCTGGCTCCTCTTTGCAGAGTCTCATATTCATGCATATGTAATTCCTTAATCAGCTCATGCAATGCTAAAACTGTGTCGCAGTGTAATTGCGGAAATGATTGTTTTATTGATTTATCTCTTTAAATTCAAGGAGCATCCGATGCCTTCGCAACATAATCCACTGGAACTTAATTACGACTTTCATTCTGAGGAATGTAATGTGGTTTTTGCTTCAACTGATTGACCAAAACATTTATGAGACGAATGAGGTATGAAACACTTCTAGAGTTACCTATCAACCTATTAGTATGTAAACCCATCAGCATTTACATTTTGTTTTGTGTATTACTGTATTGCTGAAGGTATTACATGGGGTAGTTTTTTTTTTCTCTCTGGAAAAGCACAAAATATTTTTGTCTGCTGGTGTGTAGTGCCTCATTAGAGTTTTAGCATTTTTATTTCAAACTTGACAAAAAAATTGACAGTGAAGAGAAGAGATCAAAAGTCAAACGTGCTTCATTGCAATGTTCTCAACATACAATGCTAATTTAGATTCTTTGGAAAAAATGACTGTATAATCAGAAGCTTTAGTGAAGAACTAAGAAGCAATGTTCCTTAAGAGTTTTTTCCAGTACAAAAAACAAATGATTAGTCTTGATGAATACCATTTCAAAATGTACACTTAAAGAAACAAATATACGCCTCAGTGACTCAGTTTGTACCTTTTTCTGAGAGTGTAGTCAAAAAACACATTTGTTTTTAAATTGCAATGTAGCACCTTATAAAACGTATTATAAAATGTTTGAAAAACCTGGGATGTGATGTTTCAACATCTGTATAGGTTTTATTTTAGCATCAAGTCTGTAAGGTTTGCAGTGTTGTAAAACACCTCAATTAACACCCTGTCTCTTTCTCTCTGTACAGCCCTGGTGTCGTCTTATAACAACAATCTATAATTACTTTGTGGTGACCAATTTTTTCTGGATGTTTGTGGAGGGCTGCTATCTTCACACGGCTATTGTGATGACATATTCCACAGACAAGCTTCGAAAATGGGTCTTCCTCTTCATTGGATGGTGTGAGTGAATTTCTCTACACAAGGCTTATTTTGTAATGCCTAATCATCTGCAATTTGCATTGGCCGTGAATAAGAAATCTGAAATGCACTCTTCTATTCATTTGGAACGTTTTTGTCTTTCATGTGAATCTTGTGAAACGTGTCAAAAACATTTCTTAAAAAAAAAAAAGACACCTTAAGTGACATACAGAGCTGAAATATTAATGGTAGAGATTTTGCAGTATGCAAGATCAGAACACTTACAAATAAGATTCAGTGCAAGAATATAAAATAGATATAAAAGTATAATAAATGTACTTGTAAATGTACATATAACAAAGCCTTAAGACATTGCACTTGCTGCTTATTGTTCCACATAGAGGACAGACTTTTGGCTTGATGCCACCGAGAGCTTGCAAGGTGAGACTGAGCACACAAAAACATTAGTTAGCATGCTAAGAGTTTAAGCTAATATAGCTTATCAGCTAGCACTATTTGCCTAAAGCCTGATAGTCTCTGAAAAAGGCTGCATGTCCTCAGTGAGCCCTTTACATAAGTGTTAAATTTAGTGAGAATATCTCATTCTGTCTAAAAGTTAGTCATTTCTATTAATGAGCATGTAAAAACTTCAGTTTTTACATCCCCAGTTTTCTCTATATGAAATCAAAATTGTAACATTTTCAATATCTTCTAAGAAGTAGACCAAATAGTTTATTAAAATTGTTTCATCCAGATCACCAAACAGCCTAGAAACAGTTTGTGAAAGTAGTTTATGTGATCAAAACTGAAGGATGTGTTTGGCATCACTGCAGTAGGTAGTGGTTATTGCAGTAGGTTATTCACTTTAAATCTTACAATCTTTTACCGTTAACCATTTAACATTTTTTTACTGTAGCATTTTTACAGGTTTTTACTGTTAAATTCACGGTCATGTTTTACAGTTTCAAAAACTACACAAATCAAACACAATCATTATCCATACGATCTCAGGTGATAAATCAGTGTTTCATGAAACAAAATTTGAAGTGTGCAAGCATTGTGAATCTTGTGAAAAGTTTCAGAAGATATTCATCAAATGAAATCAAATGGATGACCAATATGTTTGTTTTGTGGTCTTTGTAGCATCAACTTTTGGGTTTCTATTAACTTTGCTGTTAACAAAGCGTATGGTTAGCCAGTCTCTGAAGGTGATTGTGAATAATGTCTCAATGCTGAGAAATCAAAGACACTGATTTAGTCAGAATCATTCGATCATTGAGGTAATTCAAGTCACATAGTCACAATGGAGACAGAAAGGAAAGGCTGAAAGGAAGAACCTAAAATTGGTAAGCTTGCCGCCAGAAGAAACCTGAGTAACTTCCTGTGTTTCTGAATGATCTAAATATAAAAATCTTTTGCATCTGTTGCATCTTTCAGAAGATAACAAACCAGTCTCCTGGTCGAATCTTAGTCATAATGTGTTTCTGCATCCACTTTCTGAAACGACTCTTTCTTGTGAAGAGAGTGAGTGAAGTTCAGCAAACCTGCCATGAAGTGGCCGAGCTCACAAGCTGTGTGTTTGGTGGAACAAAATGGCAAATCAGTCACAGTCTAAGCTCTTTGACTGCCTCAGAAGTCAAGCCAGCACATATATTCCTCAACCATATATTTGAGGAGATTAGCCTGGTACTTCTTTCTTCTGTTGAACACAAAAGAAGATATTTTTAAGAACGTTGGTAATCGAACAGTTATAGTAGCTATAGTATTTTTTAAATTCTCTTCATATTATAGAGGTAACTGTTTGGATACCATCAGCTTAATTGTGATGACATTTGCTAAACTAGTAAGTATTGATTGCATTGAGTTGAAATGTCAAATTAGTGCTGCCACACAGGTCATGCTAATTATAAAATGTTTCCATTTTCGATTGCATGTTTTATCATTTTATTATGGAATGACATTTTAAACATCTGAGCTCTTTATTAGAAGCACAACCAATTGAAAGGTGGCAAATTACCCTTTTGAAGATGAGTGAAATTCATTTTCTTACATAACAGATGGCATGGAGTTGAATTAGTTCAAAATTAAAGTTGTTGTCCATTCACCGAGTACTTGAAAGATACTGACACTTATTAAATGTTTTAATGTATTTAAAGTGCAGGACAGATTATTGTGAAGTGTTTCACATAATATTTGTAAGCTCTATTGCTGAAAAGGCTAAATGCCATTCCAAGGACTTGTGTACACTGTTTGATATTTGACATTCAAAGCATTCTCAGTCTGTGTAGCAGGAGGATTCTGAGGGGTTTTCAGACTTGTTATGTTTGGTAACTTTGGTAAAACCACCATCGACAGAGCCATTGTGTTTTGTGTATGTGCTGAGCTCACAAGCTGGTGAAACCATTGTGTGTGACAGAGCCATTGTGTCTTAAAGGGTTGCCATGTCCACTTATTATAAGTGCCGCTTTTTAGAGCTTGTTGTTTGGGCTTGGCTCATGTAGCAATTCATTTTATGGTGATAATAAAGTAGGCAGGTCCAGGACGCAGTATTTTGGTATGTACAGTTGCAAATTCAAATTTATTCAACCTCCTTGACCTGCAAGACATTTAATACACATTTGAGCAATTCTGATAACGTAAGCTGGTGAATAATAAAAAAAAGAGATCTAATTGGCTCTAAACACTCATGTTTAAAATGATTCAATCCCCAAAAGTAAAATTTGCTGCAGAATATTTTATTCTTTAAAATCCCCAATAAACACTGCTTGGAAGTGCTTAGAAGTTTCTGTCACCCCTCTACTGTCATCTTAGCCCATTTCTCACCTGAAAAAGCTTTCGGATGACTTATAATCTTTGGTTTTCACTTTGCAACTGCTTTCTTCAAATTAAACCAAATATTTTCAATGAGAATTAAATCTGGAGACTGAACAGGCCACGCAAGATCATTCTATGACTGATCCCTGTACCAAACATAAGTAGATTTAGATGATTGTCCTGCAGAAAGGTTCATTAATCATTAGCTTCAGTCTTTGCACTAAATGCATCACAGTTCTCGCCAAAATGGCCTGATACTTCATATAATCCATGATATCCTTCATACGGTCATGATTTCCACTTCCTGCCACAGTAAACAACCCTATAACAGGACTGATCCACCTCCAAGTTTGACGATGGAGATGGTGTTCTTCTGCTTATGAGCGTTGTCTTTTTTTGCACCAGACATACTGCTGATCCATGGGTCAAGAAAGTTTCAGTTTGGTCACATCACTCCATAAAACATTCTTCCATAACTTCACAGGTCTATCCAAATGAATTTTAGCCTGTTCAAGTTGGCCTTTTTGTTCTTCTTGGTCAAGAGTGGTATTAGGCAAGATACCCCAACATGAAAGCCATGCTTGTCTTGTGTTCATCTTATCTTCTGCATTGAAATGGTTTTCCTCCCTTAGTCGGGCCAACTTGCATGTTTTTGGCTGTACATTGGAGGTTTTACTCAGTTGCTTTGATCAAACATTTTATGGTATTGTGCTTTTCTTTTTGTTTAACACCCTTAAAGGTTTTCAAGTACAACACGCTTTTGAACTAAGGAATAAGGCTGCCAGCTGTGTCTCTAGGGACTTTCAGTGTCTTAGAAATCTTCATGTAGCCTTAGACTTTCTAATATTATAAAACAATTTCTTCTCTATAGCTTTTGTGAGAGCTCTGTTGACTTTACCATATTTGCACCTTAACTTCAGCACATGCATGGGCTAAATGTATGTATGTGTAACAGCACAAGCTAATTCTATTTTTTTATATAGAGTATATAAAGGCTTAATTGTGTTTTAAGGCAATTTTGTTCCCTACCATAAAAATAAGTGACTTAAAACGGCAAAATCGGATAGGGGTTGAATAATTATGACATTGCTGTGTTATTAAAAAAATCCTATAACTCAAAAACATTACATTATATATTAACAGTACCACTATTAATATGCCAGTGAACTGTTGTAGATGCAATTTTTATAAAGTCCCGGATATTCAGAAAAACTTGTATTTGTAAAGTACTGCAGTCTCTGGTGGGGTTGAATCAGTTCAATTGCAACTGTAGCTTATTTACAAGATAATGCGTTTGGATTTTTATTGGAGTGTATTATAGACTTGTTGTCACAGTACGTGTGATAGTGAGCACACACAAAGCTAAAGTTCAACAATAAAGTCTTTAATGAGATACAAACAGGTAATTCCAATGACAGGTGATTCATCAACGAGACCGGACAACAAAGCATTGGACAGAAACAACTCTTAAAGGGTGGCTAATGAACTCAGGTGTGGGTGATAACTAATTATGACTTGACGAAGACAGGAAAAACCCCAATATGGGCACATCAGGAAGAAACTAACACAAAACAATCCAAAGGGTTCCTCCTGGAAGGCACGACCTCACGCTGCAGAAGAAAAAGGGATGGACGGAGGGGACTTAAGAGGCGGACAAATGAGTGGATGTGGGATGGAAAAAGGAAGTTCATGTTGGTGAAGGCTTTGGCGGAGAATGGACTCCTGGGAGGAGGACAACAGACAAAGTCCAGGGTGGATCATTTGGAGGTAGGAGCCAGGGAGGAGACAGAAGGGACCCGGAGCAGGAGGAGCCAGGTGATACCCAGGCCGCAGCCATGTTGGTTGCCCACGGTGGAGCCGACGGAGGGATAAGCCATGGTGGAGGAGAGCTGACGACGCCGGTGGTGGTGGAGCACAAGGCGGAGAGCTGATGAGCCAGAGTGACAACGGGAATGGCTCAGGCTCCGAGGTGTTTGTCCGCTCTGTTGCTCTCGATGGCTCAATCACATTGGGCTCTGGCTATCCGTATGCAGTGGGCTTGGCTCATGCTCTGCAAGTCTGGGTGGTGGTTGGCTGGGCTCTGGCTGGTGTCGTCGTTCATGGTGTCCACAGTTGGAGGTGATTTGCAGGACACCAGCACCCACTCTATGCAGGCGGTGAGTAGGGTGACCACCTGGCAATAGTTCTGTTGCGGGACATATTTGTGATTTTGCGGGACAATGTGGGACACATGCAAGACAGATACATTTTCCATAGTTATGCTATATAAATACTAATATACATCCGTTGTCATATGCGCTTATTTATGTTTCTGCGCGTGCACATGTAACCGAGAGAAAACACGTCAGTTTTATGTGAAAGTGAAAGAATCCACCTGCGAGAGAATTGTGCCCTGGCATTACAATAATGCGCTCTTGACATTTGTCATTACAATAACTCCACAGAACCGCCTCAAATGAACTATTAAAATAAGAAGAAAGTAACATCTGACAGCTGCATCGATTTTTTTTTATTTGTTTTGTTATTTGTAGACAAAGAATATCTTGTTTTTCCGTCTGCGATCGACCATTTCTGTCGGTGGTGCTAGATCACATGATCTGTTGCGTGGAAACTACGCTGCAAAAAAAAAAAAAATAAATAAATAAAAAGCTTTCTTAAAAAAGCATGCATACATGTTTTCTTAATATGATAATTTAAAAAAATCAACAAACTCATGAAAATGCGGGACATTTCTTCAGATTGTGACGTGCGGGACAAGGGGTGAAAATGCTGTGCGGTACAACGCAAAGCGGGACGGGTGGTCACCCTAGCGGTGAGGCTCTCTCGAGGACCTTCCCCGAACAGCTGTGCTCCTGTGGCAGTGTTCAGGCCAGCTTGATAAAACGAACAGAGGCAGCTGTCTGGGTAGTGTGTTAAGTTGGAGAGAAACACAAAGTCATTAATGTGGTCCTCGAGAGAGCGAACGAGGACAGACAGGTCATTCATGATAGGAACTAAAATAAAAACTGACAAAAACGGGAAACTCTGTACGTGTGATAGTGAGCACGCACAAAGCTGAAGATCAACTATAAAGTCTTTAATGAGATACAAACAGGTAATTCCACAGAAGGGTAAACACGCATACATGCATCAACGAGACCGGACTAGGAGTTGAACAGACTAGGAGCTCTTAAACTAATTATCATAAATAAAAAAATAAATAAACAACATTTTGATAACACTATGAACAATAAATAATATTTTGAACAAAAAGCTACAAAAAGCTAAAAAAAAAACAAATCAACACCCCAAAGCTTGACAGTCATTATTACCTCTTTATGGGTCAACATTTTATTCCATAATGTTACACAGTTTTACATATCTACGGTTTTAATGCTATTTTATGTCTGACGATTGTGTTAGATTACATGTGGAAGCATCTGTTGTTTTGCTTTTTTCTTCACTTGCGTTTTGGAAATTCTGTACAGAAGATGTGCAATAGCGCCCCTAGTGTATAACAATGAAAACACATATTCTTAGAGCACAAGTATAGCTCAAATATATTTGGACGTTTTCCTAAAGTGTACTTAAATGTAATTTAAAGTATATTTCAGAGAAGTATATAAAGCACATTTCTGAGAAGTACATACAAATTATACTAAAAGTACACTTTCCTATTTTTAGTTTAAAAGAAGTATACTAATAGCACCCTTGAATAAATTTCTTTTTCATAAAGGTGGTAGCATTTTCTCGGAGGAGACAAAAAAGCAAAACAAGACGAAAGATCAAGATATGAAACTGAATAATGTTGCAGTACAGCTCCCGTAGCATTGCTTGAATGTGAGGCAGGAGCTGCTACATACAGTACAGGCAAAAAGTCATAAAGAGAGGAGATGTTTCCCTCATTCTGTGATCGGCTCATTACCCCGTCAGTGTTATAATGCCTGCCTATCATGTTTGTAAATTGGTATGAATCAGTCAAACAAATTAGTGGAAATGGAGGGACTAATTACAAAACAAACAACTCACCCACTCACACACACTATCATTTTCGGTCACATCCAAATTAAATTAAATGTGAAATAACTTAAAACATGAGATTCTCCTGGAGTGAGCTGTTTTGTAAAGCACTCGGCTCTGGTAAATTAAAACTACACCTCCCTTGTTTACCATGTATTTCTTGACTAATGATTAGAATAGAAGTTGACTATTGATAATAATAGGCAAACAACAGTTTGAAGTAACAGAAATATTTGTGGCTATTGTGTTCTTATTTTCAAGTTATGAAAAGCTTCAAAAATGCATAAGCAATGAGACTTTGATTTTAATAAACAGGATGTTACAGCATGGTTACTATGATGGTAGTGTAAATAAATAGAAATATTTTGTAGCAATATACATTGTTGTTTAAAAGTTTGGATACAGAATTTGCTAAATTGATAAAAAGTGATAGTAAAGACTTAAGGTTTATATTTTGAATAAATTCTGTTCTTTTAACTTTCTAAAAAATCCTAAAAAAAAAAAAAAACAGTTTCCAAAAAAAAAATATTAAGCAGCATCCAACATTGGTAATAAATCAGCATATTAGAATGATTCACTCCATGGATCATGTGTCACTGAAGACTGGGTAATTATGCTGATGTTTAAAAATGTAGCATTGCATCATATGAATAAATTATATTTTAAAGTACACTCTTAAAAATAAAGGTGCTTCACGATGCCATAAAAGAACCTTTTTTGTTTAAATGGTTCCATAAAGAACCTTTAACATCTGAAGAACCTTTCTGTTCACAAAAGGTTCTTCAGATTATAAAAGGTAAGAAAGAGATGGTTCTTTACAGAACCTTTGACTAAATGTTTCTTTGTAGAACCAAAAATGGTTCTTCTATGGCATCGCTGTGAAGAAACTTTTAAAGTGTATATTAAAATAGAAAATTGCAATAACATTTCACAATATTACATTTTTTTCTGTGTTTTGATCAAATAAATGCAGCAGTGTGATACAAGTGAAAGTGATTAAAAAGCTGTCAGTATTGTTGTGGAGATCTGAGTTATTGGCATCAGCTGCATATTACAAAATGAATAGATTTGATGAAGTAGACTCGAGCGATTTGTGACAATCTTTCTGGCTCAATATCTGATGTGTTCTGTTAGCAGTCTGTTTGTCCGTGTTGAACAAGTTTAGCCAAGTAGATCGGAAAATCAGCTTTTTCTTGAGGCAAACCCAGTAGACACGTTTAATGGCTCCTCCATGTGACTTCTTGAAAGATTCATGATTTCTTGCTCTCTGCTCATTTAGGTGAAGAAATCGTTGGCCTCCAAAGCTTTACACACAGTAAAGCCCATTGTTTAACATGGCTTTGTTGAAATGTGTATGTGTGAACAAACACTTCAAAGAATTTCTTTCTTACTTCGACAGCATTTATTAAAATACAGGAGGAATTGCGGCCTCTGATAGCATTTTTTATTTGCATGTGCTGTGCAAATTTACTACACGTTGGATATTGGCCTAAATGAGCCAAAAACGTCTGTATAATTAGCAGGGTGCAATTTTCAGTTTTCAAATGTAAAAGAGTGCCCCATTTTAACACTCTTCTTCTGTCGTTTGATCATCCTTTGATGAATGATGCACATGCACATCTTTTTCAAATGCATTTCTGTTCATCCATCTTTCTCTGGGTAGTAATAGCTCTGTGTTAATTGTGGCAGGCAAATAGTGCTGACATTTGTGAATGAGGTGCATATTTGAAAAATCACACAAACTTCCCACAGCACAGCGCTGGTTCAGTGCATCTAGTGCCTGATTAAGTTGTGGGTGGTTGGGGTATAAAAAGCTTTTTGCACTGAAATATCGTACACAAAAATGGCACAGCTGTTTAGTGCATTTCAATAGATAAGCACCTGTTGGGAAAACACTGTTTCATTTTCATGTTTCTGCAGCTGCTGTCTGTAAAGTGTGATATACAAATGTATGCAATCTTCTCTTTTTCAGGTATACCATGTCCGATAATTATAGCGTGGGCCATTGGAAAACTTTACAATGAAAACGAACAGTAAGTTGCTGGTTTACAAAAAGAAATGCTTATGATTAGAGTGAAAGAGTGTTGAACATGATGATTGTAGAGTATATCTGGCAGGAGATGACGATTAATGAGCCTGTGATTACAATACTTGGAACTTGGAAATTCCTAAAAAATAAATGTTTGTAAAACTGAAAAATGTAAGAATACAGTATGACCTTTTTCATTCTAATTTCCATGCTAACAAAAACCTGTTCATTACAACAAAATTGTAAAAGCTCCCTGCCACAACGCTGTGGTGTTTTAAATTGTTGCTCTGCAATTATGAGATGACTCAGAACCCTTCTTCAGTGTAAATCTGCGGCAGTTTTTTCAGTTGTTTTATCATCCACAAAGTGAAAATAAGTCTGATTATTTAGATGTTACAGATGTTTAGAAGTATGCTTCAAATTAATTTTATTAACTAAACATAAGTAGAGTTCAAGTATATTTTCTAGTAGTATATACAGTTGAGGTCAAAAGTTTACATACACCTTGCAGAATCTGTTAATTATTTTACCAAAATAAGAAGGGTTACTACAAAATGCATGTTATTTTTTATTTAGTACTGACCTGAATAAGATATTTCACATAAAAGACATTTACATCTAGTCCACAAGAGAAAATAAACGCTGAATTTATAAAAATGACCCTGTTCAAAAGTTTACATACTGTGTTCTTACCTGAATGATCCACAGCTGTTTTTTTTTTAGAGGCCTTTGTTTGTCCTGAACAGGTAAACTGCCCGCTGTTCTTCAGAAAAATCCTTCAGGTCCCACAAATTATTTGGTTTTCAGCATTTTTGTGTATTTAAAACATTTCCAACAATGACTGTATGATTTTGAGATCCATCTTTTCACACTGAAGACAACTGAGGCAACAATTACATACTTACATTGCTCACTGATGCTCCAGAAGGAAACACAATTCAAGAGCTGGGGGTGTAAACTTTTGAACAGAATGAAGATTTTCCTTATTTTTCCTAAATATCTTTTTTTTTTTTCATTAAGTACTGCCCTTCAGAAGCTACAGAAGATACTTACATGTTTTCCAGAAGATAAAATAAGTAAAATTCACCCTGATCTTCAAATTTAGAAAGTTTTCACCCTTGACTCTTAATGCATTGTGTTTCCTTTTGGAGCATCAGTGAGTATTTCATTCTTCTGTAATAGTTGTATATAGTCCCTCAGTTGTCCTCACTGAGAAAAGATGGATCTTATAATCATACATTCATTGTTAAAAAGGGTTCAAATATACAAAAATTCTCATGAACATCACTGAACAAAAAGAAAAAAGGTAACAACTAGGGCTGTCAAATGATTAATCGCGATTAATCACATCCAAAATAAAAGTTTATGTTTACATACTATATATTTGTGTACTGTGTATATTTATTATGTATATATAAATACACACACATGCATGTATATATTAGGGAAAAATATTTTAGATTTATATCTAAAATATTGATATTTATTTATAATCTAAATTGTATACAGGTATAAATATATATACATATTAATATTTTGTTTTAAAATATACATGTATGTGTGTGTATTGATATGTACATAATAAATATACAAAGTAAACACACATATAGTATGTAAACATAAACTTTTATTTTGAATGCGATTAATCGTTTGACAGCCCTAGTAACAACACAGTAATAAGAATCAAACTTTTGAACGGAGTAATTTTGATAAATTCAACTATTATTTTTTCTTGTGGAATTTATGTCAAGTCAAGTCACCTTTATTTATATAGTGCTTTTTACAATACAGATTGTGTCAAAGCAGCTTTGCAGTATCAAATAGGAAGGTAGTGTTCAATATTGCAAAAAGAAACAGTTTTCAATATTTCAACATTTCAAGTTACCACTTCAATAATGTAAACGTCTTTTATGTGAAATATCTTATTCAGAGCAGTACTAAATAAAAAATTATATGCATTTTGAATGATCCCTCTTATTTTGGTAAAATAATAAACATTTTGCAGATTCTGCCAGGTGTATGTAAACCTTTGACTTCAACTGTAAGTAGTAAACTATACTTGTGATACAGTGTTACACTAAAGAAAAGGTTAAATGTATTTAGTTCTGTACTCAAAGTTTACTGCTTAAAGTACACTGGAAAGAGTACTTTGTACAGCTCAACCCACCGATTCGTTTTAAAAATTATATTCACATAATAAATAGACATGTATACGCTGTGAGACCACACTCAAGAAAATCTTTGTTTCAGATGCTGGTTTGGGAAGGAACCTGGAAAGTATATAGACTACATCTATCAGGGCCCCGTTATTCTAGTTCTTCTTGTAAGTATTGTTGTTTTATTGCTTGCCTCTGATTTGTAGTTGTCAGTTTCTCCAACAAGCAGGGAAACAGTGTGAAGAATATAAAGTGGAAAAAATGAACTCTGAAACCTTTACAAAGTCTGTAAATGTAAAACCCAATGCGATTTCGAAGAATTATTAACATCAGCAAACAGTAAGCCAGTCCTTGCTAGAATATTAGCTTTTAATATGATAGCCGTGTCTGCTGTTTTCAGATAAAGTACTTGAGCTTTATGAGACTTATTGAAGTGATGCTAGCTAAGGAGTTGAATCTGTTTTTTCTTCATGTAAAAGCATTATAATAACAGTATTTAGTGTACGCCATTCTGCAGGAGCAATACCCAATGGTGCGTTTATGAGCTCTTCACAGCTTGAAGTGTCTGCATGTTATGTTCAGAAACTTCATTTCGAGAATATGCACAATCACTGACGTACATCTCTTTTCTTTCTCTCCAATATAGATAAATTTTGTGTTCCTTTTCAACATTGTGCGCATTTTAATGACAAAGCTGAGGGCCTCAACCACATCTGAAACAATACAATACAGGTAAAGGTCTTTAACTAACTACTGCTCACTATAACTTTGATGAACAAGAGCAGTGAAATGTATTTGCTTAGGCTGAATGATATGCTGTTTCATGCTCAGCATAGGAATAGTTCTCCCAAAAATAAATGCTCTGCCATTATTTACTTACCCTCATGTAGTTTTGAAACTTGTGGGGTGTTCCTGCTTGTGACAAAAATATTATACAGTATGAAAAGAGAGAAGAAGTGGCATCTGTAGAGAGTTGCTTTTGTACATATGGAAAGTTTCTGATGTTAGACTCCAAAATATAATTTTTTTTCACAAGTTGTAATTTTTCACTATCATATAAAATATCAGATGGAATCCTTCATTTGCAAAAAAACACACATGAAGTTTTCTAGGCATTTAACATTAGACAGCATTGAATAAGCCAATCAGAGTTTTTTGTCAGTGTAGAAGATAATTTGAGCAGCACCTGTTCTCTACAGTAGTTTTAGCATGTATACAGATCACAGTGTCATCTGCATACATTTGAATATTTACATCAGGACAAGCATCTGGAAGATTGTTCAGAGACAAGCAAAAATTAGAGGCCTAAGGATAGAGCCCTGAGGAACCCCTCTTTAAAGGATGATAAAACCCAAATACAGTGGTCTCATTGTTTATACATAGGTATTTATACATAACGTTTAGAGGCACAAAACGTACATTTTTATAGATGCTAAAGCTTACAATTTAGACATTTCAATGTTTAAAATGTACAAATACCTACATATGTTTAGCTAAAAAAACATAAAATATTTATGTATCTTTTATTTCATTAAGATATTCGTATTAATGCCTTTTTATCATTTTATTAATAGGCAATTTCAATTTTTAGCCCCCTTAACCTACCCCCAAACCTAAACCTACCCATTTCATAGCAAATATGCATTTTTATAATTTTATTAATACACGATTTAGATTTTTAGCTCCCTTAACCTACATTCAAACCTTAACCTTCCATTTTTATAGCAAATATAAAAGGATATAAAACGTAACTGACCAAAATATGCAGGGAAATGACCATTTTAGTAACAATATAGCATAAAAATATTTTTATAGTCGCTAATCCCACTCCTGCCTCTAAACCTAACGTTAAACTTAACTCTCTCTGTACAGTAATTAAGAAAAACATGACAGACAGAAAAGTGCAATCGCAATCATTTATTTATTGCAAAAATGCCAACAGCCATACCAAAAAGTAATCCAAATGATGATGCGTTTGCAGCCGCAGTACTCTCTGGCGGAATACAGTAGGTTTATTTGAGGTGCAGAGCAGAATTTAAATTATTAAACGCTAAAAATTTGATCCAGATTATTATCCTGATCCACTCCGTGAAGGTGCCTGCGCATCATTCAAACACATCTCACCAGAAACACGGCATGTCGTAATCTGTGACGTATGCAGGCGAGAGTCAATGAGCGTTCAATTTTCCTGCGTAAAACCTGTCGTTTCTTAATGCAGCATTACTTGAATTTGTAAAATGCACTTTTTATTGTTCTTGCTGCTGGACTCACTGTTTGGGATGGAGATAAAGATTGCCGGATAAAGGCTTGAATTTGGGTCTGTTTCTCGCAATCGTATGGATTCTGAAGATCTAGATTACAGCTCACAAATAAAATTGTTTCATTTTGTAATTATGATGCATGATCGGTGTATTTTATGGTTCTATTGTTGGTCACAGCATGTTGGAGAAAACGCCTTTTGCGTCCCAACATGGCAAACAAAGTTAATATTACATGAATGGTTAAATGGTTGCAGAAATGTTATTTATTTTAAGAGTTTAAAGTGTAGTCTTGTTTAACATTATGGAGACCTATTCTTGGAAACGAGCTGGCAGTAGAAATCACAGAACAGAATGAAATGTTGTAATTTCATATCAAGTAAATGATTAAACAATTTAATAATGCAATTGAAAACATAAGGCCATTGGTATGACAACTAAAAACAACAATAATTAAATTAATACCGCGATTTTAGTATTCATAAGGATTCGTTTTTAGGTGTCGTCAAAATGTCAGTAGCCTATTGTACGTTAAAATGCTAAAAATATGTAAGTATTTGTACGTTTAGATGCTGTAAATATGGCAGTATTGTACGTTTTAGTGTCTGGAAAAACGTAAGTAAATGTACATTTTGTAGAACCACATTTTACATAAAATGTGAATACATGAGATCAAATTGCATAATCAGATACGACTTATTCCATTTCATTGCATTAATGTGAAATTAAAATATGATAGCTCATATGAATTTGTTGTAGTTTAGAACAGTGGTTCTCAAAGTGTGGTATGAGTACCACTAGTGGTACTCGGGCTCCCTCTAGTGGTACGCAGAGGAATCACTAAATTAAATATAAATTAATGTTAAAACTCAATACATTTTAATTGAATCTTCATTTGAATAACATTGTTTTTACATTTAAGTACAGTACAGTTTTTATTTATCTTTTAGGTACAACGCATTTTAAATTTAATCATTATTTAAGTTTTTTATTTACCTGTTTGTAAGCACTGTGCAGTGTTAATGTTCAAACTGTGTATTTACATTGTTAAAGTGGCTGACAACAGCACATTTTCTCATTAGGAATAAAACCACCTCGTTTTTTAACTGTGCAGAGCTGTAGCTGAATAATTAGGCCTATACGCTACTATACTTTAATGTTAGTCTTTATGGTGGTACTTGGAGAGCCGAATATTTTCTGAGGTGGTACTTGGTATAAAAAGTTTGAGAACCACTGGTTTAGAATGTCAAATGCTGTGATTCAGATTAAAAGTCTTTAAGCTTATTCTGTGATCTAGATTGCTCTGCATGACGCTATATAGACACTAAACCTGTTATCTGCTCTAAACACAATAAAAAAAAAGGTAATATTTATCTTTATACAAGTCTGTGTTGTCATGTCATTTAAGGTTACTTGGTTTTGAGGATTGAGGATTTAAAGTTTGAGGTTTTTAAAAAGTCTTTCCACTATTTAACTTTACCGTTTTAGACTTTTTTTTTGAAAATCAGACACATTTGACCTGCAAGCATGACTTCCTAATGTGTGCATGTATCTCAGGGCAATACTTACTTCAGTCAGAGCAGGAAATAAAATGAGTCCTTTCATCCGAGTTTGCTGAGAATGCATTTGCAAACTTTGTTGTGGCGTTTCACTTGATTTCCTAAATATTAATGGAGTGAGTCTGAGTCTCCAGGACAAGCTTATGTATAATTAATCTTCTTTTCTCAGAAAGGTTAGGATTTCATTGTTGCCAGGCATGCTAGGCATTAACTTTAATTGTATTCTTACATTATCTGAAGAAAACAATGAGTTGTACTCAAACTGTGCCAAACTCACCATACAATTTTGGCTGAGTGTATGATAGAACATATGTCTTGTTTTCTTCTACTTGTGTGTGTGGGTTGCCTTTGCTCTCAGAAGAATACTTCATATCATAGAAGTTACTGCTATTAAAGGTTGACATTTTCAACCTGGCATACATGGTCCTTCATATTCAACGCACTTTAATACACTGACATTAAGGGAAAGATGTACCAGTGGTGTCATTTAAAAAAAAAAAAAAAAAAAATCAAGCAAGTTTATTCAAGTTTATTACGTTTATTCAAATGTGCTATTAGTATATTTCTTTTAAACTATAAATAGGAAAGCGTACTTTCAGTATACTTTTTATGTACTTCTCAGAAATATGCTTTATATACTTCTCAGAAATACACTTGAAATTACATTCAAGTACACTTGACTTATACTTAGAAAACGTCTAAGTATATTTGAGCTCTACTTGTGCTCCGAGAATCTGTGTTTTCATTGTTATGCACTAGGGGCGCTATTGCACATCTTCTGTACTGAATTTCTAAAACACAAGTGAAGAAGAAACCAAAACATCAGATACTTGCTTGTGTAGTTTAACACAATCGTCAGACATAAAACAGCATCAAAACCATAGATATGAAATGTTATGGAATAAATGTCGACCCATGTGGAGGTAATAAAGACTGTCGAGCTTTGGGGTGTTGATCAACTCATCTACATTTTGATCATCACTCATCTACCTAACCCTATCATCTTATTTTTATTTTTTTTTAATTCAAGTGTTTATATAAAAAACGAATGCATGAAGCTAGAATAAAATGTGTTTGTTTACAAGCAGATACCATGTTCTTTCTTTGTTTTTTTATGATTAAATATTCATAAAACAAAATATATACAAATTAATACCTATATAGAGGCATAGTAGTATACTTAAAGTATGATGTAAAGTTCGCTTAAAGAAAACTTACAAGTATACTTGCAGTAGCTATAAAACTACTAAACTAGTAGTTTACTGAGACTATACTTCAAAGTGTACTAAAATGTTTAAAGTATTTAATTAGTAAACTAACCCCCTATAAGTTCACTTTTAACATAGGTGCAAACTGAAAACATAGATGTAAATTAGTTGTGTACTCAAAATGTATTACTAAAATATTTATATACTAGAAAGTGGGCCAGTTTAGTCCAAAGGAGTATTGAAATAGTACACTTAAAAGTATCCTACTAGTACATTGATATTTGTATACTTACTAAATAAAGTATACTTTTAAATATATATTTGAACTTTACTTAGGTATGCTGTTGGTAAGGGATGACAAGTTCAGATGATGCTGTTACATCGAATCAAGTCGATTTTGAAGCTATATCACTAGACATAATACAACTAAATCTGTTTAGTACACCTTTAATCGTTTTGTATTGTCCACAGGTGCAATGTATTACATTTGTTATAAGGCCAAATTATATGTTATTGACAAGCTACTGTATTTAAGGACAGCAGTAAGTGAATAGTTTTGAATGGAATGGCAAATTATACACTGCAAAAAATGCTTTTCTTACTTAGACTTTTTGTCTTGTTTCCTGTGTCCATTCTTAAATTAGGAAGGATTTTCTAGACAAGCAAAAATTATTGTCTTGTTTTCAGAAAGAAGAAGCCATAATTTAGTGAGTTTTTGCTTAAAACAAGCACAATAATCGGCCAATGGGGTAAGCAAAATTATCTTATTTCCAGCAGAAAACTAAATTATTTTGTTTACCCCATTGGCAGATTATTTTGCTTGTTTTAAGCAAAAACTCTCTTAATTTTAACTTATTTTTTTCTGAAAACAAGACAATAATTTTTACTTGTCTAGAAAATCCTTCTTGATTTAAGGATTTTTAGATATTTGGGCTGGAAACAAGAAAAAAATCTATATTATTTGCAGTGTTCAATTTGAAGAGTTATTAAAGTGAAAATAATCAAAATTCAGCTGCTGGTTTGCTGTACACACCTGATCACAGGGAGAGCAAGAACTCCTTGTTTTTATGTCTGATGTACCTATACCTTCAGATGTTAAGACATCTTTTATTGTTCTATTAAAAGGGAAGCTCGATTTATTATTTAGCAAAAACCCTAAAAGCCATTGCTTTCCTGTTTACAGGAAAGTTACATCCAACAGAATATGTATAAATAGAGCTTTTTTCATGTATAATCAGGTGTGTAGCAACCATTATAATCCCCATCCATGTTTTGATTTCAGAAAAATCCCTTTGTGACTGCAGAGAATGTGATTTGAATAGTTTGCGAATGACCCAGCATTATAAAGTGCATGCAAACAGCTGTTTGCACAGATAATGCAGTTTTTATATTTTTTGTGTGGTGGGGTTCATAACAGAAGATGCAAGAGAAGCGTGATATAGCCTATCACATAAAGGTGTTTTCAGTGTACTTATGTAAATATGGTAAGGTCTGAAGCGGCACGATGACACAGAAAGAGAAGTGTGAGCAAGAACTGTAGTGGTGCGAGACTGAAGTGCAGAAGTGATATAACACAAGCATTGTGATTTATTATAGTAATGAAATACTAAATCTTTAAATATCTACAATATTAGAGATCCTGCTGTGAAATGCATGTTTTTTACTTCTCGCTCTCCCTCTGAAAATCATAGTTTCAGATCTTTTCTCATTTTCTCTTCTGCTGTCCATCACGACCGTATTTTGTTGTCACATTTGATAAGAGGCCAAATGATACGTTATCGACAGCGTATTTAAGGGTAACAGGAAATGAATGGTTTGGAATAGAATGGAAATTATTCCATTTGAAGAGCTTATTGGAGCATGACGTCTCTGGCACACATTTATTACAGCGAAAATAATCAAAATTCAGCTGCTGGTCTGCAGTTCACACCTGGTCACAGGGAGATTGCATCGTGCAAAAGTGTATCAGCTGTTTTATATGAGGTCTGCAACCATGTTACATTTGGAACATCTGAATGTAGCTTAAATATAGTAAAGCCTCTGATTGGTGTGAATTTGTTATCACTGACATAGCTAATAGTTGTCACACTTTTTCCTCAATATTTTAAAAAGTAATGAGATTCCAAAGTTGAAGTTAGGGAATGTGTCAAATCAGCTATGTGCCAGAAATCTAATTACATTTTTTTTGCTTCCCTGTTCTATTTTCTCTCTTCCTGTGATTCCAGGAAAGCGGTGAAGGCCACTCTCGTGCTTCTGCCTTTACTCGGTATCACATACATGCTGTTCTTTGTAAACCCTGGCGAGGATGACATATCTCAGATTGTATTTATCTACTTCAACTCATTTCTACAGTCCTTTCAGGTCAGTGTTACTTATAGATCTTCACGCACGTATTACTCGACCCAGCACATTTCTAGAAGTGCAGTAAGTTCAAAGAAAATGCTTTCGAAAAATAAAGTAATATTTGCTACCTTATAGCTGACCAATTCTAAAGCCACTTTTGTAAAAGTCTTCATTCAGTCTCTTTTACTAACATGAAACTTGGCCAAAGAGTTAATCACATGCAACACTCAAACCAGCAAACTGCTTCAAACATCGAAATGGAAACTATTATCATTAAGAAAGCATAACAATAACACTTTCTTTCATTGACTGTAGCAATGTGTATTGTGAAACAGCAATGAATCTGAAATGTTGCCAACATTTTCTCTGTATCTTTGCTTATAGCAATTCACTTGTTTAATTTTTTTTAGCCTAAATGTACAGTACAGTGAGGTTCTTTTGCTACCTTTTTTTCTGCCACTCTTATTTCCCAACCATCCTGTCTTCTTTGATGTTCTTTCATGTTTCCAAAGAAAATAATTTATGAGACATCCTAAAAGATACTGAAAGATGGTAACAAGAGTAAAATAGGGCATCTGTGTAGGGTTTCAGCTGAATTTGCAATTAGCTGTGTCGGGAATGATTATTATTTCATTTTATTGTAAATATTTTGCTAAGATATATAGTTCTTAATATAACATAATTACTGAATGCATGCGATTTCAAAAATGGGCTGCAAATACACACTACCATTCAAATGTTTATGAGAGGTGATATTTATGTAATGTTTTCTATAGTATTTAAAAAAAGTAGCACTGTGAAGCATTATTACTGAATAAAGTAACGTTTTTCTCATTTATTTCAAAATGAATACATCAGCTGTTACATTTTATATGAGGTCTGCAACTACACTGTAAAAAACTATTTGTTGAGTCAACTTAAAATAATTCGTTTTCTGGCTGCCGTAAAATTTGAAGTTCAGTCAACTCGAAAAACAGTTTAGTAAACTTGAAATGTTACATTTTACAAAGTGACAACTTAGATATTTGAATTGATTCACCTTAAAATTTTAAGGCAGCCGAGTAACACAGCCAGTAAGTTTAACAAACCATTTTTTTGTTTAGTGAACTAGAATATCTAAGTTGTCACTTAGTACAACTTAACATTTTAACTTGAATAAACTTATTTGAGTTGACTGAACTTAACAAATGATTTTAAGTTGATTCAACAAATAGTTTTTTTGTTTTTTACAGTGTATGTTACATTTGGAACATCTGAATGTAACTTAAAGGGTTACTCCACCCCAAAAGGAATTTTTTTGTCATTAATCACTTCCAAACCCGTAAAAGCTTTGTTCATCTTCGGAACACAATTTAAGATATTTTGGATGAAAACCTGGCCTTTGTGGCCATCTCATTGACTGCCAAGTAAATAACACTGTCAAGGCCCAGAAAAGTATGAAAGACATTGTCAAAATAGTTCATCTGCCAACAGTGGTTCAACCAAAATTTTACGAAGTTATGAGAATACTTTTCATACGCAAAGAAAACAAAATTAATGACTTTATTCAACAATTAGTCTTGGAGAGTATCCACTGGACGCAAACAGCGTACGCTGTTTTCTGTCAGTTGCAGGACACGGATAAGTTTTCTATGTTTATTTATGCTTTGATTCGAATGAAAACTGTGAAGCAACTGACAGAAAACAGCGTACTCTGTTTGCGTCCAGTGGATACTTTCCAAAATGGAGCTACGGTGACGTGGAGGAGACAAATTGTTGAAAAAAGTTGTTTTTCTTTTGTTTGTGTACAAAAAGTATTATTGTTGCTTCGTAAAATTGCGGTTGAACCACTGATGGCAGAATGACTATTTATTTCTGGGCCTTGACATTGTTTACTTGGCAGTGGGATAGCCGAAAAACTCAAATTTTCATCCAAAATATCTTAAATTGTGTTCCAAAGACTAACTAAGCTTTTTCAGGTTTGGAATGACATGAGGGTAAGTGATTAATGACAAAATTTTCATTTTGGGGTGAAGTAACTCTTTAAATATAGTAAAGCCTCTGATTGGTGTGAATTTGTTATCAATGATGTAGCTAACAGTTGTCACACATTTTCTTATTATTTTAAAAAGTAATGAGATTCCAAAGTTGAAGTTAGAGTAAGTGTCAAATCAGTTATATTTATGTAATGTTTTTAAAGTTTGTTTAAAAAAATAAGTAGTACTGTGAAACATTATTACTATTTAAAATAATGTTTTGTTTCTAAATTACTTCAAAATAAATAAAAATAAAGATATTTATGTGATGGAAATGCTACAGTTTTGCTAAAAACATCATTACTACAGTCTTCAGTGTCATTTGATCCTTCAGAAGTCATTCTCATATGCTGATTTAGCGCTCATGTAAAAAAAAAAAAAAAAAAAAAAAAAGAGTATTACTCTTCTTCACAATTTTTAAAACAATGAAATTGGAAGCCTTGCATTTCAAAATTGGAATTTTGGAGAGGAAAACACTCTTTAGTGTAGTTTAGTAGAAAACACATCTTCCTGAATGTTTTCATTTTTTCTTTCCACATAATCATTGTTTATAACGTGTGTAAAATGATAGTATAATGGAAACATTTTATTTCAATATATATATGACCAAAGAAAACTTCAAAATGTATTATACGCAGGATTTTTTTACAGTGTTTTTTTTACAACAATACTGTGGTTATTAAGCATATCTTCAACATTTGGCCATACATTTTCATCAACATCACAGTGAATATACTTGTTCATGCACTGTGGGGAAAAAAAAAAAAAACACTTGGCATGACCAATCCAGGTTTAACATTGGCCTTCCACCATGATGTAGAGAAGTGTGAGGATGAGCCTGAAACTATTTTTGAAAAAGCTCTGTGCTGTGAAAACTGACATCATCCCACGCAATAACATAACCGATACATTCATCGTGACAGGCCTGCTCTAGTTCATTTAGAAAAGTTACATTTGTTGTATGATCTAAGACCTGGTCTACAGCCTGCTACTCCATATTCACAAATAGCCACACAATGAGATGTTTCCCTTACATTGTCCAGTCGCTTGGAGTGTTGCCCGTTGGCCAATTAGGTTATGTCCACAGTGTGGTTTTTGGCAGACTGAAAACCTCTGCAAAGAATAGATGACATTGGTAGTGTGAAGTGCAGTACTGTAAAAAAGCATTCCTCACATAAAAAATAAATGAAACACAGTGATGTACCTTAAAGAGATAGTTACCGAAAAATGAAAAATTGCTGTTAATTTATTCACACTCAGGCCATCCAAGATGTAGGTGACTTTTCACTTCAGTAAAACAGTAAAGAAGAGTTTAAGCTGAAACCTTGGACTTTGTTGATTCATGAAATGCATGTTAGCTGCTGTACATTTTTAAGAACAAAAATGGAGCATATCAAGGAGCACAATATTAATACCTATGGCTACGGATGATATATTGAGGTCTTTTAAAGCAAAATGATCAGTTTGTGCAAGAAACTGAACATTATTTACAATATTATTAGCTGTAATCCAGAGCTTCAGACAAACAGTCCAGAGTCATGTCCGGTTCACAAACGAATCATTTTTTTGAACCAGTTCTTTTTGGTGAATTACTAAATTCAGTGCACTGTCTAAAACATTTCACAGCTTGAGCAGCACAGATCTGCATGTTACTCAATCAAAGCTCACTTTCGGACACCTGACAGCCACTCAGACTGGAAATGAGCCAAAATACTGACGTATCTGATCCTATGATAAATTAATTGATTCAGCTCTCCTGATTCAGTGACTGAACTGAGGAAACAGACTCGGGTGGAAGACTGATGAGCCGCTGATATGCGCATGCATGGACCGAATACTTAAAAGAAAGGGAGAAAAAATAAGTTTTCATGGTTTGTCATGGTTTATGTAAAAAGGTGAGCTAATAGAAACTAGTTTATTTACTTTATATGCTTTTAGACATGCAAAACTTTCTTGTTTCTCATCATTATTGGGTGTTTTAGTTTTTTTTGTTCGCTTTAGTACTATTTTCACAACTAAGTTGTACATTTTCAAAACTCTTCGTACAAAAATCCAAACTGATCACACTTGTAACACAGCCAGTATTTCATTCAAAACTTGTTGTTGTGCATTCATTTGGAATTTAAACATGTCTCATCACACAACCATTGATTCAATATATGTTTTTTTCATGAAAAGCCATGGGAACATGATTTGATCACTAAAAAACAACATAATGATATCTTTTCTGTTTAGTCTTTTTAACTACCAGTGAATCTCATGATAAACAATGAAAGATAAATATTTCGAATCACCCATAGAAGTGCTGAAATGAATATGCTACAGTACTGTAAAGACTGATTACAGCATTTTCACATTAGAAGAAACACTTACAATACACAACATTTACAGAATCTATCATTTCAATAATATCTATGTGTATTCAAGAGAAGGATCAATGAAGACACCTTTTGCAATAATCTGGGCAATTTTTTTATTTTTCAAATATAATTGCAACATACTGTATACTCTATATGAAATGTACACAGTGAACTAAAACAAAACTAAACATAACATTAAGTACAGATTACATTAATTTGGATAAACCCTGTCTTGAGCATTTGGCCATAGATTCTCATCTAGATCACAGTTAATGTCATCGTAGTTCATGCACCTTGGGAAAAAGCTTTTGGCATGGCAGTTACTGTGAATGAAAAATGTATATAAATGACAAATATTTAGTGAAAGGAAAAGGATACTTTTGTGACTGTGTGTAGTGTACTCAGACAATTGAAAAAATGCTGAAATGTTTGAAAAAAAATGCACTTTTGATCTGTTGTGATTTTAGTACAAAGAGTTTTGAAAATTTAACAGCTGCTTGTGAAAATAGTACCAAAGCAAACAAAAAAAAAAACAAAAACTGTAATGATAGAATTTCGTATATAAATGTTATATCATTGTGTGATTAATGTCAACAAACTAGCGAATTGAACCAATTCATTGAAAAGAATGTTCAAAAGAACCAGTTTGCTGAAAAGAATCTGATTTCCTGGATTACAAGTAATAATGCTATAAGTAATGTTCAGTTTTTTACACACAGTTGTTTCACTGAAGCATGCTTTTTCTTAAAAGGCACCAAGTAAAATTGTTTTCTTTGCAGCAGAATTCTTGCTACTTGTCATTCCAGTGTAAAGGATTTGGATGTTAACTGGTGCTCTTTTATATGCTAATCACATTAATTGGGAGCATTTACAAGGCGGAGATCTGAAATACATTTGAGAAATGATCTTAGATCAAATGCAAGACAGTTTCAATGCAACATTTTACAGAAAAAGGCCCCTGGTGCTTCTTCAAAAGGCAGGCAGTAGCTGAAATTCTGATTGATGCCTTATTGGCACAGGTGTCATTGCTTTCCTCGATATCCTGCTTGGTTTCAGACAGCCATATGCTATTCTTTGTCCTTAACACTTCCACCACAGCCAACTCCTGCTGTTCAGTCAGTACATGTGTGTGGCCACCAGGTCATTTCCTGACAATTTGTGTGTGTGACAATGATACTTTGTTTACTATTATATACAGTAATGACATTTACTGTATTGCAAGAATAGTAAGTTATTACTGTAGCAGACTGGTTTTCTTGGCTAAATGTTCTGATGATGGAGCTGACAGCTGACCTTTCTAGGTTAGGTTGAACTAATTTGGCAGCTTCTGCCATGCTTCTGTTAACCACTTGGTCAGTGATGGCAGGGACTTCATTTGAAATGACAGAATGCTGCCTTCTGTATTGGACTGCTGGTTTTGTCAGGGTTTGTAGTGTTTTTACTTTGCATACAGACAGAGGTACCTTTTTTCAACCATTTTTACACCTGGTATTACCTGGATTTTGTGTCAATGCCTATAGCCTAGTGGTTAACGCACTGACATATAGCGCAACTGCGCTTCCAGCAGTCCTGGTTTCCAATCCTGACCCATGGACCTTTGGCTTTTGTCAATCTGATCACAAGTGGACAATGCTAAATATACTGTAGGTGGCTTGTCTACTTTTGACTGCTTCCAGAGGTAGTAGAAAATGCATTCAGCTGGATTGCTTTTTGTCAAATGTGGTCAAACAGCCACAAAAGATCACTTCCTGTCTGCCTACTGACCTAATTCTTAAACATTACAGAATGTTTTTTCAGGCACCCTAGCCAGATGGTAATTAAACTTTGCCAGCTGAAATCCTAAGTATGGTTTGAAGGCAAAAAAAAAAAAAAAGTGAAAAGCATGATGTTCTCTTACCAATCCTGATTCTAACACAAACCCACAGGCAGTGTTTGGTGTAGTTTTCCGTTGTCTACTTTTGCGTTCATAAGTAAATTGTACTTAATTCACAATGTTGGATCAAAAGATCTGAAATCCCACACATTCACTTGTTCATAGACCAGGGGTAGGCTGGTTCGGTGCTGGAGAGTTGCTGTCTTGCAGAAAAATGGACAAAAATAGAGACAGACTAAAAACTGTAGGCTTAAACGAGTACTTGTCTTCCTCATCTACTTGTGGTGTGATCTACCAATCTTAAAGGGATATGAACATTTGATGAAAATGAACATTTGATGTTTATCTGCTTACCCCCAGGGCATCCAAGATGTAGGTGACTTTGTCTCTTCAGTAGAACACAAACAAAGATTTTTAACTCAAACCGTTGCAGTCTGTCAGTCATATAATGGCAGTCAATGGCCACCAAATCTTTGAGAGTGAAAAACACATACATAGACAAAACCAAATTAAACCCTGTGGCTCATGACGTTACACTGATGTCCTAAGACACGAAACGATCGGTTTGTGCAAGAAACTGGACAGAATTTATGTAATTTTTTACCTCTGATCCACAGAGGTAAAAAATTATATAAATACTTCTTGCACTAATCGATAATTTCATGTCTTAGGACAGTGGTATCAAACTCAATTCCTGGAGGGCCGCAGCTCTGCACAGTTTAGCTCCAACCCTAATCAAACACACCTGATCCAGCTAATCAAGCTCGTCAGGGTAACTAGAAACTTCCAAGCAGGTGTGAGTTGGAGCTGCTTGGAGCTAAACTGTGCAGAGCTGCGGCCCTCCAGGAATTGAGTTTGAGACCATTGTCTTAGGACATCAGTGTATCACCATCCCTTTACAGTTTTTGCCTATTGCTTACACACTTTTTGCAGAATTTGCCTCATTATGTCAAAACTCAACACACAAGTCAATCAGACATAGCACTTGGAGATTAACAACTCATATGCCAAAATGAAACACTGCAATCAAAACTTAACACTCCTTTCTAAAAATGTAATTCTTACAACAAAACCATACACACAAGCACTATTTGAATTACTCTTTCATATCACCAGCAACACACTGATGGGCTTTATATAAAACACTGCAGTCTTTGTGTTTCTATTTTTATTGTCATTTGCTCAGACCAGTGGTTCCCAACCACGATCCTGGAGGCCCCCCAACACTGCATGTTTTCCTTTCCCATGTTTTTGTCTCCTTAATCAAACACACCTGATTCAGATCATCAGCTCATTAGTAGAGACACCAAGACCTGAAATGGGTTTGTCAGACAAAGGAGAGATAAAAATGTGCAGTGTTGGGGGGCCTCCAGGATCGTGGTTGGGAACCACTGGCTCAGACTTCTGTAAAACTCAAAAGTAGAATTTCTGCAGTAATCAAACAACAGTTTTTACAAAAAACAAACATTCAAAATTGAATCACAAATCATCAAATGTAGCAACAAAACAGAAGTAAAAAACAAACAAACAATTACTGGATAGTTTGCTATTGGGGGAAAAAAAACATATACCTGTTTTGGATGTGTGCGTGTGTGTGGCTTATGGATCCAGCCTTCTGTTTGGGTCTGGCCACAAGACCTCGTCAACATCACAGGCGATGTACTCGCGGGCTAGGCATTGGGGAAAATATCGCCTTGTGAATCCACCTCAGTGGCTACGTTTATATGCACCCAAATAATCCATTTGTAATTGGATTGACGGCTCAATCGGATTGAAAAATGTTCATGTAAACACCTTAATCAATCCGACTGAGCTCGATCGGAATGAAATTTCGATCGGATTGAAAGGGGTGGTTTATTCCTTTTCTAATCCGATCCAACAGCAAAAAATGACCATGTAAACGCTTGAATCCGACTACTTCCTCAATCGTATTCAGAAGTCTCTGGGGCACATGCGCAGTGCAATGTTAACGCATTACGCAGCACGCAAGTTCACGTTAAGACGAGTAAAGACCGTGAACGATTTATGAATGTGTTTGCCAACATGGCAAAAATAATGATGAGCTCTGTCACGTCCATGGTTGTCTCCACAAGTGTGATTGATATGACATCACAGGCAGAGCGTGTGCACAAAAGTTTTAATTGGAATGTAAATAAAACGCATATAAACTGATATTTGAATCAGATTACAATGTTACAGTTTTTCTGAATTGCTAAAACATTTTTTGAAACCATCACTCATTTTCTCAAAACCTAAAACACAAATCCAAATGTTCAAACTAAATTCACTGAACCCCTGACTCTTCTGGCAAAATCAAGCGATCACTTCAAAACCATTTCACCTGTGCTTAAAATCAAACAAAGTGTTTAAATCATACACACATTAGTCAATACAGTACACACTACAGATCATTCATTAGACACTACATCAAAAAATGGAGAACACAGTGCCCAGTGCAAAAAAGAATGTTTATTGTATATAGTAATTATTTTGCAATAAAAAAGATACATAATCATACACACACACACACACATACTCAAAAAACATAAACACACTCAAAAGAAATCACACCTAAGTGTGGTGAATATCCCAAAAAAGGAAAAGAATAAAAAATAAATGAATAAATAAACTTAGGTGTAGTTTCTTTTGAGTGTGTATGTTTATGTATTTTTTTTATTGCAAAATAATTAAAATAATTACTATATACAGTGTGTGTGTGTGTATATATATATATATATATATATATATATATATATATATTTTAGGGGTGGCACGGTTCACAAAACCCACAATTCGGTTCGTATCACAGATTTAGGGTCACAGTTTTCGGTTCTGTACGGTTCTTGTTATTTTTTCTTTTAATCCTTAACACTCCAGACATTTGCTTGAGCATATGATATATAGCTTATTAGCTTAATTATCCACAATTTAGGATACAGTATTAACATTTTTGTAATATAATCATGCACTGAATCAGACTTGACTTTAAGCACATTATTTGGACCATCTCTGAGTAAAAGCTAGGTGAGATTTTGATAGTGCAAGAAGACATTGATGATGACATGTTTTTTGTTTATGCAATAAATCCAGCAGGGCTCTGCTTACTTTTTGTTAAAAACTTAAAGAGAGAGAGAGAAAAAAAAAGAATGTTGAGATTAATGTTTTAAATATAAAATTTTGAATATAGAAATATTAAATGATTTAAATCACTGAAAATATATTTAAAAAATGAAACTACAAGCCAGTAGGTGGCGTCAAGTCACTTATTTAATTACTGAATCATATTCATTTGATTCATTTGAACGCTGATTCATTGAGGAATAAAGCAAGTGACTGTGTTTATGAATGGGAAATTGACTCACTAGATTAGTGTAAAAACGCACGTTCATTCATAAAAAAACACTGCTGTGTTTGAATGGAGATGCGCTGCGGTTCAGTTGTGACATTGTTTCAAACTAATTTTCACAAAGAAATGGAGCAAAATCGGGCAATAGTGTTAGAGTCAGACAATGTAAGTAACTTAATATTACCTTCTTGTTTATTTAACTGTTGTATTAAATCAATATCTCATTTACAAACTCCCTTTATTGTTTACAGTGCGTGTAATTGTAACGAACGGGGCTGAGACGTGTTGATCCATACGCAGCATCAACAATGTAAGAGGCAAGACAGTACCGTAAACAGAGTCAGGCAGGGTTCGGGGCAGGCTGATAACAATCACAATCCGGTAAACAATCCAAGTCGGGGGGCACAGAGAGGAATCACAGGTCAGAATAAAGTCCAGGTCACAACGGGAAAACAACAGGAGAAACGCTCAGAATTGTCAGCCGGGGCAAGATCAAGACTTCGCGAACGGTAGCGTGTGAGAGTGGCTTTTATACAGTGTGCAATGAGGTGTAATGAGTGTCAGGTGTGTGCGGGTGAAGGCAAGATGGCCGACCGGGGTGAGAGGTGAGAGGGCACAGGAAGTTCATGGAAATGGGGTTATGGGAAATGGAGTTTGTGAACCAGTTCTGTGTGTGAGTGAATGCTCCCTCTGATGGTGAGAGGAGGGAGCAGCAGTGGCACAATTCGTGACAGAGCCCCCCCCTTAGGAGCGGCTTCCAGACGCTCAGCACAGTCCAATAACTCCAAGGGGATGGGGGGTGGGAGAGAGTACCGAGGGGAGGACCAGGTCCATGTGGGCAGATGGAGTTCGGAAGGGCGTGTAGTCCAGGAAGTGCCGAAACTGCAGCAGAGCAACTGAACTGCCCAAGATGCTCAGGAGACCACCGGAATGGGACAGACATTCTTTTGAGCAGGGCGGACAGCTCCCAGGGCGGGTCAGACGGCCTCCAGGGCGGATCAGGCGAGTCAGACGGCCTCCAGGGCGGATCAGGCGAGTCAGACGGCCTCCAGGGCGGATCGGAATCCCACCAGGGCGGAGCAGACAGGACTGGAGCCCTCCAGGGCAGAGCGGGATCTACCCAGGGCGGAGCAGACTGGTCTGTAACGTAGAGCATAGACAGACACAGAGAGAGAGAGAGAGGATCAGACGCCCACCAGGGCGGGTCAGACAGGACTGGAGCCCTCCAGGGCAGAGCGGGAGCCCCCCAAGGCAGAGCAGACAGGACAGGAGCCCTCCAGGGCAGCACGGAAGCCCCCCAGGGCGGAACCCACTGGTCTGCAACATAGAGCACAGACAGACATTCACACACAGAGAGAGAAGGCTCGGAGCCCAAGCTCCTGGCCAGGTTGGGCTGGATACCCAGCATAAAGAGGGCCTCAGTGGCCAAATTGGGACTGGGCGAGTGCTCAGAGTGATGTGGGTTGTTGGGTGCTACCACCGTGCAGGGAGCAGGTGCGACCTCCCCCTCGGCTTGAGGATCCGTGGCCTCGGCCACCTCCTCGGGGAAGGCCACCCTCAGAGGTCCTGCGGGCTGAGCCGCCACCTCTGAGGACTCAGTGGTGGTGTACGCGGCCCAGACAACCCAGAGAGCAGTTCTCAGGAGGAGCAAGGCCTCAACGAAGGTTAATTCCGGAGCAGCGGCAGTGGTTTTGCTTGATTCAGGGGCGATATTGGTAACCCTTAGAGCAACTGAGGGGGTGTGTCTTGGTGCAGGATGGACAGCTGCGTAAAAGCTTGACTTGGGAGGAACAGCTGCAACAGGGCTTGACTCAGACGGAACAGCGACGATGATGCTTGACTCAGAGGGAGGAGCTGCGGTAACGACTCTTGACTTGGAGGGAGGAGCAGTTGCAACGACATGGCTTGGCTTGATGGGAGGAGCAGCTGTGACGAAGATGCTTGGCTCAGAGGGAGAGGCAGCTGTGACGACGACGCTTGGCTCAGAGGGAGGAGCAACTGCGGCGACGACGCTTGACTCAGGAGGCGGAGCAACTGCGGCGACGACGCTTGACTCAGGAGGCGGAGCAGCTGCGACATCACTAGGCCTTTGGGGAACAGCTGTAACTTGACTTGACTCTGGAGGAAAAGCTGTGTCTCGACATAGCGCCAGAAGAATAACTGTGATGACACTTGACTGCAGGGGTGGAGCAGCTGCGACGGAGTTTGGTTCTGAAGCGACATCACTTGACTCTGGAGCGGCAGCTGTGACATCATCTGACCCTGGAGTGACAGTCGTGACATCACTTAACTCTGGAGCGACATCACTTGACTCTGAAGAAGCGACTGCGACGATTTGGCTTGACTCTGAAGGAACCGCAGTGACTTGACTTGGCTCTGGAGGAACAGCTGTGACTACACTTGACTCTGGGGGAACTGCGGTGACTTGACTTGGCTCTGAGGAGACTGCTGTGACTTGACTTGGCTCTGATGGAACTGTGGTGACTTGACTTGGCTCTGAGGAGACTGCTGTGACTACACTTGACTTGTGAACAACCATGATGCGGCTTGGCTTGGGAGCAACTGCAGAGAGGTGACTTGGCATGAGAGCAGCTGCAGAGATGCGACTTGGTTCAGGAACTGCAGCTGTGGCTTGACGGGGCTTGAGTGCTGCTGTGTCATGAGCTGTCTCAGAAGGAGTTGCAGCAGCGACGTGAGAGAGTTCAGGAGCAGTAGCTGCAACGTGGCAGGGTTCAGGGGGAGCAGCAGCGATGTGACCGGACTCTGGAAGGGCGGCCATGACAGGTGCTGACTCTGGAAGGGCGGCCATGACAGGTGCTGACTCTGGAAGGGCGGCCATGACAGGTGCTGACTCTGGAAGGGCGGCCATGACAGGTGCTGACTCTGGAAGGGCGGCCATGACAGGTGCTGACTCTGGAAGGGCGGCCATGACAGGTGCTGACTCTGGAAGGGCGGCCATGACAGGTGCTGACTCTGGAAGGGCGGCCATGACAGGTGCTGACTCTGGAAGGGCGGCCATGACAGGTGCTGACTCTGGAAGGGCGGCCATGACAGGTGCTGACTCTGGAAGGGCGGCCATCTTGTCGTGTGCAGGCTCTGGCGCGGCGGCCATCTTGTCGTGTGCAGGCTCTGGCGCGGCGGCCATCTTGTCGTGTGCAGGCTCTGGTGCGGCGGCCATCTTGTCGTGTGCAGGCTGTGGTTTGGTGGCCCTCTTGTCCTTGGATGGCTGGGATGATTTGGCAGGCTTGACTTTAGCGGAAGTGGATTTGGGGTTTGTGGGTCTTGAGCTGGTAGACGTGACACTGGTGAGCGCAGGCCTGGTGAAACCTGCCGCGTAAACAGATAGCAGAGGTGGGTCATACAGCTTGGATACAAGTCTGTGGTCGGTGTCAGAGGTGGGGGAAAGGGAAGCCGCCATTTTGTGACCATGCGCCGGTGTGACCGCCATTTCTGTGGTGTCACGATCTTCATCAGCTGCACCCACAGTAAAAGGCGAGCCCTCGCACAACAAAGCATAATCCATACAGTCACTCAGACTGACCTTAACTTCCCCTCTGGGCAACAATGATTTGGTTGGCTCATTAAGTCCCAAACGAAATAAGTCCTTAAAGAAAGTTTCATCATAGAAGGGTACCTTATAGGACAGTTCACAGAACAGATGAGTATATTCCTCAATCGATAGCCTTCCCTGACGTAGACTAAGTAGCTGATCGACGGGGTCCATTATCAAGCTGGGTTGTTGACGGAAGCCGCTGGATCGATTTGTGGCGAAGTCTTCTGTAACGAACGGGGCTGAGACGTGTTGATCCATACGCAGCTTTATTAAGGGATGGTCAGACATACAAGGGTCAATAGCCAGCATCAACAATGTAAGAGGCAAGACAGTACCGTAAACAGAGTCAGGCAGGGTTCGGGGCAGGCTGATAACAATCACAATCCGGTAAACAATCCAAGTCGGGGGGCACAGAGAGGAATCACAGGTCAGAATAAAGTCCAGGTCACAACGGGAAAACAACAACAGGAGAAACGCTCAGAATTGTCAGCCGGGGCAAGATCAAGACTTTGCGAACGGTAGCGTGTGAGAGTGGCTTTTATACAGTGTGCAATGAGGTGTAATGAGTGTCAGGTGTGTGCGGGTGAAGGCAAGATGGCCGACCGGGGTGAGAGGTGAGAGGGCACAGGAAGTTCATGGAAATGGGGTTATGGGAAATGGAGTTTGTGAACCAGTTCTGTGTGTGAGTGAATGCTCCCTCTGATGGTGAGAGGAGGGAGCAGCAGTGGCACAATTCGTGACAGTAATGGTGCGCTGTGATTGGTTGAGCGGATCTATCGCATTTTGCAGAGAAAGGAGACTGGCGTTTGTCGCGGTTTGGGAAAAAAGGGAGAACACATGACAGAATAACACTGCATATATTGCATTTTGTGTAAAATTAATAATGGACTTTTCAATACCGACCAGATACAATAGTAATGTTGGCAATAACTCTTTTTTTTTTTTAAATGGCATTTAATCGCGTTTTGGAAAAGAGCTCTTCATATTGAATTCATTTTGCACAATGCTTGAACACATTGGCAGTTCTATCTACAGTTTTATTTCCGTTGTCATCGTAACATGAAATCCAAAATGTTCCCACACACCAGATTTGAACGACGCGGCCGCATCCGGTAACTCCGGGTATCCTTCATTATCTCCTCCACTTGCCATTTCTGCAGCACTCCTTACTCCACTTTTACTGTCTATATGTATGTTTGCGCGAAACTGACTGAGGCCAATGCGTCGAACCGTGTGGTGCACACACGAACCGAACCGAGACAAGCGAACCGAACGGTTCGGGTGTTTTTTCGTGTACCGTGCCACCCCTAATATATATATATATATAATCTTGTAAAACAAGATCACACATCTTAGAGCTAGGGCAGAGCATCTACATTAGGTGTGGTAATCTTGCAGTTCTAGATAAGAATATATTGAAATGACCAAAATACAGTCTATAAAAAATACAGTGGGGAAAAAAAGTTATTTTCCATTCTTCTTTTGAACTTTCCAACTGATTTTGGTGGCCACAGACAATCTGCTAATATCAGGCTCTTTGTGCTGTCTCTGTCATTCCATGCACAAGAACATGGTCTATTACAGTAGCTCTAATTTCATCTGAAAAGATTGTTCTTGGTTTTGCTCTTTTTCGCCCTCCTCCACCTCATATTTGCACTCTTTTGTACCTCTCAAATTGCTGGATACACCCATGCCATCTGTGCACTTTGAACTGGCTTATATTTCGCTTATTTAAATATTTAGAAACAAGTGTGTAGCTTTTTGAATGATTGTGTGTAAACAATGACAGCCGTGTTGCAGTTGTGCTTAACTTTTGCTTTCTGGTCTTTAGGCTTTTGCATTACAAGTTCATCACAGAGCAAACTGTGTCTAAGTGAGTGAGAATGTGTTTAGAGTTTTGCAAAAAGAGTGCATGAGATCTGCAAACAGTGTCTAAACTGCCTGAACTTGTTTAAGGTTTTGCAAAAAGAGAGGTTTATTTGACAAATTGGTTTAGGCTATTGAGAATTAAATTTTTCAGAGAATGTGGTTTAGTGTTTTAGCAAATGAGAAAAACTGTAAGAGTACATGTAAACAGATCTGCAATCGGATTCAGTTCATTCGGATTGACGAAAATTGGTGCATGTAAACATAGCCAATGTCTCCCCATGCCTCTTCCAGAGTTCTCAAAATGGCTTACCTTAGGCCTTTTTGTAGTGCTAAGGCACAGAACGATTGGTGTTCCGTTTTCTGTGCAAGTGATTTCAGATGTGTATGTTAGTGCCTACAATTCCCAGATGAGTTTTGCTTTTTGAACAGAGTGTTTTCCCAATGATAACAGGTGATTTCGTTTTTGAACGAAGTGAATAATGTAAGAAAACGTGTGTAGTGTTTTGCAATAAGTGTGTTACAGAATTGTAAACAAAGTGCAAAGTTGACAGTGTGTTTAAGCTATGGTTACACTGTGTTTAAGGTATGCTACAAGAAGTTTAGGTATTGAGGCTTTGGTCTAAGCATTCAGTTTTAGTATGTAAGCAATGGGCAAAAAATGTAATACCAGATGCAAAGGCCTTGATCTGTCTGCTTATTTCCTCTATCTTCACTCGATCCTGTGCATATTCGTACTTTGCAAATTCTCACACACAGTTCTACTTACAGTGGGGAAAATAATTATTTGATCCCCTGCTGATTTTTCAAAGAAATTAACTTTGAAAAATAATTTTATGGTAGGTTTAACAGACAGAGGAAGAATATTAAAAATAAATAAATAAAAGCACTTTTAAAAGTTTTAAATTTAGTGAAATATTTGTATTTGTGAAGTATTTATTATGATTATGATTAATTATATGAGCAAACTTGGCAAGGCATGGCAAACTTGGCAAAGAACCAAGTCATGTTTTGCCTGGGGATCAAATGCTTATTTTACTCACTAAAATGCACATCAATTTATAACCATTATATATTGTATATAACCATTATATATAATGGATGGATCTCTAACTGCTGCAATAGCAAAAAAACTCTCTTTATATTTTAAGAACAGTTACAGAAGAATAAAATAAGGCATATTTTGTTACCTCTTGAAACTAGGAAGAGTTCAGTTTAGGCAGATGATTGTACCATTGCCGTCATCGTCAGAGCACACTTCCACAGTATTCAGCATCTGGCTCATATTTGCGATCTCAACCATATTTGCAAAACTATCATTTTCAATGACTCCAAAGTCAATACTTTGATCGCTGACAGCTTATTCACCACATTTACCATTAAATGACATTGACATTTCTATTTTACGACATACAGTAATTGCTCTGCAGTATATCCATTCAAACCAGTTCAATATTTGCTGACGATATTCTTTTGTTTTATGCCTGCTGTAATTATGAGTGAAACATCATGTCATTATTGTCTATTACACAGTGCCACCTTAAGGAATAAATGTGAATTGCATGTATTGAGTCATCAGACATTTGAATATTTTTGCACAGAAAAAAAACATACACTAATACACACTGTACTATAAACTAATTAGAAAACAGACATTCTTAAAAAAATATTTTCTTGTTATATTGTTTATAATGAATAGATTATAAATGCTAAACTAAAGACCTGAGGTAAGCATTTTTAAGAGTTAAAAAAAATATATATTTTTTTAAGTGGGCAAACTTACAGAATCAGCACAGGATCAAATAATTATTTCACATATGGTACCTAACTGTGATCACCATAAATTTGTAATAACTGGAATTTACTGTTGGTCTCTCATGGGCACTAACTTACTCTAGTTCAGTGGTTCCCACACATGGTCCTGGAACAAACCCAAAAGTACACATTTTGGATCTGGCACAAACATTTCAGGTTTTAAAGTCCCTACTAATGAGCTGATGAGTTCAATCAGGTGTATTTTTTGGGCTATATAGGCCACATCCACACAGAGACTGAGCTTTCCCTTTATCTGTTTTCCCCCTCGTTCTTTCGTAAACATGGCGTCGTCTAAACAAATACTTGCATACACACAAAACCACTGAAATCAACTCCAAACGATGTAGTATGCTTGCCAGTTAGGGTACTACTAGACCTGGATTAGGAACCACTGCATTAGTTTATACCTTACCAACACGCAATTATTGGACTAGATAAAAATCTTTTGCCAAGTGCATAGTTAATCTCCAACCCTGAATCAAACAATTGAACGAGCTAATTAAGATCTTCGGGAGCACTTGATAATTACAGACAGGTGCGTTTGATTAGGGTTGGAACTGAACTCTGCAGATAGGCACATCTCCAGGAATAGGATTGGGCACCCCAGTACTGAGAATAATAATAATAAAATAATTAATGATCTGTTGAGCATAAAGAGCATAAAAGCATATCTTGGATGTTTGATTTATCTCATATATTAATAGGAAAGTTAAGTCAATAAAGGATTTAGATTCATTTTAGGGATTCGTTGGTTGGTTGCTAATTGAAAATAGAGCAGTTCACATAAAACATAAAATGCTACATATAATCAATAAAAGAGCTCCAGTCTATCTTAAAACTTGTTCTTCAAAGAATAATGCAAAACATTGTGAGTAATACTAGACAGAGTCATGAGGATGGCCGTGGATAAGCAAATCTCTTATTGATTAAAAGTAAAAATGCATTTTCATGTGTGTCGCTCAGAAAGAAAAAGTGCTCTGCAAAAAGAAATAAAGTACAAAATTAGAAGAATATAATTATATGGAGAAAGTAGAAAGTGATCTTAGAAGAAATAGACTCGGCTCTGCAAGGGAGAGCACGCATATTACAACTGGATCTAAGAGTACGAGTAATGCCCCATAAAATTGATTGGTTATCAGTCTGACAAACAATTAGCACAAGAATTTAATGCATTTTATACCAGATTTGATGTGGAGGATTTTACCAGTGAAGTGAATGGACTGTGACTATGCATAATAAGTGTGTGATAACTTTGTTAATCAGCTGGATGTTATGCCAGTTTTTTAAAAGAGGGAGTTAATGAAATCGTCTAGCCCAGATGAGATTGGAGGACATCTGATCAGCTAGGTTCTGTTTTCTATAATATTTTCCAGAAGTCACTTAATATTCAGAAAGCACCTCATTTGTACAAAGAAGCCATAGTAGTGCCTTGTAGGAAAGATAAGATATCCGAAAACATCAAATGATTTCAGACCCACTGCTCATTGGTGATGAAATGTTATCGGTAAGTTTTTTAGATCTCTTGCAACATCGACAGTTGAGGATGCCTTAATAAATATGATTATGAAACACTTAAAAGGAGGTTTCTCTACATGCTTTATATGAATGAGTGGGTGAACAAATACAGTGACTTTTTTTCTCAACTCTAGTCCTGGAGGCCCACTACTCTGCACATTTTGTATGTCTCTCCCTCATTTAACGCACCTGATTCAGATCATCAGCTTGTTAGGAGAAAGATCCACGAACCGAACTGAGGCTATGTCTACATTGATTCGGATACATTCGAAAACAGATTTTTTGTTTAAAAACGCTCTCCATCCACACTAGTGTTTTCAAGCGTTTTCCAAAAGTTTATCATCCACACCGAAACGTAGGAAACGTAGGGCCTTACTGCGCATGCGTACAGCCTCCAAAAACTCACGGAGATTATACAGACTGAAAGGGCATAATACGTTTTCATACAATTCTTCTGGCAGGATCATTTTATTCACAGAAGTATTTCATCACTCACTGACGCGTTCACTCATATTTGGTCTAAAAAACAGCTGCCATCATATTTTGCCGCAGGAGTCAGGAAAGTCAAATATCTGCCATCATTTTAGGACTGTAATATGAAGAGTGTACAAAGGAAAATCTCTTTAGCAGCAGTGTGACAGTGAATAGCAGATAACAAGTACAATTACCGGTATAAACATGGATATCTGTTGGTACAATATGCGTCACATGACTAAATATGCATCATCGTTTTCAAAAGCCTCCGTTTTCACAGTCCACACTACAACGCGAAAACAGCATTTTTTGTCAAGGAAAACAAAGCTTTTTGAAAACGCTCTCCAAAGTGGATAAATTTGAACGTTTTCAAATTTATCCACTTTGGAGAGCGTTTTCAAAAAGCTTCATTTTCCTTGACAAAAAATGCCATCTCAGTGTGGACAGAAGGCCAAAACAGAGAGATTTTCTCTGTTTTCAAACGAAAATGTATTAGTGTGGACATGGCCTAAGTGTGTCAGATTCAGAAACGTACAAAATGTGCAGAGCAGTGGCCCTCGAGGACTGGAGTTGAGAACCATCCAGGCTGGTCTTGCTTTTTTATTTTAACCTCCTAAGACCAAAGCTTTGGTTTGGCTTGCATTTTAGATTTCTTCTAGCTATTTGGGGTTAGGAGGAATCAATAAAAATAATAACCAAATATTATTTTTATACATTAAGCTTTTTTAAAAAATAATAATAATAATAATATGTCCACATAAGTGAACATGCGATCTGTATCCATGGAAAACTATCAAGACACCATTTTGTAACAAAATGCAAATCTCTTTTACTGACAGCCTGAGCAAATTCTTCCCAAACTACGTTTCGCAGTTACTTTTTTTATACCAACACTTTTACATTTTCAAAAAAAAAAAAAAAATCAGTGTAAAGTTATTTATCACGCATGCAATGTCAGTTTATACTGTTGTAAACTACTGTAAATTGATGTATTCTAACAAATTCTTCCCAAATTACATTTTGATAGTTATATTTTTTTGCTAACATTTTCACATTTTCAACTAATAAAAATCAATTTAAATCAGTGTACATCAATGTATCACGCATGCAAAGTCAGTTTATACTGCTGTAAACTATTGTAAATTGATGTTTTCAACAAATTTTTCAAGATTTTTAAATTGATTCTTCCCAAACTAGATATTTTGCTAACATGTTTACATTTTCAGCAAATAAAAATCAATGTAAAGTTATTTAGCACACATGCAATGTCAATTTATACTGTTGTAAACAGTATTTACATTTTTTTTGCTAAAATTGTTACATTTTCAACAAATAAAAATCTATGTTAATTATTTATCACACATGCAATGTCAATTTACACTATTGTAAACTATTGTAAATTGATGTTTTCTAAAAAACGTCAGGTTCCCGTTACACAGAATTAAGTATTATGGTGCATACAACCAAAAATGCCAGGTCGTAGGAGTTTATATATATATATATATATATATATATTATTAAAAAAACATATATTTTGGCAAATGTAAAAGCTCTTTCACGCCAAAAGTGAAATGAATAAGCCTCAGGCTGAAGGAATTGTAAATCCACATTTGTACAGTAGAGGGCACAGCTCAAACAAACCTTTCAGCTGTGCAGCCAGTCAATAATAAAGAAAGTAACTAAAAACAAATTCAATAAGGTTACTTATTTGAAAAAGTAACTCAGATATTGTCTTGCAAATTTAAAAGTAATGCATTTCTAGTTACTTAAAACGTAATCTGATTACATGACTCGCATTACTTGTAATGCATTACCCCCACCGCTGGACACTGTTATATGTTGAGTAGGCATGAGAAATGTCATGTGGTGAATGATTTTATTAGATGCGGGGACAATGCTTTTTGTCGATGTACAAAAGACTAAAGATCCAGGCCTCTTGTTCCAAAGCCAACTTACATAAAAGGTCAAATGGTGGAATGGGTTTGCAGCTACAAATATCATGGAACTACTATTGACATGATGCGTTTTGATGTGCATGCTGTGGCAGTATGTATGAAACGCCAGCAGCGATTTCACTCTCTGCAGAGGTTCGCTACATTTATTATTAGCAGGACTCTTATGCTCATGTATTATAAATCTTACAATGAATCTGTAATTAGTTTTTTGTTGTTGTTGTTATGGCGGTTTAAATTTTAAACATATGAGCTCACTGAATGGTGTTGTTAATCAGTGTGGCACAATCACAGGTGTTAAACAGATTAGGTTATCAATTATCAATGAACGGTCTGTTTTGCAAAAAGCAAGAGCTATTCTTAGTGCCCACTGTTTTATACATTTGTAGTGCTTCCTTCTGCAAACAGTCAGTATAAGCAGATTTGGCTGATTTGTTTTGGCTTTCCCCACAGACTATATTTAAAATGTAGTCAGAGGCATATAGTAAGAAAATCAGGCCTTTTTAATGGCTGTTTTTGGAGTGCCAGAGGAAGGTGTTGTCACATCCCAAAAAATATCAGCACGCTGCTTTTGCATGCAGAGCCATCTGCAAGATTTCATTTGACAGTATCCATAGAGGGGGGAAAAACAACACAAAAAAATTCTAACAATCAATATTTGCACAGAATATACAGTTGAAGTCAAAAGTTTACATAGCTACACCTTCCAGAATCTGCTAAATGTTAATTCTTTTAGCAAAATAAGAGGGATCATACAAAATGCATGTTACTTTTTATTTAGTACTGACCTGAATAAGATATTTCACATAAAAGACATTTACATCGAGTCCACAAGAGAAAATAATAGTTCAATTTATAAAAGTGACCCTGTTCTTAATACTGTGTTGTTTCCTAAATGATCCACAGCTGTGTTTTTTGTTTAGTGATAGTTGACTAAACAAAAGACACAGCTGTGGATCATTCAGGTAACAACACAGTATTAAAAATGCAAGTGTATGTAAACTTTTGAATGGGGTCATTTTTATAAATTCAACTGTTGTATTTTCTTGTGGACTATATGTGAACATCTTTTATGTGAAATATCTTATTCAGGTCTGATAAAAATAAAAAATAACAAGCATTTTGTATGATCCCTCTTATTTTGCTAAAATAATAAACATTTTGCACATTCTGAAAGGTGTATGTAAACTTTGACTTCAACTGTATGCATAGCACTTTCTGTCTAGAATTCATGTGAACTATGTAATGTTTTGCAAGATTTTATAAAATATATTTAGTTTATGTAAATGTATCGTATGTTATTTTATATAAATTCATTTACAAGCCATTTTCTTTTAATCTCAAGGACCTATATTATATATAAACCAAATAGTATCATGATGAATTTTGTGGCTGTCATTTTACAAAGATTTGTTAGTAATTTAATTCCAGTTAACACCAAAAATATTATTTTTTTATTTTTTTATTTATTTGCATTTCAATGTGGTTTTTTTCACATAAAAGACATTTACATTGAGTCCACAAGAGAAAATAATAGTTCAATTTATAAAAGTGACCCTGTTCTTAATACTGTGTTGTTTCCTAAATGATCCACAGCTGTGTTTTTTGTTTAGTGATAGTTGTTTATGAGTCCCTTGTTTGTCCTGAACAGTTAAACTGCCTGCTGTTTGTCAGAAAAATCCTTCAGCTCCCACAAATTCTTTGGTTTTTAAGCATTGTTGTGTATTTGAACCCCTTCCAACAATGGCTGTATGATTTAGAGATCCATCTTTTCACACTGAGGACAACTAAGGGACTCATATGCAACTATTACAGAAGGTCCAAACACTCAAACACAGCTGGGAGTGAAAACTTTTGAACAGAATGGAAATGTGTACAATTTGCTCATTTTGCCTAAATATCATATTTTTTTTCATTTAGTACTGCACTTCAGTGGCTATAGAAGATACTTACATGTTTCCAGGAAGACAAAATAAGTTAAATTTACCCCAAAATTTTACATTTCAAAAGTTTTCACCCCCCGGCTCCTAATGCATGGTTTTTCCTTCTGGAGCATCAGTGAGCGTTTGAACCTTCTGTAATAGTTGCATATTTTTTTCCTGTGACAGCAATGTTCACTTAGTTCACTTAGTAAACACTGGATTGGTATTTCTGCAGTGATGTGTAGACGATTTTGAAGTTGGGGAAGAAAACAAGATGGGAGTGTTTAGACATTCCCTAACTGTATTGACCCGGATCACACGAACTATACGCATGCACATCACAAAGACACGACAAGACGAGCATTTGAAAAGTATAGAAATTATCCATTTGTTTGGAAAATAACTGATAATTTCACTAGATAAGACCCTTCTTCGTCGGCTGGGATTGTTTAGTGCAGAGGTCTTCAACCCTGCTCCTGGGGACCCACTTGCCTGGAAAGTTTATTTGCAACCGGCTTCAGCACACCTGCCGGCAATTTTCAAGCAGTCTTGAGGAGCTTGATTGCTCGCTTCAGGTGTGTTTGATTGGGGTTGCAGTTAAACTCTTCAGGATAATGGGTCCCCAGGAACAGGGTTGAAGACCTCTGGTTTAGAGCCATTTGAAGCTTTATTTAAACTCCCTCAGTTGTCCTCAGTGTGAAAAGATGGATCTCAATATCATACAGTCTTTGTTGGAAAGAGTTCAAATACACAAAAAATGCTGGAAAGCCAAAGAATTTGTGGGATCTGAAGGACAAACTGTTCAGGACAAACAAGGGACTCGTGAACAACTATCACTAAACAAAAAAACACAGCTGTGGATCATTCAGGTAACAACACAGTATTAAGAATCAAGAGTACACCAAAAATATTATTTATTTATTTTTTATTTATTTGCATTTCAGTGTGGTTTTTACAGCTCAGGCTATATAATGCAGCACAGAGATGGCACAATATACACTGCAATTACAATTGCATAAATGTTATGAGATTAATGTTTTAAATGTTATTATTTTTCATATATATATATAAACATTTGAAATTATGAATAAAATAAAGCGATAGGCTTTTTTTAAAAATATGATATTTAATTTGCTAGTAGGTTGTGATAAATTACTGTCATAACGAGGCAATAAATCAACAAATTTATTCAAAATAACCAATTCATTGAGGAATGAAGCAAATATCTGATCATCCCATATTGTAAACAGCAACAGAAATGTATTAAGTTACTTAACAACTAACACTTAAATTCTGTATTTCCACAAAACTCCTGAGCAGCTCATGGGTAAAAACATTTGTGGTTAAAATCATTCAGAGCACAAACTGGAAACCCTTTGTTTTACCGACTAAAAAAACAGTGCAAATCACTGAAAAGAAAGAACTTAAAAGAATGATTTATTTATGCATTATATGGACACGCATAATAACTCCTAAGGTTTTTGCAGGGAAAACGTATGCAATTATGGTACATATGGCCATACAGCTGCAGATACCACTGCCACATGTGTTTTGGTCCAGGGAAGAATACTGCTTGATTGCAAATTTTACTCTGGCTCAGCAATGTGATGCTGTTTGTGAAACTCTCCCCACAAAATAAAATTATAATATGGAATCAGAAGACCTATTTATATGAGCATGGATATTGCATCAGACAGAACGTAATAACAACAGTGCTGATTATTTATTACTGTCTACACTAGCCTTGCTTTAAAAAAATTCACTAGCCTTGAAATGTTAAGTTGTACTAAGTGGCAACTCAGAGTTGACTAAACTAAAAAATTTTTGTTAAGCTTAACAGCTGTGTTTGTTACTGGGCTGCCTTAAAATTTTAAGTTGTCACTTAGTTAAACGTAGCATTTCAAGTTGAGTTAACATTTTTTGAGTTGACTGAACTTAAAATTTTAAGGCAGCCAGGTAACACATTATTTTAAGTTGACTCAACAAATTGTTTTTTTACAGTGTAGTTGCTTGAAAAAACTAATCTGATTAGGTATCTCGCGTTACTTGTAATGCGTTAGCCCCAACACTGATCATTAGGCTCCCTGGAACCTCAAATCAAGGTTAAAAGGAGGAAGTAGATGCAAAATCACAAAGCAGCTTTCAGTTGTAGTCCTGATTCTGTCACCATCTATTTGTTACAAACCGTGACATATTACTAATTAACTAAGTTTCTAAAGCAAATGATATCATAACATATTTATATAACTTGCCAGCGTGACTCTGCTGTGTTGCACTTTGCTGTCAATAGATAGAGTAGGCGAGAGTTTGCTGCTCTGAAATGCAGCAAAAGTGTAGGCACACAGAGCATCTCGACATCAGCTGCCCGTCACTGCATTAATGGCTATGTGGGAGTCAAGGCCCTTGTTATTAGATATTTATTTATTTCCTTCACTGTGTGTGGCAAAATGATGCAGCAAGCCTGTATTTTTTTGTTTAAAAATAGACCGCTAAAGCAGAAAATGAAAATAAAAAAACTCTGGTTATTTTCACTGTAAATTAAAGGTGGCCTGTACTTTAAAAAACGTATTGTAAGTCACGTTTATTTATGTGGCACTTTTAAATAAGGAAAATAACAGAATAATTGATTTCTCATATATGAGACAAAGCAGCTCTAACAATAAAATAGTGTTATTATTCAGCTCCAGTCATTTCAGTGTTGTTTCAGTTCAATAACTATGTGAAGTTCATTAATTATGAAACAAGTTCAGTTCAGCGATGAGCAGATGAAAATAGTGTTATTATTCAACTTCGATAGTCAGTTCGATATTTACTTCAATAACAGTGTTGATATTGCAAAATTGGTCAGTTATGAAATTATAAAACAACTCTACAAAAGACAAGAACGAGTCATCAAGCTCAGTTCTTGTCTGATAGTGTCAGTGCAGTCCATTCAATAATACTACCGTATATTTAGTGTCTTTTAAACCCTAACTCTAGCCAGCCATTGTCTTGTTGAATATAATATATATTCTCACTGTATATTCATATATTTTACATGAGGAAGTGCACCAAAATAAGCAATTCAAACTCCACTGTTGCACCACAACATATGGGTTATGATGGGAATCGCAGTTGCCATCTGAATCCTTTTCATTTGCATTCTTTCCCATTCACTCATACAACCATGAAGCCATATGCTATCTTATTTTTGCTCTTGGTTTTTGCTCATGACTAATTCAGCAAACTCACTCCAATTCCTGCCCACTTCCTATTGGTCCAGTTCCTGCCAAAATCTCATTGCCCATCATCTTGGAATTTGTTGAAAACCTGCAAACTATTTCTATACACTCATTAAGCATTTAATACAATACTTGAGTCATTCCTGGGATTTGGTTCATTTTTAACTTGGAATATACATGTTTTTCAACTACATTTGATTCAACTTCTAAATACCCCACATCATTAGACACACATCAAACCTCCAAAAAAGGTATTAACCCTTTTAAACCAGATTTGTCGGCACTGACACATTACAGTTTTTGCCCATTGCTTACACACTAAAACCAAATGCTTAGACCAAAGTCTCAATACATAAACTTCTTGTAGCATACCTTAAACACAGTGTAACCATAGCTTAAACACATTGTCAACTTTGCACTTTGTTTACAATTCTGTAACACACTTATTGCGAAACACTACACACGTTTTCTTACATTTGACACTTTGTTCAAAAACAAAATCACCTGTTATCATTGGGAAAATACTGTGTTCAAAAAGCAAAACTTATCTGGCAATTGTAGGCACTTAAATACACACCTGAAAACACTTGCACAGAAAACAGAACACTAATTGGTCTGAGCATTAGCACTACAAATAGGCCTCAGGTAAGCCATTTTGAGAACTTTGCAAGAGGCATGCGGAGACATTGAGGTGGGATCCATCCAAGGGTGATATTTTCACAAGGCGATATTTTCCCTGACGCCTAGCCCGCGAGGACATTGCCTGTGATGTTGACGAGAACTTGTGGCCAGACCCAAACAGAAGGCGGGATCCATAAGCCTCCCCATCACCCCATTTTTTTTTTACTTTTGTATTGTTGCTAAATTTACTTTATTTCTGTAAGAATGTTTGTTTATTGTAAAAACTATTGTTTGATTGCTGCTGAATTTCTACTTTTGAGTTTTACAGAAGACTGAGTGTGAGCAAATGACAATTAAAATAGAAACACAAAGACTGCAGTGTTTTATATAAAGCCCATCAGTGTGTTGCTGGTGATATGAAAGAGTAATTCAAATGGTGCTTGTGTGTATGGTTTTGTTGCAAGAATTTCATTTTTAGAAAGGAGTGTTACGTTTTGATTGCAATGTTTCATTTTGGCATAGATGTGAGTTGGTAATCTCCAAGTGCTATGTCTGATTGGCTTGTGTGTAGAGTTTTGACATAATGAGCCAAATTCTGCAAAAAGTGTGTAAGCAATAGGCAAAAACTGTAAACCAAGCTGTATTCATGTTACCATAACTCCTCAACTGTTTGCACTATCAACATAAACTGTCTGTGCTTTTCAGGCAATATATGGCTTGTTACTGTAATTTCTTGAGCTTTGTCAGCAATTGCCAGCAGATTAAGGGGAGAGCGGGAGGATGAATTTAAATGGAGAGATAGGGAGCGCAGAGATTTGGATAGCATAAAATAATAAATAAAATGAACTAAAACATGGTGAAGGAAGAGTAAACAACAGAAAAGGCGATTGGGATGATTTTTGATGAGACTTGGGAGTAGGCTGAGTGAGACTTTTTCACATGCGGTGTGTGCACCAGCATAATGAATCCGTGCGTGTAAATGTATGGGTGTATGCATGTGTTTGCACGTGTAAATGTGTGCGTGTATAAACAAAAAAGCCTCCTGAATGAAAACTGTGCAACCCAGTGTAACAAAAATACTTGCATATATTTAATATAGTTGAATTTTGAAGTTAGAAGTGTTGAATTATTTCGATCATGATTTTTTTCTCTCAAAATAAAAATCAGAAAATCTATTCCTGTTTTTTTTTTTTTTTTTATCTATTAAAATTTTGTTTACAAATTCACCAGACAACATTAATGGTTAGGAACTGTACTTTTGTGAAAGCCATTTATTTTCTGAAAAAAAAAAATGACACCTTGCACTTGAAAATAGCACATTCTGTTAACATTTTACAGTCAAATAAACAAAATATGTGAAAGTGAACTATTTTGCCCTTAGGTCTTAAAGGGTTAGACCTTTTATTATTTTCAGTTGTTTTCAGTTTTATTATTTTCATGCTTTAAGACACCTTTTTTTCCTCAGCCCCGTAACAGACAAAATTAGTTTGGTTTGGAAAGGATTTTACACAGAAATTGTTATAAAACTAACATGTACCTCACTGCTCATGTGTCCCTGATAACAATTTAATAAGAAAATTGTTTTTCATAGCATTTATCATAATTTTCACATTTTATAGGACTGAAGGCTGAAAATATAGAAATTGTGTGTCTATGGTCTTTTTATTTTTGTAAAAAAAAATATTTTTAATGTAAAATTTCAAGTAAAAGCACATTTTTATTGTTTTAGCACTTGACATGTCAGATGGTAATCAGCAAGAAATACTTTTGTTCTTAATTGTGTTCTCTCTCTCTCTCTCTCTCTCTCTATAATTTTTTTTTTTTTTTTACAAATATTAACGTGACAATGTGTACTGTAACACATTTAAAGGGATACATTGCCTTAAATTAAATTTTTTGGTCTCTCTCAAATTGTCCCCTTGTTTCTGGGGTCAACATATCTGCATGGCCAACGTCTTTCTGCTGCAAATGTTGGTGCTATTTAAAGCACAAATATGCATTGTCGTGATTTTGAAGTATATATATTTACTGAAACCATGACTATTTTATTTTTTTAATTTTTTTTTCATTAAAATTAGTAATAAATGAAACAAATAACCCCGTAACAATAAGAAATACATATATTTGTGGCGGGCTTGTGGTTTTTCACTAAAATGGCCACGGCTCCTCATGAAGTATAGCAGAGTAGACTATATATGGCAGCAATAAAATAAGTACATTGTATATACTTATGGATTCAAATAAAATGTTGAAAAAGTTTTAATTTTCCATCTTAACTTTATGTGACATGGTTGAGTTGTTAAACTTGACAGTACCCAGGGGACTATAACATGCCTCAAAAATATGAATAAAAAGTATGATTCTACTAACCATTTTCTGCAGCATTATTAAAGAGACCTGGATGATGTCATTTCTGGTAAATGATGTCACATAAGTGTGGATTCTAAATTATTACGGGCGTAAAATGGTTAGTGAGTTCATACGGAGGGACACAACTTATTATATTTAAAATATTTTGCAATTTTAGAAAAATATTTTTTACAAGAAAGGAACACAAATAAATGCTTACATTGTTGGCAAAACTCACAGAAACTCTGCACATTTCATTAATAATTAAGTACAAACTCAGTGAAGTGCCTCAGGGACATGACAAAATCCTTGGTTTAAGATAGATATAAGACATTATTTTATGCTAAAAAAATATTAAAATTAAATAATTATTTTTATTCATTATAATGGGCATTCCAAAGTTTCGCAAAAGCTTCTAACAATTAATTTTGATGAACCACCACTTTAGAAACTCTGGAGGACTGAAATATTACAGAATCCCAGGAATGACCCACTTACTCTGTACATATCTTTTCTGCTGTCAAATATGCGCTGTTTAAATCTAGCTCGTTTCTGTGTTGGGTAGGTTTACCTGTAATAAAATAAATGGAAGTCCATACAATGTCCTCACTAATATAGTGAAACAAATGTGTGTGTGTGTGTGTGTGTGTGTGTGTGTGTGTGCCAGATGACCTCTTTCTCCTTTTACCTCAAGAAATGGCTAATTAATTTGACCTTAACAGCACAGTAGCAATTCAAAAGGATTGCTTCATTAAAAAATTTAATTATGGAAATTGGCGGGGACTTGTCAGCTGACTGACAGATTTGTGAGATATTGGACAATATGTCTCTAATTAGTCTCTTACTGTGTTTCAACACAAGACAGACACAAATGTAGTAAGATACTGTACAAAAGACAGACAAAAGTAACTAACACAACAGAATTAGATGAATACAATGAATGGAAAGTGCATGATTTCTATGTTATTATCGCAGAGTTACGTCATCTTATATGGGAAGATAAAACTGTTTTTCACTTCCCAGAGTAATAATGTGAAGAACCTTTTTCCACGTTAAACTATTACATGAGAGATGCCATTAAACATGGCACTGAACATGAACCACTGATCTCCTGGAGCACCCAGAGGGTCACAGCGATCTGGGACTCGCAGATGAAGCCCTGCGGCAAGTGCAGAAGTCCTTAACAATCTGGAACATGCTGATGAAAGTACCTTGAAGTGAAGGTTTGCTTATTGGAGCTTGACTTTGTTGCACATGTGTCTGTATTGGCTTCTTTCCTTCTCAGAGCCAGAGGCTTGGGAACTTGGTGAATCTGCATTTGTTTCTCTGTGATAGAGAGTCAAGATGTGCTGTATGTGTTGTTGCCGCAGAAGCTTAAAGCATGGAAGTTGTGCTGTATGTTGTCTGTTAATGTCTCTTCTCACTGGACCCAGAGACTCAGAGCATACAGTGGGGCAAATAAGTATTTGATACACTGCTGATTTTTCAAGTTTTCCCACTTACAAAGAATGCTGAGATCTGCAATTTTCATCGTAGGTACACCTCAACTGTGAGAGACAGCATCTAAAAAAAAAAAATTGATTTAAATGATTAACTTCCATTTTATTGCATGAAATAAGTATTGGATACAATAGAAAAATAGAACTTAATATTTGGTACAGAAACCTTTGTTTACAATTACGGAGGTCAGATGTTTCCTGTAGTTCTTGACCAGGTTTGCACACACTGCAGCAGGGATTTTGGCCCACTCCTCCATACAAGATTTTCTGGATTTTTTTGTTAGATTCTGTCTCTTACAGTTGAGGTGTACCTACGATGAAAATTACAGATCTCTCTATTCTTTGTAAGTGGGAAAACTTGAAAAATCTACAGTGTATAAAATACTTATTTGCCCCACTGTAGAGTGTCTTTACTACTTTATAGTATGGAGGAGATGAGGAGAGTTTGGTTAGAACAGTGAGCTTGATCTGCTTGCTACGGAATTTTCTCCTCTTTACAGACTTCATAAAAAAATCACACAAATTACATATTTGGAAATGATTGCAATGCAGTTTGTGTGCAATTCTGGAATAGCGCTCAGCCAAAATAAAACTAAAAACGGATTCCAAAATACTTCTGCCAGTGTACTGAATGCAGTCCAAACATGATGGAAGAATGTTGATCAGCCATACATGCATTCATTTACATATTGAAGTGTTTGGCTTTTAGTATGAATTTGTTAGCCTTAAGGTTATCTATAGTGTGATTCAAAACAATGACAAAATTTGCATTTACAAAACATACGCATTCAAGACTTACAGCCTGTAACTTCCGCCAATATGGATCAATGCTTTTGATGACATCACGCTGCACTTCAGCTTCTCATCAAACTTTCTGTTCAGTCAAATGCTCTCTAGAATCTGAAGCATCCCATCATGACACTATAAATAGACGCTGAAGCTGCAGCTGAAATCGGCCACAGAATTAGTATTTTCTGTAAAGTGAATGACACATTATGCACTATACAGGGAATAGGAGACAATTCAGACAGTGTAAATATGCTTTCTGTTTGGGGAGAAAGAAGTCTGGTTTTGCACTGTTTCATACAGCCCAAAGAGCAGATCATATGTGCGACTCGGTGCAGACCATAAAACATATCGGACCCATTTGAATTCAACACAGAATACTATCTTTTATAACGTTATGGATGAGATTGTGGCTGTTTTAAGCTGTCAAATGCTGCTTCTCTGGCCGAAGTGTTTAATATGAACAAAACGCTACTGGCTGTTTAAAATTTCCTGTTTCAGTTGAGATTACGTCAACAAACAGAATAATGCTGCATGTTTCAAAGCACTTCAGTGGAACTTTAAAGGATTTGTTCACTTCCAGAACAAAAAAGTACAGATAATGTACTCACGCTCTTGTCATCCAATATGTTCATGTCTTTCTTTCTTCAGTCGTAAAGAAATTATGTTTTTTGAGGAAAATATTTCAGGATTTCTCTCCATATAATGGACTTCTATGGTGCCCCCGAGTTTGAACTTCAAAATGCATTTTAAATGCAGCTTCAAAGGACTCAAAACTATCCCAGCCGATGAAGTTTCTTCCCCAATTTCAAAATCGCCCTACATTGCTGTAGAAGTACCAACCCAGTGTTTACAAAGTGAACATACAAAGAAGATCAAACTTCTTTTACAAAAAACAGCATTGTAGGATGATTTTGAAGTTAAAGATGTTTTGCTAGATAAGACCCTTCTTCATCAGCTGGGATCATTTAGAGCTCTTTGAAGCTGCATTTAAACAGCATTTTACAAGTTCAAACTCGGGGGCTCCATAGAAGTCCAGAGAAATCCTGAAATGTTTTCCTCAAAAACACAATTTCTTTACGACTGAAGAAAGAAAGACATGAACATCTTGGATGACAAGGGGGTGAGTACATTATCTGTACATTTTTGTTCTGAAAGTGAACTAATCCTTTAACAGCTGAATTTGTGTAAATTGTTGTATTACAAATAGCTGTCAATACAAATACGTAAATTCAATTAGTAAGTATGAAGTGGATTTTTTGTAGCCATTTGCCCATTTTGTGTAAGAAAGCATGTAGAGGCCCATCACAAGACAGGGAACATACCAGCATCATAAGGTGTATCAGCCTTTTTCTACATTTCATTACACAGCACAAACATTTTCAACACATAATAATAATCAGTTTTGGAGGTAACGCATTACAAGTAATGCGAGTTACATAATCAGATTACGTTTTTCAATTAACTAGTAAAGTAACACATTACTGTTTTTATTTAGAAGATAATATCTGAGTTACTTTTTGTTTCCTTTATTTATTTAATCCCATTTTATTAACCAATGTCTTTGCTGCTAATCTTTGTTGATCCAATTCAACTATACTAATAAGCAAATCTTACTTTAGATTAACATTTGTGTGTGCTTCATTTTTCTTATTGCTGAAGAGTGTTGAACTTCCTTCTCCTACAGTTCTACTGTACAGATCTTTCTTCAGCCTTAGGCTTATTTATTTCACTTTTTGGTTGCTAAAAATGTATAATTATAACTTTGTATAATAAAAACAAACAAGCAAGCTCTGCCCAGATTTAAAAAGTAACGCAAAAGTAATGTAACACATTACCTTCCATAAAAAGTGATCAGTAACATAATCATTTTTTTTAGGGAGTAATGCAATATTGTAATGCATTACTTTTAAAAGTAACTTTCCCCAAAAAAGAAATGTGTCTTGAGCAGCAAATCAGCATGTTAGAATGATTTCTGAAGGATCATGTGACACTAAAGAATGGAGTCATGGTGTTTTGCTGTCACAGGAAAAAAAAACTAACTTTAGTATTGAAACTTTAGTCATGTAGCGTATCACAAATTGCAGCCAATCAGCAAATAAGAAGCATTTTTATAAATTTTCCCAACAGAAAACAAGAAAAAAACGGAAAGCGTAGCTCTTGTCTACAACGGAGGTGAACGACAACCCATTACATCAAAGCACATTATAATCAGTGAATCTGTCTGCGCTGGACGCGCCAAGTTGGCAACAGCAAACAAATGCCTATTTCTGTTTCTGACAACAGGAGAAATACGGAGTAACTGTGCCATCTACTCTACAGCAATGTCTCTATATCCCTTTATGCATTTTTACTCAAATTGGTCTCTGTAACATGCCAGACTTGTGGGAGGTCTGGTCTTTTAGGTACAGGTAAAGCCAAATAACGGAAAGGTTGCTGGTTTGAGTCCCGCATGGGATGATGCATGAGCCAATGCTTTTATGCATTCAGTGTGATTTCCCTAGGGTGCTTGATATCGTAATTGCTGATTGCATTTCTATTTACTCTTGTGTCTGTCATCTACCGAAAGAACTGAAGAGATGTCAAAATTGCACGAGATATTGTGCGATGGATTTGAGGACCATTATTGGTCTTATGCCACCTTTTAAGTGGGATCTCTTGCTCTCTTTCTGTTTGAAGAGGTCTGGAGTCTATCTCCTCTTCTGCTCTCATGAATATTTTAAGGGCTTCAATGTGGAAAATAGTTTTGTTTCCCCCGAGAACATTATTTCCCAGCAACCTTTGATTGTTCGCCGCAGTCAGTCCTCAGAACTGGAGCTGACACCTTAGTAACAACATGTGCCAATTATTCTTGGATGAAGCTTTGTTCCAGGGAGTTCTTTTGTTGTTGGTGGTGGTGTTTTTTATTTTTATTTTTTTCAGAGAACATGCCTGTGGTACAAGACCCATTGTCAAACCACCATACTTTGACATTTTACATCCTGAAAATGTTAAATTTTTATGTGCTATAGAGTTTTATTTCTTGTGTCCATCACAACAGCATATTTAATAGTACTTTTTAATGCATTTTTGAAATGTTATTATTTGCATTTAATTGAACAATGTTTTGTTAATTAAGGTGACTGTTTAACTACTTTTCCTTTTTTTCTAACAGGGATTCTTCGTGTCGGTGTTTTACTGCTTTCTTAATGGGGAGGTGAGTCAATGATGCATTTAATTTCATGGATGGACAGAACTGGAAGATGACTATCAATATACAAGCCCTTTCCAGAGCCATATCACCCCGTCACCTTATCTGTTCTCTGCTGCCCAAGTCTATTATTATGTGGGAGGCTATTTACACTGACTCGCTTTCCACAAACACCTAGACGAACAGAGCAATTTATCAGCACCCCGCAAACTGCTCTCTTTTAATAGGGCCGTTTTTATTACTTATAGGATGCCTCTTCAGTCACCTGTAATGCTGTCTTCTTAATGTCAGTATCACTTCACACATCTGTCATTGTCTGTAGTGATTCCCCTCTACTGTGTCAAAACAAGAACGGTGAAATGGTGATATTGTTTGTGCGTTTGTCTGTATGTTTGTAGCTGTAAGCTGGCTCACATATAGAATGTGTCCACATTTTTTAAATCTGTGGAATTTTTTAAAAATGTAAATTTTTATTAGTAGTTGACAGCATTATGAAATTAGCCGGAAAATATTTAATAATAGAGCATGCAAAAGATTACGTATGCATCAGTAGCTGTCATCATAGGAACATGATTGTCTAAAGCCTGTATAGAATCATAGTGAAGCTATTTACAGTGCCTTGTGAACGCATTTATACCCCTTCTTTTTTCACATTTTGTTATGTTGCTGCCTTATGTTAAACTGCTTTAAATTACTTTTTCCCCCAGAATTAGTCTACACTTCATACACCATAATGGCAAAGCAAAAAAAAAAACAAAAAAACAGATTTTTAACATCTTTGCAAATTTATTAAAAATAACAGAAGTGAGGCAAAAATTAGGATATAATTGCCAAATGCCCAAAAAGGTGCTTCAGCTAAGTACTGAGTTATGGATATGAATACTTAGACAATGCACTTAAGAAATGTATGAAGTTGTGACGCTTCTGTTTTTGTTTTGTCATAATGGTGTATGGGCTGTAGATTGATGTGGCAAAACGTAATTAAAGCAGTTTAACATAAGTCTGCAACATAACAAAATGTAAAAAAAAGAAAGGGTATGAATACTTTTGGAAGGCACTGTAATTCATAATTGAATTGCTGTTCGGGTTCCCTGCCACATAAACATTTGTTTATTCTTTAATTTATGTTTTTTAAAATGTTATTCTGCAGTCTCCTGGCCTGTCTTCATATCTGATGTGCATTTGTGATAATTATGTGGATTTTTTTATGACCCTTGGCAAGATGGAGAATATTTTTCTAACCCAGATTTTCTAACCATAAAGCTCCTCTTACCAAATATCTAGACTGCCAACATCAAATCAAATCATGTCAATACCAACTGTCACTGTGTCAGCTTGTCATTCTTTGTTTACCCATAAATAATATAATGTGTTTAGATGGAAACAAAAACATCCTTTCTTATGACTGATTGAATAAATAAAGACAGGTTTAAAATGAAAAAGTCCATAATATGATTATCCAGGCCTTTTAACAGCTCTTTTTTTTGAGCTCTTCCATAAAGAGAATTTGTAAATTTCCTGCTGTAAATAAATAAATATATAATATGCATTGCTAAGAACTTAAAGACAACCTTAAAGGCGATTTTCTCAATATTTATTTTTTTATTTTTCATTTTTTGCACCCTCAGATTCCACATTTTCAAACAGTTGTATCTCAGACAAATATTATCCTACCCTAACAAACCATACATATATACATAGTAGATGTAGAGTAAGCTTGAATACAAAGAAGCGAAGTAAACCCATGTGAGGAAGAGAAATCACATTTTTAACCTATTGTGAAATCCTTCATTCACCCCTGTTGTGGCCATCAAAACAAGCAAACAACTGAGCAGATTTATGCCACTGGCTCATGCGGTTAACATAAATCAATAATGTTCTCACTAGACAAAGCCTGTGCAGTCTTTCAGCCTCCTTTGACTCAAAGGTCAAAGAAGAAAATACCACAACCTGAGAGTGAAATGAATTGGAGGCAACCTTAGGTTGGTAAGCTTTGGTTGTAACAAAACCTTTATCCGATCGGGAGCAAAATTCATACAAGGCAGGCTCAACGATAAGGGCTATAACTCACCAATCCTCTTAAGGGATGCTAAGACCAATAACAAGATCATTTGGAGAGTCCGATTTCTTTCAGACGCTGGTTCTAGTTTGATTGGAGGCCATGCTAGGACTATAGATAATAATGTGCATAATGTGCTTCTGGTTTCAATCACTAAATGACAGATAGCCAACAAATTACAAAATCACCAAGTCATAATAAATACAGCAACAGTATAAACAGATGAAGAGAACAGTGAGATTTGCTGGTATATAGAGTACCTTAATAATAATAATATTCATAATTTTCAAACCTTACTCAAAGTGCTCAAGTTATTGGAAAAACAGAAAATAGGTCACAGAAAAGATGGCTATTTTAGAGTCTTTCTTTATTTCAGTCACTTTGGATGGCAGAAACAGTCCTTCTGTTGCCAGAGGATTGTTACATAATCTGGCAACAAATTCAAAAACTGACAACATGAAAATGCAAAAAATCAGGAAAAGTGTGGCCAATTAGTCTGCATGTTAACTGTCAGTCTGCAATACTATGGGGCTGTTTACACCTGGTCACTTCATGCATTTTTTCTGATCGTGAAAAGATCAGGTGTAAATGCCCTCCGAAACACGTTCGAGGCTAATATAAATCCGATCGCTCAAACCACTTCAGGAGGTGGTCTGGGCCGCTTTCAGATGGAACTGGACAAGTGTAAATGCATCTGGTTGTTGAAACCACACATGCAAATGTTACTCCTCCCAAAATATTCAAATAATAAATTTGTGAGAGCGCTTTATAGACTATATTACATGTTATAGTCAGATATGATCAGGACCGTGCACAGTACCATTTCTAGGCATAGGTGAGCTAGGTGGTCACTACATTTTAGCAGGGTTGTGATAAAGAGTGAAACGGGTCACCCTAAAAATATGAAATATGATTATGAGGCACTATTGGATTGACCGTTTCTCATCTTTCTCTTGAAAATATCCCATAGATTCTCAATGGGGTTCAGGTCAGGCATGTTGCTGGCCAATAAAACACAGTAATATCATGGTCAGCAAACCACTTGGAAGTGGTTGTTGCACTGTGGTGCTAAAGTCCTGCTGGAAAAGGAAATCAGCATCTCCATAAAGCTTGTCAGCAGATAAACATAAAGTGCTCCAAAATCTCCTGGTAGATGGCTGCACTGACTTTGCACTTGATAAAACACAATGGACCAACACCAGCAGACGTCACACACCCCACATCATTACTGACTTCAAAAACTTCACACTGGACTTCAAGCAGCTTGAATTCTGAGCCTCTCCAGTCTTCCTCCAGACTCTGGGACCATGATTTCAACATCAAATGCAAAATTTACTTTTATCTGAAAAGAGGACTTTTGACCAATTATCAACAGTCCAGTTGTTTTTCTCCTTAGCCCAGGTAAGATGCTTCTGACGTCATTTCAGAAGTGGCTTGGTAGTCTATTTCCTGAAGACATCTGAGTGTGGTGACTCTTGATGCACTGACTCTGACTTCCTTCTACTCTATGTGAAGCTCTCCCAAGTGTTTGAATTGGCTTTACTTGACAGTATTCTCAAGCTTGCGGTCATCCCTGTTGCTTGTGTACCCAATTTCTTCCTTCCGGTCAACTTTGCATTTAATATGCTTTGATACATCACTCTTTAAACAGCCACCCCATTCAGTAATGATTTTCTGTGACTTACTCTCTTTGTGGAGGGTGTCAGTGATTGTCTCCTGGACCATTGCCAAGTCGGCATTATTTCACATTAGTGTGGTTTCAAAGAACAAGCGATACCCAGTATTTATACTGTAGAGATGGTCATTTAATGAAACTCAGACGCAAATATTCTAATATTTTGAGATACTGGATTTTTGACTTTCATGAGCCGCGCTCTCTCCAAATGCGGTCTGTGATCTTGAAATTAGCTGATAATTAATAAAATGCAGTGCTTATCTGTTGCTATCGCTGACGTGAACTAGCGCGGGAATTGAAGAAAGCATTTATATCCGTTTTGCGAAGACACATTTATGTGGTCAAATGTAAATGGAAACGTTGTAATAAATCAGAAAGCTATCCAATCAGAGAAAATGCATTAAGGGACCAGGTGTAAACAGTCCCTAAATGTCTGGTATGGTATGACATACCAGACATTTGTATGGTATGGCATGTGTATACATTAATCATCTTCAACATCAGAGCTACTGCCAGGCAGGGTTGCTACTTAAAACAAGCCCAAAACTATCCCAGTGGCGTTTTGTTGGGCTTCCCCTGGTAAATTAGCATTTCAAGGGCTAAATATGACGTTATTGGGGTCGATTCAACCCGCGGCAACAGTGTTAAAGTAGCCCAATTCTGAGGGAAAACCACGGACTTGGCAACACTGCTACCAGGTGAACTGAATAACACTGATTATATCATTACAATGGCGTCAGTCAAGGGATGGGATATATTATACAGCAAATGAACAGTCAGTTCTTGAGTTTCATGTGTTGTAATCAGAAAAAAAAAACGGAACACTTATTGTGCGTGTCCTCCCTCATAATAAAGTCCACTGAGATGCACGCTTTCAAAAGGGCATCTTGTTCCACTGCCCTGCTGAAAAAAGCAGCTAAAACCAACCTTAGCTGGTCAGGCTAACCAACCAGGAGACCAGCTAAAACCAGCTTCTTCCAGCTTAAACCAGCTAAGACTAGCCAACCAGCCTTTTTCAGCAGGGCGTGAGGAATGATGAAACTCTATTCAACGTGGGTTGCTCAAACACGATATCCATCCAATAATAAAGTAATCATCCTGAAAAAGCACAAATAGATAAACATCTTTCTAAAGAAGAGAAATCTAAGTGATGGTGCAGACGTGTGTTTTTGAGGCACACTTAGTGGGGAGAGTCATGATTCTAAACAGGCTTCAGACAATTGTCACACCTGGAGGGTGTTCACATATAGATACTGAATGAGCCACTAACGTAGAATTGAGTGAAAATATAAAAGGAACCCATCTAACTTTCTTTTTTAGGACTTTATACACTAGACCACAGATAGGAGGTTCTGGAGTGCCAATGTCCTGCAGAGTTTAGCTCCGACCCTGAAAAAAACCTCACCTGCCTGTAGGCTTAGAAATCCCAAAGACATTAGGCACGTTTCCGTTACCTTGGCAATATTTTACCATTAACCGTTGTTATGCAACTAAACATAATTTTTTCCTCTCGCAATAAGTCATGGCAACAAGTTTGGTGGAATAGAAGCAGCATGCAGAGCCGGAAAAAAAAAAAAAAAACTTTGCATTTCAGTTTTGCTAAATATTCCTTTTTCGAATTGCGTAAACATTTTTTTGCAATATATGGGTTTTTTGCTAAATTTACAGATTTCCATTGGACGTGTTTTCAATTTGCAATTTTAGTTTGCACAGTGTGAAGGGCAGGGGCGGACTTAACCAATAAGCGAGGTAAGCGGCCTCTTAGGGGGCCCATCTGATATTGCCGAAACATATTTGCAGTGTAGAACAATGTAGCTAATCACAGACATATCTATTCATTTCTTGAATGCAATGACCAGAAGTGCTTAATCCACTCATCGTTCAAAATGCTGAGTTCTGCAAGCTCGGGAATTCTCAAAGTGTGGATACGATGTAAATAAGAGATTCAATGTACAGTAGAGAGCTAATTAATGGAACGTTGTGAGATCGCAATGAACTGCAATGAGTGACAGCTTTTAGTGATTAAATGAGAGAGCGCTCTTTGCATGCATTCTAGTCTGTGTATTACTGTCTCAGAACAGAGATATTCACCTCAGTAAAGAAAGTATTGCCTTTCAAGTCATAATTTTATTTCTCTTGACGTTTCAAAATGACTTTTACTAGGCAGACGAACTGCCATGCACTGCCGAGATAATTTAATGTTTGTAAAAAGATTGAAAAAGTTTACAACTTTTAAATGGACAAATGCAAGCTTTCTTTTTTTCTATCGTCTTTTGTAATCCGAAAAAAAAGGTAGATTAAAATGGCTTTAGAACAGCATCAGGTTGACTAATTACTGGTTGTGAAGGGATAAATAAACTATAAACTATGAGAGTGTCATGTGGGAGTCATAGGCGGGTGGATCCAAGTGCAAAACTTTATTAAGCAAACTCATGGTCGACAGGCGTGGTCAAAACAGCAGACGGGTACAACACAGGTAATCTAGTAGAGCAAACGATAGTTCAGGCAGATAGTCGGGGCGGGCAGCGATCAATGGGATAGTCCAGAAACGAGCAAGGGTCAAAAAGGCGGGCGGAGAACAATCACAGGAGCCAGGGAACAAGGGGGGTCGACACGGGAAAAAACAAACACGGAGAACGCTCAGAAATGACAGTTACTGTACAAGACTTCGCCAAGAAATGGTGAATGAACCGGGCTATTTATGCATTGAAAAGCAAGATGGCCGACAGGGGTGAGAGGTGAAAGGTGACAGGAAGTTTACGAGAAAGGGGTTATGGGAAATGAAGTGAGCTAATGGTCCAAAAGTACATGTGAAGGCTCCCTCTAGGGGAGAGTAGAGGGAGCCACAACGGTAGAGATCGTGACAGAGCCCCCCCCTTAGAAGCGGCTTCCAGACGCTGAAACAGTCCAAAGACACCAAAAGGGCGGGGGGGTAGGGCGGGAAGCATAGGGGAGGACCAGGACCATGTGGGCTGATAGAGTCAGGAGGGGCAAAGAGTCCAGAAGGAGCCCAAGCAGCAGCAGAGCAACAGAGCTGACCTAGATGCTCAGGAGACCCCCAGGATGGGGCAGACATTCTCCAGGGCGAAGCAGACGAATCAGACACCTTCCAAGGCAGAGCAGACGAGTTAGGCGCTCTCCAGAGCGGAGCAGACGAGTCAGAAGCCCTCCAGGGTGGATCAGGCGGAGCAGGCGCCCTCCAGGGCGGATCAGGCGGAGCAGGCGCCCTCCAGGGCGGATCAGGCGGAGCAGGCGCCCTCCAGGGCGGATCAGACGGAGCAGACGCCCTCCAGGGCGGATCAGGCGAGTCAGACGCCCACCAGGGCGGATCAGGCGAGTCAGACGCCCACCAGGGCGGATCGGGCAGGACTAGAACCCTCCAGGGCGGCACGGAAGCCCCCCAGGGCGGAGCAGACAAGACAGGAATCCTCCAGGGTGGAACGGGATCCCCCCAGGGCGGAGCAGACGGATCTGTAACATAGAGCATAGACAGACACACACACAGAGAGAGAGAATCAGACGCCCTCCCGGGCGGATCAGGCGAATCGGACGCCCTCCAGGGCGGATCGGGCGAATCGGACGCCCTCCAGGGCGGATCAAACAGGAAATGAGCCCTCCAGGGCAGAACGGAATCCCCCCAGAGCGGAGCAGACAGGACAGGAGCCCTCCAGGGCAGAGCGGGAACTCCCCAGGGCGGAACAGACAGGTCTGTAATTTGGAGCACAGACAGACAGACACACACACAGAGAGAAAGCTCGGAGCCCAAGCTCCTGGCCAGGTTGGGTTGGATACCCAGCGTATAGGGGGCCTCAGCGGCTGAATTGGGACTAGACGAGAGCTCAGAGTGGTGTGGGTTGCTGGGCGCTACCACCGTGCAGGGAGCAGGTGCGACCACCCCCTCGGCTTGAGGATCCGTGGCCTCGGCCACCTCCTCGGGGGAGGCCACCCTCAGAGGTTCTGCGGGGTGAGCCGCCACCTCTGAGGACTCGGTGGTGGTATACGCGGCCCAGACAACCCAAAGAGCAGTTCTCAGGAGGAGCACGGCCTCAGTGAAGGCCAGCACCGGAGTGGTGCCAATGATGGGGCTTGGTATTGGAACAGTAGCTGTGACATGACTGGGCGCTGGTGCTGTCGCTGTGGCTTGGCTTGGTGTGTGTGCAGCTGTGTTGAGACAGGGTTCTGAAGCAGCAGCGACGAGGCTTGATGCGGGAGGAGTGGCAGCGACGAGGCTTGACTCTGGAAGAGGAGCAGATGCGACGACGCTTGACTCAGGAAGCGGAGCAGATGCGACGACGCTTGACTCAGGAAGCGGAGCAGATGCAAAGACGCTTGACTCAGGAGGCGGAGCAGATGCAAAGACGCTTGACTCAGGAGGCGGAGCAGATGCAAAGACGCTTGACGCTGGAGGCAGAGCAGCTGCGAAGACAGGGCTTGACTGTGGAGACTGAGCTGCTGCGAAGACGGGGCTTGACTGTGGAGGTGGAGCAGCTGTGTAGATAATTGACTGTGGAGGCGGAACAGCTGCGAAGACGGTGTTTGACTCTGAAGTGACAGCAGTGACATCACTTGACTCTGGAGGGACAGTTGCTACATCACTAGGCTCTGGAGAAGCGACTGCGACGACTTGGCTTGACTGTGGAGGAACAGCGGTAACTTGGTTTGGCTTTGAGGGAACTGCTGTGACTTTACTTGGCTCTGGAGGCACAGCAGTGACTTGACTTGGCGCTGGGGCAGTATCATTCACCTCGAGAGCAGCTGCGACGAGACTTGACTCAGAGTGAGGAGCAGCTGCGATGAAGACGCTTGACTCTGGAGGTGGAGCAGCTGCGAAGACGCTTGACTCTGGAGGCGGAGCAGCTGCGAAGACGCTTGACTCTGGAGGCGGAGCAGCTGCGAAGACGCTTGACTCTGGAGGCGGAGCAGCTACGAAGACGCTTGACTCTGGAGGCGGAGCAGCTGCGAAGACGGTGCTTGACTCTGGAGGCGGAGCAGCTGCGGCGAAGACACTTGGCGCTGGAGGCAGAGCGGCGACGACGCTTGGCGCTGGAGGCGGAGCAGCTGCGGCGAAGACGGTGCTTGACTCTGAAGGCGGAGCAGCTGCGGCTTGTTGTAGCTTGCGGAGTGAAGCGAGGGTGTCCTCCAACCGGTCGAGTGTCGCTGTGATATGATCTGGCTCTGAAACAGCGGCCATGACAGGTGCTGACTCTGGAAGGGCGGCCATGACAGGTGCTGACTCTGGAAGGGCGGCCATGACAGGTGCTGACTCTGGAAGGGCGGCCATGACAGGTTCTGACTCTGGTAGGGCGGCCATGACAGGTGCTGACTCTGGTAGGGCGGCCATGACAGGTGCTGACTCTGGTAGGGCGGCCATGACAGGTGCTGACTCTGGTAGGGCAGCCATCTTGACGTGCTTAGGAGACTGGGCAGGGTGGAAACGAGTGCAAAACTTTATTAAGCAAACTCATGGTCGACAGGCGTGGTCAAAACAGCAGACGGGTACAACACAGGTAATCCAGTAGAGCAAACGATAGTCCAGGCAGATAGTCGGGGCGGGCAGCGATCAATGGGATAGTCCAGAAACGAGCAAGGGTCAAAAAGGCGGGCGGAGAACAATCACAGGAGCCAGGGAACAAGGGGGGTCGACACGGGAAAAAACAAACACGGAGAACGCTCAGAAATGACAGTTACTGTACAAGACTTCGCCAAGAAATGGTGAATGAACCGGGCTATTTATGCATTGAAAAGCAAGATGGCTGACAGGGGTGAGAGGTGAAAGGTGACAGGAAGTTTACGAGAAAGGGGTTATGGGAAATGAAGTGAGCTAATGGTCCAAAAGTACATGTGAAGGCTCCCTCTAGGGGAGAGTAGAGGGAGCCACAACGGTAGAGATCGTGACAGAGAGCAAGCAAGAAAAATAAGGGGTTGGCATAAAAAAGCACATAGTTATTGTGTTGGGGGCCCATACCTGGTCACTTCATGCATTTTCTCTGAAAAGACCGGGTGTGAATACCCTCCGTTATATGTTCATTAAATGTAGTGAGACTAACCTATCTTTCCAAATAGCTGATAATGTTGCGCTTATCTGTTGCTTTCATTGACGTGAACTCCGTTAAACTTAAATATAGTGTGGAATTGAAGACAGAAATTGAAGACATTTATGTGGACAAGTGTAAATGGAAACAACTGAACAAATCAGATAGATAGCCGATCAGAGAAAACGCATGAAGTGACCAGGTGTAAATAGGCCCCTGGTGAAGGGTAATGGAAACGCAGCTATTGATTAGCTTGTTCAGGTGTGTTCGATTAGGGTTGGAGCTAAACTCCATGTCCGACGTTGCCTGTCCCTGCACTAGACAGAGGCACTGTAAGCCTAAAGGAGGGGTCGCACACAAAATGAGAAGTTAACAGCTATTTGTGACTGATATTATGCAATTTAATGGAAAACTGTGCGAGTGGTGCTCTGTGGCCCACTGGGATCTTGAACAGTCTCTTGAGTCATAGCTAAGGGCTGCGGACAGACATTGATGGTGCCACCGATGTGCTAATAAGACAGTTGTACTTTTCACATTTGTACTGAATACATTGAATAATCATTGTTAGTGCAGGGTGTGAATTTAGTAACTTGCCAGAAAAGCCTGCTAGATTTTATTTATTTTTATTTGGGCCATCTCTCCCCACAATTGTGTTTCATTTTATGAAGATTCCTAGGTTGTCTTGAAAGCTCTGCTTTCTTTGGGTTATGCCATGGCATATGAATTGGCTTAAGGTTGGGACTCTGAAAAACACATATTTCCTTCTTTTTCAACCTTTAGTTGATTTACTTGTGTGCTAACCTTTCTAAAGCTCGGAGTCATGAACTGCTGTCCTGACATTCCCCTGTAAAATCCCTTGCTAAATCTTAGAATGGATTGTTCTTTTGTCTATAATTGTTTGCACAGAGTCCAAGCCCTGGAGCAGCAAAGAACCACAATTCTCCTTCCACCATGCTTTATAACCGGGAAGAGGTTTTAGTGGTGGTGACCAGTGCCCTTTTTTCCTCTAAAAATGTTGGATTTTTGTGCCTTTATGTAACACAGAAGTTCACATACTTTTTCCAGTCTGCCCTGTCATTGAAAAATTGTGTGTAAATATTCATACTAACATTTTTTTCTTTAACACTCTCTGAACTGAAAAGGTATCTCAGCAATCATGCAATGCAAATGCATTACTGATGTACTAATTGCTTTATTCATTCCTTTATTGTACATTTACATTTATTCATTTAGCAGCTGCTATACAAACGATTCATCATAAAGAGGCAACTAACATAAGTGCTCGTAATACAAAGTTGCATTTAAGTGCTTTAAGTGCATTGTTTTTAATTGATTAAAAAATACATTTACTGAAAACTAAAATGCATCATAATATGCAGTCTACATAAAATGCAATTGGAAGATCTACATAAACTTAGGTTGCTTTTAGGAAACAAGATTCAGAACGTTTAATCAACCAGAAATAAATGAACTTGGGCATTGTAAATAAATGATTTTATTTATTTATTATTTTTAAAGAGTGTAGTATGTTTTACCATTTCCATTTAATGCAATTCTGCAGATTGTCCTTCATAATTAGTGCAGACAAGTTAAAATGCTGAAAGTAAAATACCGTAAACTGCATGTTTTTTTTTTCCTTTTACAGGTACGTTCTGCAGCCAGAAAACGTTGGCATCGCTGGCAAGACAATCATGCGCTGCGAGTGAGAGTGGCGAGAGCCATGTCCATCCCCACCTCCCCCACCCGCATCAGCTTTCACAGCATCAAGCAGACCACAGCCGTCTGACCTTTACGCAATAGCTTTTCCTCTTTTATAATTCAGCCGCTCAGTTGGACTGCAAGTGGCACGAGAGACCAAGTGATTGTTTTTGCCCTTTGATGGTCATGGGCGTGACATCCAACAAGCAGCGCATTCAATTTATATATCTGTGTAATTTTGTGAATGGGCCCTGAATTGAAGGGTTTTAACAGAGCTGATGAAATGGTTTTTTTTACTCCGTAGTTTGCAACGATCCAGAACACTATCTATCTATCTATCTATCTATCTATCTAGCTTATGGAAGTCCATTTCCGCAACTGAATAAAAACACAAAAAAGGCAAATCAGAAATAGAATTGTGAGATACAAACTTGCAACAGTGAGTGTGTGATATAAACTCACAATTCTGACTTTATTTCTCGCAATTCTGACTTTTTTTCTCAGAATTGAGAGATATAAATGTGCATTTGTGATTTATAAATTCCAATTCTGAGAAAAAATGTCACAATTACGATTATTTCTCAGTATTGCAACTTTCACAATTACAAATTTTATATAAATTCTGAGAAAAAAATAATTGTGAGATGAAAAAGTCACAATTCATTTTTTAGTTTTTTTTTTACAGCAGAAACAGGCTTCCATACTATCAATCTCAGTGGTTCTCAATCCTTGTCCTTGGGGACCCCTGCTCTGTACATTTTGCATGTGTCCCTTATTTAACACACCTGATTGAGATCATCAGCTCATTAGTTCAGTTCATGGATCTATCTCCTAATGAGCTGATGATCTCAATCAGGTGTGTTAAATAAGGGACACATGCAAAATGTACAGAGCAGGGGTCCCCAAGGACAAGGATTGAGAACCACTTATCTATCTTAACTTTTTCCCTCCTAGCATTTTTTTTAAGTTGCCAGTCACCGTCAGTATTTTTGATGATTTCACAAAATTGTGATGGCCCTCAGAATATTTTGTTGTATGAATATCTGAACATGCTGAAAGAACAAATCACCACCATAACAACAAAAATGTTTGATTCTAGATTCATGCATTCTTTTTTGTTTATCAACAAGCATGTAAGTTGAATGTAAGTAAGTTTCATAAAAGAAACATTTTGAGCAAAATGAGATCACATCGGGATCACAATTAGAGTGAAGATCAAAACATGGATGGAGTAGATCCAGTCCATCAACACATCCAAAGCTCGCACAGTTTTTAACCACTTCCTGGGTCAATATTTAATTTGTTGATGTTATTTATTTATGCTGTTTGATTGCATTGTTTTGCATACACTGTAAAAAACAATTTGTTGCGTCAACTTAAAATAATTTGTTACCTGGCTGCCTTAAAATTTCAAGCTCAGTCAACTCGAAAAAAGTTTAGTCAACCTGAAATGTTATGTTTTCCTAAGTGACAACTTAGATATATGAGTTGATTCAACGTAAACTTTTAAGGCAGCTGAGTAACAGACACAGCCATTAAGTTCAACAAACAATTTTTTAGTTTAGTCAACTTGAATATCTAAGTTGTCACTTAGTACAATTTAACATTTCAAACTTGAGTTTATTTAACTCATAAACTTGAGTTGACTGAACTTAAAATTTTAAGGCAGCATGGCAACAAATTATTTTAAGTTGACTCAACAAATTGTGTGGGTTTTTTTTTGGTTTTTTTTAACAATGTATGCATCTGCTTACATATCTGATTGTTTCTCAGTGCTTCTTCTTCACTGTTTTGATCCAGACATTCGTTATTCTTGCAGAAGATATCTAATAGTGCCCCCTACCATATAACAGTAAAAAGGAGGAAAGCAAATGAAAATTGAAGTGATGAAAATTGGCAGATTGGCACCCATGTCATCCAAGATGTTCATGTCTTTCTTCATTTGTAAAGAAAGGTTTTTGAAGAAAACATTCCAGGATTTTTCTCCATATAGTGGACTTCAATGGTGGCCAATGGGTTGAAGGTCCAACTTGCAGTTTCAATGCAGCTTCAAAGGGCTCTACATGATCCCAGCCGAGGAATAAGGGTCGTATCTAGTGGAACGATCGGCCAATGTTCGTCTCGTCAACTGGTCATTAACCTGTTTCACACGCCACAAATCCAGCAGTGCACTGTCAGCCACTCACTGCTCACAGTCAAACAACAAATGGAGCCTTCAAACAGCATTCTTCCTCTTAAGCCAATGCAAGTGGCATCTCAGCCTGGACAGCGTTCTTTCAACACTTGCAAGGGCCAGTGCTTCATGGTATCACTTCCATATGTCCTCTCAATTTTAAGAATTGACACTCATGCGTATTGGAATCAGTCATCGTTTTGCATAAAACTCCATTAATGATCTTAAAGTGATTTTTAATTATCATTCTTAGCAATGGATTGTGCGGTTGTGTGGGTTTCTTGGGTGAACTGGAACTGTTTCAGCTTTATACAGTCTCATGAATATGCAGTCGTGCACAGGAGAAAAGCAGCCAAGGTCAAGATTATTACAAAACTAATCTATACGTTTTTTCACCAAACTCTATAATTTGCATTTAGAACACTTTGAATATATAGCATGAGTCATGTGAGAACATTCTGTGATATTTTTGCACCTTTTTTTAAAGCTTGAATGTGGTCGCTGTTCACTGCCACCATTTAAATGAGTGCAAGCAGGAAATGTTTCTTGTCCGGCCTTGGACTTCACCACAAAATCTAAATTGTCAAGCTGGCTAACATTGTCCTGTGGAGGTACTTATTTATTTATTTATTTATTTATTTGTCAGATGTGTTTACATGATGTTTTTGAAAATGTATGTTTTTTTATGTGTTTTTGCCCATTTAGTAATTTCCACAGATTGGTGTGAACGGAATAATTTGACAATGTTGTTGTTTCACAACTTTTGAGCAAGTTGTGTCAAATTCCGGCCATATGGGGCGCTACAACTGGAAACACTTGTAACACTGCAGCCATGTCATTAAACAAGTGTAAAATGTATCTATTTGGGGTCACATTCTAACATATCCTTTGAAAATCACTTAGACAACTCAACAAACACACAAATTGTTGTAAAAACAATTTGTGTCAACTTAAAATAATTTGTTACCCGGCTGCCTTAAAATTTTAAGTTCAGTCAACTCAAAAAAAGTTTAGTCAACTTGAAATGTTCCATTTTACTAAGTGACAACTTAGATATTTGAGTTGAGGCAGCCAAGTAACAAACACAGCTAAGTTTAACAAACACAACTTTTATTTTAGTCAACATGAATATCTAAGTTGTCATTTAGTACAACTTAACATTTCAACTTGAATAAACTTTGAGTTGACTGAACTTAAAATTTTAAGGCAGCAGGGGTAACAAATTATTTTAAGTTGACTCAACAAATTGTGTTTTTTTGTTTGTTTTTTTACAGTGCTGACTGCCAGCAGTCAATCAAATTTCACTGTAAAGAAAAAAAATAATTTGATGAGTTAACTTTTAATTTTTAAGTCCAGTCAACTCAAAGAAGTTTAGTCAACTTGAAATGTTAAGTTGTACTAAGTGACAACTTAGATATATGCGTTGATTTAACTTGAAAATTTAAGGCAGCAGGGTAACAAATTATTTTAAGCTGACTCATATTGTTTTTTTTTTTGTTTGTTTGTTTTACAGTCCAGCTAGTAATGTCAAATCAGAAAGAAAATGGTCATATTCACTAGTAAAATGTACCAAATCTTCAGAAATCAGCCACAAAGTGCCGCTACAATATGCAACTCTATGTTTTCTCTATTCCATGCTAACATCAAAATAGTTTTTTCTTCTAAATACTTGCATCAAGCCCCAAAAACTCCTTCTAGACCGTTCACGAGCTAGAACTTTGTACACATCAGCAATAGATTTCTGAAATATCAGTCATTTATTTCAGTGGGAATGACAGATAAGGCCACAATACTACTGTTCTTCACCAGAGGGAGCTACATATTAACAAATCTGTTTAGGTCTCAACAAATTAAATCAGTGTAAATGGTTTAATACATTAACTTGTAGTAAAAAAAAATTATATGAAAAAAGTAATCAGCTTTTAGTTATATAAAGCTTAAGCATTTTTCAAAGAAATATGTGATCTCCACAATACATAAACATCCGTGTAAAGTCAATTTTGACAATTGTTTCTAAACACTTTCTAAATGTTATAAATTCATTGCTGAAACATGCTACGAAGACTGAGAACTATGTAGTACTTAATTGTGAAGTTAGAACGTTAAACAGATTTTCACTGTTTTCATGTTCAGGATTTTTTGGCCGGGGTTAAATCATGACTCGATGACGAAACAAAGTAGCTGAGCACGGCCCCCTTCCCTAACACTATATAAGAAGTGTGTTGGACTTGAAGCAACACTGACGCTGCACACAGAACGATCGGTGTGTGAGAGCTATAGAGAACAGCTCCTTATGCGTTTGAATCGCTCTCGCGGTAGTTTGTCATCATACACAGATCGTTCTGCGCAGTGCTGCTTCAAATCAAACCAAAGTCCCTTTAAGGCAAGTCATTCCACTCTGCGGCCATCTTTGAAACGCCTCTGATCCATGCAAGTGCAGCTCCTATCTCTTTGAATGGGGAAACATCAAATTCTCCAAAACTGTTCAGCAAGTTTATGATTAAATTTCATATTTGAAATCACCAGTGAAATCTGACGAGAACTGCCTCATAAATATGGTTCCTTGTGCTTTAATAGCATTAAAAAACACTTATTATGAGAGCGGAGAATACTGCTTATTTTTTCAAGATTTTCATACCTTTTTTAATTAACTTTCCGAGGCTTTTCATCATCCAAATTTGTCTGGGAGGGTAATAACAGTTTTTCTGTGGCCACATTATTTGTCTCTTTTAAAGTAATACAAAGAATAATACTTCTCTAAAGAGACACACAATATTACATTGGAATAGTTACATGGCCATTGTATTACCATATCACCTACAAGAGCTGTTGATGTATGTATGTAATATATCCTTCATGTAAATAGACTTTATATGAGGAAAGACAGTATTTTCAAAATGAATTGATTAATCAAGTGTGAAACTTGATTTAGATGTGATATTAAGGTCATTAATATGATTTGAGTGATGGGGTTTTCCAATTCTTTATCAATAGTGTACATTAATACATGACTTTCATACCTTTGAATTAAAAAACAAGTGTAAAAATGAGTTGGTCAGATGAATTATGTGAATTATGTAGATAATAGAGGGCAAACCTTTCTCCTCATGAATAATACTGTATATTTGCCAAAGACAAGAACACCTTTTTGTATTTCATTTCATTTGAAATTAATTTTGTAGTTTGAATACCATGTTTTATATTTATTTGTGTAATTTTATGCCATGATACTTTGTATATAATCTATTTTCTGTAATTTAATGAAAAAAGCCAAAATGCCTTAAAAGTGTGAAAAGAAAGTGTGAGGATGTAAACAATGTACATAGACATTACATTATCAGTGTTACTGCTCTGTTTGAATATAAAACATTGTAAAACTCAGAAACAGCCTCTCTTGACACTTCATTCATGTATTAGCCAGCATTAGTTCCTGATTACATCAGACTGATGTTCTGTGCAGGGTTTAGGGGACTTCTTTTAATGCCTTTTACTCGACACTGTTGTATCAGGTTAAAAACACTTACAAAATGTAATGTTCGGTTTCAAAGATTCCACATAAAGAACTGCATGAATGCAAATAATTTTCACATGCTAGAATTGCAAGACTGTCCTTGAAACAATCTATAGAAGTGTATATCTACACTGTGACCTCACAAAAGGTTAAATCTTGGTTTTGTAACAGGAACATGCATTATTATTATTTTCTGTTTTTGTTCTCCCTATGTTTACTATTATTATTTGTGCACATTGTGGTATTTGGCACCCTGAACATAAAGAACATGAAGGTTAAATCTGTTACAGACTCACTGATCCTCTCCAAATACTGCAAACTAGACTCCTCATAACAGAGAATGATCTCAGTATATGCAGCAAATCCCATTTTCCCAATCTCCCATTTTTGCACTTTTTATCACACAGCTTACTAATGCATAATACACCCTTAACATAATAGGAAATGGACAGAATCAACATGGATATTAATGTAGGTTTATAAAAATATGTTGAATAAATAAAAAAAAGAATGTCACATCCAGATGCTAGACACTGTATCTTGGGAGGACGAGTGTTATGTAATTCATGCGCTGATTTCTCTGGGTACGTTTTTCTTGGCCAGAAAGGAAATGGAGCATAAATTCATCCTTTGTTCACCTTTTCTCTCACCATTAACAGGACATTTACCGACTTGTGAAGTGTGAATGCACTTCAGACATATTACTACTACAGTGCTTTAAGATGTATTTGGAAAGTTAAGACACTTGGTTGGCAAAAATTTGTACTGTACAGCAGGGGCACAACTGTACATTTGCTGAGGGGTATGCAAGATCAGTCTTGGTGCCCCGCAACAACTATTAAAATGAATATCATGATATTCTCACTATGACCACAAGATGGCAGCATGGGATCATTTATAGTCTCATTCAGCTTACAATTTCCACTCCATAATATAGCTCTTTTCAAGTTTTACTTTTAGACTTATATTTGGACATTATAAAATCACTATTAAATCATTTAAAACCTTCTTTTTTTTGTTGTTGTTTTTTTTTTGTTGTCAAGGTTTAGCATGGTTTTGTACTGTAGTATTACCAGTTAAACATTTTTTGATTTAATGTTTTTTTAAAGAAGTCTCTTCTGCTCACAAAGCCTGCATTTATTTTATCCAAAGTACCGCAACAACAGTAAATTAGAAATCATTCTAATATTCTGATTTGCTGCTCAAGAAACATTTATTATTATTATTATTATTATTATTATGTTGTTGTTGAAAACAGCTGTAGAAGTTTTTCAGGTTTCTTTGATGAATAGAAAGTTCAGAAGAACAGCATTTATCTGAAATAAAAATCTTTTGTAACATTATAAATCTCTTCATCTTCACTTTTGATCAATTTAAAGCATCCTTGCTAAATAAAAGTGTTCATTTCTATAATTTCTGATCTTTGTATAAATGCTAATCTTTCTATTTATCAAAGGATTCTGGAAAAATGTACTTGTGTTTTAAATGTTGATAATTATAATACTAATAAATGTTTCTTGAGCAGCAAATCAGCATATGAGAATGATTTCTGAAGGATCATGTGACACTGAAGACTGGAGTAATGATGCTGAAAATGTAGCTTTGTTCACAGGAATAAATTGTATTTGAAAATATATTCAAATAGAAACCAGTTTTCACAATATTTCACAATATTACTGCTTTGCTGAAATAAATGCAGGCTTGGTGAGAGAAGAATATTCTTTGGTGGCTAGCTTTTATCCTCATTTTTATCACAATCTTCTCTCAAATGTGAATCAAATGCCTATTCACATGCATGACTTATTTATTTATTTATTTATTTATTTAGAGCAATAGAGATAACATTACTCAGAAATGAACTGATATCGTTAATCACTTTGCCCTCTTAGGCAACAACAGTATATGTTGAATGATTTCATGACTTACAATAATAATAATAATAATAATAATAATAATAAAGCTCACCAATTTCTGTTAGTTCACTTGGACATTGCTGTCCTCAATTTAATGCATTATTTTTCTTTTCCTCTTTGTATTATCTGTTATGCGACCCAGAACGTTTACCTCATTTATTAATTTTGGTCATGTGACCGCATCTGTGACAGAATGTGTCAAATTGTGAGCGTTTCATATCTTCTCTTTTTTATTTTTTTTTTATTTTGATCCTTTGTTTAATTGTTTTTAACTGATTTTTTTTATAATTTTTTTTTTTTTTTTTTTTTTTTTTTTTTGGCCTTTTCTCTTGTGCTTTACTTGGTGTCTTTGTGATGTTTGATTGTCATTCTTCAATAAAAAAAAAATCTTCTCATTTTATAATAAATACATTTTTAAATTCATTAAAAATGCTAAAAACCGTTAAATGAAACTGTTTCATTACATTATTTTTTAACAAGCTTTTGTTTATTGATAACGTTTTATTAAAAACGTTTTATTTTCGGCAAAATAGCGCCCCCCTATGTGTGGCGCCTAAAAAGATAAAGAGGCCACATGTTTTTATATTTTTTGTTGCCTAATGCAATAGCTTTAATTCCAGTTCCATCCATGTCATCCATGGCTATATCTACATCTTTTACTGACAGCAGTATAAGCTGGAGTTTGAAGCTATTTTAGCAGAGAAGGCCGCTGCATTGCCTGGAGAATGACTCATCCCCAGTGACCCAAACATACTGCGAAAACCCAACTGGCGTGGATTAAAACCTCTAGTGGATTAACTGAGACGCTTCAGACGAGACCCAGACTGCAGTGCAGAGCATAAGCTCAGTGACATCTGGGTACAGTTTTCGTAATATGATAGGCTTAGACTCATAGATATTAAAACATTTTGTCCAAATCTCAAATATCCGTCTACGAACAAGATAGCATCAAGATTACATTACACAAAAGCTCTTATTGTGTCATTTGGTATTGTTTGCTCATCAATGATTATTTTTTTACACCTCAGCAAGCAGACAGATAATCTCTCTAATCCAAATACATGAAGCTCTCACACTTCAACATATTCATAATTAGATGTTTGCTTAGATTTGGTGTCTTTGATGTAAAACCTGGCATTATGTATCTTGTGGAGTTACAGCAATATGAACTTTTAGGTGAACTAATCATGTAATTGTGGAACATTTTGATGTGAATGCAGCACAGACAATGCAATGTCAGGTCATTCTGTGAGTGCATGCACACTTATTGTCCTTTTGGTGATTATTAGGGGCCAAGCACTGAAGGTGCGTAGGCACCTATTGTGTTTGTTAGTGTTCCTATTATTCTTCTGCTGCTTCTTCTTCTTCTTCTTCTTCCACCCCAAAGTCTATGGCAACCCATAGTACCGATTGCGGGAAAGTTGTTTTGATTTGGCAAACTGATAGAGGACAGTCTCAGCATTAACTGTAGCAAATTTGGAGTCTCTAACTCAAACTCTCTAGCGCCACCATTTGTCCAATGTTTCACTTTTGTTATGCTAATAACTTTTGAACCATAAGGCACAGAAGCTTTCTTTTTTTCTCTGAATCCTTGGCTCATGCCGAGTCAAATCGACACTAAAATTCAAAAATCGTATGGTTTAGTTTTTTTCTATTTTTAATAATTCATAAAACCTACTTTTTTGAACTCGTCCTAGACGGTTTTTCTGATTTTCACCAAAATGGGCTCCAATTATCTTCACACCATGCTGGCAAAAAGTTATGGAATTCAAGTTGATTCGTCCAACCATTTTTGAATAACGCACAAAAGAATTGCGCACAAAAATGCACATGAGGCTATATCTCCACAACGGTTTGGCCTATTGAGACCAAACTTGGTGTGTCTTATAACAAGCATGACCTGAGACTACCTGCAGTGTTTCGGCACAGTGCCACCTAGTGGTCAAGAGGTACAAAAAATGTATATTTTAGCTTATAACAGTGGTTTTCAATCCTGGTCCTGGGGACCCACTGCTCTGCACATTTTGTGTGTCTCCCTTATTTAACACACCTGATTTAGATCATCAGCTCGTTAGGAGAGAGATCCATGAACTGAACTGAGCGTGCCAGATAAGGGAAACATACAAAATGTGCAGAGCAGTGGGTCCCCAGGACCAGGATTGAAAACCACTGGCTTATAACTTCTGAATGCTTTGGCCTCTTTAGATTCTGCATATCATGCCGAGTCAAATGATACCCAATTTTCCCAATTCGGCCATTTTGGGCGTCGGCCATTTTGGGCGTCGGCCATTTTGAATTTAGTTTTAAATTGCTGCATCTTAAGAATGCATTAGCAGATCATTTCGAAAATAATTACAAAAATGTTTGGCTCCATGCCCTGAATTCACACAAAAAAATGGGAGCAGCACCTTGTGGTCAAAAGTTATAATGAAATTTCGAAAAATGCTAATAACTTTTGCTTACATTAGCCTATTGTAATAAAACTGAGTTTGTTATATTCATTGGATCATGCCGAGAACACTGATACCAATTATGCCAATATTGGCTGAACTTCCTGTCCGATTGTCACCAAATTTGGCTCAGATCATCTTCAGATCAAGCTTGCAAATAGTTATGGAATTTGTCGATACACGAAATGGTTTTCATTTAACGCATCAACAAATTTGCTGGAAAGATGCCAAACTGCATCGGAGGCTGTATCTCTGCAAAGGTTGGAGATATTTACACCAAACCTTGTATGTGCCGTTGTCACCTCACAAAGACCACACCACATCAATTTGGTAACAGCGCCACCTATTGGTCGAGAGTAATCAACCATCCATAAACCATTAATTATGCAACTTTCAAAAATGCTAATAACATTTGATTGCATTAGCCTATTGTCATAAAACTGGTCTCAAAATTTTCCTTGGGTCATGCCGACAACATAAATACCAATTACGCCATAGTAAGCTGAATTTCCTGTCCGCCCTTTTTATTAATGTTGAAAACCTACTTTTTCGAACTCCTCCTTAACCTTTGGTTTGATTTTCACCAAAATTAAATCATATCATCTTCAGACCATGCTTATAAAAAGTTATGGATTTTGTGTCGATAGACAAAACCGTTTTCGTACAGCGCCGCTACAAATGTTAGGCATGGTGCCAAAATGAGTTTGAGGCTATATCTCTGTAAAGCTTTGACATAATTACACCAAACTTTGTGTGTGCCATTTTGTGTGTCACCTCACACAGAACACAACAAAGTGATTTAATTACAGCGCCACTTTCTGGCCAAAAGCGATAAGCCTTTTAATCATATTACTGTCTTTATGATTTTTCAGCCATTTCAATTACAATCATCCAATTATTGCTTTTATTACTCATTGTTGCATTTGGTCTGATGCGCCAGTCCATGCTTAGCTCCTCATTTGCCACGTGGATGGCAGCCCATAGAACCAAATGCAGGAAAGTTGTGAAATTTGGCATTCTGATAGAGGAAAGACTGCACAGTCATCATAGCATCATAGTTATTGTTACCTCACAGAACACACTACATCAATATGATAACAGCGCCACCTATGGGTCAAAAGTGATAAGCCATTAAATCATATTACTACAGGTTGTATTTATGATTTTTCCACCATTTTGTCTAAAATCATCCTAAAATAGCTTTAATTACTCATTGCTGCAGTTGGTCTCATGCTTCCCTTGCCTTGTGCTTGGCCCCGTAATTGCTGCTTGCAGGTATATTTATACTTTTTTTTTCTAATGATCTTCTTCAGAAATATCATATTTTATTAATTAAGAAAATACAGTATACTGCTAAAAGTATTGGGACACCCCCTTCTAATGAACAGGTTTGACTACTTTAGTCATTTCCATGAGTACTAATCTTAATGTTTAAGCATATAATGATATTTTAGAGAATTGTGTGCTTCTAATTTTATAGCAAAAGTTTGGACAGGACCCTTTGTCTATAAGGCAAGGTTTATAGAGAAATGTTTGATTCAGTCAGTGTGGAAGTCTTAATCCCAGCGGAACACCTCTGGTGTGGCTTTAAATGCAGACCTTGAGCCAAAAACTCATCACCAAACACCAATGACTTGTGCATATGGATGCAGTCATTTTAGACACTTCCAAAACTGAAGCAACAGAGATGGAAATACAATTATTAAATGCATGAATTATGCTTCCATCTTTGTTGCTACAGTTTTGGAAGTGCCTTTATCTGTTCTAAAGAAGGGAGTGTCCCAATACTTTTGTCCATATAGTGTACGTACATTCGTTGGTGTTTGGTGATTAATTTTTGGCTCAAGGTCTGCATTTAAAGTCACACCAGAGGTGTTCAGCTGGGATTAGGACTTGGCTTTATGCAGACCAATCAAGTTCTTCCACACTGACTGAATCAAACATTTCTCTGTGAACCTTGCCTTATACACAGAGGCATTGTCATGTTAAAATAATTAGAGGGACACAATTCCCTAGAATATCATTATATGCTTAATCATTAAGATTAGTACTCATGGAAATTACTAAAGTAGCCAAACCTGTTCATTAGAATACTTTTGGCAATATAGTGTATATAGTATACACTATAATCTCACACATATATTCAGCTCACTCTGTTTTGTTTGTAATTGTCTTTATGTCCATTTACATAGTTTTTGTGCTTCTGCTTTTGAATTGATGAGTCTTGAGTTCAAAATAATAAATAAAAAATGTTAAAGTCAAGATTATCTATTTAAAATGTATTTTTATCTTACTCATCCACAAAAATTCTGTCAACTAGCCTGTTACTAATGAAACACTCCCTAAAAACTAAAAATTAGTTTATTACTAGCATCATGTGATGTCATTTTCTTCTTCGGCAGACATTTTGAACACTTTAAGGAAATGTCCTCTTCATTTTTTTCTGTATTTGATCTCTAATGACCGTGAATTATTGCGCATCAACTCTATTGCATACATTGACATGGTTTGCATCATTTAACCATTTTAATTACATTTAATTCAAATAAACGTTAAAGACAAGACATGCCATTAAAATTATGAGTCAACATAGTGAAATTGTCAAATATATTTGTTTGTCCATAGTTGACAAACTCACCAGCATGAAAAACATAATTTTCTTTGTAATATCAAAATGGTGTTTGATGATTAACAGATAAAATATATCAACTGAAATTTCGTTTTTACACCTTTTTGCTAATGTGAAAGATACCCTAAATTATCAAATGATCTGGTAAAACATAAAATGCCACTGGTACCCAATATCACTGATATTCTCCACATCGCTGCAGTTTTATTGTTTACATGTTTTTTGTTCATTCATTTGACGCACATCTCCCTCTGACAAGCACACAAAAGAGCATTTATTCAGTGTAATCCTGTGAGACCTCTGCAAAGAAGGGCTAAAAGCCACGCTGCACTTTTTCTAGCATGCTTTTATATCTACTAAAGCACAGAATTTAAAACTGTGGCATAAATCTGTGCTGCTAATAATGCTCACTTGCCAGACATATTGCAGACCTCAAATACAAAGTCCACATCTCCACCGACAAGTTACAAATCCAGGCCTTTGTTCATTTAATAACATGTTTATATGCTCTATTAAACTGGCTATCCACCTAAAGACCAAAGCGTGAAGGACTCTTCCATGTGCTTTGAACCTGGTGTGCTGACTTTGAGTGAAAATGCCAGTGCCCTTGATCACAGAGGAGCCGCCTGAGGTCTGACATAATGGAAACTAAGCTGTGAAATTGCAGAAATAAGCCAGCAGGACAGCACACTTTTGTGTGTTTGATGCAACACAGCCTTCATGCACACAACTCACTAATGCATACTACATTTTTATGTTTGGCACTGTTTGTAAATGCACATTGTTAGTCCTTTCCAGAGCATCTCGGCAGTGGATTCTAGCTGTAAAATCTCAGACCCAGACCCATTTCTGACCCATAAACTGATTTAAACATAAGCAATCATAAAGGTCAATTTTTTAAAATTAAAATGTATAGACCATCTGAAAGCTGAATGAATAAGCTTTCCATTGATGTATGGTTTGTTAGGATAGATATCCAACTATTCACTGTAAAGGAAATGAGTTGATTTCACTCAAATAATAATGAAAGTTCATTGGACTTAATTGAAATAAGTTTTGTAAACTCAAAATGTCGTTGTAGTAAGCTGAACTTAAAATGATCCCAGCATGCTTTGCATCAGACAACATGGAAAATAAATGTTGAAATTAAGTGTTATTTTGTGTGTTTTTGCACAAGATTAATGTAGAGAGACATAAGTTAGTACTTAAATGTTGTGTTATGTTAGGATTTACATAAGTTTCTCTTATGTTGGTTTTGTAGTGTTACCGTTGTGGTAAAGAGTAGAGCCTGTGGTTAGGTTGAGGATGGACAGTAACTAAAAAATTAAACTTAAAAAAAATGAGTTTGACTACTCAAATGGTTTAAGGCAATAAGTTTTCTCAAATGTTTTGAGTATTCTTAACTTATCAGGTTTGACAGTGTTTGAAAATATGGAAAAAATAAATAAATAAAATAAAAATAAATAAATATATAAATAAATATTGAGAAAATCACCTTTAAAGTTAAGTCCAATTTAAGTTCTTAGCAATGCATACTACTAATGAATCTTATGGATTCAAACTAATATTTTCATGGAACATGATCTTTACTTTGAAAAATTGACTTAATTTTGAAAAAAAAACAAAAAAAAACTTAAGACTGGTTTTGTGGTCCAGGGTCACATTTATGATCATCCTTTATGGTTGTTTTATTATGCGATCTTGTTTTATTTCAACTTGATTTGAATGCATAATTGTTGTCCATGTTTCCAGCAGAATACTTGACATTTCTATTTTAAGTTCTGAATACTACAGAACAATTCTGGTTACAATGATGTCTTCTAATCCGTTAAACTAAGCCTTAGGCTTTTCTCTCTCTCTCTCTGTTTTGCAATAATTGCAACTTTCTTGAGTCTCTAGTGTATGATGCATGTCTGCCATCTAATGGCTAAATTAGAGAATACAGTGAAACAGCACAATGCTGCTAAAGCAAAAAACACATTTTTTACACAAACAAATATTATACATACGCCTGCCTTTCAAAAATTTGGGATCAGTACGATTTTTTTAAGAACTCCCTTTTGTTCATCAAGGCTGCATTTATTTGTTCAAAAATACAGAAAAAATCTTAATATTGTGAAATAGTATTTCAATTTTAAATAAATATTTTAATATGTTATTAATTGTATTTTTAAATGTATTTCTGTGATGCAAAGCCAGATTTTCATCAGCCATTCAGTGTCACACAATCCTTTCGAAATCATTCTAATATGCTGATTTATTATAAAAGTTGGAAACAGCTTTTGCTTGTTAATATTTTTTTTTTCAGGATTTTTTGATGAATAAAAAGTTAAAAAGAAAAGAAAGAAAGTAAAGTTTATTCCAAATAGAAATTCTAATAATATGTAGCCTATACTACTGTTGAAAAGTCTGGGGTCCGTACATTTCTTTCTTTTGTTGAAAGAAATGTATACTTTTATTTTGTGAGAATGTGTTAAAAAGCGTATATGTCATGACAATTGCGTAAATGGCTGCAGAGAGCAGTGATAAAGGGCAAAGAGGGTTCATTCTTTGTTCCTCATAAACCAGGAGACACACACAGCGCTGCAAGATAGATGCACTTTTCCTTCTCTCCCATACGATTTCAGGTCAAATTCAAGCTGAGTAAAATAAGCGTCCCTGATGTTCTTTTTTTCTTGCTGCTCTCTGTGAGGAAGTACAGCTTGTCTCTATGACTCTATCAGTGCAGCGTGAAGACAGTCTGAGCTCTCTGGATTGGACCGTCTCTACACACAGACTGCCTTTAATTCAGTTCAGGTAATGGTGCCAGTTTATAATCAGACTTTATTCAGTGAAAGTATGTCAATTTCTTTAATTGTTCTGCCAATCATGGATGCATTTTTTCAGGGTTATTTCGTCTGTTTCTTAAACTTTTGAATCTCTGAAATGAATTGAATGTAGTTGATGTTTTTCTCTGTATGCAATGGCTCTCTCTCTCTTTTTGTGCACATTCTGTGACTCTGTTATCTAAAACATTTCATTGAGATCATCAGCTTGTTAGAGGAGCTGTGTTTTGACTGGAATGGTACCTACGCAGTGTTCACCGCTCACTCACTTCACTTGACAAAATGTGTCCACTTGGAAAACTCTGCAACCTCATCAAACACAGACGAAAAAACAGCAGCACATGATTGAAATACAAAACTTTCATTTTATATACAGTAACCTAGCCAACTGTTCATTAAAAAATGTGGCAAGAAACAGCAGGATAATGGGATGGCAGTAATCGATCTGTACATAGCATGTGTGATGTCCAAGTGTTTCCAAAGGAAGGACAGATATAAAATGTTGTTTATGCACCTGATGCACAGTTACCTTCATGCTGACTGTTTTATAAAAGTCCAATGCGATCAGGAGATATACAGTGGTACATGGTTCATGTACTTTTTTTCTCTATGAGATAACCTTGAAAAGAGGTAAGAACATGTACAGTTATAAACACAAATAGTTGGCCTTAATGTGTTAATTTGTTTATCCGTTCAGTTTTGTAAATCTTTGTTCTGTAATAAAATAATATGCAGTATAAGAACACAGATTACAAAACAGAATATCAGACAATAAACTTTGAAGTAGCCTGATCATTTGATTTCAATTCTCAGACACTATATGTTTTGTGCATCAGACATTAGACTTTTTTAGAGAATACTTTTGACTTTTGATACTGTTGACTGGATTTTTCTAACAACAGTTTTTTTTTTCTTAAGTAGCAAAGGTATACTTGTAGCAATAGCCAACAACACATTTTATGAGTCAAAATTATAACTTTTTCTTCTCTTTTATGATATTAAGACCATGTTCCTTGAAGATATTTTGTAAATTTCCTACCATATTTTTTGATAAGTAATATGCATTGCTAAGAACCTCATTTGGACAAATTTAAAAGCCATTTTCTCAGTATTTTGTTGTATCCCAAAATATTGTCCTGTCTTAACAAACCTTACAATGGAAAGCTTATTTGTTTAGCTTTCAAATTATGTATAAATCTCAATTTATATGACTGGTTTTGTGGTCCAGGTCTCACATGGTTTTATAAAAGAATAATATTGTGTCAATGTTTAGAACAAAGTGGTTCATAAACTCAGATGATGAGTTAGTGGTTCATTTGTACTGAAGACATTTTTTAAATATTAATGGCTTTATTTTTAGTCAAAGGCTATATTGTATTGAAGTGTATTTTTTATTTATTTATTTATTTATTTTTGTTGTGATGATGTGTGATGTGTGATGGTAAAATAAAAATGTTTTAATAATTAAAAGCCAAAAGTCTCTCTCTCTCTCCCTAGTATACGTCAAAAACTTCCAATATATCCTTTTCCTTCTTTTTTATGACATCAATTTAAAGTGTATGAGACAGCAAGAACAGGATAATGGAACACCCCCATTACTTCACAACTGGCTGGACTGTGGGAGACAGGGTCTGTTCTGTTAATGCAAGTTAATACAAGGGTGCCAAATCAAGGGTTGATGTGAACTCCTCTGCTACAGAAAATGAGAATATCACTGGGCCTGGCACATGGGACGATCCTGATTGAAAACACTGCATAGACTGAAGAGTGAGAAGAAGAAAAAAACATCAGATGCTGGAATGTGATTTTGCCTTGTGCTGTTACTGAACAGATTTTTTTTTAGCCTCCTGTCAGACAGTATAACACATCCACCACCTGCTGTGTCTGTATCTATATATCTATCAACCTTTTTTCTTTTACCCCATGGCACTTTATCATAGATGGTTTTATCTATGAATTCAATACTAAATGTTTTCTAAAAGTGGATACAATAAGGTGACTCATCCAAAATTAAATTCATTCTTAAAAACCGTCACTTTGACAGTTAAAAAAAATCATATCAGGCAACACACAATGAATACCCATGGCTCCTGATAATAGCATTGAAATCTTATGAGAAACGATCAGTCTGTGCAAGAAACTGAACATTATTAACAACATACCAATCCAGAAAATCTCTGAAAAACAGGAAAATATGATTCTTTTCTGCAAACTGATTTTTTTTTCTGACACTTCATATAAAAGAACTAGTTGAAAATGAATGAATAAATAAATAAATAAAAGTAACCAGTTTGCTTACATAATCACACAATTATGTCATGTACAGAAAAGAAAAATGAAAACAATAGAAACAATGGAAACTGTAATGGTGCCTATTGGTCTCTAATGGTAATGGGTCGTCTTCTATAGGTGGCTTGTCAAAACACTAAATACTAAATCCTAATGGAATATGTCCCAAAACACACTACAGGAAGCCATTTTTAATGGTTTTAATGGTTATAAGTTGATGGTTTGTAATGTTTGTAATGGAATTTGTAGTGAAAACCATTAGCATTTTTGTGATGGTTTCTATTATTTTCTTTTAGCAGGGACGGTATCTGCTAAAACAATTTCTTTTGTGTTCCAATGAAGAAAATAAAAAGTCACCTACATCTTGGATGGCCTGATGGGTGAGTAAATTAACTGCAGATTTTCATTTTTGGATGAACTATCCCTTTAAAAAAAGTAATTCAACAGCCATGAATAAACCCAAGCAATTTCATGTTAAATATCAATAGCAATAGGTCTACATAACATTGCCATAATCAAAAATGTTTGATCATTCCAGTAAACACTGCTAATAGGAATAAGAAGTGAAGAAGATTAGTCAGTTAGCCTACATTTGAAAGGATTTAAGTGAAAACGAAAAAAAAAACCCATCAGGATTTGGAGAGAAACGTGTAGTTCATTCCAGTGAATTGTTCATGCGATATCCGCCTTATTTTTTAATGCGGAAGTAAGCTGTTTTCTGGTAATGTGTGAGACTTCCAGTTTATAAGCCGCTGTAGGGAAATAACGAAAAAAAACACAAATTGCAGTAAACGGTAAACTAAAAACCAGTGTGTTCATAATTAAGGTAAAACATAATATAAGGGGCCATTAAAAGAATTTCAACTTTTACATGCAGCACCGCTCATCAATGTCAGTTCCAAAGCAGTGGACCAATCAGAAGAACTCGGAGGCGGGGCAAACGTTGCAAACTTCTGTTTACATTAGCAAGTTGGCATGACAACTGTTTTATTTGACGGCAACATGGTGGAGGAGGGCGCTTATGGTGGCTGTGTTCGGATACCCTGAATTATAACATTTCTTCAAGCGATTATCACAACTTGTTGGAGTGCAATATCTCTGTCACTGAATATCTCTGGTGTTTGTCTATTTGTAGTATGTATTATTTGTTATGTATTATTGCATCACGTCTCAAAAACGCGTCTTTAGATGTTCGCGTTCTACCCTGCACTTTTTAAAAAAACATTCCAGAGCGTTGCGTCTCACGTTTTTAGACGCAAAGACGCGTTCTGTGTGAATGGCCCCTAAGACAAACCAGCTGACAAATTTGTTGTATAACTAAACATAGCTGGACGCGGATGATGGAATAGACATTTTCCAAATGTTCACACCCGCTCTTACGGGAAAAATTAGGTGAATATCATAAATTAAATCGGAAGAGCAGACCGCACAAATGCGCAGTATATGTCGTCTTTTTTTCATACTGTTACAGTGGAATCAAAAGCTCTAACTGTAGATATTTGTCAAATCATGTCGAGTTAAAAATACCAAGCATTAGACTACACTATCGTCCTGCCATCTTCACAAGCTATTTAAAGCAAATCTTAACAACAGAGTCTAATTTGTTACTCTATTTAGTTTACTGTTTGTATCAGTAACCACATTAGCAAAGGGCATCATCATCTTGTCAAAAGACATGCTGCCATAGTTTTTTTTTTTATTATTATTTATTTATTTTAGTTTGCTTGTTTTTTTTTTTTTTGTGAAAATATGTCAAAGTCTTTGGCTAAATGCACACATTCCAGCACAAGTTCTAATGTTTTCCAAGAATATTGAAATGAAAAGTATTCAGAGAGAGAGGAGGCTGTTTAAACCAAGTGTGACATTTATTAAACTTCTTTTGTATTGACAAACAGATATGATGATGGAATCATTTAGGCGTAACAGACTGAGGAGCCACACAAAAAGGAACGTTTTAGTGATAGTTGGAGACAGTGAGGACAGTGGACCAATGGCAGGAAACACCTGCATGGGTTTTAATTTAAAAAAAAAGGACAAAGATGAAATAAAATCAGCATTATGTTGTATCCTTATTTGAAGTGTCTTGATCATCTGAAGAAAAGGAAGAAAAAATAATCAACAATTAACACTAATAATAATAATATTCAATCCACATGCATCAAGATGAGACTCAGAATGCTTTATAGTGTGAAATGATTTGAATTAAGCACTTAACGATGAATGCACAACTCATTAAAAAATAAATAAATAAAGTATTTCAGAAAAAGTGAGAAAAGTGTGAGTTGTCATACCTGTTCAGCCAGCCATGATGTGCTTTACAAAAGCTGTGGGAAAAACAGAAACAATCAAAATGAATATTCTGTGCTAATGCATATTTTGTTTATACTATTCTGAGCCCAATTGTCTGATTTGGATAAAGTCATGTGTGTAAATTTGTTTTTGTTTTATAAGAAAAAAATAAAAATAAAATTATTATACTAGATGATACAACATTGCCATCTAGAGGTAAAGAGCACAATTGCATTTTGATCAAGTATTCTGTCCTCATTATCACTTACACTGCATAGACATGAACTGTGATGTTATCAGTCGAGTGATGACAGATGTTGATTTGTAAGGTAGCACATATTAGTGGACATGCTGATATTGAATGAAACAGCTGAACAGCAGGTGACAGATGTGTAAAAGCGTGTAAACTCACCTTCGTAGTTTATACAGCCGTTTGCATCCTCCTGCCCAGCCATCAGCTGCTCAACCTCATCTTCCTTCATCTTCTCACCTATGGAGAAGACACGAGCACATATTATCACTAGAGCTTCACATAGCACTACATGAAAGCAGGACTGGCTTCTCCTGACCATTCTGTGTGATTATAAAAGTGTCAGTTTGTCATCTTGTCTTTGGAGTTGTTAGTCTGATGCCAGTTCATTTCTAGAGTTGAGATATGTCCATATTAGTGACCCTGGACCACAAAACCAGTCATAAGGGTCAGTATTCTGAAATTGAGATTTATACATCATCTGAAAGCTGAATAAATAATATCTATTATATATTTAAGTTCTACTGATGCATGGTTTGTTAGGATAGGACAATATTTGTCCGAGATATAACTATTTGAAAATCTGAAATAAAACAAATTAAAATATTGAGAATATCACCTTTAAAGTTGTCCAAATGAAGTTCTTAGCAATGCATATTACTATAAAAATTAAGCTGTCTACTTAAAATCTTAATGGTTTTTGGCATAAAAGAACTGTAGTGCTGTCTCTTGTTTACACTGAGAATTATATTATATTATATTACATTATATTATATTTTGTTTTAAGGGAAAAAATTATAATAAGACAATAATATATTGTTATGGCAAACTAAATCTAAAAAGAAAAAAAAAAAAAGTAAATAAAACTAATAACTGAAATAAAGTAAAATATAAAGAGCTTTTTATTTCAGCTAGTTTCCAAGGTAGCATTTCTTATTTTAATTTAGTTTAACTTTATGTACTAAAATTACTAAATAATAATAATAAAAAAAAACTAAAACTAGAAAGAAAACATAAAATATAAAATAAAAACTGGTTCAAAACTATAACAGTACGTCACATACAGTGAGAAAACTCAATGTTATGGCTAAAAAAGTACTTCCAGGAATTTACTACAGGAGTTTGTGTATATGAAAGAATATTACATTATAATTTATAATTATTTTAGAAGTTAAAGCTTACCCAGGGTAGCGAGGACGTGTCTGAGCTCAGCGCCCATCACTGTTCCATTGCCCTCTTTGTCGAACACTCTCAGGCCCTCAACGAAGTCTTCAAAGGTGCCGCGGTCTTTGGCCTTGCAGATGTGTTGATGCATGGGCAGGAACTGATCAAAATCCAGCATCTTCACATTCATTTCTGCCAACAAAAGAAGCAAGATGAATCTCTGTGGCATGATCAGAACACTTTGGCTCTTGGCATTTGAGAGTGGAGAGTCAAACATATGTTCGTTTTAGATTTATAGACCGTGGAAGTCTGATTCTGTCAGGTTCAGGGTCTCACCTTCAGCTTTGGGTTTGCCTAAGACGTGCATAACTTCAGCGTTGGTGGGGTTCTGACCCAAAGCCCGGATCAGATCTCCACACTGAGCGTAGGTGATTTTCATCTCGTTGGTTGGCGTCCTGTCAAACAGTTGGAACGCATCCTTGAAGTCTGCAGAGAAAAAAACGGTCAGATTTGAGTTTCTCACACTCTGAAAGACGTAAACCCTCTACGCTGCCCGTGCTTTAGATCACCGGTAGTTTGAAGTCTCTGTTAGATCTCTGTCCTGGAAATATGGTGTTGAGTTTTTATTCTATTCCATTCCTTCACTTTTCGCCAAACTCCAAACTATGCAAATGATCTGCTGTGGTGACCCCTGTTTGAGTTTCTTTCTTCTGTTCAACACAAAAGCAGCTATTTTGAAGAATGCTGGTAACCAAACAGTTGGCAGTAGCCACTGACTTTCATAGTGTGGAAAAAGTACTATGGAAGTCAATGGCTACCGTCAAATGTTGGTTTACAAACATGCTTCATAACTGACTTCATATAATCTTAGAACTGTTCATTTGTACATTACTTTGACACAGTCACCTCTGATAACAGTTCCCTCTTAATTGTAATTAAAAACATTCATTTTCTGCAAAACTGCTTTGAAATTATATTTATCGTGAAAAGCGCTAAACAAATTAATTTAAATTAAATAGAAGCTAATTGCATAGACATTAAGATAAAAAGAAAAAAAAAACATTTTGAATAAAACGTATGAAAAATCCAAATTGTTTTTGTAATATTAAGAATAATTCTAAAATGTATAAAATGTATCTTTTTGTATCTTTTGTTTAGGTATTTTTACTGTAAAAAACATTTAAAACAACTAAATGCTAAATTAAATTCAGCATTCATCAAATTCATCAATTTATTTATTTGAAGGAGATAAGGTGCAAACTCATGAAGTGCAAAAACATTGTTAGACATTGGTTTTTAATAGTCTATATATATTATAATATTAAATTATAAAAATTTTTTCGGCTATGTCATTTAAAAAACAATAAAAGATTATTTAAAACATAAGACATTAAGAAAAACATTTTGAATAAAACTTATGAAAAATTACAAATTGTTTTTGTAATATCAAGCATAATTCTAAAATTGTTAAATTTATAAAATGTATATTTTTTTAACCTTTGGTTTAGGTATTTTTACTATAAAGAACATATAATAACAACAAAATGCTGAATTAGATTTTATTTTTTTATTTGAAGGAGATAAGGAGATAAGCTAATTGCACAGACATAAAAAAAACATTTTAGAATAAAACATGAAAATAACAAATTGTTTTTGTAATATCAAGCATAATTCTAAAATTAAATGCATAAAATGTGTCTATTTTTACCTTTTGTTTAGGTATTTGTACTGTAAATAACATATAATAACAACAAAATGCTGAATTAGATTTAATTAATTAATTTATTTTTTGGAGTATAAGCAAATAAATGTAAATTAAATTGAAGAATATAAGGTGCAAACTCATTAGGTGCAAATACATTGTTAGACATTGATTTTGGATAGTATATATACTATTTTTTTTGGCTATGCCATTTAAAAAATATCTATAAAAGATTATTTAAAAGCGAATTGCTTAATGTAATTAAGTCTTAATTACATTAAGATTTAAGAGGTATTTTTACTGTAAAGAACATATAATAACAACAAAATGCTGAATTTGATTTGATTTATTTATCTATTTTTTGAAGTATAAGCAATAGTGTAATTAACACAGGACTTAAATGTACTTTTTAAGTAATATTGAAATGCATACAAAAATATGACTTACCCTCGATCTGCTCAGCAGTGAATTCAAGCTGCCAAGAAAAAACAAACCAAATAATAAATAATCACGCAAAAATCTGAAGTTGAATAAATTACAAACAAGACTATAATGGGATTACATGACAATTAAAGTTCAGGTCTTATTTGTCCTCCAGGGCGTGACCTGTGCTCCGGACACATGCCGCTGCCAAATGTCTGCACACTCACCCGGCTCTGGTTACTCAAACTCAATCCTGTTTGTCCTGTGACTCATTGTCCAGAAGAATTTATGAGCAACCTTGAGCCAGAGGGTGTGTGTGGCCCTGCGGGTGTACACCCGATACCCCTTTTGTCATTTTAGCACAAACTATTACCAGCAGGCTTAGACAGTGATTGAAGGCTGCAAATGCATGACACTGACAAGATGCTTTTTATGGCCTTAGGAAATGGGAAAATGCCAAAAGATGAGTTACTTTAAAAGACACTGCGTCCTAACAGTGCAGCTGGATTTTCAAAGGCGTGAAGAGATGCATATTGTTAAAGCATATTGTCCACTGCAACATCACAGAATCAATGCCACTGGAGTTACCGTAAATGATGATTCTCATTTGAAATACTGCATCTGTTCTGTGACATAAAGTGCTTGCTTTATGTCTTTGACAAAATCTGTAGAAATTGTGAATCTGCAAAGCCTTCAGAATTAACAATACCGTACGGTTTGGGTGGTCCATTCTAGAGCAGCGTAATCAAAATCACATTGTGTGTGGCCTAAACCTCAATGGTTTGGAACATATATTATGGCTTCTCCTAACCCCAAATTTTCAGACTATGGAAATGGGGTGTAGAGTGGCAATGCTGACCACTAAAACGGCTCCTCTGAAACTCAAGCCATACGGTCTATTTTCCACCATTACATTAGGAAATCCAAATATTTCTTGACCTGCAAAAAACGGGAGGTTCGGAACGTGATACGCCACTGGGTATTACTGATGATATGTTGTATTTATATGTTTTGTGTTTAAATATGCGGAACCTCTGCGAGTGGCTAAAACATTTGGATGTGGGAAAGACAGAATGCCAGATTCTCAGACAATAACAAAACAAACACTGACAATTGTTTAGCTCAAGGAAATGGCTTTTCAAATCAATTCCGAGCCCGCCGGATTAAACAAATACGTATGCCAAGCAGTGACTGTGGAAGATAGCATTTGTAGATGCTCAACCAATGAATCTGCAAGTTGTCCTTTTGGACGTACTACACCCTTGACATCAAATGGTGCCTCTGATGTCGCTCAAAATAGCTCATGGGCATCAATGAAAGCAACAAGAGCATAGCAGTTGTCTGTGAGAAGGAACAATTGTCATCAGGACATTCAATAGAGGAACTGATACCAAGATACTCGACATTCTTAAAAAGTTCCAAAACAGAGTTTTTGCAGTGATGCCATAGAACCATTTTTGGTTCCTCAAAGAACCGTTTGGTAAGCAGTTCTAAAAAGAACCGTTCTAAAGAAAGAACTTTTTGTGCAATGGAACGATTTTTTTAAAAACCATCAATGCCAATAAAGAACATGCCAATTAATTGAGTGACATGCCTTAAAGTCTGTCAGAAAATGGCAAACTGTTGGCACAATTAAGTTTTAATTTTCTCTTGGTCTTCACCATAATTAATAGGGAAACATAAGAATCATTCCTCAGTGTAAACCAAATGGATCAGTAGTTACACAGACCTTAGTCAGACTAGACCATATTCAATTTGATAGAAATTAAATCGAGCAGTTTTGAAGTCTTAGGTGGTCTCAGTTTTTACATTTAAATGGGAAGTTCTAAGCACTCAAATACTGGTTTGCCAGCTCCCCTGAATAACATCTATGCAAATATATTTCAAGTCTATCTCTTGCAGGATCTCAACAACTTAGATGTTAGTACCTTGACTTCCGCTGGGTTAAACTCTGGCTCCTTGGGGGGCTCAGGCTCTGGGGGCTTGGGTGCAGCTACTGGTTTGGGCTCTTCCTTCTTCTTGGGGGCCATGTTGATGGTTACGATGCAACACAGAGGGATGGAGACAGCACAGGGTCAGACACACTCTGGGTACAGGACTCCATGCTGCTGGAGGCCTCTTTATCCTCAGTCTAACAGGTATGCCCTGCCCCCTTTTGTCCCAGGAAGGTGCCAAATACAAAGAGGAACGCCGTAAAAGGACACGACCAATGGCTTCTATTTGAGACGCATTGTCCTCTCACAACAGACGCTCTCGTCCATCTGTACTGGGCTGTAGGTCTAAAGAGTGTTAATTTAGCTGGAAAACTGGGTTTTTGTGAATTTTGGTCAGTAGGAGATACATGAGATTCATTCAGAGTCAGGCTTGGGTTCTTCATGCATTTCTGAATCCAGTTTTTCAGCTGTTTATGGATAAATTGAAACAGCAGTGTGTACAATTCTTAGGCTCTGTATCTTCCAAGAACCATTTTTTTATACACTGTGAAGGTTTTGATTAATATTTCTGGAGATTTAACAAAACTAGTACATCTTTGTTTTTCCAAAGAACTGTGTAAGTCTTCTATGAATTTAGGCTGTAAACCTTAAACCTGCTTAAACCTTATTTCTAACACTACTTTTTTAAGAGTGTATAGAGGCAAAATTTTATGCATTTCATACCTGAATGTGAATAAGCAATATATGATACTATAAGTGGAAGATTAACTCATCAGTATTCATCTACAAGATACAAAAGCTCTGAGGGATTTTCTGCCAATCAAAAAGTAATAGAGAAACTAATTTCTATAGCAAATGGAGCAGAACACTAATAAAACTAAGTTAAAGTGTGTCTAAATAAATAAATAAATAAATACGCAACTTTAGAGAATTTTCCTGGGTCTCGCCAAAAATAAATGTTATTAACTAGATATTTTCCACACAGGGTGAAACGTTTTCAACAGTAATCCATAACATCCATAACAGCTAAATCTAAATCAGCTGAAGAAAACAGGCAATAAAAGAAACTTTAAAATATTCACTACTAAACACAGTAGTGTAGCTGGGTAAAACTTCCAAACATATTTTCACCCCTCCAAATAAAAAAAAAAAAAAAAAAAAAATATATATATATATTTTGCATACAGGCCATTAGAACTTTTTGAGTGTGACATTTTCATTTTATTTTATAGTATTTTTGGATTATTATAAAATTATAATTACCACAAATTTAGCAAAACTGCTAAATCCAAGTTATTTTGAATAAAGACATTTTGAACATGAGTGCTTTTTTGCATGACAATAATTAAATTAAGCTCTTATTGAAAAGAGTAATAATAATAATAATAATACAATATATTACATTTTAATAATCAAAATATTTTTTAATTCACTCACATGGACAATCTAGTGTATTAACTCTTAGATGTTTATTATTATTATTATTATTAATTTATTTTTTAAATCTATTTATTTATTTATTTTATTTTATTTATTTATTTTATTTTTTCTTTTCCTGAGCTCAGATGACTCCCTGATTTTCCCATTTCAGTATCAACAGTGCCTCTGAAGTTTCTCATAAAAAGCCTTAAGAGAAATAAAAGTACAGACAAATGTGACCCTGGATATTTGTAGCAATAGCCAACAATATATTGTATAGGTGAAAATTATCGATTTTTCTTTTATGCCGAAAGTCATTAGGATATTAAGTAAAGATCATGTTCCATGAAGATATTTCGTAAATTTCCTACCATAAATATATCAAAACTTAATTTTTAGTGAGTAATATGCATTGCTAAGAACTTCATTTGGACAACTTTAAAGGTGATTTTCTCAATATTTTTTTGCACCCTCAGATTTTAGATTTTCAAATCGTTGTATCTCGACCAAATATTAGTCCTGTATAATTCTTTTTCAAAAATTGACCCCTATGACTGGTTTTGTGGTCCTAGGTCACAAATGAGAAGTAAGAAAGAACTGAGAGAAAAGTCAAAACTGAAAACATGGGAGATCTCTTCATTGTGTTGCTGAAATCTCACTTAAGACTCTATTATAGCAACATCTTTTGATTGGTCCTCTTTTTGTCACCTTTAATACGCAGGGTTGTAGGAGGAGAGACAGGAAACAATAGGAGAGGCGAGAAGAGACTCGTGTTGTCTGAGGAGCAGCTGTGCCACATGTCAGAGCACTGCCTGCATAACTAAGTGGGGATTGTCTTATATGTCACATTTAGGTGTCAAATTTTGGTCACACTTTAGTTTGGAGACCAAGTCTCGCTATTAACTAACTATTAACTACAACGTTTGCCTTAATAAACTCCTAATTTGCTGCTTATTAATAGTTAGTGATGCAGTTGTTGAGGTATGGGGTGGATTAAGAGATCTAAAATGTGAGTCTGGACCAACAGTCATAAGGGTCGCTTTATTGAAAATAAGATTTATACATCAACTGAAAACTGAGCAAATAAGCATTCCACTGATGTATGTTACTGTTAGGATAGGAGAATATTTGGTTGAGATACAACTATTTCAAAATCTGGAATCTGAGGGTGCAAGGAAATTAAAATATTGAGAAAATGGCCTTTAAAGTTGTCCAAATTAAGTTCCTAGCAATGCATATTGTCAAAAATTAAGTTTTGATATATTTTCAGTAGGAAATTTACAAAATATCTTCATGGAACATGATCTTTACTTAACTGGCTCAATAATTTTGACCCATACAATGTATTTTTGGCTATTGCTACAAATATACCTGTGCTACTTAAGACTGGTTTTGTGGTCCAGGGTCTGGGTCAGAATAAGGCATTAATATGTGCTTTATAATATGTATGCTAATAAGCAACTGCTGTAGTTAACAGTGAGAATTGGTCCTGAAACCAGATTTTTTTTTTTTTTTAACCTAAAACTTAATTTTTAATTAAAGATATATGATTTCAGATGTAACACTCGCATACTAGAGCCTGATGGTTGTTGAATAACCCATTTTTCTTAGTTTGTTAACATGGGGCATTTTTCTTGTAAAACAGTTGGGCTTGTGTTAAATGATAATGAAATGAAAATGATAATGTATGCAGTCTCTTTGACTGTGGGAATGAATGAGAGTGAAATGAATGAGAGTAAAATAACAAACCTGATCATGAAATTCAATGTCTATATTAAGAGTAAAATGATGAGGAAATATTTTGACTTCGCCTCAGTCTATAAGAAACATTTTAGCTGTTGAATTTTGATGCTTTTTTTGTACCCCTGATGTCTGTTGCTAAAATGTGCATTTATTTTTAGTACAAAGTCCTGGAGTTGTCCATTTATCTGCCAAAGGACCACCAACAGCTCCTAAGTGTTGCAAATGTGAGGAATCACAGCTGATTCAACTCAAGGGTTTGATGATAGCTTGACAAACAAGATCAGCTGTTAACTGATTTGTTGTTGTTTCCACAAAGCAAACCTGAAGTGTTTCATTTTGTACAAAACAATTTGCAATTCTGCTTGATGACTTATAATCAATTAACTAATGTTTTTGCCATTTTAATTTATAGAGATAGTAAACAGAATAGAAAACTATGAACGATAAAAACATTAGACGTGTATTCTGTACAAAATGTTGCAATTTACAGCAAAAGCAAAGCTCTACAGAAAATATAGAAATAACAGTAACACTTAACTGAAAGCCTTTGTATGTAAGCCAAAATGCATTATTACATAATACGCTTTAAGGCATTATATATTTTCATGAATACTTGTAAAACATTAAATGCATCATAATAAATGAAGGTTTGTTTGCACTGAATAATGTCAAAGTGTAACAATGCATAGATAAGTATTATTATGTATTGTATTATTCATGACACCATAAAATGCATTATAAGATTTAGTACAAGGCATAATTAATGCATTCATATAAAAATTCTTGGAACAACACTACTTTAAAAGGTTTTAAGGAAACAAAAAAAAAAAAATGATAACGGACCCTTGACCTGTTAGGTGCAGTTGAGGTATGTATGTATATATAAACAATAAACATGTAATTATGTCATTTTCAAACAGTAGATAAAAGTTCCTTCCACTGTACAATCAGAATATAAGCACAATTATAATACAATACATAGTATGGGTCAAAATGATACATTTTTCTTTTATGCCACAAATCATTAGGATATTCAAGATCATGTTCTATGAAGATATTTTATACATTTTCTACCGTAAATATATCAAAACTTATTTTTTGATGAGTAATATGCATTGCTAAGAACTTCATTTGGACAACTTCAAAGGCAATTTTCTCAATATTTCGAATGTTTTTGCACCCCCAGATTCTAGATTTTCAAATAGTTTTATTTTGGCCAAATATTGTCACATCCTAACAAACCATACATCAATATAAAGCTTATTTATATAAATCCTTCAGAAAATAGACCATTATGACTGGTTTTGTGGTCCAGGTTCACATATAGAAATTGACATAATGATTGTACTGATTCTCAGAAACTCCAAAACTTGTGTAAACTTAATCTGAAGTTCCCTTCCAGAGCCAACCTGCCACAGATGGAAAGAACCGTGTGCCGGTCATGTGTATAAATGGCTCCAGGTTTGCATAACAACACAGGCTGTGTAAAGACTATATCAGGTGATCAGGCTGAACGCATTTTAAACATGCCTGCCATGAGACCACAGAAGACAGGCCTGTAAACCATGTAAGATCTGTTTAGAAAGTTATTTTGGCAGCGACCTGTTGTTCACTTGGTATGAACCCTGGGAGGAGTGCAGCTGAATTACAATGACAATTGTCATTTGACCCTCTCTGAAGTGACCTTCACGTCTAAAAGCAGCTGCTTGGGATCAGCAAACAATTTACAAAGGCTGTTATGCAAAGACAGTGAAAAGCAGCATGCATGCAGAGGAGAACAGAAGCAATTAGAGCGACCAAAAGAGATACGTAACATCTATTGCTGCTCTGCTCTAATCTGCAGTGATGGCTAAACTGAAACACTCTTTATGAATCTAACTCCCACGAAATGAAGAGGTCATTATGTATGGTCACATACTGTAGTTATAAAAAGCACTTCAGAGTCAGAATCAGAGGTCTCAAAGCTTCTCACTGTTCAACCTAATGATTTTCCAGCTATATATAATTTCTTCTGATCTCATCTAAACACTTTTGAAGAATCGCTATGCTGTTTTTAATCTTGTACTGTCATTTCTTCTGAATGTCAACATTTGTGCGATTTCGCCAGTCAAAACAGTTTTGAAGTTAATTGATCTTTTTTTTTTTTTTTTTGGTCACATTACTGATTTTATGCTTGTGGAGTAAAAATGAAAGTTTTTATTTTCAAGTAGAAAGATATCAGACCATTTGGGTTTAACTGGCACACAACTGTCCCCAAGTGGCATGTTTTTGCTATTATTTTTAAATTAAAAACTTATTGTAATTAATATCATTATTTTTCAGTATTTTCCATGAATTAGATTTACATTTCAGTCATGTTCAGAATAATTCAATTTGCATTAATAGTGTTGCTATGATGTTTTATCTTCAATTACAACATGGGCAATCACAAAAAATATACATATGCTTATGTACCATATCACCTGTATATGTTATATACTAAATGTACCTTTCAGATTAATCTCTTTTACTGGGATTCTGTTTTGCCTGGCATCACTTATTCAATTATTAGCTAAATTTTCAAAATACAATTTTAAATAGATTAGTTGGTTAAGATTTTACATTCATGACATGTTCTGCATTTTGAACGAATCATGAATGACTCATTAAAACATTTACGCCACCTGCTGGCACATTTTGTTTCTTATTTAGAGTATCATTTCATAAAAAAATAAGAAAAATATATATAAAAAAAGAAAAAGAAGAAGAAAAAGGACAGAAATAAAAATATTAAATGGATAGTTAAAAAAAACGTATGTCATTTCAAACCTTTCTTTTGTGAAACATAAAATAAGGTATTTTAAAAACTGTTTGTAACAAAACTGTTTTGGTTATCAAATACTTACATCGCATTAACAAAAAATACTGAGAATTTTCTCAAATTATCTTCTTTTCTATAGTTTATTTTACAGGCAGTTGCAGCCTAAATGTTTGTGTAGTAAATTCTATTTTGAATCAAATAAAATTAATTTTATTAAACAATTGATTTCTTGCTGAAGCTATTTTTTTGTATTAATATTATATAATATTTTGTGCAATAATAATAATTATTATTTTTTGTTTCTTATAATAACACATTGACTGATGCATCATCATTCTGCACATGCTAAACTTACATCTAATGTTTCAATTTAAAAAAAAAAAGTAAATACACATTGTTCCTAAGCCCATTTTACCCTACATACATTTTACACTTTTGCAAATATATAATATATATATATATATATATATATATATATATATATATATATATATATATATATATATATATATATATATATATATATATATATATATATATTTAACTAATACTTCACAGTTGTTTTTTTTTTTTTTTAACATTAAATGCCTAATTATATATTTGCAAAAGTGTAAAGTTGGGTTAAATACACAGTTTTAAGTAGGTATGCCTATTGATTTGTCAGTTTGTAATGTGATGCATTACATATTTATTTTTTTAATAAATCCATTTTTGACAATTTTTGGTTTTCACTCCTACTCCTTCAAACTGCATTGTTCTACAGTGTCACTGGATCTGAGAATTAGAGAGGATCTGAAATTAACTCAAGTCAATTAGCATTGCCTCTTATAAAACATGTCCTTTGGAGCAGCAATAATCTGCCTGTTCATTTCCTCTGTTAGCTCAAATGTGTGCTTGATGGTAAGACATGTTCCTGGATCAACATAAGTATCCAAAAATATAGACTTAACCCGATCCCTACCCCTAAACCTAACCCTAACCATAATTTATTCCTTAAATCAGAGGGAAATGATAGCTGATTAAGAAGGGTGTAGAAGCTTCTAACTCTGATCGTATGCCTAAAACTAACATTTCCTGAAAAGTTATCCTTCAATTCTGATTGGTTGATTGAAATGTTGTTCCAGGATCAACAAGGATGTTGATCCAGGAACACGTTGTACTTGGTGAAATCACCATCACAGTGCTGGATTTACTATATGTGTGCATTTCATTGGAATGTGATGCTAGCTGTAGATCTCCTCTATATAGTTTCTGAAATAACAATGAAACCATGAAAAGTTCCTATTATTTCTAAACAGAAAAGAAAGTGTTTTATATCATAGCTGAAAACAGCGTCACAGTAATTTCAGTAGTAAGGGTTCCAGTATCCTCCTTTCTTTGCAGACATACAAAATTCCATTCACATGCACTTAAAAATTACAAATGACCTTCAATATTATGAGAACATAGTGGCTAGACATTACAAAAATGGAAAGAAAAAAAAAACAACAGATCTGTTTTTAAAAAGATTGTATAGATAAACAAATAAACATATAGATATCATAATATAAGGAAATAATGTCTAAAAATCTGCTCAGACAGTCTTTGAGATATACTTAGAGATATGTGTAGATATGTATACTGTAATGGTGCAGTGGACTGGAAGGTGTAGTAGAGGTGAGGATCTAGTTATAGGCTTTTTTAATAAAGGCATACAAAAATCAGGAATACAGGAATCCAATGCAAAACCTGAGTGTCACTGTTTGCTGTAGACATTAACCCTAGGATACTGTAAAACAAGAACAAGACAAAAGAATACTACAACAAATGGCTGTATATACAAATCGAAATGAGTGGCAGTGGCAGGTGAGATTGTCTGGTAACCAATGAAACAAACTCAAACAAGAAGAACACACAGGAAGTCAAAACATAACAAATGGGAACATTATACCAAATACAAATCTTTAGATCTTAGTTGGTTTAAGCTAAAGAAGCTATGACCAGACTCGAACACCAGGTAAAACCAGCAGAGTTTACAGCGTTTGGTTTTATATCTTCAGATATTAGAAAATGCTAAAAGTGTACATTTAAAAGTGTAATCTGGCATTTTCTAAATAAGCGAATGAATGAACAAATCAATTAGTTTTAGTTTAAGTTTTTAGTTAGTTGGTTAGTTACCGGCAGACTATGAATCTATGGGTATTATGGACTGCAAAGGTCAAATTTTGTATTTTGATTGTATTCATTATGATGTTTATCAAACAATGCCAAATACTTAAATAATTACTTGATATTTATAGACATGTTATATGTACAGTATATTGGCTTAGCATATCATCAAAACACAATTTATGAGATCAACCATGTTGTTGTTGTTGTTTTGTTTTTTTGGAAAAAACTATGTATTATGATATGGACTATTGCTTCTTATCACAGAATAAGGCAGAAAATACATTAGCATTTTAAACTATGATAAAAACTTCAAGCCAAGGTGGCTTGAAGAACACAAATATACCACATGCTGTCACAGTCACGTTTAATGTCTTCATGTTTTAGCAGTCAAACCATCTCTATGTGCATTTTTCAACTACAACAGTGATAGTTTAGTGCAGAGGTCTTCAACCCTGCTCCTGGGGACCCACTTGCCTGGAAAGTTTATTTGCAACCGGCTTCAGCACACCTGCCTGCAATTTTCATGCAGTCTTGAAGAGCTTGATTGGCCGCTTCAGGTGTGTTTGATTAGGGTTGTAGCTAAACTCTTCAGGATAGTGGGTCCCCAGGAACAGGGTTGAAGACCTCTGGTTTAGTGCATATATGAGCAATATCACACGAGTAGACATGAGATATGGCTGTATATCTACATCTACAGCTAAATCTTATGGCTATTGCATTTATGCACAGTTCGATGTGTGTAAATGCATAAGAAACAACAACAAAGTGTCTTTAAAAACCCTCTTTTGTGCAGAAATGCTTCCTTCCACCATAGATTCAAATCTCAGTTTGACATTTTAACAGTTGAGCCCAAGCCTCTGTTACTAACTCGAAAACGTCACTTTAGAACTAGTAACGAAAGAACGTTGAGTTGCTTCATTAAAAGCTTATTGGTTTACTGTATTAAAAGGCTTGTATTATGTGGAGTAGAGTATTATGAGAGAAATTGACTGAGCAAGTGTGATTACCTGCATATGATACATTATCATTCTTTAACTCAATCTCATATTCACAATTACATTAGTTTAAATAGCTGATGAGGAATGCCCTGCCGCCTTAATGAAAGAGCTAATCGTTGATTAGTAAAGTCAGCGCATCACTGCACCTGCAGTTAGAAGTCCCAGTTGCTATAGAAATTGCACGGCATTCTAATACGTGTTTTCAGTACTGCACATGTGCTCTGGCTGATCTAGCCTGAAAAATAAGCTTTTTTTTTTTTTTTTTTGCTATTGGAGCACAAGGAACCATATTTATGAGACAGTTCTTGTCAGATTTAATTGGTGATTTCAAATATGAAATTTAATCATAAACTTTGTAAACAGTTTTGGAGAATTTGAGGTTTCCCCATTCAAAAAGATAGGAGCTGCACTTGCATGCCTGAGAGGCATTTCAAAGGTGGCTGCTGAGTGGAATGACTTGCCTTAAAGGGACTGTGGCAATAGGATCTTTTCAAATGTTAAGGGTGATTTCTGATGACCGCACTGCTTAGTGAATTTGTCTTTATGTTCAGTCAACTTAAATAAGTTTATTCAAGTAGAAATGTTAAGTTGTAGTAAGTGACAACTTAGATATTCCAGTTGACTAAACAAAAAAAAATGTTTGTTAAACTTAACAGCTGTGTTTGTTACTTGGCTGCCTTAAAAATTGTTGTTTGAGTTGAATCAACTTAAATAAAGTTGTCACTTAGCAAAACATAACATTTGAAGTTGACTAAACTTTTTTAGAGTTGACTGAACTTAAAATTTTAAGGCAGCCAGGTAACAAATTATTTAAGTTGACTCACCAAATTGTTTTTTACAGTGTAGTGATGGGAAGTTCGGATCATTTTACTGACTCGGATCTTTGAATCTCTTTGAATCTTTTTTAAGGCATTTCGTTAATTTTGTTCACTTCAGCAGAATTTAATTAAAATGTTACATGTTAATAACCAAATCCCACAACACATCTCCTTATGCGACGTTTCAAATAAGACTGTTAATGCAATAAAACAATAAAGCAACCAAGAACAAATTATGAGAAGCAGAAACTATTAATTTGTTGTTTCAGGTTATGTTGTCTATTAGTTTCCCTCACCTGCCGAGCCGACCTGTATCGTTTGTTCTTTTGTCACATCACTATAAATTGAAGCTATGCAGTCTGTCCTGGAAACAGTACTGATTAGTTCACCCCTCAAGTTTTCGGGTTTGAGTCATTAGTTTCCAGTCCCATAGGCTATAATGGTATGAAGTCCCGGAAACAGAATTGATTAGTTCATCTCACTTGTCTTTGGGTTCGAGTCATTTGTTCTTTTATCAAGTGCTAAATATCTTTAGTGTTTTCTTTTTTTTTTTTTCACTATTTTTTTTATTACCAATATTACTTTAATACTATGAATTTAAAATATTGCAAAAAAGCGATCATCCCACAGAAAATTTTATATTACTCTCCTGACTTTCAACACGGTTTGATGCATGATTAGTCTTCCTCTGCACAGTTGCACTTCCATATACATCAGTTACATGATAAATAGTGATAGATGTTTAAAAATTACCACAATATCAAAAAGGCACAAGTATCCAGAAAGAGAAAAAGACAAAGACAAAGACAGAGGTAATGTGATGTAATGAATGATGAATGATGATATAAATAACTAGATGAGGTAAAAGTTTGTGAACAAACTTTATGTTGGCCTATAGTCTAAAAGTTTAAAATAGGGTAATAACAATGTTTGGAGTTCCAGAGACCCGAGATTTTTTGTGTCACATAATAACATGTTTTAATAATATTTTTTTTTACACTATAGTTGTGTAGTATTTGGGTATGAATGGTATTTTTTTTTTTTTGAATTGGCTAATTTAGTAATGTTTGTATGTAACAAGGTTTATAAAAAAAATAGCAACATTTTATGTAAAATTCACTTTTTCAGTTTAATTTGCTACTGTTAACAAATGCTACCTTTTTGAATGTTACCATTTCACTTTTTTACCATCATCATCTTTTTTAATAAGAAAATGCAACACCCAGTAGTCACGCATACTCCTCCATTTCTCTCTTCAGATGCACTTTTGAAGTATCTAGCTATGCAGTTTCTGTGTGAATGTTTGAACACAATGATTACTGGTGGAATGGGCTGCATGTGAATCGGGTAAAATCTTGCCTAGGGCAGCAAATTGGCCCTGATCTTTCATGTTTAACCACTATAGAGACATCAGAGCCATTTGCAAATTCCAGAAGAGTTGGCTAAGGTGAGGCTGCTCTTGGCGGGTTCATGAGCGCCGAACGGCAAATTTGATCTAATATTTATCTTACCGAATCTAAGCAAATTTTCAAATAGACATCTTTATTAACAAACCGCAGAAGTCTAAACAAGTACATTCTCGCCTAAAATCTCTTAAAACTACATTCTGTGACACAAAACCGTTTTATTTTTACAATTATAGAGGATTTGGCTGTCCGCTATGACACTCGCTGTGAGAAATACTACAAACACAGTAATACAAACGGTGAAACGGAGTGGATTTTCTGCAGGACATTAATGAGAGTGTTTAATGCTACATAAAGCTCTCATTGGACCATTTTGGGTGCAAATGGGGGAAAACCTACAATCTAAACAAATATCATAATCCATAGGTTTTCTCCAAATGAGCACACTTTTGAAGTAAAGCTTGAGGGAGTTAGTTTAGTAAATGCTCAAAATTTGTATCACGTTAGACTGATTTTTTTTTTTCTTTTTTTTTATAAAATAATAATTCTGTGTGTGATGTCCCAAGCAATGTAACATCTGTGCTGGATAATGTTGTTTCTGCTGCTGGTTTGACTTCTGGTCTCAGGCTGGTGGGGGCTGATGTTTGGAGTAAAGCTACCGATCCTGGTACAGCAGGTGGTGGGACCTTTTCCAGGGATGTTGTTGTGTTACAGGGATTAGCAGTTTCAAAAGGGAAGAGTGTCACCTACTGGCCCATTTGTGCTATCTTTGCTTTCAGAAAAAAAAAGTATGCATGTGTCAGACCTATATATCATAACAAATATTATTTGTTAAACCAGTGTGAAGCTCTCACTAATTACTCAAGTGTCATTCTGTTGTAACTACTTGTGATCTTGACCATTATTTTACAGTTTTTTACAATCACTAGCACACATTTCTCAATACTTAGGTCACTTTTTCCAAAACTCTTCACACAGTGAGCACAGCCGCAGTCTATGTGGGATAAATTGTGGAATCATTTATCACTGCTTTGGCACACAATGCATTCAATGATTACAGCTTTCAAATTACATGAATTCTTCTCACTCGAACACAAACTCTATACCAGGCCAATTTGCACATGTTTAGATGCTCTTTTCAAAATGGTTAAACTTAGGTTAACATAATACAAAAATGAATGAGACAGACATTTGCTACATTTCTGCAGTAATACCATGTTGAAATATATTTTGAATTTTAATAAACAGGCACTATTATAGCAATTGAATATACTGTAGCTGAACACCTACACAAGTTTTGTCGATTTCATTACCATCTATCCAAGGGGGAAACCTAGGAATAATTTTATACTGTAATGTAAACATGGACTATGACATATACTGCAGTGAATCATATGCAGTTGAAAGTGTCATTCTTGATTTGTAAAGCAAGAAAGCAAACAATGTATAATGCTACCTGGTGTTTTAGGTCATTGTTTTATAAGTGAACAAAGTGTGTTTGCTGTCTTCAGTCTTCAGTGTCACATGATCCTCCAGAAATCGTTCTAATATTCTGACTTGCTGCTCAAAAAAAAAAAGAAAAAAAAAAAAATAGTAGAGAGTAGCATTTCAGTAGAAGTTCAGAACAGCATTTATCTAAAATACAAATCTTTTGTAACATTATAAAGCCTTTATCATCACTTTTAAACAATTTAAAGCATCCGTGCTAAATAAAAGTAATAATTTATAAATAAATAAACACATGACAAGCTTATGAATAGTGTAGTGTATGTTTCAAAAGCTTTTTATTTCAAATAAATGCTGATCTTTGGATCTTTCTATTAATCAAAGAATCTCCTAAAAATGTGCTCAACTGTTTTAAAAATCGATAATAATGATCAAATAATTTAAATAATTTAATCAAATAAATGCAGGCTTGGTGAGCAGAAGAGAATTCAATCATTAAAAATCTTGACTGGTAATGTAATTTATAGAATTGTGTAAACCAAGACAACAACAACAAAGCACTTTTTGCATTTCCTTGTTCGAGACAGACTCATTCATTCAAAGGTCTAAATCACTCAATATGTCGATATAACTTGGCCTCTCTTTTAATTTAAGGTGCTTTATTGGCAATATTTTTGCATTTGTATTTCTAAGGCATTTCATCATTTGCTGCAGAAGTCAATCGGCAAAACCTCGATCACAAACGAATTCAGCAAGCCATGGTGTATTTGTTCAATAAATCAAACCCAACAAAATGCTCCTTCACAGCCAGATCTATAAGATACTATTGGCTCATGCTGTATTCAGTCTTTACAGGCAAAAAAGAACACCAAAGAAGTCACACTCTTTAAAACAGAGCTTTGAGGGACTTCACTGAATGAGAAATCTCCATCCTGTTATGAAATTGAACAAGAACAACACAAATGATTCATTCTAAAACACTGATCCGTTTCTAAACACACTTCGACACATCACTAATCAGACACGACTCATATTTGTCAAGCTCACCCAGCTCTCATCTATCAATACATCAATACTAATCCTAGTGCACGCTTCTGTTTCAAATAAGTGGCTTTTTTGTCTGATACTCCTACAGCCTTCTCCAGTTTTGTCAAAAAAAAAAAAAAAAGGTCCTCAACTGAAGAGAACCAAGAGTAAAAATACAAATTTACAATTTTGGTGCATTAAAATTAGCTATCACAGGATATCTATGCATATATTTATGGTGTCAAAAAACATCCATAATATATTATATTTATTCATTTATTTGCATGTAATGGTGAATTGCAGAATGCATTTTTGCTAACCACTCAATGACAGTGAAATGGATCAGAAGCCCTTATTTATTTATTTTTTTCTCTCCCCCTCATCCTCTATTCAATGCCCACTTTCGTAGTTTTTTTTTTTTTTTTTTTTTACATCTGTAATGGAAACTATGAAATAGGGGGTTTCATGACCCCAATCAGATTTCAATCTGAAGCTCGGTCATTCAAGTCTTAGATGCTGCAACATCTGTACCATTTCTATCATGCATATGCATTGTATTTCTTCTCTTGCTTGTGTACTTTCAGCCCTGTTTGTTGTTAATACAGTTTTTTCTTTCTTTCTTCATTTGATGATATTCTTATTCTTATTGGCAGCTCTATGAACCATACATGACAATGATATAATCTGATTGTGGTGGTCCTGAATAACCTAAATTCATGGGTCTTTCTTTTGGAGGCAAGACATATGATATATGCAAATATTAATTTACTGCATTCAAGAGGGCGCTATATGCCCATGTTCCAGCTTTTGTCCCAAGCCTAGTGGCTGATGACTGTGACGTTTTTGCAAATTTTCAACAGTTTTTTTCTGTTATACTGTTAAGACAATTAAAAATAACAATGCTTGGGAGAACAATAGGGTTCAGTGCTTGGGCCCTACAAAGAACAGCCCAGTAGTTAATAAACATTTTGCCATTTAACCATGATGTACTGGAATCCAGCATCCCACAAAACCAAAGGTGAAGATAAATGACAAGCATGATGTCACAAAGTGTTCTGACACGGAAACATTTCTCTATTGCATTAGGTCAAAGCAAACAACGGTAAGTATGGCATTTTCAGAGCAGCACACAGACTCTCTCTCCCTCTCTCTGTAGATATAGCTAACCCATTTAGACATCAGGAGCTTATGCTGAGGCTGGATGTGTCGCAGGAGACTCAGGTGAGCCCTTCTGCGTCAGTGCCGGGGGCAGGAACCTCAGCCCATTGTTTTCATCTTCCAGCTCAGTGATCACAGATGGCTCTATAGAGGGCAAAACTCAGGTCTTTAACCAGGCTGGAGTCCTGAAATCCAGAATAAAGTAGATTAAGCAAAGGATTAATGATATGATAGCTTGGGATTTTAAAATCAATGCATTGATTTCAGTTAATTAGATTTGGACAAGAACTGATGATTAACTAATGGTTTTAATTTGGTAATGTGTAGGGGGAGCTCATATGGCTGGTTTAATAAAGCTGTACTTTTCTCATTGAATAAAACTTAAGATTAATTACATCACTGTTAGTAATAAAACAAACATTTGAACTCTAATCTACTGGCTGTTGCTTCTTTTAAGAGGCAGAGAGACTTTTACTTGACAGAAATTTGATCCTGCAGAATTTGAATTTGGGGTCAGTGACATTTTGTTATCTGGATATATTCGTTTTAAAAGTAAATTTCATAAATACAGTGACATGATTACACTTTTTTAAGGTCACGCTTTATTTTAAGGTCTAATTCATAGTGTTAACTAACTATTAACTATGACTTTTGCCTCAATAAACTGCTAATTAATAGTTAGTAAGGTAGTTTAAGTTTATGGGACTGGATTAAGTGATCTAAAATATGGTCATGCAGAAGAAATACTAACACGCATTCTAGTTAATAGTAATAAATGGTCTTTAAAATCAACCTTTTTTTGGTCAAAAATGGTACAAATTTCAAGATATCCTAATGAAAAATGTAGTAGTTTGGCATAATAATTTATTATTATTTCTATAGCCTATTTATAACATTTGTTAGAATAGTACAAACAATTGGTCTTTTTTGTTATGCCAAAATGCTAAATGTCATGTGGTACAGCCTTAAAAAAATAATGTTATTTTTATTTTATTTTATTTTATATTTTCTTGAGTGACTGCATAGAATGCTAAAAACCATTAAAAAAGTGACATAAACCTCAGTTTGGCAAATCTCAACAACAATCAATGAAACTTTATTACAGGGATTACCTACAAGCAATACATACGCTCAGAAAATTACGGAAGGGACCCATCATTTGGAAAGCTGCTTCCACCGAGACCTGACTCTCTCATTTCAGAAATGAACAGCTCTCTCTACCTTAAAGAGGCTTAACACTGTCATCATATAATGCTCATCTGCTCTGCTGCAGCATGCCGCTGTTTGTATTGCGCTTAACAGGGACTTGTGCTGTAGGTGGATTTTAATGTTGCCAGATGGCAGGCAGAGATCAGAGGCTATCTGTTTCAATGACAATATAGCGACTAATGGAGACTATAATATCGACTCTAACGATACAGGCTTAGAAATGTGCACTGCGTGTGTGTGTGTGGTGTATGTGATAGGAAAATGAAATTGCTGCCTGCCTTTAGATCATCACTGCAGGGGTTTAGTCTCGCTGTGGAGGATTACGAGGAGGTGTTAAATAACGTGTGGTGGAATGATGCCCTTTCTTCTTGCACTGGACCTGCAAGGATACCATTTTTGGAAAACAAAAATGGCTCATTCCCGGTTTAGAATCATTTATTAGCATTGTAAGCTTCAAACATGACACTGAACCTCTGCAGAGTCACATTGACAGTGTAAAATATTCTATTCAAATGCAACTCCCAAATTTCAGTTCTTGTCTGCTTTGATTTGAGGGTGTTGAGAGAAAAGCATAGAAAAGAAAATGTTTTGAAAAGACTAAAAAATATGCACCTCAAGGTTATATTTTACAGATGACAAAAGGGAGTGCATTATGAAGAAAGAAGATTGTTGGCATGCTTGCTAATAAAAGTTTGTAAGTAAGTAATTTGACAACTAATATGTGACCCTGGACCACAAAACCACACAGCTATATTTGTAGCAAAGACCTAAAACACATTGCATGAGTCAAAATTGTCGATTTTAAGTAAAGATCATGTTCCATGAAGATATTTTGTGAATTTCTTACCATAAATATATTACAACTTAATTTTTGATGAGTAATATGCATTGCTAAGAACTTTATAGGCGATTTTGTTGCACCCTCAGATTGCAGATTTTCAAATATTGTCCTATCCTAACAAACCAATAAAGCTTATTTATTAAATCTCAATTAAAAAAAAAAATACCCTTATGACTGGTTCTGTGGTCCAGGGTCACATACTGAGTTTTAAAACCACAGCCCTCTTTTGCCTCAATAGATGAAAAATGACTTAGCTCTTATCTTTTAATGTGAAGTGGGAATAATATCAAGTTGCTATTCCATATGTGTTCTGACAGACAACAGATTAATCTACTGATGTCATAGGATTGCCATTTTCTGCAGCTTTTTCCCTGTTCGGAAATACTAGCGCAGAGAAAAACCTTCATTAAATCCCTTTTTAGAGCTTTAAAAACTGACAGTGAAGAATCACTATTACTAGTTTTTCTACTACTATACAGCTTTTAAAAGGATTATTTAAAGGGATAAAAAATTAGCCATCATTTACCCACATTGTTCACTCTGAACACAAAAGAAGATATTTTAAAGTATGTGCATAATCATTCAGGTGGCGACAGAGAATTTGACCACTGGTTTACAAAATTCATTGTAAGTTTAGGAAGTGTTTCAGCATTGCATCAACTACTGATGAACATTATTGATTTTTATTTAAATTTTAATTCAAGTATTTTATGTCTTTGGAAGGCTTTCGTCAAACACATTAAAATGCACACATTTACAAATTCACACACATTTTTTTGTCATCTGATCATCTTTTACTTAATATATTTACTTGAAGTACCTCTGAGATTTTAAAATAAATATTTTAATAATTAAGTATGACATTCATGTCATGTTCATTAGTTCTTTGACATTGGTTATGGTCACATGACATTCAGTTAAACAAATAAAATATTTAAGTTTTTTTTTATTTTGATTGATTTTAAAATGATTTCTTTTAATTTGACATTTTTATGATTTAATAAATTATTAGCTTTTCATTAAACTCATCAACCCTCTGCAGCTTCTTCACAAAAACTAGTTTGGGAAACCTTGACGTAATATAAGGTTTAATGCACTTTGTTAATAACAACAAATGTAATATATTTTCTAACTCTTTGTATTTTAATATCAATATGATACAAGATTATCCTATTTAAATAAGGCAAGCAAAATAAAAGTAGTCTGACCCTGAACCACTTAAGTAGCACAGATATATATGTAGTAATAGCCAAAAATACATTGTATGGGTCAAAATTATACATTTTTCTTTGCCAAAAATATTGGGATATAAATTTCCTACCATAAATATATCAAAACATAATTTTTTGATTAGTAATATGCATTGCTAAAAACATTTGGACAATTTCTTCAGTATTTAGATTTTTTTTATATATTTTTTTTTTGACACCCTCAAATTTCAGATTTTCAAATAGCTGTATCTTGGCCAAATATTGTCCTATCATAACAATCAATGGAAGGATGATATATTTAGCTTTCATATGTATAAATGTATAAATCTCAATATGATGTGAAGAGTTAAGATGCAAAACCAGCTATAAGCCATCTCGGTCAAAAATGAGATAACGATACTGAATGAATACATATTATACAGTACATCCATCAAATACTTTACTTCAAACTTGCTAAAATCCCACCCTCATCTCAATGCATTTTTTAAAGAAAGATGTCAGATGGATTTAAAAGCTTTTGCATCTGAACTTGAAGTACCCTTATGACTGGTTTTATGGTCCAGGGTCACATATTACCTAAAATGTGTAATGTTATGGATTACGTTACTAATTACAATTTTTGTCATGTACTCGTACCAGTACCGGTATCACTTTAAGTCAAGTATCACTATTACTTCAGCTCATTTCCAGGGTATGGAAGATAATGTAAACCACACTGTCATGGTACCACTAAATAAATTAGTTCAATTAGCAAAAACCTTTTTGCACTTGAAATGTAAGTTGTTCTTTCATTCCAAGAAAAAGTGTGTACGCCAATTGAAAGTATACATAAAAACAAAAAAATGAATAATATAAATGAAGCCAGATGGGTAAACCAAGAATTTATCACAAGTGGACTTCACTGACTGCTCAAGAATGTATTTAACGAAAAAGCAAATATTAAAAAATGCATTTTTTAAAGAAAGACGTAAGATGGATTTAGAGGCTTTTGCATCTGAACGTCTTTTTTTTTTTTTTTAATTGACCCCTATGACTGGTTTTGTGGTCCAGGGTCACATATTACCTAAAATGTGTAATGTTATGGATTACGTTACTAACCACAATTTTTGTCACATACGGGCAATTTGGAATTAGTAAGAAATTACAATTTGTAAGTAATCTACCCAACTCTGGTTACCCACATTCTTCAAAATATCTTCTTCTGTGGACAGCAAAAGAAAGAAACTCATGCAAGTTTGGTGACCTATCACTTTAAGTCAAGTATCACTATTACTTTAGCTCATTTCCAGGGTACGGAAGATAACGTAAACCACACTGTCATGGTACCACTAAATAAATTAAAGTTCAATTAGCAAAAGCTTTTTGCACTTGAAATGTAAGTTGTTCTTTCATTCCAAGAAAAAGTGTGTACGCCAATTGAAAGTATACAAAATAACAAAAAATGAATAAATGAAGCCAGATGGGTAAACCAAGATGTTATCACAAGTGGACTTCACTGACTGTTCAAGAATGTATTTAACGAAAAAGCAAATATTAAAACCCTGCTGAAAGATCTATTTCAGAAGCCAGCAAAAATTTTAATCCAAATGTTACCCAGCATTGTATTTGCATAATTTCATCGGTTGCATTGCACGGTGTCGACGCGGACCGCTAAGAAACGCTCGCCTGCCAACAAAAAGTACAGCACTGAATGCGAAGCTTGTGCAAAAGGGGCGGGAAGGCGCGTGTCATCTTGAGTCGAGGTGTAATGAAACCCTAGAGACCGTCATCCAATCAAACCACTCAGCATTTCCCCGTAAGCCAATCAAAATCCTTCACGCCTGTCAGCGATACCTGCCTCTTTCTATCCGCTTCTGCAACATGTACTACGCGCTGAGGTTTAGTGAGGGTTACCGACGTGTGCTGTCTGGAGCCGTTTTGTCAATGAGGACAACTCTAAACTTGCGTAAAAATAATCTTAAGAGCAACACTGATTTTCTTCAGCGGCGACCTGGCGTTAATTGTGAAGTAAACGTAGGATTCTTTCTTTAAAACAAATCCCATTAAGTTACTTTGTCACAGTTATCTTAGGTTTGTGTCGTCTGTCAGATTCACAGCTGCCTCAGAACTAAAGCGAATATCAATGTAGTAGATGTTAAACTTTCAGCTAATTTCGAAACAGCCCAGCGAAACACGAAGCATGTTTTTAATTACTAAGGAGTGACATATTTCACTTAAGACAACATTGAAGTCTGTGCAGACGGTGACTAGCAAAAGCCCGACTATTTTCTTTATTGTGGCTTCAGTGTGTATTTCGGTTAGATTCACCGCGTCGCTCCATCAGTCTTCGTTAAAACAGTTTGCCTGTTTCTTTTGCCGTTTTTGATGTCCTGAGAGAAAAATGAAGGTTGAGCCTGAGGGACACCGCTTTATTATGTCGCTTTTTTTACAGCAAGGCTGAAGGGAAATTTAAAGACCTAAAAATAAAGTGTCGGTTTCTACTCCACAAAGAATCATTTGAACTTCCTACCGCAGAAGGAGCAGGACATAAATAGTTCTGACATGTGGATGTAATTTCAGAAAAAAGGCAGACAGATGCAGAGAAATAAAACGCGAGCGGGAGAGAGAGACTGGGAACAGTTTGAATCGAGCCTGCAAATCTGTGACAAGGAAAAGCCGTGAGAAAATATTCATAATTTTACAAGCAAACGATGTAATGGGAGGGGAGCGGACAGCAACGAAATGACTGGCTCTTTGACGGCGCTTTAACAGACGTAAACATCACAGAAATCCCATTTAAGCTGACATCAATTTGCGTGAACTTGTCGGGATGGGAGCCACGCTGATCGTACACACTTTAGGTTTTGTCTTTTGCGGCACCTTGCTGAGTTTCGTCTATGGTCTGGTAAGTTTACTACCTTTCTTTCTTTCTTTCTTTCTTTCTTTCTTTTTTTCTTTCTTTCTTTCTTTCAGTTCTCTTGTGAAATCAACGCCAATTTCCTATGGTATTCTTTCAAAGCGCTTTCTGATATGCCTGACTTATGCCTGATGTCCGACTTATACAGAGTAGCCTAAAACTTATTAATGAAAACTGTCAAGAATCAATGAGACATGATGATTTTTTAATGTATTTTTTTTTTTCAAATATTAAGTACCACTGCTGTGCCATTTCTTTAAACTCTACTTACAGAGAATCGGTGTTCGCAGCTCTTCTGTCGTATTTTCCGCTATTGCACGTTATGCTGATGATTCATATTAACAACTTCAAACCAAAGACATAGACCATACCATATAAACCTAATTTACTGCTATAAACTTTGAGTGCAAAGCCTTATGATTCTAATTATGATATCATATGATAAATACCTTCGGCAAATCCTTCTGATGCTCACCCTCAGAATTCATCAGCGCTGTCAGATGTGATGCAGAGCAAAATATAATAGTTGTAGTAAAAAGGCATTACACATACTTTATGTGTATGTATTCACAGCAGTGACTCTTTATGCCTTGGTAGAGTGCCCTTATTCAAAAAAGGGACTCCTGATGCCATGGTGATGGATGTTGGCTCTCAGTGATGTGGCAGGTAAAGGATGTTGCTTTTTAAGAACTTCACACAGTCAGATGTGCACTGTATAATTAAAGCCACTCTATGGTGAAAGCTGCAATTTGTCACAGCATGAACAGAAGGTTGCGCTTTGTTTCTCACTATAGGCAAATCAATTGCACGTCAACAAGTCATCACTGTATATTTCATGTATACTAAACTATTCTCACTCCCAAAGCAGCGAAAGCGTGAACAGAAGCATGGTCAGCCTTGTGCATCACTATTAAGTGTACTGTATTGACAAACTAGGAACTGCTTTCAGTTGCTTGCCTTATGCATCAGATGATGGTGAATTTAATTCTGTGCATGAAATTGTAAAAGCAGATTTTATATATATTTATATTTATCCCACCCCTACCCTCAGGGCCGGCCGGTGGGTTTGTGTGGCTCTCGGCAAGATCATGAAAAATGGGCCCCACCAATATAGACGTAGAATTAAAACTACATAACCACTACAAACATGACAACTGCATTGAAATCAACATTAAGTTAAAATAAATGTAAATGCATTAAGAATAGTGTATATTTATTAAATAAGTGTTGCACTATTTTTAACCCATTTTCATCTGTAATCATTCATTCAAATAAATTATCAAAAGTACAAATAAATAATTTACAGATTAATATGAGGTTATAGTGTAATGTTGTATAATAATTTTATTGTATAATTGATTCTGTCAACTGAGTGCTTGAAATTCAATGTTATAAAAACACGAGTGCAGCAAAACTTTTTGCATCTTTTTGTTGACAGTCTTTGAATTCATTGTGCCAACAAAAGCGCTGTTTCTGCCATCCAAATACTGCTTTTAACACAGAAAGCATCTCAGACAGCCACAAAGCAATAATTTTCAGCTTATTTTACGCATTTGCAACAACTTCAGCACATTCGAGGAAAGTTTAAAATCTGTGGATAATAATACGGTACTGGTGATGCTACATGACAGGAATGCAATTTTGCAGATTACCAATACAGTTTTTTGTTTCACGGTTTGCTGCGCATGTTTATGCTGTGTTTATTGTCACTTGCAATTAAACATATTTATCTTTTCATTTGCCGATTGAAAGCTTATCTTATACTTTACACTATTCTTAGTTTTCACCGTCATTGTGGTTTGTGTGTTAAAGGATGAGGTCCTTGTACGTCTGTTTGTTTTTGCAGTATGCTGGTGTGCGATTGCATTTTGTCAATGGAGAACAAAGAATGTTTATTTGGCAGTAACTGTACTAAAATTATAATGTATATCTCCCCGCAGGGCCCTTGAGGCATGTTGGGGCCCCAGGCGGGCGTCTGTATCGCCTGTAGGGTGGGCTGGCACTGCCTACCCTAAACCTAAACATTTCTCAACTATATGAAAAACAAAACGGGCAGATAAAAGTACAGTCACTGTTATTTAATACAAAAACTGACCAAAAGTATTACATATGAGTTATGGTGAATTGCACGTCTTCTGAAGTCATGAAATATCTTTGGGAGAAACTTAAAATAACCCCGCTCTTTTGCGGCATGCAGCCACATCTCATTCAGAAGATAAATCTGAACTTTAGTGTGATGTAATGAGAGAGCCAATGGCGTTTCAAAGTCAAAGCGGATGTAGCGCTTCTTCAGGTGGCAAATTTCGAATGTGTTTGTGATTTGAGCTTCACGGCGGATGGAAACTATGATTATCAGATTTATGTCTGTTCCTCACACATAGGAATTGTTAGGCCTTTGAGTCCTGGAATATGTGTACGTTTGTAAATAATGCGACTGAATGTGATTTTGACAAATGGTTAAGTTTAGGGGTAGAGGTCAGGTTAGGTGCTCACAAATGTCTAAATGGTGCAGTGAAAATCAATATGATAAAGTTAAACATTGAATATTTAATGAATGCTGATAAATTTACCATGCCCTCTGATGTTTCTCATCGAACGCAATTCGATATATTGATGCCTAGGGTTAACTTTAGCATCTTAATAATGACACTAAAGGTGCTTCACTTTGACACCTTGGGAGTGAGAATGGTTTGTGCGTACAGTGTATGGATTGTGCAATTGATCTCCAAGTGCATTTTCCAAAATTGCACTAGCACGTTTTTATCCTCAGAGGAGACATACAGAATCTGGTCCATTGCCTGATTTGGCATATAAGGAACCCACAGCTTAAGTATATTGGACTATGTAAGAACAGAAAATAAGCTGCCATATAAAATATGTTGGAATTGCTCCGAATTGCATTAGATGCCGTATGTGATAAATAGAGCTTATTTAAAAAGTGCTTAAAAGTACCTCAAAAAAGTGCTTATTTTAGTGTGATTGATGCTTTTTAGCATATTGCTTTGTTAGGTAGTCAGTATTGGTGTTTTAAGTGGTTTCTTAGTAGACCAAGTTTCTATGATATATGGCTTTTTTCGTTTCTTTTTAAATTTATCATCCACAAGAACCACTGCGCTTTTCTTTAGACCCAACTTTACACTGGCAAACTTCTTGCTAGAATGTGATTTTGTATAATTTATTAAACATATTTATATTACACTGACCCAGTGTGATTTTCCAGCAGGACTAACAGAACTGTCACAATATATTTGCCTTGGGTAAAATATACCAAACTTACATAGCTCAAATGTATTGTTTTTCTGGATTACGCTAATACAATATTTTGCTGATCTTATATTGCTTGCATGCATGTCTTTCACATAATATGCAGTTATGTACACTAAAATAACAAAATAAATAGCCCTTTTGGATTAATTTTATAACCTTAAAGGGATAGTTAACTCACAAATAAAAATTCTGTCATTATCTCTAAATTTGGTTCAAGCTTGTATGAGTTTCGTTTTTCTATTGAACATAAAATATATTTTGAAGAATGTAATAACAAATTTTAGTGTCCCCATTGACTTTTATAGTATGTTTTTATACTACAGAAGTCCTTGCAGACTTGTGATGACAGATTTTTCATTTTTGAGTGGACTATCCCAAGGGTTGTGCATCAGCGTTTAATTGTCATTGAATTAAGTAATTATTTTGCAAAGCAAAATGAACTTGAACTGTGCATTGAATTACTTTAAAACCTACAGTAGTTTGCAATTAGATCAACATTTGACTGAATTACTGATTTCCTGTACACATTTTATGTTTTCAGTGCACCTGTAGAACACAACTGCTGTGCAAAACTTGTGATAATATTGTATCATATATTTCAGAATACACCTCTAAATAAGACAGTAGTAACACTTGAATGTGATCAAATAAGAGTCCCTGGAAAAAGAGATTATGGCACCATTCTAAATAAATGAGGGAAAACAGCTGCTACAATTTATCTTCAGGTGGAAAGATGTTCTTTTACAGACAATCAGATTTCCAAACTGTTGTGCAGGAGTAAGAATGAATGAATGAATGAATGAATGGATGGATAAATGAAGGAATGAATGTATTTGCAGTGGCCACTAGAAATCTAAATCACTGCCCAAGTTCCAAAGTTATCAAGACAATGTTAATTAAAAGTGAATTATTAAATCAATTAATAAAATCAATTAACAGAAATGTTAGTTTAAATTACACACAATATTAGGTTGTTGATCAATAATATTTCATGTCAACAGAACATAATGTTTGCAACTTAAAAGATTTAATTCAATCTGTAAATTGATAAAAAAAAAAAAAAAAAAAAAATATCATTTTCGAGTGCACAGGTGGTTGGAAATCTACTGAAGAGACGGGCCATCATTTTTTACCATACATTGGCCTCTCATATATTTCAGTTTGGGGTGTTTTTTCATACATCAAACAAACTTAAACACACCTTTATAGTGGAAGTGTTTTCTTTCCTGTATGGTGATTAGATTCTCTGTTTTGAACTGCCGCCTTGAACTTGCGAACAGAATGTTGTGTTCTGTGTGCAATGCCTGTGCAACAAGCAGTGGGCAAATTAATTTAATTCACTGACTGATTAAATTAATGATCGTAGACACCATTCTAGCACAACCTGTATTCAGTGCGTAATTGAAATAAAACAGTACTGTTAACAATCAGGTTTCTCTTGATCAAATGGCAAGAACTTCTGATATTTGACAATAAATGTGGTCACCGATTCAGTTAAATTACATGATTTCCTCTTTTGTGTGGAATATAACATTGTTCAAGTGCACCGTTTTGACTGCTCACGCAGCCCATTTTTAAAGGGCAAAGATCTAGTTGTGGATACTCTGAAGGTGAACCACTCAGTTACAATCAGATAAAATACATTTCTCAGTGGGTCACCCAGCATGCCTTGTTATAGAAGATGTTGCCTGGACGAAGTGACTCACTGTGTTCCTGCATTTATTAAAGAGGAAATGCAACTTTTCAGGAACCATGGCATGCACCTAATGGCTGGTGCATGACTAAGTTGTCACTTTGCTGCTCAGCTACATGCATATTTGTCCACAGAATAACACTGAGGACACTATACTCTCTTGTCAATGGAGACAAATATTGCGACTTAACGCCCAAGCTTCACATTTAGCCAAAACGACAATAACCAAGGGTCATGTTGCAGGTCTTGCTCACTGCAGGAGGTGAGATTGGGGTGCTATTACAGTCCATCATTGAACATGTGGGTGCTTTAGGAGCAAGACTTAGAATTCATAAATCACTAAGTGCGCTGATCCTTCACATGATCCTTCAAAAATCATTCTAATATGCTGATTTATTATTAGAATTATCAATATTTTTTTTTTTTTGCAACCTGTGATTCTTTTTTCAGGATTCTTTGATGAATAACAAGTTAAAAAGAACAGCATTTATTCAAAATATAAATCTTTTCTAACATGCTATCACCTTTTATTAATTTAACACATCCTTGATGAATAAAAGTAGTAATTTCTTTCAAAAAAAAGAAAGAATAACAATTTACTGACCCCAAACTTTTGAACAGTAGTGTATATTGTTAGAAAACCTTTCTATTTTAAATGCATGCTGTTATTTTTTAAACTTTTACTGATCAAACAATCCTGAAAAAATATTAAACAGCGCAACTGTTTCCAGCACTGATAATAAATCAGCATATTAGAATGATTTTTGAAGGATCATGTGACACTGAAGACTGGAGTAATGATTCTGGAAATTCAACTTAAATTACAGATATAAATTAAATGTTAATGTATATTAATATAGAAAAACATTGATTTACATCGTAATAACATTTCACAATATTACACAATCGTCTTCTTTTCTTGTATTGTAACAGCTGATGAAAATTCAGCTTTGCATCACAGGAGTAAATTATATTGTAAAGTATATTAAAATAATAAAATAACATTCTTTTATATTGTAATAACATTTTGCAATATTGCTGTTGCTGTTTTTTCAGTAATTTTGATCAAATAAATGCAGCCTTGATGAGCATTAGAGACTTCTTTAAAAAACATTAAATGAAAGGGCGTGTCCAAACTTTTGATTGGTAGTGTATATATGAAGAGTTCCGACGCAAAAGCCTCTAAATCCACCTGAGATCTTTCTTTAAAAAATGAATTTTCATCAGGCTCCGATGTATAGGTTTCTACCTAAGTACCGGTACTTATGATTAGGCTGAGGCTGGGATTTTAGCGAGTTTGAAGTAAAAGTATTTGATGAACGTATAATATGTGTGGAGAGCATTCACTCAGTGTCCTTATCTCATTTTTAACCGAGATAGTTTTAATATATATATATATATATCAAGCTCAAATTCAGAATTAAATATAACAGTTTATTTAGCCAATGGCTAACAATAGACATTATCTAGTCACCTAGCATGATTTAATTTATTTAAGTGATTTACTCATATTATAGAGGATTGTACTTTATAAATATGTCAACAGATTTTTAAATTACTTATTAAGGTAAACCTATACATTGTGTAAATATTTGGTAAGACCATTTGTCTGTGTTTTTTTTAAGCTTTTCTCACCGTGTGATTCTCTGTCGAATTAAATTGAGTTCATCTTTGAAAAACACATCCTGAGATTCCTGCGTTGTGTTGCATTCTGTTGCGTTCCATCTCATATCCTGTCTGAACGGTCTTATTACAGCATTGCACACGAAGAATAAAGGTCAAAGCTGAGTCTCAGCCGCAGGTTGCAATGAAACGGAAGTAGCGGCAGATTTTTTTTCCCATATTGTGACGTAAATGTAAGTGTAACGAATGATCAGAAAAGACAAAAAAATGCTGTGCAGGGACTTGGTTCTTCTCCCCAACGATTGTTGATTATCGTCATCAGAGCGAGGTCTTTCATCTCAAAATAAAACTTAATAAATAATGCAACATTAAAACAAGATTAATAACATGAATTTAAAAATAGATGAGATAGGGTGAATTTTCATTTCATGCCAACATGCCAAACATAAAAAAAAAATACTGTGGCACTGCATGTGTGTATATTTGTATATAATCATAATATTGTGATACCGTACAACTCTTGTTTGAGTTATATATCAATATTTGCTCTGAAAGTAAGAAATGATAAAGCTGCTGTGGAATAGGTTCAGGTGTCAGCATGCATTTTCTTTTTATTTAGAATAATTCTATAATCATTCTACAATCAGCTTTAGATTAGATTCTATGATAGATTTTATTTTTTTTTTTACCTAAATAAATTAAACTATTTATTCATTATTTATTATTGACTTCTTAAAATGAGTCAATCAGTCATGCTGGCAGATAAATCTATCCTATGTGACTGAAGCTGAATGTATTTGGAACAGCACAGATAATGACTTCAAAATGCATTGCAAAATCAAATGAATAATAGAAACAAATATTCTGTAGAAGCAGTCAGTATTTGTTCTTTCTGAATAACAGATAAGCCTGATAAAGAACTTAAATTATTATGGCATAATGAGTGTGTAAAGTAAATGAGTGTAAACTCTATGAATTAAAATAGGCACATCGCAACCAAACAGCCACATTGCAGTTTCTAATTTGCATTAAGCATGTGAAGTTATTACAACAACCATGAACAACCCTGAAGTAGCAGCTAAAAGCATTGAAATGTGTGGGCAGAAACCTTGTTCATTAGAGTGAACACATTAGGACATCCTTAGCATTAGTACTTAGTTATTGATCATCGGTTGTACAGTACTGTGTCATCAAATCTAATAATAAACCAGCCAGTTGTTTGACTACTGGCACAAATGTATTTTGTGTTTTATGTATGAATTAAACTAAGGATTGGAAATGCTTTTCAGTGTTTTGGACATTGGTTTCACAATCTATATATATTTTTAATGTCTTCCAAAAGTAGTAGGGACAGAATTGTGTTTTGGCAAAAAGTGGTGAGCACATAACTTTTTATTTTTATTTACCATTTAGTATTATTATTATTATTTTTTTTTAAGAAATTTACAAAAATTATAGACAATAAATGAAATATGCATTATACAATGTGTATTTGTTGTTTGTTAACTATTAGGGAACAGAAGGTAAGACTTTAACCAATTGCTAACATTGGTTAATGCATTAACCGTAATACTTTATTTTAATGACCAATTCTCACTATTAATTAGTTGCTTATTAGCATTCATATTCATTTATTAGTACTTATAATGCACATATTAAAGCCTTATTCTGCATGAGCATATTTTAGATCCCTTAATCCACCTCATACCTAAACTTAACAACTGCCTTACTAACTATCAATAAGCGGCAAATTGCCAGTTTATTGAGGGAAAACTTTTAATTAATAGTAAATATGTTTCCTATTCTAAAGTGTAACTGTATTTGCTAACATAACTAACAGTAACAATATATGAAGAGTTCAGATGCAAAACCAGCTAAAAGCCATCTCAGTCAAAAATCAGGTAATGATACAGAATGAATGCTCTGGACACATATTGTACGTCCATCAAATAGGCTTTCGCATCTGAACTCTTCGTATTTTTACAGTATTTATTAACCTTTGTCAATGTTAGTTAATAAAAGTAAATGTTGAACATAACTAAAATGAATCAATGCTGTGTCTGCATTGTTCATGTCAACTAATATAGTTAACTAATTAAACCATATTGTAAAGTGTTACCTGGAATTACATTTTAAATAGACTTTCTATGTAATTTGGACCAATTTTACCATTGCAATAGATACTGGCTTCTACTGGCATCTATTCAGTTTTTTTTTTTTTTTTGCTTTTAAAACTGAAACATGTGCTGAGCATTTATTTGATACCATCCAAAGAAGTATGTCTCTATTTTTAATTAAGTTTTTAGAAGTCGTTTGAACAAATGATAAATTGATTTCTACTTTCTTCTTCAAAGGAGGGTTTTTGAGATAAATACAAGAAGGAAAAATGTAAAACTTCAGCACATTTGTGAACTGAACATTTGCAGGACATTTGCGTTTGCTAAACGAAGAGAATAAATCATGCTGTAGTGTTGTTTTGAACCCCCATCAACAAAATGAAAAAAATGTAAAAAGATGAATCTATTGTGATTTAAAAGTATTGCAATGAATTTTCCATTTCACAGATCTACTGTATGCAATTGTTTGTTTACACATTGTAGGTTGTTTAAAATATTGAGTGTTATTTTTTTCCCCATGCATATCTAATGCTGAGATCCGTACCTTTGCACAGAACTATTTGAATGAATACATTATCTGTAAACTGCATTATCTTTGAAGCCACTGTGCCGTTTCAAAACAATTTTACAGCAACAGAAGGCATTGCACTTTGTTTTTATGTTTCTTCTGTAGTCTCTTTACTCATAAGCATATTATACAGTATGCAGAACACTGTTTCATAAAAGATTTTTTTTCATACCCTTGCTATCTTTTTCAGACATATGGCCTAAAAAACTGTGTAGTTGAAGTGAACCGAACATTCAATAGTACTACATGAATCATTGCGTGTACACAAACAGACAGTGAACAAATTGATCTGCTTTGGCTTTCAACCACCCCATATTTCTTCACACGAAACAAACATTGGAGTCTGATCTATTCTTACAGTGTTCTTCATGTACTTCAGTTGGATTTGGGACTGAAAATTGACAGTGCAAATCGCTTTATTTTATCAGTGTTTTCACACTATGACAGCTTTGACCTTCAGGAAGAATTCCCACTGATTGGCCCTTCCATTTGTGCCTCTATTACTAGGTACAAACCATCATGATTGCAATCAGAATTTTTTTTTCCTGAATTCATGCCTTGTAACCTTGTGAGCACTTGATGGAAGGAACGTCTAGGTTGCAAATGTAACCCCCGTTCCCTGAAGGAGGGAACGAAGACGTTACGTCGAGTGACATATTGGGATCGTACTTGGCCAATGAACAATGACGAGTGGAATTTGCATGCAGCACCACTCCTCCATACATACGGGTATATAAGATGGTGGCATGCATCCACTCATTCAGGTTTTTGCTGAGGAGCCGAGCCACAACATGGCATTCAGCACAGTCCAGGATTTTTGCTGGGGGACATAACGTCTCCATTCCCTCCTTCAGGGAACAGGGGTTACATTCGTAACCTAGACGTTCCCCTTCAGTCGGTTACTACGACGTTACGTCGAGTGACGTATTGGGATCTACCCATGGAAGACGCCACAATCCTGGACCGCATTACGTAGTTGAGGTACAAATGCTAACAGGCAGGTGTATCAGGGCAAATTAACTCAACACGTAACCTACCCAACTCCCTTCAAGCCAGATAAAATGGGCCCACCAGGGGTGCCAGATTCTGAAGCAACCGTTGGGGGGCGGAGCACAATGATGAACTTAAGTCATGTGAGAAGAATAGGAAAAACTATACCTAAGTCTATATGAGGGGAAACACGATGAAGTACCGTGGAGATACTGAGACATGTTGCCACAACCATAGGGGACGAAGGAGACCCCCTACCGGTGCACAGTCATGGACTACTCCATCCTAGTCCAGACTGCTGGGCATGATGGACCCAGAGTTACCTAGGAGGAAAACAAATGGGGAAAAAGCGCACAGATCCGTAAGGAATGGCACAGCAAGCAGAGACCGAGCTGGCCTTCCGCAAAAATTTTGCAAAGGTATTGGGTGTTGCCCAGCCCGCTCTAGGGAAGAGAGGTCCGGGTGGAGTGAGCTCTAGCTCCTAGGGGGCACGGCTCACCTTGAGACTCATATGCCGAGGTGATGGCATCTACCACCTAATGGGCCAACCTCTGTTTGGAGCATTCCCCTTTTGCTGGCCCCCAAAGCAGACAAAGAGCTGCCAAGGCCGAGTCTGCCTCCTCCTTGCAGGTTCACCACCTGGTCCCAAAAAGGAGTGGTGGGAACCTTGGGCACATAATCGGGCCAGGGTCTCAAGGTCACATGAGAACCAACCGGACCGAACTTAAGGCACGTCTCGTTGACTGAGAATGCTTGCAGGTCCCCCACTATCTAGAGGGATAGAGGGTAGCGCAGTCAGGAGTGAGGTCTTAAGTGACAGGTATTGCAGCTCAGCTTAACCAAGCGGCTCAAAGGGAGCTCTCCGTAGGCCTTGAAGGACCACAGGATCCCAAGAGGGGATGAGGTACGGTCTAGGTTTAATGATTTGACGATCAGGTGACGCTTTCCTTAGGGATGAGCCGTCCACTGCATCAGGATATGCTGCAATTGCTGCAACATACACTTTCAAAGTGGAGGGGGACAGCCTGCACTCTAACTTTTCCTGCAGGAAGGAAAGCACCACCTCGACCGAACATCTCTGTGGATCCTCTCTGCGAGAGGAGCACCAATCAATGGCTGGGCTGGCTATGCAGACAAAGCGCAGATTCTCTCTCTTCTTCTTCTTCTTGTTTGGAAGTGTTGCTTGTAGCAGGCGAGACTCTGAAGCAGAAATCTGAATGAGTGGATGCACGCCGCCATCTTATATACCTGTATGTACGGGGGAGTGGTGCTGCATGCAGATTCCACTCGCCAATGTTCATTTGCCTTTTCTCTTTAGCTCAGAGGTGATAGGTCTCTCAAGTACGATCCCAGTACGTCACTTGACGTAATGTTGTAGTGAGCGATTGAGGGGGAACCAGTGTATCAGTTGTAAAGTAACAATGTTTGCCATAATGCATTGCTTTAATTGCAGGACAGTGGGGTGTCACTGTTGGCGTGTCCAGTTGAATCCTGGTGCATCTGTGTAGTGGTGAAATAATAACAGTTCTAGAAAACTCCAACCATCCACCATTGGTTTGACAAACTCACATGATTGGTTGAGCCGATGTGCAGTGTTGGACTGGCCAAACACAGCAATGTTTTGAAAGCACCACAAAGGCACAGAACGTACACTCTTCCAGAAATCAGCTTACCAATGGCTCATTTATAATTGATGCTGTGCATTAAACGAATAGGACAGTGTATTTTTCACTACAGCAGCTTCAGGACATGTTATAATTTCTTCTCTTCTGCTAATTACTTGCTCATGCTTGTTTTGTCATTGACCGGAGACGAGGACGACCTTTCGTAATGACTGCAAATCTCATATTTCTCAGGCATTAGATTGAAGCAAATGAGGGTGTCGTGAGTTTTTCTCAACAGTTTTTGCCATTCATAAGTATGTTCATGACTACATTCAAATTAAATGCAGTTTAGAGTAAAATCACAATCCAGCAATATAAGTAGGATATGTCTTTCCCGTAGTTAATTAACTCTTTTCCTGTAGTTGCCAACCACCACCACCACCACCAGCATTTTAATCATTTTTACAAAACCTTCAGCATATTTTGTTGTATTAATATCTAAAACATCTAAAAAATATTTCAAAAACCCAAACAAACAGAATCTCTAAACAATCTCTAACAAAATAAACCGTTGAATTCTAGCTTCATGCATTTTTTCTTTCATTAACACTTGAATGTGGGCAAGATTTATATTAAAAATAAGTAGCAACATTTTGAACAAAAAAAGTTTGTCAAAGACCAGTTCTGGAGAGCAACTAGTTACATGTAATGGAATTACAAAATAAATGTAACTGTAATTTGTTACAGTTACTGAGAACAAAAAATGTGTAATTAAATTACATTTACTTATGAAAATGTTAACGATTACAAAGGGGGTTACATCTGAATATTTTCACACACATACAGATTTGAATGATTTATTTCCAAAATTGCATTAAACACTCTAAAATATGATAATAAATATTTATTTTATGTTTTTATGTTTTATTTCCTGTTTGGATTTATGTATGCTTTATTAAACTATTAAACCATATTTTGTTATGATTTTAAATCTGATTTTAAAGTCAGATTTTGTGGTAGCTGTGCTTTAAAATTAAATTATTATAATCTTCAAATGATAAAGGATTTTGAAAGTCTGACAGAAGTCAATGTTGAGTACTACTGTAAGGTTAACCCTGCCCCCTTTGAATGTTTGGAAATGATTAACAGTTTAGAAAAAAATAAAGTAAGAAAGTAATTTAAATAGTTACACTACTTGTTACATTGTAATCTGTAATTACATTTCCAAAGTAACCTTCCCAGCACTGTCAAAGACCATGCCTGGATTGGATTCAGAATGATAATCAAAGCATAGATGTAGATTGAGTGCATCACAAAACCCAAAGCTTCACGGTCCTAAAACACTTCCTGGGACGACATTTACTTCAGTAACATTAGGCATTTTTAATTTATATGCTGTTTAATGTTTGATGAACCTGATATTTTACATATCATTATTACAGTTAGGTGACAAATGTATAATAAAAAAAAAAAAAACAGTTTGCATTTTCAGGCCCCCAAAACGGCGTTGCTGTGTAAATGAGCTAAATTGCATAAAAAGTTTTCTGTTTTTAATTTTTAAAATTGTGTCCCTTACATAATGCATACCATTTTCAGATTAATCTAGACCGAATCTAAACATGATTCTGAAATGCTGAACAAACATTCACATGTACCTTAATAAATGTTCTAATACATTGTTGTGTCACAAACAGTTTTTAATAAGTGCGTACAGTTCTGTGTATGCATATTCATCAGGGCAAAGAAAGCACTGCCTGTGATTGGGGGTCACTGCATGTTAATGCTCCCATTTTGTGAAAAGGGAGTTTTGAAGCTTTCCATAATCTCTGTCTTCTACACATTAAAACTATGAAAACACAACAAGCAGACTAATATCTGTGCATAAAGCTTGCACCCAACATTCCTCGATCAGAGCTAAATACTTCTTGCTAAGGATAAAAGTAACTGGAAGAAAATGTACCTCAATTGCAAGTGCTATATATCTTTCTGGATGATGGAGACAATTAGAGAAATATTCCAAATTTGCAGCCAGTCTATGGGCTGACATACAGCATGTATTGGCAGCAGTTCATGACTCAGAGCTCATAACGCTCGTGTTAATAGTTAAGGCCTCAGTTTCACTGGCGTGGCAAGGCAATATGATGGCAGTATTTGACTCAGGAAAATGTTGTTTACTTGACTTCCCTTGACCTTTGCAAGGATTTTCCCCCCACCTTTTCCACTCAAAGAATGTTGGAGTGTGAGTAACTCAATGCCAGTTTTACAGCAAACTAAATAGGTGACACAGCTAGCACAAATATTTCAACGAGAAGCATTTTGCCTGTCAGGTTTTTGGATGGATTCCATGATGTTCCGAGCCGTGAGTAAAGGGACTCATGCATGTCTTTTATGCATTATATACTGATGTCTCCATGCTGGCTACTGATGATTTTTTTGGCTGTCCAGTTTGTAGTGAATAATGAAAATATATCAAAAATATTTGGGGAAATTATAGTAGACTGATAACTTAGCAGAATGTTTTCTCAGGCACTTTTACTCATTGGTGTGGACCCAAGTCCATTTGATGTCAGTTTGAATAAAAGAGGTTTTCTGATCTTGGAAACCCACCAGCGATCTGCTTTAGAAGGTGGTTTTAGGATACGGTTAATGTGTGTTTCTCTACAGCTCAAGTTGGTATGATCAAAATCAGTTCTGACATATACAAGTAAACTGCCTTTAGTTGTATGATCCATATTAATATCATATGATATAGTTTAGCAAAATCACACAATCCAAAGTGCATTTTTTCCTGAATATCTGCACAATTGCAGTAAAAGTTGAGCGTTAATGTTGTGTTACATTCAGACATAATATTGTCTGTATTTGTTCAGTTTCGCCAATGAAAGTAGTTCCTAACAAAGCCATAGCAGAACTGTTGTGTCTTTCCAAGCACCATACACTGGTGAGTCAATGATTCAGTGACTCATTCATAAAAATTTCTGAATGAATAAGCCATTTGAACAAATCGGTTGAATGAATGACTGAATGTCTCAGTCATTAATGGAGGTTTTACTTCCATATTTATACTATCAGCTCATTAAAATAAATAAATATATGTTAATAAAAAATATGTAATGCTCATCTAAAACTCATAGCATTATTTATGCAATTCTGATTGCAGTGTAAATACATTCATGCCAACTCTGAGTCTGCACAGTCTGTGTAAATATACCAGAATAATGAGTTCTCAGCCCAAAATGATGTGCGATTAATTTGATCATTAAATTTGGCACATCGTGTAATGAATTAGATTACAAATTTTTATTGCGTGACAGCCCTTGTACAAATACTTCAGTAATACATCTAAACTGGCATCTCTCCGCCTGAGTCATTACGTAGAGTGGCAAACCGCTGTCATTAATTTTCACAGTGCTGCTCACGTTGATGATGCAAACATACCACAGTTCTTACCCAAAAGTACAATGTGAAAAAAGATTTATTGGGGCAGGAGGAGGATGGTGCAATTGAGCTCAGTTTCAGACCATGCAATTGAACCAAGTATGAAAACGGCATGAAAAACACAAAATACACATAGCCAAGACACAAGGATCATTATTTCAGGAAGTAGGAGGCAGCTGACTTTTGCAATGCTTTTGCATAGACCTGCTATTAAAAGGAATCTGGCTTTTTTTTCTCTTGTCTGGTTGAGATGATGTGTGCCATATGTGGGCAGATGACAGGTTTCAAAGGGATATGTACAGAGGGATTGTGTGAAAAGGATAGTCGTTTCAGATACTAGGAAAACATGTCAAGATGGCGTTGAGAAACCTTAGAGAATTCTAGCCATCTCATTTGGTGTACAAACCCACACATTTATAGACTATTACAGCTGTGTACCTTTTTTGTCAGTTTTTCTGTCTCACACTTTAGTTTATAATAATACTATTGTAATTGTGTTTTGCCTGAGGCTTAAAGCTATATATGTGCCAAACAACAAACTGAATCTAATTCTTAATGTGTTGATATTACTCTTTGGATGCTCAGTTTGCCTGAGCTTCTGGAGCATCAGTGAGCGTTTGAACCTTCTGTAATAGTTGCATATGAGTCCTTCAGTTGTCCTCAGTGTGAAAAGATGGATCTCAAAATGATACAGTCGTTGTTGGAAAGGGTTCAAATACACAAAAGTGCTGAAAAACCACTTTGTGGTACCTGAAGGATTTTTCTGAAGAACTGTTCAGGACAAACAAGGGACTCATGAACAACTATCACTAAACAACAACAACAAAAAGAAAACACAGCTGTGGATCATTCAGGTAACAACACAGTATTAAGAATTAAGTGTATGTAAACTTCTGAGGGGTTATTTTTGTATAAATTCAACTATTATTTTCTCTTGTGGACTATATGTAAACATATTTTACGTCAACTATCTTATCCAGGTCAGTACTAAATAAAAAATAACATGCATTTTGTATGATCCCTCTTATTTTGGTAAAGTAATAAACATGTAGCAGATTTTGCAAGGTGTGTGTAAACATTTGACTTCAACTGTACAAATATTTATGGTTGTTTTTCTTTGCTTTCAGACATTAAACACCAGAGTTTTTAATTTGGCAGAAATCGACAGGGAACTCAGCAGGCACATGTCATAACATGTTGATATTTGGTTAAATTTCGGTTGTGACATTGGGTGACCAAAATTCCATGTAAATTCAACGTCTTATGTCAACTTTAAATTGATGTCCAACACTGACGTCAGCTGACGTTAATATTTTGTTATTTTTAGGTTGTGTAACCAAAATCCAACATCAAGTCAACGCCAAATTGATGTCAAATACTGACGTCAACCCGATTTTCATTTTTAACCAAAATGCAATGTCTGTCCGACGTTGGGGTCCAGTGTCAACTTGACGTTATATTGATGTCCAGTGCCTGCTGGGAAACTTCTTTTTTGAAATGCTTCCATTTTGTTGACAAAACATTTATAAACTATTCTCATTACAAACTTGGAAAGATGTTTTGGTGAATGTTATAAGCAACTCAAACTCACAGCACGCTCATGTGGTGCAGTATTTACTGCAAACAAGACACTAAAAACACTGTTAACAAGTGCTGCTCGCATGAACTAATCACAGCGCAGTGCATCAAATTACATATTTATATTATTACAACATAGTCTATGCGTTTTGATAATCTCGCTAAACAATACTGTTCTCAGGCACTGTTAAATTTAATAAAAAAGTTACCAGCCAACCCAGCTGGTAATTATATTTCATATACTCACCAAAGCTGAATTTACTTTACATTTGGCACTTGGCGAGTGTTCATTTTAGGCCTTGTGCATAATACATACATTACAGTAAAGTGAAATTAAAAACAAGCAACTTAAAATGCATAAACAGCACACAGAGATTTACTTTAGAAAACTTTCTAAAGTTAGTTTCAGTAATACAATATATTGCCAAAAGTATTGGGACACCACCTTCTAATGAACTTTAGTAATGTCCATGAGTGCTAATCTTAATGTTTAAGCATATAATGATATTCTAGAAAATTGTGTCTAATTTTATAGCAAAAGTTTGGACAGGACCCTTTTTTATTCTAACATGAGGCAAAAGGCAAGGTTCATAGAGAAATGTTTGATTCAGTCAGTGTGGAAGAACTTGACTGGTCTGCATAAAGTCAAGTCCTAATCCCAGCTGAACACCTCTGGTGTGACTTTAAATGCAGACCTTGAGCCAAAAACTCAACCAAACACCAATGACATGTACATATGGGTACATTCATTTTAGACACTTCCAAAACTGAAGCAAGAGAGATGGAAATACAATTTTTAAATACATGAATTATGCTTCCATCATTGTTGCTACAGTTTTGGAAGTGCCTTTTTTTGTTCTAAAGAAGGGGGTGTCCCAATACTTTTGTCCATATAGTGTATGTACAAGTCATTGGTGTTTGGTGATGAGTTTTTGGCTCAAGGTCTGCATTTAAAGTCACACCAGAGGTGTTCAGCTGGGATTAGGACTTATGCAGACCAGTCAAGTTCTTCCACACTGACTGAATCAAACATTTCTCTATGAACCTTGCCTTATACACAGAGGCATTGTCATGTGAATCTTGTCCAAAAATTAGAAGAATTTCCTAGAATTATTATTCCCTAGAATATCATTATATGCTTAAACATTAGGATTAGTACTCATGGAAGTTAGAAGTTCATTAGAAGGGGGTGTCCCAATACTTCTGGCAATATAGTGTATATGTGAATAATACTAAATAGCACCAAGCAGGTTTACCTGTTGGTACCCGTGTTTCTTATTCACAGCCACAAGCTGCTAAAACACTGATGTAGACATATCTTTACCAGCCATTCAGTAGATCATGCACATGATAGTTTAGACAGAATGGCATACTTTGACTCAGTCAGTTTGACTCAACCCCCGTGAACGTTGTCTTCTTCCTGCATTTGCCTATCAATGTCCCGGCCTCTGAATTCCAGGCAGCTCTGCATTCCACAACTCCCAGGTTGACAGAGTAGTGTTACCATGTGAAAATTCGCAGTCATGAACTTTTGCTTCTCCACCTTTTCTTTCCTACTGTAGTAGCAAGAAGAATTCGAGTCAAAAGAACAGCTATCGGGCACCCTGGATCTGAGGCGCGGGAGGTATACAGCCTCTTCACCAGGCGGCACCAAACTCTTGGCAAAGGTGGCTGTGAAGGGGGTGCAGAGGGCTTGGGTGGGGGATTCTTAAAAGGACCTTTATTAGTTTCATTGCAAACCTCAGGGGCTTATGGGAGTTTGTAAGTATGCAGTTCACTGCTCTAGATTTTCCAGCCAGGAGACTCAATACGGCTCGGGAAAAATACTAAGTTATTCAATATTCAGATAGCAGAAAGGCCTTGATGCAAAAACTAGGCAGCATGCTGGATAATGCTATTGGCTTGACACCAACGCAGATTACCTCTCCGGTTATTTATCTTTGCTTCTTTCTAGCTTTTGTGCTTAAGGAAAGTGGCAAGGTTTGTAATGTTGGAGGCCTATTCTTTCCCAGGTAGGTAGGCCTTTTGTATGCAGGGGTGATAGCACACCTATACTTTCTCTGGGAGGCCATAAATAATTATCGTAGCCCCAATGTGTTCTGGGTTTGTGCTGCTCTCTGCTCTCCGGCTCTGTGAGTGAAGGTTTGTGATTGAGTAAGTTAAGTCACTGAGTGTGAGCGCGAGCTTCGCTGACGATGTAGCAAAACACTGGGGTTCATTTATCCAGTGCCCCGCGCCCTTGTGACTGCCGGTTAATATATGCAGAGACCATGTGCTGTAAATGCTGCACTATCAGTGCCACAACCTGCATTCCTCCACACGGCTTCTCACTCACACACACAATCTGTTTTTCCTCATGAAGTCGAAGATAAACAGTAAGAGTAAGAGATCCCTCCTATTTTTCAATGCCTCCCACAATTTGGCTCCATCCTAGTTTGTAGCAAGCACTTTTATTGTAAGCCAATCAATTCCTGATGGACAAAATAGAGTCCCACCCTAGATTTGATCTCACTTTGAAACATGCCATATAGCGGAAGTAACATAGAAATGCATTTTAATGCTACTTTGAGGCCAAGTCAGCTTTTTTTAAGAAAATGTTAGAGGCATACAATCAGTGTTGGGGGTAACGCATTACAAGTAATGTGAGTTATGTAAACGCATTACTAAATATCTGAGTTACTTTTTCAAAATAGTAATACTTTTTGTTTCCTTTATGTATTTAATCCCATTTTATTAACCTGTCTTTGCTGCTGACCTTTGTTGATCCAATTCAACCATACTAATAAGCAAAACTTACTTTAGATTAACACTTGTGCTTCATTTTTCACATTGCTGAGGAAGTGCCGCACTTCCTTTTCCTACAGTTCTACTGTACAGATGTGAATTTACTTTTCCTTCAGCCTTAGGCTTAATTATTTCACTTTTTGGTGTGAAAGAACTTCTACATTTGCTAAAAATCAAACTTTTTTATATTAAAAACCAAACAAGCAAGCCCTGACTAGTTAAAAAAAAAAAAAAAAACGGATAAGTAACGCAAAAGTAATTTAAAAAGTAATTAAGTAACATAATTAGTTACTTTTGGGGAGTATCTAATATCTCTAATATGTATGTTTATACACTGCCATTCAAAAGTTTGGAATCAGTAAGATTTTTAATGTTTTTTAAAGAAAACTCTCTTATGCTTCTCAAAGCTGCAATAATTTGATGAAAAAAACAGTAATATTGTGAAATATTATTACAATTTAAAATAATAGTTTTCTGTTTTAATGTACTTTAAAATATAACAAATTCCTGTGATGGAAAGCTTAATTTTCATTAGCCATTACTCAAGTCTTTAGTGTCAAACGATCTTTCAGAAATAATTCTAATATGCTGTTTTATTATCAGTGATAAAAACAGTTTTATTTATTTATTTATTTTATTTTTATTTATTTTTTTTGATGAAGAAATATATTTTCTAAAAATGTACACTACAATTTAAAAATCTGGGGTCAGTAATTTTTTTCATTAATATTTTTTTCAACAAGGATGTTAAATTGATAAAGTGACTTTTGATTTTTGAATAAATGCTGTTCTTTTTAACTTATTCATCAACGAATCCTGGAAAAAAAAGTATCACAGGTTCCAAAACAATATTAAGTAGCACAACTGTTTCCAGAACTGATAATATTAATAAATCAGAAAGATTTCTAAAGGATCAAGAATGAAGTATTGGCTGATGAAAATTCAGCTTTGCATCACAGGAATATTTTAAAGTAAATGTATATTATAATAGAAAACCATTATTATTATTATTATTATTATTGTTTTTATTTATTTTTGCATTTGAAATAAAGCTAAATGAAAGCGGAAATGTTGTCTAGAAAACTAAAATAAAAGAAGTTTAAAAATAGGTTGTAAAATAAGTTATTTCAAGAAACAAATGTTGTTTGTTGGTTTATTTACAATGGTTTTAGATTTAATTAACTGTAGTTGCTGTCATTACATGTGTATCCTCTACAACATACAAAAATGTGAAGAATATGTGCATATACCTCAGTGTTCATACTAATAAGCTCACCTTGTACTCTGTGTACAGATTGAATTATACAGAACGCTAATCAAAGCAACAAATTATCATCTTTTCTGGCTTTAATTAACAATTTGTCTAAAAATAAAGTAATAGTGTTGAATTATGATTCATCACTGCATGACTTGCTCGAGGTAAATGGCTGAGGATGTTCAAAGCTGTTTAACATCACTTCACACATTCTCACTGTTTACCGGTGGAAAGGCCTGCAATGTTTTGACAGGGCACTTCATCAGCAAGGTCTGTCAAACAATAAGCACCTTAATGAGATACTGAAAACAAACAGTTCTTTAACTAATGTCATTTTGCATTGCACTGACGCCAACAACCCACTACATCACTGTCCTTGAAACACACTTGATTTAGTAAATTTAGCCAAGAGATATTACTAGCCAGTTAAGTTGTAATACTAGAGTAATGACATAAGCAAAAATGACTTATGCAAATCAGAAATTCTGCTTAAAAAATAAGCTAGCAGGCGGTAGTCAAAGAAGTGGAGCTCATCTAAACTCAAAAGGGGAATCAGAAGTGGCATAAGGGTGCACTTTTCTATTTATTTATTCATTTTACATGTTTTCAGAAATGTTTCATGCTTCCCTCTGTAAATAACCATGAAACATGCTACAGAAACAAACTCTCAACAAAACTGACTGGATGTCTGATGACTGCACAGAAATACATTTGACCTTGCCGTCAAGGTTCACTTACAATAGGCCATTTAACTGGCTAATCAAAGGGGTGGGATGTTTTGAAAAAGATGAGAGACACCTCCTGATAATTAAGCAATCGCTGATTAACTCCCATTGGGATGGCCACTATTCACCCCTGAGTACTCTTTCTGTCCTTTCGCACATGCTTCCTCGGCTCCAATCAGCCACTTACGCAAAACATCTCCTTGTTTCTTCTGACCTCTGCCAGTTCACAGCAGGCTACATCGCTGGACAGAGTGATGCAGACCAGCTGAAAACTGCGTCAGCTTGGCACTGCTGTTTGCTTAAAGGGACAGTTCTTCTAAAAATAAAAATTCTGTTATCTGCTATTTACTAACCCTGAAGCTGTTCTAAATCTGTAAGAGTTACTTTCTTCTAGATTAGTCATTATTCAAGTCAAAATAAAAGTTTATGATTGCATACTATATGTGTGTGTACTGTGTATATTTATTATGTACATATATATATATATATATATATATATATAAATAAATGCACACACATACAGTTGAAGACAAAATTATTTGCCCCCCTATGAATTTTTTTTAGAATATTTCCCAAGTGATGTTTAACAGAGCAAGAGAATGTTTTCACATTATTTCCTATTATTTTTTCTTCTAGAGAAAGTCTGATTTCTTATAGTTGCTTGAATAAAAGAATAAAAAAATAAAAAAGGTCAATATTATTAGCCCCCTTAGGAAATTATTAGCTTGAATAACTATAGAACAAACCACTGTTGTCCAATGACTTGCCAAATTAACCTAACTTGCCTGATTAACCTAGTTAAGCCTTTCAATTGCTCTTTAAGCTGAGGATTAGTATCTTGCGAAACAACTAGTAAAATAATATGCACTGTCATCATGGCAAAGACAAAAGAAATTAGTTTGGACTTGAGAGAAAGAATTGTTAATGCTCATAAAGACGGAGAAGGATTTATATATAGCTTTTGGTCTCTCACAGTCTCATTTTTTCCGTTACCTACAGGTGCGTCATTTTATCAAACACACCTTTTCCCAGTTTCAGAAATTACCTTCAAATCATGACATACATAGGCTTTTGAGACAGTCACCATTGGAAAAAACATCTGGTGACCAAATTTATATCTGTGTTTGTCTCACAATCTTCAATTTCTACAGAGCACCTTAAAGATAATTGGGAGAGGGAATTAGGAAAGGAAATCTCAGCCTCTACTTGGGAGGAGGGACTGAGACGAATTCACTCTTGCTCTATTAATGCGCGACTACAACTTATACAATTTAAAGTAATGCACAGATTACATTATACCAAAGCTAAACTTAACAGGTTGTATCCCTCTATCTCTACTTTGTGTGATAGATGCAAAAGTGCTGACGGAACATACGGTCATAAATTTTGGTCCTGTCCGGAGGTATCTGAATTTTGAAAAAATATTTTTAGGCTTTTTTCTTGCGCTTTTGAAAGTGAGATTAATATTGATGGCGATTTAGCGATATTTGGATGTTTAGACCAGATGCTAACTTTGCCACAATCTCAACAATTTTCCCGAGACTGTCCTCAAAGAAAATACGACCCAGTTGTACGTTTTTGAATCGACCAAATACGACCCAAGTTTACATTTTAAAGTTAAGCGCCCTCTAGCGGTCGTAAAAATAATGACACTGTCGCGTTGGATCTGACGTCATGGAATGACGTATGAGTTTTTATACCGATTTCACGTTAATTTAAAGGTGTTTTACTAGGTGTAATTTGTTTAAATGACCACACCTAACCCCACCCTAAACCTACCCCTTACAGAAATAGTGCAAAATCATGATTTCTAGTGCATATTCCAAAAAAAAAACATACAATGAAAACATATGCGTTCTCTGGTATCGAACCTGTGTTTATATGATTATACCACTTCGCAGTGCAACGTGCTACTAATTGACCAACACATAATGCTAAGGTTGAATTAGATACCTGTTACTGATAAGGGAGCAAATGTTGAATACGCTCTATAGAGACGTATTTGAGGATTTGTGAAAACGACTTACGTCGGTCGTATAAATTGGAGGACATGTTGATTTTCCCTCATGTTTGGCATGGTGCTGGCCAAAAGAGTGATTTTGATGGAATGGAAATCTACGACACCTCCAAATTTTTGTAAATGGCTAGCTGAAATGGTTTCAGCTCTTAAGCGTGAAAGGATACGTTTCTCTAGAGCGGGCAGGTTAAAGTTGTTTGACAAAATCTGGGGCCCCTTACTCAGATCTATTTTCTAAGGATGTTCTTGATTTAGTTTTTTCTTTATTTCCTCTGCTTTTTTTGTACCCTTTTTCATTTCCTGGTCTGGCTTAGGATTGTTTGGTGGTGACATGTTATTAGAGTACTCATGAATATTTGGTGCAGGTTGGGGGTTGGGAATGGGGAAAAGTGTTGTATGTGGTATCTGTTTTGACTATATTGTAACAGTATATACATGTAATATATCATGGAATGTTACGTTTTTGAAAAAGAAAAAATGTACAAATAAAGTACTTTAAAAAGAAAAAAGATGGAGAAGGATACATACGTTTATCAAAGCGTTAAAGTGTCAAGAACTGCAGTGAGATGCATTATCAAGAAGTTTAAAGAGACCAAAACAGTGGAGAACAAGACGGGCAGAGGCAGGAAGCAAACGATTTCAAAAACTTTGGAAAGAAAACTAGTGAGAGAGGTTTCTAAAGACCCAAGAACAACTGCCAAGACACTAGTGAATGACCTAGCCAAATCTGGAATTGATGTCTCAATGAAGACAGTCACTAGAGCCCTGCACAGGAATGAACTGCGAGGTTGCCGACCAAGAAAGACTCCACTTCTGAAGAAGAGACACCTCCAAGCTAGAATGAAGTTGGCTAAGGACAACCTGGGGGAATGTGATGCATACTGGAGACATGTCCTTTGGTCAGATGAGACAAAACTAGAGCTTTTTGGCCATAGAGATGTTGCCTATGTTTGGAGAAAGAAGGGAGAGGCATTTAACCCCAAGAACAGCGTTCCCACAGTGAAACATGGTGGTGGGAGTATAATGCTTTGGGGATGTTTCAGTGCATTTGGAACTGGGAATCTCATCAGGGTTGAAGGAAACATGAAAAAGGAAGACTATTTTGTCTTCCAGCATGATAACGACCCATACCTCCAAATGAGCAAAGTGAGTGTATAGAAGACCAACAAATCTGGAGGAGCTTGAGAGATTTGCTAAGGAAGAATGGGCTGTCATTCCTCAGGAGACATGCTTGAAACTTGTAGAGAACTTCAGCAAACGACTAAAGGCTGTTATCAAGCAAAAGGGATTGACTATTAACATCAGAGGGCTAATAATTTTGACCAGTAGACTTTTTAAAATTCTTGGATCATGTTCCATGAAGATATTTTGTAAATTTCCTGCCGTAAATATATCAAAACTTAATTTTTGATTAGTAATATGCATTGCTAAGAACTTCATTTGGACAACTTTAAAGGCGATTTTTGATATTTTTGTTTTTAGCACCCTCAGATTCCAGATTTTCAAATAGTTGCATCTCGGTCAAATATTGTCTACTCATAACAAACATTATACATTAACGAACATCTTATTTATTCAGCTTTCAGATGATCTATAAATCTCAATTTTGAAAAAAAAAAAAAAAAAAAAAGACCCTTATGACTGGTTTTGTTGTCCAGGGTCACAAATATTGTCCTATTCTAACAAACCATACTTTAATGGAAAGCATATTTATTCAGCTTTCAGATGATATATACATCTCAATTTCAAAATATTTACCCTTATGACTGGTTTTGTGGTCCAGGGTCACAAATATTGTCCTATTCTAACAAACCATACTTTAATGGAAAGCATATTTATTCAGCTTTCAGATGATATATACATCTCAATTTCAAAATATTTACCCTTATGACTGGTTTTGTGGTCCAGGGTCACAAATAACGTTTTTATTTGTAAAAGGAATGTTTATAAGCCTTACATAATACATAAAGGCTTTTACCAACTTTACATCTATTTAATATTCATCATCACACTAAAACGAAACTATTAGTTATTAGTTATACTAATTATGCTATATGAATAATTGCACAAAGGTGCAAAATATTATGCTTAAAATAATTAGAATATTATAAAACTTGCTCTCAACGGTTCTAAAAAAATGCATTTGAGTGGAAAATTGGCAGTGGGCGCTTGAAGTGCGAACATATAGTGAGATAAAAATTAGATAAAACATTTTTTCATGCACTCTCTTGTAATTATCACCTTTTACTGCATTGCAGAATAGATTGCTTAACATTCCAGCTTTGAGATGTAAATGTATTTATACATTTCTTTTTGATTTGCGCACAGCTATTCATCCCATTTAGACTACACAGTAAACAGGATAACATCTACCAAGGTGTCGTCATATCTGGCTATAGCCAGCTGTGGCAAAGGGTCACTCCTCAGAACACGTCTAATCACATTTTACACTGAAAAGCTTTTCACAAGCACAGTGTTAGGAAGCGGCCACATTTCGTTTTGAGACGCATGAGTAGGCAGCAGTCTGACAGCGGCCATAGAGCGACCAAAGGGCAGCGGAGATCCCTAGATAACAACATGTATTGGGTTGATGCTTACTTGACATTCTACCGCTGCATAATGATATCAGGCGGCGTTTCATACGATTTGCTGCGTGGCAGTTACAGCCTTCATGTCATTTGACACTGGCTATTTGTTCGGTTCAACTGAAAGGATGTGACAGCAAACCCTTGGTGTAATTTCACACTGCATTTTAGATATTTTAGTTTGCAGCTAGGGACCTTCAGATGACATTAAAATCCCACAGTAGCACACAGAAGTGAGCTTTATTAGAGAACATGTTTTGGTCTTGGGCTATGTTTATATTAAGGCTAATTACTAGCACTCGTTTTCAAATAAGTGGCACTGAAGAACATGCTTTCTGGACTTGAATTAGCTGTTTGGGCTTGAATGTAAAGAGTTGCAAGTACTAAGTGTGATTATGAGGATGTTAATTTATGCTAACAACATTAGACTGTAAGCTTATATGGTATTAGACCATAAACCAAAAATCTAAATTGACTTTTTTTGTATTAATGTTCATTTCTGGTTTTATTGTGAATCATTAACTGGTGCACATTTGCAAAACTAAACTAAAAAAAAAAAATGTGCGCATACATACAGTATAAAACATTTTACCTTTCCACTAGTATTACTGTTTGTATATCACATTGCATGTACTGAGACTTTGGCTTAAGCTGCAGACCTTTTGGTGTATATTTTTTTTCTCCAGACTTGTCATCATTCATTTGTTCTATTTATTGCAGGATATCTCTCTTTGGGGGGCTTTCAGACATATCCTTAGTCATATTTACTTCCCTGAAATCCTTTAATTTGTCTGTTCACTCCCCTGCCTCAGGCCTTTGAAAATTTAATGAATCCATTACAATGCACCTGTAATATGTCAAAGTAAAAGCTCTGATGTCTTGCTCATTGCTCACCTGCACAAGTCTTCTTTACTGGAAAAATGATGCATAGACAGAAGGCATCAGTTTTACTGTGTCTTGTGGTAGAAAGCAAGAAGTCATGTTTTAGAATATATTATCAAAGATAGCACAGGGAAAACTGTTGTTGTTTACATCAAACCCTTTACTTTCATTTTATTTGGTACAACTAAAACTGGTGCAATTTCAAACTACATGTGTCATAATTATTAGAGCTTCCAGCTATGAAATTGCTTCATATGTCAATAGTACAAGAAAAAAAGCAATGAGATTATTTCAGAATTTAGATGTTTATACTGATTTGCTGGGCAGACATGAGTGTAACATGCCAAGAGTAGGGCCCTATGATTTCCGCGATGCGGAAAACGCGGACGGAATCGTGTCATCAAGTTAAATCAAATCACGTTTTGAACTAGTAAGTGTAAATATTAAGCTATTTAAAAGAATATTTAAATATGAATCATGGATGTTCCGCTTGTCTCTGTTTTTATGAATGGTGCAGATGCGCAAGTTTGTTTACTACACATAGTGACGCATGCGTAATGCTCGCATGATTTCAGCATCTGACGTGTCAACAAATGAGGACATAAATACCTGAACCTCTCTGAGAGTCACTTCATTGGCATTTGACCGTTCCATTTGAGTAAAATTCATTGTTAGCTTCCAGTCTCAACTGTATTCAATCTAGCAACAACCAGCGTCAGTTACAGGTATTCACGGCAACCCGTCAAAGTAAAAGTTTGCTTATCTTAAAGATGACAGAAATATTTTTTTAATATTTAGAATGCAAGTAATAACACTACTACTACTACTGTTGAAAAATTAATAAAACTTTTTTTTTAAAAGAATTAATTACACAATATTTTTTTCATGTTTGAATTTCAATAGTAAATCCCCTTTACTTGCCAAAAATAAAATATGTTTACTTTTTATTAATTAAAAGATACATTAAATTATTTTGTATGCCTTCTGTTAATATAAATACACAACACAGAATAAAAAAATAGACATTTTTAATTAGACAATTAAACCAGAATTTGGTAACAATAAAATACAGTATTTCGTAGGACCCTAAACATGTCATTTTTGTTAAACCTATAATAAATTGATGTTAAATTGTAGAAGTTTCATGATCTTAATTAATTAGTCATGCTTTTTTAATTAATAACATTTTATTTAACCATTAAAAAGGAGTCCAGAAAAAATTTAAATGGAAAAAAAATGGAATCCAGAAAAATTAAAACGGAAAAAACGGGATTTGGGAAAAAATAAAATGGATTTCATAGGGCCCTACAAGAGATGAGTACACTATGAATTTACCATAAACAAATGTATCATATAAAACAGCATGCCATATATGTAAACCATGCAACCTCTTTAACATTAACCTCAAACATTATCATATCTTAACTCATTGTTAGCATCTTAGTTAGGATCATAACATCTGTAGCATCCAAAAATAGACAGCACTTAGGAGAATTAAAAGCATCTCTTGTAATCCATAATCTAGATGGGGTTATTCTGTCATTGCACTAAGATCACTATTATGAGCCCACATACAGGTTCACAGATGTGTGCAGATGATTGTGCTAGTGGCACACAGACAAACATCCACATCCACCCCCTTTCTGGGCGGTTACAAATGAATGACATGTTGTAAATATCCATTAAGGTTTCCTAGTGTCCACTCTGCCCTTTATGTAACCCATTTTTAAGCTTTAGATGAAAATGAAAATGCTGTGTTGGCAGTGTTTGACAAGAAAATATACAGTATATTAAAAGATCTTATATAATAGATAAAAACACTCTTTTTTCTCAATTAGAGGGGAAAAAACAGAGGGAGAGGCCACTTCTGGCCCACGAGTGCACACTAAGGCAACTCACAATGTTTCCATACCAAATTCAGCTGCCGTTCTTGAGTCGTATCTGGCCAAGGCAAGACTGTAATTAGGGAACTAAATGCTGCACTAAGTCAGAATGTGGTTTTGCAAGCATTTCCAAGGGACAACCAGTCTTGTGGTCTGTGGTTTTTATCATCAAATGCAAATTGCACAGTTGAGGAGGAGTGGCACTGACTCACAGGCTTCATAAGGTCCAGGAAGCCGCTCGGCTCGAACATTCATGTGGTGCAATATGTCAGAAGCAACATATTCATGTCTTTTCCAGATTGTGGACGTGCCATTAAAAACACGATGGCAAGGCTATAATTTACAAGATCACTGCCCTCTCTCTTTCTCCTCCTTAAAAAAAGGGGTTGTTTTGAAAGCATGCCAACAACAAGGAAGGAAAAGTTAGGCCATGGTGTAAAGAAGGACAAAATACCAAAACAAATAGAGAAAACAAATATACACTAGCATTTCCATAATACACTCCTTTTATAGTAAGATGTGTAAATATTTACTGCTGTTTAATTTACTACCATGGTATTTCAGTAAACAGAGAAATGATTTGGTTCTTTTCCCGTTAGATTAAACATGCAGTTCACCTAAAAATGTGTCACGTATTATCAGTGTTTGTTTTTCCCAATGTTTCCATTTTCATCTTTTTGTGTATATTTGTTTGCTTCTGTAGTTACCAATTGTGCACACCTGTTTCTTGTTTAGTTCTCACTATTCTGTATATTTAGAGCCCTATGATTTAGTTGGCTTTAGTCCGTTATTGTCTCAATGTTTTTTAAGTTGATGCTGTGCTGTGGTTTTTGCTGTGGGTTCCTGTTTTTTTTTCCCCCAGAGTGTTTGTTAATAAAGCGCCACTTGCGATTAGATCCTTACCTTACTGTAATTCCCTGGCCCTTCCTGTTCCAGTGGTTTCTGTCGACATGGATGTCTCTGGTTCCCTACCTCTTCCACTGGTTTCGGTCCACATGGAATATTCTTTTTTCATCCCGTTCCCTGACCCTTCCTCTCCCACTAGTTCTGGTCTTAATGGATACCTCTCTGGTTCTGTATGGTTCACTGGCCCTTCCTCTCTCATTTTTTCTGGTCAACATGGATGACTCCCTGGTTCTGTTCCCTGACCCTTCCTCTTTCACTGGTTCTGGTTGACATGAATTACTCTCTTGTTCCGTCTGGTTCCTTGGCCCTTCCTCTCCCACTGGTTCTGCTGATAATGGATAACTATCTGCTTCCGTCCGGGTCCCTGGCCCTGTTTCTCGCACTAGTTTGAGTTGACATGGCTGTCTCCCTGGTTCTGCTCCCTGACCCTTCCTCTCCCACTGGTTCTGGTCATAATGGATAACTCTCTGGTTCTGTATGATTTACTGGCCCTTCCTCTCTCATTTTTTCTGGTCAACATGGAGGACTTCCTGGTTCAGTCCAGTTCGCTGATCCTTTCTTGTGCACTGGTTCCACTCAACATGGTTGACTCCCTGGTTGACATGGATGACTCTCTTGTTCCGCTGCTTCCTTGGCCCTTCCTCTCCCACTGGTTCTGCTCATAAATGGATAACCTGGTCCTTTTTCTTGTGCACTGGTTTCAGTAGACATGGATGACTCCCTGGTTCCATCCATTTCCATGGCCCTTTCTCTTGCAATGGTTCTGGTTGAAATGGATAACTCCCTGGTTCCGTCCGGTTCCCTGGTCCTTCCTCTCCCACTGGTTCCTCTCATAATGGATAACTTTCTGGTTTTGTCTGGTTCCCTGGCTCTTCCTTTCCCACTGGTTCTGCATGACATGGATTACTTCCTGTTTCCATCCAGTTCCCTGACCCTACATCTTCCATTAGTTCTGCTCGACATGGATGATTCCATGGTTTTGTCCATTCCTCCTCTGTTGGTTCTACTCAGAATGGATTACTCCCTGGTTCCACTTAATTCCATAGCCTTTCCTTCCTCCACTGTCTTCTCTAGGACTTCCCTTGCTTCTTCATCATGCTTCTGTGGCTCTCCCACATCCTCCGGCATCATTGGTACAATCATGGTCTCCTGGCCTGCCATATTCGCTGTGGTCTTTTGAGTCGTGGACCAATCCTGGAACTTCCGACCATGGGTGACCCAGAAAGTTAGTCATGGATTCCCTGATGTCAGCCCCTGAAAATGGAGTGCTTAGCCAAGCCCAGACCCGGTTGTACGGGGGTACTAGACGGTGCTAAAATACCCTCAAACTTATGCAAAAATGTTTTTGCAGCATTGAGCAATGTAGCCAATCACAGACATATCTGTTGATTTCTTGAAGGCAATGCCTAATCATATGACTAAGTGCAGACAGGATGTAAATATAAGATTCATTGTGTAGTTATTCATTGTGTAGCTATTCATTATGTAGTCTTCTTGAACTCTTTGCATTTGGTTTTCATTGTAGATAAGTTTGTTTCTTGTTTAGTTCTCTTCAGAATATAAATAGCCCTGTGTTTCAGTTTTCTTTGGTCTGATATAGTGTTGACGTTTTTTTTTTAGATAAGCTGTTGTGCTGTGAATTCCTGTGTGTTTTTGTTAATAAAGCCCCACTTGCGATTAAATCTCTCCCCACTCTCCTCGCTGTACAATTTTGTGGAAAAATGTGCAATTGCTTGTCAATTACATGTGTGCATTCCATGTTATTTTTTTTTTCTGTAAAACACAAGGAGATGTTTTGCAGAATGACAGAGATGTTGTTTTCTACTGTGTGTTACACTGAAAATTAATTAAACTACAAATCTCCAAATGGGATAAAATGTTACCATGAAGTATTCAGTATGATTGCTATGTTTTAAAAAGCAGACGTGTGTGAAGAACTGAAATTTAAGTGTGTGTTACAGTACATAATTTTTTTTTTTTAAATGATTGAAATCAATAAATAAATGAATGAATCTAACAGCAATTTTGCATTTATTCCTGAACTTACAGCATGCTACAGACTTTGCACAAATGACATATATAGCACTGTGTGTAAATGTAGCAGTCTTAAAATAGGTTTAAGTTTTTGTCCTTTTTGCAGCTTGGCAGTATAAATCACTATCCTTTTTTTCTTCATTGTTTGGAAAAGAGCACAATTTTTTTTCTTACACATCCTTTTGTGTTTCATAGAAGAACAAAAACAATAAAGAAATGAGAGCATGATGACAACATTTTCTCTCTTTTAAGGGTGAGGGACTAGATCTTTGCAGGAGAACCCAGGACATATGTCCACATACTGTTGATCTTTTATGGTGAGTTCTCAAGTGGTTAGAGTGAAAGACTGATCACAGGATACAGTTTTGTTAATACTGTCAGTTTTACCGTTTCAGGACTTTTGCTTTGACTTTATCAGATTCGCACTACTTTGTGAGCAGTCCTTCATGCATCACACTGGGAATAAACTTTTTTTTTTTCTTTTGCCAGTGACACTGAGCCTAATGTGACTTAAAACAAGGGACTCTAATGTAACTTTTCTATAGAGGTCTGCACAGACAGTACTGTTTTTTTTCTGTCTCTCTCACTCCCACATAATTTTACCTTCTGTCTGTCTATTCCCAGCTTATAATGATCATCTTCCTGATGTCCTGTTCTGCAGCTTATATTTTTGCCAAATTCATGTTAGAAATGATTTGTTGATTCGTTTTTTCACATAAATAGTAGTGTGACTTCAAATAAATTTTGTTGACCATGAACATAATAAATCCTGCACAAATTCGAATGTGATACATGTAAAACACTACTCACTTGTGTCTTTTGCATGTTCTGTATGCAGTGGAGTAAACAGGAGTTTGTTCATAGCTCTCACACATACCTCAATGTGCAAAAATAGTGTAGAACATGCATGTCCAGTATATTTTTACACTACAAACAGAAATGCAACAGGAGAAATTTTAAGACATTTCCATTGCATTCAACATGCAGACTTCTATTGAAATGGAAAATATAGATAATATGGTGGCAGACTGAGCATCAGTGAACCAACTGAATAAACCAGAGCAGTCTGGTGGTATCTTACATTTTCCCAGATGGCAACACACCTGGACTGATCTAGTTTATTCCTCTATTAATGAATGTTGTGTTGTCAGTGCGGATTTGTTTGTGCACTTGTCATGCTGTTGTTTGCTATCACCTTATTTACCATGTGTTGTTCCTGCTCTGCTGTGAACAACCATTTTCTTCCTCCAAGAATCATCTAGTAATTATGCAAAAACATACGGTGCAAGATTTCTTTCAGTATGTGCTGAAATGTTATGACAGTGCTGTAAGTGCTGCAGTACTGTAAACATGGTATACAGAGAGGTAGTTTATGTACCTGTTTTCATTTCAGGATGACAGTGACTAGAGTGTAGCAGATTACAGTTTTCTTTTTTTTTCCTTTTTTTTTAATTGCCTATGCAAGTTGGGACACACTTAGTAAAACCATTTGTTTGTCTACCAACTCTTCGGACCTCTCAAACTGCAAGCATGTTATCTGCTTTAAACTCAGTTTGAAATTGTAAGGCAAACTTGTGTTTAGCATTTTGCAAAAAGTTTGTTTTACAATTTTAAGCAGATGACGTGCTTGCAGTTTAGCTTAAGATTAGGTACATGACTAAATGGTTTGACTAAGTGGACCTCAAGTACCACTTTAGTGTGTCAGGAATTTTTAAAAACTGTAATTTTCAGTTACAGAATATAAAACAGTATGTCTCATGACTCTCTGGCTGATTGTTTTCTTGCCATTGTTCTGGGAAAGCTTGAACAAAAAAATATCCGACGACCACAGTAAAGTCAACTCAGCAGCAAATATCTGCATCATTACTGCCAAAAACTGAAGGCCGCAAATATTGTGTACATAGTTTGCTTCTCAGAAATGATGACAAACAAAACATCTCAGAACCTGAGGGTGTTTGCCCATAGTGATGATGCAAAAGCTTGACCACTAGCTTGGTTTGGTGTGGCTAGCGTGAACAGCGCTGCCATGTTCTGTTGCTAAGACTGAGCTGTAAGCAAAAACTGGGAAATCGCACTGAAATGCCCTGCATTATCATTCCAAGATTCTGCTATTATAAATTATTGTATAAAATGTAATGCTTAATGCAACGGGAGAAATTTTAAGACATTTTCATTGCATTCAACATGCAAAATGAAATGTAGAAAATATAGAAAATAAAAAATATAGATAATATGGTAGTTACTGACACTGGGAAATTCACTGAAATGCCATGCACTATGACTCCAAGATCCTGCAATTATACATTTTTATATAAAATGTAATGCTTGCATTAAGCATTCACACTATCACTACTCTCAGAAAGATATAGTCTTAGTTTACACCGAAATACCATAGAAGCAGCTTGTTGAGGAGAAGTAAGCTGTTACTGAAGGAGAGACTTGAGAATCTAGGGAAGTCTAAAGACTTTTTTTGTTATTAGAGCCAGCAAACAACCACATAAAGTCTTAACAACCATCCAAAACACCCCTCAATGCCGGGGCAAATTTTACATGGGCAAGTGCCCTCACATTTCCTTCAAAAACATGTAACAGCTATAAAACCATAATAAGTGAACATAGCATCCCCTTGAAACAGCACAGGAAGCATTTTGTATTTTTTTATTTTTTACCGCATTTACCACGGTTTTGTTGTAGTAACAATCACTGTAGCAATTATATTATTTTGGTGGAAACTGTGGTTACCATGGTCCATTTTTGTGAGGGTAACCTAATATAAATCAGTATGTGGACTTTTATACATCTGTGGACTTTTTTCATCAATATCTTGTTTGGCCTAATGCGTATAAGAATATATAGACATATACAAATATATGTATGGGAAATATGGTAACACTTTAAATTAGTTGCTTATGAATAGTGTATTGGCTGTTTATTAGTATTTATAAAGCACATATTAATGCTTTATTATGCATGGCCTTATTCTAAATACATTAATCCCACTTAATACCTAAACTTAACTGTAACAACTACCTTACTTATTGTCAGTAAGCAGCAATTTGTGAGCCGTTCTGGCAAAAACGAGTCATTTTGAACTACAGACAAAAATATATATGTTTTTGGTTGAATTTGAGGTTTTTGCTAAAAAATGAGTGCTTTAAGCCCTCGTCTAGCAATCCCAATGCTCCAAATAGTAATTAAGCATCTAAAATTATCTTTATGAGAGGAGTACCTTTTTCTCTTTCTTTTTCCACCAGCATGCAATCCCGATGCATACACATACTGTATACACAGAATTTGTTTTTAAGTAGTCTGTTCACGCAAACATAATCTGTTATGTCATAAGTGAACATTTAGGGAACTGTTGAGGAAAAACATTTGATGTATACAATTATATTAGATCTGTGCAGTGTAGGTCTTAATATATAGGCCGTCTGTCTCATTAATGTTAATATAAAAAAAATAATAATAATAATAATAGTAAAAATAATCAGTTTATTTGTAATGAGCACACTGAAGTGATTAACATTTGGTTATTTGTTTTTCCTCACTTGAATGCTTATGTTTAAATTAGTAATGCACTGTTTATTTCTTAAATTTGTTGTACTGTTGTTGTATTTTTGGCATCTGTGTTTGATTTTAATAACAAAGATAAAAAAAAATGGCTGGGATTATTAACATAGTAATTAAAGTGAAAATTAAAACACACACACAGTTTCATTCAATCTCATGTTATTCTCTCTGAAAACAGCGAGCTCCTGGAGACACGCCGTGGGCAGAGCTAAATATTGACGAGCGCTCGCATGGTGATTACCAATAAAAAAAACATACATTTGATGCATTTGATTCACTTACCACCTGTAATTCTGAATCATGACCTGGATCTTTTATAGCTCGGATCGCTCCATATTTCAGTATCAAACGATGTGTAAATCCAGTGTCGAACTAGGCCTTGTTTGTAAAACGTTTGTCAACAAACACACTTGCAAAACTCAGTTTCTGCCCCAGAAAAATAAACTGCATCCACTGTTCACGTAATGCTGGGTTCTTCAGGAAGCTGAGCAAAGTTATCTTTGCCTTACAACCAAAACCAAACTTCTTTAAGAGACATTCTTCCCGAGTGAGTCCCAGTGCAGCCAAACGAAGCGCATTGATGGGCACACTTTTTCGCTCGCTCTGGTCGATGTGTGCGTGGTGCGTGCTCTTCTGGGAGAAATGCCCATACAATCAAAAAAGACTTTCCGAAACCCAGAAGTGTGTATTTGGCACAGAAATATTCTGCCAGTCAAAAGTCTGGACACACCCTCTCATTTAATGTTTTTTAAAGAAGTTTCTTATGCTTATCAAGGCTGTTTTCACTTGATCAAAAATACGGAAAAAAAGTAATATTGTGAAATATTATTACGATGTAAATCAATGTTTTTCTATATTTATATACATTAAAATTTTATTTATATATGTAATTAAAGTTGAATTTCCAGAATCATTACTGACACATGATCCTTCAAAAATCATTCTAATATGCTGATTTATTATCAGTGCTGGAAACAGTTGCGCTGCTTAATATTTTTGGGGGGATTTTTTGATGAATAAAAGGTTAAAAAAGAACAGCATTTATTTAAAATAGAAAGGTTTTCTAACAATATACACTACTGTTAAAAAAATTTGGGGTCAGTACATTTTTATTCTTTCTTTTTTGGAAAGAAATGAATACTTTTATTCACCAAGGATGTGTTAAATTCATAACAAATGATAGCACAAAAAAAGAATCACAGCTTGCAAAAAAATATTTGGCAGCACAGCTGTTTCCAACATTGATAATTCTAATGATTTCTGAAGGATCACGTGACACTTAAGACTGGAGTAACAGCTGATGAAAATTCAGCTTTGCATCACAGGAATAAATTATATTGTAAAGTATATTAAAATAAAAAAGACATTATTTTATATTGTAATAACATTTTGCAATATTACAGTTTTTTTCTTTATTTTTGGTCAAATAAATGTAGCCTTGATGAGCATAAGCGGCTTCTTTAGAAAATATTAAATGAGAGGTAGTGTACGTCCAAATCGTTTTTTGAAGCTTTGGCCATGTTTAGCATGAGAATCGAACTTTTTAACAGTGTAAATAACTCAACATACATGAAACCGCATTGTACACCCCTTTTAATATTAAGAAGAATGTTAAGAATAAGTAGAGGAATCAATGCAACGTTGCTAGGTGATTTTGCTTTGGAACCTTCAGAATTTTTTTTTTTTTTCTCAGAACTGACTTTTCTGTTTTTTCATCTTTTTCATCTTATTCCAACAACAACAACTTGTATAACATTTTGAAGGTCTTTTAATGAAGAATGTAGAATTGTGACTCATTTTGCCAGCACAGGTCACATTTATATTATTTATTTATTTATTCAGTTTATTAAAAGATAAATTCTAGGTTAATAGCATATATGTTTTCCTTAATCTAAAATGTTAGGAGAAATATATACAGTATGCATGTGTGTCCACTTACAATATTTTGATGACACATTTGTACCCAGAAGTGAGCTAAACCTGACAAGTTCTACCAAAACCTAATTTTGTGAATGTCCTTGTTTGGATTGTATAAAAATAAATATTTACTGCATTGCAGTATTTTTTGTTATTTTTGTCCCTTTAAATTCAGTGATCCTTTGGAGTATGGAGTCATTTTTAAAAGTACACATTTTATATATCAATTAAAAAAATACAATTATACATATATATAGTTTTAGTTGGAGTATATCATGTCACATTGAAAGACAATATTTATTGCCTATGCGTGCCAATGTTTGTTAAAAGTTCAACAAAGTATAAAATTTGAGAAAATTCCCAATATATGTCTTTAATATTTTGAACTAAAACAAGATAATTAGACATTCACAAGTTCATTAAAATATATGTTTAAAAGTCGATTCACTAAAAAGTGATTACTGTCAGGTTTCTTGTGTTCCTGTGTTTCCCATTAAATCTTATTTTGCATCTTGTTTCATTGTTGAATTGTTCTCATTTCCTGTGTTTGATCGGTTTTCTTGGTGACTCATTATGTTCACCTGTGTCTTGTTGTACTTCCTTCGTCACTCTGTGCAGTGATAGGACAAACCTAACACCCATTACTAGTCCCTTTTAGGTTCTTAATGTATCATGTTATATGTTTTATCCATATGACTAGTATAGTGCGATGCTGTGTTTTGTGGTTCTAGACGTTCTGGATTTGGTTTTCAATAATAAACAAGCTGCATTTAGAGCCATGCCTCAACTATTCCTCTACTACACGTTACAATCACATTATTTCTTTTATGATGCCACTGAGTAAATACTGCTACACATAATAACTTAACGAGGTATGACTCAAAATATGACAGCATGCAGATCTGCAGAAACTGTATTTGTGTTTGTATTAATGAGTCAAGCGGAGTCAGCAGCCTATTCATAAAATCATAAAGTGAGACGGTGCCAAGCTGGATCCTGTACTCTCTTAAGCCTAAATACAGCAAACTCAATATTAGTTGAGGTATTTCCTTGAAAAGACACATTCGTTTTTGAGACAGAAATGCACAGTGTCATTCAAACACAGGGTGTGCGAAAGCCTCGTGTATTTATACCCTGTGTATTTTTCTCGTTTTCTTCCTGGACTGCCTCCAGCGCTGTTTAACAAAAAGAAGACTGTTTTGAATGAAATGCTATAAATTCGAATATCTTAGCTTCCCCCTTGACTCTAATGTTTACTTTGGTGGCTGGGAGTCAAGCCAGTGGAGAGGGAACAGTTTTCAGAAATAATTGTGAGGCGCAGTCTAATTACTTGTGATCCGCCTCTGGGGAAAGCTTAATCCCGAATTATGCTCAGTATCTTGATAGAGCGGTAAAGACGATCGCTATCCTGCCAGTTATTGTGCGTTGTTGCCAGCCTCATCGGTCTCACAATCGGAGGTCTGTTTAGCGTAATTGCGGAGCACCTCGCAGCCAATGATTTATTTCTGTATCTCTGCAGGACCTACATTGTGTTCCTCTTCAATTTAATATTATTTGAGTAATGTAAGCCAGCTATGAATGGCACCAGGATGATATACATCCGATTGAATTAGGCTCAGGAATGCCGTAGACTAGAAGAGCTGCTGACTGCTTGTTACTCTCTTGAGGAAACAGCAGTTGACGTCTAGTGAATGAGGTTGGACTTGTGTGACCCCAGAACATAAAGCCACTTGCAGAAACCGTGTATCTCGACAAAGCATCGTGTTTTCATTAGCTCTCGCCTTGAATGTATTTTGTTTTGACGGGCCAACCCAGGTAACCAGTCACACCCAGATACACAAAATGATAATTCTAATAACTCCTTCAAAATAGAAAACACTGGGTCTGTGGTGGCTTTTCTGTGATGTTTTATGTGGTAACACTTTAGGCAATTCTCACTATAGTTGCTTTTAAGCATGCATATTACTAGCATATGTGACCCTGGACCACAAAAACAGTCTTAAGTAGCACAGGTATATTTGTAGCAATAGGCAAAAATGCATTGTATGGGTCAAAATTATCGATTTTTCTTTTATGCCAAAAATCATTAAGATATTAAGTAAAGATCATGTTCCATGAAGATGTCTTGTAACTTCCTACCGTAAATATATCAAAACTTAATTTTTGATTAGTAATATGCATTGCTAAGAACTTCATTTGAAAAACTTTAAAAGTTATTTTTTTTTGCACCCTTTGATTCCAGATTTTCAAATATTTGTATCTCAACCAAATATTGTCCTATCCTGTTGCTCTAACAAACAATACATCGATGGAAAGCTTATTTATTCAGCTTTCAGATGATGTATGAATCTCAATTTCAAAAATTTACCCTTATGACTGTTTCTGTGGTCCAGGGTCACATATTGGCTGTTTATTAGTACTTAAAAAACACATATTATTCTGCATGATCATATTTAAGATTTCTTAATCCAACACCATACCTAAACAACACCACAACTAGTTTACTAATTAATAATAAGCAGCAAATTAAGAGTTTACTGAGGCAAACGTTGCAGTTAATAATTAGTTAATAGTGAGAATCGGTCCCCAAATTGTGACTGTGCATTCAGTTTTATTTGAAACAGATGAATGTGAATCTGGCAGTATTTTATAACAGTTGTTGTTGTTGTTGTTGTACATATCATGGCAGTTTGTAAATTAAATATACAATGAGGGTCACTAAAAGTTAACAGTTTATCGCTCTTAGATTGCTCCTACAAGCTTTCAGAATATCTTGTTCTGTCTTGTGTCAGAATCAACTTTATTTTAAGGTGTCCTTGTTACACATTACATGTATTATAATAATAAATTAGTTAAGCATAACTACATGCAAGTAACCCTAAGCCAAACCCTAATCCTAACCCTAACCACATAATAAGTACACATAGTTAATTAATATTACTCAGTACTTAAATGTATAATTACACTGTAACAAGAACATCTTAAAATAAAATGTGTATCCCAAATTTTCACAAATTCATATTTTTGTGAATGGAGATAATAATGTCCAAAGTCTTTGAAACCCATTTTCAAAATGCAGTTGTAAATTAACAGCCAAACGCATAAAATGTTTTCCATTTTTAGTTGGTTTATTTATTTATTTATTTTTATGATGTACTTGTTAATGAGGGAACTATGGACACATCAATGCTTTTATATTTGTGGAGTAAACATTTTTTTTAATTTTAAAATGAAAAGATTATCTCAGCGGATTCCCAATATCAGCCCAGAGTGGCACGTTATTTACTAGTGTTATTTATTTATTTATTTTTTTTAATGTAATACTAAATAAGATTTAATAATTCCATGTGTTAGATGTGCATTTCAGACATCTTTAGTTTTCATTAAAACCTATAGTCTAATTGAATAAAATCATTCAATTAGAATTCTCAGTGTTGCTGTTAAGACATACCCTCATTTGAAATAGGGAAAAAATAAAATATGTATATATTCATATAGTAAGCAGTTAAGTAAATGACTGGCTATTAAGATGGTGCACATCTGTGAATGTTGAATTTGTGATAAACTGGGACTTATTCTGGGAGAGACCACGGTTTTATTGTGCAGATGGTTTCCATTTTTTTAGGACCATTTCTCACTAATAACAAGTTGCTTATTATCATGCAAATTACTAGCATATTGTCTGTTTATTAAATAGATGTATATTACTGCCTTATTCTGCATGACCATATTTTAGATATTTTTTTTAGATCTTTGTTGAGGGAGATCTCTTAGTTAATAGTGAATGTGTGTTTCCTAATGTAAAGTGTTACCTCTCGGATTTTGCTTCGTCTGTCATTGGTCATTCAATTAATCAACTAAATTGTCAAAACTATTTTAAACCCCAGTAGTAAGATGGCCTTTGTTCATCAAAATGAGAGCAAAAGTTTCAGTTTATTATTTATATATCATCATCCTGCACATGCTAAACTTAAAACAAAATATAAAAGGGGTTCAGATGCAAAATCTTGGTCAAAAATGAAATAATGATACTGAATGAATGCTCTCAACACATATTATACCTCCATCAAATACTTTTACTTCAAACTCACTAAAATCCCATTTTCAGCCCAATCAGAAGTAACAGTACTTACATAGAAACCTATACATCAGAGCCTGATAAAAGAAAGATGTCAGATGGATTTAGAGGATTTTGCATCTGAACTCTTCATATGTATTTAAAAGTAAATGCACATTATTCTTAAATCTGTTCCCTGTTTGCTATTTCGCTAAATGTATATTTGATTAAATGTGTTGGTTCCTCACTAACCTCTGCATAAGTTACGTCAATACTGAGCAAATTTATATATCTCGCTGTTCTATCCTCAGCTGTTTGCATTGGATTCTGGAATATTCTATATCCCCTCATCTAGAACACCAAACAAGTTGTGTCTATCCCATGTTTGCTTGTGGCAAAATGTTGTTCCATTTGTGGTTGTTTACTGTTCGTAGCCATACGTGTCTTTCCTCTGTACACCCTTTCAGTGCCCAAAATATGACTTCCCTTTACCTCCGTACTTGAGAAAAGAGAAAATATTGATGGACAGAATATTACGGTTACAGATGCTGCCACTCAATGGGGTCAGAGATTTAGGCGTCAGAAATCCCTAGCCTGGAAAAACAGGGCTGGAAAGGATGCTGTGAAGGAGACTATGATTGCCACTGTTGAGTGAAGCAGACAATTTTGGTTGGCTGACTACTATGTACTTTGGATGATTCACATGCGTGTCTAGCCTGTCTGTACTACTTAAGGAGAAAGGAGGAAGTCGGTGGAACTGGAAGGATGGTTTTCTTTACCGATGCCGCACTGTCTACTGTCTGTTTCTGATAGCGGTGTAGTTACAGCATCCCACCAGCAGGGGCGAACAGCACACTCTGAGCGTTTACAAGACCTTCCTTCAAACATCTGGCCCTGTTCTGAAATGTGACGCCAACTTTTTTTTTTAGCAGTTCCTTGATGAGTGTAATCAAGTCCTGCTCGACATTTGTTTTCCTGTTTCACTTTTAAATAGATCACAATGTGGGCTATATTTTAAAAATGTCCTTTTACAAAGCCTTGATTTAGTTTTTGGGGTGTACTTGTATAGGTTTTAATGCATGATTGTTCCAAAAACACATTTGACATATTTTATGCAATATTGCAGCACCTTTCTTCCCAGCCTTCACAATATACAGAAGTGGGCTGAATGAGTAGCTCTTGAGACTATCTTTCTTTGGAGTGGACTTTGAGCTTTGTAACCTTGCAGGTCTTTTTTTATGCTCAAACAGCAACATTACACACTAAGTGAAGTTGAAAACTGTGAAAAGGAATAACAGGACACTTTAAGACTCTTCAGTGTTATTGACGAAGCTGGACTTTTCTGCCATTCTTTAGAACATGATGTGATGTGTTTTTCTTTTCCATTCAGTCTGGACAGCTCCACTCTTTCTGCAGTTGCATATTTCAATAGATCTTTTCATTTTGAAGAACTTACGGTAGCCATTGACTTGCATTCTTTAAAATGTCTTCTTTTGTGTTTAGCTAAAGAAAGAAACCCACACAGGTTTGGAACAACATCAGGATTAATAAGTCATGACAGAATGATTGTTTTTGGCTGAACTATTCCTTTAATTACATATATTTGAATATTCTTACAAATATATCACATTCAAATCTCTTTTTAATGACATTTCCCTATAACTCTCAGTCTAAGAGATTTTTTGGAAAATGTATATTTCTGGAATTTAAATACATTCTGTTCATGTCCCCTTTTCCTTTAGATTTTTTACTTTTTAAAATTTTAATAATAAAAAAAAAACAGCTAGAGATGGTGGTCTCATTATCATATCCAAACAGTGCACTGTAGAGTCGAGAGTCACTCAACCATTCAGTCTTAAGATAAAAGACATACTATTCATGTCATTAATTTTGGATTTTGGCCTGGCCATTTGGAAAATATTGTGATTTAATTTAATGAAACCCTGTCTGGCTACTGTGCTTATATAAGTATAAAATGTTGACCGTCGTGTACTGTGAAGGGTAAATGTTTTGAGACAAAAAAAGAAAATGTTGACCTAATGCCTAAATTAGTGCTGCTGCATGCATGTCAAACTAGAGGGCCTTCAGATTTCCATATTTATCCGCCTTGATTAATGTCTTAAAGACAACTTCCAACTGTATTTCTTTATGAATGTCAAATATCAGGTGCAAATGATGCCCCAATTCAGAATACAGAGCAACATTTGGATTGCATTAAACTGCAACCACAATATTGAGCTGTATACAAACAGTAATCATAGTCTGACATTACTGATTAAAAATAAATGGTGTCATTTTTGTATTTTTGTATTTGCAAAAAATAACTGCGTCTTCTAATGCTTGCATTGCAATAATAAACTGAATAAACAGCATTGGTTGAGGCAGTTTTGCTGTGTCGGCGGCATCAGTGTTTTGATAGCTCCACAAAGCCACAGTGTTTAGACTTTTCAGCCTACGGATGACTTGCTTCTCGACTCAGAATTTTATGCGTAGATAAAAGAAAGTACATAACATCCAAAAAATTATATACCATACCTTTGAAGAATGAAAACACGCCTGCCTTATAATGAAATATTGACTCCTGTGAATCTGGATGCGGCCTTCAGCACTTCTTCTATTCAGGTCTCTCTCAATACAGTGCAGCATAGGGTACATCTGCTATAAAAATCCTATTCATGTTTTCCATTGATAAAAGTATACAAAGTTCATTGACAGTATATGTTCCTGTAGACCTCAGAAGTCAAATAATTTTTTTCCCCCCATAATTCTGAAGTGAAGTCTACCAATTTGAGAAGTTGCTGTTATCATGTAAATGCTGCTTTCAAGTTACACCTAAAATACTAATGTAGATAAAAACAGACTAATAAAAACCTGTTAATTGGTTCCCTTACTGTAAACAGAGAAAATCTGTAATACATCTAACCTTGCATTTAATACAAATTTAAAGTCAAATACTATTAAATCTACCATTTTTGAAGTAAAAAAAAAAGTCTATTTGAAAATGTCTAGAACACTTCAACACTTTATGTTTCTTAATGCTTTTTGTTATCAGATATGTATATTATGATTATGTGCCGTATTGATTTTTTATTCAGGGTTTTCAGTATTCGGGGTCTAGACATGTCAATAATACACCCACAACTATAGGTGGCGCCAAATCCGTGTAAAACGAGAAATATGTAATGTAATGTTTGTCGGTAATGTTAGAACAACGCGATTGAAACCTAAAGAAAAAGAAAAACTGATTTTAAAATGTAAGACAGTACCCAGATTTGAAAACTACAATAAGATTTCACTTCTATTGTTAAAGAAATGTTGGTAGGCTGCTATGAGATGGATAGCCTAATTGTTATATAATTTAGATGGGTTACCTGTTATTTTTATGGTTTATCAAAAAGTGTATATATTTTAATCTGATTTTTGGTGCATTTTACCAGTATTTGCCATACTTTCAAAACAAAAACTAAAAAAGGAAAAATATGCAATATAAAAATATTTTTTTTCTTAATAAAAAACAAAATTTGGTTTTCCAAAAGCCTCTTTACAAAAGGTACATCTTGAAAAATGGCGGTCGTCTTATAACCAGGGTCGGCTTATATTCGGGTCAATATGGTGCATATTTATATTACATTGTATGTTGATGAATGTTAATGTTATGTTAATATGTTGTCAGTGTATGTTAACAATACAAAACAGTTTAGTAGCAGTGTAGCTTTACTAATTCAGCGGAAAAGTAAGCTCCTATGAAATCTCTTTTATTTTTTTTCCAAATTCAATTTTTACAGTTCTAAACCCTGTTTAGAAAAATTCTGTTTTAATGCTTAAATTATTTAGCAAAAAGCATGTCTAATTTACTTAAATCATAAAACTTACACAATGCAACAGCAATTTATTACAAATTCGATATAAATAACATTTTTTAAAGCCCTATGATTATTTCTTTCTTAAATTTAGTTTTATTATTATTATTATTATTATTATTATTATTATTATTATTTTTACCAAATTCTGTGTTTACATTAATTTTATGGATTCCATTTTTAGGTTTCATTAAATTTTAATGTATTTTTTTCTGAAATACTGTGTTGTTTATTTACATTTTTCTGGTAAACAAAGTCTGGTCACAGTTTCTTTAAATAAACCAAACTTTTATTTTGATGGGTTGCTGTAAGGACCTTTAACTGTTTCTTTGAACTACAGTTTTAAACTGTAAAATATACAGGTTGTTCTCTCTGTAAAAACCAAGAATACAAATCTGCTTGTACACTATGCATATATGGTGTATGCTGCTATTTTTAAAGATATTTGAAAAATATTTTAGTATGGTATAGTATATGCTGTACCAGTGTCCATATATATATATATATATATATATATATATATATATATATATATAATATAGACCTTCAATTATTTATTTATTTATTTATTTTTGAATGACACATTAAAGTGTGAATAGATTTTTTGGTCACCCTTTATTTTAAGGTCCAATTCTCACCATTAACAAACCCTTAACTACGGTTTTTGCCTCAATAAACTGTTAATTTGCTGCTTATAATAGTTAGTAATGCGGTTAAGTTCAGGTATTGAGTAGGATTAGGGATGTAGAATATGGTCATGCAAAATAGGTGCTTTATAAGTACTAATAAACAACCAATATGTTACTAAAAGGCATGCTAATAAGTAACTAGTTAATAGTGAGAATTGTTCCCTATACTAAAGAGTTACTGATTTTTCCCCCGGCTCAAGTTCAGCATAGTCATTTGTAGCTGTGTGGTGTAGTTTTCCTGTGTCTCTAGCAGTCAGTAGTCATTAGTAGAGGTCAGTAGTCACATGGCATGTATGGATCAATAAATGTGGTTCAGGTAGCAACCTGGCAGCAGATAAACAAGAGCGCATGAGCAAGAGGTGACGGATTTCAAATCGCCAGCTGAGCAAGTGCCATTGAGATGACTGTGAATGCTAATGGATAGTTTTGGTCCAGGTATTATATTGACCTCCTTTGCTGGATTGTCAGGTATTGCACACTTCACATAGTGTATACTGTGTAGTATGCTATGTAAAAAAAAAACAGTGAATACATACAAAGAAAGAAACTGCAGTCTATCATGGCACCGCAGGCACTGACACCTTCCCTCAAAAGGAAATCAATGTACTGCAATCTAAACAGTAACTGGAACTCAGCTGGATGTAATCAGTGTTGACAATCAAACACAGGGTTCATTTCTTCCGTGTCAGCATAAGAAATTTTCATTTGATCTTATAAGCGGTGACACTGACATTATTAACAAGCTTCGCAAGCGACATACTATAATCTCTGAGGGCCTGATGTGGTAATTTGTCATCTATAAATAGCACATCGATTTGGTTAGTAATGTAAATGATGATGATTTTAACTAGGTGGCTCTCCCATAATCGTAGCTTGTTCAAGAAAAGAGATCGTCTAATTATGGCTGTGGCAAAGTCTTTCAGCCCAGATCTTGATTGGAAATGTTCAGAGGCGTCATGCCTGTTTAAACAGACATGCCCCCTCATGTATTTGAGCCAAATGGATTTCAAATGCAGCTTTAAAAGACAAAAGTAATATTGGTAAGACTTTAGATTAGAAAACACTAGTCAATACTAACTAGTTGCTTACCTGCATATTGACTGTTTTTTAGTACATTTAAAATGACTGCAGTTACACTAATTCATCGCACGGACATTTTTCACTAGCATTTGACAGCCATTCTTACTATCTACTTTATTATCAGTAAGCAGCAAATTAGCAGTTTATTGAGGCAAAACACTTAATTTATGGTGAATATGTGTTCCCTAATCTGCATTACCAATATTATTTAAAATTTTTGGAAAGGGTGTTCACAATCCCTTTGCACATCTATAAAAGTGTTGCCATAAAATGTTTGCATTTGATAATAATCAAGATCCGCTGTTTTGTGGGTACAAAATGAATATTGCTTTTAAGTTGTTATACACTCTTAGGCTACGTCTACATTAATCCAAATACATTTGAAAACTGAGTTTTCATTTTTAAACAATCTCCGTCCACACTAGCAAGTTTCTCATCCACACTGAAACGTAGGAAAACGTTAAATTCGCCTTATTGTGCGTGCGTAAAGCCTCCAAAAACTCACTGAGATTATACAGACGAACCAGACATAACAAGGTTTCATGCAAGTCCTCTGGCAGGATCATTTTATTTACGGAAATACCTCATCATTTACTGACGCATCAATTTACTCACTCATATTTGATCTAAAAAGCAGCTGCCGTCATTTTTTGCCGCAGGAGTCAGTCAAATCATGTTTATTTGTATAGCGCTTTTCACAGTACGTATCGTTGCAAAGCACTTTACAGCAAATTAAAGTCAGGACAGCAACAGTAAGTACATTTTCACCATTTTAGGACTGTAATAAAAATAAAGAGTGTACAAGGTAAATCTCTTTATCAGCAGTGACAGTGAATAGCACATAACAAGCAAAATTACTGGAATAAACATGGATATCTATTGGTACGATATGCGTCACACGACTAAATATGTGTCATCGTTTTCAAAAGTGTAAGTTTTTCACAGTCCACACTACTACTACTACTATGTGAAAACTGCAGTTTTTTTAAGCTTTGTTTTCCTTGACCAAAAAAAAAAAACGTTGTCTCAGTGTGTACGGAAGGTCAAAATGGAGAGAAAAATATGCGTTTTCAAACGAAAACGTATTAGTGTGGACATGGCCTTAAAAAATAAAGGTGATAAAGGAAAATTTAATTCACGTCTGTACAGTAGAACTGTAAGAAAGGAAAGTTCAACACTCTTCAGCAATGAGAAAAAAAGCACAAATGTTAGTTAATCTAAAGTAAATTTTGCTTATTAGTACACTGAAAAAAAAAAAAACGTTTTTCTTACTTAGATTTTTTGTCGTTTCTAGCCAAAATATCTAAAAATTCTTAAATCAAGACGGATTTTCTAGACAAGTAAAAATTATTGTCTTGTTTTTTCTGAAAACAAATCAAAATTTAGTGTGTTTTTGCTTGAAACAAGCGAAATAATATCCCAGTGCAAAATAAGATTAACCAAAATAATCTTGTTTTCTGTTTGAAATAATATTATATTGCTTACCCCATTGGCAGATTCTTTTTGCTTGTTCTCACTTAATTTTGACTTGTTTTTTTTTCTGAAAACAAGACAATAATTATTTACTTGTCTAGAAAATCCTTCTTGATTTAAGTTTTTTTTTATATTTTGGCAAAATAATGCAAGTAAGACAAGTATTTTTGCAGTGTATGGTAGAATTGGATCAACAAAGGTCAGCAGCAATCAGAGCATGTGAGCGAAGCTCTGGGGGCGTGCGCTCCGCTCAGTCGCTCATGGCCAAAGCAAAACGCTCCGCTAATGCTCCGCTCACACTCACCGGTAAACCAAATCCCGCTCAGATCCCGCTCTGACATAAAATTTCTCTAGTAGGCCTAATTGTTTACTGTTTGTACTGAAATTCTTGGATAATTGTCTAAAATTAAGCATGCATGTTTCAGAGCAAAATTCTTACATTCTTCTTAATTGTATTAATTAAAATGTAGGCTATTAAATACACGAATAACCTTAGCAAACCTACCTAAAATGCAAAAACTTGTATTTGATTTTCGTTAACTTTATTTCCGTGAATAGCTGCCGTTGTTGTGTAATAGAACATTTTAAACACAAACGGACACACATAAGATGAACTGTGCGCAGATCTTTAAAAATTTCACCTGTATTATAAAGCCTGTTAAAGGAAACACACGGACACGGGGAACTGGGGACACTGGAGAGGGAAAAAATTATTTATCTCCCTTTGGCCTTTTGCAGTTTTTTTTGTAAAGAACAAATCTGCATGCATTATATTAGATTATAAATTACTGATGCATATAGCCTATCTAGACATTCTGTAGGTCTACCTATTATTTATTAATTTTAAGCAATAATTATTTTAATAAGTAGGCCTAATTACGAAGTATAGCCTAATAATTTGTTCCAAAATTTAAGCCAAATCTAGGGAAGGAACGAATTAACGAACGAATTCGTGGCAGGCTGGCAGCTAAGCCTAAACAAGAGAACGAATGGTTAATTCGTGGCCATTATTTAGACTAAACGAAAAAATGAATTTAATTCGCATAAAAAAGAGAACTGTTCTAAATTTGTGGCCGTGATTTTGCCTGCATGCCGTGATGATCGGGGCTCCGTACGACCGAATATAACCTTAGCCTACACCATGTTTGCGTAGTACTTTACATTTATGTATAAGGCTTGCAACTTCGTTGAAACAATATCTGAACTCCATAACTGCTCTACTATTCTCGATCTCAACAAGTAAATCACAAAAGGGTATTCTGGGTTGAGCGAGCGGCGCTGAGCGTATTGAGCGAGCGGAGCGGAATCTTCAGAAAGGCGCTCTGCGCTCTTAAGGAAATATTACCGCTCCGCTCCCCACTCCGCTCACGCTCACGCTCACGCTCCGCTCACATGCTCTGGCAGCAATCATTGATTAATAAAATGGGATTAAATACATAAAGGAAACAAAAGTAACTCAGATATTTTCTTGTAAATGAAAAAGTAATGCGTTACTTTATTAGTTACTTGAAAAAAGTAATATTATTACATAACTTGAGTTACTTGTAATGTGTTACCCCCAACACTGTTTGTGACGAAAGGATCTTCAGATTTAAAAAAGTTATACTACTGGGCCGTTGAATGCTTGAATCTGATTCGCTGACGAACGTTCTGAAGGTGTGCATAATTTTCAGGGAAATGCATGGCAAACATAGTTCCAGGCAGCTCTTGACCGGATTACATGTCTATATCACTTCACCACACAATTTCAATTATTTCAAACATCCTTACAGCCTAAAACAGCAAAATACTGGACACCCATATAAATACAGTAAACAATAGGATAAAAACAACTGATTATTTCCATGTTTTTGCCGCAAAATTACGTTTTATTGTGTACAGAAAGCACATACTTGATTTCTCCCACTCGCTCTCCCTTACAAACGCACACACATAACAGTCAGCACACACGTTAACAACAATTAACAACTTCAAAACTACATAACATTTCTCATATGCGAGGTAACAACGGCACTGTTCCTGAAGAAAATGAACTTAAAGTTTTATTACAAGTAGAGACGCTGCTGATGAACACTTTTAAGAGATGCACAGACTCAGAGAGTAATTCACGAGTTTAATCCCTCTCTTTCTCTCGCTCTCGTTCCGTCTGTCTGCCTGCCTGTCTAAACTTCATTATTAACTGCATTTTAGTCTGCCATCAATGACTCAAGCGTCGTTACTAGGTCTAAAATGACATTTTGGAATTAGCATCAAAGGCGTTGGATGAGCTGCAAAAGAAATTAACCCTATTCACAATAGTGTTTTAAAGACAAAAAAAAAACACGGTCTGATCAATGTCTTGAGGTGCGGTAACCATTGTATAAGTGGAATAATTGACTTCAGTCTGTTGAATTTCTAGAAAACAATAGGAAAATTGCTGGAGCAATGGAATGAGGAGTTCTTCGGAAAAGGATTAATGACAAAGGAACACAGGAAACATAGAAGGTGAACATTTAACAGCAGAAGCCAGACACAGGGAAACACGGGGCTTAAATAATGCATGACAAACAGGATAATTAACAAGACACACCTGGGATCAAATTAACTAAACAGGAAACATGACCATAAAAGGAAACTGGAACTAAGGCCGGGGCAAAAACACAGAACAGACATCATTAACCCTGACAAATAGGAATTCAGTGGCCCATCGTCGATTATTCCTTTATGTCAGGGATCCTCAAATCTGGCTCACGAGATCCACTTTCTTGAAAAGTTTAGATCTAACCCTAATCAAACACACCTGAGCGTGCTAATCAGTGTATTCAGGATCATTAGAAAATCACAGGTAGGTGAGTTTGATCAGGGTTGGAGCTAAACTCTGAAGCGCATTGGCCCTCCAGGGCAAGATTTGAGAAACCCTGCTTTATGTAATAAAGAGATGGTTATTTGTGGAACCAAAAATGGTTGTCCTATGGCATTGCTGTGAAGAACCTTTTAAAGCACGTTTATTTTTAAGAAATGTATTTAATTAATTTCACCATGACTTATAATTTCTTTAATAGTTTTAGTAAATTATGACCATATTTTTACTAATTTGTTCCCTTGTTTTGAGTTAAATAAAACCACAGTGTGGCCGTGATTTTGAAGGAATGAATTCTTAAGTTGTGGACAAGATGCATATATTTTGTACATGTCACATCTGTGTAAATCAGCCCAAAACTTTACAAAATATTAATTTTTAGCTTTTTGCAAGACTTTTATCAATCAGCTAAAATCCATGTGTATGTGTCTAGGCAATCCGCTTTTCTGGTGTACCACGTTTCCTTGAAGAACTGTCTCTGATTTGCAAAATGAGAGATATAGTGCAGTCTTAACCTTGTGCTGTTCTGTGCTTATGCTTTAAATTCATACATTTATTTCTGTAAGCTACAGAACATGTGGAAGACTGAATTGATAAAGGAATTATAGGACTAAATACTGACAATAAATGCATAATGTATGTCTCCGTATGTTACAGTGGAAACTTAAATATAGTTTTGATAAATTCAAATAGTTATTTTAAATTAGGGCTCTATTTTTTTGTGGAAATCAAACAATTCTGCTGTTTTCCATGCACAAAAATTCCTCCGTCTACAATGAGCCCCCTTAAAAGCTAGATGCATGACAACTTCAGATATATTTTGTACTTTTGTACTTGTAAGGATTTCTGTGTATTGTGTAGAGAAGTGCTGTTAATGGAAAAGCAGTTCTTTTAATCTAAAATCTGTGAAACAAATCTCCACCCTTTTGCCACCACAGCAAATCTGTTTGAATTTGGGTTAGGGTTAGGTTTGGCCGTTTTAGTGGTACTGACATGCTGTCTTCAAGTGCACTTGGTGGACTCATAATTCAGAGTTGGTGGTTATTATGACACATCATGCATTAAGAAAGAAATTAAATACAGAAGTCGAAAAAATGAAACATATAAACAGTGAACGCTTGTTTCTGTTGTTCAGCTGGAGCATGTAGTTTATAGAATAAACTATACCTAACATGATATCTAACATAAAGAAAACTGTGGATTCATTAGCTTAACATATCTGGATCTAAATATTATCGAAAAACTTCCATCTAGTTACTTTCCACTAATTGGGGTATCATTATTCCAGGTTTGCCACTATAAAACTATTGTTTTTGTGTGTGTAATGAGAAATGATTGGATTTCTAGCATACTGTAGCAGTAGAAGACAGGACATTTTAGAGAAAATAAGCCAAGTTCAAGTCACACCTGCACTGGCATCACATCTCAGTGTTGATGAATCATGTCTGCTACTCAGCTGAAACACCACAGTAAATCTTATTTAGCTCTTGTCTAGCCATTCAGTTAAATATATAATATAACTGTAATAATCACCATATCTTTGATAAGTTTTTACATGCAAAAAACTTTTGTGACAGAATGCATGTAAGAATGTATTATAGCACTTTCAGTTACTAAAACCCACACGGGATACGAAGTGCATAAACTGTAAAGATATTGTGCATTGTTCTTTTTGTTTACTTGGCAAAGCCTTTGTTAGCTAGGACTATGCACTGATATTAAAAAGATAAAAATAACTGGATTTATTCAGAAGCTTAGAGTTGGTTTTGTGTTTGTCTCCCTGATATATAAGACCGCTGTGGGATCTGTTTATCACTACAGGAGCAAAAAATCCTCTTTTCTTGTTGCTCTGAGAATGTACACTACTAATAATAAGTACACAGAGTGACCTCAGAAAGCATCTGGTATTAAAGTCTTGATCCATACATCCATCCATTCATTTTCCAAACCTGCATGGGGATGCTCAGATTTCTAGAATATTTTTAAAATGTAGTTCTAAGTCCTATTATTTTATTTTTTTTTTTTTTTTAGTCAATTGCCCTCAAGTTCACTCAAGTGTCCTATAGCAGAGGAAGAATGAGTTTACAGTAATTTATCACATGGACGTTTTTTCCACTAGCATTTGACAGCCAGAAAGTATCACAATACTTTTATCTTTATTTTGATAAACAGCATATTTATTGTTGAAAAATGTGCTTGTGCTATCTGTCTTCAAAAGAAAATGGACTTGCTGTGTGTGTATTATCTAATGCGAGGAAATGTATACATTTTTAAGTCTGAATTACAAAACAGTCTGTCTATCTGTCTGTCTGTCTATCTATCTATCAATCATTTTCAAAGTAATAATAATAGATTAATGAAATAATGAAGAAATTTTTAAGTTGATAACTTAACAAATGGTAATTATTAAAAATAGAGATTGCAGTTTTCTTGGCCAATTTTTGTAAGTGTGACCTGCCGATACTAATTTTTGTCAATTCTGATTTTCTTTCTGACAGCCAAACAAAAATCAATGCAAAAAAATTATTGACATAATAAAAAAATATATTAATCATTACAATTCCCCCAGTTTGGACTAAGTTACAGATATTCTCTATAAATGCATTTACACTACAAAAAATCTATTGCATAAATAATTTTATAATATTAGTGTTTTAAATATTTTTAAACATAATAAGAAATTAAAATGAAAAATGCAATGATACTTTTAAAAATGAATCCAAACCACCAGTAGATGGTGGCAAATAACCGTTTTTGAGTCATTTAGTCTTTATGAATGGGTTTCTGAATCATTGGCTCACTTGATTCGTTCAAATTCGTGGATTCGTTCAGTAACGAAACACCGCTGTGTTGCATGGAGACACGCAGCAGGAACTATTTTCAGCAATGAAATTGAGCAAAAATAGTCAATATTGTGTCTAAAATGTCACTTGATTTAAACTTCTTGTTTACTGAACTGCTGTTGTAGAAAATCAGTGTCACACTGCAATCCTGTTGATATTCGGGGACTCATATTGGTCATGCAATGTTGCATACCTAAATCATATAATATTATAAATATGTGTTGCAGTATGCATCTATAACTATTATATTATATTATATTATATTATATATTGTGTGTGTCTGTACAGGTTGACGCTGATGATGTCCTCACTAAAGAGGAACAAATCTATCTTCTCTTCAACGCAAAACGAAAATGTGAGCGAGCCATCAAGTCCAAACACAAAATCACTGGTAGGTTATAAATGTTACTTACTAACCTCCTAATCTCACAAGAGCAGCACTGCATATACATCCTCTGTCACTGAGCACTACCTAGAGTGCAGTTATCTTCACTCTCAGGTCAGTTTAGCATTGCTGGAATGACAAACATAGCAGTTGTCGATACACGTGTGTCTGTAGGGACGTGTGCTGGGGTCAGGGCTCAGACGCCGAGGTGCTTGACTACGACTCTGTGCTTCACCACATCCAATCAGGATGATGCAAAAATGAACTGACATTGATTAAGTTGGATCTCCCAGGAACACTCCATCAGACAGAGTCAAAATCAACAGAAAATCAACAGAATGCATTACTTTCTATTACACTGCCCTGACACATCGTTACTTAAGATATTAAAAAAGATAGGCACCTGTCACTGTCCTGCTTTGAAAAACACACTGGTAAAATGCTCTCAAAAATGTTCAAAACAATATCTTAAAAAAATGTTTAAATTCAATATCTTCATTGTCACTGTGCTGAAAGAACAATGAGATTCAGCACAGTGACTCAAGAGATTCAAGTATGCAAAACCAGCTGTTACATGATGTGCATTCAAGGGATTTTATCTTGAAAAAATACATTTTTCCTTTGTGGAATTTCATGTTTATTTCCTTGTTGTTCACTTCCCTACACAGTCAAATATCTTATTTAGCGGTAATATAACAAAATATAGTAATAACAAAATATATCAAAACAATATTTATCTAACATTTATGTATGCTTTTACAATGACATTTTATGATTTTTAATACTGTGTTGTTACCTGAATGATCCACAGCTGTGTTTTTTTTTTGTTTGTTTTGTGATAGATGAGTCCCTTGTCCTTCAAATCTCACAAATTCTTTGGTTTTCCAGCATTTTTGTGTATTTGAACCCTTTCCAACAATGACTGTATGATTTTGAGATCCATCTTATCACACTGAGGACAACTGAGGGACACAGTTACAGAAGGTTCAAACACTCACTGGTGCTCCAGAAGGAAAAACCATGCATTAAGAGCTGGGGGTGAAAACTTTTTGAATTTAAAGATCATGGTAAATGTAACAAATTTTGTCTTCTTAGAAACATGCAAGTATCTTCTGTAGCTTCTGAAGGGCAGTACTAAATGAAGAAAAAAAAAGATATTTAGGCAAAATAAGAAAAATGTACACAAATTTATTCTGTTTAAAAGTTTACACCCCCAGCTCATAATGCATAGGTTTTCCTTCTGGAGCATCAGTGAGTGTTTGAATCTTCTGTAATAGTTGCATATGAGTCCCTCAGTTGTGCTCAGTGTGAAAAGATGGATCACAAAATCATGCAGTCATTGTCAGAAAGGGTTCAAATACACAAAAATGCTGAAAAACCGAATAATTTGTGGGACCTGAAGGATTTATTTTTTTGACAAACAGCAGGCAGTTTAACTGTTCAGGACAAACAAGGGACTCATGGACAACTATCACTAAACAAAAAAGACAGCTGTGGGTCATTCAGGTAACAACACAGTATTAAGAATCAAGGGGATGTAAACTTTTGAATGGGGTAATTTTTATAAATTCAACTATTATTTTCTCTTGTGGACTATATGTAGATGTCTTTTATGTGAAATATCTTATTCATGTCAGTACTAAACAAAAAATAACATGCATTTTGATCATTACATAATGATTAATGGACCATTAGTTCATGTAAATTAAAGTTATCCACTTTAAAAAATAAATTAAATTGTTTTTAATAGCGCTTCATAACTTTAAGTAATAAAGCATTAACAAACATTATTTAATTCTTAACAGATGATTTCTTAATAATAGCTACAACTGTGAGATGTTTACTAATAAACTGCTTGAACTTTGCATAATGAATACAGATCATAAGTTAATGTAAATTTAAATGCTTTTTTAAAAATCTAAAAATGATTTTAACAGATCTTGTAGACTGCTTAACAGTTTATTTATTAATGTACATTCAAGTGCTTAAAAGTGCCATTCAAATTATTAATTTAACAAATTAAAAGGATTTATATATCATCTAGTGCACCTTTTTACATTTACAAATGTTGTCAAAATCTTGCCGATTTTAAACACTGTTATGCTCACATATTTGATTTGTTAAAGCCTTCAAATCAATTATCGAATCAAAAATTACAAATTGTAAAAAATACTTATTTGCTTTTTTCTACTACTCAAGTATCTTTGCAAATAATTGATTCATTATTTGTTTATGTTGAAGTACACATCTATGGTTAAATCTATTCCTCATTTGTAAATGTTTATATATATATATATATATATATATGTTTATTGTTAATCATTGTACTTTAGTACTGAAAGTATGTGTTAAGAGCATTTATATTCTTGTTCATAGGTGAACAGCTATTTTAATATAAACTAAGTCTCTTATACGCATTATACAATGTTTGTTAATTATTTATTAAAGAAAATGATTATAAAGTGTTACCAGCGATGATATAAATGAATAATTGAATCGGAGTTTTCTGTGTCTCAGTGACCTAATGGCGTGGTGTCTGAATGATATGTGGGCATTGCAACATCAGAAAAGAGCTAAATGTGCCCACCAGTTTCCCTGGAAAATAGCATAGCGCAGTTGTGTGTAATCCCTTTTGGGTGATTTGCCACGCTAAATAGAGATCTGGGAATAGAGTGTGTGAAAGGCTTTCATTTTTATGGTAACCTCAGTTTCCTTTCACTGTGGTCACTTCATTCCCCGGTGGAGCGTTTCAAACGCTTTTTAATAACCGTTTTTGGCGGCCCATTGTCATAGCCAGACTGCTGTATTATTTTCTTCTCATCACAGGGTTGTTTTACTCGTGTTAAGTCACTTCTGTCTCGCAGCATGAAACAGTTAAGGATGTTTGTGTCCGAACCGGAGTGAATGCTGAGGAATCTCGATGTCGGGCTCTCCATCGCCGGCTCTCACACAATGGGAATATGTGTTAGACATTGCAGTGTTCAGTTTTAGATTCAAAACGTAATGAAACATGACATAAGCTGCGGAAGATTAGTCACACACAGAAAGGCTACTTTTCCAAGACATTTGCAAGACATCCTGTGCTTAAAATAATTGTGCATGTTTAAGGATTTCAAATTCAAATTCCAGTATCGTTTCATATTTTTCATATTTATATAAAATGCTTTAACATATGCTTATGATTTGCATTTTTTCAGAAGTTGTAATGTATTTTGCCAGACAGTAACTACTAGCCATTATTTTATTTTTAGGTTTTTGTGTTTGTACTAGACAGATTAAATTATTGCGAGCAGATGGTATGACGGCATGCAGCAGACTGCAGGTCTTTTCTTCTTCTCGTCACATAATAAATTAAGAAAATAATAATAATATTTATATGTAAAAATAAATCACTTACTAATGAATTATGTATGATTTTAATAAATATACACTGCGGTTATATTATTGCACACTGTTTTATAATGCACTACAGTACACTGAGTCTTCACACTGTTTAATCTAAGTATAAAAATAGCATCCAATCCTTCTTTCCACAATGTTTTTTTTTATTATTTATACTTAAATCAATATTTGTTCTTAAAATAAATAACCACTGTCCATTTTAAAGGTGTGAAACGTCATATGAATGAACATGAATTAAACTTCTACAGCATTTATTAATCTTACCTAATGTCAGATTTTTAAGATCAAAGTTGTATCTGTTAACATTAGGAAACTAAAATGAACATGAGCTTTTTTAATAACTAAAACTAAAACATTTACAAAAGTTGATAATTTCCATAAAAATATATAGGAACACTTTAGAATAGAAACACTTACTCACTATTAACTACGACTTTTCCCTCAATAAATTCCTAATTTGCTGCTTATTAATAGTTAGTAAGGTAGTTGTTAAATTTAGGTATTGGGTAGGATTAGGGATGTAGAATAAGGCATTAATATGTGCTTTTTTAGTACTAATAAATGGCTAATATTCTAGTAATATGCAAGCTAATAAGCAGCTAGTTAAGACAAATGTATTGTTCATTGTTAGGTCATGTGAGTTAATGCATTAACTAATGTTTACAAACGAGACATTACTGTAAAATGTTACCAAAACTGATTTAAAAAAGTTATTTTTTTAGTCACACTTTATTTTAAGGTCCAATTCTCACTATTAACTAACTATTAATTACAACTTTTAACAACTCCTAATTTGCTGCTTGTTAATAGTTAGTAAGGTAGTTCTTACACCGTAAAAAAAAATAACAATAATTTGTTGATTTAACTTAAAATTTTAAGGCAGCCGAGTAACAAACACAGCTGTTAAGTTTAACAAACATTTTTAGTTTAGTCAACTCGAATATCTAAGTTGCCAGTACAGCTTAACATTTAAACTTAAATAAACTTATTTGAGTTGACTAAGCTTAAAATTTTGAGGCAGCAGGTAACACATTATTTTAAGTTGACTCAACAAATTTTTTTTTTTGTTTGATTTTACAGTGTAAAATATTTAAAATATTGTCATGCAGAATAAGGCATTAATTTGTGCTTTATAAGTACTAATAATAGTAATATGCTAGTAATATGCATGCTAATAAAGAGCTAGTTAATAGTAGTAATTGGTCCTTAAAGTAAAGTGTTGCTGCATTTGGTAAAATATTTTGGTAACACTTTACAATAAGGTTCCTCAGTTAACTACTTTAGTTAACATAAACTAAGAATGAACTACAGCATTTTTTAATCTTAGTTAATGTTAATTTCAACATTTACTAATGCACTGTTAAAATCAAAAGTTGTGCTTGTTAACATTAGTTAATGTATTGTGAATTTACATAAACTAACAAAGAACAACTGTTTTTTTTTATTTACATTAACAAAAGTTTAATAAATACTGTAATAAATATATTGTTCATTGTTTGTTCATGTTAGTTAATACATTAACTAATGTTAAGTAATGCAATTGTACAACATCCTCCAATTTATACTCCCGACATAAGTCATTTTCACAAATCATCAAAAATGGTCTCCATAGAGCGTATACAACAATTGCTCCCCTATCAGCAACAGATATCCACTGCACTTTCATGATTATGTGTGGCTCAGTCGGTAGAGCGTTGCACTACAAAGTGGTGTAATCATACGAATGCACGGATGCATGTTGTTTTTTTGTGTTTATTTTTATTTTTTTGTAATATGCACTATAAATCATGATTTTGCACTATTTCTGTAAGGGGTAGGTTTAGGGTGGGGTTAGGTGTGGTCATTCATACAAATTACACCTAGTAAAATATGTTTGAATTACCGTGAGATCGGTGTAAAAACTCATACGTCATTTCATGACGTCAGATCCAACGCGACACTGTCATTATTTTTACGCCCGCTAGAGGGCGCTTAACTTTAAACCATAAAAATGGGTCGTATAAGGTGAATATCATATTTATTTGAGGACAGTCTCCAATTATATTATAAAGTATTACCAATATTTCATTATTAGCTGGATATTGCTTATTTTTGTGCATAATCAATTTGTGAAATAATTTGTTACCCCTGTTGCCTTAAAATTTTAATTTCAGTCAACTCAAATGAGTTTATTCAAGTTGAAATGTAAGTAACAACTAAGTAACAACTTAGATATTTGAGTTAACTAAACTAAAACATTATTTGTTAAACTTAACAGCTGTGTTTGTTACTTGGCTGCCTTAAAATTTTAAGTTGAATTGACTCAAATATCTAAGTTGTCACTTAGTAAAACGTAACATTTCAAGTTGACTAAACTTTTCTACATTTTAAGGCAGCCAGGTAACAAATTATTTTAAGTTGACTTAACAAATAGTTGTTTACAGTGCTGTTACTAATTCTGTGTTTAACAGTGTAATTAGATTACTGTACTAATTACTCTCTCTAAAAAGTATTGCACATATTACTAATTACAACGACAAGTCAAGGATCAACATGAAACTGCTCTTTTAATTCTTTCATATGAAAAATATAAAACTGCATGAAAACTGATTGAAGTATTAATTGAGTGAAAGTTACTTTAAAAACAAACATTAACATTAGATTTTGATGTTAAATCCATTATTGAATTATATATGCATTTTATAGTCTAAGAAGTATTTAATGCAATTATATTAGACGTAAATGATTAAATGACAGACAAATAAAAAGTAATCCCTTACTTTACTTTTTCAAGGGAAAATGAATTCATTCACAGTTAATGCATTACACTCAACACTGCTACTTATCCAGTATTTACGGCTGACTGGAAAATCATGGAAACTCATTAGTCAAAAATGTGAGAACCCGGTTAAAATTTAAACCTATATTAGTAGCTATGGTTTATTTCAGTGAAAAAGAAATGGGAGTGGAGATTGATTTGGCCATGACTGCGTTTATGCAGTAACAGCAGTCCAGCTCAGTGTTGAGTTGTTCTCAGCAGAACAAGTCTTGAGTTATTCCAGCAGCAGTGAGTTATGATGAGGGCTTTATGAGACAGTAGATGCTCCTATATCTCCTATTAGCAGCCGCTGATCTCAGTGCAGCTGGACGCTGATGTTGAGCAGAGATCTGGCACTCAAATGACGTCTCATTTAGATGCAGTCAACGTTAGCTTGTCTGAGCTCTTTCACACCTAATGCCTCCTGACGTCTCTTTCGTGTCCCTGCCAAGACGGACAACTGTGCTCTTTACACTCTTTCAAAGTCACTTCCAATGTCTCATTTACTTTAGTTCGCAGATTTCTTTAGAAATACGAAATGATGAATAACAGACAGGAATGATTATAATACACAGTGGAGACCACTAGCATATATTGCATTTTTTTCAAGTTGAGGCTCGGTGAAACATTGCGACTTTGCTCATTGTCAAATATTTAATGTCTTAAATAGTTCTTGTTTATATTACGTCAAGACTATTCTGTTTTACATTCTTCAAAAACCTAAAATATTCTGTTTATGCCCGACTTAAATTAGATTCTGAATCTTTCAAAGTTTTCAAACATGGTCTCAGACTTCATTAGAGATTAAAATCTAAATGTGAGGACTGATGTCTTTACTGAAGTGACTGAACATCTCAGAGGTATATGATTAAAGTAGTAAAATATTATATGATCAGCTGCATAAAAATTACTGATTTTTTTTATGCCAAAAATCATTGGGCTATTAAGTAAAGATCATGTTCCATGAAGATATTTTGTAAATTTTATACCGTAAATATATCAAAACTTAATTTTTGACAAGTAATATGCATTGCTAAGAACTTAATTTGGACAACTTTAAAGGCGATTTTCTCAATATTTTTATTTGTTTGCACTTTCAGATTCCAGATTCTCAGCCAAAATATTGTCTGATCTTAACAAACCATAATGGAAAGCTTATTTATTTATTTATTTATTATTATTATTTTACACATTAGCTGTATTTACATGTAACCAAACAATCTGTCAGTAATGTGATCGATGGTTCAGTCAAGCCAAAAACGACAAATACTAACAGTAGTTTCAGTGACATTAATCATGATGGCCGTTTCTGGTTTAGACAAGAGAAGAGTTGCATATAAGCTGAAGTTTTGTTTGGAATACATGTAATGCACTTGTAAGCAAATATGTGAATCAAGTCGAAAATGTAGGGTTTATATAAACAAAACTTGCAGATTCTGAAATATTAAAGTTAATTTAAATTGACAATGAATGCATCTTATTTTCTTAAAACATGTTGTTTTCTTAGAGGTGCTTTTGTTTGTCCAGGATATTCATTATATGTATTCAGATCCATTGTTCAGAGAATTTAGAAACAAATCCACTTTCCTGTAAGTTTCATGCAGTCAAGTAATAGCATAGCTCAACTGCAATATTAAATCATGATAGAAATCATGAGATAAGACATGACAGAAGAAAGATGCGAGAAGAAGATAAACAGATGAATAAACACCCAAAGATTTGCCACACCCTTGAGATTATTTTTATTATTTATAGGTCACATTTAAAGCAGTGTCAGCAGCAGCAGCTTTTAAAGTAACAGCAGCCAAACCAACTGTGGTAATGTCTGTTAATCAAACAACAAATTAAAAAGAGGAAATGAATAACTTCTGTAATTTTAAGCTTTCTTTATCATTTAAAATTGTATATAATTTATTTTTTGATAACTTTAGGCTATATTTTCTTGTTGAAGGGCACAGGTAGTTAACCTATATGACATTTATTATAATGGGTTTATGTGAAGATTGTTTCAAGTTCACTTAAATTAGAAGTTTTTTTTTTAAGTCTAATAATTGTTAAAGTGATAGCTCTCAATTATACTGTAATGTTGAATGGTTATATTCAATGGTTAAATATTAAGGGTGAAAAATAGAGACATCAGGGGGAATCAGTGATACTTGCTTTTAGTCATAAATAAAAGATGGCATTAAACAAATATTATAAATATATACGTTCTTTATGTTGTATCTATATAAATTTGAATCATGAATGTGAAATTATTGCACTATAAAAGTATAATTAAAAACTTTAATGTCAGGTAGGATTAATCGTGATTAATTTAAGGAAAAATGTGCGATTAATTTTTTTTTTTTTTTTTAAATGATTGATATATATATATATATATATATATATATATATATATATATATGGTTTTAATACATAATGTATATGGATATAGAACATACACATTTCTTATGACATTGATTGTTGATTCAGTTAGAGAGTATAAAGAAGAAACCAAAAGAGAAGGTTAAATAAAGTGAAATAATTTATTTGTTTATTTGTTTTTGTTTTTTGGCCATTTATGTATAAAGTTCAGTAGTAAATAGTAAATGGATATCGTTGTTGTTGTTGTTATTGTCATTAAAATGCAAATACATTTAAAAAATGTAAAATTTAAAATAATTTAAAAAAATAAGTATGTAATAAATAAATTACAGTTAAATCAGTTCAAAGCATCTTAGTAATGTGAAGTGATGTTATTTGTGCAGGATCTTGGGTGAGATTTCCTTGCGATCTGTTCTTTGCTCTCGGCCCTGCGTTGTGGGGTGAGTCAGATGTGACCTGTTTACCTGATGACTCTGCGCTCTTTCTGGTGGCTGTTTTCTGACCCCTTTTGGAAGGGTGCACATGTCTTTCTGATCATAGAACAGCTAAAGAAATTAGGCTAGGCATGTAACCTCTGAGACAGAGCATGCATGATGTCTTTTTGCAGTTTTGAAATTGCTGAGATCAGATGTGACTGGCAATGGTTGCAATGAATTTTGTATTTGGGTCAATTTATTTGTATCTGGGACTATTAATTTATTTAAGAAAGCAAAAGAGAGAAGTAGCAAACAGCAGTTGTTGGGGTTCAAGTGTTTTAGGATCTTTAAAAGGATTAGCAAGCCTGTAAACACATTATTCAGAAACAAACAAGACGATTTCACACCCAAAGACCCTGTTAGCCATCCAAATGATAAAGTTCAACATTTTGATAATTGAGAATTGCGTGACATCTGTTTTATTGAGGTTCATTTAAAAATAGAATTAGAAATAGACAAAATAGCATTTGGTTTTAAATAAGTGCAAATAATTATTAATCATAACTATTAATAATAACTATTAAAGTTAATAAACTAATAATTTGACTTACTCCAATGGTTCTTGAGGGAAAGTTCAGAATGAGAAGCTATATCAAATGAACCATTTTACATACATGAAAAACATGATGTGAACGGAATTTATTTATTTATTTATTATAATTATTGATAGCAATATTTATTGATATTTGGCTAAAAATGTTATTAAATGTAGGTTTTTATGACAAGTCAACATGCTTGAATTTTTTATGATGGAAATTAAATATTAAAGTAAATAAACTAATAATTTGACTTACTCCAGTGGGTCTTGAGGGAAAGTTCGGAGTGAGAAGCTATATCAAATGAACCATTTTACATGCATGAAAACATGATGTGAATGAAATGAAATTTCATTTTTTTTTTTATATATATAATTATTAATAGCAATATGTATTGATAGTTGGCCAAAATGTTGTTAAATGTTATTAAATGTTTTGTCGAAGTGGTGTAATTACCAGAATAAAAAGAATGAAATGAATGAAAAATATAAGATAATTTGACCTTTTTATGGCATGGCAAAATTAGTCATTTTAAACCTTGAAAATGGGTTTGAAAGCAAATTAAGATGGGTGGATTTATGCTTTATGGATGTATTATTTTATGGTTACACCATCTGAAATTTTTTAAGGGCGTAGTTTTCTGAACTTATGAAAGTAATTTAGTTTTTAACCTAGATTTTTCAAAGATTTTTCCTTTTCATGATTTCAGACATCCTTATATCACTGTAGTCCTTTTTATGTGCATTTAATTCTGTTCAAGGCCTTTTAACCCTTTAACTGTCACCCGTCCCCCTTAGTGGGACACCTAAGATTACTTCACTATTTTACAAATAAATCCTAGTTTAATCATGACAAACTGTATATCGTTGGAAAAGTCTAAGACTCCTAAATAGACATTTTACCATTTTTTGTATTGCAAATTATGTAGGAAAAGTAATAGATTCATTTATGACAAGAGTGCACTTCAACAGGAGTTCTGACCTTTCTTCGTTTCCCTTTTCCCTATCACGCTTTAGAAATCATAAGAAATTATATATCACTTGAAAACTTAAAATCTCAAAATTCATCCTTTGAAAACCATTTTAAAATCAGACATTGCATTATCATGGAAAATGTACATCAAATCATATTGCAAAATGTTTGTTCATGAATTATAAAAATGTAAGTTGGAATACTGCATTTTCACGTCTATGTTCAAAAATGGGAGTAACAGTTAAAGAGTTAAAGCAGGTATCACCATGTCAGTGTTATCATCTCAACAGTGTTATAAATTCTGTAGCATCTGGGATTGTAAGAGCATTTAGCGTGGAGAACGAATAAATGAATTTCCCTTTCCTTGTGTCTCAAATGATGCACTAACGGCTCATCACTGTCGTACTCGTCACCGCTGTTGAAGCAATGCTCAATGTGCTCCTGCTTTTGTGAGGAATTGCCAAAGACATTTCTGGCCCAAGTACAATAAATGCATGTCATAGCACATTAAGGAGATTTCCTACAGTAGTAGCAGTAAAAACAAGTCTGTTTTCAAGAATTCGTCATCAAAAGGAAACGGCCGCCCGCTACATCCCTCAGTTCTGCTGAGTGAGGAAAGACACGAGGATTGATTCAGCAATGGCTTTGCCTCGCCCCTGACCATGTCTTTGTGAGACCACCCTTGACGTTTTATGTGCCATTTATGTGGCATTCTCCACCAACCGTCGAGCCAACTATTATTAGACCATCGGCTATCTGAGATTGTTTGCTCAGCAAATAGTTCGCTGAGTCGGTTTATCTATTCTAGTCCGGGCTGGAGGTGGCGGAGCCCAACCTCAAGTCAAGGCCTGGCCTCAGAGCTCGCTGCAAGGCACCGCTCTTATTTGTTATTATTGCACGTTTGTGCTTCGGTTAAGACCAAGTCTCCATGGCGGGGCATGAACAAGGTTCTTATTGAGAGAGACACTGAGGTTTCGGCATGAGTCGCACAGTGCAGGGATGTGGCTTCCACAAACGCTGAGACTCTCTGGCCTGTGTGTGAAAATAGCCTGACGCTCAAACTTTGCGGTCGGGTGTAAAATAACACCACCAGATTGCTATAAAAGCTTTCATATATCAAAACGCCGGCACAATTCGGGCCAGGCCCGAGAAGGGGGCAAGAAGACAAATATTATTCATAAACCCCCAATGACATCATCAATAGCCACAACCTCATCAGCTCCGATGATAGCTTCCTCGTAACCTTGGATTTTGGGAAATTCTATACGTGATTTTTCTGTATAGCTGAAACCGTCTGGCTATTGGAGGTGGTCTGCGGCTTACTGCTCTATATATAAGACGAAAGCCTCGACATTTGGCTATTGTTATTTTGGAAATGTGAAACACACATGGCGTACTCCCTCCAGGACAAGCGTCCTGCAAAACAGGCCTGTTGTCTGAAACTCTCCTTTAATTACTTTCGCAAAGAAATTGACAAGCTGGTCTCCAGGCGTATAAAATGTGCTCCATCATATGCTTTGATTTTCCCTCTGAAAATCTTTAATTACAGGCGTAGGAAAATAATGAATCTGCAGTAAAGCCATACGCCGAGATTTATCCTTAACTAGTTATTTGTGGCAAGTTGGGGGCAGCTGGTTTCAATAACAGCGACTCAAAGCAAAGCCAGAAATACTAGCGTTGCCAAGAAAATGTGGAAAAAACAAAAATGCATTTCTGTGGGGAGAGAGGACCCAAGAGTGAGATAATTCTCAACCAAAGCTTTACTTAGTATAAATATCTAGTTCTGTCATGAAACTCTAGATGGCGCAGACTGTAAGGTCCTTAAAGGGATAGTTTGCCCAAAAAAGCTTTGTGCCTCTTTTTTTCTCAGAGAGTGTAGCATTAAGCCATGCCGTATCTAGTTTATGCAGTTCTCGTTGCTGTACATATGTCTTGGCAGTAGATCTGCTTGTTTTGGAGAGCTTTATTATCCTGTCCTGTCCTGTTTACTGTCATGCCATGTGCAGGGATATATGCATGTCTGTTGATGCAGCAGCTTGTTTTATAGACTCAGAGCAGCATGTATGTATATTGGCTTGTATTTTTCATTTTATTTTGTTTCCTGCTTTGTTGGGAGGTAATTGTATGTGTGTACGTATTGGCAAGTCTCCGTACTTACAATAATAGCACCAGCATGAATAGCAGATCTATTCCTCCACAACCAAATACATTGAAATTGTCACATCCATTACCAAGCTAAACTATTCAGAGTGCTGTCATGATAGAGCTATCTACTTCAGTCATTAAACTCTCGGGGTATAGGGTGGCTCTTTACATCTTCTACAAACTGCTACTGTCATTTACTACATGGCACTAATTGGTCTCTGTTGCATCTGCAGCCAATGAGCTTGTGAAACAGTTAAATGGTTTGGTTCAGCGTTTGCTATGAGCAAGTCTTGTTGTACGCTATCAGAAACCTCCACCCCCCAGCTCCACCTGTCTATATGTGCTAAGGGTGATTTCATGCAACCTATTTGTATGTTCAAAATGTTCACAGCAGTGTGTCTGTTGTTTTTTAAGTAGCAAGTTTCCATACTTGCTCAGCAGTAATCAGTAACAATAATAGCACCAGCATGCATAGCACAGTCCGCCAAGACCAAATACATTAACTTTTTCATATCCATTGCCATGCAAAACTAGTCAGAGAGTTGTCATAATAGAGATGCAGTCATGAAACTCTAGAATGGTGCAGACTGGTTTTCTACATGCATTCTGATAGCTTTCACATCATTTACTACAAGCTGATTGGTCTCTGTTGCATCTGGGGTTTCAAAGGGGCAACAAACTTCTAGTACATTTCTAGAGAAATGTATTCTTGGCCAGAATTTTTTGAAACTTTCAGGATTTTCTTTTTTTAACTTTAGGACATTTTAGAACATTTTCCAAAGGTTCCCAGAAATGTACCTGTCTGTTTGCATCTCTAGCTTGTCAACAATTGAATGTTTGATTCAGTGTTTTCTGTATCAGAAACTGTTTTGCCTATTCCCTATTTATGCAGCAGCAGTATCTACAAAAGCGTGTCTAAAAAGCAAGTCTCTGTACTATCTAGTTCAGTCATGAAACTCTTAAGTGTTAGCAATCACATCATTTACTACATAGCACAAGCTGATTGGTGTCTGTTGCCTCTAGGGTTGCAAAGTGGCAGAATATTTCTAGTACATATATGAAAACTTGCCAGAATTTTTGAAAACTTTCCAACATTTTTTTGGAAACCTTTGCAAATGTTCTGCCCATTTGCAATCCTAGTTGCATCTGCAGTTAATGCCATTGCTGTTCAATGGTTAAATGGCTTGATTCAATGTTTTCTCTGTTAGAAACCCTCTACCTCCCCCAGCTCCACCTGTCTAGATGTGCTACAGGTAATTTTATGTGAGCTAGGTTTCATACGGATTACTTTATAACGGAACATTTGTTTTCGACAAGACTTGCTTTATTTAAAAGTAGAGATATCAAGCTTTCTATTCATGTATGTAAACTGTCTGTGTGCTGAACATCTACTGAGCTAAAGATACATTTATTGAGGCATTTCTAATCACAGTGCGCAAAATGCATGCAAAAGGTGTTTTGCATGCATTTTGATAGATATCACATAATTTACAACACACCACAAGCTGATTGGTCTCTGTTGCATCTAGGGTTGCAAAGGGGCAGAAAATTCCTTGTACATTTCTGAAAACTTGCCACGATTTTTTTAGAAGCTTTAGGACAAATTTGATAAATTTTCTGGAAATGTTCTGCCCGTTTGCCACCCTAGTTGCATTTGCATTTGCATTCAGTGTTTTCTGTATCAGAACCCCTTCACCTCCCTACCCAGCCAACATTCGATCGTGGGGCCCATGTGGGCCCCATATGGGCTGTAAATATGGGTCCTACATGGGTTTGTCCATGGGTTCCATGTGGGTCTCATCTAAATTAGCCCATTTGATTCTCATATGGGGCCTGACTGGGGCTAACGTGGGGCCCAAATGGGCAACTCACATAAGACCCATATTGGTCCCACTTAGAACCCAGCCCACATTTTATCATGGGGTCCATGTGGGCCCCATATGGACTGTAAATATGGGTTCTACTTGGGTTTGTCCATGGGTTCCATGTGGGCCCCATCTGATATAGCCCATAAGAATCCCCACTGGGCAACACATATAAGACCCATATTGGTCCCACTTTATGAAGCACATGTGGATATACTAGGGCAGGGGTAGGGAACGTTGATCCTCGAGAGCCATGTCCCTGCGGATTTAAGAAAAACATGCCAACCTGTATCCTGAAGACCTTGATTAGCTTGTTCAGGTGTGTTTGATTAGGGTTGGAGCTAAAATCTGCAGGGACATGGCTCTCGAGGATCAACGTTCCCTACCCCTGTACTAGGGTTTAGTATGGATGCTGGACTGGCCCAAAGTTTATTCATCTACAAAATCACAAAACATGAAAGTGTGCAAATAAAAAAAACCCGATATATATACACATTAAAATGTTGTACAGGTCCAATATAATGCTTTATTTTCATTTTATGACATGTTTTTTTTATACTTTTCAGATTTTTGTAAAATGTTGAACATCAACATTAACATTTTATTAAACCAGAGACATACCATCACCAACTGGTCTTAAGTAACTAATCTAACATAACAAAAATTGACAGTTAACAGTTAAAGGCTTAATTCACCCAAAAATGAAAATTGTGTCTTATTTGCTCAGCCTCATATCACTCCAATTTCCATAATTTTCAGAAAAACAAATGACGATAATTTTATTTAAATCTGAGTAATTTCTGTTGGTCTTTTTAAAGTTACTTGTCTAAAACTCTGATGCTTCAGAACATTCATAAAGACATTGTAAAATAAATCTATATGAATCAAGGGTTTAATTCAACTATTCTGAAGAGATGTGATCACATTACATTATGAAGAGATTTCGATTCAGCTTTTATTCACATATGAACATTGATCATGCACAAGAACAAACTTCATTGGTTCTCATGTGTCAAGAAAGCAGGCATGACCTTAAATTTATTACAAATGAATGCTGTACTCATTGTCTGCTTATAAGTGTGTATATGTGCAAAAAAACAAACAAATCACATCTGTTCACATAAAGTGTGTCTGTCTCTTCAGGAGACTTATATTAAACAGGTTTAGATTAGATTTAGATTAAAACAATTTATTTTTATGACTCTTTTAGAACATTTAAAAGTGTCAGTCCAGGTGATAGTGGACAGTAAGAAATCTCTCAATTTCATTAAAAATATATTCATTTGTGGTTTGGAACAAGTAAATGATGGACAGTAAATGATGACAGAATATTCATATTTGGGTGAACTATCCCTTTAAGAATCATCAATGCTCTACTAAAAGTGACACACTGTCACAATAAAGAAACACAAAAACAACAAACTCACCTGAACTGAACCTGAATATATACTGTCTCAAAAACTACACATTTTAGACACACACAAAATAAAACAACACACAACTGTTAACACTCCTGGAGACAGTCTTTCTCCTGCTGTTCTCTAATCTCATTCCACTCATCTGTAGTCCTAGTAAACCACTTGGAGCCTTTTCTGCTTCTTTCTGCTTCACATCATTAATCATGGTATTCTTCCTCAGCCCACCTGTAAAAGCATATGTAATATTAATTAAGATTACATGTTTTCTTATATGGTTGACAGTTGTATTTATTCATTTTTACTGTTTTGTGCTTTATATATTTATATATTAACACATTTACAGATGTTTCATTATTAATGATTATGGAACATCAGTTAAAATATGTTGGGTTCATGCTGTATATTCAACAGCATATATTAACAATATTTACACAATATTTACAATTTCACAATGTCACATTAATTAATACTACAAATAATTCTGACATGTCAGATTCTGGCTACACTGACACAAAAAAGCTAAGAAGTGTCTATGAGTTAGTTATACAGGTTATTTCACTATTATGACAAACAAAATGGTTATTTAATCCGGGAAGAAATTACATAAAGACAGCAAAGAAAAACACAAAATTAATTTAGGCAAAATTAATTTTAGTGGAGGTTTGCACCTTCGCAAAACATCCCGTTATAATCATTGAAGCTGTGCACACTGTAAAAATATCTCTTACTTACAAGCAATATGCATTGTTGTATATGAGGAGTGCAGAATTTAATCAGTGAGCGCCAAATTCAAAACTCCGGCGTGATGACTAATCTAAACGCTGATTGGCCACTACATTCATTAAATCAACATTAAAGTGTGTTATTGGTCTTAAGGCTTAGCAACATAATCATCGACACTTATTCATTTTTTTCAGTTTAATCAAGACAGCCGTAATAAATTTACTGATACACAGCATAAAAGCCCGTATTTCAGAACTTATGTCAGAAAGCCAATTCAGAATTACAATTTTCATTCTAAATTAAATTTGTGCTATATCGGCTGTCGGCTGACAAGGCAATTCATTTTTCCCTCAGGTGGAAAAATGGCGGTTAGACAGCCACAAAATACAACAGGAAAGCATAAAACAAACAATAACTGCCAATACGACTGGATAAATGTCAGGCAAAAACAACATTACACGTCAGAGTCAACAAAAATGTCCTCGGTTTTAAACGTGTGCAGCATTTTACGTTATTAATTGTTACGGCCAAAAAAACAGATATTAGTTTAAAAGCTACTTTAGTTTAAAGGTCATTCAAACTGTAAAAACAAAGTTTCCAATGTTCGAGAACACCTAACACAGAGACATGTTTATTAAATCCGCATTTACCTGTATATTTTTGCTCCACGTCCACGTCCTTGAATTGCTGAAACGAACAAAGTCTCCCGCTTCGCCGGCGCCGCAACTCCACTGCTTGGAAGAAACAGTATCCTTGCGCCGGGACTAGAATTCCTCTAATTTGAGCTTTTTAAATATTTTATATTTTAAATATCCGCTTATTTTCAACAAAGAGCTATGATATTATGATATGAAATTATGTGAAGAAACGAAACGTTGAATGCAGGACTACTCTGTCAAGCGAAGTTCAGAGATGAGATGTTGAGTGTGCTCTCATGAGACCCATTTAAATCTGGAAATCGTGATCATCCCTGCTAAACTGTGTACAGTAAAAGAAAACAAATAAATTATGATAAATGCAGAAGCAGGCTAACAATGTAATATTGATAATTCAAACAAAATGATTTTTTTTTTCAAAAGTTGTTGATCAGATGCACAAAACCTATATTCTTTGTTAAATATGACTACTGACCAAATATTTAAAGGTATAAGGATGTATTTTAAATGTGAAATAATTTTGCCCACATAGATCCCATGAAGGTCCCATATGTTCAAACCTATATGGGACCCACATTGTGAAACCCACATGGGGCCCACATAAATTGCCCATTTTCAGCCCATGCCCACATAGATCCCATGCTGCCCGAGTATAACCCATATGGGGCCCACATATCAATGTTGGCTGGGTAGCTCCGCCTGTCTAGATGTGCTACAGGTTATTTAATACATTATACATGCTCACAGCAGCGTGTCTGTGGATGTATTGGCACTAGCAGGTCTACAGTACATACTTGCTCTGCAACAGCAATAATCATCAGCAGCAATAGCATGCATAGCAGATCTGTTCTGCCAAGATCAAACGCATTAATATTTTCATATCCATTACCATGCTAAGCTGTTCGAAAAGTTGTCATAATAGAAATAACTGAAAGAGAGTGAGGGCCAAGTGAGAATCAAAACCAGGAAGTGAACTGTTGACAGCAGATAGGTCGATAACCAGGCAGGCAGTGCGGTCGAAAGTCAGATGGTGAGGAAACTTTAGAGACTGAAGCAGGACCCTTCGATGAAGGTAAATAAGGAGGCAATCCGCACAGGCGAAACCTGGGGTCAGAGCCTGGTGGGACAGTCCAAAGGCTGGAATAAACAAGCTGGCAGAATCTGCTGGCCTAACCGAGTTGATGGCTAGAACACAAACAGAGACAGGTCACAATAACAGGACAAGGCAAGACAACTAACAAGCAAGAGTACGACAAGAGACACAACAGACAGCAAAACTAAATGTGTAGCACTAAACAATCAGAAAACATGTGAAATTTAACAAAATGGGGACTAGATAAGGACTAAACAAATGGGCATGGTAAGTGGGAACAACACAAAGCCATGCTCTCATACATAAAACAAACACTGACACACAAAGTCAGTCAGAAGAGGACTGACAGGACAGAACCCCGTTTTTTTTTTTTTTCTTTTTTTTTTGGCTGTGCACAAAAGAACAGCTAATATTCAAATGATTGTAAAGGTGCATATTAACATGTTACCTTCAATTATTCAGATATTATTCAGACTCATTCAGAACTCATTGAGATATTGTATATTTTCACTGACGGATTTCCAGATATTTAGACTTTTTTAATCAAATGTGGCCATTTTTCATATTTATATTCAAGAACAGACTTTGAAATATTGTAAGTGGTCTAAATCTCAGCTTTATTCATTTGTTCCTACGCTATTTTACTTTCAAAGAGTTGATTGACATGAACCATTGTTACTAGTGCAGGAATAGAAGCTGCTTTGTGCTTTTGGTGTCAGTTTAGTCTGAAGTGTGAAGTTATAGCATGTTGTGAAGCAAAGAAAAAAGATATGATAAAAGTTTGCAAAGTGTTTTAGTTGTTTAAGCAATTGAAAGAGGTTTTGCTGAATATGCTGCAGTTTTAAAGATGGTGTCATGTGTGTAATAGAAGTCATTGTCATACTAAAGTGCAGTCTACCAAAATTGTAATTACAGAAAGTGCAGAAATAAATCATCCCAAGGGGTGATAAAATCATACACAATCATTTACTCATAACTTAACTCAAAGTTTAGTATTATTAACTTGTGTAGTCATCCCACATAGCACTCTAGGCCTTTTCTTTTAATTTGTCATATTACTGAGTGAAACAAGATATTTTAAGTGGTTCATGAACTGCATTTTTATATTGTTAAAATAAAATAATTTGCATTTTGAACATTGTTTAAATGGATGGATCTCCTTTAAGACTTCAACATAAAGACCCACTGCTATGATTGGCTGGCGTCTTTACATGTAAATGAAGTATTATACTTGGAGCTCTTTTGAAAACGTACAGCTGCCAAGATTAACTAAGAATGAAAAGTGTTGATTATAATATTGCTCATGGTTTTGATCTACTCCCATAAAAGGTTGCACTGCTGCACATTGTATCTGATCATAGTCATGTCTGTTGAATGTAATGATCTCACTGTTAATTTATGCACTCTCGCGAATGCTTTCATCATAAGAAATTCATTAAGCATTGTAGTAAGCGCTGTTGATTATAATAGAAGTGCAGAACTCAAATCACTGATAGACTTGGACTGAACTTGAAATCTCAAAATGCAAAGACAGTCTAACTTTGTATGTTAGTGAAAGATACCTAGTTACATTATACAGTTTATTCGATGAAATGAACTTATTGTGTACGTACATGACGTAATATACATATTTCAATGCTTTTGCATTCTCTTGCAATTGTGTAGCTGAGAATTTATATAATTTGTGTGCATCAGGAAGACGCGGTAAATATCCAGGGTATTGAAATTGCTTTTGAATGCATGCTCGCTCTTCGCTTCCCAATTCGTGATCACGCATACATCGTGGCCCTGTCCCAAATGACACCCTAAATCCTTGTGATCTACTTCTGAGACCACATTTTGATGATGTAATTCTGCCACAGTATGGACGAACACTGTGTAACACAGATTGCCGCAGCATGCCTAACCGTGTCCGTTTAGGGGTTCTGTAGAATGCATTATTCATTTTCTGTGCCTTTCTGAATAAGATATTCTGCTTTAGGCACATCCACAGTACTGTATGTATAATGTAACATCATATATGTATAGGTATACTGAGAAATTTTGACTTTTGGGGGGAAAAAATTGAGTACTAGTGAGGTCATTGTTGTGTGCAAGGCATTTCACACTTTTCACTAAGACAAAAAGGGCCTGGAAAAAGATACAAGTGTAAACGGGGTCTAAAGCACTTTGGTTTAGTCCACTGTCGAAAACGCATTAAACTCTTTCCACAGAATTTCCAGCTTTCCGTGTTTTTTTTTTGCTGTTATAGGGTAGGAGGCGCTGTTACACAACTTCTAATAAAAGAGTACTGAATTTCTGGATCAAAACATGGCAAAAAAAAAAGCCGAAACTAAAATAACGCGATCATCAAGGATTGAACAGTGTATAAATCAAATTTGCCTAATGTTACCAAATGAATTTATGATCCAGAAAGTGGTGTTTGTCTATGCAAGCTTTTCTTTCGATGATCATTCTGAATCTGATCCAGATGTAGTCTTATACAAAATCATGATTTCCCAGCTTTTTGTTTAAAATATTGCTTTTTTCCATGACTCAACCTACTCACATTCAAGTGCTGATAAACACTTTGTTGTTTGTTTGTTTGTTTTAGCATATTGCATGTTTAGATTTTCATACAACAATATATTTGTGATAATAATAAAAAATGTTGCCGGTGACTGGCAAAAAAAACAAAACAAAAAAAAAAACAGTAACTAGTAAACTTATTTCACTGATGTTTAAACTGGAATTTTTAAGAAACTCTCAAAAGACAGGCAAAAACATTATGTGTATATGTGATGCGTTTAAAATACTTGAATCAAACAATCCAGATACCTTATTATCCGGCGAAAAGCAAAAAAAAAAGCAGCTGATGGGATGAATGAAAATGCAATTCACTCTCTGACTGTAGGTGGCACTTTTGAACAAGCGGAAATACAGCAGTTACCATTGTTACTCCTGTAAACAAAGCTGGAGTGCCCATGAACTCCGCTAGAACTCCACTCTGAACTCTTGCCCTTGTATCTTGGATTCAATTATGTGTCCCATGTGTCCCTTGCACCTCATGTGATCATGTCATATGCTACCCTTGTCTGTGTGTCATGTTCTGATTGGATTCCTTGTTGTCATGTGTCTCCTTCCACATTGGTTGGTTTTGCCATGTGTTCTCCTTGTCCTGCTAAAACCTAAAAGCTGTTTGTACATGAATTAAGATTGATGATTACTGAATAGCCTTTTCCTAGTTTCTGTGTTTTGACCTTGGACTGTTTCTTTGTTTTTTTTGATCATCGCCGCCTGCCCTGACCCTTGCCTGTGTTATTGAATTACTCTTTTGGATTATTCTTTGATGATACTGTTTGCTGGTGTTCGACCATGCCTGTCTTGACTACGTCTGTAAATAAAGCCTTGCATTTGGATCCCCACTCCCCACGTTACACTTACAATTAGTATTTTATTAGTCATAATATGAAGATTACATAAAAAATTGTCCAGACAAAAAACTAATTCTGAAGAAAGTCCCACCTTGCTCTTCTTCCAAGCATTTCTTTGAGCACACAACAGGTGACATGAAGAAAACCTGTGCATGCAAAGTCTGAGGTGAAATCAAATGTATTTGTTTTCCACTCCAGATATCCAGATAATGTATTATTTTTAAAACGTAACATTAAAAGGACTACATTTTGAATAGTTGATCACCAGAATAGTAGCACCAGTTACGTTTAATTGGCTAGTCAACTAGTCTCGAAAATCCCTGCATTCAGCCAGTTTGCTTTTATAGTGTAGACACGTGCATTCAAACTGCCACAAATGACCACCTGCTCTCCACTTACTAAACTAACACATAATCATTGTAATAAAGCGTACCAAAACGAATGATTCAGACTTGGCTGTATTCTACCAAAATACACATATTCTGGTTGAAATGTGACTCATGATCCATGTAACTTGGGTTGGTTCAGTCAGTAGTATTTGTATGCCACACTCACTGTTCCCGAAAAAGCAATGTTGAGAATTAAATTAGATTGGAGTGTCTCAAGAATGCAAACAGAAGTGGTCATGAGAGATGCATTTGAAATGCATTTAATACTAGGTGGAAACAGTATGCATCTCCGCTGACCACTTGTGATCGGATCACTGAAAGTGCATCTTAATACCAGGTGGAAATAGAGCATAAAATTTTGAGGCAAAACAAAATTGGCTTCTGATGAAGCTGTGGCTAATCAACACAAAACCTAAATTTACCCTAGTTACGGTTGCAGTGGTTTTGCGCATTCCTGGTTATTGTGCTATGTTTAAAAAAGTGCTCTTTTATCAAAATATTTTAGCCCTATTTCACTTCTGATCCAACTCATTTTCAATGGATACGTTCTTTTTCTTTTCCAGTGTCACATCAGATTACTGAAGTAAAATAGGTTGTGAATGCTGTTCCACATGGACTTTAAACTACAATAGAAACATGCATGTGAAGGTCGAACAAGATAACATTGAAAGCTATGCATTGTTACAGTGATTGACACTTTCTGTTCTGTCTATCGAGCAGATAGAACAGTAGAGATTGTAGCACTGTCATCCAGTTAAATGTGTCCAAGTGCCAGAGAAGCCTTCTGTCAGCTCCACTCTATCCTCTCTGACTCTGTCCACAGATTGTGGAGGAGGTTATTCATGTATTGCTGGAGTGGGTGGGTGGTGCAGGTTCTGGAGGAGTGGAGTTCACTCTAAATCTAAATCTAAATGTCAATCCTGCTTTGTGTTATAGAGGGTTACTGCATGCCGGAGTGGGATGGCATCGTATGCTGGCCCGAGGGACTTCCTGGAAGGACGGTGTCCACTGCCTGCCCAGAGTACATATATGACTTCAACCACAAAGGTGAGCTTGCAGCCGCTGACCTGTGGCTAACTGATACACGTCTAATGCTCCCTCGACAATAATGGACATCCTCCAGCATGCTCATATTTGGAAAGCGCCACCTCCAAAATCTGTGTGTTTGTTAATGCTCCAAATTCTTGTCTTGTCTTTCAGACAAGCATTCTGGAATATTTCCACACATTATTACATGCTTGACTTGTATCCATAACAAAAACAGGGTGTGTTTTCATAAAGCAGATATATTGCGTACCTGGACGATGAACTGAGAGCTAGCGGTGCCTTTCCTAACTTCATTACATTTACATTTATTCATTTAGCAGATGCCAAAGTGACATGTAACCATGAGCAATCCAAAATCCAAGAAGACAATACAAAGCAACCCGGGCTCAATGGAAATACGTGCTTGTGGCCATGTTTCTGCAACACTGCTATTTCGTACCTTACTGCACACTTCACGGCTTCATGGCTTCAAAGTGAAATGTCCAGTGAGTGGAACTAAAATGCACATTCAATACGTGACTGTGGCACAATTTTATTACTTTGGTACAGGCATGTATTGATGTGTTTATATGTTGCTTCAGGTATCCAGATTCAGGTATTCACAGCAGTTCAGAGTTAATGCTATAATAATATTATAATATTGTGCAAGGAATTGTGTGAAAATGAGGTTTTCTGTAAACAAAATCATACTTTGTGTCAAAAGAAATAAAAGTTGTTGGTAGAGGTTTTACTGCCTCTAGTGTTTATTTCAACTGGAAATTGCAGCGCTTTATACAGTGATGTCCAAAAGTATTTGAACACTAGTATTTTCACCAGATAAAAATAGTTTTAAGTCAGTTATTTCTATCTTTTACATTGAGCAGTGTATCTTATGTTTGGTTGACTGCATTTTAGTCTGCATTTTGTCAAGTTAGCAACGCTGAAATGTGTGTGTGCACATGAGGCGACTGTGCGATCAGTTACATTTAATAAAGTAAAGATATAAAGAAAACAAATAAAACGCATTAAGAGTGTCACAAAAATGAAAATGCAAAGAGTATACTTGTCGCATTTACTTGTTGTGAGGTTTTTTTTGTCCTTTTGTTAATCTGTTAATTGTTTAAGAGAAATAAATTTTGTGTAGGCTAGCCCTGTTTTTTTTTTTTTTTTTTTTTTTTTATTTATTCCTTTTATAATTTCTGTTTTTCTCCATTAATTAATTCTCCATTATTTTCTCTATTGATAAATTCCAAGTTCTGCGTAGAAACGACCGTTGCCCAAATTTCCAAAAGTATTTGAACACTAGAATTTTCACCAGCTAAAAATGGTTTTAAGTCAGTTATTTTCTATCTTTTGTTGGCTGTAGTGTGTCAGTAGGAAATGTCAGTTTACATTTCCAATCTTTCATTTTGCCATTAATTGTAATAATCCAGCAAGATTTTCATTTTCACAAGGTGCCTGACAACCGCCAGCGCTCCACACAGAGATCTGATCTCATCTTCATCATCCAGTCTGTCTGGAATGACATGAAGAAACCGAGACAGACTAAATCCAGAAACATCTCAAAGATGCTTCAAGAAACCTACCTGCGAAGCTACAGTACTATTGAAAATTTTAGGCACTTGTGTAAAATGAGAATGCTGTCAAAAATAATGTCACAAATAGATTTTCTTTAGCAGTGAACTTCTATTGACTAAAAAAAAATCAACATTTGGTGTGACCATCCTTTGCGTTTAAAGAAGCTTTTGTCCTCAGTGCACTTGCACATTGTTTTTCATGTAGCTCTCTTGAAGCATCTTGGAGACAATGGGCCTCATTTATCAATCTAATGTAGAAATGAGAGTTTCAACAGAGTTCACGAGTGATTCATGAAACATTCGTATGCTGTCAATCCTGTCGTACGAAGGATCGTATGTTGATAAATGAGGCGGCTGAAAACAATCGTCATTTAAATATCACACCCCTAAAAACACCCCGTTTTAGAAGCCTTGCCCCTGGAGTTTATGTCACAGAGAAACAAACCCCGGTCAAAAAGAGGAAGTAAACTCATGAAAGAGAAATTGATCTTACTCTGAAAACACCCTTTAACCTTATATTTGCAAACAATGGCATTCATTTATACAGTATGTATATTAAATGCCAATAAATATAAAGGAATATTTATAAACATTATAGCCTATTTAGTTCTTCTTAATCCACAACAAACCCTTTAAATTTAAAGGTATTACAGAACAAGAATGAAAAATGAGTAGCTATAAAATTTTATAATAAACTATAAAGTAAAACACAAATTAGACTAGTGAATACAGAATACAAACGTCGAGCTCAAATGAATAAATTAATAAAGTGAAACTAATCGGCATTAGGCTTATCAACATCCAAATGCTTTTGCAGCGGACCTTTTACATTGAGAAGTTAGGTTGACTGCATTTTAGTCTGCATTTTGTCAAGTTAGCAACGCTGAAATGAAGTGTGTGCGCGTGAGGCGACTGCGCGATAAGTTACATTTAATGAAGTAAAGATATAAAGAAAACTAATAAAATGCATTAAGAGTGTCACAAAAACGAAAGTGGAAAGAGTATACTTGTCGCAGAGTTTTTTTTTCTCCTTTTGTTAATCTGTTAATTATTTAAGAGAAATACATTTCGTGTAGACTAGCCCTGTTTTTTTTTTTTTTTTTGAATTTATTCCTTTTATAATTTCTGTCCAAATTTCAGTTGTACTCTCACTTCATAAATGAGGCTCAATGTCACAGTTCATCTGGATTTAGTCTGTCTCAGTTTCTTCAGTTTCTTCATGTCATTCCAGACAGACTGGTTGATGATGAGATCAGATCTCTGTGTGGAGCACTGGCGGTTGTCAGACTGCTTGTGCAAACAAAAATCTCACTGGATTATTACAATCAATGGCAAAATTATTGTTTGGAAATGTAAACTTACACACAAAAAGATAACTGATAAATAACTGACTTAAAACCATTGTTTAGCTGGTGAAAATACTAATGTTCTAATTATTTTGGCCACCACTGTAGCTACATTTTTTTTGAGTTTTGCAGCAATGTTGGTAGAGGCTTGTATTTCTAATTAGGATGGGTAGATACAAATAGTGCAACTGCAGCTTTGCAAATCATAACTGAGTATAGTGGTGCTATTCTACAGCAGTAATCAGTGTTGGAAGAAACACATTAGATATAATGGATGTTATGCAGTCAGACTGCTATCTGGAAAGTAATAAGTAGAGTTGTTGGTAAGTTCATTCATTCACTCATCGTTTCAAAGAGTAATTTCCAAAATTCAAAGAATGAGAAAGATTTGTTTACAACACTCACAAAATATCACGTTTGTCACTTTGATATTTTCATAATTTCAGCATAAAATATGGGTAGAATTTAGGGAATTTAGGGACCAATTCTCATCATTAACTAGAATGCATATTACTGGTATATTAGCAATTTATTAGTACTTATAAAGTACATGTTAAGGTTTTATTCTGTATTAGCATATTCTAGATCCTTTAAAACACTCTAAACCTAAATGTTTATCAACAGATTAGGAGTTTAAAGTCATAGTTAATAGTGATAATTTGTCCCAAACTAAAGTTTGACTGAAATATCTTGGAAAATGCTGTTTATTAGCATGTAATGTTGCTTGGATTGTTTTACTTAAACGAATTAACTGCGTGTTAATTAGACAAAAACAGTGTGAACAGCATGTTGTGATTATTTTAATAAATTATATATCTCTATCTATAATCGCTGTTTATGACTTTTCTAAAAATAAAGAGTTAGATATAGATCTTTATAAACCACTTCAAAAGGAAATGCATTAAAATTAAACTGAATATCCTAGAAGGCTGAAAAACATTAAAACTCACATACTTTTTGATCCAAAAAAGCACATTCCATACAAAGTAAATAGTGTTTTAATGTTTAGATTTGTATGTATGAGGTTGTATGTTAATACTTTAGAATAGGGATGCTAGTAATATACATGCTTATAAGCAGCTATTTAAAGGAACACTCCACTTTTTTTGAAAATAGGCTCATTTTCCAACTCCCCTAGAGTTAAACAGATGAGATTTACCGTTTTCAAATCCATTCAGACAATCTCCGGGTCTGGTGGTAGTACTTTTAGCATAACTTAGCATAAATCATCGAATCTGATTAGACCGTTAGCATCTCGCTCAAAAATGACCAAAGAGTTTTGATATGTTTCCTATTTAGAACTTGACTCTTCTGTAGTTACATTGTGTACCAAGACTGACAGAAAATGAAAAGGTGTGATTTTCTAGGCCGATATGGATAGGAACAGTTCTCTCATTTCGGCGTAATAATCCTGTAGATTACCAGACCCCGAAAATCGGCTGAATGGATTCGTAAACAGTAAAACTCATCTGTTTAACTCTAGGGGAGCTAGCAAATGAGCCTATTTTTTTTTTAAAAAGTGAAGTGTTCCTTTAAAAGTGAGAACTGAACTTTAAAATAAATGTTACTGGTTGTATTTTGTTGATTCTTGGATTACCACAATAAATCAACACTCTATTTTAATAGGTGAAGACTTTCACCTATTTTTCATAAAAACTGATTTTGAGCAAATTTTGAATCACGACACAAGCTGCTAAAGAGTGTTTGCAGTAGAGCTTTAGAGGTCCATTAATTACACTAGAGACCTACATACGAAAACACTAATTGGATATCTTACTCAAGTCTGTCCTCAGTTGTGGTTGTTTTTTATTGTATTCCATTCATCAATAATTTAATCCATATTTGCAGCTCTGTTTGATGCTAATAGCAGCAAACATTGATAATTTCATACACCGTAGCTCTTTACTGTCAATCAGATTGAGAAATCAATACAGGAATGTCCTAAATAAAGGCATGGTTGGTTTGTTAGAGTATGTCTGTGCTGTATCCACAGGACATGCTTACCGACGCTGTGACAGCAATGGGACCTGGGAGCAGGCGTCAAATAACAACAAAACCTGGGCTAATTACAGCGAGTGTGCCAAATTCTTCAACCATTATAACCAGAGCCAAGAAAGGGTAAGACCTTCCACCTTACAATTACTATTATTTTGAATATGTAGATTGGATTTAACGTACCATCACCCGAAACTGAAAACTGTGACCGTTTGCTCATTAATTCCACATTTATTTATTTATCCTCATGTTGTATTCCTCACGGTGCCTGCTAAAAAATTTGTTTTCTTTCACATTCTGACTAAACTAGTTTATCACGCTTTTTTATGCAGATCAGGCAACTTGCAGTAGACAAATAACATATAAATGGATGCAATGCATGAAAATGTGTCTGGACAATAACTGAAATGATATTTGTCTCTCAAACACTTGGCATCAATTGCCTCTGTTGCTTATATAGCAATGTTAGAGCAGGGATAACTTCTTACTTCAATGTAAATGTGTTATGTCAACTATAGCGACTAAATAAATGTAAAAAATAAATAACAATTGTTTCTGTTTACCCTAAAACTGCAGACATGAATATACTGGAAACTAGTCAATATTGAGCTATAGTAATAGTAATAATAATAAGGTAACACTTTAATTTAAGGGTCCAGAATTCTGCATTAATTAAGCATTGTAATTATTGATTATCTTAACATATAGTAAGGGTATATTAGCCGTTATTATTATTATATTAGCCAATAAATAAGCTAGTAATTGAAGAATAACTGAATGTACAGTAAATGGCTTTTAGCTATTGTTTACTACTTAGAAATCCTTGTTTTTTTTGTGTGGTGATCTACTTAAATGTACATTACTACACCGTTATATTTATATTTCAGTGATTCACCATCTATAAAATTACTGAGCGATGTGAAGCTAGTAATTGTGTTTAATTAGTGGGGGTTTTGCAGTTAAATTTGCTGAAACAGTGTAATAAAAACTATTTGTTGTAAAGTAAAAGTTATATCCAAATTTATTATGGTACTTATTGAGCGTTATTTAAGTTTATTGACCAGAATAAGTCAATAATTATGGCTAAACTGCCACTAATGAGAATTCAAAGCGTGTATCTTGAATCATTTGATTCAGAACAGGAATTCAAAATGCATATTGCGAATCATTTGATTCAGAACAAGAATTCAAAGTGTGTATTGCGAATCATTTGATTTAGAACAGGAGTTCAAAACGCTTATAGCAAATCATTTGTATCAGAACAGGAATTCAAAATGCGTATTGTGAATCATTTGATTCAGAACAAGAATTCAAAGTGCATATCGTGAATCATTTGATTCAGAACAAGAATTCAAAACGCTTATAGCAAATCACTTGTATCAGAACAGGTATTCAAAATGCTTAACGCAAATCAATTGATTCAGAACAAGAATTCAAAGTGCGTATCGTGAATCATTTGATTTCGAACAGGAATTCAAAATGCTTAATGCAAATCATTTGATTCAGAATACGAATTCAAAGCGCGTGTCGCGAATCATTTGATTCAGAACTACCTCAAAATGCGTAATATTTTAATATTTTAATTATGGGATGGGAAATCAAACCAAACTGAGTGCAAATTGTTACAAGAAGTAGATTCTGTATGTTTGTATGTTGTATGTTCATGTTACAACACAGATAAAAGTTTAAAAGCTTGAACTTGGGCAATTTTAAGAGAAAAAAATTGTTATATAAGCTTAGTTATATTGACTAGATTCCAGAATTTTCATGTGTAAAATGAGTAAACTGAAAAACCTAGAATTGAATGTGTAATAATGTTGTACATTTAGAAGAGTTAAGTAAGAAGTTATGCGTCACTGTGCTAACATTAGCAGAGTCGTTGCTTCTTGAGAGCAGTAACACACGCTATAGTCTTTAATCACGTAGCTGCCCACAATCTAAATACAGACTTTACTTTTCAGCACAATGACAACCACAAAAACTTACGGAAGCTTCTTTAAATGTCAAGCGCAAATGAACGTTCAACCCAGAAAGATCTTTCCATTGACCCAAAAACACATAAAATAGAACTTGCTTTCAACATTTACTGCCCTGATCTGACCCTATGCAAAGAATGTTGTGAACTAAACATCTAGTGCCCAGTAGAAATGAGTCATAAAGTCCCAACAAAAGTGCATGGAGTAAACTGTAGTTTCACATATGCATGGACTGAACACAGTCAAATTAGGGTGAAAAATGTTCAGTATTTTAATTATAAGTACATTGAACAAGCAGCAAAGATATTTTTCCTCATTTGGCAATGCAAATTGTGAATAAGAAACAATGTTCAATGAGCATAATTTACATAGAAAAGGCATGTGTGCACAGAAAGGAATATCAGCGACTGAGAACGCAGCATATTTTCAGCATTGTGCACGCTCAACTTGATTGCAGGTGTTTTGTAAATACAATGCAGGTATTAACATAACAACATGTGCAGAATGAGTCACAGCTGATTAATGAATTTCCGCCTTAGTTGTTTTAATTTTGATTTGGTCTTCTATCAGAGCTATCGTGCCTTTAGCAAACATGCAGACATGCAAACCTCATCGTGTGAACTCAGTTCATTAGTCATCAGTGTTAACACTGAGGTCTTCTGTTTGTTTATGAATTATGTTTATGTTTGTGAATCATTTGGTCCAGAACAGGAATTCAAAATGCTTATCGCAAATAATTTGATTCAGAACAAGAATTCAAATCGTGTATCTTGAATCATTCGATTCAGAACGAGAATTCAAATCGCGTATCTTGAATCATTCGATTCAGAACGAAAATTCAAAGCGTTTATCTTGAATCATTTGATTCAGAACGAGAATTCAAAGCGTTTAACTTGAATCATTTGATTCAGAACGAGAATTCAAAGCGCGTATCTTGAATCATTTAATTCAGAACGAGAATTCAAACCGTGTATCTTGAATCATTTGATTCAGAACGAGAATTCAAAGCGTTTATCTTGAATCATTTGATTCAGAACGAGAATTCAAAGCGTTTATCTTGAATCATTTGATTCAGAACGAGAATTCAAATCGTTTATCTTGAATCATTTGATTCAGAACGAGAATTCAAAGCGCGTATCTTGAATCATTTGATTCAGAACGAGAATTCAAACCGTGTATCTTGAATCATTTGATTCAGAATGAGAATTCAAAGCGTTTAACTTGAATCATTTAATTCAGAACGAGAATTCAAAATGCGTATTTTATTATTTTGTGAATAAGAAACAATGTTCAATGAGCATAATTTACATAGAAAAGGCATGTGTGCACAGAAAGGAATATCAGCGACTGAGAACGCAGCATATTTTCAGCATTGTGCACGCTCAACTTGATTGCAGGTGTTTTGTAAATACAATGCAGGTATTAACATAACAACATGTGCAGAATGAGTCACAGCTGATTAATGAATTCCCGCCTTAGTCGTTTTAATTTTGATTTGGTCTTCTATCAGAGCTATCGTGCCTTTAGCAAACATGCAGACCTGGAGCAACATCAGAGCAATTTCTGTCATATTCCTTTAAAAGCCAAACCACATTGTGTGAACACAGTTCATTAGTCATCAGTGTTAACACGGAGGTCTTCTGTTTGTTTAGTTTTGTTTAGATTCGTTTCATCTCTCATCTGTGTGCGTTTGATTTTGATGTCGACGGGCAAAGAGCTGAGCTGTGGGCTGAACTATTTATCATTTAGATGAGGAATGCACATCAGCTGAACCCTCAGTGAAACACTATTCCACTTCACAAGTCTGAACTGAATTTAATCAATGGAATCAGCATAATCAATGTAGTTCAGCAAAAAATCTGGATGAGACGCTGTGTAGATACTCGCTCTAGCTGAAAATCTGATGGATTTAAGTTTATAAGTGTGCTGCGATGTGTGTTTCTTCAGCACCATCAGCTAATAAATCATTGTGACTCAGTCTTCAGGCGCCGTGGCCACTGACAAGTTCCTGTTGCATCATTTAAAATCTTCCGTGTTACGTTCATTAATCTAGACGCATCTGAAGTGGCGTTTGGATATATTTATACAGACTATTCCCCGCCTCTAACAGCCTCCCAGAGGACAGAAGATGTGCTGAAAGCATCACTAGTTTAAATCTAAATTAAGAACTTGTTTTCAGTCTGGCTTTCCATAGTGTTTTCCATGGTGTTTTGTTTTTTCCTTGATTTAGAATGCTTTTCAAATCTTGTTTTTGTATTTTATCGGGTTTAATTACATTTTGTACTATACTATTGTTTTTGTTTTTGATTCCTTCTTGATTTTAAAGCACTTTGAACTGAATCAACTTGTTTGGAAAAGCATGCTAGTATGCAACAAGCTAGTAACATGCTAATTATGCTAGCATCATGCTAACGACATGTTAACAACTTGCTAATGATGTTAACAACATGCTAACAAGTTGTTAATCATGCGAGAAACATGATAATCATGCTAGAATCCTGATAGCAAAATGCTAATCATGCTTGCAACATGCTAGCATAATGCTAACAACATGTTAACAACTTGCTAATGATGTTAACAACATGCTAACAAGTTGCTAATCATGCTAGAAACATGATAATCATGCTAGAATCCTGATAGCAACATGCTAATCATGTTAAAATCATGCTAGAAACATGCTAGAATCATGCTAACAAAATACTAATAACTTGCTAATCATGCAAGCAAAACATGCTAGTAACTTGCTTATTATGCTAACATGCTATTGGCATGCTAGTAACATGCTAGTCATGCTAACAAAATGCTAGTGGCATGCTAACAAGTTACTAACCATGCTAGAAACATGCTAATGACATGCTAACAATTTGGTAATAATGCTAGAAACATGCTAGCAACGTGCTAATCATGCTATAAACATGCTAGAATCATATTAGCAACATACTAGTAACTTGCTAATCATGCTAGCAACATGCTAGTAATTTGCTAATTATGCTAACAACATGCTATTGACATGGTAGAAAAATGCTAGTAATTTGCTAATCATGCTAGAATCATGCTAGCAACCTGCTAGTAACATGCTAATCATGCTAGAAACAGGCTAGTAACTTGCTAATCATGTTAACAACATGCTAGTGACATGTTAGCAACTTGATAATCATGCTATAAACATGCTATTAACTTGCTAATTATGCTTGCAACATGCTAGTAAGATTTTGATTATGCTAGTATCATGTTAGCAACATATTAGTAACTTGCTAATCATGCTAGCAACATGCTACTGACATGCTAGAAACATGCTGGTAACTTGCTAATCATGCTAGAATCATGCTAGCAACTTGCTAGTAACATGCTAATCATGCTAGAAACAGGCTAGTAACTTGCTAATTATGCTTGCAACATGCTAGTAAGATGTTGATCATGCTAGAATCATGTTAGCAACATACTAGTAACTTGCTAATTAGGCTAGCAACATGCTAGTAATTTTGCTAATTATGCTAACAACATGCTATTGACATGCTAGAAACATGCTAGTAACTTGCTAACCATGCTAGAGTCATGCTAGCAACTTCCTAGTAACATGCTAATCATGGTAGAAACAGGCTGGTAACTTGCTAATCATGCTAGTGACATGCTAGCAACTTGGTAATCATGCTATAAACATGCTAGTAACTTGTTAGCAACTTGTTAGTAATATGCTAATCATGCTAGAAACAGACTAGAACTTCCTAATTATGCTAGCAACATGCTAAGGAAATGCTAAGAATTTGCTAATCATGCTAGCAACATGCTAGTGACATACTAGTAACTTGCTAATAAAGCTAACAACATGCTAGTAACTTAATATTATCATATTAATATACAGTAACTTTATTCATAATTTATTCAGTCATGCAGACTGTACAGAAAAGTACAGCACATTTGCAGCTGCATTCATTGTAAGATCATGGACAGGTCTGGGTTAACAACTTTAACATGTTTTTTTTTTTTTTTCATAATTAATCACACCGATTATTAACAAATTAAACTGACATCACTAATGACAATACAGCTGGTTTTCCTAGAAAGAAAAACTGTTTTAGGTTGGCAGATAAGTATTTAATCTCTTTTTATTTACAATTTGGTTTAACAAAAGTTTAAATGAATGTAATCTGTATAGAGAGAGAGAGAGAGATTTACAGTAGTTTCAACCTGTATTTTCTTATATAAATATATGTAGGGCAAAATATATTTTTAAATGCTTTTTTTTATTATTTTTTTAATATATTTAATTTTTATATTTAGATTTAATATTTTAACAAAAAATATGTTTGGCCTTTTTGGTGTATATTTAATGTGCCAAGCTGTAATATCCACTTTGTGTTGGACTGTACTTTAAAAAAAATACTCTTTAATAGCAAGCTCTTCATTGTTTTGTCTGGTTTGGGTCACGTCCTGCTCTGTATTTTCATTTTCAGTTCGCTCTTACAATTAATTTTAGCTTAATGATTGATTTACTGAGTAATAGCTCTAATATATCTACCAAAAGATAATACAAATCTAAAATATTATATATTTGATGGTCATACCACTCATCTTTAGTTCCACAATCTGACATGAATAGATCAAAATGAGTAATTTTTCTGCATTATGTGAGTTTCCTGATGAAGTGGATCATCAAGGTAATTTGGTCCAATTCAGTTCAGACATTTTCTGTTACGTGTCATCGCTCATATCTCATTTGTTTATCGGTCGTTCAGGTCTGAGCAGCGAGTCCATTTACAATCATTAGTGCTGGATCAATTTATTCATATTCATAACAATCCTGTCACAAAGGCTTTCCAGATTAGCTTTCCAGATCCTTTGGTTGCTCACCGCACAAGAATTATTTGTTCAAATGTTCAATTTTGGTTTCCAGTTTTTATTTGCCACTTTTTTTGGAAGATACTTTCCTTTGATCTGTAATACAGAGAGATGAGTGTACAGATCTATATTTTGAGGTCATGCCTTTTTGCTTTACAAATCCCAAGAGCCACTTCTGCAGTTAATGAGAAATACATCCATGCAAATGAAACGCTTTGGAGTGCAGCGACTCGACGGCACAAACGCAGCGCTGGTTTGGCCATCGCCCCTCGTGCTAAATGTTAACAGCTGGCAAATCTCTTGTTCTATCAGCCCCAGATTGCTCTCCTCTAATGCACACCACTGATCCAGCTCGCTCAGTTACTGCGGTCGCCATGTGAAGTTACTCGGCTGCCTACAGCCTGAAGTAATCGGAGTTGAAAGCGTGGCCGCACAGCGCTCAGCTTTTGTCGGGTCTCTGAACTTCAAGACAAACTGTTTTCGCAAGAGGCCGAGAGCAGACACCTTAGTCACCGGGTGTCAGCCTGCTCTCCAAACAAACAGTTGCGCTTCTAGCGGAAAAAGCACCGAAGGCAGGGATTCGATAGGTAATTCCTTTAGCGGCTCTGCTTTCGTTTACACACCAAAAGATGCAAATGCTTGTGCTCTGAGTTTAAGACCAAACAGAAATTAGACACTGCTGGCATGCGTTTTCATGTGGTGTAAATAGCAGTAAACATAAAGAAACTGTGGGATTGTTTCAGACAAGGTCTGAATATACTGTGTTGAGAAAAAAAAATTAAAAGCTTCCAGATTTTGAAGCAGTCCAAAGAAAAATAGAAGATAATGTGTCTTTTAAAACATGTTAGGGCTGCCAATGTTATGAAATGCATGATTTAAAGGGGTCATACATTATAGTTTTGTTTAAATAATACTTCCTGTGGTGCACTTACAATGTTAGTAGTATTTTTTAAAACAACAAAAATGATTATAATTTAAAAATAAAAGGCCATTTACCCATTAAACCCTGACATGCATCATATTTAAATGTCTTGCTGAGTAAAAGGTTGCAGCTCTAAGCTTAGCTGATCATGGTCATGTCATGTCAAAAAAAAAAGGCAATGAGCTTTCTCAATTTCTGCACTCATGAATGCTTTCATCATAACTAACAAAGTGCAGACAATGTAAATAAGAGATTCACTGAGCAGTGCAAACAGCATCATTGATTATAATGGGAGTTTGAGCAAGAGCTTGAGACTTTTTTTGCTTGCTTTCTGTAGATAATTGAATTGAAAATTTAACAAACAAAAAATAAAAATAATAATAATCATTTTTAAAATATTAAAATAATTTGTATATGTTAAAAATATAAATATATTTTAGGTTAATATATTAGGCTACTGTCAGATAGAAAATGTGTTTTTCTGCCCCTGAAATAAATTTTAAAATATAGTTTGGTATAGGTAGGTTGAAATTATTTTTTATTTATTTTTATTTTATTTATTTTTATTTATTTTTTTATTTTTTTGCTGTATGGGATATAGCAAGGTTACTTGAATTATGAGTACTTTACCAAATATTGCACATGAAAATGTACCAAATAAACAAATTATGGATTCACATAGTTAAAAATAAACATTGATAAAGACAGGCATCACTGTTTTGTAGTGATGTAATTGCAGTTATGTAAGTTATATTATTATTATTATTTTATTTTATTTTTTATTGACAGCCCTAATAAATGTTTAATATATGATTAGATTAATTGTCTGTTTTGTACACCCTTTCTAATATTATTGCTTGAACAACAAGACCACTTTCTTATTTTTGTGTTTATTCTCAGGAGGTTTTTGACAGACTTTACCTGATCTACACGGTGGGCTACTCCATCTCTCTGGGATCACTTATGGTGGCGACACTCATCCTAGGATACTTTCGGTAAGAAAAAGCCACCTCCTTGTTTTCACAGAAAGGACTGATGAAGCCCTTCACAATGAAGAATTGAACAAAGCAATTTTAAGGGCTTTTTTCTCAGTCTGGAGGCTGTGCAGAAATGATATTGCCTGGACAAAAATGTCATAACAAACAAGACGTGTATGCATAAAATATTCCGCCATTGTCTGTTTTCTTCATATTTTACATTATTTTTTATTTTTTATTTTTATTTTTGATCCATGGAGTTCCTGCACAGAACTTGTCAGTGTAGCAACTTTAACATTACCAGCGTTTCTGCTGCATAATAGACATGTTGCAGAAATATATTGATTTAGGGCCATATATTGTACATTTTTTCAAACTAAGGCTGAATAGTACTTTTGTGCTTTGTAAAACAAATAAGTATAGAAGAAGCTAGAAAAAAAAAACATTACAATTGCAAGATATACATTTCCATTTGTGTGGGAAAAGTCAGAATTGCAAGTTTATATCCCACAATTCTGACTTTTTATCACAGTTTTTTTTTCATAATTGCAAATTTAAATGTGGCAATTTGACCTTTTGACTTTTTCTTGCAATTTCTATTCCATAATTTAGAAATTTTCACACAACTGTGAGTTTATATTTGGCAATTCTGTTTTTTTTTCTCTTCTCACAATTGTGTTTATATGTGGCAATTCTGACTTTTTCTTGCAATTTCTATTTCATAATTCAGATTTTTTCACATAATTTTGAATATATCCTGCAATTCTGACCTTTTTTTCCTCACAAAATGAACTTTTTACTCGCAATTGTGAGTTTGTATTCCATATTTCTGACCCCTTTTTTTGCAATTGCGAGTTTGTATCTCGCAAATCTGACCTTTTTTCTCAATGTATATTCCAGAATTCTTTTTAAGAGTTTGTATCCCACAATTCTGAGTTTATATCTTGCAACCCTGACCATTTTTCTTGCAATTCTGACTTTTTTCTTGCTAATGCAAGTTTGTATTCTGCAATTCTGACTTTTTGTTTCCCTTAATTCTGACTTTTTTCTGGCAATTACGAGTTTGTATCCCACTATTCTGACTTGTTTTTGCAATTGCAAGTTTGTATCCTGCAATTCAGATTTTTTTTCTGGTTATAACAAATGAATACCCTGCATCCTACAATTCTGAGTTCATATCTGCAATCCTGACCTTTTTTCACAGTTTTGAGTTTATATCCCACAATTCTGACTTTGTAACTCACAGTTTTATTTTGTTTATAACTTGCAGTTCTGTGAAAAAAAAACTCAGAATTGAGAATTTATATCACACGGTTCTGAGGAAAAAAAAAGATGTAAACTCGCAATTGCAAGAAAAAGTCATAATTGTGAGATACAAAGTTGCAGTTCCTTTTTTTATTTTTTATTCAGTGGTGAAAACAGACTTTTTCGTAGACTTTTAGGTGATAAATAAAGCTACAGTACATACCGTTTAGCATGTCACACGCAGCAAAACTCTTCTTAAAGTCCTGTTAAAATATTGCAACCTGTCAGTATGGAAAAATAAATTTTCATTGCTTAAACATCACAAATGTGTGAAATGGCTCTTAATCAGGGCTCTTCCACAATCTAAATACAATATACATAACCCCACTTTGTTGGCATCTAGATTTGTTTACTTAATGCAAGTTTTATTATACCCACATGTAGCTGAATGTCTGCTAGCTGCCAATGTTTACGTATTGGATTGAAGGAGGAATGATTTACAATAAACTATATGACTTTGAGTCATTTTTCGATTTTTCATGTTGAGCTGAGCTGTGCTTTTATGGTCATGAGACATGAGCAGAACAATTTTTAATGTAAATAATTTGTAAAACCTATTTTGGTAACACTTTATAATAAATTTAAAGTAACAAAGCATGTATAAGTCATTTGCAAACTATTAGCGTGTAGTTAATTCATAATTTGTTTATAAACTCTACGTTGTACAATCATTGTCACAGTAGTTAACAAATTATTACTGTTTAATTACATAGCTCATATGTATAGATAATGATATTTAATGTATGTTATACTTTGTACAAACGAATAGTTTGCAAAATAGTACTTTTTTTAAGGTATACTTATTATGAAGTGTTACCCAAATTGCGTGTGAAATGTTGTGTGTGATGTATGAATGTCTTTGAATGGCATGTTGTGCATGTGTTTCAGGAATGAGGCACAATGGTTTGGGAGCTGATGTTTTTGCAAGTGTGCAGAAAGTGACTATTTTACATTTAAAACTTAAATAAAAACGTTGTGTTTTGACTTGACTGAAGCGATCGGTTTTCCAAATGACCTGCATCAAATGAATGTTTCTCTAATAGTTCACCCTGCGTGTGTACTGGCCCCTTTTCAATACGAAGACATATGAGTGCATTTATTACTTTTGCGTTCAATCGTTCCATTTTCATTACTAATTAATGCAAAGAGGTTCCCTTCGTTATTTATCCAGCGGGCTTATTCAAATAAAGGGTCGGGTCGTGCGCGGAACGAGCCGCTGACAGGTACCAGATTAGCTTGACTCGGCTCCAGTGCTCCGTGTTTTTAAGAGCCAGCCCATTGCTTGGGCACCAGGAAATGCAGGTCAGGAAAATGACTTTAATAAGGGCTCGTTTGGGCTGCTGCTGATCCGCTGCCAGCGTTTCCATGCTCTGCGCTCACAGTGTCAGTAGTATGGTCTCAGGTGCATGAGCTCCAGGACATCAGCCATGCAGCACAGTGACTCTTAAACATTAGCTCCAGTGTTTGAGGCACGCTTCGAGAAGCCAGGATCTACATGGATCGGCTCTCCGGAGCTTCCCGATCAATAGTTCCCAATGGGACGGTGGTTAAACAGCAGTTAGTCTAATGACGAGGAGGCAAGCGATTCCACACAGCTGCTCTAAACCTCTCCAGAGGGGAGAGAGTAAAAACAAAAATAAACCCCAAAGGTTTCATATTTCAACATGCTTGGCTGCAGAAGAGACCGGACTGATTCAGAGTATTAGTAAGAAATGACACAGATTTTAGCAGATATGTTTTTACTTTTTCAAGAATAGGAATCCAGACCACAAATATATATAATACTCTTTACAATTTTCTATATTTCTGCGTAAATATGACACAAAATCACCATATTTTCATATAAGTCCTGAAAGTAGACAAAGAGAACCCAATTAAACAGGTGAAAGAAAAATATTTGCTTTGTCGTTTATTTGTTGAGAAAAATGACCCAGTGTTACATATCTGTGCATTGCAAAAGTATGTGGATCTTTGCTTTCCGTATCTGGTGTGACCCCCTTTTGCTGCAGTAAATGAAGGTAAAGTTTCCTGTAAATGCTGATCGGTCCTGCACAATAACATGGAGGAGATTCAGCCCATTTCTTAATGCAGAAACACTTAAACTCTATGATGTTGGTGGGTGCCCTCCTATGAACTGCTTGCTTAGGTCCTTCCACAACATTTTAATTGGATTAAAGTCTGGACTTTGACTCAACCATTCCAAAACATTAACTTTGTTCTTCTTTAAACATTCTTTGGTAGAATGACTTGTGTGCTTTGGTTGTTGTCTTGCTGCATGACCCACGTTCTCTCAAGTTCTTAAACAGGTGTCCTGACGTTTTCCTTTAGAACTTGCTGGTATAATTCAGTATTCATTGTTCTATCAATGATAGCAGGCTGTCCTGGCCAAAATGCAGCAAAACAGGCCCAAGCCATGATACAACCACCACCATGTTTCACAGATGGGATAAGATTCTTAAAGGAACACTCCACTTTTTTTGCAAATAGGCTCATTTTCCAACTCCCCCAGAGTTAAACAGATGAGTTTTACCGTTTTTGAACCCATTCATCCGATGTCCGGTTCTCCCGGTAGCCCTTTTAGCATACCTTAGCATAAATCATTGAATCAGATTAGACCATAAGCATCGCGCTCAAAAATAAAACCAAAGACTTTTGATATTTTTCCTATTTAAAACTTGACTCTTCTGTAGTTACATCGTGTACTAAGACCGGCAGAAAATGAAAAGTTGCGATGTTCTAGGCTGAAATGACTAGGAACTATACTCTCGTTCTGGCGTAATAATCAAGACAATTTGCTGCTGTACTATGGGTGCACAGGCGCAATGATATTATGCAGCACCTGAATATAGTCCCCAGCTAGGTAACTTCCAATGTGACCAGCACTAAGCCACTAAGGTAATAGTAAAATAACTGGGGACTATATTTAAGTGCTGCGTAATATCATTGCGCCTGTGCACCCATAGTACAGCAGCAAAGTGTCTTGATTATTATGCCAGAACAAGAGTATAGTTCCTAGTCATATCAGCCTAGAAAATTGCAACTTTTCATTTTCTGCCGGTCTTAGTACACGATGTAACTACAGAAGAGTCAAGTTTTAAATAGGAAAAATATTGAAAGTCTTTGGTTTTATTTTTGAGCGCGATGCTTATGGTCTAATCCGATTCAATGATTTATGCTAAGCTATGCTAAAAGGGCTACCGGGAGAACCGGAGATCGGCTCAATGGATTTGAAAACAGTAAAACTCATCTGTTTAAGTCTAGAGGAGTTGGAAAATGAGCCTATTTGCAAAAAAAGTGGAGTGTTCCTTTAAGCTGGAATGCAGTGTGTTCTTTTCTTTGAAAATAATAGCTTCTCATTTAAACCAATAAGCTCAATTTTGGTTTCATCCATCCATTAAACCTTTCTCCAATAGTCCCCTGGCTTGTCCACATGATCTTTAGCAAGCAATTTTCTTTTTGGACAACAGTGGCTTTCTTCTTGCAACTCTGCCATGTGCACCATTGCTGTTCAATGTTCTCCTGATGGTGGACTCATGAACATTAACATTATGTGAGAAAGGCCTTTAGTTGCTTAGAAGTTACCCTGGGAAATTTTGCAACCTCACTATTACACATTCTGCTTTGGAGTGATCTTTGTTGGTCGACCACTGCTCAGGAAGGGAACAGTGGTCTTGAATTTCCTCCATTTGTATACAATCTGTCTGACTGTGAATTTTTGTGGCGTCCAAACTCTTTTCTAGCCTGATGAGCAACATCCACTCTTTTTCCGAGGTCCTCAGTAATCTCCTTTGTTTGTGACATGATTCACTTCCACAAACATGATCAGACTTTGATAGATCCCTGTTCTTTAAATAAAACAGGTCACATACTGACATTTGATAGTTATTGCACTGACTGAAAACACATATGCGCAGATGGGCTCTAATTTCAACTTTAAATTAACTGCTAATCCAAGAGATTCACATACTTTTGCACCACACAGATAATTATCATTGGTTCATTTTTCTCAATAAATAATGACCAAAAAAAATATAAAAAAATTCTCTCACTTGTTTGATTGGGTTCTATTTGTCTACTTTCAGGACTTAAATGAAAATCTGATGATGCATATTTATGCAGAAATATAGAAATTTGAACAGAAATTGAAATTTGATATATATATATATATATGAACAGTTCAGATGCAAAAGCCTTTAAATCCATCTGACATCTTTCTTTAAAAATGCCTTTTTATCAGGCTCCTATGTATAGGTTTCTATGTAAGTACTGTTACTTCTGATTGGGCTGTGGGTGGGATTTTAGCGAGTTTGGAGTAAAAGTACTTGATGGATGTATAAAATGTGTCAAGAGCATTCACTCAGTATCATTATTTAATTTTTGACGGAGATGGCTTTTAGCTGGTTTTGCATCTGAACTCTTCATATGAAAATATGCAGAAAAAAACTTGACAATTATATGTTAGGATGACAAAAATATTTAATAAGGTAAAATTTTGCCTCTTATGTGGAGTACTACTTGTGCACATTTCTTAATATTAAGTCTAAACTATGTTTTAATGTCAGTATTGATGAGGATTGTATGGATCTTTAAAGGTCCTTTAAATTCAAAATATTAATAAGTGTACCTAAAGTATACTTGCAATAGTTCCACTTTAGCACGAGTATGTATACTTAAGTATGTCTTTACTTGGACTTCAGCACTACTTCTGCAACTGAAGTGCATTAAGTACAAAATTAGTTCTTCTAGTTTAGCAGACTTTAATTATACCAGTTTAGTACACTAAAAGTGCAAGTGCAGTGTATTTTTATTAAGTACATACTATGCAAATGTATTTGTACTTAGCATGAAATTAATTTATTTAAAATACATTTTAGTATATTTATTTTTCACTGGGGAACACTCGTTAATATCAAAATAATTGAGATGGCCAATCAAATTAACGTAGGTGAGGTTTACCATTTACAAAAGCAGAGCGTGAATTCCAGTGCAACTGTCAGTTATAAGGTTGAAAGAATTTGAGGTAGTAAAACATTTAATATTTGACAACTGTTTGATGAGAGAAATGTTAAACAGCTAACAGTAAAATCCAGGGATGGAAACTACTAAATTTTTTTTACTCAAATATGGCATTTTGAATTGAAAATATGGTATCATTTATGTGATTCATGTAATTCCTAACTGAATGTGACAAAAAACGGAAAAACTTTTTCAGTTCCACACATTGGATATGCAATTAAGAGTAAATGTGATTTGAAAATACTATTTGCAAGTAGTTTAAATTAAATTCCCATCTAGACCTAGAATTTCCTTCACCTTTCTATCTCTTTATATTTTATAAAAAAATTGTCCCTGGCTATGGCCTTGTTTTTTTTTTTTTTTTCATTTTAGTGACTTTCATTTTTTCATTTTTTAACTTGAATTTTTGTCTTGCCATTTTTTTACTGTCCCTAATGTGAAACCAACTTTTCCTAGTCATTTCTCCTATACACACTTTAGACTAGAGAACACTTCTTTGGCTAAAAACTGTTTCTCTGAGCGTGACAAAAATGAAGGCCATCTTGATATCAGATTTTCACACCATGATAAGCTTTAACAGCACATTTAAGACCATAATGTGACATTTAGGGCAAGCAAACCAAACTACTACTTATGCCACCCACACACTACATTATTTTAGCTCTGATTTTCCTCTAAACAATAGTTATTGAGCCAACAATATCAGATGCAATCTGATTGCAATGCTTGAATTATAAAAGCCGTGATCTGAGAGAAGATTATTCACAATGATAGAGAGTTGTTTAGAATGAAAAAAAAAACAGCAATCAAATGACTTTGAAAGTGTTATTGAGAGTATTGCACGCTTGTGCGCTTATTGTTGATCTGCACTTGTGATCATGGCTATCATCAGTACAGGTATATTTCGACAACTGCCATCCACTCAGAACACTCATTATTATGATTGATACCAACAATCATAATAATAAGGACAATTATCTTTGATTCTATGTTAGTTTTAACATAACACACACAATTTGTGGGGATTGTCTGGACCAAAGCAAACACTCACAATTATTGTTGACCAGTGGAGGTTTTGAAATTGTACTCTTACAGCACAAATTGATTAGTCATTGTCAAGAGTTGATCTCGTTTACTATTGATTGCTATCTGTGTTGACTGAAGGGGGCAGTGCAGACATTTGGTGCATGTAGTCTTTTAGTTAACATCAATACAGTATCCTTTTGAGACAAAAGTGCCCTATGACATTAGTGCCAATGTCTAATGTGATCTCATGAATAAACATATGGTTTTGTATGTTAGCATAAGCACTGAAACATACAGGATGGATATGTTAGCAGCATCTATAACACAAAATAACTACACACTACAACATGTCCTCCAATTTATACGACCGACGTAAGTCGTTTTCACAAATCCTCAAATACGTCTCTATAGAGCGTTTTCAACATCAAATACGTCTCTATAGAGCGTATTCAACATTTGCTCAGTAACAGGTATCTAATTCAACCTTAGCATTATGTGTTGGTCAATTAGTAGCGCGTTGCACTGCGAAGTGGTATAATCATATGAACACAGGTTCGATACCAGAGACACATATGTTTTCATTGTATGTTTTTTTTTTGGAATATGCACTAGAAATCATGATTTTGCACTATTTCTGTAAGGGGTAGGTTTAGGGTGGGGTTAGGTGTGGTCATATATACAAATTACACCTAGTAAAACACCTTTAAATTACCGTGAAATCGGTATAAAAACTCATACATCATTCCATGATGTCAGATCCAACGCGACAGTGTCATTATTTTTACGACCGCTAGAGGGCGCTTAACTTTAAAACGTAAACATGGGTCGTATTTGGTCGATTCAAAAACGTACAACTGGGTCGTATTTTCTTTGAGGACAGTCTCACACACTATGACTCATTAGTTAATGGTCAATTCATCATTTATAAAGCATTATTCCCACATTAATAGACAGTAGTAAGCAGTTTATAAACGCATCTATAAATGTTTGTTCCTAATTTATACACGTCTTTAATGTTTTTAATAATTGCATTTTCATAATTTATTCATGATCAATTAATCATTTCTAAATGAAGTATTATATTATTAACAGTCAAGTTATTTAAAATGTTTGTACACCTCCAGAAAACATAACTTAGCAGTAACATGAATCTAAGGCTCTGCAATTTGATATAAAAATAAGTTTTGTATCATTTATTGATTATGTTTGATTTCTATTTTAGCTAATTGTGATTAGCTGATTAGTAATTCTTACTACACCAAAATATTTTGCTTATTTTCTTCATTTAGTTTTTGTGTGTTTGTTTGTTTGTTTTTTAGTTTTGTTGCTTATTTTGTTGACATATTCATTTTGTTGCTTATTTTGCATTTATATGTACTTTCTTGCTTATTTTTTTTGTTTTTCTTATTTTTATTTTTTGTACTTTTTTAGCTTATTTACAGCTGTTCCTTTTTTAATTGATATGATATTGCAGATATGATATTGTTTCATTTTTTGCATCTTCATATATATTTACACAAGAAGTTAATTGAGCCTTTAAATCGTCTTTGTAAAAGCTTTACAAGGTATAAATAGTCTTCGTTTTAGATGAGCTATCAAAACAGTTAACTGACAACTACTAAATGTTTTATAGCTACCTAAATTAATCATGAATTATAGTAGGAATACATGGTAATAAAGCATTTATTAACACACTATTACAATATTCAAAATAATATGTAAAATGTACATTTAAATAGTTCATTAATCATTAACTTACACTTTCTAGATGATCTTATGAACTAAATAACTGATTTGTAAATAATGTAAAACTTAATTTAGAAATAATAAATAGATTAATACAGTATGAAAATACAGTTATTAAACACATTATAGATATGCTTAAAAATCAAGAACAAAGCTGCATTTATAAAATGCATACTATTGTCTATTATTGTAGAGATAATAAATTATAAATAATGAATTGACTGTTTACTAATGCTTAACTAATGGTTCATAGTGTGTAGTTATTATAAAGTGTTACAGAACTTTTTACAGTGAACAACTGTAAAAATGTACAGATGTTTATAAATCATTTTAAGTTCACCGAATGGTGAATTATGTTGGATTTGGAGCTTGAAAATATCCATACAATAGTTTATTGTACCTAAAACATTTGTGACTCGTTCATTATATATGAACTGTGCATTATACTATAACCCTTTTTATATATTATTGGTATGGTGTTAGCTTTAGGTAGAGGTGTGTGAAGGGCATCAATCTATATAACTGGACAAGTACATTTATAAGGCATTTGTGTACATTTTTACATATTGACAGCTGTAATGTAAATATTGCTGACATTTCATGAGATCAGGCTGTGACGTTATTTCTTTCAGAGGACTGCAACAAATCTGAAGGAGCTTTTACTTAATAGACTTGCTCCGGTCAAACTAGTTTGAGAGAGTGTAGACAAACCGAAGGGAATTTGGGTAACACATGCTTGCAATTTTGTTTTTATAGCTTACTTTTCGAGCCCTGCATTTTCAACATTTGTGCTTTCTGAACCTTTTAAATCCAAAGAATGTGTTACAGTCAGCGGCAGACTCATCTGGCTCTAATTAGGATCAGTATTGTTCTTCTAGCCTCTGTGAAAGGGCATTGGGGAGCAACTAAACACACACACCCACAGTTCCAAGTATCTCCTATTGTACTGTACTAATCTGCAACATTCTTCTCTGCGATTTCACGTACCTTGATACCGCTCACTATTTACACCTAATTACGAAGTAACCTCTGTATGACTTCATTTCTCTTTTTTCGTTTTTTTTTTTTTCAGGCGGCTACACTGCACCAGAAACTACATCCACATGCACCTGTTTGTGTCGTTCATGTTGAGGGCCATTAGTATATTTGTGAAAGATGTGGTGTTGTACTCTGGTGCGGCGCTGCAGGAAATGGAGCGCATCACTGTGGAGGATCTCAAATCCATCACCGAAGCCCCCCCTGCCAACAAGAACAAGTTTGTAAGTGCAGCACACATACTATCATGTCTAAGAGCCAAGTCCGTAAGAGAGAAATCTCACATTGTGTTGTTGCCACAGTAGTAGTTTGGGAGCATCGTTATCCTCTCAAGCCATTTGTTGTTGACTTGCCACTGAAACACTCCTTTGATTTCCACATATGTGCGTAACCAGGAAACAAGGTTTTCAGTTAAGCTTCTTGTGAATTAATTTCCTTTTTAATTAAACATTATAATTAAGACTATTATAGTATGGTAGTTACTCATACCCAGTAAAAGGAAGGATTATGGATATTGACATTTGGAATATGGGTCCCAAGCCATATCCAGAGACCAGGATCTAACAGAGAGTTGAGGGTGTGCTCTTTTGACTTGGAACATTCACCCAGCATACACCCAGTTCCCTTTCGATTTTGGTTCACTTTGCATTGCGTCAGTGAGGAAACACCTTTTTCCAAAAAATACTAATGCCTTTATTAAATCCCACTAGTGTCTCACACTGTCCAATGGCATTGAAGCATGCCAAATATCTGAATAAACATGCTTTTAATCACATCACTGCAAGCAACACACTTTTATTATCTTATTTCATTTGACTTATTGGGAAACACTTTAGTTTAGGGACCAGTTCGCACTATTAACTAGTTGCTTATTAATTATCATGCTAGCTGGCTGTTTATACGTACTTTTAAAGCACATATTATTGCCTTATTCTGCATGACTATAGTGTAGATCCCTTAATCCACCCATACCTGAACTTAACAACTACACTGACAGAAAAAAAGTTAATTTACTTACTTTTTATTTGATTTTAAGTGAAATTTAAGTATGGAATTAAGAAAAATCTACTCACCTAAGTTAAGTAAAATTAGCAAAGAAAATAAGTCAATTTAACCTGTACAGTTAGGGTCATTGCACAAAAGTTTCCTATGTGTTTTTTTTTTTTTTTTTTTTTTGTATTCGTAATCCTAAAACTTTGTCACGCACAGAAATCTTGCACACTGAGTCTGATACATTACATTAATTCCTCCATTGCAAAAAAATTCACAAAAAAAACAAAACAAAATGGAATCTTCAAGCAATGAGGATGATTTTGTTGTCCGCTCTCTTCTTAAAAAGAGAAAAAGAAGGGACATATTGGGTCCATATATAGATATGTAGATTGGATATAGAGAGGAATGAGAGAATACTTTTATGCTTACCACCTTATTAATGAGCTGCGGGATTATCCCGGGTGATTTAAAGTTTACTTCAGGATGTCAGTAATCGGTGATGTTTTGCTAGCGTTACTGGAGCCAAATATTATAAAGAAGATCACTAATTTCTGTGATCTCAGTGTACAAGGTCCTTTGCAGTGCTTTGTGCTGCGAGACGAAGTGGATGAACTTGTCAGACGCAATTCTGGATTTTGGTGTTCGCTTGGATGGTGGTTCTGAACTGTCAAAAATCCCGAACCTGATCAGATTTTTATTTTTTTTTAATTTTGGAGGCAGTGTGCAAACATGTTTGACATAACATGAGGCTGTAGTTATTTTTTAACGTCCAAAATATTTGGATGGAAATGCAATGACCTTTAGAGTTTGATGAGTAATTGAGCATGTGGTTCACTTACAAACATGTATGTAAGCAAGTAGAAAGCTCCTTTTTGTTTTTAAGGATATGTGTTGACTCAGTGTAGTTACAAACCTCAATACTTGGCACATGATACACAATGACGCTAACAATCAGTAAATAGTTTTTGAGTATGAATGGGTCATTTTGAGTAGTAAATGAACTCTAGATGTTAAAAACAGCAAGTAACAAAAGCATCCATAAAACAGTGTAAATACATCTCGAAAAAAGCCAAAAATGTATCCTTATTAATTAATCATGCCTAAGTGCATGATGGGAACAACGGATCATGACTTTGATATTTGCTTCAATTTTTGTAAAAATAACAAATGATTCCAAGTAAAATATACTTATAAGTTAAAATGTTAAATCCTACAAGCCTAAATTGAGTACTAAAATTGAATTTACTCTTTTTTTTTAAGTCTTGCCTGAACTAAATTATTTAATGTAAAAATGAATTTGTTTTTCTGTGTTATTTACTTCACCACAAAATAATTGTTATCAGTGTACCTTACTAATGATTAATTAGCAGCGAATGAGGAGTTTATTGAGGCTAACGTCATTGTTAATAGTGAGAACTGGTCCCCAAACTAAAGTGTGACTTTACAGTTTGTTTTGGTACTTTTTACCTTGATATTTGCACTCATCTCCATGTGCCTTAGAGAAAATGCATTTAACTCCCTCTTTTTACTTGTATATGTCTGGTGTGACATTAAAGTTCTCTTAAATCTTGGATATAAAGCAGCCCCAACGCCAAATCCTCAGAAGCTTTATCATTCAGACATAGACATTGTTCCACCTGAGGACAAGAGGCTTTGGAAGATCTTGACACCTTCTGCAGCAGATACCATTGCATGTTCACTTCCAGCAAACCAGTCATTCTCCTTCTGTGATCCGTTGAGGAAGAGTACAGGTACATTCACTCGTGGACGCATTGTTTCAAATGTCAAGCCGTGAGTGGCCCTAATGTAAGGGTCCCTTCCAGGCATGAGGGCTGTCTTTTCTCCCTTGGGAGATTCAATGCCGAAGCCACTTTTGATGTGACAGACTGTCCTCACTGTGAGGGCATGATTCTCGGGAAGCCAGCTCTTGTTATGGAAGACTAGCTAGCTTTACAGGTTGCCCCACTGTCTTCCTTTTCCTGTTCTTATGTACTGCAGAGGAAGAGCAGTTGAGCTGTGAAGCAGAGCAAAAGGTTTAAGTGAAGAGCTCATGAAAACTCAAGTTCTTTGTCAAGTTCTCCTCTCTCTCCCAGTTTTGCATCCTCACCAATTATTTTCACTGGAGCTGATCTCCACCCCTCCACAAGGTGCTGACAATAATCTGTACTCAATTTGTATCCATGTTTCAGGATTCCCTGCTTTTACAACGCTGTACAGCACTGTCTGCTGGGAGTATGACAAAAGACATAAATTACCTGAGCTGGGAGCATTAGTGTTGCAGGTGACAGAGATCTATTGGTCACACTATTGTCTTTGACTGCCATCTGTGGCTAAGCTTCACTCAAAGGAAAAACTGTGAAAGCTGTGAAAGAAATTGTACTTTTGGATGCTCCCATCAGTGCACCTGGTCCAATTACGCAATAGCAGGATTTACAGAGATTCACAACAGCACAAAAACTTGACCCCTTACCTGTCTCAATCAGGCTCTTCGTTGGCTCATCACCCAGCAAAGTCCAGCTGTGGAGCTCGTGGCCAAAAAGTCACCTTATCCAAACCCGCAGGGACTCTGTCCAAGTGGAAAACCTGCACCTGATAAATAATATTGCTCCTCACCTGGGGCTGGATTCACGAAACACGAAACATTCTTAAGAAGAAATTTCTTTTTAACTGCAATTTTCTTCTAATTTTCTAAGTTAATAAAAAAGTTAGGAATATTTTGTATTCCCAAAAATTTGTCTTATCTTTTTTCTTAAGATTGTTCTTAAGACAGAATTTAAGAATAATTCAAATTCTTGAAAAGAATCTTCTTAAAAATCATCGTAAATAACTTCTTAAAGTTAGGATAGCCCCAGACTTGTCTTAAATCCCAAATAGTATGAATTATTTAATGAATTTATAGGGTTATTTCAAAGTAATTGTTATATTTAAGCATTACAACACCACTAGCTACATATAATACATATTAGGACTATTAATAGGGATATGCATGAATTGACCACGATGACTGATAATCTAAACAATGATCGGTCATGATTAGCCTATGGTGTGACCCTACTTTTTGTGGACGTCAAAAGTAGGAACTCTACAAAAATGAGTCAGATAGGGAGATTTAATTGAACGTTTTTTATTTTATTTAGCCTATAAATACGACATAATCTTTGAATGCACAGGATGCGTTTTCTGTAGCAGCGCACACACATACCGGAAGCATTCATTCGGATAAGGACGCAAAAACGGCACAAAAATTAATAACAGATAAACAGATAAAACAGATTGCTGAAGCTTAAGACAGGCTCTTTAAAACATAACTGTTTAAAAACACGGCGCATTAAATACGTGAAGCTGAGTGCCAGTCAAGGTCTTGACGAAAACAGGCTAGTGTGCGTGCTTATTATGATTATTAGGATAATCTGCAGAAACCACAAAAAAGACAATCCCTGAAGTGCAAGCTTATCAGTCCGTCTTCAGCCATGTATTCACCCAGATAAAGATGTATCATTTAAAAATAAAATAAGATGTTCTTAAGAACACATTTGAGTTGCACTTAAGAAAATTTTTAAGACATTTCTTAATTTATTTCTTAAGAATATGTTTGTGAATACGGCCCCAGGTGTGCTTAGAAGAGTTTGCAGTCCAATGTTCAGCAAGAGCCTGCTCTTAAATGAACCTGAACCATTTTCTCTTCCCTCCTCGTTTCAGGACATAAAGGTAGATTGATGTGCTATGACTGTTCAGAATTGTCCATGAGCAATAAAAACATCAAAACAGGACATTCCTCATCTTCTTACGCTTACTCAACCTCCCTCAGCACTTCAGATTGTTCTTTTAAGGTGAAATTCCTTAGCTTAGCCCCGAGGTAAAGGGGGGAAAGGTTATCTGACACACTCACCTTAACTAAAGTGTGACCAAAACTCATAACATTTTGGTGTCATGTGTGAGAACCACAACATTTTGGTTCTCCATGTTAGGCCCATTACAGCACTTTCCTGACAGGGAATGGGTGAAGCCTGCATGCTGAACTGCCTCGACAATTGGCTGTTAATGGCCCAATGAGACAATGACTTTCTGCAAACACACACAGACCTTTTGTAAGGCCTCTTTCGTTACCTTATGTTGTGTTTATTTGGCACCTAGCGAACTGATTTTGCATTGCATAATGTTAATATGGACTGGTGAAAGACACATAATGCAGATCATCAGCCGTTGGGTGTTTCGGGTCTTTCAGTGCCATTCACCTTTGCCCAGTCGACCCGGCTGAGACCCCAGCCTCAGACACATCATCAGTAATGTGTCCTGCGTAATTGGGTGTTTCCGGACTTTCAACATCTTATACCCTCACCCAGGTGACCTGGTCGAGCCCCCAGCCAGTGTCTCAGCAGTATTTGCCCACAGTTCTAGTTACCTAGTGGCTTTCTCTGCAGCTTCATTTGTGGATCTAATTGCCTTTCTCTTTGCCTTCCCAGTGATTCCTCGTAGCGTAAACACTTTGCAAAGTGAACACCCTCTAAATCCTCTGCAGCCCACCTCCAGAGACTCACAATGAGTTTGCCAGCTTTGTCTCCTGCACTCTTCAGCTAGCTCCTGGTACTTGGCATGCTTCCTCTTATTGGGAATCCACCGCTGTTAACTGCATATAAAGATGCTGGAGTTGCTGTAGTCCAAGTTATGCACCTGTAATGCTTAAGCCAGTCTCATAAAAGTACCTCTGGGTACTTTTTAGCAGCACCGTTTTTTACGTACCTTTCTGCACATTTCGTGGCAGTTTCAAAAAGAAATGAGTGGCGCTAAAACGGGTTCAGGATAGAGGTACGTATTGCTGTTTTTATTACGTTGCTTCAGGTACGTATTGCGGCGGTTCAAAGTTCAAATATCCGGGGACTGTTGCTTAAAGGTAATCCTCTGTTGTGTTGGAAATATGCCCTACACCAAACCCAACCCTAAACCTACCGATAGTGTCAACAAATGTAGTAGATTATGTGTAGATTTGAACTCTTTTGTAACCGTAGTTACACGGGATTCGAACCGGAGCTCCGTCCTGCGTGAGCTACTAAACAAACCTACCGTCTATGAAAACACATAGATATGAAGCTGGATATGTCATGCTAACATTCAAAAGCACCAGTTTTCAAATCTCCCAGCATATTAAAATAGTTATTAAGTTGGCTTGAGGAAGCCAATTTACTGATCTGCTATTTTCTTCCCAAAATTTTCTGACTGCTACTCGTCCTAGAGCTTTAACTCTACAAACTCCAAACTCAGCCCAGATCTTCAGACTGTTCTGACTCGAGTTGCTATATCTTTTCTAACTGGTCAGATGTACAGTTTTCCTAAAAATAATGATTAAAACCAGGAAAAATCCAATAGACTTACACTGACGGAATGTTCAAATGAGCCAAGACTATTCAAACTCCAACTGACAGATCTCCCACAATCCCTTGAAACTTCTATCTACTATTTCTAATCCATTCAAACTCATTCAAACTAACTTGCTAATCATGCTAACAATATGCTAATACCATGCTAGCAACTGGCTAATCATGTTGTAAACATGTTAGTAACTTGTTAATCATGATAGAAACATGCTAGCAACTTTCCAATCATGCTAACAACATGCTATCAACTTCCTAGTCATGCTAGATTCATGCTAGCAAACTTGCTAACCATGCTAAAAACATGCTAGCAACATACTATCAACTTGTTAGTCATGCTAGAAACATGCTAGTAACTTGCTAATCATTCTAACAACATACTAGTAACTTGACAATAATGCTAGTATCAAATGTTAATCATGCTAGAAACATGTTAGTAACATGCTAATAATTCTAGAAACATGTTAGCAACTTGATAATCAAGCTAGGAGCATTCTAGAATATTGCAAATCATGCTAGAAACATGCTAACAACATGCAACTTATGCTAACAACATGCTAGCAACTGGCTGATCATGTTAAAAACATGTTAGTAACATGCTAATAATGCTAGAATCATGCTAACAACATATTAGTAACTTGCTAATCATGCTAGCAACATGCTAGTCATGCTAGAAATGTGCTAAAATCATGCTAGTGACATGCTAACAACATGCTAGTAACTTGCTAATCATGCTAGCAAAATGCTGATCATGCTAGAAATGTAACAACACGTTAGCAACTTGTTAATCATGCTAGCAGCATACTAGTGACATGCTATCATCTATCTATCTATCTATCTATCTATCTATCTATCCATCCATCCATCTAACATTAACATTTTAAAACTACTTTAAATTAAAAAATCCTTAACCTTTTTTAAAACTTCTTAAACTTTTTATACTTTTCAAACTTCATAAACTTTTTAAAACTTTCTGGTCTGGCTTTCTCAAGCCAACTTAAAGTATGTCTTGACAAACTTTTTTTTTTATCTAGTTTAAGTCATAATATAATATTCTTCAAGTAACTGTGCAAAAATGACCCTTTATCAAACTCTGTAAATCATACTTTGTGTGAAAAGGAATAAAATGTGTTGGAGTTTAACTGCCAGTTAAGTGTTCATTTTCTTTGGAAACTGCAGTGATTTGTACTTATTGGTACGTATTTCGTGTCTTGCCAAAAAGTGCCCCAAAGTAAGTTTTTATCATTAGACCAGGTAAGTAATGCTGCTGCAGTTTTTCTTATACTGTAACATATTATGACGAATTGCTGGCTGCTTACAGTTTTTTTCAATTGCTAACATACTTTTGTCCAATCTGTAGTTACATTTTCAAAACTCTAAACACAATTAGCACAACATGCGTCTGTTGTGGCCATACCATTAACACAATTTGTGTTGTTTTCACACAATATGCAGTCAATTAACATGTTTCTAAAATGCAAACATTTTCTTTTCATACAAGCTTACCCAAAACCAAAATCATGGGTCTTTTTAGTCTTCTTTGCAAATGTTTAAACACAGCATGTCAGAAATGAAGACCTAATGTTCCAAACCTTAAATACAGTATAAAGCCGCTGTTTCTGCAACAACAGCAGCTCAAAATGATTGAAAATATTTCTATATAAAATATTGTAAAAACTGATAAGCAAATTTAAATAACAGATCAGTGAAATATTTAGAAATAGCTGATTCCAGTCTCAGTAAGAGGAATAGTCAGGTGTTGAAGCTATTTCCATTACATCAACGTAGAGTAAAAAAGACATCTTTGAATTGGTTTTGTGGATGCAGAACAACACAAAGAATCAGAGAGAGAAAAAAATGCTTGGGAGAGGGAGAGAAATAGTTGTAGGAGTAGTTGTATTAGAAAAAGGGAGAAGAAGAAGTAGGGGAGAGGAGTAAGAATGTGTGTTAGACTTCATTTTTATGTTTGTTTTTTTCCCCTTATGTGGAATTAAAGGTTATTTCTGCCACGGAATATAAAGGGTAATTGTGATTTTTTTATCTCACAATTCTGAATTGCAAGATGTAAATTCACAAATCCAAGAATAGAAGTCCAAATTGTGAGATAAAAAGGTCACAGTTACCCTTTACCTTTTATATTCTGTGGCAAAATTGTAACCAAAGACCATGTATGTTGGAAGTTTTGTTGATCATTGGCATCAGCTTCCATGGGAGCACCATCCATTTCCAAACCCTAACCACTGGAAAGCAGTTTCAATCAAGGTTCCAAATGAATTTCTGCATAGTTTACCCTATCTTTTTCTATTGTACATTCTGTAAAGTAATGACTCAAGAAAGAACACATTCAACACTTCAAAATGTAAAATGGGTTTCAGTTGAAGGCAAACTCAAGTTCACTGGGAACTCAAAAAAAAACAATGGATTTTATGTTATCTATTATATGCAGGTAGAACTGAAACATGACAAGTAATGCAGTTTTTGTAAAACCATCAACTGTTAGTATTTTGACAATCACTGTGCTATGATTGACTATATGTGTCTGTTGAACAGAAACTAGTGTTAAAGTTTTGACTGAATGACTCGGTTTTGAATAAGGTTTGCTGTGTTTTTATAGAGTTAGTATATGTAGAAAAAGGTATTAAGCATTTTGAAATGTAGAGTTTGAATTTATTTAACAAAATGTGGTTTTGGACAGAAAATGAACTATTTGGCTAATTGTGTGATGTAGGTGTGTTGCTGTGTTAAGAGTTTAGAAAAAGTACTTTAAGTATTGGTAAACGCTTGTTAGCAATTGAAAAAAACTGTAATCGCTGATGATGTTTATATATGTCTGTATGGTGTTTGCAGTGACCACCACCTCAATGTTTCAAGTAAAATATTCTTCCTGATAACGCAGCATGATTGGACACTGTTCCCCGTATAATCAGATATCGATGCAGTGAACCAAAATCAAAAGGGAATGTCTCTGGTTCCTCTCATATTCTCAGTTCCTAGAGATGAGGGAAGGAGACATTGCATTCAATGGCTGTCATTGTACTTCAGCTATTAGCAGAGCAGCCAGTTATTCTTCATTTAAAGGCTTTCAAGGATTCGCCATTCAGCACTGTTTTATATAGAATAAGAGACTCTTCCATTTGGTGCATTTGAATGCCACTGGCCAGTGTGAGAGTCAATAAGGCTTTAGTATTTTTGGTGAAAGGTAGTTTCCCATAGCACTAGCTATTGATGCCATTTCTCGCGTCCTCATCTCAGGGAACACTGGCAGCCATTCACATTTTCTTTAGAAACTTGCCTTTCTCTATACCCCTTCGATTTCTGAGGGTGGGTCAAGTTACACGTGGCTTGTATCTCAGAACCAAATGAAGGTGAAATAGGAACACATGCTTCTAATCAATATGTGCTGAATCAATTTTACTTTACCCTTCAAGATTGGCTGTAAGGTGGCTGTCACTCTCTTCTTGTACTTCTTGGCGACTAATTATTACTGGATTCTGGTGGAAGGCCTGTACCTGCACAGCCTTATCTTCATGACCTTCTTCTCAGACAGGAAGTACCTCTGGGGCTTTACTCTGATTGGCTGGGGTGAGTAAACAGTCTTGTTCATGCAGACTCATTTCCAATGCACGACACTAGGACATGATTATTCGGCCTCTGGCTACAGAATTGGCTATCAGTTGGACTGGTATATCGAACAGATTTTACTCTTGAACAGTGCCAACGGTTCCTTTGAGGCTTGAGCGGCATGCACTATATCTTTTGGAGACTGCAGCAAATGTGTCTGTATTTGTGGATATACTTTGGACTCCACGGCTCCTGCATTGTACACACTGTGCGGAAAAGTTGGACATGCACAGCGCATACAATGTGGATGCTGTGAAGCTAAGCCACTTCTCTGTTGCTAATACCAGTGTTGCAGAGCCAGGGATCAACTATAGGATTTTTTTTTATGCTGGGCCAGGACTTCAGACTTTGCAAGCAGTTTCAACACCAAAATAAAATGAAATAAAAGTATTAAGAACAGTATTATAATTTCGAACAATACAAGTACAAATGAACTAATACAACTATTTATTTATTTATTTATACAAAAGCCTTGAGGGTTCTTCTGTATGTAGTCATTTGAAAATGAAGGTCACTACAGGTTTCACTAAACAGGTTTCATTAAACAGGTGTTCCTGCGATGTTTGTAACCATCTGGGCCAGCGTGAGAGCCACTCTTGCTGACACTGAGTAAGTGTTTGTGCTTGAAATTGTTTGCCAATATTGCCATGTGTGCATTTACACAGGAGTGCAATATTAGTTCAGCCTGTGGAACAAATCAGATATTCTCTACGTGGTAAATAATATATGCATATGTAGGATGTTTTGCAAAAGACTCTAGAAATGAAACACAGTATCTTTGTATACTATCTATTAAATATTAATAGGATGTCTGGATTGAGCTTTCTGAAAGTGACTGATCTGGTTTATGATGTACAGGTGCTGGGATTTAAGTGCAGGAAACCTGAAATGGATTGTGCAGATCCCTATTCTGTCAGCAATTGTTGTAAGTTTCCATTAATTAAAATATGTACTTTTTTTACTTTTTTTTTTTTTTATAATTAAAAATCATGGGAAGTATATCATGTCTCATGTCTCAAGTAAATTGCAAATATTATATTTACTGTATTTGTCTGCTAATTCCCTTAAGGTGTAAGATGTGAGAATCATTTGTTAATGCAATTATTTCAGTGTGTGTTTTTTGTGTCTATTAGATGTAAATCTTAATTATGGTCCATTAAATTTGTGTATATACTTTTCCCCCAAAGGTAAATTTTTTGTTGTTCCTGAATATAATTAGAGTCTTGGCAACAAAACTTAGAGAAACAAATGCAGGAAGATGTGACACAAGACAACAGTATAGGTAAGATTTATTTTTTTCTTTCTTTCTTTCTTTCTTTCTTTCTTTCTTTCACTACACAACATCGGAAATATACACTACCATTTAAGATCAGTAAGATTTTTTTTTTATGTCTTTGAAAGAAGATTCTTATGTTCACCATGGCTGCATTTATTTGATCAAAACTACAGTAAAAACAGAATGATGTGAAATATAATTATTTAAAATAACTGATTTAAAATTGTATATATTAACATATATATTAAAAATATTTTTTTCAATTTATAATATGAAGAGTTCAGATGCAAAACCCTCTAAAAGCCATCTCGTCAAAAATAAGATAATGATACTGAGTGAGTGCTCTTGACACATATTATACATCCATCAAATACTTTTACTTCAAACTCACCAAAATCCCACCCTCAGCTCAATCAGAAGTACCAGTACTTACATAGACACCTATACATCTGAGCCTGATAAAAATGCATTTTTTGAAGAAATGTGTCAGATGGATTTAGAGGCTTTTGCATCTGAACTCTTCATATATATTTTTAATTTATTAGATTTTTTAGAAATTGTATTATTTTAGAAAGTTTTCTAATTTGCTGATTTGCTGAAAAAAAAAAACATTTTTTTTTTTAATTCTCTAAGGAGCTTTTATTTGAAATAGAAATATTTTGTAACAGTATAAAAGCCATTAGTTTACTGTTATTTTTGATCGATTTAATGAATCCTTACTGAATAAAACTTTCCAAAAAAAACTTATTGACCCCAAACTTTTGAATACTAATGAATATTTATAGTTTGGTTCTCAGGCTTTTTTGTTGTCTTTTATCTTTTTCTGTCACAGAAAGTTGTTAAAATCGACGCTGGTCCTCATGCCGTTGTTTGGAGTTCACTACATTGTGTTCATGGCAATGCCCTATACAGAAGTGTCTGGGGTGCCGTGGCAAATCCAGATGCATTATGAAATGCTCTTTAACTCATTCCAGGTAATGTTTCAAAAAAGATATTGACAAATAAGATTGTACATACACCAAAAAACATTTCGCTAGAACTTGTGTCTTTGTATTTAAAATCATGCTCTGTTTTCCCAGGGATTCTTTGTTGCAATTATATATTGCTTCTGCAATGGAGAGGTAAGAATTTTTATATCATTGTATATCATTTATTATTTTCACTGTTTGTATCACTTCACTTATGTCTGCACATTCTAGACAGGCTAATAGGTCAGTTTGTGTTTTAGTGGTGTTTTGAACCTGAAATACCGAAAACTATAGATTCAGGACCACAGTCCTAGGACCATAGTTTTTGTTAGTAATAGCACATTATACAATTTTATAGCACTTACTATTAAATTTGGAATTTGCATTATTAATTTTCAGAACCAATGTAATGCTTTAATCATTTTGTTTAATTTATATATTCTCTTAAACCCCCAACCCTAAACGCTGATAACTATTTAATTGAAAATACTGAACTAATAACTGAAATATTTAATTTGATCGTTGTTAAATCATGTTATTTGTTTCTTAATGATTCTACATCCTACACTGAATTGGTATGTGTAGATATTTACATAACTAAAGAATTGTTAAGTATTTAAAATATTGAGCATTTTTCTTAATGTTAACTGTGTTGTTATGTATATGCAACTGTATCAGAGTATTACTGATACATTATATAAAGTAATCATACAACATCATATATTTTACCAACTAAACCTAAACTTTTCTTCATTTAATGGTAAAAAACTGCCTTTTTTGTTTTCTTTCTCTAGCTAATGGTGCATTCACTGGTGATTTAAGTGCATTGTTCTTAATAGCACACAGTGGCACACAAGAGGGGTTTCGAGGCACTCCTTGGTTTTCCCTTATGTACATATTAGTGCTGTTGAACTACAATACCTGTGATTACCTGTGACTGAATCACTCCTGTTAGTGCAATTTTGTCCATATACACATACTGCAGTTCATTACACTCTAGTCTGATGTTGTCAAGAACGTTAATGAGAATTAATGAGCTGATTTAACTGTGACTCTGAAGAAGCAGTAAATGTGTAGCTTAAAAATGGCTGAATGTGCATCTCCGATTTCCAGAAAAATCACTAGTCTTCTTTGAGAAAACACCATCTGTCTTTTATTATTATTATTATTATTTCTAGCAGTAATTTATAGTAGAATGTAGAAAATGCTCATTACTTTAATTGTAGACTTTTACTGATTTCAAATTGCATGACAAAAGTTGTTGATAGTAACATGATCCATTACATTACACATTTTAGGTAATATAATCAGACTACTTTTTGATTACTTTTAGATTACTTTTGACCTAATTCACTTATCACATCAATTTAAATAAGATAATGCTGTACCATATTTGTATAATTAATTAAGTAATAAAAATGTAAAATAACAAAGGTTTGGGAATGCCTGCATTATATCTATTCTGTCTTCTGCAATTCTGTCAGAAAATGCAACCCTTCTCTCAGAAAACTGTTGCAGATGCAGATGTTTTGGTACTCACGTTTATTTATTTTATTTATTTATTTATTTTTTTTTTTTTTTTTTTGCGTTGGAACAACACAAAAAAACAGAAAAGAAAAGTCACACAGAACCCAAAAAACGCACTGGACAAAATTATTGGCACCCTTAACTTAATATTTGTTAGCACCTTCTTTGGAAAAAATAACTAAAATCAACTAATAGCTTTCCTGTAACCATGAATGAGTTTCTTACACCTCTCTACTGTAATTTTGGACCACTCTTCTTTTGCAAACTGCTCCAGGTCATTCAGATTTGAAGGATGCCTTCTCCCAACTGCTCTTTTGAGATCTCTCCACAGGTGTTCTATGGGATTCAGATCAGGGGCCGGTTGCATAAAAGGTTTAGACTAGTCTTAAAAAGTTAGTCAGCTAAGTTGAAGTTGAAGTTGAATCCAAAAATAAGACTGATTACCCTTTGGTTAACTGATAGTTGGTCAAACTAGTACTTAAGACACTGTCTTAACATAGAGGCTAAGTTTATGCAACTTTGACCCATTGGACTTGGACTCATTGCTGGCCATTTTTGAATTGTGTTTCGGGTCATTGTTGAAGACCCATGACGCAGCTTTCTGACACTGGCCACTACATTGCACCCCAAAATTCTTTGGTAATCATCAGTACTCTGTGTCTGCAGATCAGCTTAAATTTGTTTGGAAGTTAATCTGGGTTCTTTATCCACCATTCGAACAGTCCTTCATTGTAATTTTTCATTATTTTGCTCTTCCGCACATCCACAACCGGGGAGGTTACCTACAGTGCCATGGGCTGTAAACCTCTTGATGATATTGCACACAGTGGATGCAGAAACATTAAGATCTCTGGAGATGGTCAGTGCCTATGATGGTAGCGCTCTGACATATAGCTGACCTGGGTCCGAATCCCGATCCAGGGACCTTTGCTGAGCCAACTCCCCCCACTCCATCCAAACACTGTCCTGTCAGTCTCCACTGTCCTAACGCATGAAAAAGCCAAAAAAAAATATGGACTTGTAGCCTTTACACTTTGTTCTTTTCTCCATGCTCAGTGTGACACACAACACAAAAGTTGAGTCAACTTTTCTCCATTTTTAACTGGTTGCAGGTCTGATTACTATATTGCCCACAGCTGTTACTTGCCACAGGTGTGTCTAAATACAAATTACAGGAGCATCACATGCTTGAAAAGCAATTATTTCTTACAATTTTGACATGGTGCCAATAAATTTGTCCAGTCCATTTTTGAGTTTTGTGTGAAATTTTATCTTCTCTGTTTTAGTTTTGCGTGTGTGTTGTTCCGGTGCAAACAAAAACAATAAGCATGTGAATATCAAAACATTTGCAATTGGAACATTTTTCTGAGAGAAGTGCAAGGGTGGAGATATTTTTGGCCATGACTGTACATAAGAAATAATGTGAATTTGCGCATTTTAATATGTGTGAAAGACAAAAACCTTCCAAAAACATATTAATGCATGGTTAATTAACCCACTGAGTACTAATTAAAATAAAAAAATCTATGTGTTCATCAGTAATTGATGCAATGTTGAAATGTTGAGGGAAAAAACGTCTTAAAATGAAAATGATTTTTGTAAATCCAGTGTTCAAATTCTGTGTGTTTTTGTGAAATTATATCCACCTGACTAGTGACTGGTCTCTGTGTCAATGTCCGCAAAACTGGAAGACTTGCTAAATGTATATGAGAAATAGGCTATTTAAAAAAGGGAAATTAAAAAAATTAAAAAGAAGAATTAGGGATAATTAATAAATCATGAATCATTTATTGCTAATGCGTAAATTACATGTAATCAATGAAAAATGAACTGTAATCTAATTACAAGTACTTTTTGGAATCCAGATGACATGTAATAAGCTCCTGCTTGTTTTATTGACATATATTCTGATTCTATCCCTTTTTAGGTCCAAGCAGAAATCAAGAAGTCATGGAGTCGGAGGACACTCGCTCTGGACTTCAAGAGAAAAGCCCGGAGTGGCAGTAACACATATAGCTATGGACCCATGGTGTCTCACACAAGCGTCACTAATGTGACCGCTCGGGGCCCTCTGGCCCTGCACCTCACCACCCGCCTGGGGCCCGTCTCAATCAACGGCCACCGGAACCTTCCGGGATACGTGAAGAACGGCTCCGTCTCTGAGAACTCCATCCCGTCCTCGGGTCAGGAGGCTCATATACAAGAGGAAGAACCTTCGAAGAACTTCCAGGTTGAAAAATCCATCCCAGTGGTGGAGGAGGAACGAGAAACAGTCATGTGACTTCACAAACCTTAATAAAGATGATAAAAATGTTGAAGGATTTAGAAAGTCCTTTGTTTCTCAGGATTTTCTCACAATTTGGCTTGTGGGACCATCTCAGATGTACAGTTGGAGACAGCAACAGACCTAATGGACAAGATATAAGCCGTGTCTTTTAAATGAGCCACATGTTCTTGCAAGACTGGAAGCTACTACAGGAACCAGGCCAACTTCACCAGCAGTATTCGGGACGAGAGGATGAGAACAGGTTTTGGTTTTAAAAATGGTGGTGAACATACAACGCCGGTGCTTTCAGGTTGTCACATCACCTCCTTAGATGAAGAACGGTGAGTTTGCTTCAGGATCAAGTCATATAATAATATATGGCACTGTGGACCGTGAATTGTAAATAGCACACCCATGATATTTTAAATATATATATATATATATATATAAAAATGTTTTTGATCAGCACTAATATAATGTTATGTACAAATGCAACTGCCAGTAGGGACACACTTTGCATTATGATAGGTTTTTGTTAGTAGAATGTGATATTTATGTCTCTAAGCCGATTGTGTCTTGTTTATCCACGTGTTTTATGAGTAGATTTGCCAAATCTTGCCAAACTGTCTTTCTTTTCTTCATGAGTGTGATTCTGATTCTCAGTGTAGATTTATACAGTACAGGCTTGCATTATTGGCAGTGATGATGAAGTGATTATTGCCAGTTTGTTATTACGACGGACACATACTATATACATTTTCAGGGTCATCTGCCTTAACCATTGCAATTTATTATAGCAAATGTATCCTACTGCTTTATAATCATCATTTATAAAAATAACAGTCCACCACAAAATCTCTCGATACGTGTGGGTAGCTTTTCATTACCCATTTTTATCATCTGAAGGGAAAACTTGTCATATAGTTATAACATATATAAGCAGTGTTGGGGAAAGTTACTTTTAAAAGTAATGAATTGCAATATTGGGCTACTCCCTAAAAAAGTAACTAATTGTTATGGAAATCAATGCGTTATGTTGCTTTTACATTGCTTGTTCTCATCTGGGCTGGGCTTGCTTGTTTTTTTGTTTTTTTTAATATTAAAAGTTTATATTTTTGTCAAATGTAAAAGCCCTTTCACACCAAAAATGAAATGAATGAGCCTCAGGCTGAAGAAAATGTAAATTCACATCTGTACAGCAGAGGGCGCATCTTAAAAAAACAAACCTTATGTTTCTCTAAAGTAATTTTTGTGTATTAGCTTGGTTCATTTGGATCATTAAAGGTCAACAGCAAACACATTGTTTAATAAAATAGAAGGATATTTGTGCAATTTAACATTTAATTATTGCAGGTTTGGGTCATATTCTGAGTTTGAATTTCGCTGTTTATATTTATTTTGAAAAATGTTGAATCAGTTTTTCTGCAAGTGAAATATGTAAATGCAACTACAGTAAGCATCACAGCAAACTCAATGCCTCTGCACGTACTCCTGATTTCTCTCAACATGGCAACACAAGAGTTTTATTTGAAAACCTATCTCTGATATTTTCTTTTAAATTAAAAAGTAATGCATTACTTTTTTCAGCTAACTAGTAAAGTAATGCATTACTTTTTAATATCAGAGTTATGTTTTCAGATAAAACTCTGGTGTTGCCATGTTGAGAGAAATCGGGAGTAAGTGCAAAGGCATTGAGTTTGCTGTGATGCTTACTGTAGTTTTACTTGCAGAAAAACAGATTCACTCAAAATGAATAAAAACTGTGAAATGCAAACTCAGAATATGACCCATTTTATTAACCAGTGTGTTCACTGCTGACCTTCAATGATCAAACTGAACCATTTTTTTAAATAAAAAAAAGTAATGCATTACTTTACTAGTTGTAATCTGATGACATAGTACTTATAATGCATTAAACCCAACACTGCATATAAGCAATACAATAATTATCATTAACAAACCATATGAGTCATAATTCATATCAGTGCAGGATGAGTTATGCATAAGACATTTCATACTGAAGGTAAGGTCTGCACTACTAATCATTGCATTTTAAAACACTTAACAGATCACTACAGTTTGCATTAAACAGGAATGATTCAAATGTTTTCATAATGTTAAGTATATGTTTTTAATAAAACATTCCTGAAAATGATTATATTGCCTTACTACATTGTAGCCAGTATACCTTTCATTTGGCATTTTATTTGGTTTCATTTTTATATGACATGTTTCAAATGTCAGCATGAATAAATAAAATATCATTCTGAGTAAATCAATTAACAGCATCATTATGATCTGTTCTGTACGAGTTTTAATGGAATTCCCGATCTCCATTCAAGGCGCCATAAGAGCTGTTCATTGAAAACACCTGTACATTACTCTACGTTATCCTCATTATCTGATAATGAATGACTGTTTAAATTTTTCATCCTGAAAAGGCTTTTATTAAACCTGCTCGTGCTTCACTCCACTGCCTCGCATTGCGTTCAATCGTTTCAGCATAACGTGTCTTATATTACTGTATATGAGAAGCTCGAAAGCATTTATTACAGCCATAAGGAAGAACAAATGTGCATATGGGGAATGAACCCTTTATCTGTTACTATTTAACTGAAGTCAGTATTCTAGGTTTAGAGGCTCATGGTCTGTTATGTATAATATAATGCTGCTTTTTGTTACTCCATGTATATATGTCAATATTGTGTTTGCAAAATACATGAAAATGTCCATCCAGTTATGAGCTAAATGTTCATCTCCATATATTTTGGAATGTAATACGACTATGAAAAGACTGTAATCCAGGTTATGATTCATATGCTTTCATATTTCAAGCAATTAGTTTATGCTACTCAATAAATTCAAACCTTTATTTTCCAAGCATTTGCTTTTTTATTCTGCTTTTCTTTATATAACCATCTGAACTCGAATATGAGGTGAGATCAAAATGACAATATTTCAATCAAGTTTGTTTTATTTATAAATCAATCATATTTTTGCACTTTTTATGCCTTGGTACTCAATAGCAGTTCAGACTGTTTTCCGATATTAACAGCGATTGGTTTGGAAACAACTGCTTGAATGATGGATGTGTAGTTCTGTTCAATATTGAGGTTTCATGACAGATCAATCAGTGAAGAAATTGATCTTATTTTACTGCTTTGACTAACTGTTCATCTCTGATTTACTCATGTGTTTTTTATTATGTATTTCTTTTTACATCCCATCGTTCTTCATATCCTCATTAGAAGTGTTTCTACGCATAGCAATGGAATACTTTACCCAGAAATTAAAATTCTGTCACCATTTGCTTTTCTCCAGTGGACCTTTTTCAAAATATTTTGAAAATTTGACTCTTTGTTGTTGTTGTTGTTTATATGTTATGTTACACAAATGCAAACTGAGTTTTCTATGTACACCAGTGTTGTATTATTTACTGCTGATCATGTGTATCATGTGAATAATAAATGAAAATGTGTAATTAACAGAGAGTCATTTATTGTCCATATTTACAATTTACAATAAAATAAATATGCTGCAAATGTACATTTACAAATTTTCTTACAAAAAAATAAATAAATAAAAAATGGCTAATGAAAGTTTAGCACACACCATTAAGGTGACTAAATGTTCACTTCTTTGCAGGCTTTTTGGCACTGCCCTTGGCTCCACCTCCTTTGCCTCCTTTTTCTTCTCCTTTCTCTCCTCCTTTCTCACCACCTCCCTTTTTACCTTTTCCTCCATCCGATGCCTCTTTTTTTGATGTGCCTTTCTCTCCTTTTTCTCCTTTCTCTCCTTTTTCACCTTTCTTCTTTGCAGGTTCTTCCTTTTCTTCTCCCTTCCCTTCTTTTCCTTCTTTTGCAGCCTTGCCTTCCTTTTTACCTTCTTTTTCTTTCTTCTTTCCTTTTTCTGCGTCAACCTTTCCTGCAACGGTTGGCACCTCCTCCTTCTCCTCAGTCTTAGCCGCTAAACCAAAGAAGAAAGATCAAGGATTTGCATTGAATCAATATTCATTTAGAAATTGCCAGTAAATTCCACAAATAATTGCATATAATACTTTGGAATGTCCATCATAATCAATAAAATAATTAATACAAAGATTTTTTTTTTTTTGCATTAAATAATGTCTTATATCTATCTTAAACCAAGCATTTAGTCATGTCCCTGAGGCACTTCACTGAGTTTGTACTTATTAACAATTATTAACAAAATGTGCATAGTGTCTGTGATTTTTGTGTTCTTTTCTTGTGAAGAATATTTTTCTAAAAAACTGCAAGATATATTGTAAATATTTTTTTTAAAAGACTTCAAATGTATGTCCCTCAGTCTGAACTAACCATTCTACACCCATTATAATTTAGGCTCTGGTCTTATGTGACATTATTTACCAGAAATTACTTCATTTAGCTCCCTTTAATTGTGCTGTGGAAAATGGTTAGTAGTATCATACTTTTTTAATCTTTTTAAGACATATTATAGTTAGTGAGGGTACTGTCAAGCTTAACAATTCAACCCCGTCACATAAAATTCAGATGGAAAATGGTTATTTTTCAACATTTTATTTTAATCCATAATTATATACAATGTACTGGTTTTATTGCTGCCATATATAGTCTACTCTGCTACACTACATGAGGAGCAGTGGCCATTTTGAGTGGAAAAACCTCAACCCTGTCACAAATATATGTATTTCTCATTGTTACAGGTTGTAAACTTGTGACAGGGTTGAGTTATTTGCTTCATTTATTAATAATTTTAATGAGAAAAATATGAAAAAATATATACAGTTGAAGACAAAATTATTACCCCCTTTATTACCTTTGGAAAGAAAACTAGTGAGAGAGGTTTCTAAAGACCAAAGAACAACTGCCAAGACACTAGTGAATGACCTAGCCAAGTCTGGAATTGATGTCTCAATGAAGACAGTCACTAGAGCCCTGCACAGGAATGAACTGCGAGGTTGCCGACCAAAAAAGACTCCACTTCTGAAGAAGAGACACCTCCAAGCTAGAATGAAGTTTGCTAAGGACAACCTGGGGGAATGTGATGCATACTGGAAACATGTCCTTTGGTCAGATGAGACAAAACTAGAGCTTTTTGGCCATAGAGATGTTGGTGGGAATATAATGCTGCGGGGATGTTTCAGTGAATTTGGAACTGGGAATCTCGTCAGCATTGAAGGAAACATAAAAAAGGAAGACTATAAGAAGATTTTGAAAGACAACCTCAGACAGTCTGCAAGAAAACTTGGTTTGGGTCGACATTTTGTCTTCCAGCATGATAACGACCCAAAGCATACCTCACTTCTGGTGAAGAAATACCTCCAAATGAGCAAAGTGAGTGTACTTGACTGGCCTGCACAAAGCTCAGACTTGAATCCAATAGAAAATCTGTGGAGCACACTAAAGACCAACAAATCTGGAGGAGCTTGAGAGATTTGCTAAGGAAGAATGGGCTGTCATTCCTCAGGAGACATGCTTGAAACTTGTTGAGAACTACAGCAAATGACTAAAGGCTGTTATCAAGCAAAAGGGATACACCTTTGAACATCAGAGGGCTAATAATTTTGACCAGTAGACTTTTTTAAATTCTTGGTTATACATATTTCTATCTGTATTACAAACCCTAAAAGCTTCCTGAATAAAGTATTATGTTTAAAAATGCTGTGTTGATAAAATCATCTTTCGGTTAAACAACACTTGGGAGTTATTTGAAAAATAATGAAATATTTTATAAGGGGCTAATAATTTTGTCTTCAACTGTACTTATCAAAATCATGACAACTCCTTATTTTTGTTATACATAAAATTTAGAATATGTCCACTTAAACTTTGACAAGCATCCTACATCAGAAAATGCACCCACATTTGCAGCAGAAAGACAATGTTGGGCATGCAGATATGTTGACCCAGAAATAAGGGAACAATGAGAAACAAAACCCAAAATGAAAATTGAAGGCAATGTATCCCTTCAAATGTGTTACAGACTTCGGGTCCACCACACCATGTCACATTAATATTTTGGGAAAAATATAAGGCATTTGAAAAGAAATGAAAGCACTTCTTGCTGATTACTATCTGACATGTTAAGGACTAAAACAATAAAACTGTGGTTTAAGTTAACTTTCAAAAGGTTTTTACAAAAATAAATAGACCATAGACACACAATTTATGTATTTTTAGCTTTAGTCCTGTAAAAATGTGAAAAATATGATATGTGTTAGATTTATTTTCATTGTCACATGAGCAGTAGGTTATAACAAGTTCTGTGTAAAATCAATTTTAAACCAATCCCATTTTGTCTGCTACAACGTTGAGGGAAAAAAGGTGTCTCAAAAAGAAAAAAACTGAAAATAATAAAAGGTTGTTAATGCCTGAGGTGGAAAAATATGATTTTTTGGTTTGACATGTGCCTAATTATGTGGGACATTTAGAAAATGAATCATATGTAGGTGAACAGTTGAAATGTTACTGAATCCCATGAATTACCCATTTATTAAATTTTTTACAGCTGTTTTACCTTTATTTTGCACTTCATTGTGTTGTGTTTTAGGGTTAACAGAAATATAAATGCATCAATTTATTTATAGTAACAAAAGGTCAAATTAAGAAAATTACACAATCCAGCACAGCAAACAAAAGACTACAATGATAAGTACTACTATTACTACTTACATTTTTAAAAACTTTCTGTCTAAAAAGATAAACAAGCTGCTTTTTTTTGACTCTTCCCACCACAACATATTGAGCAGACAGGAGAAACACTGATAGAGATGTTAGAAAGATCTCCAAATGGAGCAGACAGCATTGTCATGTCAGTTAATTGGATACAGATTGATCAGCTGGCTGAGAGCAGCGTTGAAGACAAATACATTGTTTTTCTGGCCTAATCTGAAATGCACAGACAAAACCCAGAACAACAAAAGAACAATTTTACAGCACTTACAGCATTTTCAAAACATTACAATCAGCTGTCTTCATCCTTTATCCTATCTACAGTGTATAATAATATTGATCTCTTAAATATAAAAGCGTGAAGTCTCGGCAAGTGTATTTAGAGATTTTAACAAAGCCTTTTCTCATATATGAGTTGAGAAGCTTGAGATCATCTGAACTGTTCTGTGGCTGCTCCAAATTCCATCTAACATTTTTATGGGAAAATGTTCCAACTGTAATATTTTCCCTCCCGCACGTTCACCCTGTGCACACAATCCCAGCGCATTCCTGCTCTGAGGGGCCATTCTCAGCGGATGATTGATATTAGGACGCGTACAAGCTCTGTGAGACACGCATGCGGCTTTCAAAAGAACAATATTTTTGTGATGTTAATAACATGCATTTATAATTGGGCCAAACATGACAGAATCCTCAAGTTAGACAGTCGGTGGATGTGCAAGCCAAAATGTGTGCTAAGTTTTGTGTTTCACAAAGAAATACTGTAACTTTCAATAAGCAATTCTTATGCAGCAGTTTATCACATTTAAACAGCATGTCGGCTGCAAAGTGTTTGTTCAGGTGGAAAAACGGTTGTATATTTCCAAACACAGAGCAGCAGCAATTTGAAAGCTCGCATACGCTTTTAATGTGTCCGTTCTGTCTGTCACAAAGGTGTAGAATTGCAATGCGACGTGTCATCGCATATGAAAACTCTGTCATTTGCAGTTGACACAGATTTTCATTCAGCGGCTATTAGCGCAACAGCCACCCAGAGCAAAACAATAAATGCCACCCTTAATGTCTTATAAATAAAACGCATCTGAGCATGAAAGAGCAGGGAAAGGCATCTCTATATGTGACCCTGGACCACAAAACCAGTCAGAAGTCGCTGGAGTGTATTTGTAGCAATATCCAAAAATACATTGTATGGGTCAAAATGATTGATTTTTTTTTTTATGCCAAAAATCATTAGGATATTAATGTTCCATGAAGATATTTTGTACATTTCCTACGGTAAATATATAAAAACGTATTTTTTTGATAAGTGATATGCATTGCTAAGAACTTCATTTGGATAACTTTAAAGGCGATTTTCTCAATATTTTTATTCTTTCGCACCCTTAGATTCCAGATTTTCAAATAGCTGTATCTCTGCCAAATATTTTCATATCACAACAAACCATACATCAATGGAAAGCTTAATTGTTCAACTTTAGATGATGTAAACATCTCATTTTCATTTTGTGGTCCAGGGTCACAAATATAGAAAATCTGGTGGTGATTTTTGATTATTTTCATCTAACTTTGGGAAACAAAAATCAAAATCATTGCAAAAGCAAGAATTAAGAAACTAAAAAACAGTTATTTTAGGACCAAAAATATAGTTTTAATTGTGATTTCATTGTATTACATTTACATTACATTTTGTCATTTTGCAGATGCTTTTATCCAAAGCAAATGAGGATAATGGAAGCAATCAAAATCAACAAAAGAGCAATGATATGTAAATGCTACGACAAGTCTCAGTTAGCTTAATGCAGTATATGTAGCAAGGTATTTGTTTGTTTGTTTTTTGTATTAAACTAATTTTCTCAAAAAAATCATATTACTATAACAGGTTACACATCACTTTAGACCAGTTCTCACTATTAATTATGACTTTTGTATCAGTAAACTCCTAATTTGCTGCTTATTAAAAGTTAGTAACAAAGGTTAGGTATGATGTATAAGGGATCTAAAATATGGTCATGCAGATAAAAAGCATTAATAGAGGCATGTTACAATCCTAACAAAAAATTCTAAAATAAAATGAGGGCTGTGGTGAAAAAGTACTGTATCACTAGTTGGAAATACTACAAAACAACAGAGGTCTTGAGGACGTCTTTTCAGTCTTAAAGGATAACAGAGGGGTTTTCTTTGAGCCTTTCAGCTGCTGTATTTCTGTGTGGACGATGTTGAGAGTCAGCATTAAACCACTGCAATCATCTAACAACTGTTCTGTGACTAACAGCAATGAGTGGAAAACATGCAATTACAGACCAGAGCTTCATCTTCTCAAAAATGCTCGCTGTATAAATACTGACAAATGAAGTATACAGTATTTATTACTTTGACCAAAAGCTTTATTGTTTGATTTCTATTTATGTATTTAATTTAACTTTGAAGCACAGTTTTACAAATACAGAACATATGATGAGCAACTTTGCTGCAAAATAAAGGATATTTTTAACACAAGGCTGTAAAAATAGTAAATCGTTTAATAGTAACCAGGGATTGAAATGAACTTTTTCACTCATAATAATTTGGCTAAATTTTTAAGTTACCAGCCATTCATAACTTCTACTAGCCAAAACAAAAAATAAAAAAACTGAAATAAACCAAGCTTGAGGTTGTCTACGCTGGACATGACAAAGCAACTGTTGCGAATCATTTTGTGTCAGTACTAGGAGTGTGCGATATTGACAAAAAATAATATCTCAGTATTTTCTTGCCTTGTGTCGATAAAGATTTATTTAGTGTGTTATTGTGCTAATATTTTAAGGACTACCGTGTACAGCTGGCTTCAAAAGCTTTTGATATTCTATATATTCTGATTGGTCAGTACACAGCAGTGATATAAATTAATATTTTCCAATAAGTTTAAATTGTTTTTTACTTTTTATGGGCATTTTACCATTATAAAAGCCCTTTTTTTTTCTAAAAGTGTGCATCATCTTTTGAGTCAAATTCTTACATTTAATCAGTCAATTATAAAAATAATACATTTAGGGTGTTACTAGACAAATTAAATCACTATCAACAAAATTCATCTTTGCAGAAGTTGCATATGTAAAATGGCATTTAGATGTATTTACACATGATAATGCAGCTTAGAGGGATATGGAATGCTTTAACCTGCAGTTACAAATGCTTATTCCATGGAATGTCTGGATACTGGATTCTGATTGACTGGCAGGTATGCATTAAGTGTGCATTATTTTCTAGGAATTCAGCGGACCGAAGTCAATTATTCCGCTTATACTACGGTTACCACACCTCAAGACATCGATCGGATGATATATTTCAAGGCATTCGTCTGGTTTTTGTTCTTAAACGGCTATTGTGAGCAGGATTAATTTCTTACGCAGCTCATCCAAAGCCTTCGTTGCTAGTTCCAAAACGTCATTTTAGACCTAGTAACGACGCTTGAGCCGTTGATAACAGAATAATGCAGTTAATAATGTAGTTTAGACAGACAGACTGGCAGGCAGACAGACGGAAAGAGAGAGACAGAAAGAGATTAAGCTCGTGAATTACCTCTGTGAGTCTGTGTTTCTCTCAAACGTGATCAGCAGCAGCGTCTCTACTTACAGTGAAACTTTAAGTTCATTTTATTCAGGAACAGCGTCGTTGTTACCTCGTTATGAGAAATGTCGTGTAGTTTTGTTAAAAAAGTTGTTAATCGTCAGAGCCGCGCTAACAACATTAGCGCGTTTGTTCACGTCTGTGCTGGCTGTTATGTGTGTGCGTCTGTTAGAGAGAGTGGAGAAATAGTGTTTGCTTTCCGTACATAATAAAACTTAATTTTGCGGCAAAAACATGGAAGAAATCTATCGTTTCTTTGTATTGTTTGTATCTGTATTTATTTGTTTGGCCAGTGTCGTTGTGGGTTTTGATTATTTTGCTGTTTTAGGCTGTAAGGACCTTTGAAATAACTGAAATAGTGTGGCGAAGTGATATAAACATGTAATGCGGTTAGAAGCTGCCTGGAACTACATTCACCGTGCGTTTCCCTAAAAATAATGCACACCTTCAGAACGTTCATCAGCCAATCAGATTCAAGCATTCAACGGCTCCGCCATAGACATCATATAGGTAGACGCCCTATTGGCCGCTGGGCGATGAGATTTGCGGCCGCCATCTTGAACCGGTCGTACTCCTAGTTTCGTAGCGTAGCAGCAGATAAGATGCCAGAGCACTGTGCAGCATTTTCTTGTTGTAATCGGCGGACTATCGCAAGTAGGGCTCCTGGGATTACTTTTCACAAATAAGATTTAACATTACAATCGTACTATTGGTTGTATTTTAAATCCAGAGAACTGAGAAGGAGCGAGGATCTTTGATAGTACTTTACTGAAATCGTAGCTAACTAACGTTAGCTAGGCTATGTATCTCCCTCCCTCAACTCAAGTGTTTTTCACATAACTTACTATTCAGATCAGAAAGAAGTTCGAAAGCACTTGTTAGATGCACGAAACTTACTTTTAGCGTTAGGTAACGTTACTGAGATATCTTATCCCGTGCGAATTGGACATTAATATTACAGACGTCTGTGTATAAATTACATTATTACATTATCACTCCGTCTACCCATGTAAAGTTAATCCGGCCCGAATAGGGCTTTAGATTACAGAAAGGGAGCACGAGAAAGAAGCTCTGCAAAACAGTACTCTTTCAGGGGTTTTTGTGTGTGTGTGTGTGTGTGTGTGTGTGTGTGTGTGTGTGTGTGTGTGAGTGAGTGAGAGAGAGAGAGAAAAGTGTGTGTGTGTGTGTGTGTGTGCGTGCGTGCGTGTAAGAGAGAGATAGAGAGAAATTTACTGCTCTGTAAATATTTGCTAGTGTTTTTGTTCTGTTTGTTTATTTGTTTTCTTTATTGATTATTGTATACACGTTATATTGTATATGATGTTTGTTTTTTCTCTATTTAACCTGTTCACTGTTTATTGCTTTGGCAACACTGTAACATTCCGCAGTCATGCCAATAAAGCTGATTTGAGTTGAATTGAATTAAATATGTCACAAATCATTATAAATTGTTTCTTCAACTGATTAAAATATCTTATTTTACTGCAACTATCATATTTATAGTGTGTGATTTATAAATTACCTTATATCCTACATCACATATTTTGATTTTGGACGTCTGATCACTTTATATCTTATATCAGAATATTATGTAACTGTTAAGCCTACTATGAATATTAAAATACGCTGAACCATGTGTCCTGTATCATAGCTACATGAATGACCTTTGCAGCAAAAAAACCCGCGTCAAAATCAGTTAGGTATTCAGTGAGATATGATTAATTAAATGCGCTGACAGCTCATTGCACCTGCCAAACAAATTACACTGAGTGGAGCTGGCGACCGGTCCAAGATGGCGGCTCCACGGCTCGCCCGTGCCAATAGGCAGTAGCGTTCGATAGGGCGTCTACCTATATGATGTCTATATGGGCTCCGCAGTATAAAATCGTTTAATGCACAGGTAGTTCCAAGTCAGTTTAATCACCGTTCTATATTAATGCGCTGCTTTAACACTAACGAAAGAGAGAGAGAGCGAGAGATCGAGGACGGAGATCGCATTGCGCTGCAGACATACATAAACTGTTGTCAGGGCTTCCCCTCCATTCATGTTATTAAAATAGCGTGGATACTAGATCGCTACATTATATTCTTCAGCAACGAGGTGGTAAAACCGCTGTTTTTGAATTAATTCGTTTGTATAGAGAGAGACGCGCAGATGCGCAGCTGGCAGGTAACACGCACGTACAACTATCATCTCAATTAGCCTCTACGGATTTTAATGCACGGCAAACCGTTGATTATCCCTTACATAATATTTTGATATTTGAAACATAAAACATTGAATATTTGAATATTTGAAATGATTTAAAAACATTACAAGATACTGTAAATGTGAAATTAAAACCGCCAGTAGGTGGCAGTAAGTCACTCTTAAGTGAGTCATTGCAATTGATCCGAATCATTTGAATCTGAATCAACACCGTCAAATGTTGCTTAAAGACACAAAACTATTTTGTGGCTGTGTTTGGAATGGAATTTTAGGAATATTTGTTGGCAAAATAAAGCAAAAACAGCCAATACGGTGTCTAAAACGTAAGTCTCTTGATATTAACTTATTGTTTATTAAACTGCTGTATAGAATCAATATCACATTTGTAACCATGCTGATCTTTAAGAAAAATGTGATATTGATGAACTATATGAAATGATAAAAAAAATATTCTGCCCCATTATCTTATCTTATTATGTGATCATTCTTAATGCATATTTTTTTTATTAGACACCTACAAAACATTCTCAAAATAAACTATAATAATAATAATACATTTTATTTAGTATAGTGCCTTTAAAAGAGCACTTTCTCAAAAGTAAGAGGACAGTTTACATTTTAGCATTTAATGCAATAATAATTATAATGCATTAACTGCTTCACATTTAAAAATATGCAGCAAAAATAGCAGATGGGTTATTGAAAAGGCAAATTCATTCTCTGACAGCAAGTTTTACTTCCGGAACGGGAGAAATATAGCAGTTTCCAAACATATAGGTATCCACTTGAACTTGGTAATAAGATAATCTGTTACAATCTTGACTGAAAAATACAGTTTTTATAGTCAGTTTTTCCATTTATTATTTGCTAATGTTGGTGAATTTTTACATTAGAGTGCTCGTCCTACTATGCTGTAATTGCGTCTGTAAACTAGCGGCCTCTCCTGGTTGGAGATAGTATTAACATCATAAGTTGAAAGCAATCTTTGCGTTACTTTTCAATTGTTTTAAAACTGATCGTCTGAACCTAATATGATCCAGCGGCCGCCAGTTGCCCATCCCTGCTCTACAAAATAGAATGAGCTTTTACTGCAATAATACAATAAGCTGTCAATGAAGCAACTCAACGTTGCAAATCAGATTAGTAATGGAGGCTTTGGGCTCAACTATTTAACTGTCAAACTAAAATTTGAATGATTGGAGGAAGGAAGTAGTTCTGCACAAAAGACGGTTTTTAAAGACACACTGTTGTTGTTGTTTCTTGCCCATTTACACACTTGTGTCATCAAACTGTTGTATTAATGCAATATCACACGAGTAGATGTGAGATTTGGCTGTATATTGGCATGCTTTGATTACCTATGGCCAAATCACAGCTTTGACGATATACAGCCATATCTCACGTCTACTTGTGTGAGGTTGCTCATTTAGCACATTGTTAACATGTTTCTAGCACATTTTACCTCACAAAGCCGTTTGCTGAATTTGTGTGATTGCTTATGGCATCTGCTGCAGGGATTTCACTGAACCTGCGATGCATTCATGCTAATCTTGCGTCATCATATAAATTTGTGCTATTATGTGAGGAACAGCACTTGCGTTTAATGTGTAATGTGAATGACACTTGAGTTCATGTGCGTTGCATGTAGCTGGCTGCCGCTGCTCGAAAATAGTCTGGTTTGATTAGATAGCTGATTATGAGCAAATGTATTTGCCTCTCTGATTACACGGCATGATCACTCACACTATCATCCTCTACATGTGTTCCATGGAGCTAATGATGTCGTCATCAGCTAAAATGCACACACGGGTTACTGAACAATTGTGGATACAAGTTCCACTGCAAACAAACACAGAGAGATGGGCAGGTAGTGTCAGGTTTGGCACTGCAATACAATGTGCTTCATGCAATCTGCATGAGTTTTCACATTGCATATTTTTCATGCCAACCAAGTTCTGTTTCAAAGTGAACAGCCAGTGTGAAAGTCCCCTTAGACCGTTTTCACACTTGACTTGTTTGGAGCATTTGTTTCAGAACATGGTGTGTTTTCTTCCTTACTACAGTTTGTTTCGGCATATATGAACACAGCAATCATGCTTGGTTTCACAGCAAAATAATAGGCTTGAACGAGGTGAATGAGGTGATCTAAGCATAAATGAAAAACTATGCAGTTCACTTGTGGTACAAAAAAAACAATCCGACCCAACAACAAACCAAGCTGTATTATAATAGGTAAATAAAAAAAAAGAAAGAAAATTAGCATCGGAATATATAATTAATTAATCAATTATAATCGGAATGCATTGCTGTATCTATATGGGCCATTCTACTGAATTGGTGCAAACTGCTGTCTCACAACGAAAAAACACATTTAAAAAGAATTTAGGAATTCAAATCTTCGATGTTTACTAAGATCCTTCAATTATCCGTTGAAACACACAACAATATTTAAAATATCAACAAGCTACATATATATAAAGTCATCATTTAATGGGTACTTGCAACTGGGAGGTGGCTGTCCCGAACCCTAACCCCTAAATTTCAACTTATGAAAACAATATTGTTTTTATATATATACAGTTGAAGTCAAAAGTTTACATACACCTCGCAGAATCTGCAAAATGTTAATTATTTCACTAAAATAGGAGGGATCATACAAAATGCGTTATTTTTTATTTACTACTGACCTGAGTAAGATATTTCACATAAAAGATGTTTATATATAGTCCACAAGAGAAAATAATAGTTGAATTTATAAAAATGACCCTGTTCAAAAGTTTACATACCCTTGATTCTTAATACTGTGTTGTTACCTGAACAATCCAGAGATGTCTTTTTTTGTTTAGTGATAGTTGTTCATGAGTCTCATGTTTGATTTGAACAGTTAAACTGTCTGCTGTTCTTCAGAAAAATCCTTCAGTTCCAATAAATTATTTGGTTTTTCAGCATTTTTGTGTATTTGAACCCTTTCCAACAAAGACTGTATGATTTTGAGATTTTGAGATCCATCTTTTCACACTGAGGACAACTGAGGGACTCATATGCAACTATTACAGATGATCCAGAGGCAAACATGATGCATTAGGAGCCGGGGGGTGAAAACTTTCAGAATTTGAAGATCAGTTTAAATGTAAATTATTTTGTCTTCTGGGAAAGATGTAAGTATCTTCTGTAGCTTCTGAAGGGCAGTACTAAATGAACAAAATACAATATTTACGTTAATAAGAAAAATGTACACATCTTCATTCTGTTCAAAAGATTTCACCCCCGGCTTTTAATGCATCATGTTTCCTTCTGGAGCATCAGTGAGTGTTTGAACCTTCTGTAATAGTTGCATATGACTCCCTCAGCTGTCATCAGTGTGAAAAGATTGATCTCAAATCATACAGTCATTGTTGGAAAGGGTTCAAATACACAAAAATGTTGAAAAAACAAATAATTTATAGGACCTTAAGGATTTTTCTGAAGAACAGTGGGCAGTTTAACTGTTCAAAACAAACATGGGACTCATGAACAACTATCACTAAACAAAAAAAAAGACAGCTGTGGATCATTCAGGTAACAACACAGTATTAAGAATCAAGTGTATGTAAACTTTTGAACAGGGTAATTTTTATAAAATTCAACTATTATTTTCTCTTGTGGACTATATGTAAACATCTTTTATGTGGAATATCTTACTCAGGTCAGTAGTAAATAAAAAATAACATGCATTTTGTATAATCCCTCTTATTTTGGTAAAATAATTAACATTTTGCAGATTCTGCAAGGTGTATGTAATCTTTTGACTTCAACTGTATGTATAATTATTATAGAATTAATTAATCAATTAGAATCGGAATGCATTGCTGTAGCTATATGGGCCATTCTACAGAATTGGTGCAAACTGCTTTCTCACAATGAAAAAACATTTAAAAAGCATTTAAGAATTCAAATCTTAGATGTTTACTAAGATCCTTCTATTATCTGATGAAACCCACAATAATATTTAAAATATCAGCAAGCTAAATATATATAAAATCATCATTTAATGGGTACTTGCAACTGGAAGGTGGCTGTCCTGAACCCTAACCCCTAAATTTCAACTTATGAAAACAATATTGTTTTTATATATATATATATATATATATATATATAATTATATTTTCTTTGTAAATCACAAACCTTTATGTAAAAAAAAAAATGTGTCCTGCATTTTCATGTCACTACCGAAAGTATATGTTTTAGTCCATTGGCTGAGACTGCTTTTAATTACATTTATAATCAGGAAATATTCCTGTGTCCCCCTCTCTCATAGCTACATGGTGAGTAGATCATCATTTTGAGGTAAATGTGTTCAGAAGTATGAAAAATCTGTGTGTATCTTTAAGGAACGTCACTAGCGAACACCTTTTCTTCTTAAATTAAGCACGCTTTTTTGGGTGTTATTCCATTGCATTTAGTTTTTTCTAAGTGTACAACTGTTCAGAACTGTGCTAGCTGACCATGTATTGATTAGCATCTTTGAGGTATACAGTAGGCTCAAAAGTATCTAAAATTGTCACTACTGTAACAGTCATGACCGAAACGTCATTGTTTCAGTAGTGACAAAAGGAAACACATAATCCTCTATTTGGGGGACATAAAATTTTAGTACTGTTATGCATTTTTTTTTAGTATGTTTTAGTAGTGTTTTAGTATGTGGGTTAAAATTCTGTAACATGATGTGTGGTCGTTACCAAAACATTACTGTCACCACTGAAAATGTCCAGTCACAACCAAAACGTTTGTTTTCTCAAAAATAAAGTATACTGAATTATCAACTGAGATGTTATCATAGTGTTTTGTTCAATGTATCAACTTAACTTTGAAATCAGTATAATCAACTTTATGACTTTTACAAAGAAAGACTGGCTTCAAAATACAACAAACATCATAAATCACACAAGAAATATTGTTAAAATTGGATTTGTTATTGATTTACCTCTAAAACCTTTTTAATGAAATAGCAAAAATATATTTACACAGTAGATGTAAACAAAAAAAGGTCAATATAACCCTTCTTATTATTAAATTGTATATCTCTGTGTTTTGGTAGTGACAAATATGGGGAGCGGAAAAATATTTTAAAATTAAAATATGAGAATTAACTGCACAATTACTAGAAATGTGTACCTTGGATATTATACCATTTGCATACTCACAAAATTTGTAGACGTTTACAACTCTGACTTTGAACTGGAAAAGCAACATTATTTTATTATATTATATTATATTATATTATATTATATATAAGACCCTATTTTGGATTTCTGAAAATGTCCTTAGTTTTCTACCAGAAGTAAGGAACTTGTAAGGTGTTGTAAAAAATTGGTTTCATATAAGCTGCAAGACACTCAAAGCCTTGCGATATTCTAAAAATATGAATGGCTAAAGGGGTTGCATTTATTTTGCTGTGAAACACAATTTAGTACAGTCTTTCATACTTTCCTTAACTCTAAACCAGGGGCATATAAATTACTTGGGAAAACATTTTTGTAAAAAAGTCCAGGGGTCCAACAATATAGCTTAATAATAGCTCACCATTACTCTAAACACATTTTCATGCACCTACAGTTTTCCTGTTGATAACATTTTGTACCATCTAAATGGATTCCATGGCTCCTATATCTTCAGTTTACTATGAAATAACATCTAACCTGCGTGGGACAGACAGCCATGGGGTTAATGATTTGACCTGCGAGCTGAAAGGTCGTGGATTGAATCTCAGGGTTAGGAAGAAGTGTGAGTGAGGCCCGTCTTGGAGAATTACTGAGACGACTCTTCGTATCTGCTCTTCAGTTGTTCCAGCGGTTCTGGGGCTGAAACCGGTCATGCTCTAGGTAATTCATCAAAAGCATGGAAGGTAAACACGGATAATGAAATACTTTTGCACACACTATTGCTAGCTTGGAAGTTTGCAACCTGATATTAATGCACAGTTCTGTGACAACTGTCTACTCCTTAGATACCAAGAACAAATAACTAAAATAGGCATTTATATAACTGAACTATTAGATTTTCTTATTTCAAAATGGAAACACAAACCAAAACTCCGTCGTTAAGAAGTAGTCTCAGGTTATTTGAACACATTCACAGTTTTTAAAGATGATATAATGATGTTACCTTTTAGTAGCCAGGAACTAAAAACATCGACATAACACACTCATGAGCATCAGCCGCTTCACTAAACACATGCCAGCTGATAAAGAAATAATTACTACCTTATGATCCATCTATTTTCAAAGCCACATCATTTGAATATCATACCAATAATGTCTGTCAAAAAATAACGTGCACAACACATGGTAGTATTTATGGGAATCAGAGGTCAAAGTAGTACACGCATTTCCAGGAAAACCCACACTTCCAGATGTTTTGACAACATCATCACTTTCTGAAAAGAAGGGGAAAATCACGGCCTGAGCGGCTTTAACATGCTGTCTGTCAGAGACTGTAACATACATAATGCATATTCTTCACTCGCTGAAACTGAATCAGAATAATCAAGGAAGATGAATAAAGCAGCATGCAGGAAGTTGTACATTATTTGACAGACCTTTTTTATGCAAGAGCTATGCATTTTGATTCTGACATTCCTGATTTGAATATTCTTAATAATGCTCTTTTGTTGACTGATCTTATAATGAAGTTGAATTCTATTCAGTTATAAAGTAATAAGTGTACATATTTAAACCACATTTAGAAAATAAAATGCTTTATGTGAATTACGTTAATATTAAAAATTGTGACCAGTCTTAAGTAGCACAAGTATATTTGTAGCAATAGCCAAAAATACATTGTATGGGTCAAAACTACATTTTTCTTTTATGCCAAAAATAATTAAGATATTAAGTAAAGATCATGTTCCATGAAGATATTTTGTAAATTACATGCCGTAAATATGTCAAAACGTAATTTTTGGTTAGTCATATGCATTGGTAGGACCTTCATTTGGACAACTTTAAAGGTGGTTTTCTCAATATTTTGATTTTTTTGCACCCTCAGATTCCAGATTTTCTAATAGTTGTATATTGACCAAATATTGTCCTATCCTAACAAACCATACATCAATGGAAAGCTAATTTATTCAGCTTTCAGGTGTAGTATTAAACTCAATTTCGAAAAATTGACACATATGACTGGTTTTGTGGTCCAGGGTCACAATTATTAGTGATAAAAAATTAAGTGAAATAGAGTAATAAAAATTATTAGAGTGATGTTCTCCAAGTTTTTATAAGTTGCTCCATATATCTGCATTAGGAGTGATGAAGCTGTGTATATAGCCCCTGAAATTTATAGTATGTTTGGTAACACTTTAGATTAGGGATTCACTATTAGCTAGTTGCATATTAGCATGCATATTACTAGCATTTTGTCTGTTTATTAGTACCAGTGTTGGGGAAAGTTAAAAGTAATGCATTACAATATTGCGTTACTCGCTAAAAAAGTAACTAATTACGTTACTTAGTTACTTTTTTTGCAAAGTAATGCGCTACAATACTTTTGCGTTACTTTTTAAATCTGGGCAGGGCTTGCTTGTTTGTTTTTAATATAAAAAAGCTATATTTTTGGCGAAAGTAAAAGCCCTTTCACACCAAAAAGTAGAGTGACCACCTGGCAATTGATCAGTTGCGTAGATGTTATTTTGCGGGACACGTGTGAGACAGATACATTTATGACTGTTATGCTGCATAAAAACTGATTTAGGCTATATCCGTTGTCATTACACTGCAAAAAAATTCTTTTCATACTTAGATTTTTTTGGCTAAAATATCAAAAAAATTCTTAAATGAAGAAGGATTTTCTAGACAAGTAAAAATTATTGTCTTGTTTTCAGACAACATATGTTAAAATTAAGTGAGTTTTTGCTAGAAACAAGCAAAATTATCTGCCAATGGGGTAAGCAAAATAATCTAGCTTTCTGCTTGAAATAAGATTATTTTGCTTACCCCATTGGCAGATTATTTTGCTTGTTTTAAGCAAAAAGTCACTTAATTTTGACTTCTTTTTTCTGAAAACAATAATTTTTGGTTGTCTAGAAAATGCATGTATGCACTTATGTTTCTGAGCACACACATGTAAGTGACAGAAAGTGCGTCTGATTTATGTGAGAGTAAAGAAAATCCACCTGCGAGAGAATAGATTTTGATGTGCCCTCACATTACAATAATGCGCTCTACACATTTGTCATTAAAATAACGACACAGAAACAGCCCCAAACGAACTATTAAAATAAGAAGAAAGTCACGTCTAAAAGCTGCTGTTTTTTTTTGTTTTTTGTTTAAAATTAATCGTGTTTTTCCATGTGCTCGACCACTTCCGTCGGTGGCTAGATCACTTGATGAGGTCCGCACATCATTTGTGTGAAAAATACGCCACAAAAGAATAAATAAAAAGCTTTCTTTAAAAGATAAAATAATGCATGCACATTTTTAATATGATAATTAACAAAACTAACTAACAAAAACCTAAAAAAAAACATTTTCTCAATATGCGACGTGCGGGACAAGGGGTGGAAATGCTGTGCGGTACAACGCAAAAAGTGAAATGAATCTGTATCAGTAGATCTGTACAGTAGAACTGTAGGAAAAGGAAATGTTAAAGTAAGATTTGCTTATTAGCATGGTTGAATTGGATCAACGAAAGTCAGCAGCAAAGACATTGTTTTTTTGAAAAAGTAACTTTAAAAATTAAAAAGTAATGCATTACTTTACAAGTTACTTGAAAAAATAATCTGATTCACGTTACCCCCAACACTGATTAGTACTTATAAAGCATGACCGTATTTTAAATAATTTAACTATGCAATACCTAAACATAACTACTACAGCTACTTTACTTACTATCAACAAGCAACAAATTGTGAGTTTATTGAGGGAAAATTATTAGGTAATAGTATTTTTTATTTTTTTTTATTGAGGTCCATACGACCTGAAAGATGTGATCGTAAACCGCACAATCAGGACGCTCCTCTCTGAATGATATTTAAATCACATATTTTATGGCTGAGCTAATTAATCCAGATGTAGCCGCAGTGGAAACCCACTGACATTATTTGCATAGCTGCATGTGAAAAATGCACATGTCCACAGAACCAAGCCACAAGTGTGTGATGCATTCCACCCATGAACATAAAGAACAGGCATTCGTATGGCGCCCGACGAGGGGCTCTTCCTGTGCTAAATGGTCTCCGTGGTATCTGGGAGAGTCCCATTAGAATGTCTTTAGCTCTAATGATGAATATAATTAAGTCGTGGTTCGTGCGGGTAAGTGCGAGCCTCAGTGGGTTTGTTTGTTTCAAACGTGCTACGTTATCCTTGGCACTGTGTGTGCGTACAGTTCTCCACACCTCATTCATGTACTAGTCTTTACATTAACAGTCTATAAAAGCATGCTTTATCAACCATGATCCTCTTGAAATAATGAGGCTATTGATGTTGACAGACGATCCATAACAATGTAAAATTTGCATGCAGAGCTTAAGGAGGATTTTAATTTTTACTTCCTAATCTTTGAAGTTTTGTGGCTGACAATTATCATTTAGCAAATATAAGCTTTTAGTCCTGAAACATGTTTGAAAGGAGAAGAATCAGAAACAAGCGATCATGCATCTAAGCAGATGCATATGTAAAATGACACAACCATGAAACATTAAACATCATATAAATCAAAACCTTACTGAATGAAATGATGATCCAGTAAGTACACTCTTAAAAGAAAAGGTGCTTCATAATCCCATAGAAGAACCTTTTTTTATCTAAATGGTTCCATTAAAGACCTGAAGAACCCCTCTGTTTCACAAAAGGTTTTTTGTGGCAAAGGAAGGTTCTTCAGATTATGAAAAGGTAAGAAAGAGTGGTTCTTCTATGGCATCGCTGTGAATAACCTTTTAAGTCACCTTTATTTTTAAGAGTGTAGTTTAGGACTGTGAAGCTTTGGCTGTGTTGACGGAGGTAAATGACCAAGTGAACTCTTTGACAAAAAATGTGATTTTCTCAGCTTTTGTGTTAAAAATTACATTTGTTTCATAAAATGTATCCACTTTCAAGTAAAAAAAAGAACGCATGAAGCTAGAATAAAATGTTTTGTGTTTGTTTAAAAGCAGAAGCCCTGTCTTTCATATTGTATTCTCAGATGTTCATATAACAAAATATTCAGATTTTTTAAAAATAATTTTGTAAAAATAATAAGACGCTGGAAGGAGTTCATTAAACTATTGACATGTTTATATCTAGCTACTGTGGTATGTTACGGGAACATAATTTGCATGCATTGCATTGGCCAAGCATTCACATACAGTGAGGAAAATTTGATGCCCTGCTGATTTTGTAAATTTGCCCACTGACAGAGAATCGGTTAGTCTATAATTTTAATGGTAGGTTTATTTGAACAGTGTAACAGAATAACAACAAAAAAATCCAGAAAACACATTTCAGAAAAGTTAATTGATTTGCATCTTAGTGAGTGAAATAAGTATTTGACCCCTTCGCAAAACATGACTTAGCAAAACCCTTATTGGAAATCACAGAGGTCAGATGTTTCTTGTAGTTGGCCACCAGCACTGTAAAAAAACTCACAAAAAATTCAACTTAAAAAAGTAAGTGTTCATGCTGCCTTAAACTTTTAAGTTTACTCAACTTAAATATGTTTTCATGTAGTACAACTTAACATTTCATGTTGACTAAACTTAAAATTTTAAGACAGCATGAACACTGACTTTTTTAGGTTGGAACTTTTTTTTTTTTTTTTTTTTTTTACAGTGAGGTTTGCACACATCTCGAGGGATTTTGTCCCACTTCTCTTTGCAGATCCTCTCCAAGTTATTTAGGTTTCGAGACTGTAGTTTGGCAACTCAAACCTTCAGCTCCCTCCACAAATTGTCTATGGGACTAAGGTCTGGAGACTGGCTAGGCCACTCCAGGACCTTAATGTGCTTCTTCTTGAGCCACTCCTTTGTTACCTTGGCTGTGTTTTCATATCCATCCACGACACATTTTCAATGCCCTGGCCCTGACGGTACATGGCCCCGTCCATTGTCCCTTTGATGCAGTGTAGTTGTCCTGTCCCCTTAGCAGAAAAACACCCCTAAAGCATAATGTTTTCACCTCCATTTTTGATGGTGGGGATGGTGTTTCATTCCACATTTGCAAATAATCGCACCAACTGTTGTCACCTTCTCACCAAGCTGCTTGGGGATGGTCTTGTAGCCCATTCCAGCCTTGTGTAGGTCTACAGTCTTGTCTCTGACATCCTTGGACAGTTCTTTGGTCTTGGTCATGGTGGAGAGTTTGGACTCTGATAAATTGATTGATTCTGTGGACAGGTGTCTTTTATATAAGTAACAAGCTGAGATTAGAAGCACTCCCTTTAAGAGAGCTCTCCTAATCTCAGCTCCTTATCTGTATAAAAGACACCTGGGAGCCAGAAATCTTGTTGATTGATAGGGAATCAAATACTTATTTCACTCATTAAAATGCAAATCAATTTATAACTTTTTTGAAATGCGTTTTTCTGGATTTTTTCGTTGTTATTCTGTCTCTCACTGTTAAAACAGACCTACCATTAAAATTATAGTCACGTCTAAAAGCTGCTAAAACATGCAAAATCCGCAGGAGATCAACTTTTTTTTTTCCTCACTGTGTGCACGTTTATATGCACAGAAAAATATATGCACGCAAAATAATGTTTCTGACATCTGGACCAAAAATATTCATCTTGTTACACACATATAGAGTTTCTCTAGCATTCAGTTTACTATTGATATACTATTTCACTATTTTGTACTTGAAACTAGGGCTGTCACAATTTGAGTACCAAATTTGAGTACCAAAAATATCCATTACATTTTGCTTGTGTTGATTAACCATGCATTTGGTTCACAGTAAATGCACAGTAAAAAACAGTTATCATGTTTTGTTCAATAAAACCATATGATTTCTTGCTTTTGATATTTTATTTGAACCAAATATTATTGCCTCATTGTTATTATATATGTATTTTAAGTCATTTTAAATTTTATTGTTCGCTTACGTCTATTTTTATTAACACAAGAAAGAAAATTATCCAGTTACTCAGAATAATCGAATGATTACTCGAATGCCAAAATTTTAACCGAACAATGAGTGAGAGCAGAAGTACACCTGAGCAGAATGAAGGTGTCGCTAGACACGTTTTAAACATTCTTTTCTCTCAATAATAGCAAAAACCAATAAACTGGTCACAAAATTACAATCCGTGTGAATGCACAAAAGTAGCTGCATTTTCTAAGAGTTGCCTATTGAATAGTAGCCCATTGTTTTAGTTGTTTGTAGGTGAATTTCCACTTCATCCAGTGCTGTTACACTATTAGTTTTATTGACTGAACCGCTTCAGATGATTCAGTGAAGTAATTCAGACTGTTTTGCAAATCCATTTGCTCAATTCACTGGAAAGAAAGAACCAACTTACAAGATTTACGTGTGATTGTCACAAAACATACATAGTAACTACTGAAATATTAATATATAAGGAAATAATATTAATGATACAAGGTAAATGTTTCCCACAGGTCAATCTCTTATGGTACGCACAGCTGCAGGCATCACTGAACATATCAACATTCATAATTAAGTATATTTACAGTATATTAATAATACATAATTATGTATATATATATTACAAGTCCGGCTCAAAAAGTGAATTATTTATTGAAGTTTAACAGAGGAAGAGACAGACACACACAGTATTAAGTAAAGTCAACATGAAAAAGAATTCACAACCAATTTTTGTGTCTGGAAAACAAAATGCATCTGTTTTATAGAAGATAAAGATAAAGATATAGCATGAAAAAGGCATTTTCAGAAAAAGAGAGAAAAAGTGTGTCATCCAAAATAACTGAGATTAATAACGTGATTTATGGTGATGTTATTTACTGGTAATGCACTCGTAAATATGTGCTGTTACATAGTTGCCAAGTTTTATAAACAGGACTAGGTTTTATATTCTTACATGGTTTTAGTTTGCAAAGAAGCCTTATAATTTCAATAAGTGGTTTATAGTTGAAGTAAGGCTGTTATGCTCTTATGCTGCTCTTTAATGTACTGTATAGAGAATGTCAAGGACTGCTTTGCATATACAAATGTTACAAACAACATTGCTCAACAAGATGTGACCTATTGTTTAAATCTTATTTTTTATATTTCTATTACTAAATTTGCAAATTTGAGCAAATTAAGTGACAACAAAATCAAATATGTGTCACCAGAAAACAACCAGCATGTTCTGTGTGCAACAATGACACGACGTTCTGTATTGTGTAAAGAGCTTTATGAATAAATGTATTGTATGTATTATATGCATATTGTAAAAGATTTGTTTTAAAACGTGTGGTAGGAAAGTGTTTTGATTCCAGGTTGACTTTAAAAGACAGGAGACAGAAAAGGAAAATATAAAGACATGTGCTTTTTACTCGTTCATTACTTTATATTTTTTAAGATGCACCTAATGCATATTGTAAGTTTTCTAAAGATTCACTTACATTTATGCGTGCAACTTTCAACTACATCTACTGACAGCAGATTCTAATAGCAGGCAAAACATAACCTCAAAGACACTGCAAGCAGCATATTTCACCAGTTTCAAGCATCACAGTCTTGATAGTCTTTTCTACTCTAAGGCATTCAGGAGTGCAGGCAGAAAGAACAGAAGAGTCGAGCGCGTCAGTCTAAGTGACTGGATTGGCGGGTTCGTCTTCTTCCCTGACCACAGGAAGTTGTCCACTACCACGAGCCTGTACCTGCTCAGAGACTGTCTGCAGAGCTGACGCTTCCGCAAGAGCTGAGTAAACACACAAAGGATGCAGAAAGATGGAAGAGAATACAGATAAGCAGAGGGAAAGAATAATAGCACTGGGAAAAAGACAGATGACATCAGACACATCAGCTGAAAGCAAAGATTTGAAATGAAATATACGAAAAAGTCAGTAGGGAAAAAAGCAGTACAGAATTTCTGGAACAAAGAATTGGTTTGCCAGTGATCCAATGCCATGCTCAGTGTGACAACTATAAAATACACCAATAAGGTGCTATTTTTTTTTTCTACACTGCAAAAAAAATGCTTTTCTTACTTTTCAAGACAAAATATCTAAAAATTCTTAAATCAAAAAGGATTTCTAGACATGTAAAAATTATTGTCTTGTTTTCAGAAAAAAAAGAAGTCAAAATTAAGTGAGTTTTTGCTTCAAACAAACAAAATAATCTGCCAATGGGGTAAGCAAATTAAACTGAAGCTACGATGAAAACTGGATTATTTTTCTTACCCCATTGGCAGATTATTTAGCTATTTGTAGCAAAAACTCACTTAATTTTGACTTCTTTTTTTCTGAAAACAAGACAATAATTTTTACATGTCTAGAAATACTTTTTGATTCTGCCACTTTGAATTTTCAGCAAAAAAAAAAAAAAGGCAGCGGCTATTTGCACTAAGTGTAAATAGCAATAGATTGAATTGAATGCTACTTACACTAAGTGAAAATAGCATATTTTCTTAGTGAGAGATGCTATTTACACTAAGTGCAAATAACGATAGATGCTATTTACACTAAGTACAAATAGCAATAGATACTATTTACACTAAGTGCAAATAGCAAATAGGTCCTATTTACACTTTAAGGATTTTCTGCTATTTATAATACTTATGCAAATAGATGCAATTATCTGCACCTCAGTATTGTAGTACAGTAAATACAGTATGCAGTAATTACGCATTGAGTGTAAGTTAGCGTTTTAATTCAATTTATTAAATGGATGCTGCCTTATTGGTATAATAAGCCCTCCCTACACCTACCCTAACCCTAACTGATACTTTATTTTTAATTTTTCGATGATTCACTTCATTTTTATTGAAAACAAATGCTTTTTCGATATGATATGTGACTTGAAAATGGTGGAGAAAAAAGCTCGTCAGACGGTGGAATCGAACCCGGGTCGTCCGCACCAAAAATACTTTTACGCAGGATTTACCCTCTGCACCACTGGATCTGTTATTTAAATAATAACCGTTTGCACTATTGACTCTCCCCATTACAAATTAGTGGGCAGAGTTAGTGTAAATAGCCACTGCCAACAAGACAGGCTATTTGCACTTAGTGTACATACACACTCCGAAAAAAAAAAGCATTTTTGAACTACTCCCAAAAATCGAACCAGAACACATGAACAAATCTGATGAAGAGCTTGCCAAGATGTACTATATGAGGCTATATGTCGGCATTACTTTTTTCTATATTCAGACCAAGCGGCAACCTCCCGCTCTCTCTCGTGAAGCCAATAAAAAACTGCAATTCATCGACTGGCCGCTGGAGGCTGGCTGCAAAAGGGAGTCAATCCCATAGACTCCCCATGTTAAAATGCCCAACTTTACAGCAGAAAAAACATGTTTACAGCCTGGTTCAAAAAATGATTTTGGTCTATATAGCTAATTTTGCCCTTCATGACAACTGTGAGGGGGGTGAATTTTTTTATAACCCATCCGTTTAAACTATATTAAGCCTTAAAGTTCTGCATAATTAAGGGCGTGGCCACTTGAGTGACAGGTGGATTGATGTTGCCTTCTCTATCTGCTGTCACGTCACCTCAGGCCTCAGCCGCTGGCATCTCTACCGCATTTCTGCTTTTGTTTTATGCAGTCTATGTTTATTTTCGTGATTATTTCTTAAAATTATCAAATAAAATGTCCTGTTGTGCGGTTAATTGTACTAACAGACCGTCCAAGTCTGAGATCCATTTTTTCCGGTGAGTGATATTGTAATGTAATTGTATCTATTAATATTTTTATTCTTTATAATTTTATTTAAAATTTAAAAATCAGGAATCCAACAGACTGTGATTAGCTGTAACGTTGGGCCTGTAATTAACAATACTCGTTAAAAGTTTTCCTGCCATTGAAAACCGTTAACTCTTAACATGGCTTAATGCGTTAAAACCATAGACTGATTAAAATCAATTGAAAATCTTCGCCTATTTTCGAATATCCGGGAGTGGCGCGCGGTGACGCGCTGCTAAGATGGCGGCGGTCGGCTCCGCCCACTTTAGGCTTCAAAAACGCTCTTCAGAATCCTACGAGTGACGTCACGGACACTACGTCCATGTTTTTTTTACAGTCTATGATTCAGACTGAACCTGGTGCGTGTTATAATATGCATGACCTGAGGGTACCTGCACAGTTTCACCACAGCGTCACCTACTGGTCAGGAGATATGTAAAATTTATATTGTATGAATGTGTTGGCGTATCATTACGAAATTCGAGATGTCTCTTCAGCACCATACCCTAAAACAGGGCTGTACGTTCACTTTTTTTGCACATAGCACTGGTGCTATGGAGGTTAAAAGTTTTGTAGCACAGGCCAAACAGGTGTAGCACAAGTTAGGGGTAGACGATATGGCAAAAATAACATATCACAATTATTTTCAGGAATATCATGATTTTTAGGCCAAAGTGGGTAAATACAAAAATTTTTGTTATTATTTTATATTTGTTATTAGAAAATAAGAACAAAGATATACACTACAAATACACATAATATACAAATAAAACAAACAGTGCTTTATTTTTCAAGTACAGTATTTAGCAGTAGCCAAACATTCAAGAAATTGAATGAACAAATATTAAAATAAAACACTATGTACACTATATACATCAATTATATATTTTTAAAGCAACTATATTAAAGTTCATCAGTCATGAGCAGTGAGTGATTTTTCTCTGTTTTGTTGTTTTCTTAACATTAAAAGCATAGTTCACCCTAAACTGAAAATTCATAGTGTTTTATTTTTACACAACCATTTACTCACTCTCAAGTTGTTTTAAACCTGAATTAGTCTCTTTCTTCTGTTGAACATAAACGTTATGTTGAAGAATGTGGGTAACCAAACAGTTGCTGTCGACTTCCATAGTATTTTCCCCTCTAATATTAAATGGGGACCAGCTACTGTTTGGTTACCCACAGTATTCGAAAAAACTTATTTTGTGTTCAGCACAAGAAAGAAATTCATACAGGTTTGGGACAACATGTGAGTGAGTAAATAATGACAGAAATGTTATTTTTGTGTGAACTATCCCTATAATGACAAGCGGCACCATGTTTAGTTCTGTTGCTTTAGGAGCAGCACGCATCCAAGACATGACCAACTGACCAACTTATATGTAAACCTTATGCTTTTTTGACAGTAGCCTAGTAATCAGGCACTGTTTGACAGGTGTGTGTGTGTGCACTTCACGTAGGCACTCAGAAAAAGCCCAAAGGCAGAACAGCACATAAATTAAATGTTTAACCGACAAATGCTTTAAAGCAGATGCAAATAATGCACTTTTGTGACTGTAAATAAGTACTAAGCATAATCACACACGCAAACAAGCACAACGAAATCATTTCAGACTAGTAAGCGGCTGTGTTATGAACACCTGAAACTGTATCGTGTGCTAGAGTGGTAAATTTATTCATTGCTCAGACCTGATTTTTCGCAGCATATACAGTATACAGGTACTCAAAATGTTTGGGGGAAGTGCCACCTTGTGGTCAAAAATTTAAATGCTAATTATAATGCTAATAGCTTTTGATTAGTTTTGCTAACTGTCAATTTCTTAGTTCATGCAGAAAACATAGCAACCAATTATATCATAATTGGCTGGACTTTCTGTCCACTATTTTGATTTCTTTAAAAAGCTATTTTTTTTTAAATCCTCCTAGACCATTGCTCTAATTTTTGCGAAAAAATCAAACCAGATCATCTTCTGAGCATGCTACGAAGAAGTTATGGATTTCATGTCAATAAAAAAAAAAAAAAACGTCATGATGTCAAACTGCGTCTGAGGCTGTATCTTTGCAAAGCTTTGACATATTGACACCAAACTTTTTTTTATTACCACAACAATTAGGAACAGTGCCACCTACTGGTCAAAACTGACAAACCATTAATCATGTTACTACTGATTTTATTAGATTTTTTTAGTAAGACTACATTTACAAGGTAACTCGCCAAAACTAGGCAACTTGAAATAATTGTGTGCGTTTTTGTCCATTGAAGCGTCAAGCAGCGCAGCGTATGCATACAGCCGAAAACGCAAACCTTTCAAACTATATTTTACTGCTCCGTTTAGGCAGCGTAACCCTAGGTATGTGTCACCACATTCTCGAAGTATAAAGAAGGGAACTGACAAATGGCACTGTTACAAACACTCGCCAAAGCAGATTTTACTTGCATTTGGCGCTTGGCGAGTGTTCATTTTAGGCCCTGTACATATGTATGTATTCATTCACTGACTTAATCAATTAATAGTTTATATGTAAACAATACTGGGAATACTCTTAAATGGAATAATGTGAGTTTAGTTGACCAAAACCAGGCAAAAACAGAATATGGTCACAAATCAGACAATAACATTATCAGATTTCTGAAAGAGCAAATAGCCAGTTTGGCGCTTACCTCCCGGCACCTCTGTGAGCTCGTTGAGGGGGGGCACCGTCTCCAGTGTGTTGGCATAGGTTTTCGCGGCTTGTCTTTGTGCGTGTCGAGCCTCTATCTCTTTTTTCGTTCGTGGAATTCGGCATTTGAAGATGCAGCACAGTGTTATTACTGTGAAATGAGGAAGAAAGCTGTGACATTTTTGAAAGAGAGTTGTCCTTCACATCAGGCAGCATCTCATATCTCTTTGTTCTGTAATTGATATTTTGCTCTGGGGGAATTTCATTAAATCGCTTAATGTGATTCCCTATGTGTAAATAATCAAGTGTTTATTTTGACACCTATTCATGTGAATTCTGAATGCAAATATATGCATAGCCTGCCATTTTAAAGAAGTCACCAGCAAATTAAAATTCTGTCCTCATTTATTCACCCTCATGTTAATAATAATAATTAAAAATAACATTTAACCTATTTCCTCTGTGTAACACAAAAAGAGGGATTTTGATTAAAATACTAGTTTCTCCTTCCATGTAGCTACAATGAATGGAGACTGGAAAGTTTTGAGCTTAGAAATGACACACAGGCTCTATAGGTTTCATTAAAGTTTTAAAAAAAACATGGTCTATAAAATTGTGTGCTATATTCCCAGTCTTCTGAAGTTAAAGTGCTCTTTTTGTCACTTTAGAGCATAACAGTCACAATGCTTGCTTTCATTATATTGAAAAGTAGTGGCCAAAATATACCTTTTTTGTTCCAAGCATAAAAGAAAGTATGTCACATAAGAACAATATAGTGAACAAATAGTTATAGTGAATGTGTGTGTGTGGTTTTTTTTTTGAAACACTTTTTAGACACTTACTGATTGCTAGGATGAACATGGAGAAAATGCCTACAACCTGCCATAATCGAAGACCCCAAAACACCACTGTTTCTGAAGTGACTGGATCTGGCTTTTTTGGAGGATCTGTTGGCAGAAGCTGCAGGGATAAAAGAAAAAAAAATTATATTTTCCCTGCATCTCTTGCAATATCCAGGTAATTGCACCACTGAAATGGCAACAGTAGGAGCGATTAGGAACCGCAGTAACATTTTAAACTACCACTTTCACATGGTGATTACAGTGGAAAGAAGAGAGGCAGAAACATTCAAAGCTGTAAATTGCTTGCAGTGCATTTTAAGACAAAAAGAAGCAAGTGGCAAAATAAAAATAAGAGAGAGAGAGAGAGAGAGAGAGAGAGAGAGAGAGAGAGAGAGAGAGAGAGAGAGAGAGAGAGAGAGATTCTAAACTAGCATCCAGTTTTTTCCACATAATACTTTAAAATCTTTTTGCTATTTAAGTTATATATATATATATATATATATATATTACTTATTATTGTCCATGGTCTTGCAATTTATGCTATTGTTGTTTAATCTACTACTTGAGGGGCTTAATTGAATATTTGTCTTCACAAACAAGATCAGAGGAAATATCTCAAGGCTTTATGGGATGTTGTTGTGAAGGAGTTGGATTTGTGCTGGTCAGAAAAAAGTTTGAGCACTGAAACATGAAGCTTCAATCTAACTATTTTAATTGAAAAGTTTAACCCTTTAACTGTCACTCACATTTTTGAACAATGTGACAATCCAGTATTCAAGCTTAATTTTTTTTATATTACATGAACAAAAACATGTTGTAATATGATTTTGATGTACATTTTCCAAGGATTTTAAAATGGTTTCAAAGGATGAATTTTGAGATTTTAAGTTTTCAAGTGAAATAATTTCTTATGATTTCTAAAGCGTGATAGGGTAAAAGGCAACAAAGAAAGTTTTTTTGTGACAAAGGTCAGAACTCCTGTTATGAAGTAGATTTTTGAGGTGCACCCTTGTCATAAATTAATCTATTACTTTTCCTACATAATTTGTAACAAAAAAATGGTCAAATATTTAATTAGGAGTCTTAGACCTTTCCAACGACATATAGTTTGTCATGATTAAATAAGGATTTATCTGTAAAATGGTGAAGTAGGTATCCCACTGAGGGGACGGGTGGCAATTAAGGGAGTTAAAAAAAAAAAAAAACTAAAATAATGAGAATTTAAAAATGTGGCATTTAATTGACTAAAAATGCAACTATATTATATACTCCGCAACATTCTAAAATATAATTACTCTTTGAAATAATATTTTTGCTTTTATGCTTTTAGCAAATTGCAAATTGCAAAATTGAATATCCATTTTCAAATGTCCCCTTTTCAGCAAACATTACTTTAGTCTACTAAGAAAGCGCTGTGTTGCATAATCCTTAAAAATCATTATGTAAATGTAGTGCTCAGGAAACCTCTCTTATTGGAAAATTTGAAAAGTATGTGCCTTTATTGAAAGCATGCTTACATTTCTTAAAAGGCAGAATGGGATTTAAAAATATTTCACATGAATATTTTAATAAACTTGCTGTCTGCACAGCTGTCATTTCGGCAAAGAACAGTTTAGCAGAACATCAAACAAAACATGCATTATCAGTTTTTAAACATGCAATATCAGGTCCTTTCAAAAACACATTATGTAGTGATCTCAAACTTTTGAATGGTTAACTCCAGCTCTGACAGGCTCAGGAGACCATGCAGCATGTGTGACATTAGCTTTAAGGTGAAAATGTGTTGCTTTTGTTTAAATAATTCAGTAGTTATGTCACAGAGTACAAAGCATTGGTGGAAAGTGCAAATCAGGGATTCAGTCAGTGTTGACATGTTGATGTGCTGCCCAAGTACCTCCACAGAGGTTATCACTCCACATCTCATTTGAATCTGCACTCCTGAACTATTATACCTGCAGACAGGCTTCACTACACAAGTCCACACTCTCTAGGTCTGAAGGTCATAAAGTAATGATAATAAACCTGTTAGGTCCTCAATACAAAGCAGTGCTCATGGGAACCATGTTGTCCACATAAAAATGTATGTGGTGGGTCATACAGTGACTCAAAATGTATCTGCCAGTCTGTCACCTCAAGACATCTTCCAAGAGTCCAATAGTTCTGGTGGTGACAAGCAGATGATGGTCAGTGCTGGATGATGGTGTTGTATGTTGGAATGTCATTGACTGTAGTTTAATCTGTCAAGGACTGATATGCCCTTTTGACACATTCATATAATGAGTACAGATTCAAATTTATGAAGTTGGAAAGTAAAACATGAATATAGTGATGCACATGGTGAAGGTTCTGACAACTGCATTGCATCCATTGTTTGCAAAGTGCACACAGTGCTATAGAGTGAATTAGTGCTAGAACTTTTTAGCGTGTAGGTTAGTATTTTTTCTATTCTTTTCCCACAGAGCTTTAAAAAGTCTTTGTTAAAGCATTATGACCAGCTACGAGGAGAATCACAACATTTGAAGTAAAAAAGTATGACACTGTAAAAAACAAAAAAACACAATATGTTGAGTTAACTTTAAATAATTTGTTACCCGACTGCCTTCAAATGTTAAGTTCAGTCAACTCAACAAGTTTAGTCAACTTAAAATGTTAAGTTGTACTAAGGGACAACTTAGATATTTGAGTTGATTTAACTTAAAATTTTAAGGCAGCAGGGTAACAAATTATTTTAAGTTGACTCAACAAATTGTTTTGTTTTGTTTTATTTTTTACAGTAAATATGACAAGAGTGCACCTCAAAAATCTACTTCATAACAGGAGTTAAAAAAAAAAACTTTCTTTGTTGCCTTTTTCCCTATCAAGCTTTAGAAAGCATATGATATATATGCTTTCTAAATCATGAAATGATATATCGGTTGAAACCTTATAATCTCAAAACTCATCCTTCGAAAACCATTTTAAAATCAGACATTGCATTACCATGGATAATGTACATTAAAATCATATTACAAAATGTTTTCGTTCATGAATTATAAAAATGTAAGTTTGAATACTGCATTTTTATGTCTATGTTCAAACATGGGAGTTAAAGGGTTAACTAAAGAACTTCAAACATTTAGATTTTTTTATACATTTGTTGAATTTATATTCTAATATTCTGTTTTAGTTCTTACGGCTGATATGTTTTGATTATTTTGCTGCCACATTTTTTTTTTTTTTTTTTTCGTCTGGAAGTGAGATGGGAGAGATAAATGAGGAAGAACCAGGAGCTAGAAATCAAACTCAGGTCATCTTTGTTTGATCCACATTTAAATATAAGTATATGATTTTAATTTTATCGCATTTCTAACTTTCTAAATGTATGCATAAGCAATGAGCTGCTCAGTCATTTATAACTAAATGTTTGTTTTTTTAATTATTTTAAGTCATACTAAAGTAATAAGTAATTAAATAATACTCAACAAATTGTTCTTTACAGGGATACTTAACAGATTTAATGAGGGAAAAAACAGGTTAAAATGACGGAGAAATAAAAAACTATGCATTCAAAGTTGTTGATTGCACATCCAGAAACAATATATTTTGTTTATTTCGAAATATGGACAGATATTGGAGTATTTCAGTGTTTTGAGAGTGTAGGGAGACTGACTCGATTTCGGCATTCACTGTGCTTCATGCTTGTTTGCCACAGTTGCTCTCTGATTGATAGATTTTTCTTTACAGCATCATGGGAAATGTAGTTTTTCAGGTATTCTGCTGTTAAACACAAATATTTGTAGCTGAAATCATGCAAATGAATGGTTTCAACGAAAGCACATACCTTCAATTAACAGCCTCAGAGCTCACAGTAGGTCTGTCTTTAAAGGATTAGCATTATAAAATCAATTTCCCTATGGAGAAAATGAATGGCATTTTTACTTCTGGAACCTGACAGTGTGTTCTGGTTGGTTGCTGGATGATTACTTACAGAACAAAATCAATAGAGCCTAACCAAGTCTCAAATGTTTTGGCCTGCAATGTGTAAATGCACATTGTTTCAAAGCAGCTTTACAGAAAATCATGATGTTAATGTTTAAAATATACAGGTCCTTCTCAAAAAATTAGCATATTGTGATAAAGTTCATTATTTTCTGTAATGTACTGATAAACATTAGACTTTTATATATTTTAGATTCATTACACACAACTGAAGTAGTTCAAGCCTTTTTTTTGTTTTAATATTGATGATTTTGGCATACAGCTCATGAAAACCCAAAATTCCTATCTCAAAAAATTAGCATATCATGAAAAGGTTCTCTAAACGAGCTATTAACCTAATCATCTGAATCAACTAATTAACTCTAAACACCTGCAAAAGATTCCTGAGGCTTTTAAAAACTCCCAGCCTGGTTCATTACTCAAAACCGCAATCATGGGTAAGACTGCCGACCTGACTGCTGTCCAGAAGGCCATCATTGACACCCTCAAGCAAGAGGGTAAGACACAGAAAGAAATTTCTGAACGAATAGGCTGTTCCCAGAGTGTTGTATCAAGGCACCTCAGTGGGAAGTCTGTGGGAAGGAAAAAGTGTGGCAGAAAACGCTGCACAACGAGAGGGAGACCTGCGGAAGCAGTGGACTGAGTCTGGAGTAGAAACATCCAGAGCCACCGTGTACAGGCGTGTGCAGGAAATGGGCTACAGGTGCCGCATTCCCCAGGTCAAGCCACTTTTGAACCAGAAACAGCGGCAGAAGCGCCTGACCTGGGCTACAGAGAAGCAGCACTGGACTGTTGCTCAGTGGTCCAAAGTACTTTTTTCGGATGAAAGCAAATTTTGCATGTCATTCGGAAATCAAGGTGCCAGAGTCTGGAGGAAGACTGGGGAGAGGGAAATGCCAAAATGCCTGAAGTCCAGTGTCAAGTACCCACAGTCAGTGATGGTCTGGGGTGCCATGTCAGCTGCTGGTGTTGGTCCACTGTGTTTTATCAAGGGCAGGGTCAATGCGGCTAGCTATCAGGAGATTTTGGAGCACTTCATGCTTCCATCTGCTGAAAAGCTTTATGGAGATGAAGATTTCATTTTTCAACACGACCTGGCACCTGCTTACAGTGCCAAAACCACTGGTAAATGGTTTACTGACCATGGTATTACTGTGCTCAATTGGCCTGCCAACTCTCCTGACCTGAACCCCATAGAGAATCTGTGGGATATTGTGAAGAGAAAGTTGAGAGACGCAAGACCCAACACTCTGGATGAGCTTAAGGCCGCTATCGAAGCATCCTGGGCCTCCATAACACCTCAGCAGTGCCACAGGCTGATTGCCTCCATGCCACGCCGCATTGAAGCAGTCATTTCTGCAAAAGGATTCCCGACCAAGTATTGAGTGCATAACTGAACATAATTATTTGAAGGTTGACTTTTTTTTGTATTAAAAACACTTTTCTTTTATTGGTCGGATGAAATATGCTAATTTTTTGAGATAGGAATTTTGGGTTTTCATGAGCTGTATGCCAAAATCATCAATATTAAAACAAAAAAAAGGCTTGAACTACTTCAGTTGTGTGTAATAATTCTAAAATATATGAAAGTCTAATGTTTATCAGTACATTACAGAAAATAATGAACTTTATCACTATATGCTAATTTTTGGAGAAGGACCTGTATATACCTTATATAGTCGCAATTTGCAAGCTGCCTGATAATGGAGTTCACATTTTGCAACGATACAAGTATATGCTATTTAGTATAAATCACCCTACATGAGTATAATGAATGCATGCATTAAAATTGCACATACTTATATGCATTTAACTTCATATCTAACAAATCTGATCACTTAAAAAGTGACAGCGCATTTTTTTTTTCAACAAGCCGCACAATCTTAAATGTAGAGATGCACAATAAGATTTAAAAATGTAAAGGGTTTGTTCAAATCTCCAACATCAATTGTCACCAAAAGATGCAACACTAATAATTAGTATTGACTTATACCATTAGTATTTAGTATGTCTGATCATCATGATATTTTTTCTAGATAAAGGGTAACATTTCCATTAGTGAGGCTGAAGATAGCAGATGTCCCTTCAGCTGGAAGTAAATTACTATTGATGTTTCAATCTCATTCAATAAACCCTGAGATTTTCACATGGTCGCCTGCAATGCCACATCGATAGACGGTGTGCTGAAAGCTCATTCAGACATTCATAGCTTGGCGCCTGTGTTTCTTCAGTCTACTGCACACGCAAGTTCACAATATACATGCAAAAACTTTTGGTGGATGCAATGTGCACATAAGAGTAAGCCTGGATCCATAGATGTCTGATTGAAAGATCAATATCTCAACCAGAGAATGGGGAAATCCTTTTTATTTCACACGCTGTGTAATATCAGCAGAGCAGAGTGCCTCAGGGATTTGTACAGAGCCCGTTCCTGCTGTCATCATTGAAGACTAAAAGAAATGCCTCATACTATTCCCTCAGGGCTGTAGATTATGATAGTTTGTTATTGTCCAGCAGTGTATCTGATTCTTAATTAATTAGCCAATTAAAAGCTAGAAATAAGAGAAAAATTAAAGTTCTCTATATATACACTACCAGGCAAGATTTTTACTTTTACTTTTATCTTCTGCTCACCAAGCCAGCAGTTATGTGATCCAAAATACAGCAAATACAGCAAAAGCAGTAATATTGTGAAATGTATTTACTATTTAAAATAAGTGTTTTCTATTTGAATATCCTATTCCTGTGATTTCAAATCTAAATTTTTGTCTTGAGTGTAGAAATCATTCTAATATTCTGATTTGCTGCGCAAAAAACATCTATTATTATTATTATTATGTTGAAAACAGCTGAGTAGAATTTTTTCAAGTGTCTTTGATGAATAGAAAGTGCAGAAGAACAGCATTTAAATCCTTTTGTAACATTACAAATGTATGTAACATTATTTTTGGTCAATTTAAAGCATCCTTTCTAGATAAAAGTATTACTTTATATAAATTTGCTGTATTTTAGATCAAATAAATGCAGGCTTATGTGAGCAGTAGAGAATTCTTAAAAAGAACTTTCGACTGGTAGTGTATATATTACAGAAATGTAATAGATATTTTTTGTGTATCATAAAAAGTTCAATTTGTTGACAACTGCATCAAATTACATGGTATTTGCATAATACTGAGCTAACAACAGTTCAGAAGAGTGCACTGGATGATTTTTTCTTTTATGATGAGTCTCACAATGGTCTGGAATGCACCAGAAGATTGTAACACTAGAATGTTACAGAAACATCTAGATTGTTCCCATCCTTGCAAAAGCAATCTGAATTGGCTCATTATTTGTAAAGTTAATAAAGCCACCAAAAATGCACTGGTGCTTTCATGTGAACAAACAAATATCTCCATAATCCTCTGAGAATCCTATGAAAAATGAGTACTCAAAAAGAGAAATAAAATATTGTTAAATATCAGCATTAAGGCAGAAAAGCATGACCTGTTAGATGTAAAGATTTATTGGGTCATTCAATGTTCCTGACAGTCAATCAGTCATGAGATGCAATCGCTATTGTGTGTGGCACAGAGAGTTTGGAGACTTCAGCTGGCAGATCACATATTGATATTTTTCTTTGTAATGCACTTCATCATGTGCCTTCTCTTCTATCCTCCAGAGAAATAAAACTGATGCTTATTTGATGTATCCTTAACAACTCTATAAACAAACAGCAACCGAAGACATCAGAACTTTAAACATTCACCTTCTGTATAACATATGTACTGTGAAATGAATTACACTTATATTCAAATTGTATAGTGTATTGCAGCATGAAGACAATAAAAACAGAATTCATATTTATTTTTCAAGTTTAGCACGTGTTCTTCCAGCGTGGCATGATCTATCACAACACAGCTGATATAATTGTGTCTTACAATTCAGATGAGAACAAATCTCTATCATCATGGTGTTTTATATGGGTGTCTATAAATATGAATGAACGTCATCCTGTTTTCCAATTCGACTCTATTGCCTGCTGAGTCCACTGGAGCACAAAATGTCCCGCACCATATTTGTGTTCCTTAAGCTGTTTCGTGTCGGAGTTAAACATTGTACCAGCAGAGAAAATTGGAGGCACCTGGATAATTGACCCTTTAATGAGTGTTTAATTAGCAGTGGGGGTAGAAAAACGGTATGTCTGACACCTGTGGTCAAAGTCAACTCGAAGGAAACCTGTAGTATTATCAGTTATGAATGTAAATGTCTCCTAAGCACTTAGACATGTCTCAGACCAATAATAATTTGTAAGTATTTTACGTAAAATGTGGTTCTACCAAACGTACATTCACTTATATTTTTCCAGACACTAAAACATACAATACTGACATATTTACAGCATCTAAACATGCAAATATATTTTTAGCATTTTAACGTACAATACTGACGTTTTGACAACACCTAAAAACAAATCCTTATGAATGTTATTGTTTTAGTTGTCATATGGCCTTATGTTTTCAATTGCATTATTAAATAGTTTAATCATTTACTTAATATGAAATTATAACATTTCATTCTGTTCTTTGATTTCTACTGCCAGCTTGTTTCCGAGAATAGGTCTACACAATGTTAAACAAGACTACGCAAAACCCTTAACATAAATAACATTTGTTTAACCACTAATGTACTGTTAACTTCGTTTGCCATGGTGGGACACAAAAGGCTGTGTTAAAAAAATATATTTAGTTTTAGTCATAGTCTTTTGACTAAAATGCCATAGTTTTAGTTATATTTTAGTCATCTGAATTGTTTTTCGTTTTAGTCTAGTTTTAGTAAAATTGAATGGGTTTAGTTACAGTTCAATGCATTTATTAAGCATTTCTCTAAAATTTCCAAAATCGCTATATAGGTCTGACATGCCTTAATATTAAAATGAAATAAAAACCACTTCTCATAAAGAACATGGTCTTCTTTTCAGTGAAATACCAATGGCTAATTATGCATTCTTTATAGCATTGGTCTCAAACTCAATTCCTGGAGGGCTGCAGCTCTGCACAGTTTAGGTCCAACCCTAATCAAACACACCTGATCCAGCTAATCAAGCTCGTCAGGGTAACTAGAAACTTCCAAGCAGGTGTGAGTTGGAGCTGGTTGGAGCTAAACTGTGCAGAGCTGCGGCCCTCCAGGAATTGAGTTTGAGACCACTGCTTTATAGTAACTAAATATTCTTCATTCTTTCAAACAGACATGTTTATTTGTATAAATTAATGTAGATTAATCTTTAGTGCTACGTAAGTGATTCAGTCAAGAGCAGTGTGTGGTTTTCTGTCTTTCTTCTGTTGCTTGATTAACATCAGTGACTCGGACAATAGCAACTAAATGTGGCTGCTATCCCTTTAAAACCGAATGCAATTGATGCAATGTACTGATGCACTTTCTCTATACTGTTTGCGTTCATTTAAGACGTAATCAGCTGTGTTTATGTGAATACTCAACAAAACGGACAATTCGAGATTTAGTGTGTATTTCTCAGTTCATGCAACGCGAAAGAATGTGAGACGTGCTTTCTGTGTGTTTGCTGCGGTGTCTGTGCTCAGAAAACGAGACCGAACTGAATTTTCTCTTGCGTTGTCAAATTTATCCATATGTCTGCACTTCTCGTACTCCCACATATTGACATTTTTAAACGTTTTATAAGACGTGCAAGTGTATTTTAGCTTGTGTCCCGCCGGTTTGTATGCATCTAACAGATTTTTCTGAATGAATCTCTTTCCAAATCGTCCCTCCCTAACATTTTCATCTTGTTTTTATTCGTTGACGAAAATGCCAGTAGATTGTGTCATAGCTTTGGTCATTCAAAAAGAATTTTAGTTTAATTTTCATTTCGTTTTCGTCCAAGAAGAAAATGTCGTTAACAGATCACGCATCATAATTACAAAATGAAACAATTTTATTTGTGCGCTGTAATCCAGATCTTCAGAATCCATATGCTGTGAGAAACAGACACAAATTCAATCCTTTATCCGGTGATCTTCATCTCTATCCCAAGCAGCAACATCAGTAAACCCGCGCTGAAGTGCATTTTACAAATTCAGATATTGTCGCTTTAAGAAACAACAGGTTTACAATAGATATGTATAGATGCCCTATTGGTCTGCTCCAAGCACGTAGATGCGTTCGCCATTTTTGAATGGTCAACTTGACGTCATTCACCATACTAAAGGTTCGCAGATCAACGGCTGTGCAGGATTGTGGCATTTCAAATATTCAGTGATTACTACAGTGAATGACATACATCTATGGGTGAATGACGTCAAGTTGACCTCTGAAATATGGCGGACGGCTTATGTATAGCGGCCCATAGAAACACTCACTAACGAGGTATCTAGGTATATATATCTATGGGTTTTATGGCAGGAAAATCGGATGCTCATTGTCTCTCGCCTGCATTCACCGTGTTTTTGGTGAGATGTGTTTGTAAGACACACGGGTGCTTTCACGAAGTGGATCAGGATAATAATCTGGATAATATTTGTAGTGATTAACAATTTAAATTCTGCTCTGCACCTCAAACAAACCTATTGTATTGCAGACTACGGCTGCAAACGCATCGTCATTTGGATTTTTATGATTGTGACTGCACTTTTCTGTCTGTCATGTTTTTCTTTATTACTGGGATTTGTGACTATAAAAATATTTTCTGCAATATTGTTACTAAAATGGTAATTTCCCTACATATTTTGGTCAGTTACGTTTTATATCCTTTTATATTCTCTATAAAATAAATAGGTTAAAGTTTGGAGGTAGGTTAAGGGAGCTAAAAATCTAAATTGTGTATTAATAAAATTATAAAAATGCATATTTGCTATGGAATGGGTAGGTTTAGGTTTAGGGGTATGTTAAGGGGGCAAAAAAATTAAATCGCTTATTAATAAAATTATAAAAAGGCATTGATACGCATATCTTAACAAAATAAAAGATATGTAAATATTTTACTTATAAACAATGAGACCAGGCTGCTCAGACAAACCCATGTTATATTTGCATAACTGTATGGACAGAGGCATTTAGATAGCATGCCTTGTGGTTTTCTATTTGTTGGCCTATATTTGTCAGACAGACACATATTTGTTCAGATAGTCCATTTAAAACATTACTATAAGTAACTATGACTACTGCAACTATCAGTCATCAGTATTAGTAGTCTGTTTGCTAAATATCTTTTTATTTTTGGTAAGCAAAAAAATCTTATTTCAAACAGAAAGCAAGATTATTTTGCTTACCCCATTGGCAGATTATTTTGCTTGTAACAAGCAAAAACACACTTAATTTTGACTTGTTTTTTCTGAAAAAATACAACAATTTTTACTTGTCTAGGAAATCCTTCTTGATTTAAGAATTTTTAGATATTTTGGCTTGAAACAAGACAAAATATCTAAGTAAGAAAAGTTTTTTTTGCAGTGTATAAGTAACTGCAAGCACATGTCAACTTATACTAACCCCAACCCTAACCTAACAGTCTACTAATAATCTAATTACTGCTAATCAACATATGGTTGCAAAGTTACTTAGAATTAATAGAACGTCTAAAGTGGACCATCAAAATAAAGTGTTACCCTCTTTTATATTTTCTTGTTTGGACTCAGTTTGGGTTAAATGTTTGACCCAACATGCTGTTTTTCAACTATGGTTTAATGAGCACCTATTATGCCCCTTTTTATAAGATGTAAATGTGTCTGTGACGTTTCAGCTCACAATACCTCACAGATAATTTATTATATAATTTTGAAAATGCCTATTTTGAGTGGAAGCATAAACATGCTGTTTTCATGCATGTCTCTTTAAATGCAAATGAGCTGTCGCTTCCCACCCCCTTTTCTAGAATAGGGTTGTGCCTTTACAGCTCATACCTCAGATACTCTGCTAAAAAAACATCTGTTTGGTCTTGATTATCACGTTTATCGCACTGAAATCATGCGTTCTAAACCATATTTTAAACTTCTGATATACAGTTTTTTGAGCGCAAACAGAGAAAGTGGCTGTCATACGGCATGTGAGTACCAGTGTTGGACATGTTGCTTTAAAAAATAATTAATTAAAGTTACTAATGATGTAACTACTGAGTTACATCATTATAAAAGTAACTAATTTCCAGGGAAAGTAACTATTATATACTAATCTACACTATTTTAATGTTGCTGTGGGACAATGTGAGAGACACCTGTCAAATTCAATAAATTATTGTAAATATTATCCTCTACGGACACCTTGGAAATAGAATTGCCATTGGCTAGCAATTTTTGTTGTTGTTGTTTACTCACCAGACTAATATTAAATATCTGATTAATGGCACAGTTTTTAAAATATCTGAAGGTACACTTAGTATCTGTCAGTCAAGCATTATAATATGATATTATGATAATTTAGCATTAAACTTTACTAATTAGAATAAATGTATGAAATGCAAATTTGTTATGTTGACTAAACTTAGAACTGGGTGTGGTGCATAAGATATTGTTTGTCATTTAGTGTTTCTATAAAGAAGGGGGAAAAAAATAATATGTGCAGATTAAGGAGGTAATATTATAGGTAATATTATAATAAGATCCCCTTCCTATGTCACTTGGAAAGCGAAATCTAAAGGTTGAGAAAGGCTTACTAAAACAAATATACTGCGTTGTCGTTTTTCATGTTTTTTGGGGTTGGTAGATGCACCTGGGACCCGATTATTGCATTTAAACACAGGAAAAGTCAGATTTTCATGTTTTGTTGCTTTTAAAAAATACTATACTATTGGGCTAAAGTTTTAAAATAAACCCAAAATGGATTGTAAATTAAAAAGTACAGTTTCAAATGTAAGTTTACATTAAAATGTAAATGTACAGAAAAGAATAGCAAATCAACAGTCATACCGTTTATACAGTTAAATGAAGTTGCTGTTTTAGTTCTCTAAATTTAATCTGTTATTCAAAGAAGATTGTTGAATAAACATTGAATAATTTACATTTAAGGCCAAATTTGACCAGCTATTTAATTTATTTTTTCTTTCGCCAATGAAAATACTCCCACTACGGCCAAAGCCTCAGGCTTTGAGTGGTGCCAAGAAACACACAAACCGAAAGGCTATAATAAACACTGAAAGTGAGGAATAAACTATGTATTGTAGCGAATCGACAGGATTAAAGCATTTTCAATCACTCCTCTCAAGAGCCATTCCTACTTTTCCAGTTCACGCTCACCAGTCACCTCTTCACTTCGATTAGTTTCTTCTATTTTCCAGACATACTCCTGTCACAAGTGCCACGAACACAGACAGGTGAAGTGCTATCAACTTGTTCTTTTACAACCGCATTCCCAACCCAGAACTGCTGGGTTACTGATTATGAACTGAATTTATTACACTAAACTGGGTCAAATCAACCCAGCTTCCTCGCACATCATTTACATTTACATTGTTACAGGGATGATGTTGACTAATCTTTTTGGTCTTTTGTAAAACAATGAACATGTTTTCGTTACTGTAATTGTTTCCTCCTAACATTGGTTCCAAAGATGACCATTTCTCCCATGGCATGATGTAATGAACAGGACGTCCTTAAGCAGTCAATAAAATGTAAACAGCCATTCATTGTCTAAATCAACAGCCTATGATTTAACAATGACAGCTGCTGGATCTTCCTCCTCTCATACTGACAATATCACATTATCTGGGAACAATGTAAACATGTTCGCATTACAATGCCAGTGCTGTATTATGCATTTGGAGGGACTTGATTTATAACACATAATAGAGGCATGGAACTATGGATTTAATTATAAACCTTGAGTTAGGGCATGTGATGACCTAAAAACAATGGTTTTAATATTCTGAGGTCAGAAGATTAAGATTTCACATTTGTAAAATCAAATGTAAGTGGATCTCACCCATGCAGATCTCACTGTCACAATGCTAGGTATTCTAGTTTCAAATTCTTTGGTTTTCCAGTATTTTTTGTGCATTTGAACCCTTTCCAACAATGACTGTATGATTTTGAGATCCATCTTTTCACACTGAGGACAACTGAGGGACTCATATGCAACTATTACAGTAGGTTCAAACACTCACTGATGTTCCAGAAGGAAAAATGATACATTAAAAGCCAGGAGTGTCAACTTTTGAACAGAATGGAGATGTGTACATTTTTCTTATTTTGCCTAAATATAATATTACAGGCAGCTACAGAACATGTTTCCCAAAAGACAAAATAAGTCAAATTACCCTAATCTTACTCATGGATCTCAAAATCATACAGTCATTGTTGGAAAGTGTTCAAATACACAAGAAATGCTGAAAAACCAAAGGATTTGTGGGACTTGAAGGATTTTTCTGAAGAACAGCAGGCAGTTTAACTGTTTATGACTAACAAGGGATGAACAACTATCACTAAACAAAAAAACACAGCTGTGGATCATTCAGAGAACAACAGTATTAAGAATCAAATGTATGTCATAAGTTCAACTATTATTTTCTCTTGTGGACTATTTGTAAATGTCTTTTATGTGAAATATCTTATTCAAGTGAGTACTAAATAAAAATAACATGCATTTTATATGATCCCTCTTATTTTGGGAAGTAATTAACATTTTGCAGATTCTGTAAGCTTTTGACTGTATTCCTGGACTTACTGTGCACAATTTTACTGCATGTTATTCTAAAAATAAAATAAGTGTGTCACAGTGAAATAAGCACATTTCAGAATATATCAAGAGTTCAGATGCAAAAAATGCATTTTTATCAGGCTCTGATGTATAAGTTTCTATGTAAGTATTGGTACTTCTGATTAGGCTAAGAGTGGGATTTTAGTGAGTTTGAAGTAAACGTATTTGATGGAGGTATAATATGTGTCAAAAGCATTCATTCAGTATCATTCTCTCATTTTTGACCGAGCTGGGTTTGCATCTGAAGTCTTCATATAATCTGTGATATAAAAATCTTTAATCAACAAATTAGTAAGTAAGTAACAGCACACAGTTGAATGCAGTAGTTCACTATTAGCTAATCGGTAATAATTTTTCCACACATCCTAGAGAACTACTAAGAAACTACAGTTTCATAATTCATGTAAAACAAATCAATAATTAATGCAGGACAAATGAACATTTTAACCACTACTTTAAAATGTAACCACTTTCATAATCAATAAGTAATAGCTGACTTATGATTTAGGTACTGTAACTTTAAACAACTGTAAACAGTTCTGAGACCAGCTCTTACTATTAACTAACTATTAAAGGTCCACTGAAGTGCCTTGAAACAGCAGCGTTCTTCTATGTGGGACGTAACTTAAACTGAAACAGGAAAACAGTGCGAGCCATATTGAACAGCCCCGCCCACTTTTTGAAAATAGCCAATAGCGTTCCATTAATATCTTTCAATATGAAACTCTTACTAAAACAAAATAGTGATATAATCATGCTGAGGCTGTGTAGTTTACACACTCGCGCATATGATCTGCTCCGTGCGATCGTATCTCTGTCTGGACGGAAGCCAAAGTCCGGAGTACACTGCGTGACACAACGCGAAACCAGACCTCATTTGCCCCAACGGAGAGCATACTTACATTGTCTGAATCATTCCCTCTTGCCTACATTGCGCACTACCTGCCATTCACCATACAGAAAACACTAACTCTGTGAACAAGTGATCAATCTCAGCCACAGCTTCAGCGTCTATTTAGAGTGTAGGGGGCGGGGCGCTACGCATTCTAGAGAGCATTTGATTGGACAGAAGCTTTGATGAGAAGCTGAAGTGCAGCGTGATGTCATTAAAATCGTTGATTCATATTGGAGGAAGTGATAAGACTTTAAGTTTTAAATGCTCATATCTTGTAAACAAATTTTGTCATTGTTTTGAAACACACTAACTTATAGACAACCTTAAGGATAACATATTCATACCAAAAGCCAAAAAACTTCAATTTTGATTTCATGGGGACTTTAACTATATGACTTCTCCCTCAACAAACTACTAATTTGCTGCTTATTAAGGGTTAGTAAGAGTTCAGAATAAGACATTAACCGTAACGACTCGAAGTTTTACTACATCCTACTAAAGGAATTGCTAATAGTTAAGAATAAAAATCTGAAGTGAAGATGATGGTAACCCACTAGTAATGACTCAAGTGACCAAATCTACAACTTTTGCCTCAATAAACTCCTAATTTGTTTGTTATTAATAGTTATTAAGGCAGTCATTAAGTTATATGGGGTGGATTAAGGAATCTAAAATATGGTCATGCAGAATAAGGCTTAACCACCAATATGCTATTAATACAGAATGCAAGAAACTAGTTAATAGTGAGAATTGATTACACTTTATTTAACAGTACATGTACTTACCTAATAAAGTACTGGTAGGTTAGGTTTAGGGGTTGTTTCAGGGTTACTACCTAGTTATTACCCAGTTATTATAATGCTATAATAAGTACACAGTATGAACAGTGCTGTAAAATAAAGTGCTACCTAAACTACCACATTCAACTTTGCTATTACTTACTATTTAATTAATAGTCTCTTATTAGTTACTAGAAGATCCTATAATGTTATTATTGTGTTGCTCATTTGTTCCTGTGTGGTTTATTAATGAGAGAAGAGTACTATAAAGTGTTACCCAAATCTCTCATAGTAAGTCATAGTAATAGTGAGGTTTTCTTAGCAGCCAATGACTAATAACTGAAGAAAGATACTGCAGGCAAGATCTTTTGTGACTAATGTCCTTCAGAGCTCAAATTTAAGACTTATTATCCAATTCCTCTATTCTAGTAGTTCTTTCAGCACTTTGGGTCACAAAGAAACAAACTAAGCTCTACGTTTCCTATGCACATCACAAATCCATCTGTCATTCACTCTGGAACTGACCTTTCATGAAACTGAACTCTAATGTCACACTTAATAGACTGCTTATCATCTGAGTGGATTATAATAAAAATGTGTGTCCTTGGTGGATTCATTTTCTATGTTTTCAGGCAAAGCAGACGCAACAGAGGGTCCTTGCACTACTGCAGTTACTGTAAATAGCTTTTTAATGGCCATATAACTGTACAACAGCATTTGGATGTCAGCGAATGTTTCTGAAACACCATAAGAGCTAACTTAGAGGTGTACTTAAAGAAATCTATGGCAGGACTGGATGTGTTTTTAACGCTGCCGTTGTGTCAATGCATTCAGTGCCATAAAAATGAAAAGCGTTCAATACAAAGAGAGTCACAACAACAGCAGAGCTGTTTAGGGGCCATAAAATCTAAACCAGCTCTTACCTCTGGGTCTGGTATCTGTGCAGCGGCGTTGAAGATGTGGTGTGAGATCAACACAGCGGTTACGCTCATCAGCAATGGCACGAGGGTTGGCAGTTGATGCCTAGGCCCCTCCATCGCCATTTTCCCTCTTCTTCTCCCACGTCTCATCCCTCCCCCTGCTGCTGCTTTCTGCCCGGAAAACTGCGCAGGACCACAATAGTGCAGGTGATTGATAGACGTTTCGCCGCGAAACGGCCACCACCTCCTCTACATGAATGCTGCTCTGGTCTCTTGCTGTCCTAATGCATCCAAACAGAGAATACTACGCTCTCCGCTGCGGAGCCAGAAAGCCAGCCACTCAGCTAAAGGCCATTAATTAATTAATAGCCCTGGTGTCGTTTACAGCCTCGCCGCCCGGTGCACAGAGAGGTTACAAGAGTCGTGGGGGGAAGGGAGTTACACGGAAGCACACAAGTGGATCAGAGGAATTGTGTAACACTCTGGAGACACTCAGTATTTTGTTCACACACTCATTTTGATGTGTGACGCTTGCTATGCCATCTGCATATCTGCTGCAACAGGTTTTCCCATAATCATGTGAACACAGTTGTTCCACTGAGATAAGGACAATTTACTCAAAGCAAATGTTTACTGGAAAATGTTGACATGCTTTTTCCAACATAGGCTCATTGGAAAATTATGCCTCTACCTAAAATTAGTCAAAAACTCCACCTATGCATACAATTCACTGCAGTTTTCAACTGAAAAGAACTCTAGAGGCAGTAAAAAAACAACAACTTGTATACTTTTTCATACAAATTATGTTTACTTGGTAGATTGTCAAATAATAAGTTGTTTTTACATGGTTTCTTATGCAAACCATATGGCAGAAACACATTTTTCTGGCCAAAACATGTTAAATGTATGCTAAATATACACTGACAGCTAAGCTTAATTAAATATAATTTTTACATTTATTTTAAATCTTTTTTTTACTTACCTATACATACAAAATGAACACTAGTGGCAATGAACAAAAATATGATTACATACATGCATTATATATTATGATTATATATATATGTATATATATATATACACACACAGGGTGCAATTTGTGAAAATAGCAGAGGGGGGATGCTTTTGAAAACTTTTTTCTCTCTCCATAGGCGGAGGTTGACCCAACTCCAGTAAGACTATAGCATAATTAACCTACTATAATCTGTTAACAACGCACATTATAAACCTGCCTTTTTAGGCAAGTACCACATAATGACTGTCATGTCATAAAATGTTTTTAATACATAAATTGTTTTTAAAACTGTGTCTAACGTGATCGCAGTTTAATAAAAAATTGTAAGTTGGGCTTAAATCATTACTTACATTGTAAGTGATGACTTAATTTCCACTGTTATTCAAACAATGAATAATTTATATAGAGAAAGCGAGCAAAGAGCATCAACAAAGCTTTTTGAAACTAAATAAGTTACCACTGCATCGCAAAATGATTCACTGTTTTAAAGCGCTGCAATCAGATTTCATATTGCGAGAATTCAAAGGGCGTATCCTGAATCATTCAGAACAGAAATTCAAAACGCATATGATTCATCTAAGCATGTATCCCAAATCATTTGATTCAGAACTGGAATTCAAAGTGTGTATCGCAAATCATTTGATTCAGAACAGGAATTCAAAGCGTGTATCCTGAATCATTTGATTCAGAACAGGAATTCAAAGCGCATATCGTGAATCATTTGATTCAGAACTGGAATTCAAAGCGCAAATCGTGAATCATTTGATTCAGAACAGGAATTCAAAGCGCGTATCACAAATCATTTGATTTAGATTGGGTCTTTGGAGCGGGTTCGCAGGATTTAAATTTAATTTAGCAGAGGGTCTATAGCCTAATAGAGATGAAGACTGGATTTACAATGATTTAATATTGTTTAATTTATATATATATATATATATATATATATATATACACATACTGGAACACTGTTAAACATGTTCCTTGCTGCTTTTTACTAGAATGAGTGAAATGTTTACATACCTACTGTAGGTATAAACAAATATGTTTTTCTTCAAATCTGACGTATGTGAATGTATTTTCATGGACTGAAGTATAGAAAAAATGTTTTTTAAAAAAGGTGGTGTTTGGGAATACAATGTTATGACCTCCAAACACTTTTACCATAGTGTATGATTTGTACACTATAATGCATTTTGTTGTTTCTATGAACAAATGCATAAATGTTCCATTCTCATATGAACTCAGATCAGATGAAACCCGATGATAGCAATGAGCATTTGTGTAGCTAGTAACTAGTCTGCAAGGCTCCTGACTCAGAATAAAGGCAGTGACACACCAATCTGACATTAAAGAACTCACTGCAAAGTCTACAGCCAACGGCCAATTAGCATGTATGTTCTGCGCCTGCATGAGAGGAAATCACTTTCACAGCAGGTGGCAGTAGTCAGTGTTCGTCATTTGAAAAGAGAAAGCAGAATTCAAAAGACTGACTTTCACCCTCTCAATCAAAACCCTATGCGTCATCAGTATATAACATAAAATCACACTCCATTAACTCAAAAATTGTTTCTGACAGACAGTAAAAGACACTGGTCTGTAATTGCCAATAACAGCTGCTCACAACCCACAGAGAAACAGATAAATATTTAGCTGATTTAATTTACAATTCTGCAAAAGTGTGAGAATATTGTGACAAACTTGATTCACACTGGCTTTTATTTTAAGCCTTATGTCTTTATGCAATGCATAATCATTAGGTGCCACACTGGACTTGTGATATGACTCATGGCTGCTCTTGTAGTGCTTTCTGTGACAAAGCTGAACAGGTCAACTGAGTGCATTTTACCATTTATACAGTTGAACTCAAAAGTTTACATACACCTTGCAGAATCTGCAAAATGTTAATTATTTTACCAAAATAAGAGGGATCATACAAAATGCATGTTATCTTTTTATTTACTATGACCTGAGTAAGATATTTCACATAAAAGATGTTTACATATAAAATAACAGTACATACACTTGATTCTTAATACTGTGTTGTTGCCTGAATGATCCACAGCTGTCTTTTTTGTTTAGTGATAGTTGTTCATGAGTCCCATGTTTGTTCTGAACAGTTAAACTGCCTGCTGTTCTTCAGAAAAATCCTTCAGGTCCTATAAATTCTGTGGTTTTTCAGCATTTTTGCATTTGTGAACCCTTTCAACAATGACTGTATGATTTTGAGATCCATCTTTTCACATTGAGGACAACTGAGGGAGTCATATGCAACTATTACAGAAGGTTCAAACACTTACTGATGATCCAGAAGGAAACATGATGCATTAGGAGCCGGGGTGAAAACTTTTAGAATTTGAAGATCAGAGTAAATGTAACTTATTTTGTCTTCAGGGAAACATGTAAGTATCTTCTGTAGCTTCTGAAGGGCACTACTAAATGAACAAAATACAATATTTATGCAAAATAAGAAAAATGTACACATCTTCATTCTGTTCAAAAGTTTTCACCCCCCCAGCTCTTAATGCATCGTGTTTCCTTCTGGAGCATCAGTGAGTGTTTGAACCATCTGTAATAGTTGCATATGAGAACAGAAGGTATAATAAGAGTTATTCGGAGACCTAAAATGAATACATTCAGAGATAAAAAAAAAAAAACTGAATCTGGTATTTAACTAGAGATGTGTGCTCAATCGATAGTGATCATATAATGATCCAAGCAGCTGAATTCTGGACAAAAGCTTGTGTGAAACACCACTGAGAAGAGAATTACAACAGTCAATATGAGATAGCTAATAGCTAATGGAAGCCTGTTTCTGCCACTGAAGGAAAACAAAAAATTCTCACAATTGCAAGTTTGTATCTCACAATTCTGACATTTTTCTTGCAATTCTGGCTTTTTTTTTTTTTTTTTTTAATTGTGAGATCTTCTTGCAATCGTGAGTTTATATCTCGCTAATCTGAATTTATTTCTCAGAATTGCGAGTTTATAGCATGCAATTCTGCCCTGTCTGTGGTGTAAAAACAGCCCTGGCCAAATGCCCCCAGAGGGCATCACTTCTCACTTTGATCATTACTGTAGTTACCATGTTCTGAACATCACATCCTGTCTTTTCCCTCAGATGTAATCTAGGTAGTTGAATACAAATATTTGGACCTTATATCTAAAAGTTACCTCAATTTATGGCACCAGCAAGCTTGTTAGCAAGTTAGTATCAGCTATTTACTTATTTTCAGTATGGATATGAATAAACATTCTTACAAAACGGTTAGTTCCATTCCTGGATTCTGATTGGTCAGCAGCTGTGTTTTATTCACGATACAGCACGGCTATGACCGTTCCACCCAATGGTTCTTAGTATCACTGCGCAGCACCCTTAGCAACATAAACATATATTAGTTCTTATTAGTTCTTATTAGAAAGCAATAAGAGCTAACAGGCTAAAATGTTTCAAGTAAATTTTTATTTATATGACGTTAGATGAGTGGTTTGATTAACAATTTGGAAATACACACCGATTTCTGCTAAGGACAGCACCATTAAACTGTCTGACGCGCTTAATCCAACACACCTGAAGTACTCGTAAACAAAGTCTGGTTTGATGTGCAGTTACACACGGACTTAGAAAATAGAAAAAGAGGGGAACCGAGAACTGCCAGACTCATTCAACATTTTAACCGAAGAAAATGGTCTCAAGTATGGCACAATGAGCTTTAACTTGTTTATCAGGCGGTTTTGCGTATATCCACTTCTAATACCCTCCGATGTGCATCATTCAGTGTCCTGCATTAGCCAAAATCATGACTGTCTTTGAAATATGTTTGATGATTGCGGCTGATGCGCCCGCGCCCGCTCTGTGTCCCGCATCTGGGATGCTGCTGTTCATACGCGAGAGCACGCCAGGAAAGGAGAGCGAGTGGAAAAAGTACTAATTATTATTGATTACTGATTTAAATCATTTTATAATAACGAAAACAATACCTTAAACCAGAGGTGGGCAAACTACGGCCCGCCAGGCGTTTTCATCCGACCCGTGAGGCAATTGGAATAAACTGGCTAATTTGATGCAATATCAGTAAAGTCCAATAGATGTCGCATTTAGTGTGGTATATAGCGGCTTTCGCTTTTTACGCTTCGTTAAACATAAGCGCCTAGTCATTCTTGACTGCATCCAAAGCGCACAGCTCAGATACAAAATAAAAAGTCAAAATATACACCCTGTGTAAAACTGGCACATTTGTAAAATGTTGCTGGTTTTAAAAATGTGCAAGTGTTCATTTGTTGGACAAGTGCAAAACAGATTGGTGACGAATATGAAAGGCAAGTGAGTTTGCATTGCGTATTTACCAGCAACGTTCAGTTTCTCTTTTAAATAATTTGGCTGGGCGTTTATAATAAATGTTTATAGTGAACGCCACTATAATTTGTGCTTGTTTTTTTACTTACAGTGTCAGTCAAATGTTTTTGAACTGTTCCTAGCCTGTTTGTATTTGAGTTCCATGAAATGACGTATAAGAACGTTCGGTTGCAGTTAGAGACTATTTTTTACAGCGGAAGGCTTAATGATTTTACTTAAGGAAAACATGAATACATATTTTTAATATTTGCATTGTGTGGTAACCGTTTTATAAAAGCAATAAGGTACTAGAGGCCGTGCTGTATCGTGAATAAATCACGGCTGAAGGGGTTGCAGGCACTAACAACGCCCTTCAGCCGTGATTTATTCACGATACAGCACGGCCTCTCGTACCTTATTGCTTACATATCTGTCTAGCTAGTTGACCGTTGATAAACAATATAAAAACAGACGTGACATAGGGCTAAATGCGTAGCATTTTAATAAAACTGTTAACGTTACAGCAGAGGGGAATATGAACATGCATTTTATTTAATCTGTTATTTTAATGTTTAGTTTTTTTACCTAAAACAGAGACACTGATGTTGATGTCTCTGCATTTAAGCACTTCAGTGGGCTTAAAAATATAACCCTTACAGCAGATTTAGTTCTCAAACTGACAGTTTTGACCTAAATATGATTTTCATTTACAATAATTAATCCTAAAATTCGACCTTAGTAACTTACTTTTCACAGCATCATGTGCACTCACAAGATCTTACTTAAATGGACAATTTAAATAGTGGGTCGTTCTTGAACGATTCGTTCATTTTGAATGAATCTTTTATGTGACTCGGGATGAACAAGTCATCTCGGGAGGTGATTCGTTCAGTCGCGCATGCGCAACATCCTATAGTATAGGTTCTGTTAGTTCACCTGTTAGTTCGGGTTTTTCGAGTCGTTTGTTCATCTTATGGGGCTGTCACATGATGAATGAATGACTCAAACCAGAACTTGAGAGAGGAGCTAATCAATTCTCTTTCCAGACTGCATGGGTTAAGCTTATGGGGCTGATGAACGAACGACTCAAACCCGAAAACTTGTCAGATAAGAGGTGAGGTGAGCTAAGCATAGACAAAAGACCCAGGTAAATAATTAATTAATCTTTTCTGTTTCTTATAGCATTACAGTTTTCTTGTTTGTAGTGTGATCAACGTTTGTGTAAGCAGTAGATGTGTTAGGGAAGTAACACGTAGCATTTTAATTACATTTTACTCTGAGTCAGTAAAATGACCCGAACTTCCCATTTAAATCAGTGTGTTGTCGACTTGAGAACAGCTGCAATTGGGTCACTCCAATTTTTGAATGAATCTTTGGTGCAATTTGTGACCCAAGAAGTTAATTGAAAAGAATCAGTTTGTTCATGAATCAGACACCGCTTGATATATCATAAGGAGTAACGATATGTTTGTATGAAATGTAGTGAAGTAAAACATACAGTTTTATGCTTTTCAATGTAGTGAAGTAAAAGTTACTCAAAATTAGGGCTGCACGATATTTCGCATGCAATTGTCATGTGCATCTCGTCAGTAAAGCTGGTTCTGTGATTAGTAGTAAATCTCCATCATGTGCGTTCAGATGGAGTGGCATTTAATACACAGAGCTGTAGTTCGCTGACAAGCTACGCAATATCCCACTCAGAATCGCTGATGAATCGCATGCGTGATGGAGATTTACTACTAATCACAGAACCAGCTTTACTGACGAGATGCGCATGACAATCGCATGCGATTTATTGTGCAAATCCACTAAAGTACAAATACTTAAAAAATGTACTTAAGTACGGTAACAAAGTAAAGCTACTTACTGTCCACTAGGGCTGTCAAAGATTAATCGCGATTAATCGCATCCAAAATAAAAGTTTATGTTTGCATACTATGTGTGTTTACTTTGTATATTTATTTTGTACATATAAATATACACACATACATGTATATATTAAAACTAAATATTTATATTTATATATATTTATATTATATATATATATCTAACCCTAACCAGACCGTCAGACTGACGGCAGAAAGTCTGGAATCTTTGGCCGGTTTGAATGGCCAAGGCCCGCCCATTAGGCCATATGACTGACAGGCGCGTCAAATTTAGGGGCGTGGAAATGTCGCCACGATAACAGACTGTGTGTGAAACTCTCTGACATATTTTAAAGATTCTATGCTGCAAACTTTACATTTTTCACATTCTTTTTTAAGTCCAGCATTTAGTTGATTCTAACAGACACTCGTCGTCACAGTTGTACACACAACGACTTTTTTCTTTCGTGAGGGGGCTCGGCGCCACGGCATTTCTGTTTCCAGGCGGAACGTTAAAGAACGCAGCACACACATCTCCCGGCAAACCCATATTATCTAACCAATCCGATGACGACTTCGAAACTCCTGAAGTGTTTCCAGATAAGTGTGCCATATGCATCAGACGTTTAGCCAATGTTCCGTGGGTGTGACGTCTGAGGCTGAGACTACCAGAGGCTCAGATGAGAGGAGTCTATGGAGACTGCTATGTTCATTGCTGCATCTCAAAACACAACACTTGGAATGCCTCTTTGGCGCTGACATTACATATCTGCTGCAGCAAGAAACAGTAATGGTGGACTGCTGCTTCTCACTCAGGCCTGTATCTGTGGTAATAGGGCAGAGATCATCATAAATGGGCGGGATTTCTCCCAATGTACATGCCATCGTAAATCTGGAATGGCGTGTTCAGAGAGACTGTTTATGATTTTTTTGGGATTATAAAATGAAACGGCCATACAACTGTGTTCAAACACCTTATAAAGGTGATTTTTGCACAATAGGTCCCCTGTAAGAAGTCCTTTTTTTAAACACTGTGGTTGAAATGACAGATATCACTGAAATAAGTGTCCTGAGAAATAACACTTGTATCTGAGACACGTCTCCATGTTCCAATCAGAAAAACTTCTCTCCGTCAGTCACGTGAGCTTGACATGAGACTAGATGTTTTTCAAAAAAATTGAAGAGGAGTGCTTCATCATCATCATTAGTGGTTTTGTTAAGGCAAATTTCACAATGAATATCCCTCATACTTGTGGTCAACCGCAAGTTTTAAACCGTAACCAATCCCGTTTATACTAATGATTCCTTCAAATTGTGGTTCTTCTTAAAGGAACTCTACACGTTTTGTGAAAATAGGCTCATTTTCCAACTCCCCTAGAGTTGAACAGATGAGTTTTACCATTTTCAAATCCATTCAGCCGATCTCCAGGTCTGACGGTAGCACTTTTAGCATAGCTTAGCATAAATCACTAAATCTGAATAGAACGTTAGCATCTTGCTCAAAAATGACCAAAGAGTTTTGATGTTTTTCCTATTTAAACCTGGACACTTCTGTAGTTACATCATGTACTAAGACAGTCAGAAAATGAAAAGTTGTGATTTTCCAGGCTGATATGGGTAGGAACTATACTCTCATTCCGGCGTAATAATCAAGGAACTTTGCTGCCATACCATGGGTGCAGCAGGCGCAATGATATTACACAGCGCCTGAAAATATCCCCAGCTAGGTAACTTTCAATGTGACTGGCACTAAGCCACTAAGCCAATAGTAAAATATCTGGGGACTATATTCAGGCGTAATATCATTGCGCCTGCTGCACCCATGGTACGGCAGCAAAGTTCCTTGATTATTACGCTGGAATGAGAGTATAGTTCCTACCCATATCAGCCCATATCAAAATCCACTAAAGTACAGATATGTACTTAAGTACAGTAACAAAGTAAAGCTACTTCATTACTGTCCACCACTGTCAAAAAGGCAATTTGGATAAGAAACGCATGACACTTACTTTGTCTGGAACTGACGTTTGTGCACAAAACATTGGTATTGATCCCTAAACAAGGGACCTTACAGATTTATGCTAAGCTATGCTTAAAGTGCTACTGCCAGACCCGGAGATTGGCTGAATGGATTCGAAAAAGGTAAAACTCATCTGTTCAACTCTAGGGGAATTGGAAAATGAGCCCATTTTCAAAAAAGTGGAGTGTTCCTTTAAGGATAGATGTGCTATTATTTTTTTCAACTTGCTATTTACACAACTTGCAAATGCACAGAACACACCATCATGGTAACATTAAGCATAATAAACATAAAAACAACATCATATATCATCCCACGTGATACAGATTTGCTGTGTATTAGAAGATCCCTCCATATGTGATTCAGCACAATCTGTTCATTCAGAGGTATTGATGAGTTAGAGAATCTGCTATGCAAATTTGTTCTTTACTTTTGGATTTTCCGTCCTTCTTTCAAGGGATCTGACATTTCTGGGCTGTGATCTTCTTAGACTGCGATCATGCTGGTGAGAGGATGTGGAAGGAATACATCAGCAGCTTACTGGTTACAGCCTATACATCTCCACAGCTTGACTGACAAGGTTTTCTCCACACCCTTTGAGAGCCGTAAGAGAAGATAATGAATAAACACAGCCAAATGTCATGCTAATGTTAAGATCTGGGGATTACCTGATGGGTGCTAATAACCCAACCCACACCGCTGTTATGAAGAGAAGGGTGCAGGAGGGATGGAATTAGATGTGAATGTCATATCTCTTCTGAATTACTGATTCTATCTCAGTCAGATAATACATCAGAGCGAGTGATCCTGCTCCACATAATGCGGCTGCTATTAGACTGGAATAAGCACATTATCAAAATTGACTCGTCGGTCTGAACAAGTGGGGGCACAACCTAACAATTTTGGCTTTTTGCACATTAGTTTGGTACAAATATTTGTTCTCGTTTATAAGCTGACAGCTTATGACTTTCTCTGTCGTAATTATAACATACACGCAAAACTTATTAAACTATTTTGCCCATAGCAGACAAGTATTAACTTACCGTATGAATTATTTGTTTTCAGTAAATAAAAACAACTACTTTTAGAAAACACAGATATACAGTAAAGGTCAAAACAATGTGTGCAAAAAGATGAAGAAACACATTCAGGCATTCAGAAAATCACACAACACACTTTGCTCTCAGAACTGGAGAAAAATCAAGGAGCCAATAAAAAAGCTTTTTTGAAATAATTTCTGAACACTCAGAAACTTCTCGCTGTCAGTCTTTATTGATTTGTCTCTCATGGTTTCTTGATAGAATTGATAAAAGTTATATAGAGTTTGTGAATTACATCAGTTAAGTTAGCAGTGCACGTTGTAATGCAGTGTTACAACATCACCCAATGTGATCTCATGATAGTTTGAATGTATTTTACGTAAAATATGGTTCTACAAAACGTACATTTACTTATGACACTAAAACATACAATACTGCTGTATTTACAGCATCTAAACGTACAAATACTTTTTGTATTTTTTGCATTTTAACATACAATACTGACATTTTGACGACACCTAAAAACGGATCCTTATGAATATTGAAATCGCGGCATTTCATTATTATTATTATTTATTTATTTCATATTGTTTTTAGTTGTCATACCAATGGCCTTATGTTTTCAATTGCATTATTAAATTGTTTAATCATTTACTTCATATGAAATTATAACATTTCATTCTGTTTGGTGATTTCTACTTCCAGCTCGTTTCCAAGAATATGTTACACAATGTTAAACAAGACTGCACTTTAAACCCTTAAAATAAATACAATTTCTGCAATCGTTCAAACATTCATTTAATTTTAACTTTGTTTGCCGTGGTGGGACACAAAAGGCATTTTCTTTTACATGCTGTGACTAACAATAGAGCCATAAAATACACAGATCACGCATTATAATTACAAAATGAAACTATTTTATTTGTGCATTGTAATCCAGATCTTCAGAATCCATACGATTGCGAGGAACAGACCTAAATTTAATACTTTATCCAGAGATCTTCATTTCCATCCCGAGCAGTGAGTCAGCAGCAACAGCAATAAACCCACACTAAAGTGCATTTTACAAATTTAAATATTGCCACATTAAGTAACGCCAGGTTTTTGCGAACACTCATTGGTTCTCGCCTGCATTCATCACAGATTATGACATGCAGTGTTTCTGGTGAGGTATGTTTGAACGATGCACGTGTGCCTTCACAAACTGGATAAGGATAATAATCTGGATAATATTTTTAGCAATTAACATTTATTTGCACCTTAAAAAAAAAAAAACTACTGTATTCCGCCAGAAAGCTGCAGCTGCAAACGCATCGTCATTTGTATTACTTTTTGGTACGGCTGTTGACATTTTTGCAATAAATAAATGATTGTGATTGCAATTTTCTGTCTGTCATGTTTTTCTTAATTACTGTACAGATAGAGTTAAGGTTAACGTTAGGTTTAGAGGTAGGAGTGGGATTAGCGACTATAAAAATATATTTATATGCTGTATTGTTACTAAAATGGTCATTTCCCTGCATATTTTGGTCAGTTATGTTTTTTTTATCATTTTATATTCACTATAAAATGGGTAGGTTAAGGTTTGGAGGTAGGTTATGGGAGCTAAACATCTAAACAGCATATTAATAAAATTATAAAAATTTATATTTGCTATAAAATGTGTAGGTTTAGGTTTGGGGGTAGGTTAAGGGGGCTTAAAATCTAAATGCATATTAATAAAATGCTAAAAATGTATATTTGCTATAAAATGGGTAGGTTTAGGTTTGGGGGTAGGTTAAGGGGGCTAAAAATCTAAATCGTGTATTAGTACAATGATAAAAATGCATATTTGCTATAAAATGGGTAGGTTTGTAGGTATACCTATGTATAAACAATGAGTCCACCTGCGCAAATTGGATTTAAACCTCACTAATGTCCTGCTAGTGACCTATGTTCTGCTAGTTAGATAAACTATTCAAACCGTCATAACAGATATGAAAATAGCTGATAATAATAAATAAATGCTAAAAACTTCTAGGGATGTAATGATTCACTCAACTCACAATGCGATGATACTGATTTCATGATTTTCTCACCTGAGATTTAAGACCAATTATATATGAAAAACATATAAACATAAAAACAAAAAAATGCTGCATATTTCTTTGTTAAATTGAAATATGTCAAATAACAAACCTAAATTATAATTTTAAAACAAACCCCAAATCAAATAAATAAATAACACAAATAATAAATCTCTTCATATAAACAAACTAAAGTCTGTGCTCTTTCCATTTGAAATTAGTGGGAGCCACTGTATTTTAATTACAATTCAAACAAAGATGCTGCATACACTCAAATTAAAGCACAAATAAAGGTGCTTTAAAAGGTTCTTCATAGTGATGCCGTAGAAGAACCATTCTGGTTCCACAAATAACCATTTAGCCAAAGGTTCTTTAAAGAACCATTGCTTTCTTACCTTTTTAGAATCTGAAGAACGTTCTTTCGTCACAAAGAACCTTTTGTGAAAAAGAAAGGTTCCTCAGATGTTAAAGGTTCTTTAGAGAACCACTTTCTATGGCAGCATGAAGCACCTTTATTTTTAAAAGTATACATGCAGCATGAGCAGTTTGTAATCTAAAGTAGATTGTGTAATTTTAAAATTTAAAGCAAAAACAGAATGTTTCGACTTTTGTGAAACTATGCTAGATAAAAAAATCTGCATGAAACAAAAACAGACGCAAATTCACTCTCTGACAGCAGGTGGCGCTTATGAAACAGCAGCGAAAGAGCGTTTTCTTGGTTACTTCATTTATAACTCTGTGCTTATAAATACTACTACTGCTTTTTACAGCGATAAGATGAAAAGAAAATTCATCTAAATTTTGCTGAAGAGCATTGTCACATCCCTAATAACTTCCGAAGATTTTGGCGGATTTTCTTTTCTGTGTGGAAACTTTTAAACCATGCATTTTATAACTAGCCCCACTCTACCCTAATCAGTCTTAACAAAGCTTGTTGGTTCAAGGCAGGGGCTTCCAAATCTGTTCCTGTGCTCCAACTCTAATCAAACATCATTGAACCAGTTAATCAAGGTCTTTAGACTTTCTATAAATCTTCTAGAAAAGTGTGTTGGAACTGGTTGGAGCTAAATGCTGCAGGATATTGACCCTTCAGGAGCAGGATTGGACACTCATTGTTTGGGGTAATTTCCACCAGGCACCAGGCCCAAAATAACTGCAAGCAAGCGAAGACAACCACTCCTTACTGTGAAAACTGAATTTTATACTTTGATGCATTCCAATCCATGTCACATCACAAGTCTTGTTGTAAAGTAAGCATGTGTTGCATTTCAACAAAGTTGATGGTGCTCTTGCAGGCATTTGTGTAAATAAACATCTTCTACTTTCAACTGAGGGGTTGCCATTCTTACCACAACACAACTCAGAAAATAAAATACTGCTACGATCCCACATTGTGTGGCTTTTGGTTGTAATTTTCATTTGAAGGGCAACAAGAGAAGAGATGCAAATCTTCACTGCTTTTCTTAGCGATAAGAAGAGGAGAAAAGAATGGCAAGATGTCTGTGGATAAATAAAACTTCCTAAAGACCCGTGTCTTTGTTCTCTCTACTTTAACCCTGATTCCTTTGAGGCTTTTAGTAGACCACAGCTATTGAAAGAGCTTACAAATGGCAGAGACAAATGCTAGATGCCATTTTGGCAGGCACTTGTCATGATGGAGTTTCTCAGCGTGGATATCCAGGGACATTTAGACTCCTTGCGGGGAAAACCCCCCTACGCTTTTATTCATCGCCAAAAACGTTAGGAATCAGCACGGTAGTTCTTAAGCACAATATCGTTAAATTATCATTCCCAGAAAATAATCGAGATATTATTTTTTGTCAATCGCACACCCCTATTTAGAACTAGCTTAAACCAACTCATGACCAACTAAACACCAGCTTAAACCAGCTTCCATACTTCAAAACATACCTAACCAGCATATGCAGTTTTTTTTTCAACAAGGGAATTTGGAAAGAGTATGCAAGAAGTCGCCAGTTTCTGAATTGTAGATATGCGCACTCAAACAGCTGTTACTGCCCACAACCAGTGTTAATTTTGACAACAAATTTTGATGTAGTTTTAGTCATAGTCTTTTGACTAAAATGCCATTTAGTTTTAGTCATATTTTAGTCATCTGAATTGTTTTTAGTTTTAGTCTAGTTAACGAAATATCATAAGATTTTGGTTGCTTAAATTTGCAATAAATTTAGTTGGCTAAAACTAAATGACTCTAGTTACAGTGCAATGCATTTATTAAGAATTTCTCTTGTTAACCATATTCTTCATTCTTTTAAACAGACATGTTTATTTCTATAAATTAATTTAGATTAATCTTTAGGGCTACGTAAGTGATTCAGTTAAGAGCAGTGTGTGGTTTTCTGTCTTTTTTTCTTTCTTAGTTAACATCTATCTGTGACTCGGACAATAGCAACTAAATGTGGCTGCTATCCCTTTAAAAAACGAATGCACGAATGCAATGGATGCAATGTACTGATACACTTTCTCTCTACTGTTTATGTTCATTTAAGACGTAATCGGCTGTGTTTATGTGAATACTCGTCAAAACGGACATTTCAAGATCATTTTGTGTGTGTTTCTCAGTTCATGCAACACGAAAGAGTGTGAGACGTGCTTTTTGTGTGTATGCTTCGGTGTCTGTGCTCAGAAACAAGACTGAATTGAGTTTTCTCTTGCGTCGTCAAATTTATCCATATGTCTGCACTTCTCATACTCCTACATATTGACATTTTTGAACATTTTATAAGGTGTGCAGCAAGTGTATTTTAGCTTGTGTCCCGCCCGTTTGTACACCTCTAACCTCCGACTATGCAACAGATTTTTCTGACCAAATCGTCCCTCCCTAACTTTATTGTCTCGTTTTTATTCGTTGACGAAAATGCCAGTAGATTTTTGTCATAGTTTTTGTCATTCAAGAAGAATTTTAGTTCGTTATCGTTTCATTTTCATCTGTGTTAATGACGAAAATTATTTGTCAATGAAATTAACACTGCCCACAACCTATTGTACTCTGGAGGAGGAATTAGTTCAGAACTACAAAAATGGTGGATGTGTGTGAGATTACATACAGATGCCCTGAAAGATGCCTTACACTGGAAAAATGCTTTTCTTACTTAGATTTTTTGTCTTGTTTCCAGCCAAAATATCTAAAAATTCTTAAATCAAGAAGAAGTTTCTAGACAAGTAAAAATGATTGTCTTGTTTTCAGAAAAAAGAAGTTAAAATTAAGTGAGTTTTTCCTTGAAACAAGCAAAATAATCTGCCAATGGGGTAAACAAAATAATCTAGTTTTCTGCTTGAAAAAAGATTATTTTGTTTACCCCATCGGCAGATTATTTTGCTTGTTTTAAGCAAAAACTCACTTAATTATGACTTTTTTTCTAAAAACAATCATTTTTACTTGTCTAGAAAAACTCTCTTAATTGTAACTTTTTTTTTTTTTTTTTTTTTGAAAACAAGAAAAATGATTTTACTTTTTAAAGAACTTTTAGATATTTTGGCTGGAAACAAGACAAAAAATCTAAGTAAGAAAAGCATTTTTTGACGTGTAACTGTTTGCACAAACACTTTTTGCCGTTATAAAAATACTATGTGGATTTTCTAAAAACATGAGGTGAATAATCAGCTATGAAAAGGTGTGCAAACAGATCTTATTGCATATGCATTTGCAGAAGTTTCCCTTTCAGATGCAAAAATTTACAGGAGGTGAGTACTGGTATTTGCCCCATTATTTATTACACATAGCTGCAATAGTTGCTAATTTGCACTCCTTCTAGTAGATTGCTTTAATCATTATGAAAATGAGTCTGTGTTCTTTAATTTGCACATTTTTGGTAGATCAGCAGAACTTTCCACTCAGCATGTTTAGTAAATCTGGCACCTAACCTAATGAAAAATATGCAAAATACTTAATGTTATCTGTGCTACATTTTTATCTACAGCAACATTTATAAAGATATAAATACAAAACATTCATTTGGCCATGAACTGTTACATGCATCATTATGCAAAAATGCTGCAATCATTTTTAAGCTGATGAGTGATAGGTCACATGGCACAAAAGTCTTACAAAATGTTTTCATGTGCTCTCAAGCAAAGCAAATTTTGAAAGTCCACTGGAAATTTCTTGTTACACTTTTTGACATAGACCAATTATGCTGAAGGTGCAGGTTATTTGATTGTGTTGATATGATTGTTTTTCTCCTCATTTGTTATTCCTATTCACTGATACACAAGAAGGAAACATTAAGCATTATTTTTTTTTCAACTGCTTACACACAATTTCTAAAATCTGACACTAAAAACACCAGAACCACACACCAAATCTTCAAAACCATACACTAATTCTTTGCCTTTGACTCAGTTTTTAATTTCATAAACACTTTTTGCAAAACACAACACACAATTCTCACACAGTTCTTTTCACAATTCATGAAAGAAGAGCTTTAGTTTTTAAATAACGGTGTATGATATATCCCAAAACATAATATTATTGTAATATTATTATTCATTTTGCAAGAGATGCGAGGCATTTAGTATTTTGTGTGTGCAATTCTTGGATTTGTCTGTAAAGTTTAAAAAAAAAAGATGGTAAGCAGTTAAAAAAATTGTAAGGGAATGAAAACTTTTTGAATTTGAAGATTGTACTTATTTTGTCTTTTGGGAAACATATAAGTATCTTCTGAAGAGCAATACTAAATGAAAATAATATGATATTTAAACAAAATAGGAAAACATTACCCTTCTTCATTCTGTTCATAAGTTTTCACCCCCTGGTGATGCATTGCGTTTCATTCTTGATCATCAGTGTTGGAACCTTTTGTAAATGTTGCCCTCAGTTGTTGTGAGTTTAAAAACTGACATCTCTCAAAATCTTAAAATCATGGATCTCAAAGTCATCCAATCACTGCTGGAAAGGGTTCAAATATACAGAAGATGTTGGAAAACCAAAGAATTTTTTAGGACCTGGAGGGATAAATAAAGGATGGACAACCATCAGAAAACAAAAAAGCTCTCATGGATCATTCAGGTAACAAAACACAGCATTAAGAATCAAGTGCAAACTTTTGAATGGGGTCATTTTTATAAATTGTAGTTGTTTTGTCTTGTGGAATTGGAGCATATATATACCCAGCAAGCACACAACGTCATAAGTAGGGGTGGGAGAAAAAAAATTATTCTCAGATACTTCGCAATCCTCTCTTCAACGATTCTGAATCGATTCTGAATATTTGTCCTGAAGCTCCATTTCATAAAGTAAAGTAAATTTTGCATAAAATAAATTTGATAGATATGTATATGAAAATGTAGCCATGTGCAGTAATATTGAACACTGAGAATGTGATGCATGAGTTCCAATCGTAAAACCAGTGAAGATTCACACCTTTTAAGATGGTAGTACTGACATACAGAGATTCCAACTGTTAACAAAAAGGATAGAAACTGCAATTTTGGTTAAAATGTAAAGTTGTAAAGATTTGCACAGCAGAATTAATTAGGGAAAAAATGTAGATCAAGAAAAGTTTTGGAATCGGATCGTGAAGTGCCTGAAGATTCCCACCCCTAGTCATAAGACGCTAATATTTAGTTACATTTCGGTTGCGACGTCGTGTGACCAAAATTAATTGTCAATTCAACGTTTAATGGCAATGTTAATTTGATGTCCAACACCGATGTCAGCTGATGATGATGTTTTGTTGTTAAGTCAACGTCAAATTGACGTCAAACATGACCCTGGACCACAAAACCAATAAAAAAATTTTAATTGAGATTTATACGTCATCTGAAAGCTTTGTTACAATAGGACAATATTTATCTGAGATACAACTATTTAAAAATCTGGAATCTGAGGATGCAAAAAAAAATCGAAGTAGTCCAAATGAAGTTCTTAGTAATGCATATTACTAATCAAAAATGTAATTTTGATATAGGAAATTTACAAAATATCTTCATGAAACATGATCTTTACTTAATATCCTAAGTATTTTTGGCATAAAAGAAAATGTTATAATTTCGACCCATACAGTGTATGTTTGGCTATTACTACAAATGTGACCCTAGACCACAAAACCAGAAATAAATTGCATGGGTATATTTGTAGCAACAGCCAAAAATACATTGGGTCAAAATTATAGATTTTTCTTTTATGCCAAAAATCATTAGGATATGAAGTAAAGATCATGTTCCATGAAGATTTTGTAAATTTCCTACCGTAAATATATCAAAACGCATTTTTGATAGGTAAATGCATTGCTAAGAACTTCATTTGGACAAATTTAAAGGCGATTTTCTCAATATTTACATTTTTTGCACCCTCAGATTACAGATTTTCAAATAGTTGTATATAAGCTTATTGATGCAGCTTTCAGATGATGTATAAATCTCAATTTCGAACAATTGACCCTTATGACTGGTTTTGTGGTCCAGGGTCACAAATACTGACGTCAACCTGATTTCATTCTCAAACAAAATGCAACGTCTTTTCCAATCCAATAATGTTATATTGACATCCAGTGCCTGCTGGGTACATACTGTGTGTGTGTGTGTGTGTGTGTGTGTGTGTGTGTGTGTGTGTGTAATTGTGTTAATGGCTATTCCTCACAACAGCCCTACTTTTAAATCGACACCTGCCATTGTGTTTCTAACCGATGGCCGATAACGACTGACGTCACCGTTTGCCACTGACAGGTATACTAGTCACCCCTAATTGGTTCACATTACTCAAAGACAGCTACTCTTGGCAGATGATAAAAAGTCAGTGATTTACACTTCCCAGCCACCCGCTGCACCTGTAACACGATGTACTTGTGATGGTACTGACCTAGCAAACCCAGATGGTGCTTAATAACTATAATTCACTCGAATGATTCTGGATTACAGACACACGAAGGCCAGCCGGTCTGTATGTTGGTGCTGCATGCAAATTGGCAGTAGCTCTCTCTGATAGATCCAATCCAGTGTTCATGTGGAGCTTTAATTTTACAATCATTGTCGCGAGGCCAATTTCACATTCATAGTCGCTGGAACTACACAGCGCAATCTTGAGATAAGTGTGTCATGGAAAAATCGCGTGAGAGTGATGGGAAACGACAGACACATGAATCGAGAACACTTCGTTTGTCCAAAAATAGGAGCTCTCCACAGTTCTTTTAAATTGCCTTGTAATAGGAACTGACCCTTTTCTTTCAATGGTTTCATTAAAAGTAATTAAGTTAAAGAAAGAGCTACACCCGTGGGATTGTGGAAAAACGGCATATCTGCGTTATAGTCGTGCATGAGCTGCCACCCAGAAGGCCCCTCATAAAACACCCTGCCAAACCGTAATGCTGGGAGCCCTGCTGTGGTGCCACTGAGAGCCCCAATCACAGCCTGCGGTGCCCGTCTGAACGTCGAGCTCCTTTATTGCGCTACTTTCGTATGATTCTGGGTCAAGAAAATAACATTTCTGCTATTACGGGACATTACAGTTTACTAGCAAATTGTTTGGCGGTGGCACTGTGTATTTCGCGTTTCATAATCTCATGCAAATTCACTCATGACTTAATGAGTAGTGACAGCCAGACGAATGCGTACACGGAGGGATGTAATTTATGCAAGCTCTTACCCATAGTCTCTGCTAATGCGGCGCATCATTTATTTTGATCCTAATTAAGGGATCCGGTGAGAGGCTGCAAAGACGATTCAGGCTGTTTCTCCACCTCCAGTTTGATATGCACTGCCATCTTGTGTTTAAAACAATGCTTACATCACAATTCAAAAGAAAAGTGACAGATTTTGGGTCAGGAATTGATCAGGAAAGGAAGAGAGCATCTGATTTGCACACTGATTAAAATGATCTGTATCATGTTTGATATGCAAATTAAAGGCCTCTAAATGATCAGCGCAATTAAAAACGTTGCTGAAAAACCTGTTGCACACAAGCTGCTAAATGCTTTCTGTCATATGACTGAGCAAAAGTAAAAGTATAAATCATTTTTATATTGTTGGTAATGTTTTAAGATTGGACCGAAGCGATTTTATTTGCTTATCAGACATCGCTTTTTTAAAAAAATAATTGAAATTGTGATTCTCAAATATGATCGTCAGGCTTTTGAGGAACGTTTATTTGTACATTTCTCAAGTCATTGTATTGTATTGCATTATACGTTTTGATCTTCAGACTAAGCATTTAAATACCATTTTACTAATTGGCCGAGATACAAAATCTGATATCTGAGGGTGCAAAAAAAAAAAAAAAAAAAAATCTAAATATTGAGAAAATCGCCTTTAAAGCTGTCCAAATGAAGTTCTTAGCAATACAAAATATTTATTTTGTATTATTATTATTATTTACAAAATATCTTCATGGAACATGATCTTTACTTAACCCTTTAACTTAACCCCTCTCATTTTTAAACATAGATGCAGTATTAGTAACTTAATTTTTTATAATTTATGAACGAAACCATTTTATAATATGATTTTGGTGTACATTTTCCATAATGCAATGTCTGATTTTAAAATGGTTTTCAAATGATGATTTTTAAAGTGCACTCTTGAGGTGCAATTTATCTATTACTTTTCCTACATAATTTGTAACACAAAAAAGGGTAAAATATCTATTTAGGAGTATTATCAGTGTTTCCAAAAATATATAGTTTGTCATTATTAAATTAGGAGTTATTTGTAAAATGGTAAAGTAAACTTCCCACAGAGGGGACAGGTGAAAATTAAGGGGTTAAAATGATTTTTGGCATAATAATAATTTGACCATACAATGTATTTTTGGGTATTTTTATAAACATACCTGTGCTATTTAAGACTGGTTTTGTTGTTGTTTTAAGATCTCATTGACTAAGCATCAGACTTTCATCTGACTGTATAAATATCAGCATCTGCACCAAATTGCAGATTTTTGTAATTTGCTCAGTTTGAGTCTCAAAATTGAGGTTGATTTAAAATTTTAGTTTTAATTTTCAATTTGAACTGTTTAAAATTGCTCCATATTGTCACTATATTATAGTTTATGAGCCATAAAAGCATGATACACACATGTAAACTTTCGTCAGACTTTCATCTGGCCAAATAAATATCAGCATCTGCACCAAATTGCAGGTTTTTGTAATTTGCTATATAATTAGTTTGAGGAAATTTTTGATTTTTAATTTTAGTTGTCACTATATTATCGTTTATGAGCCATAAAAGCATGATACACAAATGCAAACTTTTTGTTAAGGTTTGATTTTTTTAAATGAAATGCAAATTGTTTATTTTGCTCATGCAATGTTATGCTTAAAACCGCATAAACATATTACAGTACGCTTAATTCATTTTCAACAAATAGCTATTGGTTGATTTAGGCCTAGGTTTTTAATTAGTTTGTTTCACAGCACTTGATTACAGTGTCTATGTAACACACTGTGCATGTGAATATAATAATGTGTACAGCATTTAATCATTTTACTTACAAGCTAATTAATGATTGCATACCGATTACATGTTTTCCTGTAATTGCAATATAGCCTGGAAACTGTCTTGTAAAATGTGACCTGATACACTTCAGTTAGCCAACATGCTGGAGTTTTATTTCTTTCATAATCACGGCGCAACATGAATGCATGTATTCACACGGCGGTGATTTGCTCTCACCTCTTTCACGACGCCGTCAAAACTGGCACAGTCCACTTTAACCTCTGCCTGCACAGCGGGGACTTATTTACCCAAGTTCCTGGATGTAGTCAATGGTGTGGAGGAAGCACTGGGCCGGAACGAGGGAATACCTTGGAGGAGCGGCGCAGAGAAAGGGCCCATTCAAAGATGGAATGACAAATAGGTGAGTCTGTTTACGTACACGCTGTTGACACAAGTATGCATTTGGCTTGGTGGGTTATTGCTTGGGTATTCGGGAATAAATCTGAACCTTTCAGGGCTACTGGGGTCCTGCAAAACAATGCCAATCTGTTTGGTTTAAAGCCACATATTTCAAAGTGATGGGTTTCCTAATGGCTCTTCACTGCTTCTTATGTTTTGTACTGAACCAAGTGTCAAGCACTGAAATCATTTTGCACCCAAGTATTTATTATTATTCAGATTATATAATAGCATAACATATAATATTAGTAATATATAAAGAGGCCAGTACAATTTTATGGACCCACACTGGAAATCTCGAATTGCTTTAATCCTGAAAAAAAAAAAAAAAGTTGTGATTTTTAGATTTTTTAAAAAAAATGTATTTACTTCATGCTAAAGGTTTTTTGCATTTGTTATGTGAACACACACACACACACACACAATTATTTGAAATGATTATGGTCCTGAATAAATAGTCACATGAATATCATCTAGTGGAAATATTTGGTACTGCGCCCAGAAAAAAATCTTACTGAAAGCTAATTTTTTTATATATCAACCGCAAATTTGGAACTTAACATGTTTAGATTTATGGTTTGTTGATTTTCACACAGTTTTAGGTTAATGTTTTGGAAAATATATATTTAATATAGAATTTAAAAAATATTATTTTTGTGCATTTCTCATAAAAATGAATGCAAACAATTCTACATATATACTTTTTACTTCAGCAATAATCTGCCACATGCCTTTACAAAAAAAAAAAAAAAAAGACCAAACTTGATTTTTTGCAAAGCAATTACACAAAGAACTTTTTAAAAATTTACAAAGGTTTAAGTTGAAAAAATGTATGCTCAAGAAGTGGTTTAAAGGTAATTAATGGATCATATCTATTCCACAAATATAATTTAGTACCATGAAATGCCCTAATTAAATATTAAATATTAAATAAAAAAACATTATCGAATTAAAATGCATTCATTTCACTGAAAGGGCTTCAACTGATAGTGGAAAAATTTGGTATTGCGCCCAAACAAAATCTTACTAAAAGCTAGTTTTTTTTATATCAACCCCAAATTTGGAACTTAACATGTTTATATTTATGGTTTGTTGATTTTCACACAGTTTTAGGGTAATGTTTTTGAAAATACATATTTCATATAAAATTAACTTAATAAATTAACTTATAAAAATAGATTTTTTGTGCATTTTTCACAAGAATGAATGCAAACAATTCAATATCTATATAACTTCAACAATAATGTGCCACATGCCTTTACAAAAAAAAAAAAAAAAAAAAAAGACCAAACTTGACTTAAGTTTGCAAAACAATTAAGGAACTTACAAAGGTTGGAAAAAATTATGCTTTAAGTGGTTTAAAGGTAATTAATGGATCATATCTATTCCACAAATATAATTTAGTACTATGAAATGCCCTAAAAATACAAAATATTAAATAAAAAAACATTATTGAATTAAAATTAATTCATTTCACTGAAAGGGCTTCAACTGATAAAACTAAACTTTTGTGTTGGCAAACAAATAAATGGCTTTTTTTACTTAAAAACCGTGTCTATGTCAATAGCCTCTCTGCCCTTTCTTTGATTTTTCACTTAAGGTCTCATATACGTATAAAGCCATGCATATAAAAGCAGCATGTGTTATGTGTGAACACACACACACACACACACACACATACACAAAATGGTGCTGAAAAAATAGTTGAATGAATATCATCTAGTGGAAATATTTCGTATTGCGCCCAAACAAAATCTTACTGAAAGCTAATTTTTTGATATATCAACCGCAAATTTGGAACTTAACATGTTTTGATATATAATTTTGTTGATTTTCACACCGTTTTAGGGTGCTGTGGAAAATATATATTTCATATAAAATTAGATATAAAAATAGAATTTTTGTGCATTTTTCATAAAAATGAATGCAAACAATTATATATACAGGTCATTCTCAAAAAATTAGCATATTGTGATAAAGTTCATTATTTTCTGTAATGTACTGATAAACATTAGACTTTCATATATTTTAGATTCATTACACACAACTGAAGTAGTTCAAGCCTTTTTATTGTTTTAATATTGATGATTTTGGCATACAGCTCATGAAAACCCTAAATTCCTATCTCAAAAAATTAGCATATTTCATCCGACCAATAAAAGAAAAGTGTTTTTAATACCAAAAAAGTCAACCTTTAAATAATTATGTTCAGTTATGCACTCAATACTTGGTCGGGAATCCTTTTGCAGAAATGACTGCTTCAATGCGCATGTCATGGAGGCAATCAGCCTGTGGCACTGCTGAGGTGTTATGGAGGCTCAGGATGCTTCGATAGCGGCCTTAAGCTCATCCAGAGTGTTGGGTCTTGCGTCTCTCAACTTTCTCTTCACAATATCCCACAGATTCTCTATGGGGTTCAGGTCAGGAGAGTTGGCAGGCCAGTTGAGCACAGTAATACCATGGTCAGTAAACCATTTACCAGTGGTTTTGGCACTGTGAGCAGGTGCCAGGTCGTGCTGAAAAATGAAATCTTCATCTCCATAAAGCTTTTCAGCAGATGGAAGCATGAAGTGCTCCAAAATCTCCTGATAGCTAGCTGCATTGACCCTGCCCTTGATAAAACACAGTGGACCAACACCAGCAGCTGACATGGCACCCCAGACCATCACTGACTGTGGGTACTTGACACTGGACTTCAGGCATTTTGGCATTTCCCTCTCCCCAGTCTTCCTCCAGACTCTGGCACCTTGATTTCTGAATGACATGCAAAATTTGCTTTCATCCGAAAAAAGTACTTTGGACCACTGTTTCTGGTTCAAAAGTGGCTTGACCTGGGGAATGCGGCACCTGTAGCCCATTTCCTGCACACGCCTGTACACGGTGGCTCTGGATGTTTCTACTCCAGACTCAGTCCACCGCTTCCGCAGGTCCCCCAAGGTCTGGAATCGGTCCTTCTCCACAATCTTCCTCAGGGTCCGGTCACCTCTTCTCGTTGTGCAGCGTTTTCTGCCACACTTTTTCCTTCCCACAGACTTCCCACTGAGGTGCCTTGATACAGCACTCTGGGAACAGCCTATTCGTTCAGAAATTTCTTTCTGTGTCTTACCCTCTTGCTTGAGGGTGTCAATGATGGCCTTCTGGACAGCAGTCAGGTCGGCAGTCTTACCCATGATTGCGGTTTTGAGTAATGAGCCAGGCTGGGAGTTTTTAAAAACCTCAGGAATCTTTTGCAGGTGTTTAGAGTTAATTAGTTGATTCAGATGATTGGGTTAATAGCTTGTTTAGAGAACCTTTTCATGATATGCTAATTTTTTGAGATAGGAATTTAGGGTTTTCATGAGCTGTATGCCAAAATCATCAATATTAAAACAATAAAAAGGCTTGAACTACTTCAGTTGTGTGTAATGAATCTAAAATATATGAAAGTCTAATGTTTATCAGTACATTACAGAAAATAATGAACTTTATCACAATATGCTAATTTTTTGAGAAGGACCTGTATTTTTAACTTCAGCAATAATCTGCCACATGCCTTCTTTACAAAAAAAAAGACCAAACTTGACTTAAGTTAAGCATTTAAAGAATTTACAAAGGTTTAAGTTGGAAACAATTATGCTCAAGAAGTGGTCTAAAGGTAATTAATGGATCATATCTATCACACAAATATAATTTAGTACCATGAAATGCCCTAAAAATACAAAATATTAAATAAAATACATTATCGAATTAAAATGCATTAAATTTACTATTTTTTTATTTTAATTTGTGTTGGCAAACAAATAAATGGCTTTTTCTACATAAAAACCGTGACTATGTCAATAGTCTGTCTGCCCTTTCTTTGATTTTTCATGTAAGGTCTCAATCATATACGTATAAAGCCATGCATATAAAAGCAGCATTGGCCTACATTACAGGCATGATATAAGCATTGAGCTGATAGTCTGTTATAGCAGAATAGTACACCATTTGGGCACTATGATGCCTTAAATGTTGTCTAAAAAGCTCACTCTAGGTTCTAGAGCAGAGCTTTTATGTTTAAAACACTGGAATTGGAAATGCAAAAGCAGGCGTATAGAAATGTTTCTGTTCGGACACATTTTTGTGGCACTACCACAAAGGCTTTGCCAGATGCAGAAACTGCTGATTGTGGAGGTTTTAAAATCGTGGTGGGCTTCAAATCTTCAGGCCTTGGCTGATATCTACCAGCTTTCTTTAATATTATTGAAAAATGAATTTGAATGAATATATTGGATTCAGACACCATTTGTTGACAACCGAGTGGTCGCTTGAGAAATGAAAATGTCAGCTTCCTCTTAAATTCGTTTCAATACTAAAAAGGTTAATCCAAAAATGACACATTTGTCATTATTTACTCATTCTTATGTTGCTCCAAACTCTTCCGTTCACCTTCTAAACACAAATTTGTACATTTTCATCTGTCCATTTAAAATCCACACAACTAAAACTTTCACACATCAAAAACAACACAAATCATCTTGTGCTGAGCTTCCTTGTTTAATAAAAGCCAATAAATTAAATCTGTTTATCATATTCAGAAGACTTGAATACATTTGGATTACTTTGCAATATCTTTTTGTGTTTTGATGTATGAAAGTTGAAGATGAACAGAAGTCTTGTGGGTTTGGAAAATGTAAGTAACCCTAGCGAAAAAAAGAATTCACCTAATTCTATTTTATTAAGTATTTTTATAGTGAACCTCAAATCTTAAAAGTATTTTTTTAACTTTACTTGCAAAAATGTTATAACACGCTTAAGTACATTTTTTAAAAGTGCACTTTGTAATAATGTAAAATTAAAAGTGGTATACATTTTAAATCATTATTTTAATATTCATTTGTGGTGCTTTAAGGAAGTAGACTTATTTTAATATGTTGACTAACATTATCAAGCATAAAAATCATATTAAAGCATACATTTTACTGTAGTGTGTGTTATTCAATATTACATTTAAAGTTAATATTTTACATTCTATTTTACAAAATGTATAAATCATTTCAAATGTGATCAATTACAAATATACAGTTTGAATACAAGATATAGTTTTAATAAAAATATTTTCGTTTTTTCATACATTATTGTCAGTACACCTGAGAACACAATTTAACCATATTTCAAAGACAATAAAAGTAATTATGCATATATATATAAAGATCAAGTAAAAAAGCATGTTTAAGTTCAACTGACTGCATTATTATAAATATTTAATTTATTGCAATTAACATGCATTGAAGTGTTTGAAAATATTACATTCAGTGCACACTCAAGTACACTCTTTTTAAATATATTATTTCCATTATATGTACTTTTTTAACCGGGTAAATTTTGATAGAATTAATTTTTTTTGGTGAACTACCCCTTTAAATCACCATCCCAGCATTTACGACTGCAACTACGTTGTTGAACATCTGTTATCTGTAATCTCATTTCGAACACAAGTTCTTTTTATTTCCTCAGTGTAAACAAGGCTTTTTCCATCATTTCCAATCCTGGATGATATTTTGGTCTTGTGGTACTTGCACTCGTAACAGCCTTGGGCTTGCCAGTGTCCCTCAGGCTTCTGGGAAGATGAAATAGTGCGCTGTTTCAAGAGGAGCACACTGCTTCAGCCACAGGTTTAAATTAAGCGTGGTGGAGCAGCGTCGGGAGGGGAGGCCTCAAACCCCCTCCGGCCACATAGGAAAGAGAATAACTCATGTATGGCAGCATGAATGCAACGGCTGATACGCTAAATGTAAACAAGAGGAGAGACACGGTAAGCGAGGGGTCAAGCCATCGCACACGTATCGCTTGAGCAGGGGAGGGCGCGCATTCTGCGGAGCTTATTTTGGTTTTGCTTTTCATTTTTGGTTTCACACCACGACACACAAATCAAATATTAATGAGCAATGTGCGTCAGAAAAGAAGGCAGGAAAGTTTGTTTCCACTTTTGAGTGCCAAAAAGAGAAAAAAAGACTTGTTTACCTTGATAATTCCTTCAAATGTTCCAACCGTTATTAAACAGGATCTCGTTATTATTTTATTCTATGTGTAACTAACAAAAAGCGTATTTTTTCTCCTTCATGTTCTCATGACCTCACAGTGCCGGTTGGATTGAGGTACTTTGTGTGTATGTGTTGTGAACAGCAGACATGGCAACATGCAGAGCGAGCGTTCCCTTAATTCCAGTGTTGTCCTTCAGCGATCTCTATTTGCTAGCAAAGATCCTTCTCCAGTCCAATCTAAGTCCCCTGATCATGCTTTCTGTGGGCCTGCTGGAATTCCTGTTTTGCTTGGGCCAGCATGTCCTTGTAGAACTGCAAGCCTTCTTTCTTTTCCTTCAAGGCGTTCTTCAGAGCGGTTCTCAAGGTTTCATTTTCTTCTAGTTGCAGTGCCAGCCTGTATGGGCAAAAAAAATAATATATATATATATATATATATTAGTGGTGTCAAAATTAGCGCGTTAACGCAGGAGATTAATTTTTTCATTTTAACGCGTTCAAAATATTTAACGCAATTAACGCATGGGCGGGGCCACCCCACTCACAACTGCTTATGAAATGCTTTTATTTAAATGCGCAGAGCGTCTTTACGAACACATCAAACAGGAGACTTTTCAGATGCGCGCTCCAACTTTACTTCAGCACCAGACGCGAGTCAAACGACCGCGGAAGCGGTACCGGTGACGGGGAGCTTAAGTAAAACGTTAGTGAACTGCGGTCAGATGAGATGCTGTCAGGCCATATGTCGGTAAAAACGAATTTAATTGTCCTGTCAGCCTATATACTCTGCTTGTAGCGTGCGCTCTTGAAGTTTACGCGCAAATGTGCCGACGCGCGCTGTATTAGGCTATATTAAACCCAAATGAAACTGCGAGCATGCAAAGTCGTAGTTATATCGTCAGGTAAAACATGAATTCACAAAAAAAAAAAAATTATTTATAGGTCAAAGCAGTGTCAGATCAAGTTCAGCAGTGACATTTAACAGCAGCCAAAATATCCTTATAACCAGTTGCTGTGATGTCTGTTAATTAAGGAACAAAATTAAAAAGAGGAAATTAATAACTTTTTATCTTTATATAATTTAGAATTTGATATAATTTAGGCTATATTTTCTTGCTGAAGGGCACAGGTAGCTACTATATATATATGACATTTATTATAATGGGTTTGTGTGAAGATTGTTTCAAGTTCACTTAAATTATTATTATTAGTTATTTTTTTTAAAGTCTAATAAATGTTAAAGTGATAGCTCTTAATAATAATGTAATGTTGAATGATTATATATATATAATATATTTTTTTTTTCAATGGTTAAGTATTAGGGGGGGGAAATCAATCAGTGATATTTGCCTTCAGTCCTAAAACAAGATGGCGTTAAACAAATATTAAAAATATATGTTCTTTATGTTGTTTCTACATGAATTTGAAGCATTAAAGTGAAATTATTGCAATATAAAAGTATAACTAGATGAATAAAGTTTGAGAACAAACTTTAAGTTGGCTTGAGAAAGCCAGGCCAGAAAGGTTGAAAACATTTTAATAGCTTGAAGTAGTTCTAAAGTTTACAGTTTGATTTTTTTTGAAGACAATAAAGTCCAACAGACAGACAGACATATAGATAGATTGATATGACATTATAGATAGATAAGACAGTTACTAGGTACTATATACCAAGTTACTAACACATTGCTAGCATGTTTTAGCATGATTAGCAAGTTACTAGCATGTTTCTAGTATGATTACCAAGTTACTACCACATTTCTAGTATGATTAGCAAATTGCTAGCATATTTCTAACATGATTAGCATGTTACTAGCATGATTAACAAGTTGATAGCATGATTCTAACATGATTAGCATGTCACTAGCATGATTTTAGCCTGATTAGCATGTTCCTATGGTGTTGCTATGTGGCTGCTAGGGTGTTGCTATGCGGTTGCTAGGGTACTCTGGGTGGTTGCTAGGGTGTTGCTATGCGGTTGCTAGGGTATCCGAGGTGGTTGCTAGGGTGTTGCTATGCGGTTGCTAGGGTACCCGGGCTGGTTGCTAGGGTGTTGCTATGTGGTTGCTAGGGTCTGGTTTACGAAAACCGTAAGCTGGATCAGTCTAAAAAGATATAGCACACCGAGTCAGACCAGTCTGAAGGCCGAGTTTGGTGGTGGTAGCTTAAAAGCTCTAGGAGGAGATACGTACCGAAATTTGGCTCAGAAGACGGAATAATAATAATAACTAGATAAAAAAAGTTTGTCGAGACAAACTTTAAGTTGGCTTGAGAAAGCCGGACCAGAAAGATTATAAAGTTTAAAGAGTTTAAAGAGTTTAAAAAGTTTAAAAGTTTAGAAAGTTTAAAGAGTTTAAAACATTTAGAGTTTAAAAAGTTAAAGTTTAAAGAGTTTAAAAAGTTTAAAATTTTAGAAAGTTTAAAGAGTTTAAAGCATTTAGAGAGTTTAAAAAGTTTACAAAGTTTTAAAAAGTTAAATTTTTAAGTTTAAAGTAGTTTTAAAAGCTTGATTTTAAAATCTAGAGTACTCAGAGTGGTTGCCAGGGTGTTGCTATGTCGTTGCTAGGGTACCCGGGGTGGTTGCTAAGGTGTTGCTATGCGGTTGCTAGGGTACCCGGGGCGGTTGCTAAGGTGTTGCTATGCGGTTGCTAGGGTAACTGGGGTGGTTGCTAGGGTGTTGCTATGCGGTTACTTGGGCACCCAGAGTGGTTGCTAGGGTGTTGCTATGCGGTTGCTAGGGTACCCGGGGCGGTTGTTAGGGTGTTGCTATGCGGTTGCTAGGGTAATTGGGGTGGTTACTATGGTGTTGCTATGCGGTTGCTAGGGTACCCGGGGAGGTTGCTAAGGTGTTGCTATGTGGTTACTAGGGTAATTAGGGTGGTTACTATGGTGTTGCTATGCAGTTGCTAGGGTATTCAGGGTGGTTGCTAGGGTGTTGCTATGCGGTTGCTAGGGCACCCAGAGTGGTTGCTAGGGTGTTGCTACGCGGTTGCTAGGGTAACCGGGGTGGTTGCTAGGGTGTTGCTATGTGGTTGCTAGTGTGTTGCTATGCAGTTGCTATGTACTCAGGGTGGTAGCTAGGTTGTTACTAGCATGTTGTTAGCATGATTAGCATGATGCTAGCATGATTAGCATGATTCTAGCATGATTAGCCAGTTACTAGCATGTTGCTAGCATGTTCCTAGCATGATTAGCAAGTTGTTAACATGTTGCTAGCATGATTAGCAAGTTGTTAACATGTTTCTAGGATGATTAGCAAGAAGCTAGCATGTTCTTAGCATAATTAGCAAGTTATTAGCATGTTGCTAGCATGTTCCTACATGATTAGCAAGTTACTAGCATGTTCCTAGGATGTTGCTAGCATGATTAGCAAGTTACTAGCATGATTCTAGTATGATGCTAGTATGATTAGCAAGTTACTAACATGATTGTAGCATGATTTTAGTATAGTTAGCAAGTTACTAGCATGATTATAGTATGATTCTAGTATGATTAGCAAGTTACTAGCATGATTTTAGTATGATTAGCAGGTAGCTAGCATGATTTTAGTATAGTTAGCAAGTTTGTAGCATGATTATAGTATGATTATAGTATTATTAGCAAGTTACTAGCATGATTATAGTATGATTAGCAAGTTACTAGCATGATTCTAGTATGGTTTTAGTATGATTAGCAAGTTACTAGCATGATTCTAGTATGGTTCTAGTATGATTAGCAAGTTACTAGCATGATTTTAGTATGATTAGCAAGTAGTTAGCATGATTTTAGTATAGTTAGCAAGTTTCTAGCATGATTATAGTATGATTACATTATGATTAGCAAGTTACTAGCATGATTCTAGTATGATTAACAAGTTACTAGCATGATTCTAGTATGATTAGCAAGTAGCTAGCATGTTTCTAGTATGATTAGCAAGTAGCTAGCAAGTTTCTAGTATGATTAGAAAGTTAGTTTGAATGAGTTTGAATGGATTAGAAATAGTACATAGAAGGGAAGTTAGATTGGCCTTTTTCACAAGAATCGGAAATCACGTGACGCAGGGTAAATATAGTTCCGCTAGCAGTCTGCGGACATTATGTTGTATGCTCTTGTCTCAAATTTCGTCTCTTAACCTTTCTATTTTGTCTGTTGTTGTTATATAATCTACAAAGAAATTTATTTGTAGCTTATATGGCCGCTCAGATCGTTCTAGAATTTACAACGTTTATTTATATAGCACATTTAAAAATGACCGAAGTCAACCAAAGTGCTGTTTAATTTACCGGCGGGTAGTTTTATTTCACCAGCTGTCCTATATATAGGCTCATTCAACAATTTCCTTGCTCGTTTTAATATATGACAAGCATTTATTTATATGCCTAATTTATGTAAAAACGAAATTCTAAGTACGTATGCACCGTTACACATAGGAACAAATATATAAATTCAGTGTCAGAATGAGTTATAATATGCTTTAATGTGGGATATAATGTTGCGCGAATACATGCTATTGCCTGTATTTTAAAAACGCATGAGTAACTTTAAAAAAGTCACAACAATATGTAGATTATCTCAACCTAATGAAACGCTGAAACTGTTGACGATGTATTAATCGCACATTATAACTATATCTGAGAGACTAAAATAAATAAGACATTTATTTCCAAGACCTCATTGTATAGCTACATCAGTTGAATTAGAGTTAATATATTTATTACCTAAATATACAACAAAGTACTAATAGGTTTGTTAATGCTGTGCATATTACAGACCTTAGCCCTTACTAAAATTAACTACGAATCAAACCAAAACGGCAGTTATTGCAGTTATTCCATGGTTTTGTTACAAAATCTGATTTGTGTGGTTATGCAAATAGTAATAAAACAAACCTGCTTTTACTATAATAAAACCATGGTTAATTTTCGTAAGGGAAGATGTGAGTGAACCATCATTGTGAGATGACAGAAGTGCTGTTTATGATCCATATATCCAGAAAGAAATGCAAAAACGCATCCACGGATCGAGTGGTCCGCTTTCGCAAATCGGAGGATCAGAGCTGTCAGTCGATTTCTCCAGCACATCGCCAAAAACAGTTTTTTACATGGAGTGCGACAATGCACGGCTGCACCAAATAGACACGGACAATGATATAACCGAATATACGCGTCGTCACTTCTAATTAGTGCTGAAATTTAGTTCTGAAATAAAACTTTGTAGTCTCACCAATAAATGACCAAGACAGTTTAAACATTTACATGAGATTTAATTCTTGCAGAGACATTGATGCCCAAGCGGGTGCTCCTTAGACTCGGCAATCACTGTTACCGGAAATACTTTTACCCTGCAAGCAGCCACGCCGGAAGCCAAAAACCCGGAAGTGTGAAATTGGTCAATTGAGTCTCAAGGGATTCTGGGAGTTCTGACAGTCTCAAAGGATTCTGGGAGTTTTGACAGTTGAAATTTGAATGTCTTGGCTCATTTGAACATTCCGTCAATGTAAGTCTATGGGATTTTTCCGAGTTTTAATCGTCATTTTTACGAAAATCGTTAGTCCGATCAGTTAGAAAAGATATAGCAACTCAGGTCAGATCAGTCTGAAGATCTGGGCTGAGTTTGGAGTTTGTAGAGTTAAAGCTCTAGGACGAGTTAGTGTCCACAGATTTAGTCTCCTAAGAATAATAATAATATTAAGTTTAAATAGAATATCAGTAAGTTGGCTTTCTCAAGCCAACTTAATTAAAAACTTTAATGTCAGGTAGAATTAATCGCGATTAATTTCAGGTAAAATGTGCGATTAATTAGTTAATTTTTTTTAATCGATTGACACCACTAATATATATATATGCATTTGTTATTATAATTGCTCATATAAACTTTGCCACAAAGCTTATTGTACAAACATGAATGAGACCCAATTAGTGTCCTAAATGACCTGAGTTTTAAGTTTTCCATCATGCATTAGATGCTTTACAGTATATTAAGTGCTTCAAACTAGCCTACAGTTTTAACTGACTTGCCCTCTTGTCAGATGCGTGTGTTGTTTAATGCATATGATGCATTTGTTTTATTTTTGACTTTAAAAAATAAAAAATAATAATAATAATAATAATTTTACATGTGCAACAATTTTGCAATTTTCCATTAATCAAAGAAAGGACTTAACCTCTTCACTCCAGCAATTTTCATTATTCTCATTATTCACTAAGAAGTGTGGCTATTTTTTCTGTCATTATATGCATACCCCACAGCACAAAAGATACAATTTACAGATAATCTGTAAATAAGAAGAATCGCTCTATGTTCTCCCAACTGTATGTCGCTTTGGACAAAAGCGTCTGCCAAATGCCTAAATGTAAATGTAAATGTAAATAATGTACTCACCTCCTTGTCATCCAAGGTGTTTCTTTCTTCAGTCGTAAAGAAATAGTTTTTTGAGGAAAACATTTCAAGATTCCTCTCCATATAATGGACTTCTATGGTGCCCCGAGTTTGACCTTCCAAAATGCAGTTTAAATCCTGCTTTAAAGGGCTCTAGATGATCCCAACCGAGGAAGAAGGGTCTTATCTAGCAAAACGTGCAGTTATTTTCAAAACAAATTGACAATTTATATACTTTTTAACCTTGTCTTGTCTCTGCAATGTGCATGTGTAGTCTGTGTGATCCAGGTCAATACAGTTAGGGTATGTCCAAAAACTTCAAAACACTGCTGCAGAGACAAGACAAGAGGAGTATTTGAGGTTAAAAAGTATATAAATTGTCAGTTTGTTACGAAAATAACTGATCATTTCACTATAGAAGTCCATTATATGGAGAGAAATCCTGAAGTGTTTTCCTCAAAAAGCATAATTTCCATACGACTGAAGAAAGGAAGACATGAACATCTTGGATGACAAGGGGGTGAGTACATTATCTGTAAATTTTTGTTCTGAAAGTGAACTAATCCTTTAAGCATGACTACAGATGTACTGGAAGGTTATAAACATCAAAGTTCCATTATAGGCCTTATCAATGAATCGCATGCCACATATTTTAATATTGTGCTTGCTACAATTATGAGCTAAATTGTATTATTTTATTCAAAGTATTGCATTTACATGAGGTAAAGTTTAATAGCAATATTGCTAAATTCCCATTATAATTGCATTATAAGAGTGCATGCAAAGACACTCAGTGAAAAAGGTATATACTGAACTGTCATAAACACTGTCATTTCACTTCAACATAAAAGCAATTTCACACAGGATGTGGCAAGAGCAGGTGTCCAGTAAATTTTCAGTGTAAAGCAAAATCTTGCAGCAGAAAGGTGAGAAGGTGATGACACATTAAAGAAACTTCGAAAACATTTTACAGGCAAAAGGTCTGTGGTATTTTGTCAATAGTGATGTGATGTAGGAATCACAACTCACACAGAAGTTATTTTCAAACCTAGCAGTTTTTTGGTAAACACAGTAAATCAAAATTTGACCCTGAACATGCAGGAACAAATTGAACCTGTTGCAAAATCTGAACACGAGAAAGTAATAGTCGAATTTATAAAAATGTCCCTGTTCAAAAATTTACATTTACATTTACTCTTAATTTTTAATACTGTGTTATTACTTGAATGATCCACAGCTGTTTGTTTTTGTTGTTGTTTTTGTTTTTTATTCAAAAAGCTCAGCTGGGGGTGAAAACTTTTTGAATTTAAAGAGAACAGGGTAATTTAACTAATTTTGTCAGGGAAACTTCTGTATCTTCTGCAGCTTCTGAAAGGGCAGTATGGCAAAAAATATGACATTTAGGACAAATAAGAAATATGTATACATCTTCATTCTGTTCAAAAGTTTTCACCCCCAGCCCTTAATGCATAATTTTTCCTTCTGGAGCATCAGTGAGCGTTTGAACCTTCGGTAATAGTTGCATTTAAGTCCCTCAGTTGTCTTCAGTGTGAAAAGATGAATCACAAATTCACACAGTCATTGTTGGAAAGGGTTCAAATACACAAAAATGCTGAAAAACTAAAGAATTTGTGGGACCGGCATGATTTTTCTGAAGAACAGCAGGCAGTTTAACAGTTCAGGACAAACAAGGGACTCATGAACAAGTATCACTAAACAAAAAAAACAACACAGCTGTGAATCAGGTAACAACACACAGTATTAAGAATCAAGTGTATGTAAACTTTTGAACAGGGTCATTTTTATAAATTCAACGATTATTTTCTCTTGTGGACTGTAAATATCTTTCATGTGAAATATCTTATTCAGGTTAGTACTAAATAAACAAAAACATGCATTTTTAAACAAGCCTCTTATTTTGTTCAATTATTAACATTTTGCAGATTCTACAAGGTGTACTGTATGTAACCTTCTGACTTCAACTGTAAATGACTGGACTTAACTTAATTAATTATCTGTAATTACTACTGGCATGACTGACTACTTAGCATGTGCATATGACAATTATTCAGAGGTGGTTTAGTGCTAAAATGAGGTTGTATTTAGGAAAAAAAGCTGTACCGTGCTTTAAGTTCACTAAGCTGAGCATCACGGGTGACATCATAGGAGCTTCTGGGAGACAAACCCTCCTGTTTGTCAGGGAGACTCAGAGTGCTGCCTGAGCTTCCTAGATCAGGCCAAGAAAATTCAACAGATTTCAGTGAGACATTCAATGCACTTTGGATATTACAATGTAATACTGGTTTCAGTGACACTCCTATACCATGTGAAATATGAGTAAAATTCAGTCTATATGAGGCCATACAGAACCTGTTCTACTCCGATTAGATGTTTGCAGACTGGCTTCTTTCCTTGAGTCCAGTTTGGCTTTCTCCAGCTGCTGCTCCAGTGAGACTGAACGCTGCCATTCTAGCCTGAGTTTCTGCTCAGCTTCTGCACGTTGGCGCTTTGCCTCTTCCTCACTGTAGCATAAATTAAGATTATTTAAGGACATAAACTCTAGTCATCCATGAAAGCAATTATACATGTAATTTCTGTTCCACAAGCATCAACACACAGAATTGCAAAAATAATGACTTTTCAAACAGCCCCATTATAAACTCATTGCCATTGCCTTGTCATCCAAGATGTTCATGTCTTTCTTTCTTCAGTCGTAAAGAAATTCAGATAATGGACTTCTATGGTGTCCGCGAGTTTGAACTTCCAAAATGCAGTTTAAATGCAGCTTCAAAGGGCTCTAAACAATCCCAGCTGAGGAAGAATGGTCTTATCTAGCAGAATGATTGGTCATTTACTTAAATAAAATAATATGATTACACTTTTTAACCACAAATGCTCATCTTCTCTAGCTTGTTGCGTATGCGTACTCTGTTTCAATACAGTATGTCAAAAAACTCCCATCTCATTTTCTCCAACTTCAAAATTGTCCTACATCACTGCAGAAGTACCAACCAAGTGTTTATACAAACGGCCTTTACAAAAAAGGTGATAGAGCTAGAGCTAGTTGAGTACAAGAGCTAGGTGAGGAAATTATCTTTACATTTTTGTTTTGGAAGTGAACGAATCCTTTAAAAACTTAGGTGGGCTTCAAGTAAATATTTGACATCTAAGGGGTTCAGCTCACAAAATATTGGAAGACAGAGATTTTATATATACTAATTATTGGTACATTAGAATTAGTGAATTTTAACAGCATTCAAAGGGACACCATATATCTATGCCCTTTCCAAACCCATATATCTTTCTTCCACAGGACCAAAATGATGATGCTTTAAGGAGAGTTATTATTGAGTCTGTCCTACCTGGTTTGCTGTACTTTGGTCAGCTCCAGCAGTTTGTCTCTCTCCACACTGGCAGCTTGATAAAGAGCCTTATACTCTGCACACTGAGCTTGGAGCGATGGGATTTTAACAGCACACTCTGGACAGGCCACTCGTGCATCTCTGAAATAACATGCAATGCTTTCACTCATGTTGCTGTATTAGAAAGCAGAAGACACTGCAGACTGTAGAAAGTGTGTGGTGTTTGGTCAGAAAATCACTGTTTATTTGTTGTTGTTGATTTGAATCTTAATACCTAGCAGAGTTTGACTCCCTGCTGTTCTCATGCCGTGATGCCAAAGGCCTGGTGTCAGTTTGACTCTTACAGTCCGACTGCTCCTGCACCAGACACACAAACCGTGCGTAAGCATAAGAAAGAAAACACTGCTGATGATGTGATCGGACGTGTCATACCGAGAGGGCAAGTTGCTGGATCTCCTGCTCCAGCTCTTTGACCTTGTTCTCCTTCTCTGACACCATGACTTTGAGCTGCTGGATGAGGGAGGAGTGCTGCTGGGCCTCACTGTGCAGATGTCTCTCCAGGCCCTGCTGAGCCTCCTCACGCTGAGAGCCTTTCTGGCTTAGATGACCAAGCATGGCCTGCCACTTCGCCTGCTGCTTCTGCCAGAGGAGGGAGTCACAGGTCAGCAGTGCTAAAATATTTAATATCACCTGCCAAAATCAATATTCAATATCTCCTGCTTCTGTTGGAGGAAGGAGTCGGAGACTATTCGTCTGTTTGGAATTTTCTTGTCCTATACTGTTTGCTATGCCAAACCAGTTATGAGTACGAAACTTTTATAAATCGATATTTGAGGCTGTTTTGTGCTGAATGTGTGTAATTCCAATCTATATATCCAGCTGAAAAGTCACCAGCATACTACAAATATGTGTTATGGATGCTGGTGTCCCCACTATATAATAATTTACACATAATTTGTTTAAACAAAAACTTTGCAGTCCATCAGCTGATCAACAGCACACCAACACTAATTAGCACTAACCAAGGTAACTGGCTGGAGTTACATTACACTGATCATTTCACTAATATATATTTAATAAATACATTGTCATTGATGGTTCCCTGTAGAACTTTTAACATCCATGGATCCTCTACAAACAGACTTCATAGTGAAAAAAGGTTCTTTAGATTTATAAATGATCCTCACCAAAATATCCAAAAATACAAAAACATTTGGAAGTTTTGTTTTTAAGACTGTATATATTTGAGGTAAAAAGTTTACATTCACCTTGCAGAATCTGCTAAATGTTAATTATTTTATCAAAATAAGAAGGATACAAAATGCATGTTATTTTTTATCTAGTACTGACCTAAATAAGATATTTCACATGAAAGATGTTTACATAGCCCTCAAGAGTAATAGTAAAAATTATAAAAATTACTCTGTTCAAAAGTTTACATACACTTGATTCTTAATCCACAGCTGTGTATTTTTTTTTTTCGTGATAGTTGTTCATGAGTCCCTTGTTTGTCCTGAACAGTTAAACCGCCTGCTGTTCTTCTGCATTTTGGTGTATTTAAACTCTTTCCAACAATAACTGTATAATTTTGAGATCCATCTTTTCACACTGAGGACAACTGAGGGACTCATATGCAACTATTACAGAAGGTTCAAACACTCACTGATGCTAAGAGCCAGGGGGTGAAAACTTTTTGAATTTGAAGATCAGACTAAATGTAACTTATTTTGTCTTCTGGGAAACATGTAAGTATCTTCTGCAGCTTCTGTAGGGCAGTACTAAATGAAGAAAAAAATAAGAAAAATGTACACATCTTCATTCATGCATTATATTTCCATCTGGAGCATCAGTGAGTGTTTGATCCTTCTGTAAGAGTTGCATATGAGTTCCTCAGTTGTCCTTAGTGGGAAAAGATGGATCTCAAAATCATACAATCATTGTCAGAAAGGGTTCAAATACACGAAAATGCTGGAAAACCAAAGAATTTGTGGGACCTGAAGGATTTTTCTGAAGAACAGCAGGCAGTTTAACTGTTTAGGACAAACAAGGGACTATGTACAACTATCACTAAACAAAAAACACAGCTGTGGATCATTCAGGTAACAACACAGTATTAAAAATGAACTGGGTCATTTTTATAAATTCAGCTATTCTTTTCTCTAGTGGAATATATGTAAACATCTTTTATGTGAAATATCTTATTCAGGTTAGTACTAAATAAAAAAATAACATGCATTTTGTATGGATCTTACTTTGGTAAAATAATGAACATTTTGCATATTCTGCACAGTGTATGTAAACCTTAGCTGTATCTATATTCTGTATTGGGTATCATAATCAAGAGTCTGTTACCAATAAGGCATCCACCAGCTCATCATCGTGTTTGCCCTTATCCAGCAAAGTGCTGATCTGGCTTTTCAGGGCTTTGACTTCTGTGCTCAACACTTTATTTCTGGCTTTAGAGGCCTCCAGTTTCTTCTTCATGTCTGAGTGCTCTTCAAGCAGAACTTCATAATCCATTGTGAGCTTCTGCAAAGATACATTATTATCAGTGTGTACAAAATGTGCTATGACATACTCTGTGACATAAAGATGTTTAATCAATGTGCACAACCTCCATTGTCTCTTTCCTCTCCCTCTCTATGTGACGGATGTGGCTGAGGTTTCTGTCTTGTGTTTTCTGTGGGCCTCCCATTCTCGTGATCTCCTCCTCAAGGCCAAGGTCACATAGCTGCTTTCTGAGAGAGGACTGGCTCAGCTGTTGTTCCAGGTCTCGCACCTTTAGTGTACAAAATGTTTAACAGTATCAAGTGACCTATGAATACTAAAAATACAACAGAGCAAATTCTAATAATGGGTGAAACTATGAAAGCCTGTAGACTTTGTATCTGATACAGACTATTTCAGATTTTTTTCTCACAGTTCTCAGAATTGCATGATATAAATTTAGAATTTATATCTCGCAGATTTTTATATCTTGCATTTCAGCATTTATATCTCACAATTTAGCCTTTTTTTCCCCAGAATTGCAAGGAAAAAAGACATAATTGTAAGATATAAACCCAAATTGCAAAGAAAAAAAAGCCATATTCAAGCTAATATTTCAAGCTAATTTTAATGTTTATGTTCAGTGGTTAATAATTTTTTAGATACTTTTGTATCCATTTTGTATGAAAAATTTTAGAATAAATATAAAAGAATTATAAAACAGCATTTCTGTCTTTTTTTCAGAATTTGTAAATTCGTAATTGCAAGAATTGTAAGATAAAAAGTTGCAGTTATTTTTATTTTTTATTTACTCACAATTTATTGTTTAAATTTATGTGTCGCAATTCTGTTTATATCTCATAATTCTGACTTTTTTTTCTCAGAATTGCACGTTTATATCTCACAATTCAGACATTTTCCCCCAGAATTGCAGGAAAAAAGACTAAATTGTGAGATATACACTCAAAACTGCAAAGAAAAAGTCAGAATTGTGAGATGAAAAGTCACAGCTATATGTTTATCTCGCAATTTGGAGGGTTTTTTTATAACTGTGACATAAACACGGAATTAAAAGGGGAAAATTTTGTTTGAGTGACAAATTTATCAATTTAAGAATTTTTTTTTTTTCATTTATTATGAAACAGCATATCCTGCTTTGAGAGAACAACTATTTTCAGTGCATGAAAGCTGATTAACATGTATAACAAATGAGTGAAAATCACATCTAAAACAGATCAGTCAGTTAAAAGTCACCCTAAAAGTCAAACATGCAGGCTCCTGCTGTGTTGACTCACTCTGATCTGAAGGGCAAGGATCTGCTGAGAACGGCCTCTCCAGCCTCCTGGGTTACACAGTACCTGCTGAATATTGACATCCTCACCCACCTCACAGCTCAACACCTGACAAAAGAGTTTGATTAAATCATGACAAAATTAAAAATGATATTTACTAAAACCATTTCATGTATTTATTGTGAACAAACCTTGTGAGCTATTTTTAACTCTTGCTTAAACGTCTGGATCTGGTTGCGGTATTCAGTCATTTTGAGTTGGGCTGTAGATAGTTTCTCCTGCAGGGATTTTACTAGCGGGTTGTTCTGTGTGTAAAAACATTATAAAGTCATGTAAAAACAATTGCACATGTCTAATCATGTACCAAATGATGAAGAACATATGATAAAACAATATTACTTCAAGATGGTCGTTCACAGTTCTTGAGTCCTGCTTTTTGTTTGTCTTCTTTCCAGGATTAAGTAACAATGTGGCCTGAAGCTGATAAAACAGCAGAGATATTATTGAAATGATCAAATACCACACTGAGAAGGAGCTGACAAAAGCAACTTTCAATCCAAAAAACACATCTGAAATCAAAGGAGCTAACAATTCTGTTTTATCTGTACCTCTTTCTCCAGCTCTTTGACTCGATTGTTTGCTTGTTTAGTTTTGGTCTTCTCTCGTTCTATGTCAGCAGCTAATTCTCGATTCTTTTTTGAAAGTTCCACAATTTTGGTTGCTGCTGCATCTCCTGCCAGACCAGCAGTACCTTGGCAAAGAAAACACAAAAATGGACTGTCGCGTTCATTACGTCTCAGACAGGTACTCAGTGGCCCCAAAAAGTATTTGGACACTTAATGTGTGAATGACATTGCATTTGTCTAAAATTTTTCAAAAAACATACAAAGATTTGTTTATTTTATTTATTTTTATTTTTTTTAAAGATTTTTGCTCAGCAAGGACACATTAAATTGATCAAAAGTGAGAGTAAAGACATTTATAATGTACCAACAGATTTCAATTTTAAATAAATGCTGTTCTTTTAAACTTTCTGATCATCAAAGAACCCTAAAAAAATAAATGCAATCACTGTTTTCACAAAAATATTAGGCAGCACATTTGAAAACAGTATTAATGTACTATGACTTCATGCAGCCATTAACCAGTTGGTTAGGTGTCATTGCAAAAATGTCTCAGAAAATGTAATGAGGAAAGCTGTACTATCATGATGGACAATATAATATACAGTTGAAGTCATAAGTTTACATACGCATTTCAGAATGTGCAAAATGTTCATTATTTTTGCCAAATAAGAGGGATCATGCAAAATGCATGTTATTTTTATTTATTAATTTAGTTTTTTATCTGAACTTAATAAGATATTTCAAATAAAAGACTTTCACATATAGTCCACAAGAGAAAATAATAGCTGAATTTATAAAAAATGACCCTGTTCAAAAGTTTACATACGCTTGATTCTTAATACTGTGTTATTACCTGAATGATCCACAGCAGTGTTTTTTTGTTTAGTGATAGTTGTTCATGAGTCCCTTGTTTGTCCTGAACAGTTAAACTGCATGCTGTTCTTCAGAAAAAAAATCTTCAGGTCCCACAAATTTTTCAGCATTTTTGTGTATTTGAACCCTTTCCAACAATGACTGTATGATTTTAAGATCCTTCTTTTCATACTGAGGACAACTGAGGGACTCATATGCGACTATTACAGAAGGTTCAAATGTTCACTGATGCTCCAGAAGGAAATACCATGCATTAAGACCCATGGGTGAAAACTTTTGAAATTTGAAGATCATGGTAAATTTAACTAATTTTGTCTTTTTGTAAAAATGCAAGTATCTTCTGTAGCTTCTGAAGGGCAGTACTAAATGAAAAAATATGATATTTAGGCAAAATGTACACATTTCCATTCTGTTGAAAAGTTTTCACCCCTGGCTCTTAATGCATGTTTTTCCTTCTGGAGCATCAGTGAGTGTTTGAAACTTCTGTAATAGTTGCATATGAGTCTCTCAGTTGTCCTCAGTGTGAAAAGATGGATCTCAAAATCATACAGTCATTGTTGGAAAGGGTTCAAATACACAAAAATGCTGGAAAACCAAAGAATTTGTGGGAGCTGAAAGATTTTTCTGAAGAATTTATATAAATTCAGTTATTATTTTATCTTGTGGAGTATATATAAACATATGTTATGTTAAATAGGTTATTCAGGACAGTGTTAAATATAAAATAACATACAGTTTTCATAATCTCTCTTATTTTGGTAAATGTTTTAACATTTAGCATGTTCTGCACAGGGTATGTAAATTTATGAGGACAACTGTATATTGTACATGCAGTGCAATGCTAACTTGTGCTGTACTGTAAGTGTCTTATTACTTATGTTAAGATACTGATATTGAATATTTAGCTCACAACAGTAGAAATGATGCACTGTTTACCTGCCAAAGCCAATCTTTCCTCCTCTCTTTTCTTCTTCAGGTGTTTTATCTCAAAGTCTTTCTCACTCAGCAGTTTATGGAGTCTGCCGTTCTCATCTCTCAGCTCCCTCACATGATCTTGCAACTGTTCATTTTCATTCTGTGTCACTCTGAATTAGAGTACAATTGCTATTTTAATTATGCTTGGCATGTGGAATAAACACATAGTAATACACGTGCACCCATGTGTGACCCTGGACCACAAAACCAGTCATAAGGGTAATTTTTTGGAAGATTTATACATCATCTGCTGAATAAATAAACTTTCCATGGATGCATTTGTTAGAATAGAACATTATTTGGCTGATATACAGCTATTTGAAAATCATGATTCTGAGAGTGTAAAAAAATCATTTTTAAAGTTGTCCAAAGTTCTTAGTAATGCATATTACTAATCAAAAATGAAGTTTTGATATATTTATGCTAGGAAATTAAAAAATATATATCTTCATGAAACATGATACTTAATATCGTAATGATTTTTGGCATAAAAGAAAAATCAATAAATGTATTTTTGGCTATTGCTACAAATACATCTGTGCTACTTAAGACTGGTTTTGTGGTCCAGGGTCACTTATAGTTATGTCATTTTGAAGAACTAAAAAATAGTGGAGGAAGCTTCAAAAGAAAATCCACGCGGAGGTAATAGAATAATAAATGAAAGTGATAAAGTAGAAAAAAAATGAATGCAGACTGCTAAATAACCAATGAATAATTAAATTAGGTGTCATTTCTGACATGATGTACTATGCTGTTGTCCTGCTAGGATGTTGTTCTCATAATTACATTTGTGACAGCAGCTCTGTGAACTCATGTTTCATGTGTCACCTTGCGTTGAATACATCCATCATGTCATCATCCTCTTCAGAGAAGCTTATATTGTCCAGGCTGCTGAGAGGAGGAGCGCTTGAGTCCGTCTTATCTCTGTCCGTCTTTTTCATCTCCAGTCTTCTCTGGATGCGCTGCACTTGTTGCTCTTGAAGAGCTTGAAACTGGAGCCTCAGCTGCTCCTTTATTTCATCATTGTCACCATCCATCACTGAGAGATCAGAGACAAAATGACACATCTGACAAGTAGCATGAGAACTTCTTTATGCAAACTAATGCAGTTATAGATAAGAGCTGTCCAAATATGCTTCAAAGAAACATCCACACATCCAGATAAAGGACACCTGCTTCAGCTCATTTGCATTGGTTGCCTGTTGCAAGATTGGTTTTAAAAGCACCTTTTGTCCTTTTAATTTTTTTAATTGATGTGTTATTTCGTTTTTATTATTATGTTCACTATAAATATTCTAATAAAATGGAAACAGAGTAATATTTACTGGGCTACTCCCACTAATTACTATCAGTTTACATGAAGCATCTTGCTAAAATGATAAAGAATGATAAATGCCGATTATTTTAGGCAAATTAACGTTTAAGCTTTATCATACAGACAGACATTCACTAGCTACAGTCCAGAGATGATTATCAAGAGGTCAGTTTAAAACTGAACAAAAACTTACCGGACGAATTTAGAAAGGTTCCGGTCAACTTGAAATTGATATGGTTGTTAAATAAATGTATAAAAATATAGCTAACAAAATACAGTCCGTGATTTAACAGATACTAAATGTTTCGCGAATAATTTGCCGTACATTTGTATACACGACCGTCTCCGTGGTAACGCGTTGCCACACTCTCGGGAAAAAAAGGTACAAAAGCTGTCGCTGGGACGGCACCTTTTCAAAAATAACTAATATGTACCATTTCGGTACTAATATGTACACTTTATGCAGTAATATCTACCTCTGAGGTACAAATAAGTACACTTTAAGAGTAAACAAGGTACAGGTGTCTCTTTTAAAGGGTCCACCCGTCACCCGTGACAGCTTTTGTACCATTTTTTCTAAGACTAGCAGGAAGTGCTTGCAGAGCTGCGTTTGATAACCTCACTGGACGTCTACTATACTCCTTGTCTACTATTTACATTTATTTTTTAGTAGAAAAATAATAAGTCACGTTACAAATACCAACAGGAATGTACATTAGCGGGAACTTAATACATGTCTTTATAAAACAAATTACAGAAATTAAAAATTGTGAGTTTTATTGCATTTTGTCGTCTATATATTGTTCCATCTTTTTTTAAAAGGATACAAAACAGTTTTTACATAAAAACAGAAAACTTCAAAATTTGTTGATACTTTTTAATATATATATACAAATTATTAAAAGAAACGAAGTTGTATACCAGCATGCACAACAACAGGCAAGCAACCACAACACACCCGTGGTGTAATGCAACAAAGTATTAATACTTCATTACAGTGAACATTAGTGAAGTTTTTAGATTTCTACTTTTATTCTAGTTTATCTACTTCTTTTTTACTCCACCACCTTTCCTAATTAAAATGTGTAATTTTACTCCGATACATTTCCCCGAAGCATATTCGTTACTTACTACAAAATAGTCAGAAGACTTTGCAAGTTAGACTCCTAAAAAAAACTTATGTGCAAACAAGTGCGCGCAATGAGTCATTTTCCACTCAAGTCGAGTCTGCGGCGTGCACGCGCGTTGATGCATTAGTCTATTAAAACTCAAAATTCCAGGCATTCTAAACTGTAGACAACAAAAATGTTTCTGTATGCTTTTTATATTTATATACTTCAATAACTTAATCTACATCACACAGAGTGTATCATTTTTCTGCAGATAGCATGATAACACATTTAATAATCATTTTATGTAAGTTCAGTAAGGCAATAAGTGATTTACATTTTAGACATAATATTGCCTGTTTTTGCTCAATATTGCCAACGAAAAAATAGTTCCTGAAAATAGCACTGTTTTGCATCTCTGAGCAATGGACGGTGTTGCATTATTGAATGAATCAGATTTTTGAATGAATCGGTTGATAAAAATGATTCAGTGATTCACTCATTAAAAAAGTCAAATGCTTTGTTCCCGAATCTCAATGACTCACTCATTAACAGCCACTTGCTGCCACCTACTGGCGGTTTTGATTTCACATTTTGACTATTTTTCATGTCTTAAAGGGGGGGTACAATGGTGTTTCATATAGACAGAGTTGTGTACAGTGTTAAAGAGTTGGATTCTAATGTTAAACATGGCCAAAGTTTAAAAAAATTATTTAGACGAATGACAGAGAATTTCTTTGCCGAAAATCTTACTTCCGGGTTGGTATAAGTTTCGGCTGTTTTTTTTTCCGATCGTGGCTTTAATGACATAATCGGTGGTGGAACTCCTTATATGAGCATTTCTCCCAAAAAAGCCCGCGGCGCATGTGCTCAAGACGGCTACACCGTGAGAAAGAGAGCGCGCTCATCAACGTGGTTCATTTGGCTGCACTGCTGCAAGGGATTTACTCGGGAAGAATGTCTCTGAAGTGTGGTTTTGGTTGTAAGGCAAAGATAACTTTGCTCAGCTTCCTGAAGAACCCAGCGTTAAGTGAACAGTGGATTCAGTTCCTTTTTCCAGGACATTAATGGAGTTTAGCAAGTGTGTATTTGCTGATGAACGTTTCATAAACAAGGCCCAGTACGACGCGGGATTTGCACATTGTTTGATACTGAAAGATGGAGCGGTCCCAGCTATAAAAGATCCTGCTCATGATTCAGAACTGCAGATGGTAAGTGAAACGGCATCAAATATCTGTTTTATTGGCAATCCCAGCGCAAGTGATCGTTGAACTTAGCTCCGCCCACGGCGCGCCTCCAGAAGCTCGGCCTTTTCCGGAGAAAATCAGAAAGCTGTATTTTTCTTTTATAAATTTGATCAAACTAAAGACTTTTTGGAGATATTAAGGATACAATACTACTCTATAGGTATTCAGGATTAACATGAGATTAGGTGAAACTGTGTATGTTATGTACCCTTTAAATTATTTCAAATATCAGTGTTCAACGTTTTGTTAAAAACAAAACATTAGGCTTATTTATGCACCTGTAACTGCACCTGTAATTGCCCCTCTGAGATACATTAACCTGTGTAAATACATCTAAATGCTATTCCAGAAATGTTTTCTTATGTTGGAATGAAAGACACTAAGTACCAGATGAAGTGCTTCTTATTCTTATTTGAACCATTAACACTGCACACAGCAGTTAGTCAGCATGCAATTAAACTGGCAAGCTAGCGACAGCAGAACAACAACTGTAAACATTCGGAGCACAAGAGAAATTCAACAGGAGGTCAGAGCTCCCTCTTGAGGCACTACCCTTTTATGCTTCTTGGTCCTGTTGACACCAATCACAGGTGATCACTTTGGTCTGTTCCAGTCCTCTTCCACACACACACACACACACACACACACACACACACACACACACACACAAAACAGTATGTCCCAGGATGCATACAATTTTTTATTAAACAAAAGTAATAGCTTTGACTGGATGAAACTGAACAGGAGGAGAGACAGGAGTCAGGACATCCCTGCCTAATTCCTCTAGAAATGTTCAATCTATAGGGGAAGCGCCATTTAACATCTTAACAGAACAGCTGCCATCTTTATAAAGGCTGTTAAGCACTGAAGAAAATAATTACAAAACTAAATTTCAGTATCAAAGATGACATGATATTCAGAGTCAAATGATAGAATAATATAAAACCATTAACACAAATCAATTCTGAATTGCCAATAATATCCCAAACTAATTGTTGATATTGTTTGCTATGGCATTTTTTATAAATCTGAGTCAAGTAGTCGGAGGCCTGAGAAAACATAATACATATTTATTTGTGGTTGAGTACTAGTAGATTCCGGGTTAAACCGGTTATCAAAGATGTATAATTTATCGCTGACATTATCCACCATAAACTGTCTACTGGACGTACCTTTGATACTAACAACATCTTATGATTGAATTACTCAGAATCCAGTCTATGTATGAGTGCCACTCATCAGACACTCATCGTGGTACGCATGGCGCAACACTTTTAAAAATAAAGGTTCTTTATTGGCATTCATGGTTCCATGAAGAATCTGCTTCCATTCCACAAAAGGTTCTTTGTAGTGGAAAAAAAGATTCTTAAGATTTTAAAAATGTTCTTCACACTGCAGTGTTCTCTAGGGAACCAAATATTTTTCTTCTATGGCACTGCAGTCTTAAAAATAATATAAAATACTAAGAATGTCCTCAAGGTTTTCATAGTGTCATTGTACATGTTACATGTATTTTACATTGTTCTGTTTGTCCTGTGTGCTTTGGTCTTATTTTTGTTATTGCTGGATCAGTTTTAAATACTGGAAAAGTGTTTGTTCAGGTTTGTTCTAAATCTCTGTGATATTGAGATGGTACCAGAGAAAGACTGCTGGTCCAAAATATCCTAAAATAACCTTCAGTACATAACAGCAAGAGCTGCTTTACACACTACAGACTACAACATAATCTATACAGATCTACAGAATCGTCATTTGTTAGTTAGGCCAGCAGAGGGTGCTATAAAGCACTGTGCTTTGGGTCAAATCAAAAGTGGCCTTATCTATGGGCCTGATTGTCTGTAGTCATTACAAATCTCAAGGTGTATCAATCACCGGTGATTGGCATTTCTGCCAAGTGTCACTGTTGTCTTGTAAAATGATTAAATATAATAAATAGAGATGGCAGAAAATGGTTGGCCATTATCTTGTAGTTACTAGGTGTGACGAGCTGTTTCAACAGTTCATATAAGCCATGATGAAATCTAAATAATATAATTAGGCAATGTCTGTGAGAACACTGTGTATGCACTTACACAAAGTTCACTCATTCTTATACTAGTTAATATAAAGAAAATAGCTGTCTTTCCATTTCCAGAATTGTGCAAATATTTTATTGAAAACAATTTTAATTCATACAATTCTGTTTAATCTTTCCCCTATAATTTGTCCAATACAGTTACTAAGGACATCTATCATACTCCTACAATATCAAAAGAAATCAATGTCCCTAATTGCGTATCAAATTAAAAAATATTTTTTCTGCTTTTGTTTTCTACTCTAGCTATAAAACCTACTACAAAATAGTTGTTTTGTGACAAATTGGTCATGTTTCCTCCTTGTGCGGTATGTGAACACCCATTATTCCTTTAACTGCCATTAACAGCCTTCTTGAATAGCTAATGGCAGTTAAAGGGTTATTATAATTGATATAATTTGTGCAGACTACAGTGAAAAAACAATGTTACGATTATATTTCATTTATATTTTCTTTGCCTATCTTCTCTAGATGACTTAGACTGGTGACTTAGAGTTTTTTAAAAGGGGCAAATAATGGAAGCTTGATTAGCAGTCAATGAAAAATTATGCCCAAACATCACAGAACTACTCCAGAAAAGTGTCAATATTTACCTGGAATCCACAGATAACTTCACAAAGCCAACATCCATGAAAAAGCTGCAATCACTAAAACTATGATCTCAAGTACCAGGGCTCAAGTGCAAAATAGATAGTGTCATGAGCATAAAACCTGGACAGCTGGAGCACAAGATCAATTTCATCACCTGACTTGAATGTTATCAAACTACTACAGATAGTTTTAGAGAGAAATGTGAGCAGATTGCCTCCTTCAACATCTCTGAAACAACAGGCAGATGTTCTGATAGACGACATTCAGCTGGAGACTAAAAGCATCTGCTAAATGCATAGGAGACCAGATTTTATTCAGAATGGAATAATAGCACACTAAATCATCTCATTTTGTGAAAACACTGAGATAAAGGTTCATTTATCCCACTGGAAATGCAAAGTCGAGTCAAAGAAACATTTTGGATACAGTATTTGAGCAGTATAACAAGTACAACATGACACAACATAATAATATGCATACAGAAAACTGTCCCGAGACTCCAGAAGCATGACTCCGAAACACACACATCAGAGTAATACATCAGTGTAAAATAACCAGTTTATTGGAATTACAATAGGTTTTATTGGCAAAGATACAGTGGTAGCTGAGATCCTCAAAATATATATCACTCTAAAAGTAGAATTTTGTGACTTTGTTTTGAAATATGAAAAAAAAGGTGCAATAATTACCTCACACAGTAACACAAACAATCCATAAATCTACAAAAGAACAAGCTCTTCTCATTCCTTATAGCACATACACACTTGAAAATGATGTCAATGTAAAGATGAGAGAATATCCTGTTTGAAACAACAGCACTACATCTCCAAAGAACTAGTACCATTAATAATTTAGCAGTGGTGAAGTCCCCATATTATTGTAAAATTTCAGATGATGGTTCGTTATGGTTGTTGCGCTGCAATTAGACTACTGACCTGATACAAGAACAAATCTTGAATTGCAACGTACAAAGGTCTTAATGTCACACCTCTTTCCCGAAACAAGGGCACAATATCGACAGCAGCATTAAGCAGAGATTATACTGATCCAAAGTTTTTCAGTTTAAAAAAAAATAAAAATAAAATGATCAGTTTGCTACTGATATGATAAATAAATAGTTGGTGGCAACAGCTACATTTCTGTCACACATACTGTACAATGTTCCTTAAGCATGCCAAGAGACATAATGAAAAGTTTAAAAAGAAAACGGTTTAAAGAAATTATATATTTTTTTAAAAAGTTCCTAAATTACATTAGCAATAAATACAAAGGGAAACCTTAACATGAGGTATTAAGGATATCGCAGGAATCTAACTTCTTTTCACTTTTTTTCCAAAGCCTTCTGCTCTAACGCTTTCTGTGCTTCATGAGGTTTGAGTATGTACTCTCTGTACATAGAATAGATCACTCCTGCAAAACAAAAACACAAAATATTGCATTAACACATTTCGGTGAAATTATGGAGTTGTGTAAACCTAAATCTAGGAAAGCACCTCACCTAAAGTCATCGCTCCTACCACAAAGCCCTGTGCAGCGACACGCATGTGAATCAGGTGGACTGACATCTTCGTGTCTCCTCTGCTCTTCAGTTTGAACAGTCTGTACGCCACAATGCCAAAGAACCCAGCCATCCCTTAAAAGACATCACAGCGCAACATGAAATATTATATACAAACAGCAGTGTACACATGTCTGAGGTCATCATAAGTGATCATGTTTGCATTTTTGTACTTTAATTCAAAGCCATGTGACTTAATAATGAGATACGAACTGAATACGTATTGCAAACATTTGAGCAAGTAACAAGTTATAATGTTTAAATGGTTTACCTGCAGGGACAAATGGATTCTCTTTGGCTTTTCTGATAAACTTGGATTCATTGTCTTCGTATTCCATGGCAGTCATCTTGGCTAAAAGGCAAAACAAAAAAGATTAGATGAATTAAATGCCACACTGCTAATCTGTGATACTTTTTACACTGGACAAGTGTAACTCCAAAGTGTATAGATTTATATGGTTTAAAAGTTACCATGTCCAATAATCAATGAATAGTCATAGTCAGGATATTTTTAATAAAAAGGTTAGAATCATGACTTTAGGTCATTACCAATAGCAACAGTGGGTTAATGATATATCAAGAAATATACCAAGAAATATATCAAGGAAAGATATAGGAAATCAATCAGTTGATGTGATTGACCGGGTTGAGCAAAAGTGATACTAATGACATGTTACATGAAGGTCAAACGATGCACATTGGCCATTTAAAAAATAATTTTACACGGCTTTTACTTTAAGAATTCATGTGTGTAATAAAACAACAATCAATAACAGCCTTTTGATATACATCTTATTATCAGCTTTCAATTAAACAGGTGACATTTCCTCAAGAACAAGCAGTTACATTAGTCTCTGACTGAAAATACACAAAAACACTTTCGTTCTCTCTTATTAAAACATAATACATTTATATTAGGCATATATTCAGATATTAAATACACTGTATGAAATACCTTTTTATGAAGTTTCCTGCTGGAAGCTTGAGTAAGGCTACTCGATTCTGCCGGTTCAGAGCTGGTATGCGTGACCGTCTGCGTGCATGGGAACAGAGTGATGTAACATGTCGCGCGTCAAAGTGACGTAGTTATACCGGCAGTCTGATTTTACAAAATAAAAGTCCCTTTAATTTGACTGCCCAACTTCGTTGTTAAATCAAACAATCAGAACAGTACGTTTTCGAGAAATACATTGTCTTTTGTATTTCAAAATGATCCTCAATTGAAAATTATTTATATGCATCTGTGAATTCATACGTTTTCATAAGAAATTTTATTTTGAAAAAACGACTTCTTTTTTCAGTGAAGGGGTGTGACCCTTGCGTGCAATGCCTGAGTTCAATAGAGTTCAAAGCTACATTAACCACGTCTTGTACTTCACGTATTATCTTCACAGACAGGAAATTGCCCTAATTATATGCCTCTGCGTAAATTTACATGTATTTGTATTAAAAAAAAAAAAACATGTATTTTATACATACATGTTGTGCAGTATTATTTGGATAATGTTTACAGTATTAAAAATGTACTTTGTGCATGACTGCTACTTTAATAATTCCTCTATGAGATATTTCCCTGTTTACAGATTACAAATAAATGTATATTACTGTATTATTGCTAGAGTTAATATACTGAGACCAGTTCTGCCACATTAACAGATAACAGTTAATCAACGATTGATTATACAATTGATTGATGATTTATGGAGACAGAGCTCCTGTTGATGCTGGTATTAATGATTAACTCCAAAAAGCTCCAGACGAACAGTCCCACTGCAGAGAATCTGCGACAAAAGTCATAATGCATATGGATGTCTAAACTCTAGAAACATACTTTCGCGGGATTCAGAAGTTTATTCTGTATGTTTAATTTCTTCCAATTCTTGTTAAAACTGAGGTTAAATAGCCTACATATATAGGTAGGTATCTATATATGTTGTCTGTGGTCGAAATTGACCAATTATTCAGTGTTATTTACAATATGAACGTATTCAGGGTTTAGAAATGAGCCGCTATGACTTTTAGATAAAAGCTGAGTCATCGTGAGTCTGTTTGTGTAACATAAGAGCTGTGTACTATAGGCACTATATAGCATACATGTAATGTAACAATGAATGTATTATATAATACTCTAAATTCCATACACAGTATCGGCTTTTCATGTATGTTATGCTATCATACTTCGATCATAGTTTGTATATATATGTTAACACGTCATAAGGATGATTCAGCCAAACCTGCTAAAGGTGCTAACTCATGATGAAAGATGCAAAAACACGATTTACAGGTGGTGCCAAATAATCTCGCTCCTTGGCTCTGTATTCATTTGCTGTTTTATTTTGTTTTTAATGCTTTCGTAATGTTATTCATGTGGGTTGTCATTACCCTGTTTATGTCATGTTCATATTTCTTACTTAGATTTTTTGTCTTGTTTCCTGCCAAGATATCTTAAAAAATCTTAAATCAAGAAGGACTTTCTAGACACGAAAAATTTAGAACAAGGAAAATAATCTGCCAATGGGGTAAGCAAAATGATTTGATTTCAAATATATTATAATATAAATATATTTCAAAAATAGTTAACTAGTGGAAATGTAATTCCTGACATCAAAAATTGTCATTGTTACTAGTAATAATCTAATTTCTGATATCAAGGATTATAATTTTAACTAGAGAAAATGTAATTGTTGATATCAAGAATTCATATCCTGCTAATAAATAAAAGCGGCTTGCCATACTAGTTGTGTGGATGTGTGTTCATTAGAAATTTGCCCAATAAAAATTAAGTTGGCTTTCTAGTTCACTTTCCTTTATTTTCTGGCGACTTGCAGGATAGCTGCAACCAAAACGGAATGGGTTTTCTGTATGCTTCATTTGTTTCAGTTGGTTGTAGTGATCTGTAGTGGCTTTTGTTTATGTTATAAATTGTTATGACATTTAAAATGCCACACGTTATCACATTTCCTTTTATTCGTAGGATGGCCAATATTTTTTCTTTCTAGTAGGGTGATTTTACATGGGTTATATAATTACACTAGAACATGTGACAGTCTGTAGATTCTCTTTTGTGTGTACTTGTCTGGACCTGTCATGGACAGCTGTCTCCCAAACATTTTCATATTCTGTGTGGCAGTTCACAGCAGTGAGAGAAATTAACTTTTTCTGTTAAGGGGTGATATTTGCCACCCTAAATGGATTTCCAAGTGTATTTTTATCTTTATAAATGTATGCATTATCTTTCATGTCCTATCCTTACATGTCTTACATATGGATTTTACAGAGCAAGAGATTGGAGTCGCCTTTTCTTTGCATCGTAAGCCTTCTGCATGCTGTTTTCTAAGTTGGTTTTCAAAAATTGTTGGGGAAAAAAATCAACTGTTGCAAAATGTTGTAGAGACCTGTCACACCTGCAAATTATGCCTGTGAAGAAATGTGTACTATAGTACTAAGGAGATTTCAAATATGGTGTCAAAATGAATTTAGACTATTGTAATAAAATGCAACAGAAAGAATGGTAGTTTATAATTTGATACTATTTATTGTTTCAATCGCTCCATATAAACACAGATCAGATCAAATATTCATTCATTGAAAGCAAATCTCAAAAAAATATCAGATTTCCACTTTGAAGTCATGTTAATACAAAGTCAGTAGATGTTTCAAATAAAAAAGTACTTCTTTCCAAATTTCTAAACTATGGATAATGCTGGTGATGAATTGCTTGTTACATTTCTTGTTTGTAAGATGTTTCAACAGTTTCAACAGGCTAAATGAATACATGTAATGTAAAATGACAATAAAACATGCAAAGGAAAATATTAGAAAACAATTTAACCAAATAAGGAATATTGAAAACATTGTTAAATGCCATGATAAATCTCCCCGTGTGTAAATATTTAAAAAGCCAATACATTAGCAATCTAAAAGACATCTTAGTCACCAATAACAACTGATCAGCACCAGTAAAAGAAGAAGTTAATCTACATTATGTATCCCAAACCCATACTTATATCCTCATGAATAGAAAATCATTCTTAAATCTAAATTGTACACACTAAGCATAGGAATAACAATTAACTGTATTATTAAGATGAGACGTAGGTGTAAGTAACCGAAGGGGTGTAGTCAACACTGCCTCTGCGTGATCCGCTTCTTGAGGGGTTACGAGAGCCTCCTCTGGATCCTGTACGAGAGTTTGTTCCCGAGGACACGTTGTAGGGGCTGCTTATGCCTTTGGTAGACATGGAAGTAGCCTGGAGCATCTTCATGCCATTGTTCTCCTCCACCATGCAGTTATCCATGGCCTCCTTGTATGAGATTTTGAGTTTGGTTTTAGGACAGGTCAGGTTCTTAACGTAGTTCCTCGTATCCTGCAGCTTCTGTGCTCCTTTGCCATCGAGCCATCCTCTTCGGATGGCCTCCTCAATGCTCACCCGCCGGCCAGTTTCTGGCTCTAGGAGTCCACCCGTCAGGTACTGGAACTCCAGGAACCTCTGGCCTGCATCGTAAGGCAACCATTTCTCCTTCATGGCCTCAGCGGCAGAAAGTTTTCTCTTGGTCTTCACATCCTCGAAACCTGCGTAGGCCTTCTGCGCTGGTTTTAGCTTGATGGACATGTCTTCATCAATAAGGCTTTGCTGTTCAGCATCTTTCAGAGAAAGCCTCTGGCCAGTAGCGGGATTGATAATTCCTCCGGTGCAAACTTGGGCTTCCAAGAGCCGCTGAGCGGTGATGTTGTCCACTATTCCACGTCGCTGTGCCTCGGGGATGGTTATCTTCTCAAGGGTCTCAGTATCAAAAATGGCTCCGACAGGGCTGTGGTCATCAAAAATATCAGATGGAGGGGAGAACGTTATGGATACGCTAGCAAAGCGCTTGCGGACCGTTGGAGATGATGGCGAGATCTGTGTGGGACTGCTGCAAGTGGCAACATCATCAGGACTGCTGGAACAGATGGAAAGCTCAGAACTGCTGCTTTTGCTTGTGATCAGACCTGCGAACTCGTGGAGCGTCAGAGTCCCGGCACGGTACTTGTCTAGGATTTGTCTATCGATAACTCCCCTATCTAGGGAATCTTGAATGTCATACTGGGTTCCAGTTTTCCGATCGACGATAAGTAAACGCTTGCTTCCGTCAGATGCTTCGATAGTGATCTCCTCCCACTCGCACTCTTGTTCCGAAAGCTCCAGGAAAGTGTCATAGTCAATCAACTCTCGATGAAACGCTTCTCGTACAGTCATCTCTTTGCCGGTGTCTGGGTCTACAATCACCACTCTTCTCTTGCGCAGAGTGTTCTTTTGAGACGTCGTCTGCTTTGGCTTCTTCTTGTCCGTCAAAGGCAAAAGGATAAGCCCAGTTTTGGGATCTTTGATGCACCTGTTTTTCAACTGCAGATATGTGAGGTTTTCATGGGTGTTAGGATCGAAGAAACCTTTGGTGTCGTCACCCTCGTAACTCAAAATTTCATTCATTTCACGGTCAAAGTAACCTTTCCTGTAAGCCACTTCCACATCAATTCGATGGCTCCCTTTAGGATCGATGATGCCGCCACTGGCAATCTGAGCTTCCAGCAGTCTAATCCCATGACCCTTCTCTATGACTTCTTTCTCAATTGCTTGAAAGAGTGAGATGATCTTCTCGGTTGAAGGATCTTTGTATCCTGTCACAGCCTTTTCAGCAGACAGCAGTTTCTCCTTAAACTCCCTTCCTACAAGAGCTCGCCTCCATGCTTCTTCCACTGTCATGCAGACATTGTTGACCGGATCAATTATGAAACCGGAGGCAGCCTGGGCTTCCAGGAGCTCCAGGGTGGTTCCCCGCCGAAGCAGACCTTCTTTCATTGCCTGGTAAAAGGGCAAGACCCTATCATTTGCCTCATCGTAGATACCAGCAATGCAATCAGAGCCGCCCAGGTACGATCTGAGTCTGTCCTCGATATCTTTGCCTGTTAGTTGTCCTCGGTTAATTTTATCCAAATCTGTCTGATCAAGCAAGTTGGAGTCTACAAGCTCAGTGACCGAGACCTCACCACGGAGACCTTTTACTGTCATTTTCTTGGAGCTACTTTCAGAGACAGTCTCAGTGGTCTGTGTACACCGACAACATGGAGCCGGACGCTGTTGCAGCATCCTCAGTTCCCTTTCCAAAGCCTCCTTCTTCATACTGAGCTCTGAGATCTCCTTATCTGACATCTGAAGACGACTCTTGTAGCGTTCTTCCAGACTCCTCAGCTCGGCTGTCAATCTTTGGATCTCACTCTGCAAAGAGGCCCTATCTCTCTGTACTTTGTCTCTATCTGCCTCGCTCTGTCTGATCTGGCCTTCTTTTAACTCGTATTGGCTCTTCCAGTACTTGAAGTCCTTGTTAAGTTTGTCAATTTCGTCCTGGAGACGTTGCTTGTGTTTGATCTCGGTTTCCAAGGAAAGCTTGATGCGCCTGAGCTCTTCTTCGGAGCGCTGCTGCTTGTCTTTGTCTTGTTGCAACATTTTCAGTTTGACTAGAAGACTATCTCTCTCTTGCACAATTTCTTTGTAGTTGGCATCAGATCGCTGGATCATCATGGACGTCTGTAAACATAAAAGAGAAATGGTTTACTGATGAACTCTTTCAGATTGTAATTCATTTATAGGATTTAACAAAGCAAAGATTTGTTTGTCACAACACCAACACCATTTTGATTAGAACATTGTTAGAATTAAACAACGAAAATAATTCATTTTATCAAAGCAAATATTAAAAAAAGCATTCTGTGGAAAGATTACAACCATGCAGTGTTATGCAGAAAGTATGCTTTCAAATACAGAAAAGGATTATGCAGCAAAGTGTTATCCAGCAAAGCCAATTGGTGATGCATTTTTGATTCGGCTGATGTCGCTCAGAAAATAGTACCTCCGAGAACTGCTTTTGGATTTGGGCGATTTCCACCCTTAAATTCTCTCTCTCTTTAGTCAGTTCATTGATTAGTTCCTGCAGTTCCAGTGCTCGGTTATTGCTGGTTTGTAACTGGAATTGAATGGCGGACAATCGGGAGGCACTTTCACTTTCAATGGTGCTCAGGCTTCGCTTTAGGTCATCTCGCTCTAGTCGCACGGTCCTCAGTTCTTCCTCCAGCCGCAGACGCTCCTTGGTGAGATTCTGGGTGAGGGTCTGCAACTTCTCGATCTCACTGGTGCTCTCATTTAGCGCTCGGCTCTTGTCTTCTATGGTCTTGTAGAGGGAATCGTTGCGCTGATTGGCCTCACGGACGAGGGCTTGTTCCCGCAGAAGCTGCTGTTGCAAAGCCTTCAATTCGGCATTGACCCTGTTCAGATTCTCTATTGTGATTTTGTACTCCTTCTGGCTTCTCTCCAACTCATCCTTCGTATTGCGAAGCTCCTGCTCATACCTGCGTCCAGAAGCACTTTCCTGCTCCTGATGGACCCGTAGAGTGTTGATGGTAGTGGTGTATTCGTTACACATCTGATTCACCCTCTCCAGCTCTGTTTCGATCCTCTTCCTCCTTGTGAGCTCATCCTGATTACTCCTCTTCTCCTTTTCCAGTTCACCCTGCAACTCGTTCACCTTTGTCTGCAGCTCACTAATGCGACTCTGCAGTCTGGCGGCATTCTGTTCCAGTGCGCTCTTTGCGTTCTTCTGTGTCTCCATCTCCCGCCTTATGATAAGTAGCTCTTGCTCAGAGATCTTTAACTTGTTAATGGTCTCGGTGGTTGAAGTTTGCTTAGAGAGCAGTTCAGCCTGAGACTGCCTAAGACTTTGATTCTCGACCTCCAAGGCTTTCCTCCGCCTGCTCTCATCTTGGAGGTTCTGGTTCAACAAGGTAATCTCACGGGCCTTTTCCTGAGCCGCTCTGTTGGCTTCTGCTAGTTCCACCCTGTGTTTTGTTTCAGTGTCTTCCTTTTGACGCAATATGACCTGAATCTGTGTTTCCAGTTCCTTCTTGAACCTGCTCCCCTCGGAGGCCGAAGACCTCTGTTGATGAGCGTCCTCTTCTGCTTTCCTTCGTGCCGCTTCGACTTGGGAGAACGAAAGCTGCAGCTTTCTAAGTTCATCTTCCAGGTCTCTTTTCTCAGAGATTAACCTATCCAATTGAAGTCTTAGAGATGCCGACTCCTCATCCTTCTGCTGTGCTGCCTTGAGCACACTGGTCTTGGTGACATGGATCTCAGATTCATATGTTTGCTTTAGGCTATTAATGTCCTGGTTCAACTGTGTTCTTACCTTTGAGGTCTCTAACTCTGCTGCATTGCGCCGGGAGGCCTCATCCTCCAGCTGTATTCTCAGCCGTTCAATCTCCCGCTCTTTTTCTTTGATGGCCCTTTCAAATTGACTTTTGGACAAACTGAGCTCCTCAAGTTCTTTCTGTCGCTTGCGGACAGCAAGCTCATACTCCTCCTGCTGGTTGGTGTATCGCTCTTCAGCCAGCCTCCGTTTGCGTTTCTCCTCCTCGATGAGAAAGGTGAGGCGGGACATCTCATCTTGTAATTTTTTCAGCTGAGACTGGGTGCTGTCCAGGCTTTCCTGTGCCGTATTGCATTGTCTAGCCTGGGTTCTCTTGATCTCCTCCATAGATATAAGCTCTTCTTTAGATTGGTTCAGCTCCAGCCGATAGCGAGCCAGACTATCCTCCAGTGTCTTGTTTTTTTGACCTTGATCTTTGAGGTTGTCCTTGAGACGTCTTAGTTCTTCCTCTAAAAGGTCAATTTTAGTGTTCCGCATCTAATTAAAAAAAAAACAATAGTGTAAGATAGTGGTAGTAACTTACAAACATATCAAATACATGTGAAGAAACATTCTACATGATATATTTCAAGGATTCCTAACAAAACTCCTAAACAGTGTTATATTAGTATCGTACAAGATAATAATAGAGTTTTTATTTTTATATTTTCCTTTTTAATTTTAATGTTGTTGATTTTGTGCATTTTAGTAGTTTAGTATATATTTTAGTATATATATATATATATATGTGTGTGTGTGTGTGTGTGTGTGTGTGTGTGTGTTGATATAGTTTTTATTTATCTTATATTATTTAATTTCAGTTAAATAAAAAAAACATTTTTAATTATTTTAAATTAGTTTAAATTTTAATGAACTATAATATGCCTGCTCCTAATGCCTATCTATACTTTTTTTTAAAAATGTAATGAATTTCCAAACATCTTTGCATGTTTGGGTTTCAAATTTCTTATTTTCAAATTTCTACAAAAGCTAAAATATAATAATAGAAATTATACATTTGTATGCAATTTGGCACTGGTGTCCCATGAACCCGGTGGGGTTTCCTAATTGGGAAACCCTGATTTAGAAATGTATTTGGAAAGATATATTCACAACACTTCAGACACAACTTTTACCTTTAACTCCTCCATGTTTTTCATCATTTCCCCAAGGAATTTGTAGTAGTCGCTTGAACGTGTCAGGAGCTCTATGTAGCGTGACTGCAACTCTGTCGCCTTTAATGAAAAAATTATAATTCAGTAAGGGTAGAAAATGTACTCATACACTTAAAATAAAGTAAATCATGTCAGCTGTGATCTTAAGTAATTTTCCTTCTTGGATATAATCTCATTACCTCCTGCCTCAGTTCAGTGGATGGAGACTGCAGCATAGTCCTCTTGATGGGAATGTTGAGCAGCGTCTCCAGTCCTGCACTGTAGGATGCCAGCTGGAGCTCATAGTCCTGTGAAAACAGTTATATTTGAGAACCTTTTGCACTCTTTGTATATACTAGTTGAAATGATCAAAACAAAAAGTCTTACCTTTATGGAGGCAGCGCATGTGTCTGCATCTTTGACCACATCATCCACTTTTTCTTTCTTTCCTTTTATCTCAGAATACAGCGCCTGTTCGTTGACAACATATTTTTGTCAATTACGTATTTTATCCAAGCTTTACCCCAATCCAAAATTCACTTTCTTAATCAGAATGCATCAGTAAAATCATAATTGGTCGAATTAAAATTATGCTACGGACATACACTATATTGTCAAAAGTATTGGTACACCTCCTTCTAATGAACAGGTTTGACTACTTAAGTAATTTCCATGAGTACAAATCTTAATGTTTAAGCATATAATGATATTCTAGCAGATTGTGTATAGTTTGTACCGGACCCTTTTTTTGTTCTAACATGACAATGCCTCTGTATAAGGCAAGGTTCATTGAGAAATGTTTGATTCAGTCAGTGTGGAAGAACTTCTCATCTGCAGAAAGCAAAGTCCTAATCCCAGCTAAACAACACTGGTATGTCTCCCCAGTGCATCTTTGGGCTTACATTCAGACTTTTACTGAAGTGGTATTAGGCTTGTAATGGAATCAGTTTTGCTGTACAGTATCTCTGTATTTTTCTAAGGTACTCTTTACACTGTTGAAAAGTGCCTCTGCTGCACACTCTCGTAAAAAAGGTACAAAAGCTGTCACTGGGACAATACCTTTGAAAAAAGTACACCTTTGTACTTTATTTACCCCTAACGGATGCACATTAGTACCTTAAAAGTGCATATTAGTACCTAAAGTGTCCATATTAGTTCATAAATGGTATTAGGACTTTTGAAAAGGTGATCTTGTCAATGTGATAATTTCATCTGTCTACACTCTTAAAAATAAAGGTGATTCGCAATGCCATAGAAGAACCTTTTTTGTCTAAATGGTTCCTTAAAGAACCTTTAACATCTGAAGAACCTTTCTGTTTCACAAAAGGTTCTTTGTGGCGAAACAAGGTTCTTCAAATTATAAAAAGGTAAGAAAGAGATGGTTCTTTAAACAACCTTTGACTGAATGGTTCTTTGTGGAACCAAAAATGGTTCTTCTATGGCATCGCTGTGAAGAACCTTTCAAAGATTTTTTTAAGAGTGTAAGTAAGTATCTCACTAGATTTTGTAACCGGATGTGAGTATTTTATTGGGAGTGTATTGAACTGACTTTTTGCTGGTTGAGGTGGTCCATCAAACTATCCAGACTGTTGAATTTAGTAATCTGGAGGGCATCTTGGCGCTGACGTGTGTCTTGAATCCATTTGTTCATAATAGAGTTGGTTTGCTTGTAGTGATTCAGCTGTTTCTCCTGTTTCTCCAGGTCCCATACCCTGAAAAAATTGAATAAAGCTAATTGTGGTGGTGATACTTTCTACATTTCTAAAGCATTTGTCATTGTGTATCCTGTAAGTGCATATGGAAATTCAAGCCAATGTCAGAACAGCATATTTTTTCCATACCTGCTATCAATCTGAGTCACAATACGGCGCCACCGGTCAGTCATCTGTCCGACGAGCTCTGAGTATCTGGACAGGTCAACATCACACTGGTGGAAAGATTTGTCTATTTGACTGTTCCAGTGCACAGCCTTGGACAGCTCAGACTCCATAGCCTTCAAAACACCTTTCTTCTGCTCCAGCTCTGCTTTCATGGTCTGCATGGCACAAGACATCACATTCAAAAAGAAATATATATATATATGCGTCATGCTAAATCATATTAAAATAGCATTCAGAGATATAAACTCAAAAATATTAAGTTCACCTTGAGAGTCATGAGGTACTTTTCCACTTCGTTCAGATCAAGAGAAGAAGTCTCTTTTTCTGTCAGACGAGCCTCGTGGACTTTAATGATGTCCTCAGTCTGCAGGAGGTTCTGGAGAAGAGCCTGAAGTGCAGTCAGCCTGAAAACAGACAAATCCTTATGAAAAACAAGTAGAAGATTACTGCTAATTAATTCTTACACTAATACCTTCTTCTATCACCCCTTGATGTATAGAAACAATTCTAAGTAAGCCATTCATTGGTTAAATTAATGAGAAAGACTGATTTTTTTCGTTATTGTTTTTAATATTTGCTTATATATGTTATTAGATCTTAGATGTCAAGAAGATGCTGTTTTTTCACACTGCAACTGCAAAAAACATTGACTTCCTATACCAACGTTAATCCTAAGCCTAACCAATGCTATAGTTACCACAGATATAATACAGTTTACAGCTGCTAATAAAGCCTCTGGAGATGAAACCCAATTATGGTAAGGTGCTTTATATTTCTGACATGCTCTAATTGCTTGGCTAATTACAACCGACTGGGCCAGCTGACCAATCAGAGAAGACTTTTTCAGAAAGTCTGGATTTATAGACAGAGCGTAAAAATACGTACTGCAGTGCAGCAATGTCCACTATGAGAAAAACAATGTTTTTTGATCTTTAAATCATGCAAAATGTATACTAGCACACCCCATAAACTATATAACTATTAAGGGCACTTTAACCAAAACTGGACCCCAGAAGTGGACCAAAAAGCAAATCAGATGAAAAAAAGTCCCATTTTTTATAGGTTCACACTTGAAAACAAATTATAACCATTCTGAACTTTATGTGTTTTACGTGTCCCCTGCAGACAGCAAGACGTTCAGCAGATTTAGGAAGAGAGCAAAATAAAAAAAATTAATAGATGCATTATTAGTTTTAAATATTCTTGCCTCTGGATATAAGCGGTTGAGAAGCCTTGCAGGCTTCCCAGTTTCTGGTTGATGTGGTCCAGTTCAGATCGCAGGTAGCGGGTCTGCTCTGCGTCAGTGCTTCCTTCAAGCTCTCTCAAAATCTTCTCCCTCAGACGCAGGTACTCGTCCCGGATGGAGTCCAGATCACGATGTACACCCTGACAATACAGACCAGACACAGATTATTAGGCAAATTTACTGATTTAATTAAAAATCAACTCAAATGAATCAAGAGATTGTCAAGATGGTCGCTTAATCTAATAATACCACTGCTAAAAAACATTGCACTTTAATACAATATGCAATAAAATCAAAGCTGCCATTATAATCCACCATCAAAAAGTGTTAAAAACACATTTTTAGTCTATTATTCTCTTTTCTCATTTCTCATAGGTAAACATGCAAAAACACATTTTCAGCATTCATGCCTTTAACAATCTGTAATATCTTATAACTTACTTGACATGGGCAATTAAACGCTGAATTTTTGTGAAGACAAACTTGGTTGCTTTATGAAGTGAAAGTGGCCAAAAAGTATTTACAAATGATTTTTAATAATTAATTGATCCCTTAGCTGTAAACTCAGAGATCAGTAAGAAATTCAATGGTGGTTGGTGAGAGAAATCAACATTTTGGATTATTTGGACACCAATAACTCATAAACTAGCCCCTGTATATGCAGAAATATCATTTTTCCCCATAAGAAACAATTACCAAGCACATAACAGTCCGAATAGGGCTTTATGCATTTTTTGAAACTTGAAAATTTAAGTTGCATGGACTTTCAATGCATGGACAAAAATATTTGGAGAATAATAAACGCACAATATGTAATTTTCGCCACTAGAGGGCACATATTCAAAACAAAGATGTAGTTTGATGAAGCTGTGATTAAGTGTGGAATTATTGGAGTTGTAGTCTTCATCCCCACAGCCGATGCAGTCTGATTCGGTCAAAAATCATGTTCACGCGATACACGGCTTGAAAGCGGCAGAGCTTTTATTATGCCTCAGTCGACCACTTCCGCTTTCCAGTCATGCATATGTGAGGTAAAGCAGTGCTGTTTTATCATGGTAGGTACATTTGAGTGTGTTAAAAGTTCTGTTAATAAAATGCATAACATATTAAAGGAACACTCCACTTTTTTTGAGAATAGCTCATTTTCCATCTCCACTAGAGTTAAACAGAGGAGTTTTGCCATTTTCAAATCCATTCGGCCGATCTCCGGGTCTGGCGTTAGCACTTTTAGCATAGCTTAGCATAGATCATTGAATCTGATTAGACCGTTAGCATCTCGCTCAAAAATGACCAAAGAGTTTTGATATTTTTCCTATTTAAAACTTGACTCTTCTGTAGTTACATTGTGTACTAAAACCAACAGAAAATGAAAAGTTGTGATTTTCCAGGCTGATATGGATAGGAACTATACTCATTCTGGCGTAATAATCAGGGGACTTTGCTGCCGTACCATGAGTGCAGCAGGTGCGATGATATTATGCAGCACCTGAATATAGTCCCCAGCTATTTTACTATTAGCTTAGTGGTTTAGTGCCAGTCACATTGGAAGTAACTACAGAAGAGTCAAGTTTTAAATAGGAAAAATATCGAAAATCTTTGCTAATTTTTGAGCGAGATGCTAATCTAATCAGATTCAATGCTAAAAGTGCTACTGCCAGACCCGGAGATCAGCTCAACTCTAAAACAGATTTTAACTCTAAAACAGAGTTGGAAAATGAGCCTATTTTTCTATGAGCCTAGCCTAGTGTTCCTTTAAAGTGTCTTTGGGCTTTCCATGTTTTCTACAAAATAAAACCGGAAAATCAAGGGTGTATGACGTCATTGGCAGGCGACACAATTTTACACTAGTTAAAATTGCTTATTTCTCTGGAAAACATTTAGTATAATTTAAGTACACAAATCATCAAAATATATAACACTGTTCTAGTGGTTGTTGGATATTTCAATCCAAAAATTGTACATATTGTGCCTTTAAAAACATTCTGACGTTGAACTATGGTTTTTGGTAACAACATGAAAGTAAAATGATTATTCAGCATCTTCAATAATATTTTGTAAAGTACAACTGTTCGTATGTAATTCGTTAAGTCAGATTGTGTCTGTAATTGTGAACTGATGAATATCAGACCCCATTTTATGATTAAGCAATGCAGAAAACTTTTATGTTCATATCTGTATTAAAGCAACTGTATTCAAAATTAATTTTTCAATATGTCAATACGCAATATGATAGAGTCAGCACTTTTGTTTGGGCATGGCGTATGCCAGTGTTGGATATATAAGTCACTACAGATTATGCCAGTGTTAGTGATGTAGTTGTGTTTGACTATACCTTCAGCAGCACAAGTCTTTGGGAGCACTCCTGAACGCCGTTCTCCTTCAGAGGCACGTGGAGGTGTTGAATCAAGCCAGTCTCTGCGGCCTCCACTCGGCGTCTGAGAACACTCAGATCTGACATCAGACTCACATTCAGCCCTGAGCTCACCAGCTTCCCTTTGGTCACCACCGGCTTTGCATGCCCATCTGTCTCCACTTCTGGTCTTACTCCATTCTCCCCTAGAAGACAAACAAAACAATAACACAATAGTTAGGTTGGTTCCTTTGTAAATGAATTTAGTTATACAGTAAATAAGGGATGGACAGCTTTGGTCCTGGAGGTCCACTGTCCTGAAGAGTTTAACCTTAATCTCAAATCAAACATCCTTCCTGTAATTTGTAAGTGTTTAGGAATGGAGCTAAACAGCAGAAGAGTGGCCCACCAGGACCAGAGTTGCTCATATTTGTATAAATTCAATTGTAAGTTAATGATACGTGAGAAGGAACCAAGGGAACCTCTTTTTGTTTTTTTGCATTATTTTTAATAGTACATTAATAGTTTTAGTACCTAATATTATTGACTGTAATTTTAGTATCACTGAGATACTGTATTACATTATATATTTTCCATTTTAATTTTAATTTTAGTTCATGTTGTATTCATTTTGTTGTGTTGCCACTTTTAGTCATTTTTTTAATATACACTAATGTTCAAAAGTTTGGGTTTAGAAATATTTGTAATGTTTTGTTAAAGAAGACTTATGTGCTCATCAAAGTTGTATTTATCTGATCAAAAATACAGAAAAAAAGTAATATTATGGAATATTATTGCAATTTAAAAACATGGTTTACTATTTTAATATATTTTAAAACATAATTTATTCCTGTGATGCAAAGCTGAATTTTCAGAATCATAACTCTAGTCTTCTGTGTCACATGACCTTCAGAAATCAAACTAATATTGATTAATTATAATTATTAGAAACAGCTGTATTTTCTTGGAACCTGTGATACTTTGATTTAAAAAAAAGTAAAAAGAGAACAGCATATACAGCATATACAAAATAAAATAATATACACTTCCGTTCAAATGTTTGGGTTCAGTATATTTATTTATTTATTTTTGTAAGACTGTGTTAAATTAATAAAAATGATGGTAAAAGCTTATATTGATAGAAAGTATTTTTATTTTGAATAAATGCTGTTTTTTTTTACATTTTGATTCATCAAAGAATCCTGAAAAAAAAAAAATTCCAGGTTCCAAAAAAAAATGATTAAGCTGCAAAAAACATTTTCAGCATTGTTAATAAATCAGTCATAAACGACTTCTGAAAGATCATGTGACACTGAAAACTAGAATAATGGATGATGAAAATTCAGCTTTGCATCACATGAACAAATTATTTTTTTATAACAAGTTATTTTTAATTGCAATAATATTTCACAATATTACTGTTTTTTTCCCAGCATTTTTGATCAAATAATGTTTTACTTTAATTCAGTTACTGTTCATTTTATTTCAAGTAATAAATGTAATTTTTAAATCATATTTTTTTTAAGGTTTTAAGTTTTTGTTAATTATAATAACCCTGGCCTGAATGAAGAAAAAAGACACATGTGATCCAAAGGTCTGCTACATTTCCATGCATCTAACTTCAGCTTATTTCAGTAGACTGACATTAGTACAGAAAATAAGCAATCAGTGAACTACTGACAATTTTAATTGTCTCAAAGACTCTTTGCATTATTATTACAACCATTTTTAACACTATATTCATGCATAAACATGACTGGATGCTGTGTGCGAGTGTCTTACTATAGCTGGGCAGCTGGATCACCAGCTGGTCATAATGGGATTGAGCTCCTGTGTACTGCATCTCCATCTTTCTCTTTTCTTCATCGCTAAACACGTCAGAGCCGAGACTGTTACGCATAAACTCCTGATAGTGGAGCTCCAGGTTCTTAATGATGTTGCGATACTCTTCAGGACGCATTTGTGACAGCTAAACCAGACAGGGAAAGAGATGCAAAAAATGATGTAAGTCAATTCTAAGTCAAAAGCATATAGGCATTAATATGGTGTTGAGTAAAAATGGATCCAATCAGTTCATACCATTGAGAGTGTGAGGGAGTTGATGTACTGAATGTCCTTCATGCAGTACTTCCAGGAGATCATACCCTTGATGTTAATGTACATCTGACTCCATATGGACATGATGGCTTCATAGTACTGCTCGTTCCTGTCAAGCAATCAGTTCATCAGTGCATGTCTTTACTATGACACTATCAGCTGCTCTGTGATCGGTGTGTATGCGTGTTATTGGTCGTACTTGTTTGCCAGACTGATGCTCAGAGGGTTTGGTGGTGGGATGATCAGACACACTGACGGGATGAGCATTTCCAGTCCTCCGGGTCCAGTCACGTGCCACTTACTGCGCTGAGAGTTGTCCTTCAGGATGCCTTCATTCCCTTTCATAATGCCCTTCTGTAACAGCCAAACTGCATTACAGCGTTTCATACGGTTTCACAGAAATACATGGTTTACTTTGCATACTGCTTCTGGACAATTCAGTTTTAGCTCTAAATGACACCTGAAACAACTAACCTTTGGGTTTAATAAAAAATTACATTAATCACAGCTGAGTGCTTAATTCACATTTTGCACTTACATTTCTTCATTTACAAATTAGGAATATAACAAATTCATCCTACCATGAGAAGTGGTAAAAACACAAACTTTTAAAAATCGTCTAGAACCAAATGTGAATTAGGGTCAATTTTTATATAAATAAATACGCTTTCCACTGATGTATGGTTTGTTAGGATAGGACAATGTTTGGCTGAGATACAACTATTTGCAAATCTGGAATCTGAGGGTGCAAAAAAAAAAAAAAAAATACTGAGAAAATCGCCTTTAAATGTGCTTTATGTAAGTTTTTGACTCTTCTTAAGCCAAAAAATAACACAATATGTTTGGAGATATTTAGGAAACATGTTATGTTTACATATCTGAATAGTAATTCTATAGCCAGTAATTCTACTCTGAAATGTGCATTTTGGGCAGATTCCGGGACGGAATTGCAGTACCCATTTCAACCGCTAGGTGGCAATATTACATAATGAACAATGATCTATGAGCAAAGGAACATTAAAACACAGTAAATCAACTCATCAAATTATAGCATACCTGTCAACATTCGGGAAAAGGGTTGTTATTATTATACATATAAACATGTCTTAGTGTATGCTGTTAATTCTCTGCCAGCGGGTGGCGCTTTTCACCATGAATATAGCCGTTTCCTTGGTAACCGCAGAAAACAAAGCAGAGCAACTGACTTTGAAATGTGCAGCGCTGATATTTAAATCAACTAAACAATATTCAACCTTGAAATATGTTAATGTGATTATTCATATAATGAGGTTTGGGCCATACAAATTACGGGAGTTTTACCAAAGGCGAATGTAGGAAATATATGAAATACCCACTGGGATTTTTTTAGGAAGATTAAAAATACGGGAGAAATACGGGAAAACATTTAAAAGGGATGATAGCCTGATAGAATGGTAAAATATGGGAGAATCCTGGGAAAAACGGGAGGGTTGACAGGTGCAATAGTGCAAGGCTAGTCACGTGTCCTCAATCTGGCAAACCCGCTTTACTTAATATCCTATTGAATTTTGGCATAAACTGATCATTTTGACCCATACAATGTACAATGTAGCTATTGCTACAAATACACCTGTGCTACTTAAGACTGGTTTTGTGGTCTGGGGTCACAAATGAACTCCCTTAAAATTTGAGGTAGTGACAACAACATTAACACAGGGTTCCCACTCTAAGCCAAATGTCAAATTCCCTGACTTTCACTGACTAAAAAGCTGAATTTCCATGAAATATAATGAACGGATCAATCCATTTGCAAGCATTATTTATTCGTACTTTATAACTTGCAATTGTGACTTTTTCTCTCACAATTCTGACTTCATTTCTTAGAATTGCAAGTTTATATCTCACAATTGTAAGAAAATAGTCAGAATTGTGAGATAAGTCACAATAACCTTTTATTTTTTACTTTTTCTGTACTATTTCTACAGAAATTAATTTATGTGATGTGCTCTATGTACAATATGTGTGTGTCGATTACTGTTTAGATTTCATTTAGGCTTTTATATACATCATATAAAGCAATCAAGTCTATTCACAAGACTTGGATTAAACAGTTCATTACATATGGATTTATTTAACGTCCCCTTTATGACCTTTTTGGACCTAGACTTTCAATGGATGCACAAAAACTCACAGGTTTCAATTAAAATATGTGACCCTGGACCACAAAACCAGTCTTAAGTAGCACAAAAATATTTGTAACAATAGCCAAAAATACATTGTATGGGTTTTTTTCTTTTATGCCAAATATCATTAGGATATTAAGTAAAGTAAGTAAATTTACTACTGTAAATATATCATATCTTAATTTTTGATTAGTGATATGCATTGCTAAGAACTTTATTTGGACAACTTTAAAGGACCTTTTTTTATCCTCAGATTCCAGATTTTCAAATAGTTGTATCTTGGCCAAATACTGTCCAATCCTCACAAACCATACAAAAGCTGATTTATTCAGATGATGTATACATCTCCATTTATACACATATCTTAATTTGTGTTCTGAGGATTAACCAAAGTCTTTAACAAAGTTGGAGTTTGGGACTGAAAACCAATGTTTAATAGCAGATGTGACTCTTCAACTGTCCTCCTTTTTCTTAAGACATTCCATTGGGCTAAACCACTTTTTATTGGTACTCTGTTTGGTGCCTGAGAAATCCTGACAATGCCAATTTAAAATTGTTTTACATTTTATTACATCTCACTAATGAAAATGTTAATAGTCTTCTTTTAAATTACATGTCACACTGTTTTACTAAAGTTAAAAAATGTTTATTGGCAACAAAGTGGCTGTTCATATGTGGCGTCTAGTGTAAACAGATTTGCTGATTATGATGCTATCATAAATCAACATTGTAGTGTCACATTAATATAGGAATCTACTGATGAGTGGTCACAGGGTCGCATATTTGTAAGTCATACTTGTAATTTATTACTGTACTGTTCCAACCCTAGCTGTACACACAGAAAAAGAGGCCAGAATTGTACCTTTTGGGGTACAACAGCTTGTCACTGAAGCAGTACGCTTACAATTACATCTTTGTACCTTTTTTACCCCTAATAGGTACATACACTGCAAAAAATGCTTTTCTCACTTAGATTTTTTGTCTTGTTTTCAGCCAAAATATCTAAAAAATCTTAAATCAAGAAGGATTTTCTAGACAGAGTCTAGAGTTTTTGCTTAAAACAAACAAAATAATCTGCCAATGGGGTAAACAAAATAATCTTATTTCAAGAAGATAACTAGATTATTTTGCTTACCCCATTGGCAGGTTATTTAGCTTGTTTCACTTCATTTTAACTTTTTTAACGTTTTTTTCTAAAAACAAGATCATATCTTTTACTTTTTTTAATCTTTTACTAATTTTTAGATATTTTGGCTGAACATACATATTATTACTCTAAGGTAGTAAAATGTACCTATTAGGGGTGAAAAAGGGTACAAATATGTCATTTTAAGGGTACCAAAGGTACAATTTTGATTCCTTTTTTTCTGTGCATATGCTTGGGAAATCACTGTAAGCCCATCTGAATAACACTTGACTATATACATAGATTTTTGAATATTACAATGAACAAAGAGGACATCAGCGTGTATGTGAGTGTGACTAACCTGGTCTTGTTTGAAGTCACACAGAGCTTTGACTATGACCGGCCCGCTGGTCTTCTCCTCTGGGTTACGAGGCTTCAGACACACAATGCTCTTGGACTTGCTGACCAGCGTCTGAACCTGCCTCTTACTCTCCATGATCCTCTCTTTCTCCTTCTACACACACATATTTACAAAATGATGAAGAATGGGAGGATTTTGTTCACACAGTGATTTGCATAGTGCTATCACATCATACTTACATTCAAAATGACATACATTATATACATTTGTTGATGTAACTCTAAAGGTGTTTGATTTTGAGATCATTTGAGCAATTGTGGCAATCTCACCTCCAGGTTTTTGAGCATTTCTATCAGATTCTCCAGAGGTGTGTTCCTGTCAAAGCTGAAATTCTTACGGATGCCCTCATGGTCTTTCTGCAGTCTGGTGTATGTCTCATTGGCCTCCTTGAAGAACTACAAAGGAATAACAACAGAAATAAATCTTCTGTCATCATTTACTCCCCTTTAGGTTCACAGCTGTATTCAGTTCATTCTTCCATAATACAAAAAAAGAGAAATTTTGAATAAAGCACTAGTTGCTATTTTCCATGCAAATACAATAAAAGGGGACTGGGACAATGTTTCAGACACAAAATCACCAGAATATTCCAAGTCCTCTGAAGCCAAATGATTTTGCGTGAAGAAAAAAAGTTGATGAGTGCATTGTTCACTGTGCTTTTAAAGACAAGTTTTTTTAAAAGACAATCTTATCTTCGTTGATGATTTCTAAAAATAGTTTACTCTTGCCTTCAACAAAACTGACCATTATCTAAATTCCTTACATATATTTGTGTACCAGGATTATTGTAGCGTAAAAAAAATACTTAGCATAACAAATTTCATTACATGAAATAAATATAATGTAAAAAACATTTTTAATTTCAGCTAGTTGCCTGCAAAATTTCTCATTTTAATTTGGTTTAACATAAATCAACTTAATTAACATTATAATTAATAAAATTTTTAATGAAATAAAATAAATATATATTAAAAAATGACAAAACAGAGAAATATATATATTAAAAAATTTAAATATTAATAAAAACTAGTATCTCAATTGTACTAAATAGTATCGCCATGATACTAAAATACCAAGCGTCAAATGTTTCATCTGCAACAACCAATTATATATTCAAAAATACTCTTGCTTAGAATAATACATTGCATTTATATCATTACCTCAATATATATCATCAGATCCCTCAGCAGTAATCCTTAACTAGTATGAATTGTTTTTATTTTAAAGCAAAGACACCTTTATATACAGCAAACTAACGAAACCTTACTTGGCTGTAAGCAGCATTCTCCTTCAGGTGAACATGGATGCACTTGGTGATCTGCAGTAACCAGCTCCACTGGGTTTGCAGTGTGTCCATATAAGCCTGAAAGAACCAGAGAAAAGTGCTTATATGCAGAATACCTTGAAGAACATGATGTACAGTATAACCCATTCTATCAAGCAGTTGCTCAATAAATCAATCAATAAATAAACAAAAAGATCATGTTTTGTAACCCTAATACAACAATGAGTTAGGTTTGAGTCTATACATTAAGAGCTTCAAGCAAGAGCCATTGCTCCTATCCACAGCCACTGAATTTGTAATTGAAAGTGTTTCCTCACCTCTATCTTATCAGACGCCGGGTGGTGGTTCTTCAGGAGGGTGTCCACCTTTGCCTTCAGTTTATTCAGCTCTTTCTCCTTCTCTTCCAGTTCACTCATCAGTCTCTGACAGGAAGGATGTATTTAATAAGCTAAAATCATCAGGCATTTACATGACAGGAAATAACTGTCTAGCATAGTTAAGACCAGCTTTTGTTCATTGTCTTAATGTCATTGAATGTGGGTGTTTTTTATGTTTGTCCAGGTGCACACTGAAGTTTTATTTCATCAGTGCATGCCTATAAATTAAATGTAGTCGCTAATTTCCACATGATCTGCTCAGACATCACAGTTTAAGCTGTATTTTCTCTCCTGTGTTATCTGAATTTCACCTCTGTTCTAGCTTCTATGATAACATTTTGCTCTAATGTACTTTAACCTTTTAACTCACCGTCCTGTGTACAGGACGCCTATGTTTACTTCATCATTTTGCAAATAAATCCTAATCTAATCATGACAAACTATATATTGTTAAGACTCCTAAATAGATATTTTACCACTTTTTTGTGTTACAAATTATGTAGGAAAAGTAACAGATTCATTTATGACAAGAGTGCACCTCAAAAATCTGCATCACAACAGAGGTTCAGACCTTTTTCACTAAAAGACTTTCTTCATTGCCTTTTTCCCTATCGTGCTTTAGAAATCATAAGAAATTATATATCACTTGAAAACTTAAAATCTCAAAATCCATCCTTTGAAAACCATTTTAAAATCAGACATTGCATTACCATGGAAATTGTACATCAAAATGATATTACAAAATGTTTTCGGTCATGACTTTGATTAGTGCATTTTCACATCTATGTTCAGAATAGGAAGTGACAGTTAAAGGGTTAAAATTAGTATATTTGTCTACAAATATTGTTGAATCTTATGACAAATTGCTTGTGATGGTCGTCATTTGTAGACTTATAACACCTTACAGTAAGGTTTACATTAAGGTTTGTGTTATCTTTTAAAGATTCTCAGTTCATTAGAGCCAAATGCCATTGTATCACTGAAACATGCATTTACTGTAAAAGCTGCTCTGAAATTGTGAAAATCGTCTCTTTACCGAGTAGCTCTCTTGTTTTTGTGGGATGTAGATGTCAATGTTTTTATCGCCCCAGTCAAACAACAGCTCCTCTTCCTCTCTGTCATTGACCCACATGATGGCTCTGGAGATCTCCTCGATGATGTTCTGCAAGTCTCGCAGCTGGCCCACACGTGCATGGGACATTTTCTTCATTTAGGAAAGAAGAAAAGATCAGAATATACAAGAGCATTCATTTTGCCAACAATCAGTGCAGGATACAATTGAAGATGGTACTTTGAAGCTCAAATATTTGAGAGCACTGATTGTTTAACATATACAGTCTAAAATGGTCACTACATAATATTCCATTTTGTGTTATTATAAAGTTTTAATGACTCCACTATGACGATTCGTTGGACTAATCCTATTACATTTGGAAAAGAGTTACAGTGTGTGAAATGACATAACAGGCAATGTGATGTCTACCTCTCCCATTCCCAAAGAAAAACACTTCTCCAGTAGGGTTATGACTTTGACAATGGCAGAAGAAACGAAATGCAAAAGCACCTGTTGTTTTTTTGGAACATGTTTCTTATTTATTTGATTTTACATCAATGTGTATGTCGTGCCTCCAAGCTTTCTTATTAGTTTTGCTAATAAATGTTTCTTATTTATTTGGTTCCACAGTGTTTGCTGATTTTTAGTGTTGTATACCCATGATCTAAAATGAACAGATTCATTCATTTGCAAGCCTTATTTACGTGTTTACAGACGTTTTTAGTACAAAACAGGCATACATGCTTTTTTCTTTTTGCTTTCACCTATTATGCATATTTTAGATATTTTTCTGTACTATTTCAATAGAAATTCATTTATGTTTTTTATGCTTTTTAGGAATTAACTGCTTCAAAGAATTTTCTCTTTGTAATCAAGTTCATCATTCAGTCTTTTTATTTTTTTACATTTACTTTTTGCTTTTCTATCATCTTTTTTTTTTAACACCCAGTCTTTGAAGTGGTCATTGTATAGCCAAAACTCTTGAAATTTACATTTTCCTTGGTGACTGCATTTTACTTGAGTGATTGCCAGTTGACGAGTGGGAAGGGAATAAAAAGGCAATGAAAAATAGCCTAAACGTAACAACAGGCAAACGCATGAAACAGTGTGAAAAAAAAACGGTATTGAACATTTACATTTTGATAAATGGAAATTAAATATAAAGCAACAAACAAAACTCCATGATTTTGGATAAAATATATATATATATATATATTTATATATAATTCCCTGACTTTCAATGTCTAGAATAGACATTTTAAAATTCCATGATATTGCAGAAATACCATGACCCGTGGAAACCCTGAGCCTAAGTAATTTCTTATTTTATATTGGGTATACAACATGGTGTATTTTTATTTGTTTTGTTAATAAACGTTCTATGAGTTTGATGTCGTATTTGGTTGTTGCTTGAATTGAATCCACTGCAAATTGCTGCAAATTTGAAAGTGAATCTATTTAAAAGTGAAAAAAAAAAAAACAAGAAAAAGTGGAAAACTCAAATGAACAATTGCTTGACACCGAAATGACAAAATGCTTCAAAAGAGAAGGAAAGGAAGGAAAAGAGGGAAAAGTGTCTTGGGTTATTTTTTCAATTAAATAAATGTTTTTGTTATTACACAGAGAGTAAAGTAGCAAAAAAAAAGGTACCATTGGTATTGACAAAATGTGAATGGTCCCCTTTTTCCTCACTTTTAAATAGCTTGTAAGTGCCTGTGCGCATTTTACTTTCACTTTCAAATTAGCAACAATTCGGTGTCGATTGACTGAACAAGGATTGACCCCTACAAGGTGTAGAACATCTCAAAGATGATAAAGAGAAATGGGAGATGCTTTATTAGCTGACCTGTAAATTATCCCATTCTTGGTCCAGAGCATGGAGTCCAGCCTTTTCTCTGCTCTGCATCTGAAGCAGAAAGAATCTGTCAGTACATGTTTATCATACCTACAATGAAATGTGTCATAAAATAACACTTGAAGCAGTTAATGTGAATTTATTTAAATGTCATTCCATTTAAGTAACATTTAAATTCAAATTGCAAAATTCGAATTTGAATTCAAATTTCGGTTGAATGCATTCTTTAAAATGCATTCTCAGGTCTAAATGGAATGCAAATCATTGCAGTGAGAATCAAACAACACGCCCATGTCATCCAAGTCTGTGTTTGTATTAGCATGAACATGTGTGCAAACTCATGTTAGCAAACGCTTTCAAACCACATACCAGTTCATCTCGTGCTCTGTCCACTTCCTGGCTTCTCTGGATTGAACTGTGGAACTTGTTGTGATTGTGAATCTGTTGGCTGATGGTCTCTGTATCTTCACTGAAGGGTGCAGTCTCAATGAGTCTCTGCAACACACAAACATACAAACCAATTTAGACATGTGCCTACAAACACAACCAACTGATTTGCAGTGTTCCAGGGTGTCACCACACTGCAATTATTATCAGATTTTTAAAATGCTGTCACATTTTAAAATTTTCATCATATGGTCATCAGCAGATTAAGGTATATTTGGGAAAGAAGTGTTAGTTACATTAATTTTCTGTTTCAAAAACTCAGGGTATGTGATAAACCACAGCAACTATGAACTGAATCTGTTCCAGTGGGTGTGACATGCAATACAGTTATAAAAAGCATTGTTGTGACAAGGCAATGACAATTTAATTTCACCTCATAAATCTTAAACTCAACACTTTCTCATCTCTCACTTTTTTTGTTTGCACCAGGATCTTTTATATATAACTGCATTCTTTTAATAACAAATGCAATGCATTTACAAGTCACTATTATCTGTCTATTTTTCCAAATATTATTATTTGTGACCCTGGAACCAAAAATACATTGTATGGGTCAAAATGATCAATTAATCATTAGGATATTAAGTAAAGATCATGTTCCATGAATATATTTTGCAAATTTCCTATCATAAACATATCAAAACTTAAATTTTGATTAGTAATATGCATTGCTAAGAACTTCATTTGAACAATTTTAAAGGCGATTTTATTAAAATTTAGATTTTTTTGCACCCTCCGATTCCAGATTTACAAACAGATACAAATCTCGGGCCAAATATTGTTCTATACAAACAAAATATACATACTATGTTTAAACCTAAATTTAAAAAAAAAATTGACCCTTATGACTGATTTTGTGGTCCAGGGTCACATTTTGATTCTAAGGTTTCATGCACATCCCAATTTGCATACTAAATATTATTCGAAATTAGAATCAGTGTCCTAAATCATAGTAGGTTAGTAGGTACCGCAAAAATATATTTCCAGACAGTAATTTTATTAGCAAATATTGACCACAATCCATTTCACTTGGAATCAGAGATCAGTTCAGAACTACAAACATAAAAGAAAAAGTGTTTTTGAAACAAACATGGCAGATGTGTGACACCAACTTTTATACACACAAGTATGATCTGTTAATATGTCTACACACTCAAAAATATACTCTTTTTCTTCACAAAAAGAGTACTTTTAGGGCATAATATAAGGATAACATTACATTCTGTTGTTTAATTATAACTTCCTGTGTTTCTTCCTGTTGTTCACTCGTTTCCCTAGTTAGAGTTTACCTTAACCTGTGCCTACTAATATTTTAGCATTATCTTGTTTATATACAGCCTTCCTTTTCCTAAGCTCATTGTCGGCTATTGTTCTTCTTTGCGTGTTAAGCATGTTTCCATTTCCATGGGTTTCCTCATGCGTTCCTGTATTCCTGATTGTACTCTTATTTTACTAAAAGCTGCAGTTAGATTAGTGTTTCTCTTTGCTTTTACTGTGACAATACATATTATGTAGCAAAAACAGAAAAGATTAAAAAAATCTATATTTGGAAAACCACTTCGGTCATTCTGTCATTTGGTGCAAACATTATACACTTGAAAGCTCACCGTTTAATCGCAATGTGTTATTCTTAACTTGTGTCTGAGCACATGTAGATGTTTGAACGAAAGTTAATAATTACTGTGATTTACTGCCTCTAGGTGGCAGTGCTTAATCATTACCGTCAGCTGCAGACTAAAATGTCTCTTTCACACTGATCTCAGATCAGTTTCGTGGCTTCTTATGTAACGTCTAGGAATTTGAATTAGGGTCCACAGGAGGGCCACCCTGTTGTTTTGGTGTCTGTAGAGTTATTTGAAGCATTTGTCCTGAGAGAGCTCAGCACAGATCAGAATAAAAACCACTCTGAACCCGTCACACCCCAGTCACTCTCACTGCTTTTGTCTTGGTTTCTTTTGCTCCAGCCACTCCTTGTTTTTCTCCTCCCTCCTTCCTGCTTGGGTGAAACAATGTGTGCTCTGTCTAACCTGTGCTGAACTGTGCAGCGGTGTGTGTGTGTGTGTGTCATAGGTAGATGATAAGTGCGCAATATTTGTATGCAGTATACGGTTACTAAGAAATAAAAACAACAAATAAACAAGCACAGAGCCTGAGTGGGCCTGACAAAACAACACTGACTTATCAGTGGAGTGAATTTGAAAAGGAACTATCTGTTTGTCCAGTCAATGGAAGTGGCCAAGTGAAGAAAGCTAGTATTCAGTCGCATCTAAATTCAGTCAAACAGTGCAAGCAAGTCTTGCAGGGTGACCTTTTTAAGGCCAAGTAAAAATAAAAATGAAAGTGAATAAAATACATCAATATGTTCTTTTAATGTAAATGTCCAGGAAACACACAATGCAGCATTTCAAAGATTTTAGCCAAAAACGGCTCTGAAAAAAACAGAATATGGGGGCAAAAAAACTAGAAGAATGATGTTCTTTCTTACTATTTTTTCTTGTTTTCCAGTGCAAATGTCTAAAGATGGTTAAATCAAGATATAAATCTTGTTTTCTGTGGAATTTTTAAGGCGAGAATTTTTAAGTTTTCTGAAATGGTTTTTTTTTAAATATGCAAATGATACATTTTGATTAGTAATATGCATTGCTAAGAGCTTCATTTGTACAACTTTAAAAGCGGTTTTATTCAAATTCAGATTTTTTTGCACCCTCTGATTCCATATTTTCAAATAGTGGTATCTCGGCCAGCTTATTTATTCAGATTTCAGATGATGTATAAATCCAAATTCTTATGACTGGTTTTGTGGTCCAGGGTCACATTTTGATTTATTTAATGAAATATGTACTAATTTGCATACATTTCTAGTACAACATTTGATGAAGTCAATTTCAAAATTCTTGTTTAATTTTTTTGGCATATTAGAGTCTCATTTTGAATCTCATTTTGTCACTCCAAAATTCAGAAAATACTTAGAACGGGCAGAAAATAAAATATTTGAGCAATTTTGCGGGGAATAAAATGTTGTATAAAATCAAGCACATTATATACTAACATATCCCTCTGTAAAAAACTTCAGGATACAGACAGGAATAAAAATGTATAGTCTGGTGTAAGTGCTACTCAAGTGGAGATTTACAGCACAGTGTAGGACAAAATATGCATTGTAATTGAAATCCATTGACACAAATAGAAGAAGCGCTATCAAAGAAACACTTCACTATGTAGTTTTACTTTCACTAGTCTGAAAAAACACTTGATGAAAAGGTGCATGAAAAAACTGTTTTTGCCTGCAGTGTCTCCTCTTAATTCTGATTAAAACAAGAACAAATCTCTGCCAATGTAATTAAACCAGTTAATTAAAACAAGATTTCAAACCTGACAGATATTTGTCATTGTTTGCAACATAACTACCTAAGACTTCATTTTGCTTTTGCATCTCAAGTAGTTATATCTTGATTTAAGGATGTCTGTTTGTGTGTTGGAAAAAAAAAAAAACTATTCTGAGGTCGACATTCATTTTTGTGCAATGCATGCAACATACGATGCCACAACTTTATGAGCTTAAGACTTTCAGTGCTGATTTATGACCGTTTCAGGCTTTAATTTGTGGAATGGTGAATTAAGACCTTCAAAAAAAATGCAGAAACCCTGTCTTGTGTTTTCTCATTTGCTTTGAAGAAAAAAATCTCGAATGGGTGGGTAAAGTGGGAGTGTAGCAGAAACACCGGGTGTGTCTCCTACTATAGGTGTGGACGCCATACAACTCCACACTTGCACAAGTAACAACAAGTTACTGTCTAATACAGGCAGTCTGATACACTCCTATCTGTCTTATTTGGAAATGCGTCAGATCTCAGTGGGTCCGAATCTTATTACACTCACAGGCACCAAACCAGCCTGGACATGAGGAGGCGGCTGAGGTGTGAGAGTAAATTCCAGTGAAGTGCTGTCATTATGGGCTGTACGATCTGTAAACCTTGCACATGTCTTTCAACAGGGTGAGAAATCACAATCTTCTCAACTCACTGCTATCTTCCATACAGCTTAGGAGTCAAATTGGGCAACAGATCTGCTTTGGCAGTTCAGCTCCAACAAAAGCTCTAGGGTTCGAGCCAAAATTAAACACAGGAAATGATTTCGCACTTACATTGGAAGTTTATCAAGCAAATATAAAATAGATGATGTCAGTCTGTTTTTTTCTGGAATTTCCCTTTAGTGTAAATTAGTTCACCCAAAATAAAAACTAATCAGCATTTCACTCACAAGTTCCTGTCCACTCACATTCTTCAAAATGTTGACTTTGTGTTCAACAGAAGAACACAATTAAATATGAAACTATTAAGTTGACAGAATTTTCATTTTTGGGTGAACTATGCATTTAAGTCCAACAACTGATGAAAGTAAAGTATGACAAATATACTAATAACAAATAATCTACAGTAGTCAAAGATTACAAAAATAGATTTTTTGCTTTTCAAAACACACAGTACTTACTTCTAATATAAAAAAATGAGAGAGATTGAGATTATTGCTACACTGCAAAAAAATGCATTTTGTCTTGTTTTCAGCTGAAATATCTAAAAGGATTTTCCAGACAATTGAAAATTATTGTCTTGTTTTCATAAAAAATTTAATTAAAATTAAGTGAGTTTTTACTTGAAAAATAATCTGCCAATGGGGTAAGCAAAATAATCTAGTTTTCTGCTTAAAATAAGATTATTTTGCTTACCCCATTGGTAGATTATTTTGCTTGTTTTAAGCAAAAACTCACTTAATTGTGACTTATATTTTCTGGAAACAATTCAATAATTTTTACTTGTCTAGAAGAAGAATTTAGATATTTTGGCTGAAAACAAGACAAAAAATCTGAGTTCTTAACGCATTTTTGCAGTGTCACTTTCAGAAAAAAAAAAGTTCTCAGTGTGTTGATAACCTTTTCAAAAGGTACTAAAACGTTAGTTCAAACCAAAATGTATTCATACGCTTTCAAAATTTCTCACAAGATCACAGTTTATTTGCTATAGTTTAGAAAATGATAATAAAATATGACTCAAGAAGTTTAAAAAAAATCATCTCGATAATGTCAGATAACTTTGATAGAAAGGTGTGTAACAAAACATGGTAAGGTCAAAGTGTCAAATCAATTTTACTGGTGGTCCACCATATGAAATGTTTTTTTGAGTATAATATGTCACAGTTTACTTACATAAATGAACTACAGTGTCCTGCACCTACTAGTAAAAACAAAAATCTAAAATTTTCTTATCAGTCTTATATTATATTTAATCACTTTAAGATAATAAAATACACCCTTAAATGGTAAATAAAGTACAAAAGTGTTCCTTTTACACAATCACAGCTTTTGTACCTTTTTTTCTGAGAATGCACTGACCAACAGAAAGTTACTCGGTTTGAAAGTGACTTTTGTTTGAGCTTTGCTTTATACATCTCTAGCAATACAATTAGTCTCTTTGTGTCATTTTTTGCACACAAAATTGCATTGTGAAAATTAGGTAGTCTTGACCACATTACATATTGTAGATCATCTTACTGTCGTCCGTGTATAAGTGCACCATGCGATGAAACGATACGGCAGCTAAATAAGTTACTCATTAGTTAGATTGTTTTGTTTTTACTAGGCAGCTGGATTGAGAGTTTTTGTTTATATTCATTTATGTTTCCAATGAGTGACTCATATATATTATTAGCTTTGAACAGACTTTCGTGCAAAGAGAACAGCCGGTGTGCTGTTTTAAAATGTGGCACAGAGACAGACCTTTTTCTGGTTGATCCATGCGATTGCATCCTGGAAGCTCTTGCTAGGGTCATCCCATGTGGCAGCGGCAACTTCTGACCCGACGAGACGATTTCCTCCACCACCAGCAGACCTCCTGATAGCGGTGCCCGTGATGGAGCTTCGAATTTCGGAGTAAAAGGCGTGGCAATCATCCAGACTGAAAGACAGAACAAACATTAGATGCTGTGCTTTTAATCTACAATCCTTTTTTTTAATCATCAGAGATATTTGGGTGTTTGTTCAACAACTGGCGTTTTATGTCCTATTAGAGATTTTAACTTTTTTTATTATTATCATTGTGAATAGTTGCAATAGACCAATTACAATGCTCTCAAAGTGTTTTCAAAATGGTGTATACTTAATTGCTTGAGATGAATTATGAAACATGCACTGTACTGTGTAGATAAAAAAATCTATTTTTTATTATATGCCATTTTCAATCAATGTTATTTTTTACATGTGTGCAAAAAATGTAACAAAATATATATATTAGCTGTGCATTTAGCATTAAGTGCACTTAATAAATGAATGTGCGCTAGTACTTTTTTGCATCAAATCTTAAAAGTACATTTACTGCAGTGTCATTTTGATTTTTATTAACATTTGTTTTTATTTGTATATTTTTATATAAATAAGTTAATGTTCCAGTTATTTTGTTGCTTTGTTTAGTCTGTTTTTATGTTTATTTCAGTTTTAGTTATTTTGCGTGATCAGTTAAAAGAAAGGAATAGAAATATGAAATATTGCATTATTAACTAGCTGAAATAAAATAATTTTAAAGGTTTATAATTTTACTTATTTAAAGTTTAATGCATTTTTTTGTTGTTGTTGTTTTAGTTAACTATGAAAATTCTGATTTACTGATTTTTTGTTGACTAACATAATAAAGCACATGTAACATAATTACAATTTTAACTGTATTTTATATGCACTCTGCTGCAACTTTATCATTAAAAAAGTCTAATTACACATAAGAGAGTTGATTTTCTAAAACCCCACAATGCCAAAAGTCTCCACAGTTGAAGAAACACCTATTGCTGCTGAACAAATTTCACGGTACATTTCTAGTCACTGACATTTTACTTATAGTGGGCAGGGCTGTATGCTAAAGCATGCATTATGTGACAGCATACTAAGCAAGCAGCTTCCATTTATTTATGTAAAAACACACATTCACACACTGCAGGTACCTTCGGAGGACCATTTCATTGGATTGACCAGCATTGCGTAAGTCCACGGCATATTTATTCATTTGATCCATCAGAGCTGCTGCCGCGTTCATGTTTTTGTCCACTTCAGCTGCTGGTCCCATCTGCAGAAAAATGACAGAAAAAAAAAAGTTAGAAACACGTGGAAAGTAGTTGCATGCATAAAACTTTGTCAAACTGTGTGTAAACGTCACTTACACTCTCTAGGATGTTCTGTGCTCGATTCAAGTAGCCCATACAGTCCTGGAAAAGCATCTGAGCTCTTTTTTGAATAGACATGGATGACACACTAAAAAAAAAAACAGACAAAATAGATCAATACAAATACAGTAAAATGCTACATTTCGGCAGATCATGTATTAGATCACTAATTATTTGAGGTATTTCAAAAGCTTTATGTTTTGTTTAATAGATTTAACCATCATTTCAGTTAAAAGACAGGTCACACTATATTTTAAAACAGGAATTGTAGTTGACAAACCAGGTTACTTCATGTCCCATTGATTCACATGTGCACAGCGGTTTAATAAAAGCACAAAAATGCACCAAAAAAGTCCATGTGCACAATGGTCATATTTGGCACTGGAAATATAAAATATAGATGTGGACTCTTTCACTTAAGTATCACCTTTCTCTCAGATGTTTCACTAAATTTCACCAAAATATTTATTATACAAATATAACAACTGTTGACAAACAGTAACGTTAAAGAGTTATTCCATGAACTATAGCTCAGATAAGATAATTGTTCTTCTTGTTTATTGCAGAAAAAGAATAAACAAAAAAAAAAAAAACATTCTAATTTATTAATGGAAACTCACCCCTGTCCACCTCCTCCGCCTCCTCCTTGTGAGTTTCTGGAGAAAGTTTGTGTAAAGGTCTGCGTATAGCCATCATTGAACTCCGACTGGTATCCATTTCCAGTCATGTAGTACCCTACTCCGTCATTCCTGGGTAAACTGTAGCCCACGGTGGTCAGATCCGGCCGGGAGTTGGATCTGCGGCCGATCTGGTGGAGCCTGGTCTGGGATCCGGACAAACTCATCTCTGTAGAAGACCGCAGCTCCAATTCAATGACCAGCCTCAACCAAAGAAATCGCAAGGAAAGTTATAAAAGTCCTCCTGTTCTCCGCTGCTCTTGTTGCGCGTCTTTGCTTGTCGGTGACTGCGCAGATACTGGTCACTGTGCTCTGGATAGTTCCGGTTTTGCAGTTAGACCACACCTGCACATTCTGCCTCGTCCGCCCCGCAGAGTGTTCCCATAAGGTGCGGCTCATGAGGCGAGATATCAGTCATCGTCACTTTCCCACGGAATTCTTTCATACGGTCAAATAAGGATTGTTTTTTTTTTCTTAAAACATTTTTTTTTACAACTTTTCACTATTTGAAATTCAGCCAACAAGCTGCAGATGCATCCCATCAAAAGCCGAGGATGTCCTGCGATTTTTCCTATTATTATTATTATTTATATATATATATTTTTTTTTTTTTATTAAATAATACATTATATATTTTTTGATCGATTTATTTATAATTACTTTCAAAAGCTAATTTTACTACGTTATTACGCTTTTATTAACTTTTATTTATTTTTTTCTTGTAACAAAGAGATGTCCAAGGTATCTCTCATATCATAACAGAATCAGTGACATGATATTAAGTTGTATGAAAATTATATTACTTGAAGCAAGCAAGCTGCACTATTAAGCATTCTCTGAAATGAAAACACACACACACACACACACACATATATATATATAATTTTATTTTATTTTATTATTATTTTTTTTTTACATATTTATTTGTGACCCTGGACCACAAAACCAGTCATAAGTGTCAATTTTTCAAATTTGAGTTTTATACATCATCTGAAAGTTGTATATATAAGTTTCCCATTAATGTATGATAGGACAATATTTGGCCGAGATACAACTATTTGAAATCTGGAATCTGAGGGTGCAATAAATAAAAAATATTGAGAAAATTTGTCCAAATTAAGTTCTTAGCAATGCATATTACTTATCAGAAATTAAGTGCTGATATATTTACAGTTAGAAATTTACAAAATATCTTCATGGAACATGATTTTTACTTAATATCCGAATGATTTTTGGCATAAAGAAAAATCAATCATTCTGACCATACAATGTATTTTTGGCTATTGCTAAAAATATACCCTAGTGACTTTTTTTTCTTTTTTTTTTTCTTTTTTTTTTGTGGTCCACGGTCACATTTTACATAATTATTTTTATTAATTACAGTTGAAGTCAAAAGTTTACACACCTTGCAGAATCTGCAAAATGTTAATTATTTTAACAAAATCAGAGGGAAAATGCATGTTTTTTTTTTTTTATTTAGTACTGAACTGAATATGATATTTCACAGTGATAGTTAGTGATAGTTGTTCATGAGTCCCTTGTTTGTCCTGAACAGTTAAACTGCCTGCTGTTCTTCAGAAAAATCCTTCAGCTCCCATAAATTCTTTGGTTTTCCAGCATTTTTGTGTATTTGAACCCTTTCCAACAATGACTGTATGATTTTGAGATCCATCTTTTCACACTGAGGACAACTGAGGGACTTATATGCACCTATTACAAAAGGTTCAAATGCTCACTGATGTTTGAAAACTTTTGGAATTTAAAGATCAGGGTAAATTTGACTTATTTTGTCTTCTGGGAAACATGTAAGTATCTTCTGTAGCTTCTGAAGGGCAGTACTAAATGAAAAAAAAAATGATATTTAGGCAAAATAAGACAAATTTTCACATCTCCACTCTGTTTAAAGATTTTTGAACAATAAGGTTTTCCTTCTGGAGCATCAGTGAGTGTTTGGACCTTCTGTAATAGTTGCATATGAGTCCCTCAGTTGTCCTCAGTGTGAAAAGACGGATCTTAAAACCATACAGTCATCATTGGAAAGGGTTCAAATACACAAAAATTAGCAAAGAATTTGTGGGACCTGAAGGATTTTTCTGAAGAACAGCAGGCAGTTTAACTGTTCAGGACAAACAAGGGACTCATGAACAACTATCACTAAACAAAACAAACAAACAAAAAACACAGTTGTAGATCATTCAGGTAACAACACAGTAGTAACCCGTTTAAATTCTAAACTTTTCCCAGACATGAAAATATCCAAATCATGTCATTAGTAACCCTTTGAAATAATCAATAATAATAATAATAATTATTATTATTATTATTATTATTATTATTTATTTAAATTTATTTTATTTTATTTTATTTTTATTTATTTTTTTAAAGTATATGAAAAATTGTGTTTTATGGTCTAGGATAATGTGTACTGAATTAACATATTTATGTTACCAAAAATCTTTGTTATAACTTTATGTTAACACACTTTACTAGCCTTTCATTTTGGAGCTTTGATGCAGCCATTATCTTCTCAAGGTGCAAACAGGAAAAAAAAAACTGCTCTGGTCATGTGACAATTCGCACTAATCATGTAAAACAGCACATATGTAATTGAGACCCTTTTTTTTCCATATTTGCAGGAAGTACACTAAAACATCAATCAGTAAGGTTTTCAGAGCTTTATAAATTAAACACTTTGATTAAATGGGTTAAGAATCAATTTGAACAGGGTCATTTTTTATAAATTCAACTATCATTTTCTCTTGTGGACTATATGTAAACATCTTTTATGTGAAATATCTTATTCAGGTCAGTACTAAATAAAAAATAACATGCATTTTGTATGACCCCTCTCTTTTTTGTTAAAATAATTAACATTTTGCAGATTCTGCAAGGTGTATGTAAACTTTTCACTTCAACTGTACGCTTATTTTTGATTGTTTCATTTTTCATATAAGCTTCATTTGTCATATACGTTTCAAAAGCTAAAGTTGCAAATGTGTTTTATTTGTTTGTTAATTACTTGTTTATTTATTTTGCTTGTCACAAAAAGAACAAACATTATGTCCAAGGTATTCCACATCATAGCAATCAGAGAAATAGGAAACATGTACATCTCACACCTGTTAAAAGTGAATTTGTTCTAACAAATTACACGTGATTGCAGGGAATCAGAGAAAGCATGAAGTACACCCTGTCTGACTCAAATACACAGACTCAATCTGCGGAGGACTTTCCTCTGTGTGCATGTTGTCCACAGGAGAGCGACACACCCACCTCACCCAGCCTCACACCCTTTACAGTCCTCTGTGATTACAGGGAGGTTCTCGACAGGTTCACTTGGAAAAAAAGTGCAGTATGGTGGTAGTACAAAAAGTTTGTAATTGTCCATTAGCCAGTTTGACAAGTGAAACGCACTATGCATAATGCCATACTACATTAATTTACCATTTGGTGTGGGAAAGTTAGGAAGAGATTTTAAATCTAACAGATTGAAAATGAGTCATACAATTTTTCCATATTTCAGCATTTAAAACTATGACTATTGAAACCAGATTTTATTGCAACATAGCATGTGCGCAATACTGTGTAAAAAATGCACAATTTGATTTTTGACATGACATTTTGCAACACAGCATGGCTCTTGCACAAGCTTATCTCAACCAACCAGTTTAGTTTTATTTTCATTCCTGTTCATCAGGTGCAACCTTAAGGACCAACTGGAGATCTGCAATTAAAAGCCTTCTTGCAAATCCTCAACACTCAACAAATTAAAGTTTACAGTTAAAACTTGGGTTGAATCAATCCAACCTCTGAAGATCTGGCCCTTATCATTTTGCTTACAACCGGTTAATCATTAGCAAAACACAAAAAAACAAAAACAAGAGCCGTTACTATGATGCCCCTAGTTTTTTGAAATGATAAACATCATCAAATATGTAAGTCTTGCTCAAACCTTAAAAATAAAAAGTTATTTTGCAGTGTTGCTTTCTTGTGAATGTATGTCATGCATACATTTTATAATTTATGCCACCACTGTTGCTCCAGGCAAGATTAGTGAAATAGATAAGAATGTTATCTGTCTTGTATTTCTCTGATTTAGGTCCTACTTAGAGGACAAGGACAATTATGTGGCATTGTGTACACACCTCAAGCTATCAAGTGAAATAGTGGTTTCCCCCAGGGCTCAATACTGGGCCCATTATTATTTAACCTATCCTGAGCAGTTAATATTTTGGTGTGCACAGACAGCATGAATGTGTGTATTTCAGTGAACTTTCTGCAGCTAAATAAAGATAAGACAGAGAGCGCAGTGAGATAAGATTTAACTGTAATTTTTTTTTCTCTTTACATTATTACACTTGGATGTTTTCTGTAAACCACTTTGAATTTTTTTCAGATTAGTTACTTGTATAATTGTTTAAAATTTTCAGATTGCATTTCAGTTTTAAATCCTTTTTTGAGAGAACGCCGTTGTGTGCATACTAATATGTCACTGATTGCTGTCTCTGGCTGGGAACGCAATGTCTCTCTTAATCTTGTTTAACGAGAGCGGCACACACCTACAGACACACCAGTCAAGCCCTTAATAATTTTCCGAATTCATTTCTTTCAGTGCAGTTAATTGTTACACTTCTAGAAAGGGCCTACGCATGAACAAACTTGCCTAAGTTATAAATGTAGCGACTGAAAGACTGAAAGCCACCATTCACATACACTATACACTCGAAAAGCATGACAAAACAAGAAAAGAACATCGCCCAAGCCTAACATATCACACTTTGCATGATCAGCGAATCGCAACCTGGCTAAAAGTTTCTGAATATCAACAAAATACTAAAACTAAACAAAACAAAACACTAAAAACACACTTTGCATGTGAAGTGGGACTGAAAACTGGAAAACATACATACATACATATGTTTTCCCCAGCAAAATAAGTATTTTTTTTTTTAAAGGGGTTATAGTGACAGTCCTGACTGTCGTGTGTGTTTGTATAAAGGCTTTCAAGGGCCGGTGTGAATAAATATACTTGTTGCATAACCTGTTGTTTTAGACGTACCCACTCAACGCCGGAGGGCGCTCTCGTGTAGAAAGTCGTACAAGGAAATCCCTAATATATGGACAAAAGCGTCCTGGTATTGCTATGAAAACAGCTGTTTTCACAGAAAAAATAAATGTTTGGAAACATGAAGACATTAAACACACGATTGCAGTAATATATGGTTTACCTGTATTTTTCAAGTCATCTTCAGGTACTAAATAAAGTATATAAACAATGCAGTGCTAACTGACATTGCATTTATTACAGTATAAAATAATAGTCTGCCTTATAATGTGATAAAAATGAAAAAAAAAAAAAAGTGTTTGTAGTATATAAACAAATCATTATTGTTGGTTATTGTCCAGCAGTGTATCTGATTTCTTAGCCAATTAAATAAGAGAAAAATTGAAGTTCCCAATATATACACTACCAGTCAAAAGATTTTTTTCTTTTTTTATAGAAGTATCTTCTGCTCACCAAGCCAGCATTTATATGATACAAAATACAGCAAAAGCAGTAATATTGTGAAATGCAGGCCTATTTATTATTTAAAATAATAAGTTTTAATATTTTCCAAGTTTCTTTGATGAATAGAACGTTCAGAAGAACATTCTATTAAATCCTTTTGTAACATTATAAATGTATTTATAATCACTTATGATCAATTTAAAGCATCCTTGCTAAATAAAAGTATTGCTTTCTACAAATTTGCTGTTTTTGGATCAAATAAATGCAGGCTTGGTGAGCAGAAGAGAATTCTTAACAAAAAAAAAACAAAAAAACTTTTGACTGGTAGTAGCCAATATAAATAATTTAATTTCTGTCCCCATTACTTCTGAAATGATGGCTATGCCCCTGAGTCTGTTGTTAGTTTTAATTTAGCAAGAAAAACAAATCCTTATTAAATATAGGCCTATTGTGATCTCAGAGGTTGTATTGTTGTGTCTCTTTTGTTTCTCTTTCTCCATTTCTCTCTGTCTCACATACTGCTCTAATGTGTACATTGGTTAGCTATCAAGAATCTTGTTTTTAATATGCTGAGGAGTTTGAGAGTGGTTGTTGTTGAAAGTTTTGTTGATAATGGTGAAATAGTAAAGTTCATCAAGTGCATTTGTAAACAGATTTTAGTGTGGGTGAGTATTTGCACATTATTGTAATTATTGTAGTTAATGTAAATATCACTCTGACTCACCACTGAAGCTGTAGTGCTTGGATGCCAGTTATTTTTACTATCACTATTTATTTTTTTAATATTTGGTTAGCCAGGAAGTCAGTTTACTTTATACTTTTGTCGTTAGACTAGTTAACTTATGTGGGCCCAGGTGAAAAAAAGGTGCAGTAAAATACACTTTTTAAGTACACTTCCATAACGTACTTAAAATGCTCTATTTTTTTTTTCTTAATATACTAAAAATATGTAATATGTATAAGATAATCTTAAGAACATCTTAGTGTACTCAACTGTATATTTTTGGACATCATGAATATGACCTAAAATGTGCTTTTAACATACTTTCTCTGTAAAAATAAATGTAGTTACCACTTGTAGTACAATAGAAATCATCTTTCATACACTTTTAAATATATACGTATCATACATATTGAAATATAAGAATAATATATGTGACCCTGGACCACAAAACCAGTCATAAATAGCATGGGTATATTTGTAGCAATAGCCAAAAATACATTGTATGGATAAAAATTTTCTATTTTTCTTTTATGCTAAAAATGATTAGGATATTAAGCAAAGATCATGTTCCATGTAGATATTTTGTACATTTCCTACCATAAATATATCAAAACTTAATTTTTTATTAGTAATATGCATTTCTATGAACTTAATTTGGACAACTTTAATGGCGATTTTCCCAATATTTGTATATTTTTTGCACCCTCAGATTCTGATTTTTAAATAGTTTTATCTCGGTCCAATATTATCCAATCCTAACAATTCATACATCAATGAAAAGCTTATTTATTTAGACCGATATTTAGACAAATTGACCCTTATGGCTGATTTTGTGGTCCAGGGTCACATATAATAAATATATACAAAATGTATTTATAATCTATTGCCCGCATATTTTAATAGATTAAATAATTCATTTCAAATATTGTAATTATGTTAACATTCCCTTTATATGATGTGTTTAAATAGTATAATCAAGTACACTATTACACCAGTTTTTGTCATTAGTAGCACTTGTTTCCACATTAGAAATGCTAAAAGTATACTTACTGTTAAACTGCGAATTTTGGTTCACATCTAAACACATTCTAAAATTACGCCTATTGTGTAGTCACTTCATGAAGCTGTTGTTTTTCATCATTAATAAATTATTATTAAACTACTTGACTTTTAGAAATAATACACTTGATTAAAGTTACTGTAAATGTAATTCATGTGAATGTAAACACCCTTAGATTGAAATGATACTTACCCTATTACACAGAGATGCAACAATGCAGCACAGGTATGGTATGTAATGTACAAACAAACAAAACAGTGTCTTTCATCAAAAACACTTTCATTTTTTTGTGACGTACAGCAAAATCCCGTCACACACCACAGATGTCCAAATGAAAATCTAAATAGAACTTAGTGATAGTACACTCTAAAAAAAGATGGTTCTTTGAAGGTTCTTTACATGTAGTAACAGTTCTATTTAGAACCATAGCATCCTGAAGAACCCTTTTAATGCTGAAATGGTTCTTAGAGTTAGAGTTAGGGTTCTTTATTCCCGCCCTTTTGATTTTCAAATCTGTAACTGTCAAAGCACCTTATTAGTGAGTTTCTGGAGCTGAGAGATCCAACTACAGACTGTCAACACACTCTCAACAGGTAAATGATTTCATTCTTAAGTTTAAATACAAAATGAAATCTAAAATTGTATTGGTTTCCAAACAAATATGTTCTTTTCTCTTCTTTTTAAATCACATGTAGCAGTGTGAGCAGCTCTGACAATCCTCTTCACTATGTAAGTAACAGATCCATATTGTATCCATATTGTTTTTTTTTTTTACTTACTTATGTTTTACTAACAGAAAAAAAAGTTGTCTCATTTCTGATCTTCTGAAATTCAGTTATCCAACAGACTGCCAACACACTCTTAACAGGTAAATATTTGTTTCTTATAATGTCTGTATTTTTTTACTTTTTAAATCGTTCCTGTTTTCCAGTCATGTCTTTTTCTCTTTTCAGTGTAAGAGAACATGTAAGTGACCAGCCCTCTTCAGTTAAGGATGCTTTTTAAGGATACCTCTTCACCACTTAATAAGTAACAATAATGTTTAATTTATAGTTCTTTTATTGTTTTTACAAAAACAAATGGAAGGAGACACACTGTAAATCTAAACTCAATTGTGTATTTCAGATGCTGTCACATCCTACAACCTCAACATCTGCAGAGAGAAACTGCCACTCAGTCACATCAAAACACATAATGATGAACTTACAGGCATCATAGAGGATTATGAAAATACAGTATTTCACTGGAACCTGGTCTTCATTTCACTATTTTGACTCTATTTTTTACTTCTTTAAGCATTTATGTTCAATGTGAAAGGCATCTATTAATGTTTTCTTGTTGTTATAGTGCTGTCATTTTTTGCTACCAATTCATGTCATTAAAAAATAAAAAGTACCTAACTGACACATGTTGTTGTTGTATATACACTACAAGATACTGAAATACCAGACAGAAGAGTAAAAAGCAATAAAACAGTTAATTAATACATAGTATATTCAAATAATATTAATAATTACATAAATATACTAATATTAATGAAAATAAACTAGCATTGAAAAGGTTGTTTATAATAAAGTTTATATTTATAAAGTTCTATATAGCATTTTCAAAGCATGGTTCTTTATGGAACCTTATAAAAAAGGGTTCTATTTAGCACCAAAAAGGGTTCTGCTATTGTTACAAGCCAAATAGCCCTTTTCTGGTACTATATAGAACCATTTTTCTTAAGAGTGTACATATAAAAAAAGGTTCTTTATAGAACCATTGATGCCAATAAGGAACCTTTAGTTTTAAGAGTGTAGGTGCCCCAGGCGATGGCCCTCACCATGCAAATTAAACTGCCATGACTTTACCATTATTGAAGCTAGCTGGTAAGACAGGTTGGAGCACAGTCCTTGGGAATGAACCAAAAAAATCCTGCCTCTAAAGACAAACTGAAGGGTATGGTTGGGTAACCAACAGGACTTGAGTTGCCACCTGCAGTGGAAAGGAATATTTGTGGAGTTCAATGCCATCAAAGCCATGCCACCAGATGTGCTGAATGTGTAACCTAAAGGTAATGAGAGAAAATCAAAACGTTATGTAGGGACACAAAGGCAAACTTGTTTATAATGTCTCTCAGCACATCACTGACGACAAGTACCCGGAAGAACAAGCATGGAAGCTCACCTTGTAGTGCACAGCAGGCAGAAATTCCTTTGACAATCAATGCTGTGGGAATGTTTCACTTCAGGAAGTTTGGATAAACATAAATGGATGACTTTTGGCTTCAGATAAAACGCTGTGCACTGATTTCAGAAACTTCACTTGCAAAGCTTGCAGATTGCTAGACTTTCTTCAATACCTTCACTTATAAAAGTCAAACCTGTCAACATTTGAGTTCCAAAATACTGGAAAAAGGATATAGGGGGCGGAGTCAGAAGTATAAATTATTACATTATTATTATTATTTATATTGATTTAAACAATTATTATAAAACAGTTACATTCATTTAGTAACATATAAATATATCTTAGTGTAGGCTATATCTTTATAGTTTTATAATTAATTATCTTCTTGTGAATCCACCGGTTCATTTACAACGTGGTGTTTTCTGCGTAAAAATAAGGGCTCGTTTTTGGCCTTTAATTCTCCGCCAGCAGGTGGCGTTTTTTGTCATAAATATTGCCGTTTCCTCGGTAACCACGGAAAACACAGTAGAGCACCTGACCTTGAAATATGTTGACGTGATTATTCGTATAATGGGGTTTGGGCCATACAAATTTACCAGAGGCGAATGTAGGAAACATATAAAATACGCCCAGTGTTTTTTTTTTGTTTGTTTTGTTTTTTTTTTTTATAGAAAGATTAAAAATACGGGAGAAATACGGGAAAATATTTAAACAGGATGATAGCAGGATAGAATGGTAAAATATGGGAGAATCCCGGAAAAAAACGGGAGGGTTGACAGGTATGATAAATGTATGTTATTCTCTTTGTTCCAGACTACAAGGACATTCTTGGTTCCAGGAGTTCAACATTCCCTGGCACTTCATGTTCAAGGCTGTTGAAAATCCAACTCTCCAACAAAATGGCCCAGCTCAACCTGTGGAATATGGTACTGCTATTGGACTCATCACAGAATGTAATTAGCAATTAAACAAATGGTAACTCATACAAAGCTGTGGGAAAAAGCAAGGAGGCTCTGAGATCTACTCTCTCGTGTGGACCACATCACCCCCCACCCATCTACACTCCCAAACACTGGACAATCTCAAACTTAAAGGGCTGTGAAACCAGATACCAATGGGTGACTCACACAAAGGCATCCTCTATGCGGTGGAGCCACTAGAGTCAGGCATGATTCAAACAAAGCATGAAGGATTGTCCCGATTGGTAGCGGAGGGTCACATACCCATGACCCAAGCTGAAGCCCAGAGACTTTACTTTCACCCGTCCAACTGCACACTTCGAAGGGTCTGCCATTAGTCCTGTTCAATGCAGCGACCTCTGGTGTTGACGCTTCAAATCATTACAGAAAATAAAATATAATCTAGGTAGGCAGTGGCCTTGCGAAAGTATCCAAACCACTTCATTTTTTTTCACATTTTGTTGTGTTGCTGTCTTTTTTTCCACAGCAATCTACACTCTATACGCCATAATGGCAAAGCAAAAAACTGTTTTTTAACATCTTTGCACATTTATTACAAATAAAAAACTCAGTTGCATAAGCATTCATCTGCAGTTGAAGTTTAGCTCAGGATCATTTATATTTCTTGTAGATGTTACTACACTTCGAGTGAAGTGCTCCATGATCATATGCAGTAACTCACAAAAGTGAGCGCACCTCTCACATTTCAGCAATCATTTTAGTATATCTTCTCAAGGGACAATAGTATAGAAATGAAACTTTGATATATTTTAGAGTAGCCAATGTGCAGCTTGTATAGAAGTATAGATTTACTGTCCCATGAAAATTACTCAACATACAGCCATTATTGTCAGAATAGCTGGCAACAAAAGTGAGCTTGTCAAAACTGTGTCCAAAGTGTCATTATTTTGTGTTAGCACCATCTAGCATTGCCTTTATCATCCTGGGCATGGAATTGGCCAGAGCTGCGCAGGCTGTTGCTGGGACCCTCTTCCACTCCTCTGTAATGACATCACAGCATGGTGCTTCTCCAACTTCCACTTGAGGATGCCCAACAGGTGCTTAATAGGGTTCAGGTCTGGAGACATACTTGGTCACCCCATCACCTTCAGCTTCCTCAGCAAGGCAGTTGTCATCTTGGTGGTGTGTTTAGGGTCATTAGGGAAAACTGCCATTCAGCCTTGTTTCTAGAGGGAAGGCATAATGTTCTGCTTCAGAATGTACAGTACATAATGGAATCCATGTTTCCCTCAATGAACTGCATCTCCACAGGACCAGCAGCACTCATGCAGCCCCAGACCATCATGCTACCAGCACCATGCTTGACTGTAGCAAGACAATTTTCTTGGTACTCCTCAACAGAACATCGCCACACATGCTGGACACCATCTGAGCCAAACAAGTTTATCTTAGTCTCATCAGCCCACAGGACACGTTTCCAGTAATTCATGCTCTTGGAAACGTTGTCTTCAGCAAACTGTTTGCGAGCTTTCTTGTGAGCCAGCTTCAGAAGAGGCTTCCTTCTGTGATGACGCACCGATTTGTTGCAGTGTGCAGCGTATGGTCTGAGCACTGACAAGCTGACCTTCTACTTCTGTAACCTTTAAAACAAAGCTGGCAGCACTCATGCATCTGTTATTTGAAGCCAGGTTCTGCACCTGATAAACAGAACAAGTACTCAACTTCGTTGGTCGACCCTTACAAGGCCTGTTCTGAATGGAACCCATCTTGGATGATTCTTCCAATTTTTACTAAACCTCTAATAGCCTTACTATCTTTGTGGAGAGACAAAAACATAAACATGATGAATAAGACATGTTGCTTTGCATGGTTAAACAACATACTGATGTTATCACCTAGGGTGTACTCACTGTAGTTGCCAGCTATTTTGACAATAATGGCTGTATGTTGAGTTATTTTCAGAGGACAGTAAATCTATACTGCTGTACAAGCTGCACATTGACTACTCTAAAATATATCCAAGTTTCATTTCTATACTATTGCCCCTTGAGAAGATATACTAAAATGGTTGCTGAAATGTAAGGGGTGTACTAACTTTTGTGAGATACTGCAACACTCCACAAGTCTGGGCTTTTTGGTGGTGTGGAAAGACCCAATCCTCTCCTCAGTGAAGACACATGAAAACACACATGAAAAAAAAAAAACATTTAAAGGACCCTTTGTCTGTGAGAAATCAGATTCTGTTGTCTGATGACCCTAAATTCCAAGCATTATTTGTAAAGGAAACCAGCTCTGCTCATGACCTGCAGAGTATCATCCTATAAGTAAAGTATGGTGGTAGCAGCCTCATGTTGTAGGGCTGTTTTTTTAGCAGCATGGACTGAGGGACTCATCAGAGTACAAGAAAAGCTGAAAGCACCAAAATATTGAGATAGCCTTAATGAAAACCCAGTCCAGAGCATTCAGAATCTTGGACTGGACGCAACAGTCAACAGGACAATGACCTTAAGCACACAGCAAGAGTGGTTTATAAACAACTTTGCGATTGTCCTTGAGTGGTCCAGCCAGAGCCTGTGTTTGAACCCAATTAAACATTTCTGGAGAAACCTCAAAATGTCTGCCAGACCCCATCCAAGCTGACAGAGCTTAAGAGGTGAAGAGGTGAGGTGAAGAATGGCAGATAATTGTTGCATCATACCCAAAAAGACTTGAGGCTGTAAAGGTGCTTCAGCTAAGTACTGAGTTAAGGTGTGAATACTTATACAATGTACTTATTTTAGTGTTTTAATCTGTTTTTGCTTTGTCATTATGGTGCATGGAATGTATATTGATGTGGAAAAATGTTAAAAAAGGGGTATGAATACTTTCGCAAGGCACTGTACATGGGGCCTCAAACAATCTGAAAGGAAGAGTCACAAATTGGTGGTAATGGCTATAATTTCATGGGATATTGTTGCTAAGGGGATTTGCCAATTTCCCTTTCTCATATACAGTGTCAAATAAATTTTAAGCTGTATTCAACTCAAAACCTAGGCATTGCATAAGCAATTTTAGATTCACTTCTGGTTCAAGCTCTGCCCTCTCTTTGATTGGGAAACTCTTACATGTTTTCAGGAGGTTAAGATGGTAAATTTTCCGGTTCAACCACCTCCCCCACTTTCCGTGTGACCACAAAGGACCCTTGCCACTTGCAAGTATTGTATAAATATTGGGACATTCAGTGAGAGCTGATGAACACTGATGAATTTGCTGTGTGGCGAGTAATTTAGAGTTCAACTTTGGTAGAAAACAAGGTCAGTCTTTTGTAAGGATGCCCTGGTTTTCTGACTAGACTGGCCTTGTCAGGAACTTTCTCTTTTGAACTATCACTGAAACAATAGAAAGTGCAATAAAACAATAAATCCACAAACTTAGCAAAGAGATCACCACACAAAGCCCAATATTCTCTGCTGACCCATTATGACCCACCCTCTCAGGGTCTCTGGTAAAAAATAATTCCCTGCCTAAAAATATATATATATATGTGATGCTTGGGGCTTAAAATTTGCATTAATTTAGCTAAGAGGTCATGGGGCGACATTTATCTTCTTTTGGTCATACATGATATGAATTCACAGTGCAGAGTTGACCAAACTTGAAATTTGTAATGCAGTGAATTTTACATGAGCTTGCGTTTTCTGTGTCATGGATTTGTGCATAAGAATGGAAGTTAGTAGGTTTGTTTGGGATGAGAAAAATTGGTGATCACCATGAGATGCATAAAGATGCATCGTCCATTGTTCTCTGACGTCATATACAGGTCCTTCTCATAAAATTAGCATATTGTGATAAAGTTCATTATTTTCTGTAATGTACTGATAAACATTAGACTTTCATATATTTTAGATTCATTACACGCAACTCGAAGTAGTTCAAGCCTTTTATTGTTTTAATATTGATGATTTTGGCATACAGCTCATGAAAACTCAAAATTCCTATCTCAAAAAATTAGCATATTTCATCCGACCAGTAAAAGAAAAGTGTTTTTAATACAAAAAAAGTCAACCTTCAAATAATTATGTTCAGTTATGCACTCAATACTTGGTCGGGAATCCTTTTGCAGAAATGACTGCTTCAATGCGGCGTGGCATGGAGGCAATCAGCCTGTGGCACTGCTGAGGTGTTATGGAGGCCCAGGATGCTTCAATAGCGGCCTTAAGCTCATCCAGAGTGTTGGGTCTTGCGTCTCTCAACTTTCTCTTCACAATATCCCACAGATTCTCTATGGGGTTCAGGTCAGGAGAGTTGGCAGGCCAATTGAGCACAGTAATACCATGGTCAGTAAACCATTTACCAGTGGTTTTGGCACTGTGAGCAGGTGCCAGGTCGTGCTGAAAAATGAAATCTTCATCTCCATAAAGCTTTTCAGCAGATGGAAGCATGAAGTGCTCCAAAATCTCCTGATAGCTAGCTGCATTGACCCTGCCCTTGATAAAACACAGTGGACCAACACCAGCAGCTGACATGGCACCCCAGACCATCACTGACTGTGGGTACTTGACACTGGACTTCAGGCATTTTGGCATTTCCCTCTCCCCAGTCTTCCTCCAGACTCTGGCACCTTGATTTCCGAATGACATGCAAAATTTGCTTTCATCCGAAAAAAGTACTTTGGACCACTGAGCAACAGTCCAGTGCTGCTTCTCTGTAGCCCAGGTCAGGCGCTTCTGCCGCTGTTTCTGGTTCAAAAGTGGCTTGACCTGGGGAATGCGGCACCTGTAGCCCATTTCCTGCACACGCCTGTACACGGTGGCTCTGGAGTAGAAACGGATGTTTCTACTCCAGACTCAGTCCACTGCTTCCGCAGGTCCCCCAAGGTCTGGAATCGGTCCTTCTCCACAATCTTCCTCAGAGTCCGGTCACCTCTTCTCGTTGTGCAGCGTTTTCTGCCACACTTTTTCCTTCCCACAGACCTCTTGCTTGAGGGTGTCAATGATGGCCTTCTGGACAGCAGTCAGGTCGGCAGTCTTACCCATGATTGCGGTTTTGAGTAATGAACCAGGCTGGGAGTTTTTAAAAGCCTCAGGAATCTTTTGCAGGTGTTTAGAGTTAATTAGTTGATTCAGATGATTAGGTTAATAGCTCGTTTAGAGAACCTTTTCATGATATGCTAATTTTTTGAGATAGGAATTTTGGGTTTTCATGAGCTGTATGCCAAAATCATCAATATTAAAACAATAAAAGGCTTGAACTACTTCGAGTTGTTTGTAATGAATCTAAAATATATGAAAGTCTAATGTTTATCAGTACATTACAGAAAATAATGAACTTTATCACAATATGCTAATTTTTTGAGAAGGACCTGTATATACACACACTGCGGCCCAAAAGTTTGAGAACAGTATGGGTTTTAATGTTTTTTTTTAAAGACGTTTCTTATGCTCATCAAGACTGCACTGCATTTAATAGGAACAAAAATACAGAAAAAAAAAATATATTGTGAAACATTATTTAATTTAACATAACTGTTTTATATGTGAATATATTTTAAAATGTAATTTATTCCTGTGATACAAAGCTACATTTTCAACATCATTACTTCAGTCTTCAGTGTCACATGATCCTTCAGAAGTCATTCTAATAAGCTGATTTATTATCAGTGTTGACGTTTTTTATTTTTTGGAACCTGTGATACTTTTGTTCAGTATTTTTTAAATTAATAAAAGGTTAAAAAACAATAATTTTTAAATAGAAAGGTTTTCTAACAATATACACTACTGTTTAAAAGTTTGGGGTCAGTATATTTTTATTCTTTTTTTTTTTTTTTTTTGAATGAAATTAATACTTTTATTCAGGACGTGTTAAATTAATAAAAGGTGCTAGCATAGATTTACATGGTTAGAAAAGATTTATATTTTGAATAAATGCTGTTCTTTTTAACTTAAGAATCCTAAAAAAAAATTGCAGGTTCCAAAGAATTATTTTATTTTATTTATTTTTTATTTTATTGGTTTATTTAATAGGGACCATGCATATTCATGAGCGTTGTTGTATAAAAAATACACCATGTAAATATGCCAGAATTAGTTACAGTAACAACTTTTCATCTGCCGTTCCATAAGCAGGTAACATAAAAACTAACAAGACAGCCAACAACAATACAACATTTATCCACTACAAATGAAAAAGGTACACATAATGCTAACATATGCATTAATAACAAACAACAATACACATTCAATTTGACAGATAAAGTGTATGGGTAATAAATGTGTGACAGTTAAACATGAATACATCTCTGGTTTTCTAAAAGCCACTGTTTTAAGTGAGTTTTAAAGTTGTTGAAAGTCAGACACTCTTTTATTGGAAGGGGCAAACTATTCTAAAGTTTACCACCTATTACTGACAATACGTTTTGTCCAGAAGTGGTACGCCTAAATTTACAGAGGCCCGTGTACTACCTCCACTTTCAAATTTGGCAGCACAACACGGATAATTCTAAATAATGAATCTACATATTAGAATGATTTCTGAGGGATCATGTGACACTTAATACTGTGTAACAGCTGATGAAAATTCAGCTTTGCATCAAAGGAATAAATTATATTTAAAGTATATTCAAATAATAACCACTATTGTATATTGTCTTAACATTTTGCAATATTACAGTTTTTTTTGTATCTTTGGGGTTAAGTTAAATATTGGATAATATCCAGTACATTAGCAATAAAGCGCATGAGCATGAATCACATGATTTCTGCCTGGCTGATAGTAAGAACAGTTCATCTTGACTTCACTTATTTCACTCCTCCCTGATTGTAGCTGCCTACTCCCGTCTACTGTCAAGGCGAGGCATGTGACATATCAGGCTAGCCTAAGGGAAGGAAAGTGTAATGTAACCGCCCCTTAAAGGAAAAGTTTACCTAAAAATGAAATTCTGTCATCATTTACTCACCCTCCACTTGTTCCAAACCAGTGTGAGTTTATTTCTGTGCTGAACACAAAGAAGATATTTAAAGAATGTCAGTAATCAAACAGTTGACGGTAGCCATTGTATGGAAAAAGTACAATGGAAGTCATAGGCTAACATTAACTGTTTGGTTACAGACATTCTTCAAAATATCTTTTTTTGTGCTCAGCAGAAGAAGGAAACGCATATACTCTAGGCTTAAAACAAGACGAGGGTGAGTAAATGATGACAGAATTTTTATTTTTGGAAAAACAATCCCTTTAAGACACAGACTACCAGCAAGGGTTAACACTTCACCCACACACTATATATCTATCTTAGATATGTATTTCAGTAATATTTCTCAAGAAATAAGGACATTTTATAAATGTTGCTTAGAACACCTTTAATTTTGGCTTCTTATTATCATTTTGGACCTGAAACAAGCTTTCATGCATGGATAGTTCTGCGTTATCCAGACATATGTTTATACAGTAACTTTTGCACTGAATATAACTTCCAGGTATTGCTAGGGATGGGTCACAAAGGTGAGCCAACACCTCTCTTCTTTTTTTCCCACTGCTTCTCTACGATTCGGGCGTGGCTGCTCAAATACCCCCATGTCTACACCTGCTGTGTTACCACTTGTTGTGTTTATGCGTAAGCCTTTTTCGTGACAACACATTACTCACGCTTGATTCTGACACACCCTTAGCAGCTAATTCTCCAGCTTGTCTAAACTCTCTGGCAAGAGAACACAGAAGACAGACTGGCATTTTTGATAGGTTTTGATTTGAATAATTGATTGATTTATTATTTTTCTAGAGGAGCATCTGACAATCATAGCAAATTGTATTGTAGACAGTATGCAAAATATCCTAGCAAGAGCGAGTTTGTGAGGAACTTGTAAGGGTCAAAGTACAGAATTAGACACCATGACAATGAAACATCTGTCTGCTTTCGGATTGACCATTCAGTGATTTGGTTTGTCGCTTAGTCATCAAAACTTCACACATTCACACACTGGATACTAACTCATCAGATACTACAACGGATGACGCACACCTAATGATTTCATCAACCAACAAAGACTAACCCATTTTAACTCTTACGCAATCACAAAAGACAGAAAAGTGAATACTGCTATACTGTCACTATAAGCTATACAAATGAAGATCAGAAGAGATCCACATATAATCTACACAAAACATGACCTGACACTTTTTGCTACTTTTCAGCTTTGTATGGCTGACCTTTGGGATAAGTGGCCTTAAAAGAAACCAGTCATTAAATGCCATTATATTAATTATTTAATGACTTTCAGCAAAATGTAAACAGTTCTTAGTTACACAATCACAGATAACGTAAACAATTATGGAGCACTAAACAATTCATGAAACAGCATATGGTAAAGATCAACAGTGTAAATGATCAATTGTATAAAAGTGCAATTTTGTATTTAACACCTAACCTGAAAACAAATATAAGTCTTAATCAGATCACAAATAAGTCTTGATAGCATTGTGTTAGTGTCAAGTTGGCTTTATAAACAAATAAATAAAAAAATAAAAAAGAGCATAATATTGGAGTTTAATTGAGAGTCAGAATCCACAAAAATATTCTGAAATATAGCTGCAAGCTGAAATTATGGGGCCAAGCAGTAGGCAAGCAAGGCAGCGCAACTGAGGCAATAAAGCAATGAGTAACTGAATCCATTTTGTAGCATTTTATATCATAATACTCTATTGTAGTCAATGACAATTTCATGTTTTGTTCAATTATAGTGACACCAAGAGGCATAATCCCACCCATTTTTTTATGTCTTTAGAGTGTGCCCATACATATGTGTGTCAAATTTGGTGAAAATATCTAATTTAGTTTTGGAGTTACAGACATTTTTATATATGAGAAGAGAAAAAAAATGACAGATGGCTGACTTTGTTTGCATTTTTATGCCGCTTAATATCCAAATTTTGGCAATTGGGCATTAGCGTATTGCCAGCACACTATGTTATTGAATTTCCTGCGGTGGTAACGGTTTCTAAGAAATTGGCAAATGTTTTTTAAGTGCTAAAATGCAACGTTGCAGAAACCACAAGGCAAAACCTGGTATGTTTGGTATCACTGGACTCGGCAAGGATTCAGGAGTTTAAAAAGGTGCCTCCTGTGAAAATAAGTCGAGCACACCCAAAGTTATAAGCAAGTGAATATTTTGCCACTAGGTGGCACTGGCTCAAAACTTCTCAGGATCCTTCAGGGCATCATGCTGATGACCCATACCGAGTTTTGTAACAATACGTCAATGCGTTAATAAAATATAGCATTTTTATACTAAATTCAAAATAGTCAACACCCAAAATGGCTGACATGGGAAAACTGGTTATCATTCGACACAGCATGATGCACCAAATCTAAAGAGACCAAATGTGATGTGATGTTTGGCCAAACCATTCAGAAGTTATAAGCAAAAATATATTTTTTTTTGTATCTCCTGACCACTAGGTGGCACCACACCAAAACACTGCAGGTAGCCTCAGGTCATGCTTGTTATAACACACACCAAGTTTGGTCTCAATATGCCAAACCGTTGTGGAGATATAGCCTCACATCCATTTTTCTGTGTTTTTCGTAGAATTATTATTCGAAAACAGTTGCACAAATCAACTTGAATTCCATAACTTTTTGCCAGCATGGTCTGAAGATGATCTGAGCCAATTTTGGTGAGAATCAGACAAACCGTCTAGGATGAGTTTGAAAAAGTAGGTTTTACGAACTATTAAAAATAAAAAACAAAAAACTAAAGAATTTTCCTTCTGTGCCTTACGGTTCAAAAGTTATTAGCATAAGAAAAGTGAAACTTTGGACAAGTGGTGGCACTAGAGAGTTTGAGTTAGAGACTCCAAACTTGCTATGGTTAATGTTGATACTGTACTCTATATGTGTGCCAAAATACACAACTTTCACGTAAGCAGTTTTATGGGCTGCCATAAACTCAAGAGCGGAAAACATAGAAGAAGAAGGACGACAACTGATACAATAGGTGCCTCCGCACCTTTGGTGCTTGGCCCCTAATTATTTGATGAATTTGACAAAACTACAGCATAAAACAAACAAATAGACTTTTAAATCAAAACTTTAGAATTACCTTTTATTTTTTTTGGTACACTCCTAAAAATAAAAGTGCCATAGAACAACCATTTTTGGTTCCACGAAGAACCATCCAGTCAAAGGTTCTTTAAAGAACCATCTCTTTCTTACCTTTTTATAATCTGAGGAACCTTCTTTTCCTTCTTCAGATGTTAAAGGTTCTTTGTGGAACCATTTAAACAAAAAAGGTTCTTCTATGGCATCGTGAAGCACCTTTATTTTTAAGAGTGCAAGAACCTCCCTGTGTGACAAAATGCAGCTGTTTTCTCTATACAATATTTGTCTTTCTTTAGATCATTTAGAACTAAAACTGTAAAATAAGGCAATAAAAGAGCACAGTGTCTGTCTTGTATCACATAACTGCGTTTATGACTCACGGCTGGGATCAAAGGTTGAAGACTTTAATAAAAGGGTGTGACCAGAATCTCTTTTCTGTCATAACAGGTGAATGTTCACACGTTTAGTGTACACAAAACAAAAGCAGAGATGATGTCAAGGTTACGGACATAAAGTAACAAAATTAAGTAATGCTCAGTCCATCCTTGGGGACTAAATAAAATGAGCACAGCAGCAAGAAAATAATACGCTTCCAAATTTGACATCAAATAAGATCCTATTGGACTCTCTCTCTTTCTCTTTCACTTTATCTGGATCATAACTGATTCTGAGAGGATTCTTTCATCTTTAGAAGTCTTGGCTAAGGGTACTAAAATACTTAAAAAAGTATAGCTATTTTTGTTTTCTTGTCAGGTGTCTCTCCTTCAGTGAATAAAGGAGCATAATTTGAATGTGAATACAAGTCAAAGCATGTTCTCCGAGCAAACCTTAAGCATGTGTTTACTCTTGGGATAAAAGGAGTCCAGCTGCCCAACCATTGCCTTCAAATCCTCAAGTTCGTTCGCTTCAAATATTTTCTCTCTTCCGGAAACACAAATACAATAAAGACAATTCCTGTAACACTACTGGTCACCACTAGATGGCAGGGTAAATCAATTAATGCTTGTCCACAAATATTAAAAAAAATTATTGCATACATATAAACACATAAAGAGACCAGCCTACACTCATAAGTAACTCATTACATGTAACATGGATTAGGTAATAAGATTAAGATTAAGATTAAAAGTACTTGTAATTAGATCAAATTACATTTTATCATGGATTACATGATTATATATTATTTGCACAATAGGAACAAATTATTCATCATTTATCTATTCTCCCTAATATTTAAATATTTTAAATGTTTCTTTCTAAAGTAGCCTACTGCTTATATACACTGGATTTTTATACAAAAACTGGATTTTTACACAGAGATCAATCATTAGTCAGGTGACCATTTCTGGTTTAAGAAGGGTTTCAACATTGCATGAACTACTGATGAACACATTATTTATTATTTTAATTATCACTCTTTTGTCATTCAAACACATTAAAATGCACAAATATACAACCTTTTTTGTCATCTGATCTTCTTTCACCTAATATATTTACTTGAAGTACCCCTGAGATTTTCAAATGAATAGTTTAATAATTATTCCATTTGCATGTTTCTATGACATTGGTTAATGGTCACATGACATGCATGTAAACAGATAAAATATTTAATTTTTTTAAGTAAGTGTTTTATTTTGAAAATGATTTATTTTAATTAAATATTTTTATGATTTGCTTTTTTTTTATTTATTTTTTTTTATATATTATTAAGCTTTTATTAAACTAATAAATCCCTGGCAGTTTTTTTCACAAAACCCCAGTTTGTTAAACCTTGACAAAATGTAATGTTTAAAGCACTTCATGTCACCAATAAAAACGAATGGAATATGTTTTCTTATACATTTGTATTTTATATAAATATGGTACAAGATTATCCTATTTAAATCAAATAGGATAAAATAATCTAAAAGTAGTCAGATTATATGTAATGGATAATGTTACTAACTAAAATGTTTGTCATGTAATTTGGAATCAGTAATGGATTACAATTTGTAAGTAATCTACCCAGCTCTGCCTACATCTTAGAAAAATGGTACAAAACTTGCCAGTGTGGCGGTACCTTTCCAAAAGGTACACTTTTGTATATTATTTACCCCTCAGAGGTGCATATTAGTACCCAAAACCTACTTATTAGCAGTGTAGGGAAAGTTACTTTTAAAAGCAATGCATTACAATATTGCGTTACTCCGTAAAACTAATTAACTAATTACATTACTTTTACTTTTACTAGTTACTTTTTATGGAAAGTAATGCGTTACATTACTTTTGCGTTACTTTTTAAATCTGGGGTAAGGCTTGCTTGTTCGTTTTTAATATAAAAAGTTTGATTTTTTAGCAAATGTGAAAGCCCTTTCACACCAAAAAGTGAAATGAATAAGCCTAGGCTGAAGGAAAAGTGAATTCCGGTCTGTATAGTAGAACTGCAGGAAAAGGATGTTCCACACTCTTCATCAATGAAGCACAAATGTTAATTTAAAGTAAGTTTTGCCTTTTAGTGGTTGAATTGGATCAACAAAGATCAGCAGCAAAGATTGTTTAATAAAATGAGATTAAATACATAAAGGAAACAAAAAGCAACTAGCGGATATAAGTATATATTTTCTTGTAAAAGAAAAAGTAATGCTAATTTACTAGTTACTTGAAAAAAGTAATCTGATTACGTAACTCGCGTTACTTGTAATGTGTTATTGCGTATTAGTACCTTTTTGTAAAATTATACCGCCACTGTGACACTTTTAACACATACAAATCAGACGTTCTTCAGTTGTTCAATACAGAATACAAATTTTGGTCGTTTTTATCACTGGGCTTGCTAAGGTATGTCTATTGTCATTTAAATGGTCTTTCTGCCAGTTTGGGCCGATAGATGGCAGCAGTTGCTGCTAAATGAAAACAGGTATATTATCCTCACACTAAATAATTAATTTGCTTAAACTGAAATCTTTAAATAATACTCATTTTGTCCGAAACAAGTATCCTATATAGTCATAAACAGAACCCGGTGAGGTTCTGAAGTTGAGCACACTGTGACTGGAATCAATGCCGTCCAATGAATGTGTTGAAGGGGGACGTTCGGTCGAAGTTCCGCCCTCAGGACTGCTTGTTCGGTCCGTGTCATCACCGGAGAGCCCATTGAGTGTATGCGAATTGAAATAACTAGGTTATTTGTGTCAGACGGAGAGATTCCTCAGCTCTTGAGTGGATTATGACGCATGTCTGAGTGTAATGTCACGCGCGGCGGGTCTGTGGGGCCGTGTGCGTGTACCGGGGACAGGTGTGTTACCTGTGGCTGCGAATGGTGGAAATGGGCACGGATCAGCAACATGCCGATGAAACGAATCGCTCTCTTTGAACGTCGCTGTTGTTTTCCGAGCAGAAGCGTGTTTGGATAGTGGAGCGGTCGGGCCAAGCCGGCGACTTTTGTCTGTTGATTGATCGCGAACACTTTGTGACGCCTTTTAAGCGGGTGAAGACACGCAAACCACTCCCTGAGCACTGGACGTAAAGCTCTCTTTTTTGATTGTGCATATAGGGTAAACGGGCGTTGTGTGGTTCTGACGCATTACCGAACCGGGCTGCGGTCTGTGCGAGACGGTGATGGCCGTGTCTCAGCTGGACATCGAGCCTCATCCACCGGAGAACGGCTTCGTCACCCCCGAAACTAATAAAGCGCCCGATTTACTCTCGCAGATCGACGGCCGCGTTTTGCCTAACGTGGGCGGATTTGGCAGATTTCAGAAACAGCTGATCGTTTTAACATGGATCCCGGCCATTTTCATTGGCTTCAGCCAATTTTCGGACAATTTTCTCCTGGCTGAGCCTCAGCAGTGCGCCCAAGTGCAGCCGAATAACAGCGCGCATTCGCCCAATGCGACGACCCCGGCGTTTAGCGGCGTCAATAATGGAAGCAACGCCACTAATGCGTCATCACAATGCATGTGTATGCCGTCAGGATGTGAACTGCAAATTGGACTAGAGCAAAATGTTGTCACCAAGGTAAGAGTGTCCGCAAGAGCAGCAATATTCCTCCTGCATTCAGTTTATGGTAGACAAGCATGCATGGTATTTTTTTTCATCAGAGCACCCACATGAATGCATGTGGAGAGGTGAGTTTGTTTACAGAGCATCTAGGGGCCTGCATTACACTGCAAGGGAACAACTCTCCATACGCATGGGGGAAAGAATGGCATTGCTGACTGAGACGAATATGAGTCATCTGCATCAACAGCTGACAAGGTGCCAGCCATCACGGGGTGTCATGTCACTGGGTTCCCTCATGCTGACCAAATGACATAACCGCTCTTTAAAAACACAACAGCACCCTTTTAACCATCTGCGTCCTGCCCTTTGGCCTCCATTAGCCTGCCGGTGCATTGAGCAATAGTGAATATGGGTCAACAAACTCGGAGGATTACACAGTAATTCTGAGCAGCCTACGGAGATAGGAGAAAGCCACCGCAGGCCTTTTGAGTTTATCATATTAGTGTCACATTATGTCCTTCCCTGCTAATCTGGTAACTGGAGGCAGATTCCCTATTAATAACGGTTACAGTCAAGGAGCCGGTGGGTAGGCTTCACCAAATGTGCTGTGAGACTCAAATCTTCACCTTATTTTCTTATAGATGCGCAAATTATGTGCAAGCAGTGAGGCGGGTTAAGTGCTACTTTAGTACATATTTGCATACAATATGTATAAAACATTTAGCAGTTCACATAGCCTGCCATGAGAGTGAATCAGCAAACTTGTTACAAAGCATCAGTTTACCCATGGCTTTGCTGTTCTCACTGAAAGGAAATCCTAGAACTGTTGGCATGCCTTTCCAGCAGCCAAAGTGAGCAGTCATGTTTATTTATTGAAACTATTGTCCATAAGATCTATTTGCAGGTGCAATTTATGGTTGTGGCATAAAAAATTGTACATCCTGCCGTTTTTAGGGTTTGTGTTGGGGTGCTGATTACCCGTTTGTACATTTATCCTGTTATTTTACACAAGTAAATACTTGGACATGGGGCATTATTTGGAGCTGACATATGTGACCCTGGACCACAAAACCAGTCAATTTTTTTAAATAGAAATTTATATATCATCTGAATAAATAAGCTTTTCATTGATGTATGGTTTGTTAGGATTGGACATTATTTGGCCGAGATACAGCTATTTGAAAATCTTGAATCTGAGGGTGAAAATTCACCTTTAAAGTTGTGCAAATGACGTTGTTAGCAATGCATATTACTAATCTATTTTTGGATATATAATTACGGTAGGAAATGTACAAAATATCTTCATGCAACATGATGATCTTTACTTTTTTTTTTTTTTGGCATAAAAGAAAAATCTATCATTTTGACGCATACTATGTATTGTTGGCTATTGCTACCATTTTTATTATTTATTTATTTATTTTTGGTTTTGTGGTCCAGTGTCACATTTTATAAACTCAAAACTACAAAACGAGCCCTTTTGAGTTGCTTCAGGAACAGCGTTGAGAACCGTTGCAGGTTGCAGACGTCACTGCCTTTTACATTCTCTTACCTTCAAGTCTGAAGTCTTGAGAAAATAATGATAGTTTAATCCTTTAAGTCAAACTCATACAGGTAGAGGCACACCAATAAACGCTACCACAAGTGTGCAGCTCTTAAAAAGTCTCTTATGCTCACTAAGTCTGCCTTTATTTGATGACAGCAAAAGTGGTAATATTGTAAAATATTGTTACAGTTTAAAGTATCTGTTTTCTATTTGAATGTAATTTATTTTTGTGATCTAAGCTGAATTTTAAGCATCATTCAGTTTTCAGTGTCACATGATCCTTAAAAAATATAAAAAATCTTACAGACCCCAAACTACTGGTGGAAAATAAGCAAATAAACGTGAGATAATAAAGTTGTGTAATATTTCGTTTAAATAAATAAAAATAAAACAAGTTTAGGTGACTCTACGCATCACAGCATTAAATACTTGGAATTCCACTATCCAGAAGTTCTTTGGTAACAAATTCAGTTTAGTGTCTTCTTCCTCACAGCCAGTTTCTTTATGTTCAGTAGATAAAGAATTTGTTTCAGGTAGGAAACACTGACATATTCTTTGCTGGAAAGGTCATCTGTCAACTTATGACCTTATGACCAATACCTCACAGATTCATGAACGTGTATCATGTCCTTGCGGACCATGTTTTGTGTTTTACGGTCAACTAAGATAAGGCCCTATGAAATCCATCTTTTTTCTCAAATTCCATTTCAATTTTTATTTACTCACTTTTAATGGTTAAATGAAATCTTATTAATCAAAAAAGCATGTCTAGTTAAATAAAATGATGAAACTTATACAATTTAACTTCAATTTATTAAAGGTTTAACAAAAATGACATGTTCAGGGCCCTATGAAATATTGCATTTTATTGTTGCCAAATTCTGGTTTTAGCATGTCTAATTATTTAAATGCATAACTTTTATTTATTCTCACAATAGCCTTCCTTGTGATTTTTATTTTTTTATTCACAAATATTAAAAATATATTTCTGTCATCTTTAAGTTAAACCACACTTTTATTTTTGACGGGTTGCCGTGAATATCTGTAGCTGTCGCTTGTTGTGATTAGATTGGATACAGCTGCGGCTGGGAGCTAACAATAAATTTTACTCAAATGGAACAGTCAAATTAAATGAAGTCGAATGAAGTGACTCTGAGTAGTTCTGGAGATGTTCGTGTATTTATGTCCTCATTTATTGAGACGCCAGATGCTGAAAACACAGCGAACATCACGCATGCGTAAGTAAGTGTAGTAAACAAACCCGTGCGTCTGTGCCATTCATAAACAAAGAGACACGCAGAACATCCATATTATTATTTACACATACTAGTTCATATTGAGAGATGATTTAATTTGATGACATACCTTTCATTAATTCTTCCAAACTTTGACAAATTCCGTGACATTCCACGTTAAATAATACATTCCATTTTTATGCCTGGATTTCGCGATTTCGTCTGTGTTTTGTGCATTGCGGAAATCGGGCCCTACTAAGAGAACCAGAGACAAAAACCAGTCTAGCATCTTGCGCTTAACCTTGTCAGGTTGTCAGTTTTGAGTGCATACTTGGGAAATCATTCTGAAATTTCTTCAGCTACCGTCTTTTTCTTCCAGCTGAGGTTCATCCTGCCAAAAATGATAAAATTACTACAAGTAGTGCAACAAATCAAATAATACATTCAACACTAGTTTTGTTTCTCATTTGAATTTTTATTTTAGCTAATATAAATCTCGTACATTTGCTCAAAACGACAGTCTTCACTGTATTCGAGCCATTGTCTGCTGTAAAGGACACAAAGTCCTTCTCTCAAACCTTGAGACGTCTTTTCTCCAGTGTGCTCTTCAGGAAAGTGAGCTGTTTCTGGCATTTTCTTATTGATAAATTGCTGCATGCAGCAACTCATGTACGGATCCATTGTTCGAAATTGACCGCAAATATGTGACTGTCGTAGTATTTCACCTGCACATGCTTTGCATTTGTCATGCATTTTATGAATAGCAACTGGTGAAAGATTAATGTGTGATGGCTTTTTGTCGAGCATTTGTTTCAACTTTTGGAAGTCGTCTTGACTGCTGGAGTCTGCAGTGCTGGCAGCATGTTTTTGCATAAATGATAGGTGATCGTGTCGGTTATTTCCTTGATCCGTTTTGAGCTCCTCTCATAAGGCGTGACGCTTGCAAATGGCAGAATGATCAATATTTGTACAGTTAGGTTAGGTTGGCTTTGAGGTGTGCTTTTGTTTGTTTTTTTTGAGGGAGTTGGTTGTCATACTCTGATCATACACACTTGTGACCCAGGATCACAAAACCAGTAAAAAGGGTCAAATAAATTAATAATAAATTAGCTTTCCATTGATGTATGATTATGAACAATGAACAATATTTGGCCCAGATACGACTATTTGAAAATCTGGAATCTGAGGGTGCAGAAAAATCTAAATATTGCCTTTAAAGTTGGCCAAATAAAGTTCTTAGTAATATGCATTAAAAATTAAGTTTTGATAGATTTATGGTAGGAAATGTACAAAATATCTTCATGGAACATGATCTTAATATCCTAATGTTTTATGGCATAAAAGATACATAGATAGTTTTGACCCATAATTTTTTTAAAATTAAAAAATAATTGTGACCAAATAATAATAATAATAATAATACTTATAAGAATTTGACAGGTCTTGCAAATGACCCAAATCATACTCAAAATCATAGTGATCCTATCCTCTTTTCTGTATCCCAAACTGCTGATGTACAGTTGCTTTTGGTGCCATACATTTATATTGTCTGTTCTAATGTTTGCACATTTTGTAATGGTTTGTACAGCAGAAAGATTAAATCTTGTGTGTGGTTAGTGTAGTTAGATGCAAATTGGTAGAAATTTGGCTCCATACACCTCTGTAAACTGGGTTTGGTTTAGTTATAAGCACCAAAATTTATAGTACCATCATGCAAAGATCAGAAGGGCTGCCTGAACCCTCAGAATCCAGGATATCCCAATCCCACCAAGTTCATCCCAAGAGCAGAGTGCAAGGTGTTTCATTGGGTCAATGAGATAGATTAATAATAAAATAACTCCAGACGAGTTTTACCATGCTGACTGTTAATACGCTAAAGTACAGCAAGCTATCAGCAAACTCAGCAACTCAGTGTGCATTTGCACCATAATTAAATGCACAACATTAAACTCTCGGTCGACCTCGCAGTCAATGCTGGCACGTCCCTAACAAGAAGCAGGACTTCTGGGACAGTTTGCTCCACTCCAATTTGGACCTCTTTGGTCACAGTTTCAAATGTCACACTGGCTGAAAAGAAGCTGATGGCAATTATAAAACATGATTATCATTGAAACAAGAAAGCAAATCTACAAAGGAATAGCCCAGCATAAAGTAATGGTTGATTGGAATGGTTGAATCTGTAGTTTTCTGCCCTTTGAAAAGCAGAATCGCTCTGAGTTGAGGATGTCGGAAAAGTCCCTGCAAAATAATCCTTTATTCTTCTTCTCTGATCTCCTCAGACAGCCTCTGAAAGTCATTTTCCGTCGGGAGAGCCCTTTCAGATTTTGAGGACTATTCTAATTGCATTGGAGGCCCCACAGGCTTTTATTTTAATAAGATGTGGTAAAATGAATAGGAGATTATCATCATCTCTGGGAGATGCAGAGCTGAAGAGTCGTGCACATTTGGCTCTAATGTTGTATTCTGATGACAAGGTCAGGATCAGGCCTGAATGCTTCTGATTCAATAACAAGACTGTAAATAGGATTGGGCTTATGAACCAATCATCTATATGAATGGCAATGCTAGGCATTTTGATGAAGCTTGTTCATCTTGTTATGAACCATTTACACTGTCTTTATCAGTGTAGGATACAACTACTGTAGCTGATCTTCTGTAGCTAAAGCTTTTCTTGTTTTAAATATATTTACTGAAATGAATAATGAACTGAGTGTAACATTCCATAGCTCCATAGATCTATAACTCACAATGGAAGTAATATGGAAATTCAAAAGTTTGGATAATATGCTGTCAGTGTTACCAAAATCTAATTTCTTATTAGATTAGCAGCTGTTTGATTAAATTACGTCTAGCGTGTAATAGATTTTCAACTTTAGTCAGCGAAGGAGACTTCAGGCCTAACCTTGATATTGTTGTTTTACTTAAGTGACAGTAAGCACTATGTGAACATAATGTTTTCTGCGTTTTGATTAAAGTATCTCTGTGTGAATATTGTACAAATATTGAGAACTCAACTTGAGGCAACCAGTTTTAGAATTTTTTTTAGATTAACTTATTAACTTAAAATTGTATCAACTTGACAGTTAAAGGTGGTTTGTGTTTTCATCAAATGCAATGCAAGTTCTATGAACAAAAAAATTGTTTTTGATTTGTGGATCCACGTTCAATCAGCTTGCATGTTAGAACTGAATATGTTAGATAGGATCATTCCTTTACACCAAAGCTACTTTGTATAACTGAACTGTTATACACATATATAACTTAGTTCACTCAACCTTTAAAAAAAGAGTTTGTCTAACAAAATATAAAAGTATATTTTTATGTCATTGAATTTATGACATTGAATTTTTTATGTCCACTGAGACTGCATTTATTAGATTAAAATAAGCACACAGTAAAAAAACAAAACTGTAAAAAAAAAAAAAAAAATTTTTTGAGGCAACTTAAAATAATTTGCTAACCTGCTGCCTTAAAATTAAGTTCAGTCAACTCAAATAAGTTTATTCAAGTTGTACCAAGTGACAACTTAGATTCAAGTTGACTAAACAAAAAAAAATGTTTGTTAAAATTAACAGCTGTTTGTAATTTTAAGTTGATTCAACTCAAATATCTAAGCTGTCACTTAGTAAAACATAACATTTCAAGTTGACTAAACTTTTTTCTATAATGTGCTGATTTGCTGCTCAAGAAATCATATTATTTTATCACAGTTGAAAATGGTTGTTCAGAAGTATTTCCAGGCTATTGATATTAGCACCTTTGAACTATAGGATTTATTCTTTCACTAATTTGTTCATTCACTAATTTGGTGAATTACATGCCTCATGGATTGACTTACTAGTTGCTGAACTGATACAGACTGATACACTCACATTGCTGAAGCGGATTGACTGGTCCGTAAGGTTTATTTGAGGTAAATTGTGAGGCAGGCGTTTTTCTGCCCTATGTTTCTCAATTAATCCACACCCGAATCAGCTATTTGAGGTCTTCAGGACCTCTGCTAGAAGCCTGCAGGCAGGTGGGAGCTGAACTTTTCAGGACTAGTAGCATAAAAGTTTTGGACTAGACTTACAAGTTTGTCTTTTTTTTTTTAAGACTGGTCCTATTGTTTTTTTAATTCAATTACCTAAAAATGTTGAAAAGTTGAATCCAAAAAATCTAATAACTGCTAGTTGGTCAGACTAGCTCTTAAGACACAGTTTTAACATGGAGGTTAAGTTTATGCAACTGGCCTTTGGTCTTCAAGACATCTTAAGGTTTATTCTAGCATGCACAGATTTAGTTCATGTGAAAAGTGCTAAAGGATAGTCTACAAAGTAATTATTAAATTTCCAAAAAAATCTTTTCCAGAGGATCTTTGGCAAGTAAAAAAACTGAAATAAAAGCTATACCCCCAGTTTCACAGACAAGGCTTAAGACTAAAATGCATGTTTGAGCTGAAAGCAACTTGCTCTGACAGATCTTAAAATATGTCAGCGCTATTGTTTTGTCTCAAGATGCACACTAGTAATGTTTCTTTCTAGGGGACATTTATAAAGGATGCATAAATGTCTTAATTGAACTAAGGCCTAATCCTGGCTTAGTCTAAGCCCTGTCTGTGAAACAGGCCTCGGATGCAGAAAGCTGCTGATTATTATAGTGATGGCTTTAAAAAAATCTGATCAGTTACACCAAGCAGTTTAGTCAAATATAAACAACTTATCTATCAACTTGCCTAATTAACAATAGATTTGTATTAAAATGTATAATTATACACTACCAGTCAAAAGTTTGGACACACCCCCTCATTTAATGTTTTTCCTTTATTTTCATGACTATTTACATTGTAGTTTCTCACTGAAGACATCAAAACTATGAATGAACACATATGGAAGTATGTAGTAAATAAAAAAGTATGACATAACTCTAGATATGTTTCATATTTTAGATTCCTCAAAGTAGCCACCCTTTGCTTTGTTGACAGCGCTGCAAACCCTTGGCCTTCTCTCAATGAGCTTCATGATGTAGTCACCTGAAATGATTTTCACTTCACAGGTGTGCCTTGTCAGGGTTCATTTGTGGCATTTCTTGCCGCCTTAATGGGGTTGGGACCATCAGTGTTGTGCAGAAGTCAGGTTGGTACACAGCTGACAGCCCTATTTGACAACTGCTAGAATTCATATTATGGCAAGAACCAATCAGCTAAGTAAAGAGAAACGACAGTTCATCGTTACTTTAAGAACTGAAGGTCAGTCAGTCCGGAAAATTGCAAAAACTTTGAATGTGTCCCCAAGTGCAGTTGCAAAAACCATCAAGTGCTACGACGAAACTGGCTCACATGAGCAAAGGAAGACCAAGAGTCACCTCTGCTGCTTAGGATAAGTTCATCCGAGTCACCAGCCTCAGAAATCGCAAGTTAACAGCACCTCAGATTAATGCCACACAGAGTTCTAGTAGCAGACACATCTCTACATCAACTGTTCAGAGGAGACTGAGCGAATCAGGCCTTTATGGTCAAATAGCTGCTAAAAAAACACTACTAAGGAAAAGCAACGAGTGGAAAAGATTTGTTTGGGCTAAGAAACACAAGGAATGGACATTAGACCAGTGGAATTCTGTGCTTTGGTCTGATTCTGACTCTAAATTTGACATCTTTGGTTTCACCCGCCATGACACAGAAAAAAAGATGGTCTCTACATGCATGGTTTCCACCGTGAAGCATGGAGGAGGAGGTGTGATGGTGTGGGGGTGCTTTGCTGGGGACACTGTTGGGGATTTATTCAAAATTGAAGGCACACTGAAGCAGCATGACTACCACAGCATCCTGCAGCGACATGCCATCCCATCCGGTTCGCATTTAGTTGGACCATCATTTATTTTTCAACAGAACAATGACTCAAAGGCTGTGTAAGGGCTATCTGACCAAGAAGGAGAGTGATGCAGTAACCTGGCCTTCACAGTCACCTGACCTAAACCCAATCGAGATGGTTTGGGATGAGATGGACCACAGAGTGAAGGCAAAAGGGCCAACAAATGCTCAGCATCTCTGGGAACTCCTTCTAGACTGTTGGTAAACCATTTCAGGTGACTACCTCATGAAGCTCATCGAGAGAATGCCAAGTGTGTAATCAAAGCAAATTGTGGCTATTTTGAACATGTTTTCTAATATTTCACACATTTTTGTTTACTACATAATTCCAGATGTGTTCAGTCATAGTTTTGATGTCTTCAGTAAGAATCTACAATGTAAATAGTCATGAAAATAAATAAAAAAACATTAAATGAGAGGATGTGTGTGATGTGAATAAAAAACATTTTATTCTTTTTAATCATGATTTAAAAAAAAGATTCTTGGTTTTGTAAACCAAGGTTTTTTTATCCCTAACTTAATGAATGGATGAATAAATGATTAAATGAACAAATATCTAAATAGATAGGATTTTACTTACCAATATGATTTAAAATGATACATTTATTGTCTGATATGATATATCCATAGTGTATGTAGTCTGTATTAAGCCTAAAACCCTATTTCAAACTAAATTTTTATATTTTCTGAATAAAATGTAAAAAAAAAAGTGCTTGTCCATGCAATACTACAGTGCTATTGGGTGGATGTGAGGGGAGTAATGGTGAAATTGGGCTTATGGTGTAATAACTGATCTATAATGCAGTATTGGATTGCTGATAATGTCTTACTGCACCAGCATAGTGGTAATCTCACAAACACTACTGTCTAGAAAATCTGTTAACGTTAACCATCCAAAATGATTGTTTTCACAGCTAAATTCTGCCTATACAATAGTCAACATTTGAAGTGGATCAAACAAGTTAATCAAAGTTGCCCTAAGACAAGAACAGGTATTGTTTTGGTTTTAGGACAACTTTGATGAAAGGTTTTGATCCACTTCAAAGTGTGCTGACTTCAAATGTGGACTATAGTATAGAAAACTTTGTCATTGAACATTACAAATGTACAATGACGTTTGTTTTGCAGCTACTAATGTACACATAACCGTGCACACTTTTAATCTTTTCATTTTTAAGCCCGTGTTGTATAGGGATTGTGACAGTAATGAGGAAATGGTGATTAGTGTGGCAGTGTTTTATAGTTTTCAGTTCATCGTTTTCAAGTCGTGCAGCTTTTTAGGCCCTGCAGCATTTCCCAGATAGCAGTAAAGACAAAAGATGACGATAGGGGTGAGTTGCATCCTTCAGAATGCTGCTGGTTCTACGGAACTTTGTTTGTATCCGTATCGACTGACATTTTTCTGTGTATTGTTCGTTGTCATAGATTTTCTGAATCATTTTAAAAACACATTAATTGCAAACTGAGCATTTAATAATGCATCTGTCAGTGTTAGATCATCATTGTAACATGACACAGTGGGGTTTTTATTTGTTTGAGCTAGTGATGGATATGGAAATGTGAGCTTTAGTTTTCTGCAGACACATTAGCACACACATCCACCCACACACGTCGTATTTACCCAGCTGTCCGGCCTGAAGTTGTTCAGGTCAACTCACTGTTCCTTTATTAGCTGGCGTGACTTGATCTTTAAACACGAGGCGCTTATTCACAGATTTTCATTCAAACTTATGAGTTGGACTCAAATGACCTTAAAAAGCGTTTGACAAAGTATCTGGAACTGAAAGCATCTTGCTGAAGCAAATTCATCAAACCTACACCCAAATTATGTGGGATTTTTACTTATTCCTACTGACAGCAAACTAGTGCTGGTGTGACACCAAAACCCGCTGGTTCCTTTGAGATTTTCCTGGGGGGATTTCTAATGGAGTTTTTCATTTATGAATCAAACAAAGCCTGTGGTAAACAGAACTTTTGACGTTTTCTTCCACAACGTAAATGATCAGCAGTGTTCCCACAGGGTATTCTCATATGTAAATACTAACAACTATTGTAATACTTGCTTAAGCTGTGAATGATTTCTTTGATTTATTGGATTCCGCACATGTTAACTATGAAGATTTATTTGCATGCAGCGGTGTGTGATATGACGTTTTCATTGTGGATGATAAACATTTCTCCACAGTTTGCTTTTGGAGAAATATCGTAGTATCTGCTGCAGTTTTGGCGCCTCAGTCTCAATATACTGTACATTGCGACGTACGTTTACAATAGTATTAAATCAGAAGACACTGCACTTATTCACAATCACAAAAGTGCATTATTTGCTTTAAAGTCTTGCCGGTTAAACATTTCATATCCGTGCTGTTCTGACATGCATGCACTTTTTTTCCACCTGAAGCGTGCAGACTAAAACCCTGCCAAATAGCAGCTATTTACTGAATTAAGTTTTGTCTGATTACGCCAATACAGTCAAAACACACAAGGTTTACATATTTAGTTTACACAGTTGCTTATGTCTAAATTGAAAGTACATAACTGAGAGAAAAATGGATGCATGCCTGTATATTAGATGCGTGCAGCTTTTAAAGGGACAGCAGACTAATTGTACTAAACATGCTGCCGATTGTCATTAAAAGGATAGTTAACCCCAAAAATTATAATTCTGTCATTATTTACTTACTTACATGTCCCAAACTTGTATTCATTTCTTTCTTGTGCTACACAAAATAATATATTTTGAAAAATGTGAGTTACCAAACAGCAGTGAATGTAATAATAGAAATGATCAAATGGATAACGTTCAGTGGAAAAAAACTCATTCAGGTTTAAAATCGACCTGAGAGTGAGTAAATGGTGGTATAAAAATAAAACAAAATTCACAGACAGATGATTGAATTTAAATTTTTAGGTGAGCTATTCTTTTTATGTTAATAAAACAACAAAATACAAAGGGAAAAGTCACTCACTCACTTATAAGAATCATTTTACAATTGATGTGTAGTGTATAAGTATATAGTGTTTCACTTTTTATACTTGTTAATTAAATTTCTTGAACACTACCGCTAAATACACCTAATGTATCTGAAAAATAAAGCATTCTTTGTTTTATTTGTATTGTTTATTTGTAATATGCAATAACAAAGATAAAATAATGACTTTTTTTTTCGCTCACTTTGGCCTAAATATCTGCCATTCCTTTTTTTATTTTATACTTTGTTACCTTGAAAGGCTTTGTTTTTAAAAAAGGCAAATTAGTTTGGCTGTACTGCTCAGACAACTTCAAAATAGTAAAAACCAACATGACAAAAATCGTGATATGATATCGCCTTATTGGCCGCCCTTATTTGCATGTTTACAGTAATTCATCTCACTAAATGCACTGTATGGTTTCTCATTGCACTATTGTACTGTGGTGTAGTAAAACGCCGTTGTTACAAGCATAAGACAATGGGCCCTTTTTGCTTTCTTTCTTGTTTCACCAGCAAATACAATTCACCCTTCACACAGTCTCTCTCTGTCTTCCTTTCTCTCTTTTTCTCATTGCTCTTTCTTTCTCTCGCTCTCTTGAAGACAGAGTTATGCATAACAAAGGCACACATTCCCAATCCCACATGCAGCGCGCTGTCCAAGTGCCTCAATGACCCCCTTATCTTTGTCTTTAAGTAATACAGCAAGTAAAACTTGATTTTATTGTTGTCTTTTTTGTTTTCGGAAAATGATGAGTAACTGTGCAAACAGTGTGCTTGTCAGAACATTGCTACTGTTTGCGGTTGCGTACAGTGAGCATGTTTACAGCTGTAAACTACCACATGTGTTTATTAAAAATTCCATTTTTACCAATTTACCATGAAAACTAATATCCCAGCAATGTAAGAAAACCATGTTCACAAGACAAGTTAGGCAAATTCCCAGTGGTGATGTCAAAACATGAGCATCTGTGTATTCTATGCAAGTATTCTATTTATTATATGAATTGTGAGGTTATATAAAGCTTTAAATACTCAAGAGAAGACGTGTAATGGCTTATTACATAACATAATCTGTTAAAGAACATGCGTATAAATGCATTGATTGTCAGGGTGTTGCTAAGTGGTTGCAAAGCTATTCTGGGTGGCATCAGAGATGCTATTTAAAACATTTTCCCGTAACTCTCTCATACTCGCAGGTTCTGAAACAAGGAACTGATCACAAGTCGAATCTCATGACATTAAAATCACCATGAAATCGAAATTTCTCCTTTTATGGAATATTGTAATATTTATTAGAAATTATTAATCCAAGAAGGTCATTTTTTTTTTAAAATCAAAATTCAAGTGCGTTCGTAATTTTTAATCGAAACAGTTCCACCAGGGTTGCCAGTTTTCACAACAAAACCTGCCCAATTGCTACTCAGAACTAGCCCAAGCCTGTTTCGGGGGTTAAAATACACTCTTTTTGTTGGGAAACCCCTGGTAAATTCGCATTTCAGAGGCTAAATATGACGTTATTGGGGTCGATTCAACCCGCAGACATCAAAAACAACCTGTGGCAACAGTGTTAAAGTGAAAACCGTGGACTTGGCAACACTGAATTTCACCTCCCTCACGAAAATTAACCATGGTTTTACTACAAATAAGACCAAAAAACATGTTGTCGTTAAATCATGGTAACCACAAATTAACCATAGTTTTGTTATACTGACCATGGTATTTGTAGTATACTTATCGCGTGAAAAAAGAAGTGTGTACTTGTTGTCTTCTTTTGCTAATATGCCTGTTTAGAACACCCATTTACTGTTTTAAGTCACAGTTAAAGCACACTGGCAACATGTAAATGTTAGAAACATACTAGCAACATGCTAAGTCATGTCCCAGATAGCACACTTATGTCTACAAGATGTCTGTTAAAGATGACATGATCTGAAAGGATCTGTAGGATGTCAGTTTTACATACATTCTAAATCATAAACATCTTAAAGACATCTAATAAACATCTATTGCATATGAGCAAATAATCGAAAAAATGTCTTCAAGATGTGCAGACATCAAATAGACAATGTGCAATGTGTTAAAACATGTTAGCAACATGCTAATTCATGCTGTTGTAGTGTTAAAACATGTTAGAACAAGGTAAATCATGTAACCAACATGTTATAACATGGTTATAACATGCTTAATCATTGTAGCAACTTGTTAAATCATTCTAACAAGTGCTAGAGGTTTGTTAAACATGTTAAAATATGCTAGCAGTGTGTTAAACCATGCAAGTAATGTTAAATCATGCTGGGAACATGCTAAACATGCTTGCAACTTGCCAAAATATGTTAGAAATGTTCTAAATCATGCTAGAAACATGTTAGAAACACAATTGCTCATCTTAGCGATGTGCTAAAACCTGTTAGTACAACAACTAATTTCCCATGAAAAATCAACAGTTTTACTTAAGAACATTTTATTTTTAATAAAATCAAATAATTAGAGATGTTTTTGATTATTAAAATTTAATGGAACCATTAAAATGTAATCCAGAAAAGTAAAGAAAAAAATGTTAAAAATAAAACTGTAAAACTGTAAAATTAATTAGACAGACTTTTTGATTGCAAACATTGAATTTAACCATTAAAAAAAAGTATATAAAATATATTTAATTTTTTGTAGCAATAAAAATAGATGTAAGTGAACAATAGCCAATTACTTAAAATATTAAAATATATAAATAATAGCAATGAGGCACTAATAATTAATTCAAATAAAGAATCAAAAGCAAGAAATCATGTTTTTATTGCACAAAACTGTTAAAATACATAATGTATTCTAAACAATAGAGCTAATGTACATTTCGCATTACAACAAAGGCCTGCAGAGGCGATTGACGATTGTTTTTACACAATATTGCTCGATCTAATACTTGTTTAATATTGACTAAGCAACATTTAAGCCAAATGTCCACTTAATCTTTAATATTTGGCCATATCTTTACCATAGAATTGCTATAGCTACAGTAATTTAATGAATTTGTGGACATCAAAATGTGAGTAAGGGTTTAAACTTTTATTTTGAAATTGTGACTTAGCATAATGAGTAAGATGTTTATGTATGATGTATGTGATTTATGATTTATTATAAATGATTTACCTTACGAATCTGATGAAATGGCGCACGTTGAGTTCCCAGATAAACTGTATAGTAAACCCAAACTCACAACAGCATGCAGAGATGGAGTTTGAGACGCTCCACACATGTAAATGATAACAGTTCCTGGAGCTGATGTGAGACGCACATATATTAAACCTGCAACACATTTATTTAACTGAATCGTAGCGTTTGTGAATTCACATTTATGATTAAATATATTTTTAATGGGTTTAATATAATGCAGCCTGGGAAAACAGTCTAATAATGTCTTTCATGGAGTCTCATCTGTTAAATGCGCCACTTCCGGTATTCTGCCGGTTACTGGATGCGGGGCAAAATGAAATGGAGGATTTTTAAAAATCGAATAGTCGATTAGAGCCGACGAATTGCGACAGCCCTACTTTCTAATGAGAAAATTCCTCATAAGAACAGTCCTCAATAAACCCCACAGTGTGTCTTTTATGTGCTTCCTCTTGTTGGCCTCTTCAGTGTACTCTTCCCAGGGCAACATCAGGCCCAGCATGACCACATCACTGTTTAAAAGGCAGAGCCATTTGGTCTGTTTCGTCTCTTAGACAAAATGGAAATGTTATGCAGTGAGTGAAGTTATTTGAAAGCTTGTACTTTTAATGTGGTCCTGTGTGGTAGGCTCATAATCTGGCAGGGGTTTCAGATTTCGGCACCACACTGGTCCATTACTTTGGATGATCGCAGACAGTCTCAGCCACCGGCACCATAGACTTTAGAGGAATTGAATCTTTTTCTGTACAGCTAAATAGTGTGTGAAGATTAGATGCTCCTGGTCTGGAGAATGGCATCTGCAGTGCTTTAGTTCATGCCAAAGTCATGCACATGCAAGTTTATAATCATGGGTTAATCTATGTTATGTATACTGTGTATAAAGGTAAGTAAGTAATGGTTGAAAAATGCCCTGTTGTTACTTTATGTAACATTCACATAATGCCAAACATTCTTAGAGTTTCACACACAATTAATGACATCATTTTGGCGTTTGTCATTTAAGTCAAAAGAAATAATAAGATGACATTTATTTTAATTAGACAATTTGAATATTGTCTGGAGATTATAATAGCCTATCTGTCAATCTCTAAAATATACAGTTATGACTACAATACCAGTCAAAAGTTTTTGATTTTTAATGTTTTTTTTAAAGAAGTCTCTTCTGTTCACCAAGCCTGCATTTATTTGATCCAAAATACAGCAAAAGCAGTGATATTGTGAAATATTTTGACTATAATCCTGCTTTTAAAATAACTGCTTTCTATTTGAATATATTTTAAAATGTAATTTATTTCTGTGATTAAAACTAAATTTTCAGCATCATTACTTCAGTCATCAGTGTCTTGTGATCCTTCAGAAATCATTTTAATATGCTGGTTTCCTGTTCAAGAAACCTTTATTATTATGATTATTAATATTTAAAACAGTACATTGTTTCAGGATTCTTTGATGAATAGGGAGGGGTATTGTAGAAATTAATACTTTTATTTAGCAAGAATGCTTTAAATTGATTAAAAGTGGTGATAAAGGCATTTATAATGTTACAAAAGACTTCTGTTTCAGATAAATACTGTTCTTCTGAACTTTCTATTCATCAAAGAAACCTGAAAAAAATTCTACTTTATTTATTCTGTTTTCAAGATAATAATAATAATAATAATAATAGTAATAAATGTTTTTTGAGCAGCAAATCAGAATATTAGAGTGATTTCTGAAGGATCATGCGATTGCGGCTGGAGTAATGATACTAGAAATTCGGCATTTAAATCACAGGAATAAATTACATTTTAAAATTATTCAAGTAGAAAACAGTTATTTTAAATAGTAAAAATATTATAACATTTTTACTGTATTGCTGTACTTTGAATCAAATAAATGCAGGCTTGGTGAGCAGAAGAGACTTCTTTTAAAACATTAAAAATCTTACTGTTCAAAACCTTTTGACTGGTAGTGTATATGTGATTTGTCTGTGGTCATCAAGTAGTCTATGATATTTTTATAAGATTTATGTTAATTTATTATCACAGTGGTTAGTATGCATAGCCTTTAGGATCGCAAATAAAATATTTCTGCCTCATATGTCATTAGAATCCACATTGGATTACAAATGTTGGTAGAAACATTTGCTAATGTTTAAAAAAGACCCAGAATAGTGCATCCTGATCTCATTCTCGTAATATAATTGCGCGTCGCTCACTTTCATTACACACATGCACATGCTCTCTGTCACGCATGTGTGTCTCACTTCCTCTGCTTTCATTCTCATTTTGTTCCTTCCTTTGAACTATAAAGTAATAAATACTGTTGGAGCGAGGGCTGTGTCTCTCATTGCTGGTCTGTTGCTAGGCAGAAACTATGCGGCAGTCTCTGTCTCTCTGCCTTTAATTTTCTGTCTGGCACTGATTCTCTTCTGCATGCCTTCCCTTTCCTCATTCACAGAGCTGTGTGTAAAAACACCCAGGAAGCGTGACTCTTCAAGCATGCAAACCTCCATAAACTTACATTATGATATCCTAAGGTCATCTCATGGGAAATCACCTATCAATCTCAGACTCTGCCTTGTTCAAGGTCACTGTAATAAGCGTTTATGAACTGATGTCTCTCTCTGGCGCCAGTTCTCACATACAACTTTGTTTGAAGAGGTAGAGAGGTAGCCTGTTTTGTAATGTAATGTTTGTTTTGTAATGTAAAACAGCCCTTATTACTCACCTTTTCTTAACCACGACAGATGGTTTACACCGAAATATTATAGTGGCTTTATGCGTATGTTTACTACTGTAAAACCATAATCAGAGCTTTCCACTAATAGGGTACAAAATAGAGTTTGAAAAACTCTTATTGTTGTTTATTTATATTTTTAGTAAGCACATAAGAATTAATCATATGAATGAAGTCCTAGGTTGAATTCTTAAAACATTCTAAAATCAGTATCATATTGAAGGTCATACGCTTTAAAGGGGCAATCCACTATGAGTTTTTTTTTTCTCTTGAGCACAAAAGAATATTGTGAAAAATGTTTGTAGTGGACGGTAGCCATTGAATTCCAGTGTATTTTTTTATTTCTTCTCCATACTATGAAAGTCAATGGCTACTGTCATCTGTTTGGTTAATTCAAGGTGAGTAAATGATGACAGAATATTAATTTTTTGGTGAACTATCCCTTTAAATATCACACCCAGACCAGGGTGTGATTTGCCTCTGGTCTATGCATCCCTGCCTCTGCTGAATTATTTTATATAAAATAAAAAAATCAATTATTTTTGCTTTGAATTCCTCTTCTGAATCAAATGATTTACGATTAATGATTTGAATTCCTGCTCTGAATCAAATGATTCACGATACGTGCTTTGAATTCCTGCTCTGAATCAAATGATTCACGATACGCGCTTTGAATTCCTGCTCTGAATCAAATGATTCACGATACGCGCTTTGAATTCCTGCTCTGAATCAAATGATTCACGATACGCGCTTTGTTCCTGCTCTGAATCAAATGATTCACGATACGCGATTTGAATTTCTGCTCTGAATCAAATGATTCACGATACGCGCTTTGAATTCCTGCTCTGAATCAAATGATTCACGATACGCGCTTTGAATTCCTGCTCTGAATCAAATGATTCACGATACGCGCTTTGAATTCCTGCTCTGAATCAAATGAGTCAAGATACGCGCTTTGAATTCCTGCTCTGAATCAAATGATTCACGATACGCGCTTTGAATTCCTGCTCTGAATCAAATGATTCACGATACGCGCTTTGAATTCCTGCTCTGAATCAAATGATTCACGATACGCGATTTGAATTCCTGCTCTGAATCAAATGATTCACGATACGCGATTTGAATTCCTGCTCTGAATCAAATGATTCATGATACGCGATTTGAATTCCTGCTCTGAATCAAATGATTCACGATACGCGATTTGAATTCCTGCTCTGAATCAAATGATTCACGATACGCGCTTTGAATTCCTGCTCTGAATCAAATGATTCACGATACGCGATTTGAATTCCTGCTCTGAATCAAATGATTCACGATACGCGATTTGAATTCCTGCTCTGAATCAAATGATTCACGATACGCGCTTTGAATTCCTGCTCTGAATCAAATGATTCACGATACGCGCTTTGAATTCCTGCTCTGAATCAAATGATTCACGATACGCGATTTGAATTCCTGCTCTGAATCAAATGATTCATGATTAGCGCTTTACTCCGATTGGAGTGCTTTGAAACAGTGAATCATTTTGTGACGCAGTGGTAACTGATTCAGTTTCAAAAAGCTTTGTTGATGCTCTTTGCTCACTTTCTCTATATAAATTATTCGTTGTTTAAATAACGGTGGAAATGAAATCATTACTTACAATGTTTTTATTAAATTGTGATCACGTTAGACGCAGATTCCGTTGTTTTAAAAACAGTTTATGAAATGGCACTCATTATGTGGTACTTGCCTAAAAAGTGTGTTGTTGACAGATTACAGTAGGTTAATTATGCTATAGTCTTACTGGAGTAGGGTCAACCTCTGCCTATGGAGAGAGAAAAAAGTTTTTAAAAGCATCCGCCCCCTCTGCTTTTTTCACAAATCGCACCTTGGATACATCACAATTATTAATAAGTGATTTTAAGTCATTGTTAAAATTCACGAGATGATAATAATTAGTAGTAGCCCATATTTATTAGGGATAAATATGTTCAAGGTTAAAACATGCTGATTTTGCAGTTTCAGAGGAGTTCGACATTAATGAATACTGCTCATTTAGGTATACATTTCAAAATAAATGTTCATGTTTATTTCTGGCTTGTTTATAATTTACAACAGGTCCCACATTGTGCATAAACATCTTTCTTTCTTTCTTTCTTTCTTTCTTATCTGGCATTTATTTCAACATAAATTCTTGTAGCTTCTGTCTGGGCCACCCAGTCAATATATAGATTTTGCAGTTATCAGCACGATAATCTGGTTATTGCTTTTCTTTACACATTATTATGGTATCCACAGAATGCTGTATTGGTTGACCTCTGATACTGATATTTTAGACCATAAACCAATTTCAAAACATATGCATATATTGAAAAAAAACATATCTTGAGTATTTTAAAATGGCTGTTTAGCAGTATTAAGTCAAATAATATTAAGTGCTAATTTAAGTTGTTGAATGTGTGCTGCAGTCTTTAAGTAGGATCTGAGATACATGATTTATTTTGTGAATTATAATTGTATTCTTTTGGTCTTAAATAGCTCTTCTTAAGTCTTAAAATTAATATGATAACACTGCTGATACTCTGTGAAGGTTTTAATAGAAAAAGTCTGGTTTTACTGTACTAAGTATGGTATCTTGTTACCAATAAATTACCAATAAATAAGCTTTCCATTGATGTATGGTTTGTTAGGATAGGACAATATTTGACCGAGATACAACTATTTGAAAATCTGGAATCTGAGGGTGCAAAAAATCTAAATATTAAGAAAATCGCCTTTAAAGTTGTTCAAATGAAGTTCTTAGCAATGCATATTACTAATCAAAAATTAAGTTTTGATATATTTATGGTAGGAAATTTGCTAAATATATTCATGGAACATGATCTTTACTTAATACCCTAATGATTTTTGGCATAAAAAAAATCATTTTGACCCATATAATGTATTTTTGGCTATTACTACAAATATACCTGGTTTTATGACTGGTTTTGTGGTCCAGGGTCACATATTACTTCACTATTTATTTTTTTAATATCTAGGTCTGCATGCAGGTACTTTTTTTTTCTTTCTGTTTGAATCACTACAAAATATTTATAAATGATAATAAGCTGAAATATGCTTATGTAAACAATGCATTTGCTGGTCATTGCTAGATGAGGTTTTTGTAGCCTACTAAAAGAAGCTTATTCTAGCTTGATTTGCCTGATTAAATAATGGTGAAAAACTACTGATTGCCTGCTTGTGTGTGACTAGTTAATGTTTGTCAGTGAGGTTGCCAGCTGACATTGATCTGAGAGCATGAGTGATACTGAAGCATGTGACGGGTGCGGCTCAATCATGACACAATAGAGGAAACCAGATCCTGTGCTAGTTTCAGTCTGTGTTTGTATTCAGCAGGGGAAACCCTAGAAACCTTACAGCTCATTTACAAACACTGATTAGTGCGCAATTCATCTAGTAGATTGTATTATTGTTCCTTTTAGTTTTAGTTTGTGATGAAAGTGCACTGCACATAAGTTTTGTCTGTTTTATCTCTTTGTACATTGTGCTCTGGAAGTGTATGTTCAACATAATAGTGCTCTGATAGCACATTTTTATGGTGTAAAAGTGCAAAATGTGCAGTTTTTACAGGGTTTGACCTATAGAGTTTTGATAACCAGTGGTTTTCAGATAGAAAAGGGGAAATGGTGTAAAGCATTTTATTTTAAAACTGCTTAATAAGCATTAATGTGAACACTTACTGGAGTGAAGACGCTGCACTTGATTATGAATCATTTTTAGAAATATCATCTTCAAATGAGTCTCAAAAATGCTTATTATCTTACTTATTATCTTAAGTCATAATATTATAAATTCCAAGATTTGTAAAATTTTTAAAAGAAGACCCTTCTGCTCACCAAGCCTGCATTTATTTGATCCAAAGTACAGCAAAAATGGAAAATTCTGAAATATTTTTACTATTTAAAATAAAGTTTTTCTATTTGAATATATTTTCGAATGTAATTTATTCTTGTGATTTCAAAGCTGAATTTTTAGCATCATTACTCCAGTCTTCTGTGCCACATGATCCTTCAGAAATCATTCTGATATCCTTATTTGCTGGTCAAAAACATTTATTATTATGTTGAAACAGCGGAGTAGAATTTTTTTGAGGTTTCTTTGATAAATAGAAAGTGTAGAAGAACAGCATTTATCTAAAATAGAAATATTTTATAACATAAATGTCTTTATCATCATGTCTTTTTGATCAATTTAAAGCCATCCTTGCCAAATAAAAGTATTAATTTCTGTGGTGTGTAATGTTACAAAAGTTTTTTTTTCAGATAAATGCTCATCTTTGGGTCTTTCATCAGAGAATCCTAAAAAAGTATACTTAACTGTTTTAAATATTGATGATGATGATGATGATGATGATGATGATGATAATAATAATAATAGTAATAATAATAATATCCTCTAAGAAAAAAGTACAAAAGCTGTCACTGGGGCAGTACCCTTTTAAAATGTAAATTTTTTGCACCTTATTTACCCCACATTAAAAAGATAGGTTGCACTTTATATTACATTATGTGTACTCGCATGTGCTTACAGTTTACTTAGTGTACCTACCTAAGAAAGTTCTGGTAATATAAGGTACACTGTAAAAAACAATTTGTTGAGTCAACTTAAAATAATTTCTTACCTGGCTTAAAATTTTAAGTTCAGTCAACTCGAAAAAAGTTTAGTCGCTAGTTTAGTTTTACGTTTTACTAAGTGACAACTTAGATATTTGAGTTGATTCAACTTAAAATTTTAAAGCAGTCGAGTAACAAACACAGCTGTTAAGTTTAACAAACAAATTGTTTAGTTTAGTCAACTCGAATATCTAAGTTGTCACTTTGTACAACTTAACATTTCAACTTGAATAAAATTGAGTTGACTAAACTTAAAATTTCAAGGCAGCAGGGTAACAAATTATTTTAAGTTGACTCAACAAATTGTGTTTTTAGTTTTTTTACAGTGTAGCTACATTGAGGTAGGGTTAGGTTTAGGGTTAGTACCTAGTTATTACCTAGCTATTGTAATTACTATAATAAGTACATAGTATGTACATGAGGAACAGGACTGTAAAATAAAGTGCTACCAAAATATACTTATTAGTACCTTCCTAAAGTGCACATGTTGGTACTCAAATGGTACCTTGTGGAAGGATACTGCCCAGAGGCAACTTTTGTACCTTTTTTTTTTTTCTAACACCCTAGCATCATGACAGCAAATTCTGAATGGACAAACCTCACATTTTTCTATAAAAATAATCATAAACGCTTTGCTGAAATCACATGCCCAGCCAAATACTCACCTTATCTTGGAAATATTCAAACATTATTCAAACACCATTATCAGACACTTCCTGTTGGGTTCATAATAGGTGACAAATACACCAGTAACATTTCCCTTTTGTGTGATGCTGCATCCATATCGTCTGTATAAAATGTCAAACCCTGTAATCACTGTTGTTTGTTCACCTCAGAGTTTACTTCTGATCGGCTGATTTTAAATGTGACCCTGGACCAAAATGGGATTTATACATCTGACAGCTGTATAAATAAGCTTTCCATTGATGTATGGTTTGTTTGGATAGGACACTATTTGGCTGAAAAATCTAAATATTGAGAAAAGTGCCTTTAAAGTTGTCCAAATGAAGTTCTCAGCAATGCATATTACGAATAAAAAAAATAAAGTTTTGATATATTTATGGTGGGAAACTTACAAAATTAATTAATTAATATCCTAATGATTTTTGACATAAAAATCGATTATTTTGACCAATACAATGTATTTTTGGCTATTGCTACAAATATACCCATTCAACTTAAGACCATTGTTTCCGCGGGGTCTTAAAAAGTTTTAAATTGTACAAGAATGTCTTAATTATGATTTCAAGAGGTCTTACATTTGGATACGGAAAGACCAGATTTACGATATGGCTGAATGTGACGATTAAATATCAAAAGGCTATATGATTTCATTAAATAAACATGAATGCTGCACGTTCAAGTCGGTGCTGCGCTGCTTTTACAGGGGCAACGGTACCAAATGCGCCACCTGCTGGCAGAGAATGAATGTGCAAGTTTGTTGTTTTTGTTGAGAGTTCAGACCAAATGCGAAAATCGACTCGTATTTTTACCCTGCAAACACGCAGAGCTGTAAATGTGAGCTGGTGGATCGATAAGAAGATAATGTATTATGAAAATCTAAACAGCTGGGTGTGCGATTTGACATTAGGAAGTATATTGTAAAAAAAAAAGCAAACAAAACACACCTACAGAGTGCACACATGATTACAAGATGAAGTGTAGTAGTTGGGTTAAAGCAGTGCGTGTAAGTTACGCATTTAGAGTGCGTTCACTGCATGATTCAGTCTATTTAAATGCATTTAGAACCACATAATTTAAGATATGGGGGCAGAAAATGTATAGATTTATATAATGCCATATTAATATCACACAAAGAGTGGCGTTTTTCTTTCTCCAAAAGTCAACATGTTGTGATACTGATTTTATACAACAGTTAATAAACAAGAAGTTAATATTAGGACACTAAACTTTTAGACGCCATATTTCCTGTTTTTGCTCTATTTCTCCAACAAAAATCATTCCAAACTCAGCCACAACACTGTTTTGCATCTCTGAGCAACATGACGGTGTTTCGTTCCTGAATGAATCAACCATTTAAATGATTTGGCTCAATCGCAATGACTCCCTTAACAGTGACTTACTGACACCTAATGGTGATTTTGATTTCATATGTAAAATTTGATTTCATATGTTCTCGTTTTTTAAATAATTTCAAACATCAGTTTTCAATGTTTTATGTTTAAAATATCAAAATGTTATTTGTGCATTTCTAACTGCAGGTTAAAGCTTCCCATGTCTCTCTGAGCTGCATTAAACAGTGTGTAAAATGCCACTTCAGATGCAGCTTCTGTGTTTCCTCTGCACTGCAAAGATAAATTTAGCTTTTACTGGTTTTATTTGCTTGGTCACAGCCCAAATGCAAGAATTTGACTAAAAAGTGCACTCTTTTAGAAAAAAAAAAAAGGTTAAAAATGCCAATACAACTTATTGGTAAAGATTAATTTCTATCACTGCTGAACTGACCACACAGAATATGAAGAATATCAAAAAAAAATTCAGTAAGATATCATCACAGTAAAACACTCAGCATTAATTATCATTATTGATAAAATTCCAGAAAATACTGAAATAATTTTTTGCCAATATCACACACCTGAATTATGTTATTCAATTTATATAATAATTTATTAAAAATAATTGTTTAATAATACTTTTGAATCATCCAATTTCTTTAAAATGGTTTAAAGTCTGAAACGTAAAGTTTATAAATTTTGTACAACTTTTTTTTTTGTTGTAAAAACTAATGTCTGAGCTGTAAATTATGTTTTTTATAGTAATTTTACAGTTTAATGTACTGTAGACATTGCCCTGCCCCACTTATATGGTATTAATTTTATTTGTGCAGGTCTTAAAGATCTTAAAAAGTCTTAAATTTGAGCTTAAGACTGGTTTTGTGGTCCTGGGGGGTTCTGTTCTTTCATATACTGACAGAAAAGGTTAAAATATGTATACTAAATAGTTTCTGTCCCATCGTTCTGTCTCAACAGTGGAACTTAGTGGGTGACTCCGCCTGGGTAGTTCATATTGCCAAATTCTCCTTGTTGGTGGGCTCCATCTTTGGATACCTGGTGTTGGGATTTCTGGCAGATTGGTGAGTATGCCTAAAAACGTCTTACTTTCCCACATTTCTAAATCAAAACTAATCATGTCTCTCATTTTTAATTATTTCTCAACCTTGAGATGATTACTTTGTGGTCTCTCTGAGGGAATGCAACACGAATGTGTGCGTCAGGCCATAAATCCAGAGCAGCTATGCACGGATGTTTGTATTGGTGTAGCCACCCGTCATATTCCTCATGCCACCTTATGAATTATATTCTGGATCCAACTCTGCTGTGAATGTCTGGAGCTTGAGATCTGTACAAATCTTTTCAGGGTCTTGGTATGAATCAACTCTGGTGGTCAACATTTTTTTTCTTTTTTTTTTTTGTATCAGCATTCATCAGCATTACTTTATCCCACTGATGCTCATAAATATGGTGGATGTCATGTGATTAAAACAGATGTTTGAGTAAGACATCAACATGCCCTCTAGCTTTCAACATGCACATTACTCCATCACAGAGAGCTATACATGCAATTCATGACCTCTGGCCTAATTTATTCGATAGATGTAACATGAAACATAAGTGCCTGATAATCGTGTGCGAGTGTGCTCTCTCTGAAGTGCGCTTAAGGCATGCAGCTGCGCATGACATGCGAGTGGTGAAATGCTGTTGGATGTCATAATGCTTGCATTATGCAAAATTAATGTAAACGTCAGTCATCTTACATGTCTTGTGAACACATCTGGTTGTCTATTAGACAGTCATTTAGACCTGCTGCTGTCCATGCTGTAATCAAACAAGAATAATTCAGAAAAAAAAATCAACTACTGCTCTTTTTTGGAAATATTTTAGATACATAAAGCACTCTTTGTTGATTGCTTATGATTGTTTCTTTGTTGTACTTTATTACTGGCTGTTTACTTCAAAACTACATTCTTTTGTTGCAAAAGTACTATTATAATTATGCTGTTCAAAAGTTTGAGATCAGTAAGATTTTTAATGCGTTTAAAGAAGTTTCTTATGCTCATCAAGGCTGCATTTGATCAAAAATACTATTGTGAAATATTATTACGATGTAAAAAAAATATTTTAACATATTTTCTAATTAATAAAAGTATCAAAGGTCTAAAAACATTTGACAGCACAAATGTTCTAATAAACAATCAGCATATTAAAATGATTTCTGAAGGATCATGTGACACTTAAGACTGGATTAATGGCTGATGAAAATTCAGCTTTGCATCACAGGAATAAATTATATTTTAAAGTATATTCAAATAGAAAGCATTATGTTATATTGTAAAAACATTTCACAATATTACAGGTTTCTTTCTGTATTTTTGACCAAATAAGTGCAGGGTTGATGAGCATAAGAGACTACTTTTGAACACTTTTGAAGTGTAAGTGCATAAATAAATCAAACATTTAATGTAGATCGTTAAAAAGCATTGTCCATGTTTTGCATTTTTGATATTAGACTTGATATTAAGAATTTTAAAAGTGTAAAAAGTTATTTTTTTTTATATATAAAATCTTTGAATCGTAGTCTAATCAAATTTTGGTAGGCATGAAAATGCTAACTTTTCTGAATAACTAAAGATTATTTTATGAATAACTGCTTTTCATGACACATTTTTCTATTCGGTTTATAGAATTAATTACACAGTCTTGCTGTATCACGCCTTATTGTTGATCTAAACTGCTGTTTACCCAAAAACAGGTAAAACAAGTCTTTCTTATCTGTTCTGGTTCTTACATAGCAGGGGAAAAAACAATTGTATATGCAAATGATAAAAAATGCACTGCCTTTCAAAAGTTTGGAATCCGTAAGATACGTTTTTTTTACTCGTCATGGCTGCATTTATTTCATTAAAAATACAGAAAAAAAGGTAATGTTGTGAAATATTATTGCAGTTTAAAAATTCTATATTAATATACTTTAAAATAGAATTTATTTTTGTGATGCAAAGCTGATTTTTTTTCAGCAGTCTTCAGTGTCACATGATCATTCATAAATCATTCTAATATGCTGATTTATTATCAGTTTTGGAAACAGTTGTGCTGCAAATTTTTTATTTTTTTTTGGAACCTGTGATACTTTTTTCAGGATACTTGTGTATGTTAAATGTTAAAAAGAACAGTGTTTGTTTAAAATGGAATCCTTGTAACAATATATATTGTTCAAAACTTTGGGGCCAGTGAATTTTTTGTTTCTTTCTTTGTTTGAAAGAAATTCCTAGTTTTATTGAGCAAGGATGTGTTAAATTGATTAGAAAAAAGTGATAGTAAAAGACTTATATTGTTAGAAAAGAGTTTATATAGTTTAACTTTTTATTCATCAAAGAATTCTAAAAAAAAGTATCACAGGTTCTAAAAAATGTTAAGCAGCATGACTGTTTCCAACACTGATAAAAGGATAAAAAAATTATCGTACTGGTCTCAATTTGTTAAATGGCATTGTACATATAACGATATTAAGTTTGAAAAATATATATATATATATATATATATATATATGAAGAGTTCTCGGTCAAAAATGAGATACTTCAAACTCACTAAAATTACTATACTATATACTATACTATACTATACTATACTACTATAGAAACCTATACATCGGAGCATGATAAAAATGCATTTTTTAAATAAATAAATAATTATGTATGTTTGTATGTATGTATGTATGTACACTACCAGTCAAAAGTTTGGGCACACCCTCTCATTTAATGTTTTTTAAAGAAGTCTGCTCATCAAGGCTGCATTTATTTGATCAAAAATACAGAAAAAAACGTAATATACTTTACAATATAATTTATTCCTGTGATGCAAAGCTGAATTTTTATCAGCTGTTACTCCGGACTTAAGTGTCACGTGATCCTTCAGAAATCATTATAATATGCTGATTTATTATTAGAATTATTAATGTTGTGCTGCCAAATATTTTTTTGCAACCTGTGATTCTTTTTTTCAGGATCCTTTGATGAATAACAAGTTAAAAAGAACAGCATTTATTCAAAATATAAATCTTTTCTAACAATGTAAATCTATACTATTACTTTTTTATTAATTTAACACATCCTTGGTGAATAAAAGTATTAATTTCTTTCAAAAAAAGAAAGAATAAAAATGTACTGACCCCAAACATTTGAACAGTAGTGTATATTGTTAGAAAACCTTTCTATTTTAAATAAATGCTGTACTTTTTTTAAACTTTTATTGATCAAACAATCCTGAAAAAATATTAAGCAGCGCAACTGTTTCCAGCACTGATAATAAATCAGCATATTAGAATGATTTTTGAAGGATCATGTGACACTGAAGACTGGAGTAATGATTCTGTAAATTCAACTTAAATTACAGATATAAATTAAATGTTAATGTATATTAATATAGAAAAAACATCGTAATAATATTTCACAATATTACATTTCTTTTTTCTGTATTTTTGATCAAGTGAAAACAGCTTTGATAAGCATAAGAAACTTCTTTAAAAAACATTAAATGAGAGAGTGTGTCCAAACTTTTGACTGGTAGCATGTGTGTGTATCTTATGCACAGAACTAGAATGTAAATATATAGCATCATATAAAGGCTGTAAAGGAAAGGTTGTGTAGAAGGCCCTCATATGGAAATATTTGAATTACTAACCTCACAGAATTTTTTTGTGAGAAGTTCTCTTATCCGCATGAATACAAATAAACCACTCAATTATTACTGAACGAGTCCTATTGTTTGTGCTGAGCACAATGCGTTTTGTGTGGTGGGGTATTGGCTGCCGAAAGCGTGAAATCGTCAAGTAAATTCTCCTATTCAGCATATGTCGTGTTTATAATATTACCAGGCCTAAGCAGTTCATGATAAAGTTAATGCATTTCAGCTGCAGCATTTTTTAAAGAGATCATTCAGGACATGTTTTCAAATTTACCCTTTGAATGATCTAAAAAAAGGCCACAGCTTTAGAAAACCAAAAACATTTTTGGATGACCTTTATGGACTTTTTTGATTGAGTTGAGAACCACAATGTATAGAGCATTTTGTAAAACTGCCTTTGTTTTATCTTTTCTAACATTTAGGATTGGAAGGCACCCCGTCCTGATCCTGTCTGTCATCTTCATGTTAATTTTTGGCATGACGGTGGCCTTCTCCGTCAACGTCCCGATGTTCAGCACCCTGCGCTTCTTTGAGGGCTTTTGCTTGGCAGGAATCACTCTTTCGCTCTATGCACTGAGTAAGTAAAATGTCTGATATTAAACCGCTTTATTAAGAGTCCAGCATTATCCTTCATTCTTTGTGCCATATTCCACTATTACAGCTGTAACATTTATTTCAAAGAAATGCAAATAAAAAAACATATACACATCCATATTAAATATGCAAAATAATACCTCCACTTTAAAAACAAAAAACACAATTTGTTGAGTCAACTTAAAACAATTTGTTACTCTGCTGCCTTAAATTTTAAGTTCAGTTAACTCAAATAAGTTTATTCAAGTTGAAATGTTAAGTTGTACTAAGTGACAACTTAGATATTCAAGTTGACTTAACTAAAAAATTTGTTGAACTTAACAGCTGTGTTTGTTACTCGGCTGCCTTAAAATTTTTAAGTTGAATCAACTTAAATATCCAAGTTGTCACATTTCAGTTTGACTAAACTGTTTTCGAGTTGACTAAACTTAAAATTTTAAGGCAGCCAGGTAACAAATTATTTTAAGTTGACTCAACAAATTGTTTTTTTTACAGTGTATTGCACTAAAGACTGAATGATTTAAGATAGAGATGCGGTTAAATTTTGATGTAACATTTAGCACTAATAGCCCGTCTTTGCATATCGGTTTTACAGCTCACCGCTTGATGCAATTTGCTTGAGTGTCTTCATGATGTGGGTCATGTTTGGGAAGCATGAAAAAGGATCAGGGTGTTTATGTGTACAAAACATCGAGCTTGTGGATGGAGAAAGAGAAGTGCTGTAATGCAGCATTTCATCCAGATCTTGCTTGGTGAAAGTCACATGATGCTAAACACACTCAGTGGTGTTTCTCTGAATGTTTTTCATGAGAACGTCATTGCCGCTCTAGTCTAGAGGAAAGGCCAAGGATGTTGTTTTGATGTTGTTCTGGACTGTGTCTCTGAAAGACAATAACATCTGTCTGATTTACTCAACTCACTCCAGTCCAAATGTGCTACACTGATAACAGTGGAAATGTTTGCTCCTATACGTAATAATGTTAAAGTGCTCAAATGACAGTATGCTAGTTATTTAGTGGTGGTATGTAATGACCAGACCAATTTATCAGCTGATTTTTGGGGGAAATTTGAGGTTGTTGGCATTGGGTGATGGTCATTCCTACTCAGAATTTTCAGTTCCCCCTGGTATCAATTTCCAATTTCCTACAATACATAATACATATTTCCTGATTTCAGTGTTTTTATTCACTAGGTAGTATATTTTGAGTAAGTACATTGAGTTTGATTTCATTTCAGTAATCGTGTGGACATTTGTGCCTCATTTGCTATCATTCAGTTATTTTGAATACAGTTTATACCAGCATTATATTTTTATTGCCCACTCTTTTCACTAGATTTTGTTGTCAGCCATTAAAAAACTGGTCAAACACAACTTGTGTGCTATATTACAAGTCATGCGATGACTTTAGTGACTCACAAAGGTCAGTAAATGATTTTCACTTTTGGGTGAACTGTCTTTATATGTTTGGCTGTTGACCTCATTGATTTAGTTTCGTTTGAGACTATCCTTTTTGTGGCATTTATACTGTCATGCTGAGCTAAAAACAGCTCTGGGTCAAAATTTAACCAAAAATGGAATGGAAATAAAATCACCTACAGAGTGACTACATTAACAATATAATAAATGGTAATAATCAAAAAGTACATTTATTGATAAACAAGAACACCAGGAAATGGTCAAAAACAGAAGTATTTTTATTTTTTTTACTAGGATTTATGAATTCATAATTCATAAATTAATTATTTAAAGTTGTTCATTGTATCTGTAGAATAATATGTGACCCTGGACCATAAAACCAGTCTTAAGTAGCATGGGTATATTTGTAGCAATAGCCAACAATACATTGTATGGGTCAAAATGATAGATTTTTCTTTTATGCCAAAAATCATTAGGATATTAAGCCAATATCATGTTCCATGAAAATATTTCCTACCGTAAATATATCAAAACTTAATTCTTTATTAGTAATATGCATTGCTAAGAACTTAATTTGGACAACTTTAAAGGCCATTTCCTCTATATTTTGATTTTTTTTTTTTTTTTTTTGCACCCTTAGATTCCCAATTTTAAATAGTTGTATCTTGGCCTAACATTGTTCTATCCTAGCAAACCATATATCAATAAAAAACGTATTTATTCGGCTTTCAGATTACGTATAAATCTCAATGAAACAAAAAATTACCCTTATAATTGGTTTTGTGGTCCAGGGTCACACATGTTTTAGGTTTATTGCAAAATATGCATATTTATATAAATATTTAATTTCAATAGCATAGGGAGGTTGTGTCAGTTACGTCGTTTGTGTAGTGAGCTGAGCTTAAAAGCTCTTTTGGCACACTTTGTTCACTGTGACTCTCTGATTGGTGAAATTTATGGGTAATGTAGTTTTTCACTGTTAATTCGGCTATTAAACTTGATTATTTTACAAATACGTTGAATTAATGCAAATAAATTGCTTTAGCAAAAACATATACAATCAATAAACAACCTCAGAGCTCTCAACAGGTCTGCCTTTAAAGCTTTATGAGTTATTGTAGAAAATTGATTTTCCTGTGGAGAAAATGAATGTTTTTACTTCCAGAACCCAACTTTTACACTATTGAATAGTAGTAGAATATACTGCAGTCAGTTTCTCTCTCCTTTCCACTTTGATTAATTTTAATCTGTTTTGTGAGTTCTGTGAACATGGATGGCAAAGTGATATCAGCACATACCTTCCTTGTGAAGTTCATGCTTTCACTTCTGCATTCCCATCCCAGCACTGTTGGATTACTGATTGTGAATGATTATCAACCTAAATTGGGTCAAATTAACCCTGTTTCCTAACCCAAAATCATCCAGCCTTATCGGCGGCATCTAACTGAATGTGTATGATTTGTGTCTCTCACATAAAGGTCTTGCCCTCAGAATGTCACAGAGGCTAATTGTGGTCTCTCAACTTTATCGTACTGTCTTCTCAGTTTGTTAGAGTCATTCAGATGGATTACCCGCAGACTAACGGTGACCTTCTACATGCTTAACAGTAAAGACATTTTCTGATGAGTGATAATCCTCTTTAGATGATCACAGCCACTGCAATGGCCCTTTCAGTAATAAGGTTTGCCAGCAGTGCCTCACCTGACTGTCTGATGGCCTCGAAAAGCTTTAACTCCATGTTGTAATTGCCTCACAGTGGGTGCAGTGGGCTTTAATTTCCTTGTCATAGTAATTTTCTCATCCCCATATACCTTGAAAAACCTCCCCAGCACTCCCAAAAATAGACCCAGTCTGGACCATTGGTGTGCATTAGACATTTGTGACCCTGAACCACAAAACATAAATAAAACGGGTTTATTTGTAGCATTAGCCAACAGAACATTGTATGGGTCAAAATTATAGATTTTTCTTTTATGCCAAAATCATTAGGATATTAAGATCTTTTTTTTTCTTTCTTTTTTTTTTTGCACCTTCAGATTCCAGATGTTTAAATAGTTGTATCTCGGGCAAATATTGTCCTATCCTAACAGACCATACATCAATAGAAAGCTTATTTATTCAAAAAAATTACCCTTATGGCTGGTTTTGTGGTCCAGGATCACATTTTCTATTTTTTGATATGCTGTGTGTTGATTTTTTTCTCAATGTAATTCCAACTAATTTAACATCTAAAGGGATAGTTTACCCAAAAATAAAAAATTCTGTCATCATTTACTCATCCTCAGGTTGTTCCAAACCTATGAGTTTTTTCTTCTGTTAAACATGTAAGAAGATATTTTGAAGAATGGTTAGTTGACGGTAGCCATTGACTTCCTTCGTATGGAAAATATCCTATGAAAGTCAATGACTACCATCAATTTATAAAGGTTTGGAACAACTTCAGGGTGAGTAAATATTTAATTTTTGGGGTGAACTATCTCTTTGAAAATTAAATTAGAGAGAATAACACACAGCATATTAAAAATATAGAAATTATGTATGAATATATGTGACCCTGGACCACAAGTAGCACTGTCTTAAGTAGCACAGGTATATAATTCATTTTTCTTTTATTCCAAAAATCATAGGGATATTAAGTAAAAGTCATGTTCCATGAAAATATTTTGTAATTTTTCTACCATAAATATATCAAAATGTAAATTTTGATTAGTAATATGCATTTCCACAAACTTCATTTGGACAACTTTTAAAGGCAATTTTCTCCATATTTAGATTTTTTTTGCACGCTTAGATTCTAAATATTCAAATAGTTGTATCTCGGTTGTATCTATACATTTATATGAAATCTATCATGATGTTTTATATAATGTATAAATCTCTATTTTGAAAAATTGACCCTTATGACTGGTTTTGTGGTCCAGGGTCACATATATAATCAGGCAACCCTTTTCCTACAACAAAGTTTCCTACAACAAGTGCTGTCCTTAAACTTAAAAATAGCACTATAAAATATCATAGCCATAGTCCACATGACTTGTGACTTAAATTAAAGTCTTCTGCAGTCATTAACTTTGTTTGATGAGCAGACCATAATTTGTCATTCACTGACAGTCACCTTCCTCCAGTGCTTGTATATTGTTATTCAAACTTGGTGGGTGAACAGAAGCCTCACCATTGGTTCTTACACTGGGGGCTGTTGCTATGCAAATTTCTTACTGGGCTAAAGCCCTGACAAACCAAACCTGAAGCTGTATGCCACTGCATGAGACCAGGGCGAGGGTAAATACAGATGGAAAGCAGAAAAAAACAACAAAACTTTACAATTTAAAAGTGAACTGTTTAATGTGCAGAGGCAAATGTTAGTAAGCCCTTTGTAGGTTCTTCCACTGTGTCTCTGTGGTACTTTCAAAACAACTCTGAGCTGTCCAACCGCAGAGGTCTATAATGGCTGGATAAAGCTATCCATTAGCGTTCCCATTCATCTTAGTGAAAGTATGCAATTTGCATGACATATTTGCACATGGTAAGTTTTTAATTCACTAACCTCAGCTGTAAAATGCCATGTGAGCCGCACACTTCACTAATGACTGTCCTGACGTGTGATGTAAAAATCATACATACATACATGCATAAACAGTTTAAATGAATACACCCCCTCTGAACATTAGGATATCTTTTTATTTCTTAATTATCAATGTTTGAGTTCATAGGAAGATTTACATTTATTATACATGTGCTCAATAATACACACTATATTGCCAAAAGTATTGGGGCACCCCTTTCTAATGAACAGGTTTGACTACTTTAATTTCCATGAGTACTTATCTTAATGTTTAAGCATATAATATATAATATTCCTTCTAATTTTAAAGCAAAAGTTTTTATTCTAACATGACAATGCCTCTGTGTATAAGGCAAGGTTCATAGAGAAATGTTTGATTCAGTCAGTGTGGAAGAACTTGACTGGTCTGCACAAAGCCAAGTCCTAATCCCAGCTGAACTTTGACTTTAAATGCTGACTTTGAGCCAAAAACTCAGACCAAACACCAATGACTTGTGCATATGGGTACAGTCATTTAGACACTTCCAAAACTGGAGCAACAGAGATGGAAATACAATTTTTAAATTCATGAGTTATGCTTCAATCTTTGTTGCTACAGTTTTGGAAGTGCCTTTTTCTGTTCTAAAGAAGTTCAAGTCAAGTCAAGTTGAGCTTTATTGTCATTCCGCTACATGTGTGGACATACAGTGGAACGAAATGTCGTGTCTCGCAGGACCACAGTGCTACATAAATAAACAAATATAAACATACAACACTAGACATAGGAACAATTTTTAAACCTATACATAGCTAACCTACTGAAAGCGGTAATCTAACTACACATATACTATAAATAATTGACTATATACACAAAACATAAGACAGACTACATAAGTACTTTACATAATAACTGTGCATGGTATTGTGCAAAAGAGGTATTTAGGGTTAGGAACCAAATAGTGCAATTTTATTTGTGGTGCAAGTAAACATTCAGGTCCTTATAACATGAATTGTTAATAAGGAAGTGTCTGGTGCATGTAGAAAGAAAAGAGTGTTTCTACAGGTGGTTTGTTCAGTCCGTTCACATGTGTGTAGCACACTCTGAGTTGCAGTGTTTTGAGTTTTTCTACAGTCTACTTTGTGGATAAGAGGGGGGTGAGGTGGTTGGAATTGAGGGCTCTCACAGCCTGGGGGAAGAAGCTGTTGAGTAGTCTAACAGAGCGGGCTCTGATGCTCCTGTACCGTCTTCCTGATGGCAGGAGCTGGAAGAGACTGTGAGAGGGATGGGTGGGGTCCTTCACGATACTGGCGGCTTTACCGGAGCATCGTTCAAGGAAAATGTCCAGAATGGAGGGGAGAGGGGCACCGATGATCTTTGCAGCTGTGTTCACTGTCCGTTGGAGGGTCTTGCGGTCACCAGCACTGCAGTTCCCATACCAGACAGTGATGCAGCTGGTCAGCACGCTCTCAATGGTGCCCCTATAGAATGTGGTGAGGATGGGTGGAGGGAGACTTGCTCTTTTAAGTCGGCGCAGGAAGTGGAGTCGCTGTTGCGCTTTCTTGGAGAGTGATGTAATGTTTGTGGTCCAGGTGAGGTCTTCTGTTATGTGCACCCCCAGGAATTTAGTGCTGCTGACTCTCTCTACAGTCGAGCTGTCGATGGTCAGTGGAGGGTGGTCAACAGAATTCCTCCTGAAGTCCATCACAACCTCCTTTGTCTTACTGACATTGAGGGACAGGTTGTTTGCACCACACCATTCGACCAGCTGTGCCACTGAAGGGTGTGTCCCAAACTTTTGTTTATATAGTGTATGCACAAGTCATTGGTGTTTTTTGTGATGAGCTCAAGGTCTGCATTTAAAGTCACACCAGAGGTGTTCAGTTGGGATTAGGACTTGGCTTTATGCAGAAAAATCAAGTTCTTCCACACTGACTCAAACATTTCTATATGAACCTTGCCTTATACACAGAGGCACTGTCATGTTAGAATAAAATGGGTCATGTCCAAACTTTATATACTCATTATTTGCTTAAACATTAAAATTAGTACTCATGGAAATTACTAAAGTAGTCAAACCTGTTCATTAGAATGGGGTGTCCCAACACATTTGGCAATATGTCATGTCCTGCAAAATTGGCAAGTTAATGTAAGCTTTTTTGCTTAAATTAAAAATTACAAAATTAAGTACAGCTTTGATTTAATAAAACAAAGGTGACATATTCTAGTATATGTCCTCCATAACTTAAATATACTGCTCTGACCCTTCTTGGCGCTGCGTGCACACATTCACAACAAACGGTCTCATCTGTCCTGTTTAACTCCTGGAGGACGACCTCCGTAAGGCCCTGATCATTAATGGGAAGTGTTGCTCAGCTTGTCCCTACAAAATCATTGTCGTGTTAAAAAAATGCCAGACAATCATTCTTTTAGTATGGACCTTGGATAAGTCTAAATGTGTTTCTTGTGGTTTGGCTACTGTAGGTACTTTGTGTGTGTGGACAACAGGCATGCATTTTGCACTGCGGGTTGCATCTCATTGTGGGAGATAAAACAATCATTCTTCTCATAGCTTTTGTCCGCTCTAAGACACTTGCTTGGTATTTCTCCTGCTGTTTTCTTAGCAAAAAAAATAAAATAATAACTCATCAGGAAATTAAAGTTTAATGTGAAAGACCTTACAACGCTGTTCTTTTTGAATTCCCGTACTTTTGCTACTTTTTCACACTTAATACAGTTATTTGGTAAAAAAAAAATTAAGCATTGTCTTGTTTTGTGCAAAGAAACTAGTCTTGCGGGAGTTCTCTGTATTGTTTTCATTACATTTAAAAATCATTCAGTGGGTTATGTAGCATTTTAAAGGTCAAGAAATGACTTCTTTTTAAATGTTTTGGTTCAATATAGTCACCTGTGGCAAAAATTGCCTTTTAATTTCACCAGGAAATTTATTTCTGTAACTTATTTCTTCAAGTAACCCTAATATTTCAAAGATGAAATGCTGAAATTATGATGTTTCAGGGACTTGACATCATTTTTTCAGTAATGTGACATACTGTGATTTTTCATGCAGTGCAGTGTCCACATTCATACTGTACTTCTATGCTACATCTATACAATACTGGTAATGTTACTGGTTGGATGTTAGGTCGTATTATGCAGTAATTTCCATTGTGCAATGCAGCATGATTTCAAATTCTTAAAAGTATTTTTTATTTTATTAAATTACATTGAAAATATAAGTGCAATCAGATTAGGGATGTAACGATAACCGGTTTGACGATAAATCATGATAAAATTCTCCACGGTTATCGTTTCATATTTTAATTATCATTAAAACCGTATTTGATTACCACGATTTTTCACAACTTATGATAAATATATTCTGTCCAGCGTAAAGCAAAGTTTAAATAACAGTCTCATGTGCGCAGAGCACGCAGAGTAGTTTCATTTTGAATGAAAGCATGACGGAAAGCGGGGAGGTTTTAAAAGGGTGCTGAGGGAATATACAAATTAATATAGAAATGAATTAATTATATGACCTCTGATGGTTCTGACTGTCTTCAGAAAAGATTCGATGGCATTGTGTTTTGATCTTCATTCCATGTAATGCCTAATAAAGTAGTATTCTTAATCGCAATGCTGCTTTGTCCACGGATTTTACAGAATCAGCTGTAACTTTGCTGTTCCATAAGTGCCACCTAGTGGCACAGAGTGGATTTACATTGACCTACAATTACGTTCAGCCTGTTTGCAGTATTTGTCTAGCTAAAGCGGACTGAATTTGCATGCCCTGCTGTCAACTAACCTTTTGATGAAAAACAAGGATTCTACACATTTAAACAATTGAGATAATACATCTAGAAAATACATATAAACATTTATTGATTTGACTTAACCATGTTCTTTATTTAAAGGCTGAAATGTGCGGTTTACCATTTTATAAACCTTTTCAAAGCTTTATTTGAACATTTCCAACATGTTATTAGATAACTGTTGAAGAGAACTGTTGTCAGTCATGTTGTAATATAAAATCTCATTGGTAATGTTATTGTTTTAGTGTTTGTGCAAACAGAAGTCATTTTATATGTTGTTTATTGATTTTAAATATAAAACTTGGTGAAACAATTTAGTACTTTTTAAACATTTCCAGCACATTTTAACAATACCGTGATAATACTGATAACGGTGATCATTTTTGTCACTATAATCGTGATAACAAAATTTCATACCTTTACATCCCTAAATCAGATAAATGATGTGGTGTTCATCAAACCTCAGCCGTTTCAAACAGTTTGCCATTCCAAAAATGGTCTTCTAAATGAGGATGGATCAATACCTGCACTGTATTTGCTTTAGTCCATTAATATTTGGACACCTTTGATGTGAAGGCAGTGCAGGTTAATTTTATTAATGTTGGCCAACAGATGAAGGGCATTTTCTGAACTCTGTTGTATATGAGGAAGTACATTATGCCACTTTTGTAATTGACATGCGTATACCTTCATTCAGCCGTGTTTCAGTGAAAAGCATATTTCCATGCTAATTGAGTGTTTCCTCTGAAAGAGCACTCTTGCAAATTAGCTGCTTGTTCTGCAAGTACGCAATGTGTGTGTGAAAATTAGTATGGAACTTAATTGCTACCAGTTTGGTTTCCATCATTCTTCAAAATATTTTCTTTTGTGCTCAGCAGAAGAATGAGACTCAGGTTCAGAACAATTTGAAGGTGAGCTAATGACAGAATTGTAATTTTTGTGTGAACTATCCCTTTAAATGTGTTTAAAGATTGATTTGTCCAAATTCCCACTAAGCTGCTCACAGCACAAGCAGCTGAGACATCTGGAGACTACGAGCAAATCAAAACAGGATCACTGAACTGATCTACATCCATAGAGAGAATCCAACAGGAACAATACAGGTCAAGGCAAGAGTAGAGCTTGAACTGTTCAACTACACCCACAGAATGAACATGCAAACAAGAATTCTCACAGACTAGAGAAACAAGACCGGGCTAGATCAACTGGAACAGGCTGGAGCTGGACCAAATTTAGGGAATGATTCACCAAACAACTGAGAATGAGATGTGAATATAAAAGAGAGAAATGATTGCGAGAGAACAAGGACAGGTGGGAATAATTAAGGTCAAGGCGGGCGTGAGTCATCTCGGGGTTCACGGCCAGCTCAGACTAAAAAACAAAACACACAGGCAAGCGCTAAAAACAATGCAGAAACACAGGGGGCCAATCTTGCCTCAACAACAACATTCTGCATTTCCACTTTATGAAATAATGGTACAGTGCATGAATATTCAGTGAGTCATGAAAACATGGTTTGTAGCCTTCCCTGCCATCAGTGTTGGGGAAAGTTACTTTTAAAAGTAATGCATTACAATTTTGCATTACTCCCTAGCAAAGTAACTAATTACGTTAGTAACTTTTTATGAAAAGTAATGCGTTACGTTACTTTTGCGTTACTTTTTAAATCTGGGCAGGGCTTGCTTGTTTATTTTTTAATATAAAAAGTTCGATTTTTTTTTAGCAAATGTAAAAGCTGTTTAACACCAAAAAGTAAAATAAATAAGCCTAAGGCTGAAGGAAAAGTAAATTTATGTTTCAAATTTGTTCAGATTTTAAATTTCTTTTTTGAAAAAGTAACTTGTAAATTAAAAACTTTACTAGTTACTTAAAATAAGTAATCTGATTATGTAACTTGCGTTACTTGTAATGCCTTACCCCAACACTGTTCATAATAGAGATGCACCGATTGCAATTATCTTGGCCGATTCCGATTTTTTTTTTTTTTTTTAAGAACTGTAATGAAAGCATATACAGAAAGCATTTTCTTGATTTATTTTTTTTATTTTAGAATAAAATAAACTACTAAACATTACAGGATCTTCTCACTACAAAATAACTTTAACAACAAAATAAAGTGCTCTGTGCCTTGAAAAATGTAGAAATAATATATAACTAACAAAGTAGGCTTTATCAACAAAATGAATATTATTATGGACAAATGTTTTAAACATTAGCCTAATTGCAGGATCGTCTCACAACAATAACTTTAATAACAAAAAAGTGCACTGTCTTAAAACAGGTAGAAATAACAATGCTAGCTAGTATTACTTGAACATCCCAATAAAAGATAGCAGAGTCTGCTGATTTGTGACTGACGAGATTAGGCTTGAACTCGGCGCGCTAGCTCTAGCCTCTTTCCCCTTTTCAAACTGGGCATATTCAGCTGAGTGATAGTGTTTAAATGTCTTATTAGACCTGGATCACATCGAATGCACTTTTTATGCCTGAAAACGCGAGGCGCATCACACTGCCTTTTTTGGAGCCGTTCACAAGTCGCGTCTTTTGCGCGCTCATGTTCGTTATTTCAAATGTAGCCACGCTATATGCGAACACGCTATATATGAAAGTGACGTGGTCGCGACGCGCAGTGATGCGCTCATTTTTCCAGGCTGTTCAGAACGTTTTTGTGGTAGTTCCCCCACGTTGTATTTTAGCCTTACAAATGTTACAAACTGCGATCTTTGTGTCATCTTCACTCACAGAAAAAACTTCCAACGGCATGTTTACACCAGACTGCGAGTGTGCCCGTGGCTGTGATGTAATTGCCTGCGCAATGATCGGCTCGGAATCGGCAAGACATGAGACTGACCGGCCGGTTACCGATCCGGGCCAATCATGCGAAAAATCGGCCGATTCCGATCACTAGCCGGTCAATCGGTGCATCTCTAGTTCATAACTATACCTTTATAAAAGTCTTTTTTTAGTGCAACCACTGAGTTTAGAGAATTCTAGAATTCATAGAATAGAATTCAAGTTGGATCCGGTCATTATTGGTCATGGAAATTCAGCCTTTTAGTCAGTGAAAGTCAGGGAATTTGACATTTAGCTTAGAGTGGGAACCTTGCTTTGGGCAGCCATATTGCTATTTCCTACTGACAGACAGCATCATTGACTGACAGCCAAAACCTTGACCTAAAATCACCCCGTTTGAAGTTTATCTTTCTCACAGGATTAGTTTTGAAGACGTATGTGTGTAAATTAATTTACTTCAGATATATCTGTGGTTATCTGTAGAAATCTTTAAGGTGGGTGTGTATACACCAGTCTGCTAACACTTTTAATTGACCTAACACATATTGTCATATCATAACAAACCATACATCAAAAGAAAGCTAATTTATTCAGCTTTGAGATGATGTATAAATCTCAATTTTGGAAAATTTACCCTTATGACTGGTTTTGTGGCTCAGGGTCACAAATATAAAAACTGTGTCAGAACAAATTCATCTTGATGAACGTCAGATCACTTTGATAGAAAGGTGTGTAAAAAAACATGATCAGGTCAAAGAGTCTGAAAGATTTTTGGTCCCAAATTTTTTGGTCCACTGTATGAACAATTTTTCGGGTATGATACATCACAGTTTACTTTATTTTGCTATCCTCACTTACATAAATGAACGATAGTGTCCTGCACCCACTAGTAAAAAAAAAAAAAGAAAAAATGATATCTGGTGTCTGAATCATTTTTGGTTTGAATGTACATACTTAGGACATTTGCATAATAGAAATATGCAAATATACAAATATGTTTGTTTTCTTTTGAAAGTCATGTGAGTTCCTAGTAATTCAATAGAATGTGTGGGAATACTAGGGAATAGCAATATGGTGGTGATATATGAGCAATCCAGTTTTATAGAGTAGTGGTAGCAACACTTCTATGTTTGGCCTACGAACATTATGTAGCATAATTAATACCCATGAGCCTTGAGTAAGATTTACTACAGCTTACAGACTCCAGTCATAAATGTCTGGGTGTGCTATTCATAGATGTTTTGCTGTTAATACTTTAATAACATTAGGAAACCTTATGCAATGCTTAACAGATCATTAGCGGCATATATATATATATATATATATATATATATATATATATATTTGAATGTTCACTACTGATCTGTTAAACTACATAGTTATTAATGTCTAAGAGTGTTATTGGAAAGTGTTATGAATGATATCCCAGGATCAATCACAAACTTATTTGTGGTGCCTCAGATGACTGCTAGCTGTTTTTCACACACCAGTGTTAAATTTCTCTCATTCTTGGAAACTTTAGCTATTGAGTGCACTTACTCCAGTCGTGTGTGTGTGTGTGTGTGTGTGGACAGAGCTTTTAATGCACATACTGTGTCCTAATATAATGAGATAATAACTGTATGGCTAGGGTCAGTGACAGTTTGAATAGTTGTGATTAGATTAGCAAACACAGATGTTCATGAAATAATCATGTCTGTGGCCTTTGAAGACATACAGATTTCAAGGCTGTTTTTTCTATCCACCTTTTTCTTCCCGCAATAGATTTTATCAGTGTGGCTTCGGATCCACATCCAGCTATTTTTAGCTGTACAGGACAGCTTGCTTTGCTGCTTGATATTGCAAATTGGTATGTCTTACCACTAGGGATGTTCATTTCGGTTATTTCTCCTAACCAACGCTCATTAACCGATTATTAACCATTTGAACTTACAAAAGATAAGTGTCTGTGTGGAAACCAAAGACGGCAGAAAGCGGCATCCTATTTTTCTTTATTTTACACAAGCACAAAGATTTGTTTTTATTGTGAATGTACACAAATAAAAGCAAACCTTTTACAGTTTTGATTATCTGTATGACTAGAAGGAGCCTAGTAGAAATATGCTGGTATCAAATTTTAATGTTGCAATGTTTTTTATGACGGTATACAGTATTATCACGATATTGAAATTTAGTTCCAAAAACATGTTGTCGTAATACAGTATAACAGGTTTAATAGCTTTTTTCGTATAACAAAAATATCTAAACATTTAAATACAATAAAGCAATACAAAAAAAAGTTAAATGTTAGTTGAAAATGACATACAGATTAAGGTGCAAAAGAATTCAAAGACCAATAGATATCACTTAACATTGCATTAACATTATCAATGAGTAAATCTACATTTGCTACAGAAATTATTAATCTTTGTTAAAAGTAATACTACTCTTAGTTCATAGCTCAATTTTTTATTTTAACAACGTGTTTTTGTTATTATTACATTGGAATTACATAAGATTAATAAATATTTAGGAGAATTTTTCATTGGGGGCTATGTTAACTAATTAATTAAATAATGTTAACAAATGAAGCCCTAATGTAAAGTGTGACCGAACAATAAAGAATCAAAACACTTTCAAACAATATCTAGGGAATACATTCAAAAATGCAAAAAAGTGCTGCTGGGGTATAAAAATCTGTAAATTGGTGGTCTTTGGATGCGGGAATCTTGTATTACATCAAAAAAATACTAAATCCAAGGCACTCAAGTGTGGAAAAAAATATATAAAAAGCCTTTATTCAAGGCATTAAGGCTTTTTATATTTTTTTTCCACCCTTGAGTGCCTTGGATTTAGTAGTTTTTTTTAATATCTAGGGAATGTTGTAGTCCAGAATAAAATGTAAAACAGTTGTAAAATAAATAGCCTATTGAGTCAAAGTATTGAAGTATTTGTCGCTGTGATGAACACCTCTGCGAATACAAACATCTAAATAGCTATTTAAATCATTAAAATACGTTTAAGAAAGTAGCGCAGCTGCTTAGCTGTTTAACTTGTGGGATTACAAATTTAAGAATCTGTTTAAGTTATGCTGATCCTATGTTCTGACATAGCATCACATGAAAAACTAAGGTACATTGTAATTAGCTTTTAAGGAAAGTATGATGACATCAGACAAATGACTCTCTCAAGCAAAGTTTTTAGCAAGAGTTTCCTGCCAGTTCCTGTTCTCTTATTGTAAGTCAAATGAGCCAGATTACTGAGACTCTCACCTTTTGTTTGTAATGGCTTTTGGTGCCTCTGCCCCAGTCTTTGAGTAGTTATGATGATTGGATTAGGACTGGTATAATGGGGCAGGTTGCGATACCTGAATACTTCATTTGCATTCTTTGTTTAAGGTCGTCACCCAGGTGCTTTGTCTCCATTTCTAAGCACTGCCCCCTAAACTACAGTCAAAGTTTTGGCAGTGGCATACATTTTCGTGTTTTGAAAGGTTTGCTGCTTAAGCTGTTGTGGTGTTCATTCACATTGTTTCTATGTTATTGTGTGGAGTGATCCAGATGCATTTTATATAATTGCTAAAAGCTTCATTTTTCAAAAAAATTAACTTTGCACAAAAAAAACATGCAAGGAAATTGCTACAAAGAATATTGCACCTGAAAAAAAACATTTACTGGATCATCAAAAACGTTAAGGAAAGAGGTTCAACTGCAGTGAAGAAGTCTTCAGGACATCCCAGAGTGTCCAGCAAGCGCCAGGACCGTCTCCTCCTGAGGAGTCAGTTATGGAATCGTGCCACAACCAGAGCAGAGCTTGCTCAAGACTGGCAGCAGGTGAGTTTGAGAGCATCTGCACGCAGTGAGGACAAGACTTTTGGACAATGGACTGGTGTCAAGAAGGGCAGCAAAGAAGCCACTTCTCTCCAAGAAAAACATCAAGGACAGACTAAATTCTGCAGGAAGTATAAGGCTTGGACAGCAGAAGACTGGCGCAAAGTTATTTTCTCTGATGAAGCTCTGACTGTTTGGGACATCTGGAAAATCGATTGTTCGGAGAAGAAAAGGTGAACATTTCCATGAGTCCTGCATCATGCCAACAGTGAAACATGTTGGCATGATGTTTTTTGCTTTTCAACCAAGGGAGTGGGCTTTCTCATAATTCTGCCAAAAAACACTGTCATGAATAAAGAATGGTATCAAAACGCCCTGCAAGAGCAACTTCTTCCAACGATCCATGCGCAATGTGGTAATGATCCGTGCATTTTTCAGCATGATGGAGCACCATGTCACAAAGCAAGAGCAATAAAGAAGTGGCTCAAAGATCATGACATTGAAATTTTGGATCCTTGGCCAGGCAACTCCCCAGATCTCAACCCCAGTGAGAACCTGTGGTCAGTCCTCAGAAGGCGAGTGGACAAGCAGAAGCCCTCAAATTGTGGTCAACTCTGAGAACTAATATGGCAAAAATTGATCGCCATCAGTCAGGATTTGACCCAAAAGCTAATATCCAGCATGCCAGAGTGAATTACAAAGGATATGAAGAACAAGGGTCAACACTGTAAATATTGACTGGTCTTCGCTTCTGAGTTTCCAACAAACTGTACACTTCCATGTAAGATTTTGAGTTTTTCCTGGAAATAAAGGGGCTTTTTCTGTAGTTCAGTTTCTTGCATGACTCATAAGTATTCTTAGAGAGTACTCGTGTTTAATTAAAAATAAGTTTAGTACATTTACTTTCACATGACGTCATGGTGCTCACAGCTGATTGGTTCAGTATTTGTTTATGATACGTGATCAAGAAGGTAACCTGTATTAGAGCAAGTCATCCATGCAGCATTTGTTGTTACAGCAGTAAAAGTTCTTTGTTATACCAACAGTCCATATTTGTCTCCAAATAAACTCAAACTTACCTGGCTAGCTGATTAAAACTGCTTTGTGAGTCATTTTTGAAAAATCAAAACAAAAAAACAGATCTATTGCTGACAAAAGTTACAGTGCAATCACTTGTGTTTTCTAATAGCGTTTTGTTTGCTGTGTTTGTAATTAAAGGGATAGCTCACCCAAAAATTCAAAATTGCTGTTAATTGTTCACCCTCAGGCCATCCAAGATGTAGCTGATTTTTTTTTTTTTTTTCATTAGAACAATATGTAATTGTGGGCCTTGGTGATTCATAAAATGCAATTCAACAGCTGCTGTCACTTTAAAAGTCAAAAAAAAGCATATTGGGCAACACAAAATTAACACTCGTGGCTCCTGATGATATATTGAGGTCTTATGAAGTGAAACGATCAGACCATTTCAGCCTTTAGACCATTAAAAGGAATAAATCAAGTATATAATGTATTATGTTTATTTAAAACATAAATATTACTGTCTTAATTGTTTGGTCTTTTAGAAGGCACATTAACTTTTTTCACATTTACAGCTGTATGCATTTGCTTAATAAAAACATGGGTTGATATTTGCAATAATCTGACCATAAACGGCAGAAAAATTTATTGGAAGTGCAAAATCATTCTCTGCCACAAGGTGGTGCTTTAGGTGCTCTGAAATATTGCGGCTTCCCTAGTTACAGTTGTACACAAAGCAGCACCACGCTCATTAACACTGTTTTATCAGGCATTATAGGTAAGAAAATGCCAACGACATGTTTCTGAGGGCAGTCGGTTCCCTTCAGATTGCAAGGGATTTATATAAAGACATCCGTGCTGCGTTTTGACTTTGCAACGTGCAGCGTGCAAATATATTCAGTGACATCATTGCCTTTTTCTTAATCCAGCCCTTTCGCAATTCTCGTCTTTCCATGTGCAACTGTAAGACCTCTTACAATTATACTTAAAGGGTACATAACATACACAGTTTCACCTAATCTCATGTTAAATCTTGAGTACCTATAGAGTAGTACTGCATCCTTAATATCTCCAAAAAGTCAAGTTTTATCATATTTATAAAAGAAAAATACAGCTTTCCGATTCTGTCCGGAAAAAGCTGAGCTTCTGGAGGAAGTTTGACGATTGGATTGCTAATAAAACACAGACATTTGATGTCATTTGACTTACCATCTGCAGTTCTGAATGATGACACTGATCTTTTATTTGGGACCACTCCATCTTTCAGTATCAAACAGTGTGCAAATCCAACGTCGAACTGGTCCTCGTATACAAAACGTTCGTCAACAAACACACTTGCAAAACTCCATTGCTGCCCCGGAAAAACTGCATACACTGTTCACGTAATGCTGGGTTCTTTGGGAAGCTGAGCAAAGTTATCTTTGCCTTACAACCAAAACCACACTTCTTTAGAGACATTCTTCCCGAGTAAATCCCTTGCAGCAGTGCACTGAGCGCAGCCAAATGAAGCGCGCTGATGGGCGCACTCTTTCTCGCGCTCTAATCTATGTGTTTGCGGGCACACTTTTCCAGGAGAAATGCTCATATAAGGAGTTCCACCTTCATCTATGTCGTTAATTTTAATGTTGCGATTAATTGCTAATGTTTTTATCATGGTATACGGTATTATCACAATATTGTTTTTTTTTATTTGCAAAAAAGTTATGTTATAATACAGTATAACAGGTTTAATAACAACAATTTCTGCACATTAAAACACAATAAATCAATACAGCTTAAAGTGCAAAAGAATTAAAAGACCAGTAGGTATCACTGCACATCTAGATCTTATTTCCTGACCTTAGTTAATGCATTAACATGATCAGTGAACAAAAGCTACATTTGCTACACAAGTTATTAATCTTTATTAAAAATAACTCAACTTTGAGAGTTCCTGTTAGCTCGAGTTCATTAAAATTTTTCATAACTTTTGATTTTAAAAACGTGTTACTATTTGTAGTATTCTATTGGAATTATCTAAGATTAATGATAGTTTAGAAGATTTTTTTCATTGGGAGTTTATTTTAAATAATTACTCAAATAATGAAGCCCTAAAGTAAAATGTGACCAAACAATAAAGAATCAATACACTTTCAAACAATATCTCTAGGGCATGTTGTAGTCCAGATTAAAATGTAAAAAAGTGTAAAAATAAATAGCCTATTGAGTCTAAATCTTAAAGTATTTGGTGCTGTGATGGACACCACTAAGAATACATATGTGAATGGCTATTTAAATCATTTAAGGGGGGAGTATAATGGTATTTTGTATATTCAGAGTTGTGTACAGTGTTAAAGAGTTGGATTCTCATGCTAAACATGGCCAAAGTTTAAAAAAATAATTTGGACAAATGACAGAGAATTTCTTTGCCGAAAATCTTACTTCCGGGTTTGGTACAAGTTTCGGCTGTTTTTTTCGATCGTGGCATTAATGATGTAATCGGTGGTGGAACTCCTTATATGAGCATTTCTCCCGGAAAAGTGCACCCGCGATCACGTCGGCTAGACCGTGAGAAAGAGAGCGCGCCCATCAACGCCCTTCATTCGGCTGCAATGCTGCAAGGGATTCGGTCGGGAAGAATGTCTCTAAAGTGTGGTTTTGGTTGTAAGGCAAAGATAACTTTGCTCAGCTTCCCGAAGAACCCAGTGTTACGTGAACAGTGGATGCAGTTCGTTTTTCCAGGGCAGCTATGGAGTTTAGCAAGTGTGTGTTTGTTGATGAATGTTTCATATAACGTATGAAGACCAGTTCAACGCTGGATTTGCACATTGTTTGATACTGAAAGATGGAGTGGTCCCAGCTATAAAAGATCCCAGTAATGATTCAGAACTGCAGATGGTAAGTGAAATGGCATCAAATGTCTGTTTTATTGGCAATCCTAACACAAGTGATCGTCGAACTTAGCTCCGCCCACGGCACACTTCCAGAAGTTCGGCTTTTTCTGGAGAAAATCGGAAAGCTGTATTTCTCTTTTATAAATATAAGAAAACTAAAGACTTTTTGGAGATATTAAGGATACATTATTACTCTATAGGTTCTCAGGATTAACATGAGATCAGATGTAACCAGTTAATGGGAAAAGTATGCCTAAAATGCATTCAAAATTCAGAATAATTTTAAATAAATAATTATTTTTGGTGTGCATATTCATTATCGTGATATATCGCATTACCGAATACCGGCACATGTCTAGCCCCAGGATGATTTTCTGAGCCCTGTGCTTGGTTCATGCATGTCCATATCAGTGGCTGTTGGAGGAACTGGAGCACTGAATCAGTTATTTATCATAAGATCAGATACGTCGCTATTTTGTCTCATTTTGAGTCTTGAGTAATTGTCGGTGTCTGAAAGTTTTGATTGAGTAGCTTGTAGACCTGTGCTGCTCAAACCAAAAACTGTTTCAGACAATTCAGTCTGATTCATTGAACTGATTTAACTAGTTCACCTAAAAGAACCCATTCAAAAGAATGATTCTTTTGCGCATTTTTTCAGAACCGATTTCAGAGTATCTGCCGATACCGATCCAATCCGATATCAGCATAGTTTTTTTTTTTTTAATCAATGTTGAATTTCTAGACTTCTTTGTGTTGACCTGATCGTCACTCTTTTGTGTTAAACACAATCTGTCACATATAGACAATGTCATTTTAATGAAAAAATGTATTATAAACTAGGTTAATGGATAATTTAGCAGCAAAAGATGCTTACAAATAAAAGTAAATAAGTGTACGACTAAATCTGGTAAACTGTTAAATTTTACTGTTTGTATTGTGAACTACTTTCATGAAAAAACAAGTAAATACGTTTATATACAAGTATATGCTATAAAATTAAAAGACATTTGTTTTAAATGTCTAGCACAGTAATAAAGGCATCAACATATGATAGATAGGACAGAACAAGAAGGATTATTAATAATCTTTCATTGCGCAGAAAAGTATTATAATACTAAAGGCTCCAATAAAGAGCACCACAAAGTGGTTGTGCGCATCCCATACGCAGAATGACGCGCTTGAAGCAACACGGTGCGCAGGCTGAGCAGTCCTCCGAGTCCGCATTAGAAAAGTTCAAAGATACAAAGGGAAGCGATATTGAAGCGTAGTGTATTAAATATGTCCGTTAGTCTATTGAGCCTTTTCTTTTAATAGTTTTAAACCTCAGTTACTGTGAGCTTGTAGTTTGATTGCTGAATGGAGGATGACAAACAGCTGCAGCGGAGAGAAGAGTTTACGTGAACTTGATTTTAATGACTCAGTATTCATTTATACCTCACATTAAACTATGGAACAGCTGCAGAACACTTGAAATATAGTGCACAAGAACGTTGTGGTGCTTTATAATGTTTTTGTGCCTTTCGTAGGGCTCAACAATAACAGAATAGTATACGCACAATATCGAATTTGGATCGGTCTTGTCTGACCGATCCCCGATTCGGCGGAAATTGCCAGGATCGGAGCCGATTCTGATACTGAGTATCGGATCGATGCATCCCTACTGAAATGTCTTTCTTTCTTGCTCTCAAATCTTTAGCTGTGTTGTAATCAGAGATGTGTCGTCAGTGTTTTGTACGCTGACTGGAGTAAAGTTCAGCGGTTGTGCTGAGATCTGTGTTCTTCAGAGCTGCATCAACAGCTGTTTATCTGTGACCTTTGACCCAGACCACCACATCTAACACCACCTGCACTTCACTAGCAGGCCCAGGTGGGACAATGCAGTTTTTCTACTCTCCCTCTCCCATTGAAACGCTGTTAAAATGTTATAAATCTGCTTAGAGATGCCAACAGCTTCACTTATCAGTTTGTGCATTCCCTGGGAATCAGACTCATGGCCACAGCATTACTAGTGTTATTCTCTACTGTTTGATACTGATAAAAAAAATCAGTATCCCTCATGGCATTCTGTGCCACAGAAAGCGAGCGGTCCTGGCATGGAATGTATTTGAATATGTGACATACTGGCAGAAAGCCATGAGTGACTCATGTGACAGGGAAGGTCATAATGTCAGCCTCAGGCTCAAACAGACAAACAACCCTGATCCCTCATGGTGCCCTCTTCTGGTGGACTGAAAACCAGTCATTACGATGTTCATCCACAGACTCTTTATACACTATATGGCCAAAAGTATTGGGACACCCCCTAATGAACAGGTTTGACTACTTTAGTAATTTCCATGAGTACTAATCTTAATGTTTAAACATATAATGATATTCTAGAGAATTGTGTCTTTCTAATTTTATAGCAAACGTTTGGACAGGACACTTTTTATTTTAACATGACAATGCCTCTGTGTATAAGGCAAGGTTCATAGAGAAATGTTTGATTCAGTCAGTGTGGAAGAACTTGATTTTTCTGCATAAAGCCAAGCTCTAATACCAGCTGAACACCTCTGGTGTGACTTTAAATGCAGACCTTGAGCCAAAAACTCAGACCAAACACCAATGACTTGTGCATATGGATCACTTTCAAAACTGAAGCAACAGAGATGGAAATAAAATGTTTAAATACATGAATTAAAGTTTTGGAAGTGCCTTTTTCTGTTCTAAAGAAGGGGGTGTCCCAATACTTTTGTCCATATAGTGTATGTACAAGTCATTGGTGTTTGGTTGAGTTTTTGGCTCAAGGTCTAAATTTAAAGTCACACCAGAGGTGTTCAGCTGGGATTAGGACTTGGATTTATGCAGACCAGTCAAGTTCTTCCACATTGACTGAATCAAACATTTCTCTATGAACCTTGCCTAATACACTTTGTCATGTTAGAATAAAAAAGAGTCTTGTCCAAACTTTTGCAATAAAATTAGAAGGACACTTCCCTAGAATATCATTATATGCTTAAACATTAAGATTAGCACTCATGGAAATGACTAAAGTAGTCAAACCTGTTCATTAGGGGGTGTCCCAATACTTTTGGCAATATAGTGTACATGATCATGGTTTGGATTAGAGTTATTTGTAGTCGTTAGCTCTATTAAAACAATAAAACTCTATTGTATGTCCTCATTTAGCTAGTTAAGATTGTGTGTAGATGCTGAGCTGTGGGAACGTGGGGGATTTAGATCAGATTGGTTAAGAAGCTCAAGGTTCTCGTTCGCTCTCTGGCTTTGTTTGTGTTTTAAGGGATGATGTAGGCGTGAAGTTTTCCATAACGAGAGAGATGAGGTTTATTTCAGCGGTTCAGTTTGAGTTGAGTGACAATTTGCATGCATTGTTTTTTTTTAATGTTTTTAGTGAAGTCTTGCTTAAGTTATGATCACCAAGGCTGCATTTGTTTAAACAAAAATACAGTAAAACAGCAATATTGTGAAAAATTGTTACAATTTACCCACTGATTCAGTGATTTCGTATCTCATATGATTATAGTGAGTTGCTTTGGTTACTGATTGTTATTTCTGATGTTTTATTGAGCTTTATTTGTTACACATTTATTAATAGCAGTTTTGCTTTTCCCCCGCCGGTGAAAAACACTAAAGGCATACACATTTACCCATTGCCATTTACACATTTCCAAGAGTGATGTTGTGGCCAGACTTTAACATGTTTATAAATTATTAAGATAGATGTTAAACTGTTCACTGCCATTGGTGCACAGCCCTGCATTTTTTTCTGTCACGTGAATATGCTATGTGGCTTTAATTGTGTTTTACAAGCAATTCTTAATTTATTTTATAGTTTTTCTTTTTTGTGTTTGTATCCTGTGTAGATTACATTAAGCCATCTGACCTTCCATGAACCTTTATTTTATTTTCACAAAATGTTGTTCCTTCACTCACCAAAAATGATGACCATTACAGGTTTTTTGGTTGTTGTTTTTTGTTTTTGTTTTTTTGCACTGAAAGTGGTACTGGAGGCTCACTCAGTGAAACCATTAACTCGTCTACAAAATCCTGTTACCAAATCTGCAAAACCACAAGCACATTATCTGCTTTACACTTGGTCTGCAAAAGCAAAACAAACAGTTTGCAAAACACTTAAGCACAGTTCTCTATGTTCCACAAACTATTCAAAAAGAAATCTGTTTGCTTCAAAATAATTTACAGTTCAAATTTGTAATATGATATGATATGAAAATGTGTTCAGTAAACTCATATGATGTAAATACACTTAATAATAAAATAACTTTTCCACTTTTACATCTATTCAAATTGTTTATATTTCATATTAAATTAATTTAAAATCCTACATGTGTCATTCAAAGCAACAGTGTTTCATGTTTCTGTGACTCAAGCTCATGTTTCTAAAATAATTAATAGTTTTACTGTTGTTATATTAATATATTTTTTGTCATATGATGTTATATCATTTTTTTGTGAAATGTTTGGCTTGAAAAAAATGTGATTGTGCTTTAACTTTTATTTTAACTTTCTTTAAAAGATCTTTTTGTCTAATTCAAATACATTCTTTATTTTTTTAAGTGTGACTTTATTGTCTGAATGTTTAAGTGTTTAATGTTTAAGTGTGAATATTTACATTTATATTTATATTCCCGATGAGGCTGTAAAACAGAAACTTCCTATCTTAATTCTTGACTTAAGTTTTGAAAACGTTCTATTTCCTAAGTGAAATGGCCATTTTTACAGATGGATGTAATACAGCCTCTGCTCTTTATCATCATGTAGCTGAGAAACAGAGTGGTTTCCCTGTCAGCTTCTCGATGGTGATTTCAGCCTGAGCTCTGTCTTTGAACACAGAGAATGATTCAGTTCCTGTGGGAAGTGCTGCTCATTGATATTCTAGGCTTTTCTGAAGGATTGTGCAGCCGCTGTGTTCACGCCAGAGTATTTTCTGAGTCCTGTCACCTTGGAAAGCTCAAACCCAAATCGTTCACCCATGTCAGGCCCTAATGCATGTTCTGTGGTTTTGCCATCATTTGATATTGCAGTGCTGGTCTGTCACTGAAGACCACCCATGCTGTCAGCCATGTGCTTCTGCATTATGAATACTAATGAGCGACTGAATTAATTGCAGACAGATGACAAGACAGGCGCCTTTGAGTTAGGCACATGCATGAATTATGTCTTTTTAAAGTCCCATATGTGAATAAAAACCTCTAAAACGGTGTCTGTAGAACATTACCAATGTGAACCAATACGGATTAAAAATTCTTTAAAAGCTTAAGGGTCAATTTAGAGATTTGGGGCTTTTCATAAAGTGTTTTTACAGACTAGTGGAAAGAAAACATCTAAAAGACACTGTTGAGTGTTTCTTTTATAGCACTTTACTATTTGTATCAATGGATTTCACTTACAATACATATTTTTCTCCTACACTGAGCCATAAATCTCCACTTTGGTAGCACTTACACACTTTTTTAACTTAACATTTTTATTCCTGCCTATATTCTGAAGGTTTTTAAAGAGGGATTAATTCATATATAATTTGCTTGATTATATATAACATTTTATGCATGAGAAAATGTATAGTTTTCTGTGTTCCAAGTATTTTCTTAATTATAGAGTCACGAAATAAGATACCCACGAAATAATTCCCTCTGTGAAAACATTTGAATTTTGAAATGGACTTCATTCAGTGTTTAGAATTTTGACTAGAGATGAATGCAAATGAGCGCATATTTAATTAAATAAGGCCTCATTTGCATATTTAAACCTATCTTTAAACCCTTTTGCAATTATCAATATAATCAATCAACTTGGTAAGTAAGGCGATAACTATTAGTTAATTGTTTTACCCTATTCACCCGCAGTGTCTTGACTTAAATAAACTACATTGCAAATTGCATATTTCAATATGACATTAAGTAATTTTACAATAATATCATTATATCTCTACAACACCATTTTATAAAAGCTAGTTTAAATTATCTGTATAAATCACTCTAATTGTTGCAGTTATTAAAAGCTCTCTGTTAACTGACTCATGTTGGATGTGTTTTCTTGTCTGCAGGGATAGAGCTGTGTCTGCCAGGATGGCGTTTCTCTATGACTATGGTGGCTAACTTCGTGGTGTTGGCGGGGCAGTTGCTCATGCCGGGGCTGGCAATCCTCTGTCGCGACTGGCAGATTCTGCAAGTTGTCGTAATCTGCCCCCTCTTACTCATTCTGTCCTATATCTGGTAAGCAACTGTGCCATGGCTGTTTGTTTGGTTGTTCTTAAAACCGAAATTTGACTTGTTTACAGTTTTAAGCGCACTCAAGACATCAGCTGCTGATAAAAAGGCAGTGCGCTACTGTTTCCACATTGTATTAAAGGAGAAGTCAAATTTACAGATAATAAATACAAGATGTCATACAAGATGTTCATGTCTTTCTTTCTTCAGTCATAAAGAAATTGTTTTTTGATGAGGGTTTTTCTCCACATAGTGGACTTCTATGGTGCCCAGAGTTTGAACTTCCAAAATGCAATTTTATTGCAGATCGGTTATTTTCATTCAAAAGAATACAATTTAAATAGTTTTTAATCTCAAATGCTCATCTTGTCTTGTTCTGCTTGAACTCTTTGTATTCTGGTTCAAGACAGTTAGGGTATGTCGAAAAACTACCATCGTATTTTCTCCCTCAACTTCAAAAATCATTTCAAAATCTCCCTAAATCTTTACATAAGTACCAACCCAGTCTTTGCAAAGTAAGCATGCGAAGAAGATAAAACACCCTTAACAAAAAAAGGTAAAACGGCGATGTAGGACAATTTTTGAAGTTGAGGGAGAACATGAGATGGGAGTTTTTCAACATACCCTAACTGTATTGAACCAAAAAAAAAACAGAGCTCAGGCAGAGCAAGACAAGACGAGCGTTTGACATCAAAAAGTATATAAATTTTTTAAAATGAAAATAACTAATTGTTTCACTAGATAAAATCCTGAAATGTTTTCCACAAAAAACATAATTTCTTTACGACTGAAGAAAGAAAGACATAAACATCTTGGATGACAAGGGGGGTGAGTACATTATCTGTACATTTTTGTTCTGGGAGTGGATTTTCTCCTTTAACCAGCATAATCATTTTCAACTGTGGAGATAATGCATAAAGTTGTTTACGAACCGAAGCACATCAGATGGATTATATAACAGAAGGCTTTTATAGTAGTCTAGACGTAACAACTGCTGCAAATGGGCTTTGCATCACAGATAAACGTAACATTTAAAATGTGCAAGAATAGAATGCTTCAAACCACAATAATCATTTACTTAATAATAATAATAAAAATGTACTTTTTTTTTTTGTCAAAAGCAAACATTTTCGGGAAAGAATGTCATTGAAAAATGCACTTACTATCAAGCATCTATTTACTATCAAGCATGATTAATATATTTAGAAGCGAAGTAGGCCAAAATCAGGTTATTCTACTGGTGACCCACTTTGTGTAAAATAAAACCGCTTTATATAACACCTGTAATATGACTGGAGACGTATGCAAATGAACTTCTATGTTACTAACAGGTAGTAGATGTAATAAGATGAATGCTGTTACAATAAGATGTATGAAATAAATCATAGCATAAGACTGTTTTTCAAGAATTTAACTTCTAAACATGATCAGGTTGTTTTACTAGGTGGTGTTTAGGTCATTCTTACACATGGTAAGTTATGGAAAAGTGAAGAAGCACCATCAAGCCTTTTCTATCAAACTACTATGAATGAAAAAATATTTTATATTATGTTCTTGTATTATCACAAGATCACAATTAAAATTGTTTTAATGTAAATTAAAAGACTTTATACATACTTTTTATATACAAATGTTATATAGAGTATACTGTACATTTAAAATCATGTACACTGACTCTTTTTATTGCACAGTTAACAAAAAAACTACATAAATACTACATAAAAATCACTATAAGACATAAATTCTAAAATACATTCTGGTGAAACTTTTTTTTAAATACATCAGTCAAACGTATTTCTGAGTAAAACTTTTGTCTATTTACATTACAAGCTTTATTCTTTAAACTTCAAACAGTTGCTTTGTTTCACTGTTTTTAGTTCTTTATTAAGCAGCTATCATTCAGTGTTAATGCTTTGTTTTCCTGCTAAGTGTTTAGCCCACAATAGATTATTCTCTGTAGTTCAATATATGATATAATATAGCAAAATATGTCTGTATTTCATTTAATCAGGATTTTTCCAGAGTCTCTGCGGTGGCTGCTTGCGACGCAGCAGTACAGTCGCTCCAAATGGATCATGGAGCGCGTCGCCAAGAAGAACAACATCAATCTAGAAGAGGACGCAGAGGAGATCATGACAGGTATACAAGCACAGAGAAAACGCTGGACTTTTATAAGGTCTATGATGTGAAAAATGTGATTAGAACTAACAGCTTACAGCTTTAATATAATAACCATCTGCTTATGATAAGATATAAATGTGAAAAATGCACGATGAAAAATATCGAAACGAAATCTGAACAATTGCAAAAATGACATGATTACCAGTTAGAGAAAACTATCGCAGCCAACCAAAATGAATCAAGCTATGTAGATTTCTTTCTAGATTTAGACAGTGCAATGGAAACTAGTTTTCAACATCTTCAAAATACAAACCGTTACCACTTTAGATTCTATGGCCAATAAAGTGTGGTGTCATTCAGCTCATATTTAATTGACCAAATAATTTTAAAATGTTTTAGGCCATTCAAAGAGATATAAAAAGGTAGACGGCCTACTCTTTGTCTTATTTTCTGAAATGGGACAATGAGTGGATGGTTTTGTTTGCAATAAACCTTTATTTCTACACTGTAAAAAACAAAACTACTGCCTTAAAATTTTAAGTTCAGTCAACTAAGTTTATTCAAGTTGAAATGTTAAGTTGTACTAAGGGACGACTTAGAAATGCAAGTTGAGTAAACTAAAAATTTGTTTGTTAAACTTAACAGCTGTATTTGTTACTCGGCTGCCTTAAAATTGTAAGTTAAATCCACTCAATCACCTAGTAAAACTTAACAAGGCAGCAAGGTAACAAATTATTTTAAGTTGACTCAAAAAGATCAACTTAAAATGATTTGTTTTTAAATTTCTTGTTTAATTTGACTAAAAAAATAGTTTTTTTACAGTGTACACATAACTTGGGAAGTAATAAACATACAGATAAATATTCACATAATTCAGAATGTACTAATAAAATCATACTGTATACAGGGCTATGGCTAAAAAGGACACAGTGAATGCATTGCTTACAATAAGTTGTCTAATTGGCCGTATAGTTAATCTGCCTCGTCACAAATTAGTGTAATACAAACTTAATTTTTAAAATCAGTATATAGTGATAGCAAAATTCCCTGTGATTCTCAGCAAAATGTGAAGCCTTGACAGCTTGTAGGCCTGTAATTTCTAACTAATTCACCATTATTTACATTCTCCTTTATGTTGTTCAACACTGGTATGACGTTCTTCTGTGAAACACAAAACCGGTTTCGCTAATCAGATGTATATCCCGTATCTACCATTTACAAGACCTGAGTCACTGTCAGACAGAGACGTGCACAACCTAATGTCAACAGTTAGTTATGCTCTTGGCTCTTCCTTCTGGCAGTGTAAACATTTCAGGAGCAAAGTGCCCTACAAAGGCAAAACCTAGTAACTGCATCCTTGATTTTTGTCATCCAGCATGTGACAGATACAACTATTGATTGCATCATTTATCCGACATTCAAAACTTCAAAACATTTTTTTGGTTAAATAAGTGCTTCATTAACTTTATGTAAAAATGAGTGTCAACCAGTAGAAGCTAAAGTCAGCGTAAAATAAAAATGTACCCTGTTTGTTTTCTAAATGCATGTTTAATGGTCTTATTTGTATTCAATTAAATTCATGCATATTTTAAATAATATGACCTGATTGTCTTTGATCAAAATGTCAGTGATCTTCCTGTGATACAGCACCTCTCTGCTGACATTTGCCAGACCATGATACAGCTAAGCCAATTTCATTCAGTGCTTACTTTCACTGTCTTATAAGCAACAGTGAATAAAACCGTCACAATAAGGTAGTAAAGCCGGTCATATAACTTCCTTTTCTTGCCTGCTTTGAGACATTAGAGTGCACTCTTGCATATCCTGTGAGATACTGGCTTGTAAAGCCATGTTAGGCCTAAGCATGCATGATTCATGCATTGGTGATCATTGTTCTTGATATGATGTATTATGCACAGCTGCAGTTGATATACAGAACTCTTTCTCCTCAAGAATGTGGAATTTGAATGTGATGTGAATGTAATCCCTTTTGTTATCCCATAAACCCTTTTTTCCTGAAATGTTGGATTAAGCTGTTTGTTTTCCTTTGTATTTCTGCATTGATTTCAGAGCTGAACCAAGCGCTGCCAAAGCAATCCAAGAAAACATGCATTGTGAAGATGGTTGGCACAAGGAACCTGTGGAAGAATATAGTAGTGCTCTGCGTCAACTCGTAAATATCTTTATATTATGCATCTGTGTGACTGTCCTGCCTGTGAGATAAAATTATTAAAAACATTCAATTGATATTAATTGGGTAGTTCACCTAAAATGGACCTAAAGGTGTCATAAAATGATTTCTTATGAACTGATCTGTTGAATTAAAATCTTGTGAAGAGATGTACTTAATATGATAAACAGCTTAAATGACCCTTTAGGATCTTGTTTTTAGTTTAGTTACCTGGATTTTCCTGGTTTTATTAACCTTCCAATGCACCCAGGTCAGTTTTGACCGGAAGAGACGCATGCAAAATAAAAAATAAAAAAGATTAAAATAATAATAATAATAATAATAATAAATAATAATAAATAAATAAATAATTAATAAAGCTACATTTTGTGTTTTGGTCATTTTTGAGCCGGGTATGTATGGAGTACCATTAAGTGTCAAAAATACTTACTGTAAAATTATCTATGTAGTTAAATTAGTGTTAGCTATTGCTAATTTTGTGTGTGTGTGTAGTTCATGTTATCAGTGGGCAATATATAACCAAAATCTTATTTAATTTTATTTCACAATAATGAGATATTTCTCACTATATAGCTATTTTTATAAAAAAAAAAATAAATAAATAAATAAATAGAAACGAAGCAGCAAATCACAAACACAATAGAACAATAATACAAATTAAATAAACAAGTAGTCTAGTTTCAGTGTTTTTTAAATATGCAGTAAAAATACTACTCAACTTGAAGCGTATATCTAAACACTGTATAGACTTCACTGTATAAACTAAATATGAATTTGATTCTTATTAAAAATACAAAAGTGATTCCATCAAAAGCATTGAGTGATTTTCTTTAATACCACAGACAGCACTGGGTAAATCAGGCTGCTGTCCCTTTAAGACCGCCTGCACATATCAATACTAAAACACATTGGGTTTTCACTCAACTGTTTGTTTACTTGACACATAACCGACAGTGTTTACATGAGTACTCCACACAACAGGCATTTTGACATAATTATGTGTGTATTTGACCATTCAAGCACAATAAGAAGCAAAAGAGAGAAATTTGCGTTTGTATGCAGGGTTTATGCGTATGATGGTTAATTCTTTATTTGTGTTTTGAAGATGAAGTCTTTTAGGTTTGGAAAAAGGCATGAGGGTGTATAAATGATGCCAAATTCATTTCAGTTTCAGGTAAAGTGTTCGTAAACTGTTCGTTGTCATCTAAAAACCTCTGTTTGTCTTTCAGACTGACGGGTTACGGCATACACCACTGCTTTGCACGCAGCCTGACGGAGGACCCGTCGAACATGTTCCCTAATTTCTATGCCAAATACTACATCATGGGAGGCATTGCTGTGGTATCATGTGCGGCGCTCTGCCCTGCCGTGGGCATCATGGGTCGGCGTGGGGGACTCCTCATGTTTATGATCATCACAGCCCTGGCGTCTCTTCTTCAGCTCGGCCTGCTAAACTGTGAGAGAACACACAAATCACAAACACACACCACTAGCACTGAACGAGTCAGTGTTCAAATTGCGTCAAAGCTAACCAGACCCCCACGCCCCCTTCAATAAATAAATGAATTAAATTAAATCTTATAAATATGATTCATATTTTTTTGTCTTATCCTCGTTGTTGTTGAGAAAACCTAATTCTAAGATAAAAGCTTATTTTACGATGATCAGTTAATTAGGTGTGGCAAACAATCACTAAGCAAAGAAGAATTAAATATCTAGCCTAGGGGTGTGCAATATTGACAAAAAATGCTATCTCAATATTTTCAGGGATTTTATTGATTGTGCTGGACTACTGTGGACAGCTGACCCCTGAATGTTTTGATATTCTTCATATTCTGTGTGGTCAGTTCACAGCAGTGACAGAAATTAATCTTTTTCAACATGTTTAAAGAGATTTTTACCCTTTATGGGCATTTTTACCTTTATAAAGCCTTTTTTTTTTTTAGAACTGTGCATTACCTTTTGCGTCGAATTCTTATATTTAATCAATATATTCAGTTAGATTAATAAGATATTTGGGGCTGTTACCAAACAAATAAAATCAACATCAACAAAATTCTTCTTTGCAATGCAAAGGAAACACAGAAGCTGCATCTGAAGTGGCATTTAGATGTATTAAGACACTGTTTAATGCAATTACAAATACATAAATAATGTTTTGATATTTTAATCCTAAAACGGTGAATACTGATATTTGACTTTTTTTTTTTTTTTTTAAATAAAAATGTACATGTAAATGTGAAATTAAAACTGCCAGTAGGTGGCAGCAAGTCACTGTTAATAAGTGAGTCATTGCAATTGAACCAAATAATTTAAATGGTTGACTCATTCAGAGACGCAAAACAATGCTGTTGCTGTGTTTGGAACCATTTTTGTAGGCGAAATAGAGAAAAAATAGGCAAGGTGGTGTCTAAAATGTCTGTAAATGTTAACTTCTTGTTGTATTGAATTATGTATAAAATCAGTATCACATTTGTGATTTTTTGCAAAAAAATTGCACTCTTTGTGTGACATTGATTATCTATATGAAATGATACAAATATATACATTCTTGCCCCCATATTTAGAATTTCGTGAGCTTTCAAAATGCATTCTTTAGACCGTATGCAGTGAAAGAACACACTCTTAAATGAGCACAGTCAGTCTAGCTAGTGTTTAAGCTCTCATAACTCCTTTTATAATCAGTGAAGCTGTCCATACACTGTATGATAAAGGCTTATCAGAGGTTCGGGATTTGGCCCTCAATTCAAACACTGTGGACGATCCTCTGTGGGGGCTTCAATCGAATCAAACACAATCACTGTCATGAGGAAACAGCATGTGAACCATGAGCTGAAGGTGGATGTTTTACTTGCTAAAAAGTGTAAACGCTCAAACAAGCGTTATAAAGCATGAACCAGATTGTGTGCAACAGGTTTTCCACCAAAGTTTTGCTAATGTTGATATTTTAGTGGCTTTCGAAATTTTTGTATCAAATTTGACACAGTCAGCTTTATAGGGTTAAGCAGGTCACTCACTATTACGTCTGTCTTGTGTGCATGTAAACATTGTGAATGCATCACAAGCTCAAAAGCTGTTTTATTTATAAATAAAAACATTACTCAAATAAAGATTGTATTGTTTTAACATTAATTTATATTTAATTTAGTGATTCCTCTGCGTACCACACTTTGAGAACCACTGGTTTATAGAATAAACCTTTTTAACAGTCACTAAGTGAGTTCTTTATCAACTATAATACCTACTATGACAGTGTGTGAGTTTGGGCACAAAAAAGCTGACTTTACCAGGTTTTACTGCTGTCCTGAGATGTGAAGGAATTTTTGCTCCAGAATTGCTTCCCTTGACAGTTACAATTTCTCTTCAGTACTAAAATGCTGTTTAAATCTAGAAAATACTTCAGTAGAGCACAGAAAAATTAAAATAAACAGAAGAGCATATGAGTGGAAGGGCTGAATTATATCCCTAATCATTTGAAGCATACTGAGTTTGCATTTAATAAGCACACATGTATATATTTCATTAGTATCCATGAGCTGCAAACTACTTTAGTTTCTCATTTGTTGTTTGATTCTTTGTTTTTTCCCCCTCTATGTGATCCGTCTATGATGAATGCAGTGTTGGGGAAGTACAGTGTTCACCTGAATATTGGTAAAGTATAAACACTATTTATGCTATTTATGCACTTTTAACTCTTTATTGCTCTGTTTCACATGTTAAATATTTTTGTGCACTTATTCCAATGTTGACTAAAAATAAGACTGTTATAGGTTTATTCACTGTGGTGCTCTCAAAACTCATTTGTGTATTTGTGTGTCAAAAAAATCAGTACTAAGTAGTTATTAATTTATAGTTAGCAGCCTGCAAAATACTGCATAATTAGTACTAACCCTAATTTCAAGTGCAGCAATGAATGAAGTGACAGAAGCTTTTTGCGCAAAAGGACACCGTATCCAATTATATTAATATCAATTATATGCCTACTCTTAAATACCTTTAGGCACTTCATTTACTTCTGAAAATTCTTAATTTTTTATGTAAATTATAGTCTAGAGTGTGAAATTCTGATACGTCCATGGCAGTGTTTACACTACCAGTCAAGATTTTTAATGTTTTCTGCTCACCAAGACTGCATTTATGTGATCCAAAGAACAGCAAAACAGTAAAATTTTTAAATAGTTTTACTATTTTAAATAGCTGTTTTCTATTTACATATATTTTAAACTGTAATTTATTCCTGTGATTTCAAAGCTGAATTTTTATCGTCATTACTCCAGTCACATAATCCTTCAGAAATCAGTCCAATATGCTGATTTGCTCTGTTGAAAGTAGATTTTTTTAGTTTTCTTTGATAAATAGAGCATTAATTTGAAATATAAATCTTTTGTATTTTTCTGTTCATCAAAGAATCCTGGAAAAAAATTACTTGACTCTTTTAAACAATGACAATAATAATAATAATAATAATGATAATAATGATGTTTCTTGAACATCACATCAGCATATTAGAATGATTTCTGAAGGATCATGTGACACTGAAGACTGGAGTAAAGATAATGAAAATTCAGGTTTGATCACAGGAATAAATTACATTTTAAAATATATTCAAATAGAAAACAGTTATTTTAAATATTAAAAATATTTCAATATTGCAGTGCAATATGGCAGTTTACATTAGTTATGTAGAATAAAGGATTAAAGATGCTTTTTTGATGTTGTACATGCCTTCTGTAAGCTATTTTTCAGTTGTTTTGGTTGGCAGAAGATGCCAGTGGTCCTTTGGTCTTGACGTTTAATATTAGGAGGATTCTTTCGTCCTTCTGTCAATCTGTTCACATACCTACTGTAGTGGTTTTAATGATCCTGACCCCACAGGATGTTTCAGTAGGGCAGCTGTGGTTTGTCTGCCTACTTCAGCTTACAGTGATTGTCCTTTCCTCTGACTCTAGGAACTCTTATGTTCCCTTGTCTTCACACAGACAGTGATCTACAGTATTCAGAAATGCTACATTTTCATATACATTACTAATCATTTATTTCATGCATGGCTAGTGTAGTGTCCAACAGCATTGTACAAGCTGGTGATGCCATCTAGTGACTGTGTGCAGAACACCCTTAGTATCTTAACCAGGGTCCAAAAAGAACACTCAAATAAAGATATGTTTTTGAGAATGTTAAAACGTGATACTCAGTAGTTCACCGATAACTGGTCGTAAGTTTCAAAGCGAATCGCAGCACTGTGTTTGTTTACACACAAGCAGCTTTTTTAAATGTTACAGTACAGTAGTATTATTACTATTGTAGCATATTTCTTTCTTGATTTAATGTTAATGGTTTAATAAAAATGTGACCCTGGATATTTGTAGCAATAGCCAAAAATACATTGTATGGGTCAAAATTATACATTTTTCTTTTATGCCAAAAATCATTAGGATATTAATTAAAGATCATGTACCATGTATATATTTTCTATTGTAAATATATTGAAACCTAATAAATATATTGAAACTTAATTTGGACATTATTAAAGGCGTTTTTCTCAATTTTTAAATATATATAATTTTTTTTTTATTTTTTTTTGCACCGTCAGATTCCAGATTTTCAAATAGTTGCATCTCGGCCAAATATTGTCCCATCCTTACAAACCATACAAGTACAAGATGAAGTGTAACTCACATTTAAGAAAAAAAAAAAAATTACCCTTATTACTGGTTTTGTGGTCCAGGGTCACAAATTTTTCGATAATAATTATTATTGTTGTTGATGCTGTTGTTATTATTAAATATTTTTAATTTCTAGTACAAAAGTATTACTGATACAGTTATACATTTCTACATTGATTTTTTTTTTTTTTTTTTTTTTTTTTTCCATTTAAATGTCTGAAAAACTGAACTTTATTTTGGACCTTTATTTGGACATTGACAATAAATAATAAATTTGACCCGAAACAAAATAAGCAATGAAGAAGAAAAAAAGGGCAGAATGTGCAAAAAAAAAGCCTCAGTGGAGCTCTGCAAGTGATTTCTGTCAGGTCAAAGTACTTTATTTGACAGTTGAATTTATTTTTTGTGGGCTTTTGCCAATCTGTTATGGGCTTTGAGTAATAAAAAAACATAGAAAAAAAATATTTTCCATTATAATTTTTCATTTTACCCCCCTTTCAGCATTATTTGTGACCCTGGATCATAAAACCAGTCATATAATGGTAATTTTTTTGAAATTGAGATTTATACATCGCCTGAAATCTGAATAAATAAGCTTTCACATGATAGGACAATAGGACAATATTTGGCCGTGATACAACTATTTGGAATCTGTATCTTCATGGAACATGATATTTACTTAATATCCTAATGATTTTTGGCATAAATTGTTTTTTATAGTTTTGACCCATACAATGTATTTTTAGCTATTGCTACAAATAAACCTGTGCTACAGAAGACTGTTGTTTTGCTCCAGGGTCACATTTCAGTAAATATCCTTACATGCACATTTATTGAAAACATTTTTCATGAGCTATGCACCATTTTTATATTGTGCTGCTTATGTGTTTTCCTTCTTGAGGAAAAAATAACAAATGACTCACCATGTTGTCTTTCTCACTTGCAGAAGAAGGCTATACGGCACTGAACTCCAACTTTTCAAAGGCTTTCTCCATCATTGGCATGTTCTCCTCCCACGCTGTCAGCAACCTAAGCATCTTTTTTTGTGCTGAAATCACCCCTACTGTGATAAGGTGAGCCAAGCCACATGGGCGACTTTTAAAGGGTTAGTTCACCCAAAAATGATGCCTCCAGGCATCCTAGGTGTATATGACTTCCTTTTTTCAGACAAATCCAATCTGAGTTATATTAAAAAGTATCCTGGCATTTCCAAGCTTTATAAATGCATGGGGTGGGGTGTTTTCTCTTCATCAGTCCAAAACAAGTCCAATAAAGTGCATCCATCCATTATAAAAAAGTGCCTCACGCAGCTCCAGGGGGTGAATAAAAGCCTCCTGTAGCAAATCAATGCATTTTTGTAAGAAAAAATCCATATTTAAAATGTAATAATCACTTTAATCTAGCTTGAATGATCAAAACAAAAGTACAAAAGAGACTTCCTTTGCTCCTGTAAACAAACTTTGGTTTGTGCGAGACGCAAGTTAGATTAAAGTGATTATTACATTTTAAATATGTTTACTTACATATTTTTCTTACAAAAATGCATTGATTTACTAAAGGAGGCCTTTATTCACCCCCCAGAACCATGTCAGGCATTTTTTGTTATAGATGGATGCACTTTATTGGACTTGTTTTGGATTGATGAAGAGAAATACCCAATTGTGAAATGGCGTAACATTTAATATAACAGATTGGATTCATCTGAAAGAAGGAAGTCATATACACCTACAATGCCTGGAGGGTCAGTAAATATACTGTAATAAGCAATTTGTTAGGTCAACTTAAAATAGTTTGTTACCCGGCTGCCTTCAAATTTTAAGTTGAATCAACTCAAATATCTAAGTTGTCACTTAGTACAACTTAACATTTCAAGTTGACTAAACTTTTTTGAGTTGATTCAACTTAAAATTTAAAGGCAGCCGGGTAAACAAACTATTTCAAGTTTTTAACTCAAAAAAGTTTAGTCCACTTGAAATGCTAAGTTGTGCTAAGTGACAACTTGGATATTTGAGTTGATTCAACTTAAAATTTGAAGGAAGCAGGGTAACAAACTATTTTAATTTCGGTCAACTCAAAAAAAGTTTAGTCAACTTTGTGCTAAGTGACAATTTGGATATTTGAGTTGATTCAACTTAAAATTTGAAGGCAGCCTGGTAACAAATGATTTTAAGTTGACTCAACAAATTGGGTGTTTTTTTAGTGTAATGGGCTACTTTTAATTTTTGGGTGAACTACTTTAAGACTGTGGGAGAAAATCAAAGAGGGCAAAGGTCTTTCTCTTTCGTATTGAGGACATATGTGTATCCAATTTGAAAATATCCCCCATCTGGGTGTGGCCTAATGTGTCTAAAAACTTTTTGATATTTAAATATCTTTTCCTTTTTCCTGTTTGCCGTCTAGGGGTGGTGGTCTAGGCCTCGTCCTAGCCAGCGCTGGTTTTGGCATGCTGACGGCACCCATCATGGAGCTGCATAACCAGAAAGGTTATTTTCTCCATCATATCATTTTCGCCTGCTGCACTCTTATCTGCATCATTTGCATCTTGCTGCTGCCAGAGACGCGCAATCGACCGCTACCAGAAACCTTAGCGGACGGCGAAAGCTACACCCGCCAACCGTTACTGCCGCCTCGCAAACCGGGCGAGCAACGGCTTCTGCTAACCAAGTCCGAGAGCCGCGAGTACGCGAGGGTAGGCGACACGCCTCTGCACGAAGCGGCTGCCACCGCTGTCTCCACTATGGACTCCACTGCCTCATCCATCGATCTTCAGATGCTCATTGACGCCCCCGTCCAGCAAGCGTCTGGCCAGGCACAGCAATTCTGTATGAAGGCATTGACTTCTACTCAAGGGCAATCTGCATCCCTGCCGGAAACCTCTGCCTCCTCCATAGAGGATCCTCTCCTTGCCTCTATCCCAAACACTTCTACACCAATCGCTGTTAATTACATTCAAACACCTAAAACCGAATCTCCATCTGTTCTACCTTCTTCGCCTGTGGAGACTCCTTCTTCCGATCTCCAAACTTCTTCGCTTTTAGATATGGGTACACCAGCTGTTGAATTCCCCTCGCCTGTTGCTAATGATATCAGTATCCTAACTGAAGTGGGCTCTACAGGTCCCTCCCCACGCTTCCCTCTCTGCCCAGTGAACTTGTCCGATCCATCCGTCGGACAATCACCCACTCCGCCTTTAAATGAAATTCCTCCCTCGTCCTCAGTAGACTCTCCCGCTCTACCCTCTTCCCCAACAGAACTGTCTGGTCAAGTTAATGCCATCCCAGCTCAATCCTTTTCTTCACCCATAGATCCCGGCACTCCATTGTTACATTTAGTCGGCCAACCTGCGATTAACTCCATAGAATCTCTCCCTCCTTCACCAGCCGTATTGGAGCCAACCTTGAGTAATGGTACTACTCTTCTTGCCACTGTGGGTTCGACCGCACCTCATGCCACAACCACTGACTCTGTTACAGCATCCAGCCAACCGCTTATGACGAACTTGACTGTTTCCTCACCTATTGACTCAGGTACACCTACAGACGTTGACTTGCCCTTCACAGAAACCAACACTGCCAATGGGGACTCGTCTTCATGACGGACACGTGTGACTTGGTGGGCAGCCTTATTTTCAAGAAGCAATTCTTGTCGTGGAGGCTCATGCCAGGCATTGTTAGAAGTATTTTAATTTTCCAGCAGCCATGACCCAAGAATGGCAATGCAAGGAGAAGGTATAAACAGATTTGACTGAAAGGGAACAACCGTAAGGGTCAACGCTCAAAGGGTTTTTACTCTCCGTTGGTTTCAACGACTTATACAGCCTTCTTAGGGGCCGTTCAGACAGAATGCGTTTTTCCATTCCAACGCGCTATTTTCCATTGTTCCTCACGCTAGACGGACGTTATGACTGTTGCGCTCACGTGTTTTGCAGTGTCTCGCACATGAGCGCCGTGTTTTAAAAGAATTTTACATTTTGCACACAGCTCTGCTCATCAATGTCAGTTCCGAAACAGCGGGCCAATCAGAAGACCCTGGAGGCGGGGCAAGCATTGTGAGTGTTTGTTAATAGTAGGGTTGCAAAGCGGTGGAAAGTTTCCGGAAACTTTCTAAAAATCCCTGGAAGATTCCAAAAAAATACTGCAAGGTTTCCAAAATGTACTGGAAATGTTCCACCTTTTTGCAAATCAATTTGTTGAGTCAACTTAAAATAATTTGTTACCCCGCTTCCTTAAAATTTTAAGTTGAATCAACTCAAATATCTAAGTTGTCACTTAGTAGAACTTACCATTTCAAGTTGACTAAACTTAATTTGACTGAATTTAAAATTTTAAGGCAGCCAGGTAACAAATTATTTTAAGTTAACTCAACAAAAGGCTTTTGACAGTGAGTTGACAGTGAGTTAACTCGCTTCTCATGTTTTTAGGACGCATTCTGTGCGAACGGCCTCTTACTATGGTGCCAGTAACTGCTTTTTGGGCAGCTAGATCCAAATTTCCATGTGTTGTCATTGAGCTTGTCTTATTACAAACACTAAGACCAATAGTGACAAGTTCCCACTTGAGTGACTCCGGAATTTCCTGTAGTCTAGTAATTAGGCTTACTTGATGGTAATTAACAACCGGTAGGATCAAATTAGTCAAATGTGATTAATTTTGAATCATTCGACTGTAATGAAGCCTCAAAAATTTTGCAATATTCAGGTGGGAATACAGTATCTGTGAAGTCCAGTATCAAAGGGAATTTCTCAAAAGCCCAACACTGTATATTTAACACTGGGAACGTTTGCCAATGTGTCTTGAAGCGGAAGGCAAATACCTCTGTGGATTAGGTGTCAAAGACACACCGGTTTCTGTGTTCAAAAGAATAAGTGAATAATAACTGGATGTAAAATAGACACTACACAGAGACTGCTCAAAATGGTATTCGTGTGGTATGTTTTATTAAGCTAATGTTTTTTTTTTAAGCTAATCACTAGATACTGGTGGGGGAGAAATCATTGTACTTCATGGCTGTGTGTCTTAAGTGACCACAATACACTCAATCAAGTGTATGCAACAGATGTATTGTGAATGTGAAAACTTTTGTAATTTATGCTATTGTGGTACTGATGTACAGTGGTACTGACCGCTTCAACAAAAAAAAAAAAAAGAAAAAGAAAAAAGATTTTAGGTTACTATGTCTGTATCAATGAGTGTACGCCCATTGGTATTTTGTTACCATGTCTGTGGCACTTTATCGTTCACAGTGACAAAAAAAAGCATGTGAACGTTGAACTTTTAATGAACGACGTTGAAGTTATGAGAACAAATGACTACAGTTGTCATCTTTCGTTTGTGGTACAGTTATACCCACAGCAATAATGTGCGACCCATGCCATGAGTTTAAAACATTTCAGATTTTTTAACGTGTTGAAAATCAGTAAAGAATACTAATAATTAATACTAATTTTTAATTGCCAAAAGTATCCCCGGTGGGTGTGCTTATTCATAAGTTTGGCTAAAACAATTCATTACGGACCTGTACTTGGCACCAAACCTAAAGAATGTTTTTTTTCAATGACTGTGGCATATTCCTAATCATTCCAGCTAATACTTAGTTTCTTTTTATCTTCAATAAAAAGTATTATTGCCCTGAAGTATGTCAAATTTGTAGAAAGGTTTCTGATTGTTTTTCATTTAAATCATGTCTTTTATATTTCGAGTTATTTCAAGGACGGGGCATTTCTTCTCAAATATATCATGGCCTTCTTCTAATGTATCTGGTGACCTCCTTAGCTTTTTCTACTGTAGTTTTGTTGTTACATTTGATATATACACACAGCATGTTACATCAAAAGAACAATCTCAAAAGAAAAATCACACTTCTCCATTTGCGATTGCAATGTGACTTGTTCGCATGATTTGGCTTTGAGATCTGTTTGAAGAAATGCAAAGGCTCACATTTTAAAAGTCCTTACCAATAGGGATTTAGCCATTCGGTGAAAGATAAGTCCAGAAAAATACTGTGCAGATACTGATGTGAATGTTTGGTCATTGCATGCTTAACATGAGCTCTTCTAGTGTTGCTCTCAATAATATTTATGAGAGCACTAGTTTTACCTTCAAGGCTTGAGCCATTGAACCACATTACCTTCAAACATAACTTGCTCAGCAAGATTATTCAAGATTTTGATTTGCCATGAAAATAGTTGATCTGAATAGGAAAAAAAACACTTGAAGACCACTATCTGCTATAATGCTTCTTACAGCAATGCTAAGAAACAAGCCCAAACTTGCAATCTGAAATGTATTAAGAGTTCAAAACATAAAACAACAAAACATGAGATTGAGCTCCGTAGCTACATGTAATGTTATTTACTTGGAGAAGGTATGTTTTGGGCAAATTCTCCTGTGTAGAACCAAATCTCTTCCTCAACCATAATGAATAGCTCACTTTTTCACATTTTGAGGTCAGTTGGATCGCAAACAACATTCTTTCCTGCATTGTACACGTTATATGCCATAGTACAAAGTCTTAACACTTAAGAATACACATAGGCAAGACTCTTCCATAGGCAAGACCCATTATACCAAACTCATTCACAAAAGTCACCATAAGTCAACAATATGCCATATTTTCAGGTAGAACATTTGACGTCAGTTGTATGCATAGCATGCAAAGGTTGACTGTCAATAGGAGTAAATACTGCAGTGTTCAACATTAAATTATTGAGGTGCACTTTACATTTGAACCACATCATACTGACCTCTTTTAAATTTAGTAAACTGAACTGTCCCATGTGATCTGGAGTAATCGAAAACATTAAAGCAAACTCTTTCAAATTAGAATTTTTGGTATCTTGAGTATATCTCATAAACTTGAAAAGGGTATTTAACACAGGTATTCCCTCAGAATGTAATCTCCAAGAGTACTGGCAAGAGGATGAATGTCAAAAAAATTGATTGTTTTTGGGTTTAATGTACATTTTTTTAACATTAATAATGCACATGTATATAAAGTCATATGTGTCGTAATATACGTTATTGAATAAAATATATTTATTGATATATGTATTGACTTATTGATGAATGTGTAAATATGTTTGCCGATAAAATACTGTTTACAGAATACTGTATACATTTTATATGTAGCCTATAGATGGTCGCACTTTAAGGTTTAATTCTCACTATTAACAATTTGATAAAAACATTGTAAGTTGGGCTTAAATCATGATTCAATTTGCACAGTTATTCTAAACTAATAAATTATATAGAGAAAGTGAGCAAAGAGCATCAACGAAGCTTTTTGAAACTGAATCAGTTACCACTGTGTCGCAAAATGATTCACTGTTTTGAAGCGCTGCAATCGGATCAAGTATTGCGAGAATTCAAAGAGCGTATTGCGACTCATTTGATTCAGAACTGGATTTCAAAGCGAGTATCGCGAATCATTTGATTCAGAACTGGAATTCAAAGCGAGTATCGCAAATCATTTGATTCAGAACAGGAATTCAAAGCGAGTATCGCGAAGCATTTGATTCACAACAGGAATTCAAAGCGAGTATCGCGAATCATTTGATTCACAACAGGAATTCAAAGCGAGTATCACAAATCATTTGATTCAGAACTGGAATTCAAAGCGTGTATTGCAAATCATTTGATTCAGAGCTGGAATTCAAAGCGTGTATCACGAATAATTTGATTCAGAACAGGAATTCAAAGCGAGTATCGCGAATCATTTGATTCACAACAGGAATTCAAAGCGAGTATCGCGAATCATTTGATTCAGAACTGAAATTTAAAGCGAGTATCGCGAATCATTTGATTCAGAACTGGAATTCAAAGCGAGTATCGCGAATCATTTGATTCAGAACAGGAATTCAAAGCGAGTATAGCGAATCATTCGATTCAGAACTGAAATTCAAAGCGTGTATCGCGGGCCATTTGATTCAGAACACAAATCCCCCCTGGCAAATTGCACCCTGTGTACAGAATGGATAGAAACAGTTTCACAGATGGATAAGCAATCCAAACAGACTGTTTGCTTGTTGAATGTATGTCAAATTAATGTACACAGCCATTGTCAGCGCAGGGCCATAACCACCATAATTAGAAGTGGCCTGGTCTGCCTCAGCTGTCGAAAAGCATTTGTAAATGTCAAAATGACTGAGACGCCCAATCAAATCAAGATTTTGTACTGTTCACAGAAGCTGAACATGATTTCCAGGGTGATACTTCAGTGTTAACAGAGAAAGGGTGTGAATGTGATGCAAGGTGCCAGAATATTTTATCTTAATGATAGAAATGTTAACCAACAGTAATATCCAGTAATGCAAAATACTGTCAAATTTTGACATTTTGAATGGAAATGACAAGTTATAATATCTGAGATGACAAGAAACATGAACATCTGCTTTCGACATAATAGGCAGATGATTAAGAGTGCTTATTTAAAAATATATACACTACCATTCAAATGTTTGGGGTCAGTAAGACCTGCAATTTTTTTTTAATGAAGTCAAGGCTGCATTTATTTGATCAAAAATACAGAAAATAAACTGTAATATTACAAAATGTTATTACAATAGAAAATAATGGTTTTTATTTTCATATACTTTAAAATATAATTTATTCCTGTGATGCAATGCTGATTTTTCATCAGCTGTTACTCAGTTTCCCAGGCTTAAGTGTCACATGATCTCTCAGAAATCATTCTGAGATTCTGAATTATTAGTAGAACTGTCAGTTTTGGAAACAGTTGTGCCGCCAATGTTTTTTTTTTTTTTTTTTTAACCTGTATTTTTTTCTTTCAAGAACAACATTTATTCAAACTATAAATCTTTTCTAATGTAAATCTATTATGTCACTTTTTATTAATGTAACAATTTATTCATTTCTTTCAAAAAAAAAAAAAAAAAAAAAAAAGAATGAATAAACATTTACTGACCCCAAACTTTTGAACGGTAGTGTATATATTAGTGGTGTCAAAATTAGCACATTAATGCAGGTGATTTTTTATTTTTTTTAAATTTTAACGCATTTAAAATATTTAACACATGGGCAGGGCTAGGTTTGGCCACCCCACTCACAAGTGCTAAAGAAATGTTTATTTAGATGCACATCAAAGGCGCGCTCCAACTTCACTTGAGCACCAGACGCGAGACAAACGAGTGTGGAAATAGTACAGTGACGAGGGGCTTCAGTAGAACAACAGTGAACTGCGATCAGATGAGATGTTGTCAAGCCATATGTTGGTAAAAAGAATTTTACCTGTCCTGACAGCCATTATACTGTGATCGTAGCGCACGCTCTTCAAGAGCACACACAAATGTGCCAGTGTGCGCTGTATTAGGCCTATATTAAAGCGCTATATCATATTCAAACCCAAATGAAACTGCGAGTATGCGATGTCGTAGTTATGTTGTCAGTTAAGACATGAATTTACAAAAAAGGTGATTAAAGCTGCCTTAAAAGTGTGCATGTACGTATTTATTATTGATAGGTCACATTTAAAGCAGTGTCAGATACTGTGTCAAGCTCAACATCCAAAATATAATAACCAGCTGCTGTGATGTCTGTTAATCAAACAACAAAATTAAAATAGAATTTAGAATTTTATATAATTTAGTGTTTGATAATATTTTCTTGTTGAAGGGCACAGATAGTTAGCCTATATGACATTTATTACAATGGGATTATGTGAAGATTGTTTCAAGTTCACTTAAATTATGTTATTTTAAGTCTAATAAATGTTAAAGTGATAGCTCTCAATTATACTGTAATGTTGAATAGTTATATTCTTGGTTAAATATTAGATATTTCTATATTAGAGACATCAGTTGGAAGCAGTCATTAAAAAAAGATGGCATTAAACAAATGTTAAAAATATACATTATGTTGTTTCTACATTAATTTGAAGCATGAATGTGAAATTATTGCAATATTAAAGTATAATTAAAAACTTTAATGTCAGGTAGGATTATTTGTGATTAATTTCAGGAAAAATGTGCGGTAATATGTTAGTGGCGTCAATCATATATATATATATATATATATATATATATATATATATATATATATATACTAAAAATTCTACTTTTTCATTTCTTTAATTTTTCAAATGCCATATGTTTCAGCTTTTGATTAATCATAGTGTAGGCTATTTTTTTATTAATTGTCCTATAAGAATTGGAACTTATGTCAACTGTTGATCAGTAGGAAACAACTGATAAAGCAGTGAGGAGAAGAGTAAACACGTTTTATCAAGTTTCTTCTGAAGCATTGTGTGAACTGAGTGATCATGAGGAACTCTTTCAAAACAGGTCAGATCCATGAGTCATAGATACAGGATCATTAAAATTTAAGAGTATTTTACATCACATATAACTTAGTCAGAGTAGTGCCTTATTTAACTTCTGAGATGAATGAAAACAAGGATGTGAGGGAATGTGTTCAATAGATTACTGTTGTTTAACAAGATTCTTCAGCTATTTTTTTTTTTTTTTTGGAAAAATTGTAATAATAAAAGTTCAGCAGACAAAAACTCCATTAAATAGTTTTAAATGTTGTGATTAGATCTACGACCTTTATACTGTGCATGCCATTGAAAAACTGTAAGTCTGTCTCTCATAGCCTTGGTTTAATCAACATCAGATTCAATATAGCCTAATCTGACTAAGCTCTATTCACACAATGTAATGTAACTGTGATAATAAAACTAAAACTGCAAAATAAAATCACTGCAGGTTACCTGCATGATATACCATTATCATTATAAATGATAAAATTCATGCCACAGAAAGGATCAAATGCTGATCAAAAATGATCTGCCAGTTCATCTGCCAAATCTAGTCTGTAAAATGTCTGGTTTAAGGTTAACTGATTTGCAAGCATGGTAAGGATAGTTATATGACAAAACCAACATGTCCTCCAATTTATACGACCGACTAAAGTCGTTTTCACAAATCCTCAAATACGTCTCTGTAAAGCGTATTCAACATTTGCTCCCTTATCAGTAACAGGTATCTAACTCAACCTTACCATTATGTGTAGGTCAATTAGTAGCGCGTTGCACTACGGAGTGGTATAATCATGTGAACACAGGTTCGATTCCAGAAAACGCATGTGTTTTCATTGTATGTTTTTTTTTTTTTTTATATAAAAATATGCACTAGAAATCATGATTTTGCACTATTTCTGTAAGGGGTAGGTTTAGGGTAGGGTTAGGTGTGGTCATATATACGAATTACACCTAGTAAAACACGTTTAAATTACCCTGAAATCGTATAAAAACTCATACGTCATTCGATGACGTCAGATCCAACGCGACACTGTCATTATTTTTACGACCGCTAGAGGGCGCTTAACTTTAAAACGTAAGAATGGATCGTATTTGGTCGATTCAAAAACGTACAACTGGGTCGTATTTTCTTTGAGGACAGTCTCGTCTTCAATTTGTAGCAGCCAAATGACAAATATAATAATATTATTCTAAACTACTGTATGTAATTTCAAATCTAATTTTGTCAAAATATGCAAAATATTTGAAATTTTATTTTTGGTTACATGAAAGCTAGCTATGCAACAGACATTAGCAATAGGAAGGAGTTTAATTTTATGCAAAACAATGTTTCATTTTTTAAATTTTGTTGTTTCATCACCACATAATGTGGTGGTGTGACATGGCGTTGCGAGGGGGGGACTTTAGGGGCTTAAGCCCCTTATGTTTTGCCAAAAGCACCTGATCTTTTTGAAGATGGACCATTCACTTCCCAAATAAGATGTTTTTTTTTTTTTTATATATATATAAATTTGTATTTGTTCTCCAAGTACAAGAAATCCACCTGTCCATGCAGTCTTTAGTAGGTCGTTTACCGCTTACCTTACGTTTTTATTCCACTGAACACAGCTTTGAAAACTTTGTTTGATGTTTAATTAAATGGCCAGATTGCGCACAGATTCAATCACCCATGCAATCTTGTTCCTAAATGACAGTGTGTCTACAGTAGCGAACAAAATAGAATAAATCACCTTTTAGAAAGTGACAACGATAAAATAATAAAAAATTTCATTCAGGAATGAAACTTCTTTTTGAGCGAGTTCTTGAATCATTTGTTCAACTTATTTTTTTTTAACAATTCGTTGAATATTGAATATATTTCATAAACAGACTGCAGAAATTTTAGTAGAAACTCTAGAAAAATTACATGTCATTTTTTGTTTAGTTGTCTGTTTTTAGTTTATGTTTCAGAATCATGTAGGAAAATAGTGATATCTATTTTAAAAATAAAATTGTTATTCTCCATTTATCCAGAATCACACAGCTCTAGTTGGTCATTTATCCACATGCAATGGAAACAAATAAATGACTTTAATTGTAGATGAAACATCTAAGATCTGGGGGATGTTCCATAAAACAGGTTTACTAAATAAGCCTGGCTTATTTCACATAGTCTGACTTATTGTCACTTGATTTGGCTCAAAATTCAGACTAACTGAAATAAGCCTGGCTTATTGGTTAAACTTGTTTTATGGAATACCCCCTGATCCAGAATATAAACATTTATTTTGTGCTAAGTATTCTACAAATACATTTACATATTTATGTGCACAATAAAAAAAAACCCTGCAATTGTACTTTTGGTATACAAACTGGTATACCTAAAATGTACTAAATCTGAACAATTAGCCTAATTTTGTACTTAATGCAGTTTTATTTAATTAAATTACATTTTAATTGAATTTAAATAATTGTGCGGAAGTAGTGCTGAAGTCCAACTAAAGATACATTTGATTGTGTCAAACTATTGCATGTATAGGCTACTTCAGGTACATTTTAAATATCTTGCATTTAAAGACCGATATTATACAGAGATCATACAGTCTTCATTAATAGTGATATTAAAACACATATTAGGTCTAATATTAAGAAATGTGCATTGTGCAATAACAAAGTACTCCAAATGAAGCTAAATTAAAATTTTATATCAGTAAGTAATATGTCAATAAATATGTTAATGGATTCAAATTATCTCTGCAAACCCTACGCACCTGGTGTGACTTTTGGGCAATGGAGAGTTAAATAAGAGCAATCGATTTAAAACCCTTCCCAGAATATTTAATAAAGGCCACAACTGAGCACTAAATTATTTAGGTTATATTGGTAGGCTAGGCTAACTGGCCTCCGCGTGGTTGACCATGCAAGTTAAAAGGTAGCTATATGACTAGCTATATTACCGAGATTGTTTCATATTTATTTCTTGATTAGGAGCGTAAATGCTGTAAAATCCTCACAGCTGCCTTATAGAGTGTCGCTGCCCTCTGCAGGAAATAACTGGAAGTAAATAAATACATATTCGTGTTGAACGTGGCATAGAAACAAAACTAGAATTACCACTAACTTACAAATCAAAATGAATCAACATTTTGTGACAGGTGTTTTATGGCGGAACGCGGTGTCAGCATTTTCAGCGCTTGAGCGCGTCACCGCGTCGGTGTGACGGAAGGACATGCGATGCTGCAGCACGTCCACTGCATCAAACCCGCGACTCCTGATTGGCTGCCGGCGAGAGAGCTCGAGCACGAGCTGACTGAGGAGATCAGTGATAGAGAGGCAGAGCCGCATCAGCTGCAGTGACACACGCCGCATCCTTTCTTTACAGCCAGCACAATGAGGGAAATTGTACATATTCAGGCCGGACAGTGCGGTAACCAGATTGGTGCCAAGGTAAGATTATATAGCCTACATATTACCACTAAGTTTAAGTAGATGCGGAGACAGTGTTTTCTCTCTCTTCTAAAAGAAAGAATGAAAAGAAACTCTTGTTGCCAATCACTTCGCGATGAATTGCTGGAAAATCCTTGAAGTGAGTGTTTTATGTGGCATCTGTTCTGAATGGGTGTGGTAGAGGTCTGCAGTGGCTCTGTACTGAATGCAGGACATCATTCAAATGGGAAAACTGCAGTATCATTGAACTTATCAAATGTGAATCGACTTGATGTATTCAGCATTCACTTGTAATTTCAGTTTTGGGAGGTGATCAGTGATGAACATGGAATCGACCCCACTGGCAGTTATCAAGGTGACAGTGAACTGCAGCTGGAGAGGATAAATGTTTATTACAATGAGGCAACTGGTAAGCAATGACTCAGTGAGTCTTTACTTATATATCTTGTTTAAAAATATGGCATGCATTTATTAGGTCATGGGGTGCAGATGATCATTTTTGCCAGCTCTGCTCCCCTGACTATAGATCGCAGCTGTCAGCTATTGACTGTTACAGAGGCAAGGCCCATCTGCCCTCTTTGTTATAGATTTTCAATTTCACATTGGTTTAGGTTTCACCCGACTTAATTACTGCCCATCTTTTTGTCTATGAGTTGATTAAAAGATGACAAATTTGACTTGCAGTTCTTTGGGTTTAAACAACAATCAGTAATAGCTTTATGTGAAGGCATTATTTAAACATTGTGGGATATTAGCACAAGCATTCAGCGATACCCAGATGTGTCTTTCTAGAGAAAACCGTTTATCTGTAGCTGCTTTTGTCCTCAAAAGGGTGGAGCAGGGCAGGGAAGATGGATGATGCTGCACTTATTTAAAGAGGGTCAGCATTTGCTATGCAGACATGGTACCAGAGTAGTGAGGGAATTAAATGATGCACACTTTAAATTCATTTATAATTCATGTATGTAGTCATGCGTTTCATGCACCCTTTGTAAATTCAAATGTTTTTTAGATTGGATGTTTCAACCTTTGGATATTTACACCAAACTTATTTCATTTCACAGGAAGCAAATTTGTTCCTCGTGCCATTCTGGTGGACCTTGAGCCTGGCACCATGGACTCTGTCCGCTCTGGCCCATTTGGACAAATCTTCAGGCCAGATAACTTTGTGTTTGGTACGTTTATTACAAATTATTAATCCCATGCAACTGAAGACTTTAAACTATAAACAATGTCCTTCCTTTGTCATTCATAAAACAAAAATAATTTGGCCCTAAAGTTGCTGAGAGTATTGGAAAAGCACCATTAAAGCACCCAATTCAATTTGTGTGCAGTATTCCATATCTTCTAAAGCTGTAGAATAGAATAAGATGAGAAACTAATTTGCTTATTTACTGAAAATCTTCCATTGCCATAGCTCTAAATCCCAATATAAGTGCAAGCAAAAAAAAAGCACTCATCTAAACACCACTCCCAACAGAGTTGGTGGCATCAGATTTTTTTTTTACCAACAGTGTACCACTGCCTCAGGTATTTCAAGTTTGGTTTACCACCTACACAAAGAATGAAACCAAACTTTGCTGTTGGTATATTACTGAATGTACTCGAGATGAAGCAGATCTGAATTTTGAATTCAATTGGAGAACTTGGTGGAAGAAAACACTGTGATCTTAATAGTGACCTACATTTTCCATCTATTCCTCACACAGCTGTATCACATCGTCTGAACTACTTTTATGGTGCTGTTTTTGTCATAGCTCAACAACCCACACCCATCCCCATAATAAGAAACCACACTCTGTAGAATATACTAACCCAGTGTTTCCCCACCCCAACCCTTTCTGGAGGTACATCAACAGTATGCATTTTGGATGTCTCCCTTATCTGACTCATTCTTAACTAACAAGCTGTTGAGTGGAGTCAGGTGTTTGATTAGGAAAGGTTTGAAAACTTGGGCTGTACCCAAAATCGCCATTCACTATTCCCTACAGCAGGCCACTGATACGGCTCACTTGAAGGAGCGAATGAAAACGAGTGAGTGAATTTGGACACTGAGTGCACCGGAAGGACTGCTGCTTTTGCATAGTTTGTGCTTGCTGATTAATAATCATTTGAAACCAGTAGTAAGATTAAAGTTTTCATCTTAAAATTATTATGTAAAGTATGTATAAACCCTAGCTAATCAATTTAATAATCAATGAAAGTGTTGTATTACGCCGTAAGCCGTGGATTAGTGCTTTAAAATGAATGGATGATTCAGCTGCAGGCGCCATCTTCTGGCAAGATGCAGAAATTTATTTGCCGCTCGACTCACAGAGCATTATGGGTATTCTTTAGCCGTTGAGCGTGAACCAGTTGTACGCCCGTTTTGTGGCGCATTGTGGGATTGAATGAGTGCACTAGAAAATGTCCACTATGGTTTTGGACACTACTAAAAATGTCTGTCCCCTCAAAGATTTCAGATACAGTCTTGTTGTTTTGGTGTGCCTCAAGAACAGTGTTGGGAAACACTCAGGGATCTCAGACTCTGATCATGGAGGACTACCGTCCTGCAGACTTCAGCTCAAACTTGCTCCAACACACCTGCCTGTAATTGTCAAGCAACCCTGAACACCTTGTTAGCTGGTACAGGTGTTTTTGGTTGAGGTTGGAGCTAAAATCTGCAGGACAGTAGCTCTCCAGGAGAGGGTTGGAGACCCATGATGTATAACAGTGGTTCTCAATCCTGGTTCTGGAAAACACCCAATACTCCACGTTTTTGATGTCTCTTATCTGACACACCTTGGGCTGTATGCAAAATCGCTCCCTATACCCTAATTCACTATTCCCTACATTAGTCCACATTAGTCCACTCATTCAGTGAGTGAATTCGGACACTGAGTGCACCGGAAGAACTGCCGCTTGCATAATTTGCGCTTGCTGTTTATAATAATAATTTGAAACTGGCAAAGGGACAGCTCCAGTATTAAGATTTATCTTGAACTCTCCCATGGAAATTATATAAACCCTAGTTAAACAATTAAATAATCAATTTACAATTAATTAGGCTATACCGGTGTTGTATTGCGCTTGTATGCCCTCTTTCGACGAGAACCGGGAATTAATTTGGCAAGCAACTCTCACAGTGAATTATGGGTATTCTGTAGCCAGTGAGTGTACATCGGTTGTACACTTGTTTTTGTGGTGCATTGTGGGATTGAATGAGTGCACTCGAGAATGTCCACTATGGTTTCGGACACTACTAAAAATGGATGTCCCCTCAAATAGTGCCCTATTTATATGTATAGGGGGCGATTTCGGATACAGTCTTGGAGTCTATGAGCTAAGGAATTGAATCAGGTGTGTTTGATGTGCAGAGTTAGGGGTTCTCCAGGACTAGGATTGAGAACCACTTCTGAAGAATATTTATCGTTCCACCACAGCTTTAGAACAGGGGTGTCAAATCGTTCTTCTGGAGGTCCACTGACCTGCAGAGTTAAGCTCCAACCCCAATTAAACACACCTGAACCAGCTAATCAAGATCTTCCTAGGCCAGGGATGGGCAACTTCGGTGCTGGAGGGCCACTCTCCTGCAGAGTTTAGCTCCAACCCTACATCAAACACACCTGAACAAGCTAATCAATGTCTTTAAAATCACTAGAAATCAACAACAGGTGTGTTTGATCAGGGCTGGCACTAAACTCTGCAGGACAGTGGCCCTCTGGGACCGAAGTTGTCCATCCCTGTACTAGGCATAGTAGAAACCTCCAGTCAGGTGTGTTAAGGCATGTTGTAGCTAAACTCTACAGGACAGTGGCTATCCAGGACAGAGTTTGGACACCCCTGCTTTAGAACAATGCTAGGTTGAGTAAATGGCAATATTTGGTTCACCAACACAGTGATTCCCAACCCCGTTTCTGCACACCAACAGTACACATTTTGAATGTCTCCCTTATCTGACCCATTCATTTTAGGTTTTGGAATCTCAACTAACAGGCTGATGAGTAAAATCAGTTGTATTCAATTAGGAAAAGTTTGGTGTGCCTCCAGGAACAGGGTTGGGAAACACTAAACCAGGGATCTCCAACCCTGCTCCTGGAGGGCTACCGTCTTGCAGACTCCAGTTTCAACCTGCTCCAACACACATGCCTGTAATTAACATCAAGCACACACCTTGGTACAGGTGTGTCTGGTTGGGGTTGGAACTGAAATCTTCAGGAAGGTAACTGGTAAGAGCAGGGTTGGAGTACCCTGAATGAAACTAACCAGCCAGAGTTGTTATTTTATCAAGCTTTGTGTTTAAACTGGGACACATTGGCTTTCTTTCAGGTCAAAGCGGAGCTGGGAATAATTGGGCCAAAGGCCACTACACAGAGGGAGCAGAGCTAGTGGACTCAGTTCTGGATGTGGTACGGAAGGAGTCCGAGAACTGCGACTGCCTGCAGGGCTTCCAGCTCACGCACTCCCTGGGTGGAGGCACCGGGTCTGGCATGGGCACCCTCCTCATCAGCAAGATCCGTGAGGAGTACCCTGACCGTATCATGAACACTTTCAGCGTCATGCCTTCCCCCAAAGTGTCGGACACAGTGGTGGAGCCCTACAATGCTACGCTCTCTGTGCACCAACTGGTGGAGAACACCGATGAGACCTTCAGCATCGACAACGAAGCACTCTACGACATTTGCTTCCGCACACTTAAACTCACCACCCCTACTTACGGCGACCTGAACCACCTTGTATCAGCAACCATGAGCGGCGTCACCACCTGCCTGCGATTCCCAGGTCAACTGAATGCTGACCTCCGCAAGCTGGCAGTCAATATGGTGCCCTTCCCTCGCCTCCACTTCTTCATGCCTGGATTTGCGCCCCTGACAAGTCGTGGTAGCCAGCAATACCGTGCTCTCTCAGTTCCAGAGCTTACACAGCAGATGTTTGATGCCAAGAACATGATGGCAGCCTGCGACCCACGCCACGGCCGCTACCTCACCGTGGCAGCCATCTTCCGTGGCCGCATGTCCATGAAAGAGGTGGACGAGCAGATGCTGAGTGTCCAGAACAAGAACAGCAGCTATTTTGTGGAATGGATCCCAAACAACGTCAAGACGGCAGTCTGCGACATCCCGCCACGTGGGCTCAAAATGTCCGCCACGTTCATCGGCAACAGCACAGCCATTCAAGAGCTGTTCCGCAGGATTTCAGAGCAGTTCACCGCCATGTTCAGACGCAAGGCTTTCCTGCACTGGTACACTGGCGAGGGAATGGATGAGATGGAGTTCACAGAGGCAGAAAGCAATATGAATGACCTGGTCTCTGAGTACCAGCAGTACCAAGACGCCACTGCTGACGAAATGGGCGAGTATGAGGAGGACGATCTTGAAGACGAGGAGGACGCTCGCCATTGAGACAGCTCATAGCCATGTAGTTTTCAAAATCATTGCTTTTAGTTGATCTGAAGATTTCCATTGCTCTGCAAACCAGTGCCGCTACGCCATAATTCAAAAGGTGCTACTGTGTTTGATGTTCAGGAAAGATAAGCGTGAACAGTCATTCAGTGCACAGCGATCAATCCATCATGGGGAACAATGGGTACATTTAAGACATGTTTTGTAACATATGCTTCAAACTGCAGTTGCCAAGTAAAATAAAGTGGTCACTAATAAAATTATTGTCTCCTGTGGTTCAGTTCATTTTTACACATTAATTTATTCATTCATAAAACTCAAGCAGAAAAGAATTCAATTCTGTCCTAGTCGGATGACTACAAGCAAGCCATTCATAGGTAGGATTCCATAAAGTAGGACTTTCCTGCAGAGTTTAGCTGCAGCTCTAATCAAACACAACTGAACAAGCTAATCAAGGTTTTCAGGATTTCAAGAAAGCTAAACTCTGTAGAAAATTGGACCTCGAGGGCCAGAGTTGAGAACCCCTGCCATAATATTTTAAAGTAGCCCGAATCACTACTGGCATCATTTTAGGGGAAGAAACTACAAGTTTGCCAACCAATGGCAGATAGGGGGGATGTTAATGGGAAACCCTTCTTAAAACATGCAAACAAGAAAACAGCGTTGCCAGGTGGGCAAAACCAAACCATCACAGTTGGTATTCAAATCTTTCCCAAAACTAGCCAAATCACATTTTTTCTGTGGTTTCCCTCCATTGGAGGTCTCCTCAGTTGAAATGGCATTCCAGGGAAGATTGCTGTAACCCATGGCAACAACGTAAAATTAGGCCATTTTCAGTGGAAAACCACGGTCTTGGCAACACAGCACAAAAGCCACTTATAACGCGTTTGTGTTTACAAGTACTGTTATTGGCTACCTTTTAATAACTTTACACCAGGGATTTCCAAACCTGTTCCTGGTCCCTGTCCTGCAGAGTTTAGCTCCAATCGTAAATGAACACTGTTGAACCAGCTAATCAAGATCTTATGATTCACCAGAAACACTTTTAGCTAAATTCTGCAGGAAATTGGCCCTCCAGGAGCAGGACTGGACACTGCTTTATACATGCACTATTCAACTTCCTCTCCACCTTTTTAATTCAAATGAAACAGAAGTTGCTACCAACTTTATTACCATATTATGACATTTCTTAGTTGTAAGCTTGAAATACACTACACAACTTTTGCCCAGATTTAGAGTCTTGGAGTTGACGGTAGAGGTAGTCTGGAGATTTTGGTCAATCGACAGTCGCACAGTGAATGACGGTCACAAACTCAAACTTACTTTTTTTTTTGCTTCAAACTATAATTCCATCTAAATGTGTTCAATATTTTGAGACCATTTTAGAATGCATAGATTTAATTTATCATGCATCATTTAGCAATGAGGCACTAGTTTCTGCTTGCATTTCTGTTTACAACAACTCTAAAGTCAGGTAGTGTGCGATCCTCAGTCAGTATCATTTACAAAATCAGCAAGGGACTTTTTGTTGGTATGTGTCTATAATTGTTGATTGGATTATGAAAAGTAAGCGTTGCACATCAGAATGCGATTGGCTCAACTGCTATATGGCATTAAATATATCAGCAGAGACAAGTCATGAAGACAAATAACATCCATTAAGGAAGAAATGGGGTCAATTTTAATTTAATTCCAACTTTAAAAACACAAATAGATCTTTATTTTCAAATCTTTCAAACTTTATTGCATTGATTTAGAGAAATCCATCTTCAAATGTGTAAACTATGTGTAAATTCTATTAAAGACATTCTTGATTTTTCAATATAAATATTTAACATTCAAGTGAAAAAAAAAAAAAAAAAAAAAACTATTTCATGTTGCATTAAAAAAAAAGACAGTACTTAGCATCACTAAATTATAATAAAAGTACAAAACTAAACGTGAAACCTAGCCCAAGATCAGTGTTTTTGCAACAATATAATAATGGCAAAACAAAATATCAAATTATATTAGTATTTAAAAGCTACATTAAACATCTCTCCTCTTAAAAGTGCTTAATGAATTACTGTAACATTTACAGCTCACACAAACATCACACAATCGCACAGTATACTTTTAAATTATCCATATTATTACTACTACACAATGCACATTGGCCACTTTACATATTCATGAGATTCAAAGGTGGCAAATGCGAATGATTGTCTCCGAGATCAATTTGATCCAGCTAAACACACCATCTGTTTTATTCAACCCTAAATCCCTAAAGGGACAACACAGCAAATCAGACAAGGAGGTAAAGGAGCAGGTGGTTGGTCATGCTGTGACGAAGATGAACGGAAGACAACAGCTTGAACAATGGAGTGTCTCTTCTGTAGTGTTTGATCAGTGTAATACTGACATACCATCAGATGGGGCTGTTCTCGTCTCTGACCAGCGAGATGACACTGCAGTCTGTGGAACAATTACGCAACCGTGACTTCGTCAGCATCTCACCACGGCTTCTGGAGAGACAGAAAACACATAGCAGCTCAATTAACACAGAAAAGAATATCCAGCTAATATGTGGGTTACTGAAGCATTCAGATATGCTATTTATTTTGGTCAGACAACACATTTTCGATTCATATTTCTAGGACCGTCGTCTTATCAGTGACTGGTGTAGCTCGATCTGCTCTAATGGTATAAATCAAAGGCAACCATGGGTAAACCTCAAACCACAGACACATTGATCCACACAGTGTCAAAGCTCAGCTGACAAAATGCTCCACAAGTAACTTGTAATTTGATGTTGTAACCACAGATGTCAGTAAAGAGCACATCATTCCACAGTGTACATTAGACTTACAGTGCATTTGGTAGACATTCTTATCTATAGCACATTCACATGCACCACAATAACTGTAATGAGATTATAATACACACCATAAAGGGAAAATTACCTGAAGAACATCCTCCAGTTAACATTTTATCTATAATTTGGTGTTTAAAATCTGTCCTGCTTTGAATTTGTGAACAGTTATTTCATGTTATGAAATTAATATTTGAAACTTTTTTTTTTTGGTAAATTACAACCATAAATTTACATGGATTCTATAAAATAAATCTGTTAAAAGACATTTTATTTTCTCCAATTAATTAAAGAAAAGTATCAGATGTCAAAATAATTATTATTTACAAAATCAGGAACTCTTGAAATCAGAAAGTCTTGTGATTTTGCTGTAAAACAAAAGTGTTTTGCACTTAAAATTCAATAAACATAAAAAAACTTGAAACGTGTTAAACTTGTTTTATTTTCAGCTAGCTGTCAAGGCAACATTTTTAATTTTCATTTTGTGTAACTTGATGTACTAAAATACCTAAAACCAGGGCTGTGCAATTAATCGAAATTCAATAATCGAGATAAAATGATTATTGCTCTTGATTCCGCCTGATGTTGGGAGGAATTTTTTGTTCGGTAAATATAACTTTAGTTTTTTTTTTTAAAGTAACGAACAGTGGCCAGCGGAAGACAGTTCATAGTTTGTTTGATCAATTTGCCTTCTCAAATCATCACCACTTGACTAAAATAAAATCTATACATATAAAACAGTTCAAGTATAAAACAATGTTGGTTTAAACATTAAACCTAGATAAATGTGCACTATTAGGCACATATCCAAATGTTTGTTGCGGAGAGTGGAAGCTAAAGCCGCTTTGCAGGACATGGAGGCACCAGCTTGAACACTTGCACTTTTTTCCAGTAGAAACAATTTAAAATTATCCATCAAAACAAAAAACCTTGCAAATACATACCTTACAGTCATGATAAATGCATATATAGAAAGCTTTAAATTATTACTTAAAATAAAACAAATAAAAAAACAAAACAAAAACACTTTCATTATGTAATCCGTAAAGCATTTCTCTCTAAAGGTGCGTTAAAAAAAAAAAAAAAAAAAAAAAAAACTGGCTGAAATGCAGGGCTTCAATCAATCATATAAAGCTCCAGACCCACTCATAATCATGTTAAATAACCGTGAATACAATATTGACCAAAATAATCGTGATTATGTTTTTTGCCATAATCGAACAGCCCTACCTAAAACTACACCCAAACAAAAAAATGAATAAAAACTACATCGACTTTTAAAGAATAATAATCATAAACTTTAAAATTAGAATGAAATCAGAAAATATAAAAAACAATTCAAAATGTTAAAACTATAATAGTCTCTCAATTATAATAAAATAATAAAACAAATTGTAACATTTGAACACGCTGCTTTTTATTCCTTTTTAAATTGCTTTGTTTATTACATAGAAACTACTGAACACATTCAAAAGTTTATTTTGAAGTGCAAAGCCCTAAAATAATGTCTCATTGGGAAAATCAAAAGAAATCACACACTTGCATTCTTCATATCCCCCTTAATAGTGTGTTTGTCCTCATTTTCAGAGCCTGACAACAGGTCAGGTCTTTCACCTCTTTATGGGTTTTGGAATGATGTAAGGGTAAATACATGATAGAATGGCCATTTTTAGGAGAATAGTTTGTGGCCTGTGAGAGTACCTGCTCTCTGGGATGAGGTGTAATGTGCGATAGAGGTCAGCAGTTGAGGGCATCTTCACTGGGGCAGCTTTAGGCGTCGAGAACACTGTGTAGGACTGGGACTTGGTCACAAGCGGTGGAGTGGACTGCAGTTTGGCCTCTGGTTCTATACCTACAGATATGCACACAAAATAAATGAGTTTCACAAACAGAAATGGAAAAAAAAAAGTGTTAGATGCGGGATGTTTTGTAGGGCCTCAGGCATACTCACTGACTGATAATGCACTGTGAGGTTCAGACAATGCAGGTCTTTTACGATCTACAAATGGAGTCATGTTCAAAAACTGGGTCTTCAGCCATGCAGCTCTATCTTCTTCAAAAGATTTCCTCTAAAGAAGAAAAAACAAACAGGAGTTAGGGGTATCTGCTAGATGGAGTGCAATTGGGCATTGTGCCTTTTCAATCTTCCTACAAAATATTACTTATTGACCAAGCAAAGGCATATTTAAAAGTACCAGTGGGAAACGCTGCATTCGAGGTGACTATTTAAAGTCCAGAGTTGCAGAGAATTTACAGAGTTACTTTAATTTTCAGTGGTGCGATTCAATAATGTTTGTGACAGCTTTCAGTTGAGAAATTAAACTTTCTGAAAACATTTTTATGTAATTTATTCCTGTGATGCAAAGCTCAATTTTTAGTATTACCATTACAATCTTCAGTGTCACTTGAGTTTAACAATGAAAATTTAGCTTTGCCATTAAAGCAAACAGTATCTCACAAAAGTGAGTACACCCCTCACATTTCAGCAACCATTTTAGTATACCTTCTCAAGAGACAATACTATAGAAATGAAACTTAGATATATTTTAGACTAGTCAATGTGCAGCTTGTACAGTAGTATATATTTACTGTCCTCTGAAAATAACTCAACATACAGCCATCATAGTTAAAATAGCAGTCAACAAAAGTGAGTACACCCTAACTGATAACATCAGTATTCTGTTAACCATGCAAAGCCACATGTCCTGTTCATCATGTTTATGTTTTTGTCTGCTTGACAGGACAATACAAAGTTGTGTATCTTGTATTAGAGCAGTTAAAATTGCTTTAAGTACATTCTCTAATACTGACCACTGAATGTTCAACATGGCACTTCATGACAAAGAACTCTCTGAAGATTTGGGAATTTGAATTGTTGCTCTCCACAAAGATAGCCAAGGCTATGAGAGATTCAGTAACACCCTGAAGATGTTACACTACAGTGGCTAGGGTTATACAGAGGTCTTCCAAGACGGGTTCCATTCAGAACAGGCCTTGCAAGGTTCAATCAATGAAGTTGAGTACTCGTTCTGTTTATCAGGTGCAGAACCTGGCTTCAAAAAATACATGATACATGAGTGCTACCAGCATTGCTTTAAAGGTTGCAGAAGTAGAAGGTCAGCTTGTCAGTGCTCAGACCATACGCTGCACACTGTAACAAGACTGTTTGCACGGGCGCCATCCTAGAAGGAAGCCTCTTCTGAAGCTGGCTCACAAGAAAGCTTGCAAACAGTTTGCTGAAGACAACATGTCCAAGAGCATGATTTACTGTAATCATGTCCTGTGGTCTGATGAGACTAAGATAAACTTGTTTGACTCAGATGGTGTCCAGCATGTGTAGCGATGCCCTCTGAGGAGTACCAAGAAAATTGTGTCTTGCCTACAGTCAAGCATGGTGCTGGTAGGATGATGGTCTGGGGCTGCATGAGTGCTGCTGGTCCTGTGGAGATGCAGTTCATTGAGGGAAACATGGATTCCATTATGTACTGTACATTCTGAAGCAGAACATGATGCCTTCCCTCCAGAAACAAGGCCGAAAGGCAGTTTTCCAACATGATAATGACCCCAAACACACCACCAAGATGACAACTGCCTTGCTGAGGAAGCTGAAGGTGAAGGTGATGGAGTGACCAAGTATGTCTCCCGATGTGAACCCTGTTAAACATCTGTGGGGCATCCTCAAGTGGAAGCTGGAGAAGCAGCATGTGTCTAACATCCAGCAGCTCTGTGATGTCTTTATAGAGGAGTGGAAGAGAATCCCAGCAACAACCTGTGCAGCTCTGATCAATTCCACGCCCAGGATGATTAAGGCAGTGCTCGATAGCAATGATGCTAACACAAAATACTGACACTTTGGACAGAGTTCACTTAGGGTGTACTCACTTTTGTTGCCATATATTTTGACAATAATGGCTGTGTGTTGAGTTATTTTCAGAGGATATAAATATATACTGCTATACAAGCTGCACATTGATTAATCTAAAATCTAAAATGTTATTTCTATACTATTGTCCATTGAGAAGATACTAAAATGGTTGTTGAAATGTGAGGGGTGTACTCACTTTTGTGAGATACTGTAAAGTGTAGGAATTTCATAATATTAGTGTTTTTGTTGTGATTTTGATCAAATAATGCAGCCTTGGTGAGCATGAGATTTTTCCCTTATTTTTTTGTAGAATATTTATGGCTTTTTAAAAAGGTACAATGCCTGTTTAATGTTGATATACTTTAAGCAAAATCAAAGAACAAACCTGTGTAACATCTTATAAAACAAAATCTGGTATTTGAGGTAGTTGATGTAGAAATGCAATGGCTCAATTTAACCTTTTATTGCTTAATGCATTAATTGTAATAAAGGTATTTGCATGTATTCAGTACCTCGTGTCCCAGGCGAATAGCAGCTTCAGTAAAATTCTTCCTCTCTCGCTCAAAGTTCCTCTTCTGCTCATTAAAGAGTCTCCACTCCTCTTTGAGCCGCTCTTTCTCCTCCAGCGTGTAGCAGTCGTTCAGCAGAGCTGCTGTCTCCTCATCACACGGTGAGCTCAGCTGCTGCTGGAAACACACACAAAACCACATTCAAGAGTCACACATATATTTTCTGCAAGCTTTATGAAATTTTTTGAAAATTTATGATTTTATGAAAATCTAAGACAGTTTAAGTAAATTACAGAAAATTTAAAGAATAAATAAAGAGAAAAAAAGTTTCAATGTTCTCTAAATGTCTAAGAACAACAAAATTAATTTTATTAAAAGTACTTCAAAATTTGGACATATAAACTTCCATTTAATATAAAATACACTGCAAAACATTATATTCTACCTCTGTATTCATTTAGGTTTACATTCAATGTCAAAAGATTCTTAATTCAACATGCAAAATGTCACAAGTCTTCATTTCTGAGAAATTTAATCAAAGTGAAATGAATTTATATATATAAAAAAAGACAAAATTTGCCAATGGCTCAGAAAAAAAAAAAAAAAAAAAAAAAAAATCAAAGGGAAAACAAGATTTCATTTCCCAGTGACATTTTTTTTTCCTTGTTCAATTTCTTAATAAAGGAGACTTTACCTGTTCATCAAGTCTAAATGTAGGGATGTTTATATTTGCATTGAAAAATAAGACAAAAATACTGACAAAGATATTCAGTTTTTGTGAAGTGTGTGCAACATGCATATTAGTCAATTTTAGTGGTGTCAATCGATTAAAAATAACTAAACTAAAATAAAAAAAAAAGACATTTTTCCTGAAATTCCTACCTGACATTAAAGCTTTTAATTATACTTTTATATTGCAATAATTTCATATTCATGCTTCAAATTCATGTAGAAAACTCATGCCATGACTGAAAGCAAGCATCACCGATTCTCTATGAATTTTTCCCCTAATATTTAACTACTGAATATAACCATTCAACATTAGGGTGTAATTGAGAGCTCTCTTTAAAATGTTTTTAGACTTTAAAAAATAACTTCTAATTTAAGTGAGCTTGAAACAATCTTCAAATAAACCCATTATAATAAATGTTATATAGGTTAGCTACCTGTGCCCTTCAGCAAAAAAATAATATAGCATAAAGTTATCAAACACTAAATTATATAAAATTATGAAACTACAGAAGTTATTAAATTACCTGTTTTTGTTCTTTGATTATCAGAAGGGCAAAGGGCAAATTAAGACTCTTAAGACCTGGAGAAATACTGATTTTAGAAGTGCGAACACGCTATAATATCTACATTCTAACCCAATTTATGCATTAAGACACCAAATTAGATTTACTCGTATGCAAAGGATCCATAACTCATACATTATTTTTTACAAGAGGTAAGTGATGCATTTAAGTGATGCATTTAAAAGAGGTAAGTGATGCATTTAAGTGATGCATTTAAAATGCATGTAAGTGATGCATTTTCGACACATGTGCACTACCCACAGTAGTAGTGGACTCTTTTATTCGTCCACAAGATGGCACGAATGTGGACAGGTGAAGTATACTTTGTCCTCTGCTATATGTTAGTGTTTGGTGTGTACAGATGTTCACCTGTAGAAGCTGCTGCTGCATGTGGATGAACTCTTTACACTGCTGTAACTCCATTCTCATCCGCTGCATCTCCTCCTCATGCTCCTTCCTGGCCATCATCTCCTCTGCCTCACGCTCCTGACACGCCACCAGTGATGCTGAAACACAAGCAGTGCGATTCATGACCAAGTCCCATTACAAAAGAACTAAAGAATGTTTAGTCTCAAATTCAACATCACTACGGTTTGCAAATACAAGACTAATATGTAACATTAAATATTTTAGAGCAAAGCATAACTAGAAAAACGTACGTTTACTGTAGCAGTTTGAAGATTCTTCCATTCCTGGAAAGTTCATTAATTAATTTATTTTTTTTTAAATGTGACTATGGGAATCCTGACTGTCCCATGTTATGATGTCCCTGCATGTGGATAAAACTGCACCTCCAAACACCAAAACATGCAAATCCCTTAAAACAGGGTTCCCACTCAAAGCCAAATGTCAAATTCCCTGACTTTTACTGACTAAAAAGCTGAATTTCCATGAACTATAATGAACGGATCCATCCATTTGCAATCTTTATTTACTTGTTTACAGACATTTTTATTACAAAACTATGGAAGCCCATTTCTGCCACTAAATAAAAAATAAATAAATAATAGATAAAGACAAAACTCGCACTTCAGACTTTTTTTCTTGCAATTACGAATTTGTATCTTGTAATTGTGAGATATAAACTAATTTCTAAGGAGAAAAAAAATACCGATATGTTCACAGAATTGCGAGTTTTTATCTCACAATTCTGACTTTCTTTGTCACAATTGCGAGTTTATATCTCACAATTCTGAGGAAAAAAGTCAGAATTGTGAGATAAGTCGCACTTTTTATTTTTATTTAGTGGCTTTTTATTATTAAACTGGCTTTTTTTGTACCATTTCTACAGAAATTAATTTATGTTTTGTTATGATTTCAGGGGTTAAACACACTTTTTTTTAATTTTTTCACATTTACCTTTTGTTTTTCCTATCATCTACTTTTCACACCCAGTCTTTGAAGTGGTCATTTTGTAGCCAAAGCTCTTGAAATTTACATTTTCCTGGCATGTTTTCCTTAGTTATCAGGTACAGCCTGGTGACTGCATTTGACTTGAGTGATTGCCAGTTATCATGCAGGAAGGGAATAAAATGGCACTGAAAAATAGCCTAACCATAAAAATAGGCAAAATATTTAAAACAATGTGATTTAAAAAAAAAAAAAAAAAAAAAAAAAAAAAAAGGGGTATAGGAAAAATTATTTTTATTACATTTATTTTTATAAATGGAAATTAAAATTTAAAGCAACAAAAATCCCTGATATTCCATGACTTTGACCAAAAAAATAATAATTTAAATTCCCTGAATTTCAATGACTGGAATTCCATGATATTCCAGAAATTCCATGACACGTGGAACCCTGTAAAAAAGACTAAATTATTAGAAATGCATGCAATGTTTTTGTCTTTTTCAGTTTTTTTTTTTTTTTGGATCATTTTGCCTGTGTTAATGCCAGCTGCATAAATGTGGGTATATGCGTGTATTTTCATTGGAATTTTAATATTTCACCTCATTTCCTTTAGTAAATCTAGTTTACACTAGGTACAAAAAAATATATATTTCCTCTCAGCACAAAAATGTCCTCATTGAAACCCGTTAAAACTGCAATTTTTTAATTCCAGGGTCATTTAACTATAAAATGATGCAATATTTGTTAATAGGCTTTCATTCTGTTGCCAAGGCTTTAAAATGAACATTTTTACTATTTTTACTAGATGGCGCCATTTTTTCAAGTTACTCAAATACTTGCTTTTTTCCTGTTTTCTGCTTATGCATATTATAGTCCATTATAGAGTCAATTGGATAAATGATGCAGCTATAACTGTGAAGGTATGTTGGTATGGATGTCAGAGTGTGGTTTGTATGTGTGTCCTAGATAAAAATGATGTGTTTGTGTGTTATGTTTGAGAAAGAGAAATTATACTGTACTGTGAATCACAAATCCAACTGCTGTGTTTGCCAGCAGAGCTTTGCTTGAATCTTGGTACTGCACCCAAACAAAGTTGTACTAAAAGCTAATTTGTTTTAAAGATATAAAGCTCAAATTTGGAACACAACTTGTTTAGATTCATGGCTTTGATTCTGCATAAAGTTCAAAATGTTTTACAAAATATATATTTAATATAAAACATTGCTCAGAAATAATTTTCATAAACCTCTATAACTTTTTTCACTTTAACAATAACCTGCCAAGGGTCGTCTTTAAAATGAGACCAAACTTAAGTCTATACTCCCAGGCTTCAAATAGTTTTTTTATTGGCATGGACACTTTTGTCCTGTATGAACTTGTGTAACTTTTTTATTTTATTTCTGAGCATCAAAACCCATCATATGCTGCAAAACAGGGTGTGGATACGGCACAATGAAGTTTGCCAATCACAGCAGGTACAATTCTGAAATAGGCAACACCCTTGAAATGACGTGACCCATACATTTCATGACCACTTTAAGAACGAAAGCAACAGTCACACGTTGTACCTTGGCTGTCGAGTCTCTCCATGTGGCTCTTGAGCTTCCTCCACTGCAGGCGGATGCTGTTGGTGAGCTGCTCGCGGGCCTGTTCACACGACTGCTCCAACGTCTCTCTGCTGCAGTCACCAACCTCCTCCTCACCCTCAGAGCCAGCCTGATGTTAAATGAATAGTTCATCCAAAAATGTAAATACTATCAATTACTCACCCTCCAAGTCATATCACTATCAAGACTTTGATTCAATATGTTTAATGAAACCTGAGAGATTTCTGTATATCCATTGAAAGTTCACCAAAACAAAAAGTTCATAAAATAAGATCATAATCATAAAAATAAGCAGTTAAATCCAAGTCTTCTAAAGAAACACATTTGCTTTATATGATGAACAATTTACATTTTTATATAAATGTGAACATTGATCAGCACTCACACTGTACATTTAGCACAAATATATATGAATAATAAGAATAACATAGTAAACAAAACTTATAAAACCAATGATCAATGTTTATATGTGAATCATAAACATATATATATATTCATATAAAGCTTATGCTTCTCTCCACTCAATTTATCTGGATAACTATCTTTTTATGAACATTTTGTTTTAGACAGAAATCTGCCATGTAGCATTAAAACATATTTGTTTCTTTAAGAACAAAAGTCGGTAACACTTTATAATAACGGCACGCTATGAACCATTAGTTTATAAAGCACTGTCCCTAATACACGTTAGTAAGAAGTTTATAAAACATTTATAGCTGCATTTGTCCTTGAATGATGAGTATATTGATAATGTGTTTTAATATTTTATTTTCATACTTTATTAATGATTAATTTATCTTTTCCAAATTAAGTATTACATTATTTACAAACCAGTTATTTAGTTGTCATCAGTGGTTCATAAGATGATTCACAAACTTTGAATGTATTTATACATTGTATTAGTTACTGTGTTAGTTATTAGTTAGTGTGCTAATAAATGCTTTATTAACTTGTATTCTTACTGTAATTCATTATTAATTGAGAACATTTAGTAGTTGTCAGTTAACTACTTTTGTGAGCTCATTGAAAGTGAGGACTACTTATGCCTTGGTAAAGCTTTTACAAAGAAAATTTCAATGCTTAGTTATCTTTTTTCTTTCCTCATTTTGTTGGTTTTTGTTAGATTTTTTGCTAATTTTGTTGACATATTTATTGTGTTGCCTACATTTACTTTCTTGATATTTTTTGCTGTTTATTTAGTTCCTTTTTCATTTTTATATATTGCTTTATTGTTCATTTTATATCTTGTGTACAGTTGTACGGTTTATTTTTTTGCATCTTCAAATATCTGTTTGTTGTGTTTGTTTCTTTTTTTCTGTTTAGAAGATACCGGAGCCTTTAAATGTGCTTTGTTAATGATTTACAAAGCTTTATGAACCATAAATGGTCCCTATTTTAGGTGAGCTCACAAAAATAGTCAACTAGCAACTACTAAATGTTTTATAATTACCTGAATTAATCATTAATTACAGTAGGAAAATGTGTTAATAAAGCATTTATTAACACACTATTACAATATGTCTAAAAAATATGTATAAATGCACTTAAATAGTTTATTAATCATTTATGTACACTTTCTAAATGATCTTATGAACCGCTGACAATGCCTAAATAACGTTTGTTAATAATGTAAGACTTAGAAATTATGTACTGATCATTCATTAATTATGCATTTATAGCTGTTTTTATGAACTGCTTACTACCATCTATTAAGGTAGGGACAATGCTTTATAAATGATAAATTGACTATTTACTAATGTTTAACTAATGGCTCATAGTGTGCAGTTATTATAAAGTTTTACCCAAAAGTCTTATGGGTAAGTTAGCATACAGCATTATTTAACATCCAACACCAGGCTCATTTTTAAAAATAATTTTCTGCATTATCTGTATATGTGACCCTGGAGTACAAGACCAGTAATAAGTGTCAATATTTCAATATTAAGATTCATGAATCATTCAAATGCTGAATAAATAAGCTTTCCATTGATGTATGGTTTTTTAGGATAGGACAATATTTGGTTGAGATACAACTATTTTAAATCTATTTTAAAAAATAAATTTGTCCAAATGAAATTCTAGCAATGCATATTACTAATCAAAAATGAAGTTGATATATTTACATTAGGAAATTGACTAAATATTTTCATGGAACATGATCTTTACTTAATATCCTAATTATTTTTGCCATAAAAGAAAAATCCATACAATTGACCCACACAATGCATTTTTAGCTTTTGCTACAAATATACCTGTGCTACTTAAGACTGGTTTTGTGGTCCTGGGTCACATATGTACAAAAGTAGCCTAATGGTTAATTGGTTAGTCAAAAAGGAAAGTTGTTTCAGAGGTTACAACTTTATATACAACATACTGTTCACAGAGTATGTGAGAAGACTTCAGACCTGCTCTAGGCTGTCATCTGCTGGCTCCGTTTTGACGCAGTGTTTCTTTGGGCTCAGAATGGCGATCATATCCTTCTTCATGTGCTGCAACACTTTTTTTAGCTCCGAGTTCTCCAGCATCAGAGATCTCTGTCGAGTCTCATGATCACTCAGCAGAGCCTTGTACATCTCACCCTCATGTCTGACAACACAAGAGCAAATGTTTCACTGTGGTTTACTGTCAAATGCCATGTCAAAGACCCACATGAGCACACAAAGTTACTGTACCTGGCCTCCATCTTGCCCGTCTTCCAAAGGCCTCTCTTGCCATCTGACCTTCCCACATAGTTTGATATTTCAATGGCTGAACACATATGAGAACAGAGAAGACAGGAATACATTGGCACATCTTTCTGGATAATGTGAATTGTTTTACTTGGAATTATTGCAGTCTAATAAGCAAAATAAAAGAATAAAGCAGAAAAGCAGAACAGAAATCTGACTGCTTCACTATCTAAAAGGCCAAATAAAAGTTTGCTAGAAATGCAAGTGCTCACAGAGTTTCTTGTCTCTCTTGTCCATGAGCAGCTGGTTGAGACGTTCCTTCAGTTTGGTGCACTCTCTCTCTTTACGCTTAGTGTCGTGGTTGTACTGCGTGGCACGGCTGGAGATGATGCTCTGCAGTTTCTGTACCTGCGCCACATTAATTACACAGTAGTAAGAGTGCTGTGTGATTATTATGCAGGATATACACACAGTACACAATATATACTTAACATTCAGGGGAAAAAAAGGTTTTCAAATGAATAAATGAACAAGATATTACCAAAGAATTTGCTTAAAAAAAATAAACTATTGTAATTATATATGTAATTATAATTGGGGATTCAATTATTTGGTCAGATTCTGGCATCTCAAAAGATTTTAGGTGAAATTATGGTTCCTAGGGATTTATAAAATATAAGTCAATGGCTGCCATCAATTTGAGAGTCAAAAACAAGTATCAGGAAACACAAAATTAATATCAATGGTTCCTGAACATACAGCCCCTTCTAATGAACAGGTTTGACTACTTTAGTAATTTCCATGAGCACTAATCTTAATGTTTAAGCACATAATTATATTCTAGGGAATAGTGTCCTTCTAATTTTAGAGCAAAAGTTTTGGGCAGGAATCCTTTTTATTCTAACATGACAAAGTGTATAAGGTAAGGTTCATAGAGAAATGTTTGATTCAGTCAATGTGGAAGAACTTGACTGGTCTGCATAAATCCAAGTCCTAATTCCATCTGAACTTTAAATGCAGACCTTGAGCCAAAAACTCCAAGACCAAACACCAAATGACTTGTGCATACACTATATGGACAAATGTATTGGGACACCCCCTTCTTTAGAACAGAAAAAGGCACTTCCAAAACTGTAGCAACAAAGATGGAAGCATAATTAGTGCATTTAAAAATTTTATTTCCATCTCTGTTGCTTCAGGTTTGGAAGTGTCTAAAATAACTGTACCCATATGCACAAGTCATTGGTGTTTGGTCTGCTTTTAAAGTCACACCTGAGTTGTTCAGCTGGAATTAGGACTTGCTTTATGCAGAAAAATCAAGTTCTTCCACGCTGACATTGCTATATTACATTTGAAACTTTGTGTTTGAGAAACAAAACTGTAGTTTAGTTGTAAGACTGGACCAAAAGTATGCTAGCAAATGTGATGGGGTGCAGTTGTCATGTCTGCAGGACAATGTAAATTGAGTTTCTCTTACTTCCTCTTTCTCAGACTTGAGGCAGTTCTGTAAGGTTTTGATCTTCAGCTGTAGCTGTCGCTCACCCTCATGCAGGCCTGAGTTCTCTCTCCTGGTGTGCTCCAGCTGATCCTGAGACACAATTACACAACAACAGAATTTAAGAGTATAGCTGCTTGCATTTGTGAATTGTGTAGTTTTAAATTAATTTTACATTACAACAGTCTCCTCTTATTTCACTATTTTTAAGAATACACTATTTTTATAGAATACACTTAGGTAATATTTACATGTAAAATGTGTTACTGTTAAATGAATAAATCATTTTAAAAACACACTTATTAGATAAACTATTAAAAAGGTTACACTCCAGCCTGCAACTAAAAATGTACAAATTTGTATATTTTTCTATCATTTAAAATTAAGTAACCATTAGCAAGACACCAAACCTCTGTAAAGTCTGGTGAAAAACTAGAAATTAATTAAAAAAAAAAAAACATTATTAATATTTCTATTAACTATTACTATTCCAGGCCTGGAAATCGCATTTAAAAATTCCCTGCATTGACCCAAATATAAAATTTAATATAAGACGACCCCCCTTTTTTAAAGATGTACCTTTTGGAAAAAGGCCAAATATTGTGTTTTATCAATAATAATAATAATAATAATAATAATAATAATAAAAACATCTTTTCTTAAATTATTTTCATATTGCATATTTTTCCTTTTTTAGTTTTTGTTTTGAAAGTATGGTAAATACTGGTAAAATATACACTTTTTGCTATACTATAAAAATAACAGGTAACCCATTTAAATTATGTAACAATTAGGCTATCCATCTCACAGTAGTCTACCAACATTTCATTAACACTAGAAGTGAAATCTTATTGTAGTTTTTCAAATCTGGGTACTGTCTTATGTTTTAAAATCAAGTTTGGTTTCATCAGGCTAAAATGACAGTCAAGACTCATGCTGCTGTAAGCTTTTCTTTTTCTTTTGTTTTCACTCGCTTTGTTCTAACATTACATTACGTATTTCTTGGCACACTCGTTTTATGCAAATTTGGTGCCACCTATAGTTGTGGGTGCATTATTGACATGTCAAAGTCTAGACCCTGAATATAAAACACATTTTTTCAGATGCATTTCCAAGAAAAAAAACTTGTCTTGTATTGTATTTGTGTCAATACGGTATTTCCAACTCATTTTTTGTTTTTGTCTGGAGTAATGTAGAAAAGCAGAGTACTTTGAGTCTACAGTTGCTGTGCTGCAAATGCTCAAGGTCACTGCCGTTCTTCATCTGCTGGGTCTCCAGGTCATTTAGGGCACGCTGAGCTCTCCTCTGCAGCTGCAGTACTTCATAGAGCAGGTTCAAAACTGGCACAGCGCTCAGATTGCTTGATTTAGACTCTAAACTCACTCCAGTCAAGCCCAGCGAACACACCTCCTGAGGAGAACCAAGAGAAACAACTGGTCATCATTTGCTTTGACATCTTCAAGAAGCATTTAGTTATTAACAAGTTAAGCAATTATGTGCCGTGTTAGATATTACAGTATATTTTAGTAGAGTAACAATATGCATAATTCAACAGTGTTGTCATCAGAGTATTTTTTGTTAAATTAACATTAAATGCAACACTTAATTCTTACCACAAGGTAAAAAGCCAGGGAACTTGCATTGTCCAGCCTGGTCCCTTTTGTGTTAGATAAATAACTTGTGACAGCAGTGTGATTTAGACACACCCATCTTAGCAACTTCTATACATCACATATCCTCTGCAAAATGACCATAAACCCTAAGATAACGTCCAAATTAACATTTACAGACATATATTCTAAAAACTAATTCCCCATTACTGATATGCTGCAAACCATGTCAATTTAGGTCAAGATACTGGCTGCGAGTCAAAGATTTCTGATGGTTGGGAATTGTAATATGGCTGCTTGAACACATTCAGTGGCTTTACAGAGGTTGGCACAGTTTATAATTCTATTAGCAATCCATTATGAATTTAGATCATTCTTTGTACCTTTTAGTAGTGCATTAATACACATCTAAACAAGACCAAACAACATGGAATAATCTTGGTAATGCATGTAGCCCTGGTTCCCAGAGTAAGGAATGAGGTGCTGCATCATTAGCTGATGCAATGGGAACACTTTCAAGGAGTTATTACAAAGTAATACATCAGAGTGTCTGCCAGTTTATCAGCCTGTGAAAACACATGCACAGACTGAGAGAAATACGACAACTGTGCAAACAGATAAAACCTGGGAACCAAGAGTGAAGTTAACACCTAGATTATAAAATCTAATAAAAGCATCCCCAACCTGCCACCACACAAATATTCTCTAAAATTAAAGCCTGAGAAGTAGCAACATCTCTAATAGAGTGAGCTTGAACGCCAAGTGGGGAAGATGATCCATACACCTCATAAGCAGTCCTCCCATGCTTTGTTTTGTAGCAGCCACCAAAACATACAAACAACTGATCAGATTTACGCGACTGGCGGTCAACATTAATCCGTAACACCACCGCAGGGCAAAGCATGTTCAGTCTGTCAGTCCAAAAAAAGTAACTGCAACAACATCCAGAAAGCAAAATGAAGAGGAAGCTACTTTTGATATGCAACCTTGCTTCGGCCGCTACAAAACCATTACCAGACTGTGAGCAATTACCACTACAAACACCACTACAAGTATAACTAGGGCTAGTTTTCTCTCATTGTTGTCAGCATTAAATCTGAGTTTGATTCAGTGGGCTACATAACACTTTTAATAGTTTTTTTGTTTTTTAAGAAATTACTCATCTTTAACAGTTTTGGTTCAGCATACTTACTGGTTGATAAAGCCTTGCCTTAACCTTACATTAGAAATTTTTTATTCTATTTTATAACTTTCAGGAGAGTGTACTCATTTTTGCAACATAACATCCCTTTGATAAAGAAAATCATATTTTCCTAAATAATTTTAACATTCTTCTTTGGTAACTTGTCAAGCAGACTTGCTGGAATATTATATCTTTCCATGTCTTGTAAGTAAAGGGTAATCGCTGGATTAGTTAAGTTTCAGAGGAGGTGTACTCAATTAAGGACAATATGAGATACAGCCTATAAATGACATTTGTGCCATACACATTAATTTTTAATATATGAATATATATACACATATAAAAAAAAAATCAAAACATCCACAAATACAAAACTGTTTAAAACAGTCCTCAGATAAATATTTTTGAAGAGTGTTAATCTCTAGAGTTTATTCTTTCCTTTTTTTCCACTGGCCAAATAGTGTTTCGATTCTTTAAAATTAAACGTATGCAGTTTTGCTGATAAGGTGAACAACTTTCATCGACTTTTAGTGGAAACAGACAGGCCTATATTTATACATTGGCACGTCACTGATAATTAAACTTGCCTCAACCTGTACCTTAAGAGAAGATCTGTTCCCAAATTTGCCCTCAGCAACAGAAGCTTATTCTTCTCCCCAAGAGGGATGGGCATATATGCATTCTTTTTAACCATTTTATATAAAAGATATTGACGTTGTCCATCCTGATGACCGCATGACAGTCTCTAATGACTGGAAGAAAAATGTCTAAAAGCTAGAACAACCACCACCATCATCTTTCAGTAATTTATGTTCCACATGAGATGATCACCTTTCCATACCAAATAGGCTGGGTGTTTTTCAAAAACGCCACAAGACATTTATCGTAAATCGCCTTGTAGTGACAGCCTTTGCCCAAAGGCGCAAACCACCGTCCTTTTTCAGCACTAGAAAACACTGGATGTAGAAACCAGATTCCCTCTTGGGAGGAAGCATTTTCTCTACAGCTCCTTTCCTCTTAGAGGGAGTGCATTTTCTCCCATAAAATCTGAGCTTCTGTGGGGAGCAATGAGGGGGGTAGTGCCAAAATTGGATAGTGCACCTCTTTTATGTGGTTTGCAGAACCCTACAAGAGACATTCAGCAGATGCTGTCATTCTGCCAAATGAACAGAGAGGCATCAGGCAATTTACGGCCAAAGCCTGTAAAAGAGGGTCACTCAGGCCCATATGAGAGCAATGCAATTGCCAGACAGTGCTCTGAGAGAGGAGAAAGCCTTCAACATCTCCAGTCTGTGCATGACATATGAGTGTACAAAAACACTCTTTGCCTCCGTCTGTTGCAAGGCTTCCCGAACAGGACATTTAAGTGGCTGAGCATCAGGTAAAACACGTACCAGAAGGTAAGTATGTGCGGGTTGACTCAATATAATGGGTTCAGGATGCACCATGGGGGCACCGCTTATTAAAGAGCAGGTCATATGGGTTTTTGAAAAATATTTTTTTTTTGCAGTTTGTAAAGTAGCTATCCTTCAATGTAAATAGTCTGCAAAGTTGTTAATCAACAAAGTGCATGATAAATTAAAGATATTGTCTCTCAAAAGAAAGAGTTGACTCTGAATCGTCTTAACGAGTCAGATGATTTTCAAATCTTCTGTTACCGATGTACATCACTTGGTAATACATTAGCATAATCCATGCCTGTCCACAAAATAGGAATAGTCTGACCTGCCCACAAACACTTCTGCTAGTTTGTGTGTTTACATCATGTAGAGAAGACTGTGCTGTGCAAGCAAGTTTGTTTTGTTTTCATGCTGAAAGATGATGATGTGAAGAACCAGTGGCTAATATTTATTCTTTGTTTTTGTTTCATTTAACCTTTTTATTGTGTGCCCATCATTTTACAGAGAACTGCTTCTGTAATCTTGACGATTCCCTAAAGGCTTGTCCATGAAAGAGAAGTCTGTACCTTCTGTACCGAACCACAACCTGTATGTTATGTGTACATTTTCAATTGAGTGCTCAAAATATCTTTTTAGCATTTTGTGTGATTATATGTGATGTATACCAAGTGCAGCTTTAGGTTTCCAGCTCAACCATGATATTACCGTCTTACTGAAATAGTTCTGATAATTTCCTAATAATGTGTCATTTAATGTAGACTGTTGTGGTTCTGATTACTTTGTTTAATAACAATGTAGACATATTTTGGACCAATCACAACTGACTTGGCCAGCTGACCAATCAGAGCAGAGTAGGCTTATGGAAGGGAGAGGTTTACAGACCTTAAGCTCAGAACTGCTTTGAACGAATCGTTTCAAAATCATTGCAAAATGATTCTAATATTAAATGTATATTCTGAGAAAATTACGATGTTTTCTGACCTTAGATGCATTTAAAGCTGTTGTAGGGGACATGCTTTAAAATACCATATGACCTGCTCTTTAAAAGAGCATCATTGTAAACTGTTCTCCTGAGGCAATGATGTGTGGAACGCAAACAAAAAGATCATTCAAGGCAACTTCGGTCTTAGAAGGCCACTGTCCTGCAGAGTTTAGCTCCAACTCTGATTAAACATTCCTTGCCTGTAGCTTTTTAGTGATCTTGAAGACATTTATTAGTTGTTCAGGTGTGTTTGATTAGGGTTGGAGCTAAACATTCCAGGACAGTGGCTCGCCAGGATCAAACTCACCTATCCCAGTCATTCAGTAACCTGTTGAGTATATTTTGGGTGTAAGAATAGCCAAAGCCAAATTTCCACATTAGTGGACAAAAAAGGTTAATAAATGAGCAATTTATTGCTTTCCCAAAAGGCTCAGACTGAGCAAAAGGAGCATCCAGGACTTCTCTTTCAAATAATGGTGCTTCATGATGCCATAAATGGTTTCATTTCTGTTTCACAAAAGGTTCTTTGTGGCTAAAGAAGAGGTTCTTTAGATTATAAAAAGGTAAGAAAGAGATGGTCCTTCAAAGAACCTTGGATCGAATGGTTCTTTGTAGAAACAAAAATGGTTCTTCTATGGCATCCCTGTGAAGAACCTTTTAAAGCACCTTTGTTTTTAAGAGTGTATCTGCTTTGACTAAGCAAGCCATAAACTTTGTGACTAGATCCATTCGAGATAAACAGCAAGAAGATCCTGGAAAAATGGCAGTAGCAAGTGCTGTGTTGATGTTGTAAGTTAAAAAAAAAAAAAACTGAGCAAAAGGAGAGTTTGTCCGCTGACTCTCAATAGCCTCAAGCTCAACATCAGATCCCCCAGGCCCAGGCTCATGAACCAGAGCCATGGTGGATGGCTGAATTTCCAATCAAAAAGAAGTTTTATTGAAGTGAAAGATATTTAAAGAGCCATTAAGTGTGGTTTGTGCATAAAAAAAGACCCAAAGTCTTAACGCATGTGATGAAACAAGGAAACAGAGACATACAAAGACACAACAGAAGGAGGTACTAGTGCATTCAGGCAGTGAAACTACACCATTCTATACAGGCTTCAGACAATCGTCACACCTAGAGGGTGTTCCCACAGGTTTACTCAAAGACAGGAACATTATTGTAAATAACCTTAAGAGCTAGAATTACAGTGCCTTATAGGTACATCTGCCCTGTGCAGGATTGAAACACCAGATACGACTTCGTTTGAAGTTACATGTGCATGACCACAAGAAAAGGAGCCTTGCAGGGGACAAGGTGAATGGTGTAATAAAGCTACTCTTTGCTTCATGTTTAATGCAAGTAGTTAAAGTCTTAAATCCTTACACTATCCATGTTGTTGCTTTTTTTTTTTTAGCATCAATCCCAATCATTAGATGAAAGACAACAGTAATACTGACAACACACATGAGCAATACTGTCAAAGTCTCCTTGTAGTGTACCTGATTGATATATGCGATGCACTGCGATATGTTCTCCTCGGTGCAGAATGCACTTAACACACTGTAAGAGTTTTTTGGCAGAGCCATGGTGGAATGCAGCGAATGGTGCACGTTTTGCCTGGAGGGAGACATGCTGATCCCAGAAATACTGGAAAGCTCTTTGGTGTCTGTACAGAAGACAAAAGAAAAGGCAGAGCCTGTTATTAAAGCCTGTTGAAACTAGACAGGTCTAACATGACTGTTTTAACATGGTGCCGTGTAGCTGCAAAAGAGCAAACCTGGGAGAGTTTAAGTTCAAATGATAATAAATAAACACTTCATGCAGCAGTGATGCCAAGATATTGAATAAACACTATGTAGGCAGTGCATTTATATGCTGTATATTTGACAATGAAAATTGTCTGAAGCTTTTAATAGCATTTCAGAATGATCTTGATAACATTTGGCAAAGATCAGACAATGGTATAGAAGTTCAAAAAACTAAGTTTTAGACATGACAATTCAAAATGGCAGAAAATCTCATCAGAATTTGTGCAAAAATTTAAACTATGTTGGTTTTAACTCTATGAATTCAATTTTGCATGAGTTCAGAAAAAAAAAGTCTTACATTTTAAAAGTTTCTAGCCTCAACATGAGCCTAAATTTGACCTGTTGGTTGTGCTCAAGGGTTTAAAATGGAGTTATCAAATTTGCTTTTGTAGTATTTCTGATCTAGTATGTCCTCCAAGTTGTTCCCCAATATGTATGCTATTATATCTCCTACAGAACACACATTTGAGCATTTTTTAACAATCTTCACAAACCTTTTTGTTTCCCTCCAAACAACAACTAATAAATATCTGTTGAGCCTAGTTTTACAGATCTGGTCACTATAATCTGACTGTTTTATGGAAAAACAGCTGCATGAAGATTCTTCAGAAATTATTCTTTTGTGTCAATGGAAGAAGTGACAGCATACAGGTTTGGAAATGCATGAGGATGTGTATTAAAAAAATGTGGTAAACTATTCCTTCCAAAACATTACAGAACAAAAAAAGAGAATGTTTAATATGGTAAAATACTAAATGAAAACAAACACCAGCTTCTATATAATCCAACTTTTCACAGATTACTTACAAACCATGCTTAAATTAGCTCAATCTCTTAACAAGATCAAGCCAGCTCTGTTCACAGAGTCCCAGACACAACCCATCCATGTTTGCTGCTCACCGAGAGATGGATCTGGCATCATTGTTGGAGTCCACCAATCTCCCATGTCAACCTTCAGCTCGGATGAGAATCTCCAGTGTCCTGCTCATCCAAATGAGATGCAAGGCTGGACACAAGTGGCTGGGCCTGAGACAGAGGCTAGCACTCGGCCATCATGCCTGAAACAGAAGAGAGGCACAGTGGATTACACAGCCGGATTAAACAGCCATGGAATACCACTGCGGGATTAGCACAACCAGCGGGTGACGGAGGGGGTGGAGAGATCGTGCAGAGCAAGAGAAGCATAAAAGCATGGGAGGATTGATGTTTCAGACAAGTGCATTTCCCCTCTAAACCACTTAAGAGTTAACTCATTCACAAAGACACTTCTCAAGAAAAGGTAAGACTTCACAGATTCAGTTCAGAGTGCAGAAAAAAAAAAACATGGATGTATCCGATGACAACAAATAAAATGGGTTTGTTCCTAAAAAAAATAAATGAATAAATAAATACAAATCATGCTTGCATTGCAAAAAAGTATTTTTTCTAGCGTATATATCTACCCATTTTCAATTCAAGATACATTTACTTGAAAAGCAAAATTACTTGAGATATAATTCTTGTTTTTAGAAAAATTAAGTGAATTTATGCTTAAAACATTCACCTTTATATCACTGTCCTTTTTTCTCCTGGAGAAATTCATTTGCATAATTTTTTTTTTTATCTACATCAAAGCAATTTACATGTGCATAGTCCAGTCTCTACATTCTCTCTCTTTTTTATTTATATAAAAAATGCATTCAATTGACATTTTTAACTGTTGTGAGCTAAAATCTAAAAATATATATTAGCTAAATATATTATATATAAAATGCAAATATACACACACTGTTGTTCAAAAGTTTGTGATCAGTAAGATTTGTAATGTTTTTTTAAAGAAGTGTCTTGTGCGCAAAGTTCCATTTATTTGATCAAAAATACAGAAAACAGGCAATATATTTGAAATATTGTTGCAATTTTAAATAACAGTTTTCTATTTTAATACACTTTAAAATACAATTTATTTCTGAATTTTCATCCAGTCTTCGTTGTCACATGATCCTTCAGAAATCATTCTAATATGCCGACTTAATATCAATGTTGGAGACAGTTGTTCTGCTTAACATTTAACCTGTGCTATTTTTCCAGAATTCTTTGATGCATAAAAAGTACAACAACAAATAAAGAGCATTTATTCAAAATATAAATCTTTTTTTAACAATATAAGTCTTTGCTATCACGTTTTGTCAATTTAACACATCCTTGCTGAATTAAAGTATACATTTCTTTTCAACAAAGAAAGAAAGAACAAATTTACTGACTGCAAACTTTAAACTTTAGTGTATATTGTTAGAAAATTATTCTATTACAGTATCACAGGTTAAAAAATAAATAAATAAAAAAAATAATATATATATATATATATATATATATATTATTTATTAAGCAGCACAACTGTTTCCAACATTGATAATAAATCATCATATTAGAATCATTTCTGAAGGATCATGTGACACTGAAGGCTAAAGTAATGATGCTGAAAATTCAGGAATAAATTACAATTACAATTTTAAAACCACTATTTTAAATTGCAAAAATATTCCTCAATATTAAAAATGTTCCTGTATTTTTATTTAAATAAACGCAGCCTTGATGATAGATATATATTGAATTTCTGCATTTTCTTTCCTCATTTGACACTGTGGACACTGATGTTCTATCATGTAACATCTATATTTTAACGCTCATTTAACAAATGTATTGCACAGCAGCCTGCTCTGCATACATGTAGTACTCTTGGTGAACAAAGATGTGGAACAGTCCCATTCCCAATTCCCCACTCCCTCTCTTGCCCTACTTTTCTATCTATACTCCACTGTCCTATTCAGAAAGGTTTGGAAAATTTCCTATTTGAAAGTGATGACCAATAGTAACAGTAATGCTTTACTGGGCATTTGGAAATTTAGAAGATAACATTAAGACATTTTAATGCCACTTTAAGTGAAATTTGAGGACAATTTCACAGTAACATAATGGCTAAATTATAACATTTCTAAGCCTTTCTGACAGGTTTTCCTACCATTTTGTGATTCCACTGTTTGCATTTGTATAATGCATATTTAAATGGTCATGTATACACCTGGCCTGTTTCTAATAAGAAAATAAAGTTTATTATTATTAAAAAGGGTCTCTGACAAACATATGTGGTTTCAGTGATCTGCTCACAAGACGTTTTGTACCTCATTTTTTCATTGCTTCTGATTTTATAGGCCGTTTGTTTTGGCATATATGGGTATGTGAACTAATATGTTAATAATAAATGCTTGAATTATAGTTTCTTTTCCTAGTTTTCTTTTCCAACTGTACACTGCTTTCAGTAACTCACTATATTAAAGCAAAACATTATTAAGCATTATTTTTTGTAGTCCAGGGAACTATGTTCTGAGAGGCTTGTGAGGTAGAGAATGGCTTTATCAAGAAGATATTTGCATGCTTAGGGTGAGAGTAGATAGGTAGCTAGCAGATATTTTAACCTTATGTCAACAGCAGTAACAACAACAATGTTCTCATTCTTATGATTTCACAGGAGATCTCATGGTGGGTAGAACATTAACTTATATAACATTACTTATATAGCACATTAAAAACACAGCTGACCAAAGTACTTTACAGTAACAATCAAGAAAGACACCACTGTAGAGCTTAGAGATACAATTTGAGGATCAAAGGATCAGCCTCTGTAACACCTGAGAGCACCTTCTCAGAAGCAAAAGTTGCAAATAATATCTTGTTTCTCAGAGTTACAGAAGTAATACAGTAAACAGATTTACTACATTTACTATATTTTTACCTAGTACACAAGACCTGTACATTTCCAAACGACATTCATTTATATACATGCATTATACAAAATATAAATACATCACCCACATGAGTCTGGCCTACCTACATATTGGTTTTATAACTGGGTTTTATTATGACTTCGCTAACAGATGCTGACGTCTCCACGTTGACATTACGGCATTATGCACCTACTTTCAGACACTAATGCCAAATTTAAGAAAGTAACTTATTGCTTTAAAATGAATCGACATTCTAGCAAGCAATCACTATCGGTTGGATTTATTGTCGTTTTATCACTAGATGGCAGAAATGTGCACTGCGTGGAAAAGATTAGAGTATTTAAATAAATGTCGATTTTGCCATCACAATACTAGTTCAATCTGATTTTAACATTCTCAGTTCTGACTATAACACTACTTACCTGAAACTTACTTCTCACACGCATTTGTTTATTGGCATTCGTTCAGCACTTAGGTGGATGTAGCTTGTCTGTTTCAGTTATTTACATAATGACAGCTTTTTGTGCGGATTCGAACACATCCCTTCGTGCCTAGACGCGCCGTCTATGTAGGCAACACACGATATTTATACACAACCAGAGTTTCAACGTAGCACAGCGGCTAATACACACAGTCAGACAGGTTAACTTACATCAGCTGCGGCTCCAAACGCAGTCAGATCAGCATGTGCTCGCGGATTACACCGATTAGGTTCCTCAAACTGATCCGTGTTAAGATCCCGTGTGTGAGGGAGAGATTGTCGTGTGCGTATAATTCACCTGCCCTAAAGCACAAGAAACGTTTGGATGATTTGAAGTGTACCTCAGTTCTTCTAAATAAACAAACACGACTCTCATTGGCCGGCCTGTTGTCAAGCAACCAGCAACTCGCCATTTGATTGGCTGGATCGTCCTTCCTACCTGCCTGTGACAACACGCAACAGGTGTTCAGTGTCTACCTACAGAGAACTAACTGTAAACAGTAAAATATATGTCAAAATTGCATCTTTTTTGGTATTGTGTTCATACAAGAATAATTTGGCGACATTTGTCAGTTCATTGTAAACTTCATACACAATGACTTTGAGCTTCTCTTTAAGGAATTGTCTTTTAAAACATTTATCCACAAATGCAAGGTTTTGAAAATTACCCCCCAGTTTTCTTACTTTCAAAAAGATCTACCTCTTGTAACAAAAAGGCACTTAAAACTTTAAATATTTCTTTGGTGTTTTTGTATAATTTGTACTTAATAAGTAATTTATGTTTTTAGGGAAGAGTATATTTATTGTTACTTGATCCATTTATTTTATTTATCTTATTTTTTTCTCATTTATTTATTTGTTCATTTATTATTTATGTATCTTCTTTTTTCCTTTCACTCTTTCTCATTTGATTTGTTATTGCTATGTATTGTTTGGCCATCCTTGAACCCCTGGTTCTTTTCCTTGGCATATGTTCTCTCACACTTGTATCTTTGATTAAAAAAAATAAATAAATAAAAAAATTAAAACAATGAAATATATAAAGACATTTGATTGATTTTTCAATTTTGTAGCATTTATTTATTATATTGTATCTATTTAATCTATCAATCACTCGTCTTTTATTTATTTGTTTAAATTATTTCTTCTATATGGTCGAAACATGGAATATATATATATATATATATATATATATATACCTTCTATTTTATTTAACAATAAACAACATCTCTGCAAGAAAGATATCAAATCTAGGTAACATATTGAGAAATTTGGATTCATGAATAAAACATTTACAGTGCAAAACTAAAAAATTAACAACAAGATTGATAACATGGTCACTGACATATATATTTTAGGGAAAACTTGAAATCATATTTTATAAAAGGGGATAAATAACAAATTAAGTTCTCCCAAAGAAATGTAACCTGATTGCAAGTTTCTTCCTCAACTTTGCAAAGTACACATAAATTAGAAAGATGAAAAAAAGAAGCAATTTGGGAGTTTGTTGAATAAACATTATGCGAAATCTTAAAATGTATCTCTCTGATTTTATTAGAAATGCAACATTTTCCAGGGAGTAACCATGCATCTTCCAATGAATGCTGTGAAAAAACTGGTCCAGAAAAATTGACATCTAGGGGAGTTTTACACAGCATGTGTGTTTCTGGTTATCTGCTGCTGACGTCATACTTTCATGTGTGCACGCGCTTGATAGTTAATCAGGAGCTCAAGACCAAAGTCTGAGTTGACAAAGACACTTGATCACTTTTGTTTTGTCAATTTATTGGCAGAATTGAATTGCTTTCTGAGTTTACCACTGTAAGCAGATAGCATAGAAATGAACAGAACAAAATGCGTTTAATCACAGACCGTCTTCTCAAAAAGAGCTGGGGGTGAAAACTTTTTGAATTGGAAGATTAGATTAAATTTGACTTATTTTGTCTTATTTTGGAAACATGCAAGTATCTTCTGTCATTTCTGAAATCAGCAGTAAATGAAAAAATATATATTTAGGCAAAATAAGAAAAATGTACACATCTCCATTCTGTTCAAAAGTTTTCACCCCCAGCTTTTAATGCATGGTTTTTCCTTCTGGAGCATCAGTGAGCATTTTAACCTTCTGTAATAGTTGTATATGAGTCCCTCAGTTGTCCTCACTGTGAAAAGATGGATCTCAGAATCATATAGTCATTGTTGGAAAGGTTTCAAATACACAAAGATGCTGTTTGTGGGACCTTAAGGAACAGTGGGCAGTTTAACTGTTCAGGACAAACAATTGACTCATGAACAACTAAACAAAAAACACAGCTGTGGATCATTCAGGTAACAACACAGTATTACGAATCAAGTGCATGTAAACTTTTGAACAGGGTCAACAATTTTCTCTTGTGGATCATATGTAAACATCTTTTATGTGAAATATCTTATTCAGGTCAGTACTAAATAAAAAATAACATGCATTTTGTATGATCCCTCTTATTTTGTTAAAATAATTCATTTAGCAGATTCTGCAAGGTGTGTGTAAACTTTTGACTTCAACTGTAAGCAAGTTGGATGCTACATCAGCCTTTATGGGAATTGTATTTGGCTCCTCTCATAATCATTCTTACTTTTCAATCCATTAGCTACATGTAATGTGTACAGGCAGCATGTTATCACAACATATGGCAAGATTTGTCTCCTCCCTTTCAAAATATGCTTGTATTATTATTGGCATCAGTCGATTTTTCATTCTGTCCATGATCCTGAAAGTAAAGACCTGCGACCCATTTCTGGTCGCAACCTACCAGTCAAGATCAACTGGTTTGCAGCAATGCATGAGATGCTGAGCAATGTACAGTTTTCTCATCAGTTTCAGGTGCAATTCACACAAGGAGCACAAAGGCACCAAAAGGTGGAGGATTCCTCATCTATCATGTACTTCCCTGAGTTCGGTGGATCCTTGCATTCAGCTATAAAAGCCTGCAGCTCTGATAACGGCGCTCCATGTTTCTGATAATGCTGCAGATAAACAGAGAGCAGAGTCATGATATGTGATCATTCATGCTGCTTGCTAAGACTATTAGCATTGCAATTAGCATTTGGGATTGACAGCTGTATTCTGCAGCTGCTGCTGAAGGCCTAACCTATAAAACTTCAGCACATAATGGAAACAGCTCACCACGAAACCAAAGCATGTGCTGGCAAAACCACTTAGCTATCAGTAAAACCAAAGCATTGTGATGGCAAGTGTGCACAGGAAATCTAAGCATCTACTTTCACTTGCTATTTCTTGCATCACGGCTGCTGCTGTTGTTATGTATCATAGACTTACCCTTATGGTTTCATAAGTGTCTGTGATCAGGGCAATAAAGAGGCTCAGAATCATGTATGTAAAGAGTGGGACGAAGGTGTAGATGTACATTCTGCTGAACAACCACACCAGAGTATTCTTGTTCCGGAGCTTGGTGAAGGTTGAGTAGATTTCATCCCCGTTAATCATGGAAAAAAGGCAGTCAGCTACCATATTAAATGTCCGAAACTGTGGAGAAATAAGAATTTTTCTTCATAAAGCATGGATGTGATTATTTTTTATTATTTAAATGGCTTAAAATGGCTTATTAATGTGACCCTGGACCACAAAACCAGTCATAAGTCGCTGGGGTATATTTGTAGCAATAGCAAGAGATACATTGTATGGGTCAAAATTACTGGGACAAAAATCATTAGGATATTAAGTAAAGATTTTGTAAATTTCCTACCGGAAATATATCAAAATTAAATTTTTGCTAAGTAATATGCATTGCTAAAAACTTCATTTGGACAACTTTAAAGGCGCACTCTCAGATTCCAGATATTACAATAATTGTATCTCGGCCAAATATTGTCCTATCCTATAACAAATACATCAATGAAAAGCTTATTTATTCAACTTTCAAATGATATATAAATCTCCATTTAAAAAAAACTGACCGTTAAATTTTTCTTTTTAAAAGTGTTTTATGCTATACTGTTTTAAACAGCAATTCCTTTTAAGCAATTGTTTATATGATTTTTATGCATGCAGCTTTTATGAGCTCATATTCATTTATAAACTACACTAAATATTTCACTGCATAGATATTTAAAATAAGGGAACTTCTCAGGGTAATAATTAATTCTGGATATATATATATATATATATATATATATATATATATATATAGATTTTACATCCTTATACTTCTGCTTATATATATATACCACACACAACATCTAGTGCAGCAATAAAGTCATATATATATATATATATATATATATATATATGTGACTTTATTGCTGCACTAGATGTTGTGTGTGGTATATATATATAAGCAGAAGTATAAGGATGTAAAATAGATTTGACACATCTAGTGCAGCAATAAAGTCATTTTTGCACAGCTTATGCTGGTTTTGGTATATTTATGATTAATAAATGAAACCCTTAATCTTCTTCATTCAACATATTTTTTGATATTGCTCACATTTTCATGGTGTGGCCCCAAAACAATCCATCCGCAGAAGCAATAGCTAAGATAGATCATAACAGCACAGAAGGAGAATCGGATGACATTTGGAAGCGCAGCCTGCAGGGTGAGGATGAGAATCTGGAAACACAAGCAATACAGACTCTGACATTAATTACTAAATCCACTAAAAATCATAGAAAAAGTCTAGCATGCTTTGTTTTCCCATTGGCACTTTATTTATATTTGTATTATAATTGAGAATTTATGCCTTATCTAAAAAAATAATATAAATAAATAAAAACCATAAATGAGCGTCTCACATAATATTTCTGAAAGAAACTCATGTAACGCATCACTCCAATCCACACGAGCATTGTTGCCGTGCCCAGCAAAATACTGCACACATCATAATTCGTCAGTTCCTGAAAATTAGAAGACACTATCAGCTCATATGATAGACAGAAAGAGACTGTGACTGTTGTGCACATCTCTTACTCACCTTGCTCTGAATGCATATTTTGAGAACCGATCCTGCAATAGTGAGCATATCGCTGATGATGAAGAGAATGTACCAGCCGTTGATGAACTCCATTCTCTCAGACCAGCAAACTCTTTTATTGTAGTAAATAGATGAAAATTTTGTGTACTCCTGACGAATAAAAATGAATGACATTAGCTATTCCTATTGACATATTAAGTGAAGCTGCTAACTGATTGGATGAAGACTAACCACTGACAACACCTGAATCGCTGCCTGTTTAAGGATTACTGGCTACTCTTCATGGCGCCTGCCTGAGGAAACCTGTTCATCTGCTGTTTAGATGTTTTTCTTTTCTATTGTTTTAGAATGGCAAGCTGTTGTTTGTTTAGTGGTTGCATTTTGTTTGAATTTGGATTAATGATTGCAGTTTTTTTTTTTCTACAAGTCAAAAGTTTTCATTTTTTAAAGACATCTCTTTAGCTCACCAAGCTTGCATTTATTTGACCCAGAGTACAGCAAAAAGAGTACAATTGAAATATATTTTTACTATTTAAAATAACTGCTTTCTATTTGAATGTATTTTAAAATGTAATTTATTTCTGTGATTTCAAAGCTGAATTTTTAGCATCATTTCTTCAGTGTCACATGATCCTATACAGAAATCATTCTAATATGCTGATTTGCTGCTCAAAAACATTTATTATTATTATTATTATTATGTTGAAAACCACTGAGTAGATTTTTTTCAAGTTTATTTGATGATGAATAGAAATTTATAAAAAAAAAAACATTTATTTGAAATAGAATATTTTGTAACATTATAAACGTCTTTATCATCACTTTTGATCAATTTATGCTAAATAAAAGTATGAATTTCTATAATTTTTTAAAAAATAAATAAATTCTACTGACTCTTTTGAATGGTATAGTGTATAATCTATAAGCTTTTTATTTCAGATAAATGCTGATCTTTGGATCTTTCTATTCATCAAAGAATCCCAAAAAAATACACTCAACTGTATTAAATATTGATGATGATAATAATAATAATAATAATGTTTCTTGAATGATTTCTGAAGGATTCTGTGACACTGGAGTAATGATGTAAAGTAAATAAAGTCAAAATGTAGCTTTGATCACAGGAATAAATTGCTAAATATATTCAAATAGGAAACGGTTATTAAATAGTACAAATATTTCAAAATTGTATGGTTTTTGTTGTACTTTGGATTAAATAAATGCAGGCTTGGTGAGCAGAAGAGACTTTAAAAAAACATTATAAATCTTTAACATTAAACATCTAAAACATAAAAAAAAAAACTTTTGACTGCAGTGTATGTATATTCAATAACCTTTTTATTTTCAAGTTTAGTTTGAACTTTTAGCCTTTGACTTTCTTTTTACATGTGTCTTGAGCTATGTTGAATTAGCTTTTCCTAGGATAATTCATACGCAGAACGCACATGAATTGCTCCTCATAAATAAATTATAGATGCTATTGTTCAGATATCAAATTATAGTATAAAGTATACAGATTTTATGAATTAGGAAAATATTTGTCATATGCCAATTTCACATCAATGGATTTGCAGTAATGCATTTCCCCATTGGGAATGTTTATAGATGACATCAGGTCTATTATTTCAGGTATTTACTATTTTTTTAAAGTATTTAAAGTTAACATCTATGATATATACGCGGCTGTTCTGCAGTTAGGACAATCACATTCAGATCAGTTACCAAATGAATGTTTCACCTGGAAATACATCACAATATGGTAGTAAAATATTTTCCATAACCTGATGACTTTAATCTCCTAATTTAACGTCTTTATTCCTGTAATATTTCAACTTTCTCAAACATTACTCATTTATTCTCATGCTATATAAAAGAATAGAATGTAGCAGTGTTTTTGTGGGCTAGACTGGTGGACTTGCTGAGCAATTGTAGATCTAAATTTAAAGTGATAGTTCACCCAGAAATTAAAATTTCCTGGTAAATTACTGTAATGTTCAGTTTCTTGCGACGACCAATCATTTTCTATCATTAGGAGCCAGAGGTATTAATTTTATGTTGCCTGTATATGCTTTTTTTGACTCTCAAAGTGTTGACTTGCATTTTATGAATTGCAGAGTACAGTTTCAGCTGAAAATCTTCTTTACTGTGCAACTGAAGAAGAAAGGTCACCTACATCTCGGATGGCCTGAGGATGAGTAAATTAAAAGCAAATTTTCATTTTACCATCCCAGACTTACAAACTGCAGGCGAATGCCGTTGTAGACTGAGCGTGTGCAGAGGATGAGCGAAAGCAAACAGGAGCAGATGACCACAACATCAAAGATAACGATGAGCCGATAGTGAAGGTCTGCTGGAACAATCACAGCAAAAGAGACTTTCAGACATTTTTCCTCACATACTATTAGTTAGTTGTGCATGCATGAACAGCACATGAACATGTTGAGCGAGGGGGTGTATTGCCCCCTATTGGATGGTATGTGCAGCACACAACACAATGATGTGCACGAGCTATTAAATGAAACTACAGCGGCCCCAGAAGAGACACCCAAGTAAACATAGTTCAAGTTCAAGCTAAATGTTTCTCAGAAAGAAGTTTAATACAGCTAGGTTTAATACAAACAATATTTTGATTTTTTTGGTTGTCAAACAGTAAGGGTAAAACTTTGGTTTGAGAAGTGAGGGATCATGAATTATGAAATAAATAGAAACACTATAAATGTGACCCTGGACCACAAAACCAGTCATAAGTGTCAATTTTTTGAAATTGAGATATATACATCAAATTTGAATAAATAAGCCTTCCATTGATGTTTGTTAGGATATATTTGGCTGAGATACAACACAGGGCTCAACATTAACGCTTGTCCACTTGTCCGGGACAAGTGGATTTTGTGAAAGGGCAAGTGAAAGAAAATTTTACTTGCCCAACCGGACAAGTAACCAGATTAAAACATCAATAACAAACAATAACTAGCACAGCACCGAAACTTTGGTGAGAACGATTCCTGATTGTATTACTTACAGTATACACGGTGAGGGAAAGCTGACAGTGTCAAGGTTGCGTCAGTTATATGTTTAAAAAGTAAAACATTAATCTTCTAACATAATTTATGCATTTGCAATTTTACTGTCTAAATGCATTTTTGGGACCTCTTATGTTCATTAAACAGTCAGAGTAAATACATTTAAATGGCACTTTCGATGCAAGTTCGTTTTTTCCTCTGCAGTGGAAAGACGGAGTTTGTTGATACTGATTTAATCTGAATGGTAACAACTATACAGAGTCTTATTATTCTAATTGAATGTATTAACAAAATGTAAGAATTTGACGTAAATGATGGACATGTACATTTAGTAAGGTTAGGAAAATATTGCCTTTCATAAAGTGAAAAAGTGTCCTAGAAATCAATTTAAGGCAAATATCACAAATATGCTGATTAAAGTAAAACCTCATAGAGTAGTGATGAGACTATTGCTTCAAAATGGATTACATTTACGCCAAAGAAAAAAAAGTAAATTTTTTACTCGGACAAGTTAGTGAATAATTTACTTGTCCGAAGGACAAGCACATGTCAAAGCTTAATGTCAAGCCCTGCAACTATTTGAAAATCTGGAATCTGAGGGTGCAAAAAAAATAAATAAATAAATAAATAAAAATATTGAGAAAATCACCTATAAAGTTGTCCAAATGAAGTTCTTAGCAATGTATATTACTAATCAGAAATTAAGTTTTGATATATTTACAGTAGAAAATGTACAAAATATCTTCACGGAACATGATCTTTACTTAATATCCTAATGATTTTTGGCAAAATCGATAATAACCCTTACAATGTATTGTTAGCTATTACTACAAATATACCTGTCCTGCTTAATTAAGACTGGTTTTGTTGTCCAGGGTCACAAATAACAAAAAATAAACAACACAGTTCTTTCTTAGTCTTATCAAGTGTAAACAATAAATGCAGCCATAAGCAGGCTACTCTCTCAATATTCAAAGTGCAAATAGAGACCGGATTTTTCAAGCATGATACAGAGCTATAGACAACTACACAACCTATTACAGCCTACATACTAATAATAACAGTCTAGATATGCTATGCAGCCTAATTTGCACACATTGGGGAGTCGCTCTCTAAACGCAGGGTATTAAAATTGCTTTTGAATTCGATTGTGTGTTTTACTTTCAGTTTAACGATCGCTCGAAATGTCCTCCCTGTCCCCAGTGGAAATTGCAAGGGAGAATTTCAGCACAAAACTTACATTTTAATGGTCAAAAAGTAACATTTAAGAGTAAATAGTTAAACATTGTGTTATGACACCAAAGTTAAAAGACCAAAACGTAATATCCAGAAATGCAAACAACTCAATTTTCAGCAAATAAGATGAAAAATTAATTAGTGCATATTGTCAATGAATTTAATGAACTTGATTATACTTTCCTGATAGTCTGATAGTGAATTCACTTATTGTCCTCAGACCTGCACTAAAACATGTTAAACATGTGGCTTTGACAAGTGTGTTTATAGGTTGTGGTAAGGACAGTCATTTTTTTCAAAAAAAAAAAAAAAAAAGACAACTAATATACAACAAATGCATTACCTTACAATAAATTCTAGTTCTTTTTTAGAATTATTTTTCTTTATTTGTCACATTCTTTATTTATTTAATTTTCGCTTTTTGACAAGAAACCTCCAACAATAACATCTATATGACTATTTTATAGATGGTACAAGCATATAAAGAAACAATTTACCTGAAAATGAAAACTGTCATCATTCTGCTATCATTTTTGTCTTTCCGAACTCAAATGCTATTTTTGTTATATTCGTTTAATTCACAAAAAAAAAAAAAAAAAGACAAAAAAGGAAAAAAATTAAAACTTTTTTTAAAAGCTTTTAAAACTATTGTTATCCATTTGTTGCCTTTCAGTCATCTTAAAATGCACACATGTATATAAAGGGAATCAAAATTGCCCCCAATATGACCCCAACAACTCAGTTTTTACACCTCAGTATTTCTAAAAACCCTGCGTTTTGGCCCAAGTTATTGTGATAAATGAAACCTGTGATTATTCTTCTAGAACACCTGTGTGAACCTGAGTGGAACTGGCTTTATATACATCCACTACAAATCACCTGGACAGCAAAAAATGCATCATAAATGTGAAGTCAGTCTAAGTAAAACTGGGCATTATTTGTTTGTTAGTGATGACTGTAATGACCATTGATTTTGTAAAGAGGGATTTTATTTGCTTTATGTTTTTATGTCTTTATGTGTGAGTGTGTGGTATTCCCTACATTATAAGGGCCAAATGTCCCCACAATACAGTAATACAAATAAATTTAGATTTTTTTTTTTTTTGGTCCTAAGCTTATAAATCATAAAGAATGAAGTGTTGACCCTGGAATGAACCCATAATTATAGAAATACCTCAGTGTGTGTGTGTGTGTGTGTGTGTGTGTGTGTGTGTGTGCTTTCTATTTTTGGTCCTGTATCACAACTTACTTGAGCCTGAAACATTCCAATCCTTGCAGACTTTTATCTGAACATCACTGTTTAGAGATATCTTGATTTTTCCACTGTGCGCATGGTTGTCAAACTTGATCTGTAATTAAATACAGCAGATTACCGACTTCTTAAACAAAAACTTTATCCTAGCCAAAGGAAATTCCAGCACTGAGTCACTGAGAAATCAAGAACTTGTGACAAAACAGTGTCAAATCCAGGAACTAAAAAGCTGATAGAAATGAAAACAAAAATGAAGGAGAAGAGGGAAATTGTAGTGTTTGTGCGACAAACCTCTATATTAGCCAATCCTGGAAACTGTGGTTATGACGAGTAAAATTACGTTTGAACATGTCCTTTGTGAAACCAAAAGCAGAAGCAGCAGTCTTTGGATGTTAAGCAAATAGAGAAATTTGATTTTATAAAAAGCGGTTGGTCCACATTCTACTAACTAAAAGTAACTCTCAGTCTCATTAGAGTACTATAGACTGTTAGGTTAGGGTTAGAGCAAGTTGACATGTAGTTGCAAAGTTATTAGTCAGTCGAATGTGTGTTGTTGGCCCATCAAGATAAAGTGTTAGCAGATATTAAGCAGACGCGAACCATTTGATTCAGAACAGGAATTCAAAACGTGTTACGCTACAATTCCTAATTAAAATCTATACTTTTACTCCGATACATTCCCCCAAACCATATTCGTTACTTACCACAAAATAGTCAGAAGTCAGAATAACACTGACTGCAGGAAAGCAGGTTTGACTTTGCAAGTTAGACTCCTAAAATACCTTTGCTTATGTACAAACAAGTGCGCGCACAACCGCGGATGATTCATTTTCCACTCAAGTCGAGTATGGGCTGTGCAATATACAGTATATCTTCTGCAATACTATGGCAAGTGTTGATGTAATGATGTGCAAGCTGACATTATAGAGTAGGCTATATCACCAAATCACACACAGAGTGCACAAACGTTCATTTATTAGTCTATAAAAACTCAAGATTACAGGGATTCTAAATTGTAGACAGCAAAAATGCTTCTGTATGCTTTTTATATTTATATACTCTAATAACTTAATCTATATCACACAAAGTGTACTGTTTTTCTGCAGATATCAGCATGATAACACATTTAATAATCATTCAGATCAAGTTCAGTAAAGCAATAAGTGACTTACATTTTAGACATAGCCTAATGTTGCTTGTTTTTGCTCAATTTTGTCAACGAAAACAAAGATCACAGCACTGTTTTGCATCTCTGAGCAATGGACGGTGTTTACTTATTGAATGAATCAGCTTTCTGAACAAATTGGTTGATAAAAATGATTCAGGGATTCACTCATTAAAACAGTCAAATGCTTTGTTCCTGAATGAATCAGCCATTTGAATGAATCTCGATGACTCACTCATTAACAGTAACTTGCTGCCACCTACTGGCAGTTTTAATTTCACATTTCGACTATTTTTCATGTCTTTTATTATTTTAAATATCAGTGTTCAACGTTTTATGTTAAAAACAAAACATTAGTCCTATTTATGCACCTGTAACTGCAGTTTAAATGCATCCATGTCCTCACATTAAACTGTGTAAATACATCTAAATGCTATTTCAGATGTAGATTCCAGAAATGTTTTCTTATGTTGGAATGAAGGACACAAGTACAAGATGAAGTGCTTCTTATTCTTAACCAAAAATACAAAATGGAAGAAAGAGTTAAAACTGAACACAATTTTGCCACTAAAGCTGTGTATGAACATTTTATATATATTTATTTGCTTCTTTTCCATTTTGCATTTACTTGCACTTTTACTTTTACTTTCAATATTTTGAGTATGTTTAAGACAAAAAAAAAAAAAAAAAAAAAAATACTTTTTGTACTTAAGTACAATAAGTATCACATATTTTAAGACTTTTACTCAAGTAATATTCTAAACGGTGACTTCAACTTCTACCAAAGTAATTTCTGGTCAGATATCAGTACTTTTTCTTATACTTGTATTTTCACCTCAGTAAAGAAAGTATTGCATTTCAAGTCATAATTGTATTTGTCTTGATGTTTCAAAATGACTTTCTTGTGTGCTTTTCCATTCCAAGACACGCTGACGCAAACTGCCAAGCACTCCTATAAAATGCACATTTAAATGCACTTGTATAAATGAGATTTTTGCTTAATAGATTGCATTTTCGATCTGTTTCTCAGCAAACCCTACTGTATGAACACTTGGAATATGGAATAAGTTGCATGGGATAATTTCATGTTTGTAAAAAGACTGAAAAAGTTTACAATTTATTAAATGGACAAATGCAAGCATTCTTAATATGACTTTAGAACAGCATCATGTTGACTAATTACTGGTTGTACTAACCAGTAATTAGTTGTACTAATAATTACTGGTTAGTAATTAGTACAACTACAACTACACGAAAACATGGATATTTGAGTTGAGTAAACTTAAAATTTTAAGGCAGCACAAACACTTCCTTTTTTAAGTTGAAACAACTTGTTTAAACGTTTTTTTTTTTTTTACAGTGCATACACTTACATTGATGTTAAAGTCATAGCAGTCTGGTAACTCCTGATGGCGTACTGTTTGAAGGTTGATAGCCTTGATTTTGAGATAGATGTTCACTGCTAACAGCCTGGGAAAGAACCACAAATATATCCAAAATAAGGCACAGACTCTGAATGTACTTCAACTAATGATGGATTTCAAACCTGAGTGTAATGTACACACCTTTGAAAATGTAAAGTGAGGTTCACGTTTTCCAAATTATCCTTGTAGGGTGATATAGGATAAATATAAAAACATTCTGCAAATTAAGTAAACAAATAGCTATGAATCCAATAACTATTAATATTACCAGACATTATTTAACAGAATTATTAAATCTTTCATCTTAATGTGACAGTGGACGTTTACTATTTAAAACATCACTTCTGTCATCCTTACGACAGTTACTACACTGGATCACTGTATTATGACAAATGTTGCACCTGTTTCTACACGTGGATCGATATCAAAGGTCTCATTGGCTGGTGAAACGTTAGCATGCCGATATAACTCTTGACAGACGGACAGAGGAGTGAACACGTCATTGATCCTCTCAAATGCGTGATTATCAACCATCAGGTTTTGTAGGTGTAGATACTAAAAAAAAACAATCAGACATCTGATCAGATGCAAACGATAGATTCAGTCATGGCACCCCTATGAAACTTAATATTTACTAAAAAAGAAGCCCAGCCACATAAAATACATTGTAATTAAACATGTCCAAATGGAAAAAACTAGATGACATAATATGATGAGCATATGTGTGGTTGTGTTTGTATGGATAAATATATTATACAGTTCTTTTGTTCACTAGTAATTAGGCGAGACACTGCAGGTGAATAGGGTAAAAAAAACAAAAAAAAAAAACAAAAAAAACTAATAGTTATCACTTTACTTACCCTGTTTATTGATTACATTGATAATTGCAAACATTTTTTTGTATTACAAGTTTTCTCAAATGTTAGGTTTAAATATGCAAATGAGGCATTATTTATTGAAATTCATTTAAAACTTTACACGTTTGGCACCGGGTCAATGACGCCTAAATTTTCTTTGAGACTGCATTTTTTCCGTTAAAAATTTTGTTAAATGTATACAAATGGATGCCATATATAAGAAGTACCTCTCGCACATATGTACTACCAACTTTAACTTTTTAAAAACATTAGTTATTTATAATTTTTCTGTTATTCAAAGTGTCAAAACATCATATGCTGCGACTGTCTGACCACAACTTTTGTTTTGGAAACATCTTTGCAATTACCCTAAATTTATTCAGATTATTTTTTTGTTTTGTAATCCTGTATAAAATGGCAAAGCATTTGCATTTATTTTTCCATCATATAATCAAACTTTGTCCGATAATCTGAATTTTATGAAATATCATGTGGTGCGACCATCAAGAAACTATAATTTTGGGACTTTTATGTAGAAATTCATTAAAAGATAGGAATTTTCATCATATAACAAATATATGAAATCCTATAAAAGAAACAATTAACAGTGTCTTTTGATTGTTTTCCTTCCACTAGTCTGAAAACACATTTTATGAAAAACCAGAAAGCCCAAAATGTCAAACTTGACAGGTGACTGAAAAAACTGTGTTTTTGCCTGCAGTGTCTTGCCTTAGATTAAATGTATCTACAATTTTGCATGTTTTCCTTTTTCAAATCACATATGATTTTATCAGGCTATCAACCTAACCATTTAAGAGATCATGGATAAATATGCATGCATTTTTGTGTGAACCGAGCATGATTTCAGCATAATTTCAATGTCTCGTTTGCAGCCACTGAAGTTCAATTCAATTCAAATTTCTTCAAAAATCCTACATTTTCTGCTTATTTCACTGTACATAAATATATGCACTGAAAAAAACTGAAACAATGTCATTTATTTAAAATGCATTTGAATAATGAGTGTTGATGTGCATTTATTTGTTTGTTTGTGGTTAATGCATCACAGATAAGATTATGCATATTTTTAAAAGACATTACAATAAACATTCAGGTTTTTAAAAGACAATATTCCTATATTTATTTATTGTAAATAAACAAAAAAAAAACCTTAATTGTCACTCGTCCCCTCAGTGGGGGACGTCAAGTTACTTCACCATTTTCCAAATAAATCCTAATTTAATCATGACAAACTATATATTGTTGGAAAGGTCTAAGACTCTTAAATAGATATTTTACCATTCTTTGCATTACAAATTATAGTAACACTTTAAAATAGGGAACACTTATTCACTATTAACTACAACTTTTCCCTCAATAAATTCCTAATTTGCTGCTTATTAATACTTAGTAAGGTAGTTGTTAAATTTAGGTATTGGGTAGGTTTAGGCTTGTAGAATAAGGTCATGTACAATAAGGCATTAATATGTGCTTAATTAGTACAAATAAATGGCTAATATTCTAGTAATATGCATGCTGATAAGCAACTAATTAAGAAACCGTAAAATAAAGTGTTACCCAAATTATGTAGGAAAAGTAATAGATTAATTGATAAGAGTGCACCTCAAAACTCTACTTAAAATCTCTAAATTCATCCTTTGAAAACCATTTTAAAATCAGACATTGCATTATGATGGAAAATGTAAATCAAAATCATATTACAAAATGTTTTTGTTCATGAATTCATGAAAAAAAAAAGTTTAATTATTAAAAATAATAATAATATTAATAATAATAATGCATTTGGCTTTTTAAGATGGTGCAAAGTATAACTATTTTCACGGTGTAATCTAAAGCACTTACCCTTTTGATTATGTACAGGATGTGGTCATGAACTTCATGTCTTGTGTACAAGGCATAATCTTTATTTCTGTCCTGGTAATTTTTTAGGAAAAAATGTTTGAAGGTGATGAGATTTTGCTCTTTGAATGTGACCATCATCTCGTTGCTCAATCCAAAGGAAACTAACTGTGGAACAAACATACAGGCAAATCATAATCAATTTCAGAATCAATAACCAATTTAAAAACAATCAATAATCAACACCGCTCAGTTTGATCGACAAATCTTTAGTGAATAAAGTATGAAATTGACCTTATTTAAAATGCTTTGTGAAAAAAAAGATAATTTCCAGATTTACGAAACAGCTGAAACCTAAAGATGACATCTAAAGACACATGAGAAACTACTACATTTGAACTAAAGACACTCTGAAAATGAAGGTTTTTAGTGGTTTATGAATAAAAAGATCTCTTTGGAACTTTAAAATTCAAAAAAGTAATAAATCGCATCACATACCTGACAGGTAATAATGACAATCTTGAGTATCTGCAGGATCATTTTCCATGGCTTACGACTTCTGGCTTTGTATTTCTGGCATGGACTCATGAAGAAATATTTCAGTTTTCTCCTGAAGTTTTCCACAAACTGAGGATCCGGGTGTGAGTTAGCTGTCCTGTGGCATGCCGAGTGATTGTTTGGACCACCACACAACAAAGGCTCTCCGTCAGACATTTGTGCCAACTCACTCTGAAATCATGACAAGGGACTGACACGGCACTTAACACAGACAGGGTTTTCGTTTGAGGAACTGAAGCTGTTGTCTTGCAGTTTTCAAACTGGTAGAACCAGAGCTTATCTTCAAGTTGAGTTTATCTATCAGTGATAGAAAGATGCTAGAAGTTCTATCAGATAATTTCGCATTTTTTTAACCTCCCCGTGCCGTACATCAGATAATATGCAGATAAAGCAGCATTTTGTCTGTCACTCTTTGTGGGTGTGGACGTAAAGTATAAAAAAATAAGAAAATGTTGCAATAACTACATGTCTCATCTTTACATAAGAGGTAAGTAATTCTGTTTTAATAACAGATTTGTAAACATTAATAGTGACTGCAGTCATCAAACTGAGAATAGGCTTTTCACACTTTTAATCTTGGGTTGTCTTGCTTCATGTTTCACATTGCTCATAATTTATACGGGGTTAACAATAAATATGTATTCTTAATAAATTGACATTTCACACATAGGGTGAATTAAGGGTGATTGGGACAGTTTTTGAATTTCCGCCTTGTGCAAGGTTTCGTGTCATAAATTAAAAACATTAGCCCAACACATTATATATTTCTTTACAACTTAATGGGTCAGCTACCCATTTGAGGAGGAAACAATGTTATATTATAATGAAAGGATACATGACGTACAATTTTCTGTAAAATAAGCCAAAAATATTTTTTGGTAACTTTTGGGTGAATGGGGCAGCACATTTTTTCATTGATTTAAGGTAAGAATATTTATTGTTGCACAAGTTATTTTATACTTTAATATAATTTTATATGCAAAAAAAAAATTTTATATGCAATATTTCCTTTTATGGTCATTATAATTAAGAGCCCATGTTTATTTCTATTCAATTTTATTTCTCAATTCAAAATTCATTACAAAGTTATACATCACAACTCATGTAACTGAGGTAAAAGAAGGTTTGAAGTCCAAAAGTAATTGAAAATATTTAAAAATTAAATAAAAAAGGTTAGGTGGCCCCATCACCAATTAACACATTTAACCCGCACAAACCTTTAATAGAAACATTAATGTGGTTTATTACTGAAACAAAAATATTAAAAATGTTTCTATATTTTCTATGCTTCTATATTTTCAAAAAGCTTTTATTTCAGAATTTTTATTTTAGCAAAACACCTCGCTAGTTCATGAATATTTTTGTGGTTGATTAGAGCTTGCACAAATAAAAAGTTCTTTATTAGAAGGTCAATTATTTTCTTAATTAGCAAAGACTTAAAATTTTGCTGTCCCATCCACCCAAATTGTGTTTGGGTGGATGGGACAAAATAAAAAACAACCTAATTCGGAAAATATAAATATGATATTAACACACTTTTTACTGATTTTGTACAAGTAGTGCATCATATTTCTGTTTCCATCAAAAGTTTGTATAATATGAAATTTTTACCCTTATCATGACCTTATCATGCAAACTAGCAAAAGCTTATGTCATTTTCCTCAGTTCATACATTTCACAGTCAACTTCCGGTTTTACATATGAAGAATTCTTAACAAAATACAATTTTCCCATAACACCAAAGGAATTTTTGTTTTTGGTGCAGTCTCTCCTAAAATATGTATGTTGTTTAAAGAGCAAAAAAGATCAAATTATCAGCAATTCCCACAACTTTCTCCCCATCACTCCCGTAAAATATGTTTTTTTTCTATCACTGTAATACTTATAACAGATGAATAAAAGCCCTTTTCCAGAAGGATGTTGTTTCGAAACCAAATGCATATTGGAATCAATTTGTGAGTGACGTTGATTGGAAAAAAGTCTGGCTTTTAGCCCAGTCGCTATCTCTTAACAAACAAGGTTAAAGAGATTTCTTTTAAACTCCTTCCCGCTAAACTTTATTTAACTAAAGTTAAAAAAAAATTAGCAAGTAGCAAACAGAAGCCAGAGACAGCTGTTCATTTATTTTGGCACTGCCCTTATGTGTCTTTTTATTTTTTATTTTTTTGGCAAAACTTGATTTTATTGCTGACAATGTTGAGGAAAATGTTACTTTACACAGGAAAGATGTTCTTTTAGACATAATCGAAAACAGACCCTCACTTTTTTTTTTTTTTTAATTAATTTCATTATTTTATTGGCCTAATTTCATATCCATAAATGTAAATCTTCAGGTAAAAATCCATGTTTTATAGTATTAAAAAAATAAATGAAGAATTATATTGAGTCCACATTGCCCTCAAAGAAACAAAAAGCTGTGCAAATTGTGCAAGCTTTTAATATATTCCTGTGATACTGTTTATATCTCCCCCTAGCATTTGAAATTGTTTTGTATTTGTTGAAATTGAAATGTAGTGAATGTTTTGACATTGTTCAATAAAAAAAAAAAAAAATCAACTTCCGTTTTGATGCCTGCCCCGCCCACCTACATAATGTCACACCAATGAGGGCATCCCATTTTAATTACATGGTCTTACAGCTGGGGCTCAGCAAAACAAAAAAAGTTTTTATTTTAATTAGGTGAGAAAATTAATTCTGTAGCTATAGTTATACTGTCCCATTTTACCTTATGTCCCATAACCCTTAATTCACCATAGACAATCGCAGTTATGTAACTCAGCATAATAACGCCTAGCATTCATACCTGTCAACCCTCCAGTTTTTTCCGGGATTATCCCGTATTTTACCATTCTATCCCGCTATCATCCCGTTTAAATATTTTCCCGTATTTTTAATCTTTCTATAAAAAAAATACACTGGGCGTATTTTATATGTTTCCTACATTCGCCTCTGGTAAAACTAATTTGTATGGCCCAAACCCCATTATACGAATAATCACATCAACATATTTCAAGGTCGAATATTGCTTCATTGATTAAATATCTGCGCAAGTTTCAAAGTCAGGTGCTCTGCTTTGTTTTCCGTGGTTACCGAGGAAACAGCAATATTTATGACAAAAAGCGCCACCTGTTGGCGGAGAATTGAAGCCCAAAAACTAACCCTTATTTTTAAGCAGAAAACACCCCGTTGTAAATGTGAACCGGTGGACTCACAAGAAGATAATTAATTATAAAACTATAAAGATATAGCCTACACTAAGATATATTTATATGCTACTAAATGAATGTAATTGTTTGATAATAATTGTTTAAATCAATATAAATAATAATAATAATAATAATAATAATATAATCATTTATACTTTTGACTCCGCCCCCTATCTCCCTATCTCCTCCCCCGTTTTCCCGTATTTTGGAACTCAAATGTTGACAGGTATGAGTATTAGGTTTTCCACAATGGACTTTTTGGACTGTAAAGGTCTCATTTTTTACTCCAATTAACACGTTTTCAGTCAACCTTCTGACATTTTACTCTCAAATACGGAAATGACTCTTTACACGCGGGGTTTCTGTGATCTTCCAAAAGCTTATTAATATAAGTCACGGGATTGGCAGTGGGTGCTAGCATCTAGCTGTAACCAGAGCCGTAACATTAAAATGTTGCGTTATTTCGAACTTTACACGTTTGGCACCCATAGATATGTATAGGTAGTAGATGCCACATTCGACCGCTTCAGGCAGACGCGTCTGCCATCTTGGAACGGACGTTACTCAAAATAAAAATAAACGAGTTTTAAGATGGAACAACACTGCGCAGCATCTAGTTGTAAAAAAACGGCTACATTTAAATTTCTGAAGAAACTGGATAAACTTCACCGGTAAGAATGTGTTGGTTTGTGTTTAAGTAATATCAAAGACTATAGAATACCCAAGACATGTCACTGGTATAGTTTTGAATGGGGAAAAATGCAACGCTCATTATGGCCGCGAAGCCCCGCCTTCTTAATGAAAGAGCCAATCGTTGATTAGTAAAGTCAGTGCATCACTACAGCTGCCAGAGTTGCTATAGAAACAGTTGGCGTTCTAAGGCATAGACATTATATAATGTCTATGTTCTAAGGGGCCATTCACACAGAACGCGTCTTTGAGTCTAAAAACGCGAGACGCAGCGCTCAGGAATGGTTTTTAAAAAAGCGCAGCATAGAACACGAGGGTATTGAGACGCGCTTATGAGAGGTGATGTTGTCATGCCAACATGCTAATGTAAACAGAAGCTCGCAACGCTTGCCCCGCCTCCGAGTTCTTCTGATTGGTCCACTGCTTTGGAACTGACATTGATGAGCGGCGGTGCTTCTAAAAGGCTGCAAATAACGCGAGACGCGAGCGTAACGGTCATGCACGTCCGTCAAGCGCGTTTTTACATAGAAAAACAATGGAAAAGTAGCGCATTGGAGTGGAAAAATATGTTCTGTGTGAAGGCCCCTAAGACGTGTGCTCAGTACTGCGCATGTGCACTGGCTGACCAAGTCTGAAAATAAACGTTTTTTAATGCTATTAAAGCACAAGGAACCATATTTATGAGATTCAAACTTATTTGAATCTCGAAATTTAATCATAAACTTAGTGAACAGTTTTGGAGAATTTGATGCTTCCCCATTCAAAGAGATAGACTTGCATGGCCCAGAGGCGTTTCAAAGATGGCCGCCGAGTGGAATGACTTGCCTTAAAGGGACTTTGGTAATATGCAGAGCCGTTGAGAATCAGAGCTGCGACAGGCTTTGATCTCACCACTGGGCGGTCAAGTGGTTCATGGAGCCCTCAACAGTTCCAAACAACTCCGGGCCATCAATGTGTTTGAATGGGTTTAAGAAGGATAGACAGCAGTTTCACTATATTTGCAGCAATTTCGAGTAATTATTAACACATAATGTGCATTGATTGTGTATTGACAGCTACTCTATATACGCTTTACATTTTATTCTGAGTGATGAAGAGACAGCATTATGCCGCTTTCCAGGCAACCCTCAAATAAGCAAGGAGTAAGCACCTTTGGAGATAGAAATGATTTGTAAATGAGCATAAGCCTGGAACGCTACAAAGTCGTGAGTCGTGAGTCAAAAACCTGCCTGGAACGCAGCATTAATATGTTCTCATACTCTTTGACAGTCATATGTGACCAAACACCTTAAGTGTAACTTTTATTCAATTAAATAACTGTAATACATAGTTCAGTTCTATTTAGTTCATATTTTGAAGAGTTTTTTTGTACTAAATAATGTGTGCAATAATGATCCTGACCATTTAAAAGATAACATTTTCTAATATAGTAGCTATTTATAATGTAGTATTTAGGGTTAAATACATTTGAATGTGTATTTGGGCATGATCAAACACTCATTTTTTATAGGTTTCGATTTAACGATTTAATGTTAAATTTAAAAAAAAGTGAATTACTCATGTTATTTTATTATATTCACATATACAACGTAAGTGAGTATTACAAAAGGCAAGCAAATATGGCTTTTAACATTTTAAAAAGTTTCAAATAATGTAATACAAAAACACAAGGCAACCAATTGCATTCAGCATACATTTTTATTGTATTTCTTGAATGCAGTCTTTACTGAAACTCATTCAATCTTCTAAAAAGATTGCAGAAAGACTAAAAGCTTAAAAATGACAACTAGTATCTGGTTACGGTCGCTATTTTGGTGTTTCTCACGTTATCTCACTGCAGTATAACTGTTTATTATCTGACGATAAACATTTACTATAACATGCTTCGTAAAATACCGCTACTGGCCAGATTTCAGAGAGGTCAACTGATGCATTAAAATGTCAAAAAATGCAGTAATTTCTTCAATTTACCAGCGACTGTGCTTGAGAAGCTCTGAAATGAATGGGCTTCAATGCTGGAACTATTTGCTTTACTTTCGCATTCCTCAGTTCCTATGGAAACCTATGGGAGTGTCGCAACTGTTTCTCAACAGCTCTGGTAATATGTATTAACTCAATATTACAGGTTAATATAGCTGATAAATGTCTTGTTAGCTAACGACTTTGTATTGTGTTAATATTGGCACAATACAAAGTGCCAATACTACTGAAGATATAAATATTTCTACTGAAGATATAAATATTTATATGTATAACTACAGTTACAGTGCAGATGCTCCTGAGCATAAAATGTAGTGCTACCATGTGAATTACAAATACCCAAGGTTAAGGGTTTAGAACGAGAGTACCTAACCCGTGCGAAAGTATGAAAAGCCATAGCCAGTTCCTGTATAATTTTAAGCTTGTCTAGCCCTTCAACTCATTAATGAAACATGTTGTTTTTCAAACATAATTCTCAGATGACACAAGCATGGCTACCGGCAAAAAACTATTTTCTAAATTCCAAACTGACAGTTTATTTCCTAAACTTGTGTTGACAGTCCTTAAATAAAAAAGAAAAAATCTGGAAGCTTGTTCTTTCTTCCTTTATTGTAGGAAACCTTTAAGGTGTTTTAATGCATTTGACAAAACATTTTAACATTTGTGTAAAATAAGTGTACAAATAAAACTTTATATTGACATTTAAGTTCATGTGACTACACTGTAAAAACAATATGTTGAGTCAACTTAAAGTAACTTGTTACCTGGCTGCCTTAAAATTTTAAGTTAATTTTAAGTTCAGTCAACTTGAAATGTTACATTTTACTAAGAAACAACTTAGATATTTGAGTTGATTCACCTTAAAATTTAAAGGCAGCCGAGTAACAAACACAACTGTTAAGTTTAACAAACAATTTTTTAGTTTAGTCAACTCGAATATCTAAGTTGTCAACTTAACATTTCAACTTGAATAAACTTATTTGAGTTGACTGAACTTAACATTTTAAGGCAGCAGGGTAACAAATTATTTTAAGTTGACTCAACAAATGGTGTTTTTTTACAATGTATTAGTACGAAACATGAGATTTATAAGTAGTAAAGTCACTTAAATGAATATAGGCTACCTGCAGAGATCAGTCAGTTATATTTCTCTAATTTGAAACCATCATTTTGTATTTGTATGGAATCAAATTATCAAGTGTTTACACTAGTAGGTGGAGTACTTTACATGTAAAGTAAGCCTTCTTGCATTTAACCACCCATACTCCTAAACCTAACCATAATTCAAACTCATTAGCAATAAAATATAGGATTTTTCTAGAAAAACAACAGTAAACCCATAGCCATGTATGTATTTAATGTTAGTACATAGTAGTTAAAGCCACCTAATAAAGTGTGACCGATTACTTTTCAGTATAAGTTACTTTTATACTGTAACTAGGCCTATATGTGACTATATAACTTTAACAAAATATAAACACAATGCACGGACATCATCATTATTATCATAATGACATTATTTAATACCAATACTCCATTTACTCTGTCATAAAGATGCTCCTTATTGGAGTGTTGTTTAGCAGTGCTGTGACAGCATGTGCACACAGGGCACATTTTTTAAGTTAAAGGAATAAAAACATAAAAAAAACTATTATTTACTAATATTTACTCATTTAACCTCATGATTTTCATCATTTTTATAAAACAAAATGAAGTACAGCATAATATTTAGACAGCTCTTCTTCACAGTGTGTAAGTGAATAGTGACCATAGCGGTCAAGCAAGCTTTTTCAGTGAATAGCGACTTAAATTTCAATTGGTTTCTCAAAAAAAAAAATCATAAGGCTTGGGCTGTAGACTCATGCAGTTTTTTGTCCCTTTATGAACTTGATAGTCCCACTTTCGCTGTATAGTGAGCAGCGTAAAGATTTTTCAAAACTTTGTTTCTGGATTTTCAGAAGTCATACAATTATGGTATGATATATAATTTATTTGTTGAGACAAAATGCTCCAGTTTAAAGGTCCACTGAAGTGCCTTGAAACACGCAGCATTCTTCTATGTGGTGACGTAATTTCAACTGAAACAGGAAAACAGGTCGAGCTATTGAGTAGCCCCGCCCACTTTTTTAAAATAGCCAATAGCGTTCCAGTTATATCTTTTTGGGCCAGAGCCATTGAGCTCGGTAGAGCCGCATCTGACAGCTTATGACAGCCACAGTCTAATAGATTGCCGACTCGCGGATATGATCTGCTCCGCGCGATCGCGTCTCTGGACCGGGTCTAAAGTCCGGAGTAGACTGTAGGCTGCCGCGGTTCGCGTGACACAACGCGAAACCAGACCTCATTTGCCCCGACGGAAAGCATTTTTACACTGTCTGAATTGTTCCCTATCACCTACATTGCGCACTACCTGCCATTCACCATACAGAAAGCACTACCTCTATGAACAACTGACAGATCTCAGCCGCAGCTTCAGCGTCTATTTATAGCGTCTATCTTCTTGGACAGAAGGTTTGATGAGAAGCTGAAGTGCAACGTGATGTCAACAAAATCGTTGATTCATATTGGTGGAAGTGATGAGACTGTAAGTTTTAAATTCTCATATCGTGTAAATGCCAATTTTATTGTTGTTTTGGAGCACACTAGCTTATAAATAACCTTAAGGCTAACATATTCATACCAAAAGCCAAAAAACGTAATAACCAGCCATTATTTCAAGGATACTCAGTGATGCAAAGTAAAATCTTGCCTATAGAATCTACTCAGTAAAAACTGAGGTAAACAATGTGTACTCAATTTGTTTGGGTAGATTTAATGTAATCTAAAATCCACCCAAACTACCTAAATTTAACAGCTATACCACACTACCTAAAGTCCTGACTACCTAAACATTTGTCAATAAGTTACACAACTATTAACTTATAAAAGTGAGTGATATGAACAGCTTCTGTAGTCAGCATAGCAAATGTTTGCAAGTAACCGTACACTGATGTTATCACAGCATTATTGCTCATTGAGTGGAACAACATACTATAAACTTAAATCAAGGATCCACCCACAACGTAACCACAAGCTCTATTCTCCAGCACAATGGTAGCCACAAAAACACAATATAGAAACTCTTTAAATGTCACAGGTTTTTCCCTTCACTCAGAATAACACATTTTTACTTTTATATCAAATAAGAAACATTTACTCACCTAATCCAGCAATATGCAAAATATAGGGGACTAAAAATCCACTGCCTAGTTTCAGATACAAAACTGATACAAATGGGTACAACTTTATTTAAAGCCTTTATATATAATGCATTATAAAAGTATATTTATGCATTACCTGTGCCATGTAAATGCACCGTATTATGCATTGTATGATCTCATGAATAATTGTAACCACAGTTGTAATACATTATAATACGTCTCTATTCATTGTTACACCTTTAGAAAATCGAATGCATTACAAAACATGACAAACAAACCAAATATTCAAATATTATAATGCATTTTAATTATGGTCACAATTATTTATGAAAAGATTCCATGCATTACAACGAACACTATGCATACTTTTATAACGCCTTGTACACAATAAATACCTTTATAAATGCTTCCAGTTAAATGTTACCAACTTCTATATATTTAAGCAGACTGATAAGTAGAAACAAAATGTTCAGCAAGCGTGTTGCTTTAACTTATTTTAATTAAGCACATTAAACAGGTAGAAAAAGATATTTTTTTTACAGTGTGACAGAGCTCGTGAAAGACTATTGTTTTAGAGAATGTTCTGAATCTCACACATTGATGGAATGCGGATGATAGCATTGAAAAGTTGAGCTACGACATGTGAGGCATCGGAGACAAAGAACGTGAGCGCAGCGGCTGGAAGTTAGCATCCCCGCTGCTTCCTGTACTTCCACAAACAGCAGCATCTATATCCTGGACGTCCATGTCGGGCTCCTCGGGTAGCGCTGGAGCTCCAGGGTCTCCAGGTTTAGGCAGACTTGAGATGGTGGAGGATACATTCATGCTCCCAGCACCTCCACAGACCGACAGAGCCTCGTTCCCTCGACCCGATCCGTAACGCAGGTTAAAGGATCCCGTAGCGACAGAGGAAGACGGACTTCCTTCCCCTTCTGGATGATAGCATATAGTGGAGTACTTGTCATAGTCCGAGTCCATTTTAGAGAAGTCATTGGTTGCTCCTTTTGTGTTTGAATAACCTGAATTAGCTGACAACCCTGCTGCATTACATAAAAAAAAAAAAAAAACATTGATCAGACCTATGAACAATTTTTAACATAAATAAGTAATGCATTTCCACATATTAAGACAAAATATTAATTTGCTGAGTAATCTACTATTTTGTAGAGGAGGTTTTCAGCCTAGATTTGGAGACGATTTTCAGGGATGTAAAAATGACTTTTGAAAAATGGCCGCATCATTATTTATTTCTTCACACAGAGATTGGTAGGTATATTAGTAATATCTGTTGACTTAGGCAATCTTTGTTTCATTATACACTCTTAAAAATAAAGGTGCTTTAAAAGGTTCTTCATAGCGATGCCATAGAAGAACCATTTTTGGTTCCACAAAGAACCATTCAGTCAAAGATTCTTTAAAGAACCATCTCTTTCTTACCTTTTCATAATCTGAAGAACCTTATTTCGCCACAAACAACCTTTTGTGAAACAGAAAGTTTCTTCAGGTGTTAAAGGTTCTTTATGGAACCATTTAAGATAAAAAAGGTTCTTATATATATATATATATATATATATATATAATAAAGCACCTTTATTTTTAAGAGTGTAAGCCAATGGCGATCATTCAAAAATGGCAAATATGTGTTTTTTTGCCTCAAGTTTACATGCCTGTAACTCAAGAAGTATTAAATATATCTTAATGTCCTTTTAGATTCTGGGGCCGGATTCACGAACATCTTCTTAAGAAATAAATTAAGACATTTCTTAAGATAAATTCTAAGAAGTTCGTAAGAATGTTCTTAAGTGCAATTCTTGACATTTTTTTAAGAAGTTCTCAAATATGTTCTTAAAACATCTTACTTTTTTCTTAAGAAGAAAATGACACATATACATGGCTGAAGACGCATCGATAAACTCATACACCACGGATTGTCTTTTTGCGGTTTCTGCAAATTATCCTAATAATCATAATAAGCACAAGCCTGTTTTCGTCAGGACCTTGATTGGCGCTCGGCTTCACGTTTTAATGCGCCGTGTTTTTGAAGTTACCTTTAAAGAGCCTGTCTTAAAGCTTCGGCGATCTGTTTTATTCATTTTCGTGTTGTGTTTTTGCGCCCTCATCCGAATGAACGCTTCCGGTAACGTTATTTGTGTGCGCATTCATCTGCGCTAAAGACGGCCCAAGATTATGTCGTATTTATAGGCTAAATAAAAGAACAAATGTTCAAATCTGACTCGTCTTTGTAGAGTTGCTACTGAGTTTTGATGTCAGCAAAAAATAGGGTCACATCATGAGCGATCATTGTTTACATTATCAGTCATCGCTGTCACTTCAGAGAACTCATGCACATCCCTATTAACAGTCCTAATATGTATTATATGTAGCTAGCAGCGTTGTAATGCTTAAATATAACAATTAATTTGACATAACCCAATAATCCATTAGGAATAATTCATACTTTTTGGGATTTAAGACAGGTCTGGTGCTATCCTAACTTTAAGAAGTTATTTAGGATGGTTTTTAAGATTATTTTTTTCAAGAATTTGAATTCTTCTTAAATTTTGTCTTAAGAACAATCTTAGGTAAAAAGATACGAATATTCTTAAGAAGAATTTTCGGGAATACAAAATATTCTTAACTTTTTACTTAACTTGGAAAATAAGAAGAAAATGGCAGTTAAGAAGAAATTTCTTCTTAAGAATGTTTCGTGAATCCGGCCCCTGGTTCTTAACAAACTTTCCTTTGGGTATCTTCATTTTAAAGGCCCTTAATGGTTCAATCCCAGAGATATGGAGATCTTAATGCAGCTCCATGAGTAAACTGGACAATTGTACACATTTTCAGTGGTCAAAAAACAAATGTGGGTCATTTCACATACAGCAGAGACTTCTTTTCTTTTAAAGAGGAATATCTGAAGAACAAATAATGTTATAAATTTGAAATGTGTCTCTTGATTTTTGTTTTAATCAACACAATTGCATAGAACATACCTGTTTGAGTGCCATTAATATTCTTTTTCCAAAATTTGCAAGCCTGTAAATCTTAATGTAATTTACAGTCACAATAAACTGGTAATTCTGAGCAGAAAAGTCTGAATTGTAAACTCATAATTGCAAGAAAAAGTGAGAATTTTTTTAAACAAACTCAGAATTAAAAAAGAGAATTGTCAATTATAAGCTCAGAAAAGTGAGATTTGCGAGAAACTAAGTCTAAATTGTGATAAATTAACTGAAGAATTCTAGGAAACAAAGTCTGAATTGTGAAATATTAACTACGAATTGTGAGATATAAACACAGCATTGTTAAAAAAAAAAAGTCAGAAATTTGAGATATGAACTCAACATAAAGCAGAGACTTCTTTTCTTTTAAACAGGAATATCTGAAGAACAAATAATGTTAAGACTAGAAATGTCTCTTCCAACATTCGCAAGCCTAAAACTCTTGAAGTCTTCAACATATTTTAATATTCTTCTAGATTCTCATTCTTAATAAACTTTCAATGTGAAATCTTAATTTTAAAGGCCTCATACAGTTAATTCTCGTAGATATAGGGATTTTAAAGCAGCTCCATGTTCAAATTGTTAAAGTTTACCCATCTTCATTGATCAAAAACCAAATGTTTTTCATTTTGCACAAAGCTGATACTTATAGCATTTAAAAGGAATGTCTGAGGAATAACTAATGATTAAACTAGAATTGTACCTTGTTTCCTTCTATCAGAATCACTGCATAAGACAACTTTTTAAGTACCAAAAATCCACTGAAAATGGTCTATTTGAGGCACATTAACTTGCTCTCAAAGGTGTATTTATGCAAATCTATATCTGAATCAGGTCCAGGGATAGCTGGAAGATGGGGTTTTGTTCATTTAAAAGCTTCTGAAGCTACCAAGACTTCAAATACACAGTATTGTAACTACATGTTACCATACTGACATCCCAATATCTATGAGACTGGGTATTATTTGTTCCCAAGACATTTAAAAAAATGACCTACATTTAGTTATTGACAGTTGAAAATGGGTAAAATGTAAACATTTGGACATGGAGCCACATTGTGATCCCAACATCTGTGGGAATGAACCACATAGAATGTTAAAATTGAGATTTTAAAAGACGAGTTTATTAGAAATGAAAATCTAGGATATTAAAAGATATTAAAACGTTTTGAATACTTTTAGAGTTACAGGTATGACAACTTTGGAAAAAGGTATAAGGCACTGAGGTATGTTTTATGCAAACGGGATGATAGAAAAAAATGAGATACATTCTAGTTTCAACATTATTTGTTCATCAGATACTCCTCTTTAAATAAAAAAAAGGATCAGCTGTATGTACAATGATCCAGATTTGGGTTTTGACCACTGCAAATGTGAACAATTGTCCAGTTTACCCATTAAAATCTCCATATCTCTGGGATTGAACCATCGCAATACTTTAAAATGAAGATACCAAGCTGAACGTTTAAGAACCAGAATCTAAAAAGATATTAAGATATCTTTAATACTTCTTGAGTCACAGGCATGTAAAGAATGCTTTTTGCCATTTTTGAACTGTCACTGTTAGTATATATTCAAAGAAAAATGGCTAAAGTCAACAGATTGTAGTAAGAGACCTATCAATCTCTGTGTACAAATAAAATAATAAGGCTGCCAGCTTTGTGAAGTCATTTTTAGACCCCTGTAAATTGGCTCCAAATCAAAAAAATGACAGTCTTTTTTGAGTCACTATTCAGTAGTATAATTCATTTTCAAATTTATTTCAAATATCTATCATATTATAATAAAATAATTATTAAAAAATATTAATATTAGCCATTTATTAGTGGATGTTCACCCTCAGGTCTTTAAGGCGATGTAGAAAATTGAATTTCATAACCCTTTAAAATAACATATGTTCTCTTTTACCTTTTAAAGCTTCCAGTCGCTCATTTTTCACACGCTGCACCTCATCAGTGATCTTTGCGATGATGAAGTTGAGCGTTCGGCCCCATTTGATGGACTCAATTAGCATGTCTAAACCCCGTGGGTTTTCTGAAAGGATATCCAGCAGCTTGCTAGTGCGTCTCCCTCTCGTGGTTCTGCAGCTGATCTCCTCTGTGTCCTCTCTCGTCAGTATTTTCTTCGAGCGCAAGTAATCAAAGTGTCGTTCGGCAATGATCTTATCCACCAGGTATGGTCGTAACCTGTCTATGGCCTACGGTGAAAAAAAAACAAAACAAGGGGAAATATTTAAAGGCTTATGTTCATGAAGTAATATTTCTGAAACAAACAATGTAATTGCAAAAATAGATTGGCGCTGCCCGCAGTCTACATTATGCAAATAGTTGTGGTTGTGTTGTGGTTGACAAGCATGTGATGCACTGGTTAAAGCAAGGAGTTTGATGCACAAATTCTTTGCTGTACTGAGGATGAGTTTTTAAATGGAAGCTTGTTTCCACGGCAGGATAAAAAAATAAAACGTTTTTACAGTTTATATCTTGCAAGAAAAAAAGTCAGAATTTGCAAGGCATTAACTCCCAATTGCAGCCACAATAAACTTTTAATTCTGAGCAGAAAAGTCTGAATTGTAAGATATAATCTCCCAATTGCAAGAAAAACTCAGAATTCAAAAAAGAGAATTGTGAATTAAAAGACGTAAACTCAGATTTGCGAGAAACTAAGTCCAAATTGTGATAAATTAACTCAGAATTCTGGGAAACAAAGTCTGAATTGTGAAATATAAAAAACAGTATTGTAAAAAAAATTGAGATATGAACTCAGAACTGCAAAAAAGTACGTCAGAATTGATAAATATAATCTTAGATTTGGGAGAAACAAAGTCCGCATTTTGAGATATAAACGCAGAATTGTAAAAAAAAAGTCAGAATTGAGAAATAGAAATTTGATTAGAATTGTGAAATATAAGCTCAGATCTGAGAGAAACAAAGTTTTCAACAAATTGTGAAAAACAAAGTCTGAATTTTGAGACAAAAAAAACAGAATTGTAAAAAAGTCTGGATTTTAAGATATGAATTCAGAATTGCAAAAAATAAGTCAGAATTGGAAAATATAAATTTAGATTTGTGAAATATAAACTCAGATTTGAGAGAAACAAAGCTAGCATTTTGAGATATAAACTCAGAATTGTAAAAAACTAAGTCTGAATTTTGAGACAAACTCAGAATTGCAAAAAAAGTATGTCAGACTTGAGAAATATAAATGTAGAATTGTGAAATATAAGCTTATTTGAGAGAAACAAACTGCCTTTTGAGACATAAACTCAGAATTGTGAAAAAAGTCAGAAATGAACAATATAAATTTAGATTTGTGAAATATAAACTCAGATTTAAGAGAAACAAAGCCAGCATTTTGAGATCTAAACTCAGATTGTGAAAAACAAATACTGCGTCCCAAATGACACACTATACACTATGCACTTATACACTATATACTCAACCATGTAGTGTATGAATTATATAAGGCTTGTCATTCATAAACAGAGTTTAATCCCCCCTCCCCCTTCGCTACATAATTAAAGCTGCGACAGTTGAGTGCATAAAGTTCCACATTCCACTCTTCATTTTTTTGGTTAAGTGCATCATCCTGGTATTTAAAGAGCACTTTTGATTTTGGGAATTTTCTGTGTGAACACACTACTCGCACTATTTATACAAAAAAAATGTTATAGAATAGTGCATAAGTACACGATTCGGGGTGCACCTAAGTCTGGATTTTGAGATATAAACTCAAAACTGTGAAAAGTAAGTCAGAATTGAGAAATATAAATGTAGAATTGTGAAATATAAACTCAGAATTGTGAAACCAAAGTCTTCATTTTGAGACATAAACTCAGAATTGTGAAAACAAAGTCTGGAATTTAAGATATAAACTCAAAATTGCAAAAAAGTAAGTCAGAATTGAGAAATATAAATGTAGAATTGTGAAATATAAACTCAGAATTGTGAAACCAAAGTCTTCATTTTGAGACATAAACTCAGAATTGTGAAAACAAAGTCTGGACTTTAAGATATAAACTCAAAATTGCAAAAATTGAATTGTAAAACAGTCAGAATTGAACAATAAATTTGTTTTGTGAAATATAAACTCAAATTTGAGAGAAACAAAGTCTGCATTTTGAGATATAAACTCAGAATTGCAAGAAACAACGTCTGATTTCGTGACAAACTCAGAATTGTAAAAAACAAAAGTCCAGATTTTGATATATACACTTAGAGCAAAAATAGTGAAAAACTAAGCCAGAACTGAGAAATATACATTTAGAAGTTTTCGTAATTTTTAACACATGGGCAAATGTCATTTCCAAAGATTTTTTTTCCATTGATTGAAAAACATTGTCATGCACAGGCGGGTCCAGCAAGGTTAGTCAGAGAATTGTAGCAGGTAGTCAATCCTCTGTTGAGTTACAGAATAACCTGTCACTCACATGAGATCATAACCAATAGCAAACAACAATGATCCGATTACTAATATGAATTTGTGTTGTATGAATGTAATCTGAATGCACTGCATTCTTCATGTTGTTATTGTGACAAGGCCTTTCGTAAATCCTCTCCCGTGGCCTCATGGGAGAGCAAAATGTCAGCGGTGTATCATTTTGGAGGCTGTCGCATTTGAATGTGGCCTCTGAAGGATGCAGCCTCCAAAACAAGCAACAGCTATACACTTCAAAATCACGCAGGAAGTAGTAGGTCCGCCAGGTACTTTTTGCCAACTACTATTTTCATATCTACCGAGACATACTTTATATCAGGACATACTACTTTTGACGCATATTGTTTTTTTGCCTACAGTAGGGAACAGAGCTGGGTAGTAACTGATTATGTAATTGGGATTATGTAATCAGATTCCACAAATTAAACGTGTAATTAGATTAAATTACATTTTAAAATACTCGTATCAGAATTCAGTTACTTTTTTATGGATTACATAATTATATATTATTTACACAACAACATAAACTCAGAATTGTGAAAAACAAAGTCTAGATTTTGAGATATAAACTTTTTGTGAAACTTTGTGAAATATAAATTTAATTAGAAATTGTGAAATATAAGCTCCGATCTGAGAGAAATAAAGTCTGCATTTTGAGATAAAATTAGAATTGTAAAAAAGTAAGTCAGATTTACGAAATATACAGGTGCAGCTCAAAAAATTAGAATATCGTGAAAAAGTTCATTTTTTTAATTGTATCTTATTTCAAAATCTGACACTTTCATATATTCTAGATTCATTACAAGTAAAGTGAAATATTTCAAAAGTTTTTTGTTTTAATTTTGATGATTAGAGCCTACAGCGCATGAAAGTCACAATTAAAGTATGTTCATTTCTGCACTCAATACTTGGTCGGCAGCACATATTACAGCAAATGACTTGCTCCTAACACAAATGACAGCATCAGTGAAGTGTGGCGTGGAAGTGATCAGCCTGTGGCACTGCTGAGGCTCTATTGAGCCTTCAGATCATCTGTATATTGTTGGATTGACTGTTTCTCATCTTTCTGTTGAAAATATCCCATAGATTCTCAATGGGGTTCAGGTCAGGCATGTTGCTGGCCAATAAAGCACAGTAATATCATGGTCAGCAAACCACTTGCAAGTGTTTGTTGCACTGTGGGCAGGTGCTAAAGTCCTGCTGGAAAAGGAAATCAGCATCTCCATAAAGCTTGTCAGCAGATAGAAGCATAAAGTGCTCCAAAATCTCCTGGTAGATGGCTGCATTGACTTTGCACTTGATAAAACACAATGGACCAACACCAGCAGACGTCACACACCCCACATCATTACTGACTTCAGAAACTTCACACTGGACTTCAAGCAGCTTGGATTCTGTGCCTCTCCAGTCTTCCTTCAGACTCTGGGACCATGATTTCAACATGAAATGCAAAATTTACTTTAATCTGAAAAAAGGACCACTTTGGACCACTGAGCAACAGTCCAGTTCTTTTTCTCCTTAGCCCAGGTAAGATGCTTCTGACGTCGTTTCTGTTTCAGAAGTGGCTTAGTAATCCTTTTCCTGAAGACGTCTGAGTGTGGTGACTCTTGATCTTCATTCTACTCCTTGTGAAGCTCTCCCAAGCGTTTGAATCGGCTTTACTTGACAGTATTCTCAAGCTTACAGTCATCCCTGTTGCTTGTGCACCTTTGCCTACCCAGTTTCTTCTTTCCAGTCAACTTTGCATTTATTATGTTTTGATACATCACTCTGTAAACAGCCACCCCATTCAGTAATTGCCTTCTGTGACTTACTCTCTTTGTGGAGGGTGTCAGTGGAGGGTGTCAGCAGTCTTACCCATTAGTGATTTTTCAAAGAACAAGAGATACCTGGAACTTATACTGTAGGGATGGTCATTTAATGAAACTCAAATGTAAATATTCTAATATTTTGAGATACTGGATTTTTTACTTTCATGAGCTGTGTGATCTAATCATCAAAAAACTTTTGAAATGTTTTCCTTTACATGTAATGAATCTAGAATATATGAAAGTTTCTTTTTTTTAAATGTTACAATAAAAAATGAACTTTTTCTAATTTTTTAAGCTGCACCTGTACATTTAATTAGAATTGTGAAATATAAGCTCAGATCTGAGAGAAACAAACTGCATTTTGAGACATAAACTCTGAATTGTGAAAACAAAGTCTGGATTTTAATATAAATTCAAAATTGTAAAAAAGTAAGTCAGACTTGAGAAATATAGTAAATGTAGAATTGTGAAATATAAACTACATGATTATACATATTTTACGCAATAACAATAAATTACTCAGAATTGACTGATTCTTCCCAATTCCTCTTTTTCATCTTTTAAATTTCCCTTTGTAAAATAGCCTACCGCTTACATACATTCAGAAAGTCTTTCAGTTTTGTGGACATTGCATTGTGGAATGTATTAGACCGCTGGATTTACAAAAATCATTCCAGGTTTAAGAAGTGTTTCAGTATTGCATCAACTATGGCTGAACTCATCGATTTTTATTTGAATGATCATCTTTCATGTCTTTTTTTGTCATCTGATCCTCTTTCACCTAATATATTTACTTGAAGGTCCTCTGATATTTTAAAATAAATAATTGAATAATTAAGTATCACATCTGCATGTTCATTGGTTCTCTGATGGTGGTTATGGTCACATGACATGCAGGTAAACAAATTTATTTTTTAGTACTTTTTTAATTTGGATTGATTTTAAAGTGATTTATTTCAATGCAACTTGTTTATGATTTAATTAATGATTAGCCTTTCACTAATAACACCAGACTCGGAAACCTTGAAATAATATAACGGTTAATAACAACAAATGCAATATTTTTTCTTACTCTTCGTATTTTTGTCAATATGGTACAATCAATCAATGTGATAAATGAGTTAGGTCAAAAGTAATCTAAAAGTAGTCTGATTATATTACCTAAAATGTGTAATGTAATAGATTATGTAACTAACTACAATTTTTGCCATGTAATTTGGAATCAGTAACAGATTACAAGTAAGTAATCTACACAGCTCTGGTAGGGAAGTATGTGATTTCGAATGCAGCCATCCTGATATTTGTCTACTAGTTAGTAGGGAAGTGAACATTATCGGTTACTTGCAACATCTTCAAGCTTTATGATTGGCTAACACACTAGACACTACTGTGATTTCCCATGAGAACCACTTTTAGTGCAATTTTTTTGCTGTTGTTGTTTTTAGAGTAGGTGCATAAATACGCATAGAAATAAACACAGGCTATTACTTTTGAAAGCAAGAGTTCAGAATTAACAAATAAACGTTGAACAATCACTCAGTTGTTATGTTTAATGATTATGTCTATAGTTTAATCCAAACTCTATGAGTTATCAAGTATGCCTGAAAGTTTAAGTGTGTACTAGCACTTTTAGTACTTTATAGGCTAGTATGGTACTTTTTTAGACAATTCATATGGTGTATAAAAACTTAATGAACTGCTTTCCGAGAAGTCATTTAGTGATCCACATTAGTCTTTTGCACTCTTTCATTTATTTAGCCGTTCGATCGGTTTATGGTCAGCGGATGAATAGAGAACCGACATCGCTTTCACTTCCACCTCAATACAACACACTACCTGACGAACTCACTAACGTGTTCACAGGCTCGTGGCATATCTGATCTGTTTAACCCACCTTCATACATGAGATACTTACTTCCTTCTTTATATCGGCCATTTCGTCCTCCGTCAGGTGAGTAACATCCATACCGTCGTCTGTTTTCACCTTTTTTGAGTTTTCAGCTAGTTCCGAGAAGAAAATATGACTACGAACTCAACATAAAAGAGGGACAAACATGAAAAGACTAGACATGTGATGACGAAGTCCGAACTGGTTTTGACCGAACTATCCAATAGTTCTTTTAAAGTAAAGGGGAACTACCGGATCTCCAACTTCCTTATTTGATACATACATAGGCGCACTTACGTCATAATGCACGCGCATCACTCATCATCATCATCACAGTACAGCGAGTTTCGGACGCAATGGGAAAGTCATTCTAACTTAACATATTGATATTGTGTATTTCTTTCCAGTTAATCGGGCTCTTGGAATATGTCAAGGTCAGGTTTTTCAATTACTCATCATTAGAACCCATTTTACACATGGCTTGCTCCTGACCATATGTACCATAGTTCTTAACTGTAGCATGTGCTGTATTAATCATTACCAGGCCAGTAATGACCTTTTTATTATTCTATATAGCATTTGTTATGAAAAACAACAGCCTGCACATTTAGAAACAATAGCTACAACATGCCACAGTTGTAATATAATGTATAGGAAAAATCTATTCTCTTACCAGATACAGAAACTAATACTTTTATTTAGCAAGGATGCTTGAAATGTATCAAAAGTGATGATGAATACATCTGTAATGTTACAAAAGGATTTAAATGCTATTTTTCTGAACTTTCTATTTATCAAAGAAACTTAAAAAAATTCTACTCAGCTGTTTTCAACCTAATAATAATAATAATAGATTTTGTATAGCAGCAATCAGAATATTACAATGATTTCTACACTCAAGGCTGGAGTAATGATGCAAAAAAATTAAATCACAGGAATAAATTGCATTTTGAAATAGGATATTCAAATAGAAAACACTTATTTAAATAGTAATACATTTCACAATATTACTGATTTTGCTGTATTTTGGCCAAATGCTGGCTTGGTAAGCGGAAGATATTTCTATTTAAAAAAAAAAATCTTACTGTTCAAAAACTTTTGACTGGTAGTGAATATAGGGAACTTTAATGTTTCTCTAATTTCTAGCTTTTAAGTGGCTAAGAAATCAGATACACTGCTGGACAATAACCAATAATAATGATTTGTTTATATACTACAAACTTTTTTTTTTTTTTTTTCATTTTTATCACATAATAAGGCAGAATATTTTCAATACTGTAATAAATACCATGCCAATTAGCACTGCATTGTTTATATACTTTATTTATGACCTGAAAATGACTTGGAGAAACACAAATAAACCATATATTGTTGCAATCGTGTGTTTAATGTTTTCATCTTTCCAAACGTTTCTGTTTTTCTGTGAAAAAAGTGTGGGGGCGAATTTTCATGATATTAAAAGTTTATCCATAGCCGTCGGCGCCGATAGCCTTGTGGGCAGTGCGCCGACATATAGCGCCGTTGCGCAACGGGCGTCCCGAGTTCGATTCCCGGCTCGAGGACCCTTCCCGACCCTTCCCCCTTCTCTCTCTCCACTTCGCCTCCTGTCCTTCCTGATCTGTCCTATAATAATAAAAGCCAAAAATAAATCTTAAAAAAAAAAAAAAAAAAAGTTTATCCATAGCATTTTAAAGTGTGTGTTTCTCAATAGAATTCAAATAGATTGCACATTTTAGCATTTTAGTACCTGCTAGTTTTGGTTACTGATTATCTTAGCAGAAATAATCAGTACAATATGCGAGTTTCATTCGGTTCAGTGGCATTGTTTACATTCAGATGGCGCATTGTGAAAGCACAGAGGAGCATCCCACATTTATTAGCCAGTAAGATGCAAAGCTGGTGTAGACTAGTGTACTTGGCTGCTGGTTGAGATCCCTGATAAGATGATATGTTTATGATATCAATGGTCCCTCTAAGACTACAGTTTCTGGGTCAACTGAACAGAGTCAAAGCACAACTGGTCATATCATAAATGCAAAAAAAGTGATAGGCCCTATTTTAAAAAAAAATATGTCACGAATGAATGTCTTTCTTAATCCGGTTTCTTATAAACGATTCAATCTAACAATTTTGCACTTAAATTAAATCGATAAACAAACAACATACAAAACTGGAGGGCTAAACAGCAGCATTTAGCAGAACACACAAAATGTCACACACTCATTATTGATGATTCAAGCGATTCGTTTTTTTTAAGCCAGTTAGTTGAAACGAACCGTTCGAGCGAACCGATTCTTTCAAACAATTCGACTCAAAGGTGCGTTCGACTTCAAGTAGCCTACAAGCAGATTGAAGGCGGAGTTAAAACAGAGGCTTTCATTGCTTTCAAAAGTGCAGTTTGGGAAATAACTGAGAAGAATTGTCAGCAGCCTGAGACAGCAAACCGCGTTCATTCATTGTGAGTTTGTAAACTTTCTGTGTCAAATGGTTGAACTGCAATTGCCATGGCAATACATTAAGTTTTCATATCTTAGTTGTTTTTAAAGAATGATTATTTTATTTGCTAAAAATTAAATTGCATAGACTTGCATTTTGCGTGACAGTGAAAGTTAATGAAACCGTATAAGGTTAAACGAAAATAATTAAACTACAGTAGCCTGAAGCATACAGATTGTTATTAGTTTCTGGACTAGCTTTAACTTTTATGTTTGAGCTCATGTTCTTTTATTTCACACTGAATTTATGCATGCATTGAATTTTGATTTTTGATTTGATTTCCTGTCGGAAAGTTGTAGAGTGGCTCATAATTGCCTCTCTCTGGCCTGTATGTGAATGACACTTCAATTATACTGAATAATGTAATTATTACCATCCCGAAGGAGCATAACAGACATCAGTTTTGTTGTTTTGATGCTGCGTTATGACAATATGTGACATTTTACTCATAGCTTTCCTGTTCTCGGGCTCAGAGGTAGCGCCAAAATACAGCTATCACTGGTCCAAGTCGTAACTCTCAGAATATAGGCTATATATAATATAATATAATATAATATAATATAATATAACAATCAATACAATAATAATAAAATTAAATAAAATAAAAACAAAATAATATTTACAAGTTGTAATTACGAGTTCAGGATCAGGTGAGGGCTTTGGCGTTGATAGTGTTGCCATAGTAACATAGAATGCGGACTACCGCGAGGCCTTGTGACGTCACAAATGGAATGTTAGCATATGCGCCTGGAGACTCGGGAATCTCTCGCTCATTCCGTAGGTTGTAAGTGAGTAGTGCATAGTAAGGTGCAGGTTGTAGCAGTATTATTGGCACGAGTTATTGCAATACTACAGTATAGTTACGGGTTGTAACAGTGCAACTGTATTATATACAAGTTATAACAGTTTAACTGTATTTTTTGGTAACGTACAACGGTGTGAAAATGGGTCTATTAAGGAAGCCAACTCGTCTAAGGAATTTCTTAGACCGGTCGTCTTTACAAGAACCCCAACCCCATCCTGAACAGGATAATGAGACACCTGTTGGGGCTTCTGTGGCAGAAGGTGGTGGTCGTGAGGCAAGGAGAGAAAAGAAAACGAGAAAGAGGAAGAGGTTTTGGAGGTGGCGCTCAATAAGAAAAAAGTACAATGTTGCTGAGGCTGAGAGGCTGAACCAAACAGTTGAGGCAGAAACAGGGACACACCAGAGTCATTGTCAAGGTAAAATCACATTTAAAATCACAGTTAATTCATTATTTGTATGTATGTGACCCTGGACCACATTTTTGGCTATTGCTACAAATATACCTGTGCTACTTAAAAGCACACCAGAAACTACTAATAAAAATGAAATAGGGGATAATAGTTGAGGATTTTTGATCCAAGTTTGATATATTATGTGTCATTGCCAAAGCAATCAATATTTGAAACTAGAACAAATCAATTTACATCATCCCAAACTCTTGTTTCTACCAGTGGTTCCCAATTCCGGTCCTGGGGACCCCCTGCTCTGCACATTTTGCATGTCTCCCTTATTTAACACACCTGATTGAGATCATCAGCTCATTAGTTCAATTCATGGCTCTCTCCTCTAACAAGCTGATGATATTAATCAGGTGTGTTAAATAAGGGAGATATGCAAAATGTGCAGAGCAGGGGGTCCCTAGGACTGGAATTGGGAACCACTGTTCTAGACAACCTTAAACAAAATTGGTGATATGAGCACACATATTTGAAGATTTAACCATTTTACTCTCCCTGGGGGCCCATGAAATACGTGGTAACTAGGGGTGTAACGATACACGCATTCGTATTGAACCGTTGGGTACGAGGCTTTCGGTTCGGTACGCATTACAAACCGAACGATTAAATTCGTTGGACTAATCCTATTACATTTGGAAAATAAAAGAACTTAGAGTGTGTGAAATATAATCATTATAATGTTCTCAGTGCCACTACGAAACAAGGCAGCCCAAACGACCTAGGCCTAACAGACAAATTGATGTCTGCCCCTCCCACTCCCAAAGAAAAACACAATACTCCAGGAGGGTTGTGACGGTAAGAATATTCGTTAGAATATCCCTTCTTTTCCTCGCTTTTATTCGCTTTTAAACAGCTGGAAATGCCAGTGCGCATTTTTACTTTTAGTTTCACTTTTGAATTAGCGCCAATTTGACGTCAAACTGTACGGAAAACTTATATTAAACAGAATGATTAATCTATTATCAAAACGAATACGAATATAGGCTATAGGCCTAATATAAAATAACAAATAACTTATACAAAGTTTAAATATAAAACACTGGAGATCAGCAAATGGTGGAAGCTTCCAAAATCATCTTAGATAAATAGCAAAAGTCTAAAATATTTTAAAGCAGGCGCTATTGTTTTAAAACAAAAATATTTCGCCAACTAGCCTACTTGTTTTTCTCACCTCACTGGTCAGCTCGACTCATTCTCCTCATGTGATAAATGAAATCCGACCCCTGCCGCTGATCTGAGATGCATAGCCTTCTTTCTTTCTTTATTTATTTATTTATTTTTTGCTGTATCGAAAACGTACCGAACCGTGACACCACTGTATCATCGAATCGAACCAAACCGTTACACCCCTAGTGGTAACTTCATTTAGGTTAAAAAATGTTTTTTTTGTATGTTCAAATACTCATGCTTCTTATGTCTGAACAATTACTGCAATTATAGATAAATCTGAGAAAATATTTTGAGGCTGTAATGTTAGCATGATGTTAGCTCTAAACTGCTGGATGATACAAGTTTGTTAAAATTGTAGGAGTTGGGGTGATTTGAGCCTTCTTGTGATTCTAAAGTATTATTTTACTGTAATTCTACATTATGTTTCTTTAATTTTACACTAAACATGATTTTGTTCTTTGTTTTGAACTTGATTTTGTTCTGTAAGTTTCAAATAGGGCTTGAATATGAAACTTGACCGTGGAAGTTATGAAATGAATGAAACTGTATTTCCCTGCAACATTTATAAGTGATATGTTGAGCGCTATTTCTGTAGTTCAGTTGCAGTATGATTTATTTATTTTTTTATTCTTCCCATTACTGTCACTTTAAACACGGCATAAGTAAAAACTGGCTCAACTCACCCTGCTCTCCCCCTAAAAAGTGCCCCAATATGGGTTTACTAATATATGTTTTTTTTTTGCATTTCAGGTGTTCAGGAAGTCGTCCCTGTTGCTGAGTATCAGCCTGAACAAGAAGTCATCCAACCGGCAGTCCTGGACACACCAGTGCGCTTGCCTGCAGATGATGGTGCTGAGTCTCCGATGTGTTTGTCTGCAGATAACAGCATTCACTCTGCAGAGAGTCCCAAAGCAGAGAGGGACATTGCCTGTGCAGTGCGTCCCAAAGCAGAGAGGGACATTGCCTGTGCAGTGCGTCCCAAAGCAGAGAGGGACATTGCCTGTGCAGTGCGTCCCAAAGCAGAGAGGGACATTGCCTGTGCAGTGCGTCCCAAAGCCGAGAGGGACATTGCCTGTGCAGTGCGTCCCAAAGCCGAGAGGGACATTGCCTGTGCAGTGCGTCCCAAAGCAGAGAGGGACATTGCCTGTGCAGTGCATCCCAAAGCCGAGAGAGACATTGCCTGTGCAGTGCGTCCCAAAGCAGAGAGGGACATTGCCTGTGCAGTGCGTCCCAAAGCCGAGAGGGACATTGCCTGTGCAGTGCGTCCCAAAGCAGAGAGGGACATTGCCTGTGCAGTGCGTCCCAAAGCAGAGAGGGACTTTGCCTCTGCAGTGCGTCCCAAAGAAGATGAGGGCATTGCCTCTACAAGGTGTCCCAAAGTAGACAGGTTAGGGCATCCCAATGTAGATGGGGTCTTTGCCTCTATAGGACATCCCAAAAAAGACAAGGGCATTGCCTCTATAGGGCTTCCTAAAGTAGACAGAGCAGGGTACCCCAACGTAGATGGGGTCTTTGCCTCTTCAGGGCATCACAAAAAAGACAAAGGCATTGCCTCTAAAGGGCGTCCCGAAGAAGAAAAGGGCATTGCCTCTGCAGAGCGTCCCAAAGAAGACAAGGGCATTGCCTCTAAAGAGCATCCCAAAGTTGACATGGCAGGGCGTCCCAAAGTAAATGGGGGCATTGCCTCTGCAAGGCATGCCAAAGAAGAAAAGGGGATTGCCTCTAGGGGATTGCCTCTTTGGGGGCGCCCCAAAGAAGACAGGGTAGGGCGTCCCAAAGAAGGAAATGGCATTGCCTCTAAAAGGCGTCACAAACTTGACAAGGCAGCGCGACCCGAAGGAGATGGTGGCATTGCCTCTCCAAGACATTCAAAAGAAGAAAAAGGGATTGCCTCTAAAGGGTGCCCCAAAGAAGACAAGGCGGGATGTCCTAGAGTAGATGGGCGCATTGCTTCTGCAGTGCGTACCCCAAAAATTGGCAGCTCTTACTTTGTTCCAACAGGAGAGCTGGACAAAGGTAAGTGTACTGCCAGAAAGTGGTCAAAAGGTTTGTTTTAAATACTTTTAATAACCATTTAGCTTTGTTGTAGTTCATTTAAATAATTCTCCAGTTTGTTAAATGAATTTCAGTTATAAAATGAATAAAAATGAAATGTCATTGTCACTTACATTTACTTTCTTTTAACAGATCACATTTGTTTGCGGTACAAATTTGGTGGCAGGCTGGGTGAAGGAGGATTTGGCTCTGTGCGAAAAGGGATTCGCTACAAGGATGGTCTAAAGGTATGTTTTTTCACTTATTGTGAGCTTTTTTAATAAATCCTATGTTTACTATTTAGAAAAGTCAACCTTTTTAAACTGCCAGAATAACAAACAGGCTCTACTAGGTTTTAATTTACTACTTGTAGGTTTACTTCTCTTCAGGATTCATGACTGTAATGAAATCACCTCTGTCCATTGCTAATTGTTTATTCTTTGTTCTGTTAATCAGGTGGCGGTGAAATATGTCAAAAAGACAAAAGATACATCATATATCACCACTGTAAGTATGCTCCGCTCTCTGCATTTCTGACATAACATAATAACATATTATCTTGATGTGGTCAATCTAATTATCATATTTTCATTTTTTTTAGGCTTTTCATCCCAAACCTCTTCCTTTAGAGATTGCGCTGGTAGTCATCGTCAATAGGGAACCCAGCTGTCCGCAAATCATTCAATTGTTGGACTGGCACGACGCTCCGGACTATTACCTCATAGTCATGGAGCGTCCCGTGCCAAGCATGGATTTGGCAACATTCCTGAAATGCAGCGGAGGTGCAATCAACGAGCAGATCTCACGGTACATTATCTGGCAAACCATTTACGCAGTGAACTTTTGCTGTTATCGCAGTGTGTTTCATCGTGACATCAAGCTGCAAAACGTGCTCGTGAACCCGACAACGTTGGAGATCAAAATAATCGACTTCGGGTGTGGAGACCTCATGAAGGATTCAGGCTACACTGCCTTCTGTGGTAAATATTATGCATCACTTTGCAACCAAAATGATTAGCTCACTCAGACGCATCCTGTGTATAGTGAACAAGCATGTGTTATAAACGTCTAACATAATTTCTTTCCCCCAGGCACCAAATCGTACTTCGCTCCAGAATATTTTGACAGAGGCAGATACCATGCAAAGCCCGCAACAGTGTATTCACTAGGGGTGCTCCTGTTTGCAATGCTGCATGGGCATTTTCCAACAGCCCAAGATTTGTTCTGCTTGGGCAACAACCAGTCGGCATTTGCTGTATCAAAAGGTAAGATTTTCAGCAAAGAAGGACTAATGATATAGCTTGTATGAAGTTAAAGATAGTGTGTGTAAAGTTAAGGTAATAATCAAATTTCTCTCATCGTTTTTCCACAGAATGCATCCATTTTTTGTGGTCTTGTCTGCAGCGTCATCCAGACTGCAGGATTCACCTGGAGCAGATGCTGTTCCATGACTGGTTTGAATTGGGTTTTCCTAATTGCCTGCCAATTTACCAGAATGCATCTAAACAGCATTTAGGTCCTCGATAAGATGTAGGTTTATACTGTCAGTGTTGTGCCTGGCAAGCTGACATTAATGACCTTTGTGTGCCTTGGCTTGGGCCTTGTTACTGGCAAAATCCCATATTTAGGGAATTATTGAAAACATTTTAAGGTTTTATACATTACTGGCTATAATACTGATTAAGCATGCTGTATTTAAATATTCTATATAGTTATACTGTATATTTTTAAAGTATACTTTCTATATTTAAAAAAAAAAAGTTATACCATCCCTCAACCTTTTTGTACAGGCTCAGGGGTGTTACAATATTGTATCTTGTGTATATACTGTACATAGTTTTTTTTTGCACAAAATAGTTTTTACTTTTTATATTTAAAATATTGATTATACATCCCTCCACTTAGGCCTCATTACAGGCTCAGGGGTGTTAAAAATGTATATTATATATACACTGTAGATAGTTTTTTACAATTTAGGTTTAAACTATTATACATCTCTCTACTTTGGCCTCATTACAGGCTCAGGGGTGTTAAAAATTTATATTATATATACACTGATAGTTTTTTTTACAATTTAGGTTCAAAATATTATACATCTCTCTACTTTGGCCTCATTACAGGCTCAGGGGTGTTAAAATTGTATATTATATATACACTGTAGATAGTTTTTTTACAATTTAGGTTTAAACTATTATACATCTCTCTACTTTGGCCTCATTACAGGCTCAGGGGTGTTAAAAATTTATATTATATATACACTGATAGTTTTTTTTACAATTTAGGTTCAAAATATTATACATCTCTCTACTTTGGCCTCATTACAGGCTCAGGGGTGTTAAAATTGTATATTATATATACACTGTAGATAGTTTTTTACAATTTAGGTTTAAACTATTATACATCCCTCTACTGTGGCCTCATTACAGGCTCAGGGGTGTTAAAATTGTATATTATATATACACTGTAGATAGTTTTTTTACAATTTAGGTTTAAACTATTATACATCTCTCTACTTTGGCCTCATTACAGGCTCAGGGGTGTTAAAAACTGTATATACTGTATATTAGGCCTGTCACAATAACAACTTTTTTTTTGCAATATTGCCCCAGAAATAATTGCAATAAGTGATATTATTGTAACTTTAAGACTAAATATACAGGTCCTTCTCAAAAAATTAGCATATTGTGATAAAGTTCATTATTTTCTGTAATGTACTGATAAACATTAGACTTTCATATATTTTAGATTCATTACACACAACTGAAGTAGTTCAAGCCTTTTATTGTTTTAATATTGATGATTTTGGCATACAGCTCATGAAAACCCAAAATTCCTATCTCAAAAAATTAGCATATTTCATCCGACCAATAAAAGAAAAGTGTTTTTAATACAAAAAAAGTCAACCTTCAAATAATTATGTTCAGTTACGCACTCAATACTTGGTCGGGAATCCTTTTGCAGAAATGACTGCTTCAATGCGGCGTGGCATGGAGGCAATCAGCCTGTGGCACTGCTGAGGTGTTATGGAGGCCCAGGATGCTTCGATAGCGGCCTTAAGCTCATCCAGAGTGTTGGGTCTTGCGTCTCTCAACTTTCTCTTCACAATATCCCACAGATTCTCTATGGGGTTCAGGTCAGGAGAGTTGGCAGGCCAATTGAGCACAGTAATACCATGGTCAGTAAACCATTTACCAGTGGTTTTGGCACTGTGAGCAGGTGCCAGGTCGTGCTGAAAAATGAAATCTTCATCTCCATAAAGCTTTTCAGCAGATGGAAGCATGAAGTGCTCCAAAATCTCCTGATAGCTAGCTGCATTGACCCTGCCCTTGATAAAACACAGTGGACCAACACCAGCAGCTGACATGGCACCCCAGACCATCACTGACTGTGGGTACTTGACACTGGACTTCAGGCATTTTGGCATTTCCCTCTCCCCAGTCTTCCTCCAGACTCTGGCACCTTGATTTCCGAATGACATGCAAAATTTGCTTTCATCCGAAAAAAGTACTTTGGACCACTGAGCAACAGTCCAGTGCTGCTTCTCTGTAGCCCAGGTCAGGCGCTTCTGCCGCTGTTTCTGGTTCAAAAGTGGCTTGACCTGGGGAATGCGGCATCTGTAGCCCATTTCCTGCACACGCCCGTACACGGTGGCTCTGGATGTTTCTACTCCAGACTCAGTCCACTGCTTCCGCAGGTCCCCCAAGGTCTGGAATCGGTCCTTCTCCACAATCTTCCTCAGGGTCCGGTCACCTCTTCTCGTTGTGCAGCGTTTTCTGCCACACTTTTTCCTTCCCACAGACTTCCCACTGAGGTGCCTTGATACAGCACTCTGGGAACAGCCTATTCGTTCAGAAATTTCTTTCTGTGTCTTACCCTCTTGCTTGAGAGTGTCAATGATGGCCTTCTGGACAGCAGTCAGGTCGGCAGTCTTACCCATGATTGCGGTTTTGAGTAATGAACCAGGCTGGGAGTTTTTAAAAGCCTCAGGAATCTTTTGCAGGTGTTTAGAGTTAATTAGTTGATTCAGATGATTACTTTTCATGATATGCTAATTTTTTGAGATAGGAATTTTGGGTTTTCATGAGCTGTATGCCAAAATCATCAATATTAAAACAATAAAAGGCTTGAACTACTTCAGTTGTGTGTAATGAATCTAAAATATATGAAAGTCTAATGTTTATCAGTACATTACAGAAAATAATGAACTTTATCACAATATGCTAATTTTTTGAGAAGGACCTGTATAATCATAATATAATAGCATCATAATGCAAGAAGGTCGACGCACGTTCAAATTACAACAATCTTTTAATTCTGAAGAATATTTAGATTGTGGAAATTAAGAATTCAAATATTAGATACCTTAAAAATTTGCATAAATGGTAAATATTTTCTAACAAAAAAGTGCAAAGTAAAAAATGCACAATGTTTTTGTTGTTAGCATGCTATTGCTGAAAAACACAATCCCTAATTAGCAGTCAGGTGACCGTGTGCACAAAGGCACAGATTCCTAAGCAAGGCCATATCTGCAGTTGAAACATCTTTTGTAGAAGCATTTTTAGGGCCCGAGCACCGATGGTGTGAGGAACGATGGTTGCTCCGTTTGTTATTTAAATTTGAACTAGCACCTCATGACTACTCCACATTATGTTCGAGAATCTGCAAAAGACACAGGTGCAGGTGGAATGCAAAAAACATGGTGATATTAATTTTTATGTAAATATAATTATTGAGGTCATGTACATATATTTTCCCATAAGTTGATATATTGATTATTGTGACAGGCCTACTGTACATAGTTTTTTTTTCCTCCACTTAGGCCTTACTACTGCCTTAGAGGTGTTAAAAATTGTATATAAACTGTAAATACTTTTTTTTTTTATTTAAAATATTGTATATAGTCTTGTAGTATTGTATATGTATAAATATTTGTACTTATTAGATTTAAAATATAAAAATAAAAATAACTTACGGATCTAAAAAAATTTTTTTACATAAGTATTGTATATATTGTAAATAGTTTTATATTTTTTATATTTAAAACATTACAACATATTGTATATACTGTAAATAGTTTTTTAGTCTTATATTTAAATCATTTATTTAAAAAAAATATTCAAATATGTTCACATTACAAAATGTTTTTGTGCATTTGAATGAATTATACAAATTTAAGTTTGAATACTGCATTTTCACATCTATGTTTTAAAATGGGAGTGACAATTAAAGGGTTTAAAATATTTATGATGACACTGCATATACTGTAAATGGTATTTTAACTTTTTATATTTAAAATATTTATTTAAAAATATATTTTATTAAATTATTAAATATTAAAGTATTAATAGTAACTCCGCCACTGGAAGAGTAAACTCTGACAGTGCCGGTCCCAAGCCCGGAAAAAGGAGGAGGGTAAAAAAACCTGCCTTTCTTGCTACTGAAACATCAAGCAAACCTCAACCAAGGCTTCTCTAAATTCTTTCACATCAGCAGGAGTGAGGCAGGGTTGTGTGCCATCACCATTCCTCTTTTTCCTCGTTATGGATTTTGTTGGCCTACGGCGAAGAGATGGAGGACGATTTGCAGGGTTAGATTTTGCAGACAATATCGCATTGCTTAGGTCTACCCAACAATCACTGCCATTTAATGGCTGGGCTGGAAAGAGAAGAATGGTTAGAGAGTCTGGTTTGTAACCCGAAGGTCACACTTTAAAATGCTATGGATAAAGTTAAACATAATCTTAAAAAGGCAAAAAAACTAACAAACTGCCGAAAAGAGGAGAAAACATTCTTGTAGCACATATTAATGTCTTTTTAATAGGCTACTCATGACCACCTTTACTAGAATTCATCACGTTTTATTGTAGGATGTTTTATTGTATTAATTTGTGAAATTTATAATAGATAATCTGTTAAAAGAATAGATTTTTCCTATAGATTATATTACAACTGTGGCATGTTGTAGCTATTGTTTCTAAATGTGCAGGCTGTTGTTTTTCATAACAAATGCTATATAGAATAACAAAAAAGGTCATTACTGGCCTGGTAATGATTAATACAGTACATGCTACAGTTAAGAACTATGGTACACTTTTATAAGAATCACAACTAATTAGATGTTCACTGTGTCATCCTTAACAACATGGTTAATATCATGCTTTAGCATTTCATTGCTGCACTAAACAAATCTAGAATGAACACAAACCATATTGGTTGTGTCAGTTTTTGCTTATATATACACTGGAGATCAAAATTAGAGAACAATTTATAAACAATTGAACAATTCTGAAATAATGTCATCTTCACTGCTCAACAGTTGAAGGAGTTTTTGTCCTGTCTATACCATGCTACCAGAACACCTTTTCCACAAAATAACTAAGGCATTTCAACAAAAACCATTATTTTGCAGAAAACACACTGATCAAAATTAGAGAACAACAATGACTGTAGCATGGAAAAAGATTACAACAAAATTTTCTGAAGGTTACAACAGTCAGCAATTAGTAGGAAGTGTACAGGCCTCTGCATGACTTCAGCACATCTGCGGCCACAGGACAGCACTAGTCTCTCACACTGCTCTGGTGTGATTTTTGGTCCACTCTTCTTCCAGTCTCCTCCACAGTTCGGTGACTTTAGTGGGTTTCTTGGCAATAACTTTGTCGCCAAGGATTTTCCAGAGGTTCTCTATTGGGTTGAGATCAGGACTCTGGGCAGGCCGTGTCATTATTTCAATGTTTTCAGTTTCAAGGAACTGCTTTACCCGTTTTGCTGTGTGACATGGAGCGTTGTCCTGCATGAACACTGATTGGGTGATGAACGCAGAGAAGGAACCATATGTTGTTGAAGAAGGTTCTGATAAACATTTGCATTCACTCTGCCATGTAGCTGTATAAGAGGCCCAACTCCTGCTGCAGAAAACATGCCCCAAACCATGACACTTCTTTACACACTTTGGGTTCAGTCTTTCTCCAGTTTGTTGCCGAACATAATGTTTCCCATCTGACCCAAATAAATTAAACTTGCTTTCTTCACTGAAGTGAACTTTGGACCAGTTCTCCTCTGTCCACACAACATGCTCCTCAGCAAAGCTTAGTCTAGCCTTTTGATTCTTTCTGCTAATGAGAGGTTTGGTCACTGCAGATTGGGCTTTCAGTCCAAATGCTCTTAAACGTCGAGACACTGTATGACGAGACAGATCAGCACTGAACTGGTGAGCAATTCCAGCTGCAGTGTGGAAACGATTGCCCATTGAGATTGTATTGCCTCTCTTGTATTTGTTTTCCGTGGACGACCAGCCTTCTTGGGGGACTTGAATGAGTTTGTGATGTTGTAAAGATTCAATATTCTTGAAATCACAGATTTGGAACGACCAACTTGTCTTGCTATGGCTGATAGGGTCATCCCTTTGGCCTTCATCTGGACAACCTGCTGCCGGAGGCTTTCAGTCACTTTAGAACGGCCCACCATCTTGCAGAGTCAGTGAAACTGGAAGTTTGCCAGTTAAATAGGGGTTGACAGATAATCAAGGAAATTAGCACCAGGTGCCAGATTAACACCAATAACTGGGAGGTATCTGAAAGTGTTCTCTAATTTTGATCAGTGTGTTTTCTGCAAATTAATGTTTTTTGTTGAAATGCCTTAGTTATTTTGTGGAAAAGGTGTTCTGGTAACATGGTATAGACAGGACAAAAACTCCAACTGTTGGGCAGTGAAGATGACATTATTTCAGAATTGTTCACTTGTTTATAAATTGTTCTCTAATTTTGATCTCCAGTGTATAAATTTGAGTAAACATGCACATAATTGAATCTGCAGCCACCCATCATAAGAAAAAAACTGAATTTCAACAATCACTTAGGGCAAGTGTTTTCAGATTTTTTTTTTTGTCAGCCTAAACCCCTTTGGCCTAAATTATTTACTTTAGTACCCCCTAATATTTTAAGCTGATATTTCAATCATTTAATGGCATATTTACATGTTCATCTTATAATTTATTTTTTTATCCACGTTTAAGTTTTTTATGAGAATTGTTTTACAAAGCAGTTGTTATTAGAGATAAAATGTCATATCACGATGTTCAGAATGCACATTAGTTTGTTTTCCATCTACCAGTTAAGATTTACAACATTTAGGTTCCGTTTTCTTATTGGTCTGAACAAAAACAGCAGACAGGCTGAATAAGAGCATAAACTCACTTTCTGACAGCAGGTGGTGCTTATGGAACAGCAGAAATAGAGCCATTTCCACACTAACTACTACAAACAAACAGCTGTATCCACTTTATTTTTCCCATAAGAGCAGGTGCGGCCATTTGTAAATCGAATGTTTCTGGCTTCTGGTCTTATTCGCATCAAACAGTTTTTAGCTTGATATTGCAAACTGATATGTCTTACCATATGTGGCCATGGACCACAAAAAGGGTCAATAAATAAGCTTTCCGTTGATGTATAGTTTGTTAGGATAGGACAATATTTGGTCAAGATAATTCGAAAATCTGGAATCTGAATGCAAAAAATCTAAATATTGAGAAAATCACTTTTAAAGTTGTCCAAGTGTTGAAGTTGAAGTTCTTAGCAATGCATATTACTAATCAAAAATTAAGTTTTGATATATTTACAGTAGGAAATGTACAAAATATCTTCATGGAACATGATCTTTACTTAATATCCTTTTGGCATAAAAGAAAAATCAATAAGTTTGACCCATACATTGGGCCTCATGCATGAAACATGAGCAGAACCAATTAGTGTTTAAATAGTTCGTAAAGCCGTTCTGATATAAATTTTCAAATTCATTAAAATTTTCGTATTTTCAAAATGTTAGTTGCTACGAAATAAATGTACACCTTCTCCCTACCACGTGTAAATGGTGCGTAAAACGCTCTGTGTTCTTTTTGGCAAACTGATGACACTGAATTTTGATGTATTGCTATAATAATTACAAGTTCACTTGCCTTTAAACTCTGTGTGAATGTTTTTATTTATTTTTTTAACTGTAAAACGCAGCGCTTGTCACTGTCACTATTCACCAAGCCGTAAATAGAAGAGGGGCGGGACAAATATTGACAAATATCAGAAGAGCGCCTGGCATTTTTTCAGCTTGCTAAAAACTCTTTGTTAGACACACGTTATTGAATATTTATTATTAGGCATAAGTCTTATTAATCTTTGTTGCATTTCTGCATCATACTGGAGTCAAACCTGAGGAAGCAAACCAGAATATTCAACTTTGTTCCTGGACACGCAATTTGCGTAGCTGTAATACATAGCGGGATTATGCTAATTATGAATGAGCGTGCATGAGCACCCTATTTACGAATGATTGGAATTCATTAATATACACGTTTAACGATCGAATCGGACGTTTACGAAGCGTTTGTGAATCCGGAGGAGAGTTTTCGGGAAGGACTGTTTTAGGCGCAGATTACTCAGAATTTACTCATATATTTACGCAAGTTTCATGAATGAGGCCCAATGTGTTTTTGGCTATTGCTACAAATATACCTGTGCTACTTATGACTGGTTTTGTGGTCCAGGGTCACTTAGTATTTTAATTATGAACACAATGGTTTGTAGTGCAAAGAATTTTACCGTTTACTGCACTATGAACCAGAAATCTTTTACATTACCAGAAAACAGCTTACTTCCACACTGAAAAAAAACCAACTCACGAAACCCCTGAAATTCCCTCGTGAACCACCGTTTGGGAAACCCTGACATGAGATAGGTTTATTCACAATGTTTTTGCACATAAACTACTGGCAGTACAAAATATATGTGGAATAAATGTTAATTTTTTATTAGTGGGGAAACCGAAATGAAAGAAAAAAAAAATCTCAGCCGTTTAACGTTTGCTTTTTTCTTTGTGCACTTTAGCTTTTGTTGTCACCTTGTAAATCTTCAGTAATAAATTCATGTTCAAAGGACCTTGATCTTGGCATCTTGTTTTGGTGTGTGGATCTTTTCTGATGTTTGTATTTTTCTTCCATGGACTGAATCCACGCATCGAGGTACAAACTTTCTTTTTGTAATTGGAGCAGAATTTGTTTATATTTTCAGAAACATACCAAAACCATTTTAATAAAACTCTTTCAAAATGGAGATCTTTATTATTACAAAAGACATTTTTTTGTAGATTATATATATATGGCGTTTCATCCAGATGGGACCACAGTCTGTTTCAGTGAATTAACAGGACATTTTACCATCAAAGCTGCTCTCCTTCTCAATCTCTGGTCAGAACTGAAACCTCTTCTAGATGCTGACGCACGACGCCGTCCAGGACTTCGCTAAGACCTTTACACGCCGTCATGGCTGCCTCTATTAAAGTGTCCAAGTGGTCCTGGTGGAGCCGGGCGTCCATCTGCAGCAGGGCGATGTTTCCGCTGCGGGGCAGAAGGGCCAGCGCCAGTGACGTTCCTCCACCGCTCTCCTCTGCGTGACACAGATCAGCCAGCGGTGTGTCCTCCACAAATCCAGCAGTGCAGGCGCACACATAGTCACGCATGGGAATGCCAGCGTCCACCAGAGCCAAAGTGGCAGCATTGACACAAGCGCTGTAGTTTCCACCGTCCGCCTGCAGAATCTACAGCACAAGACGAGAGAGAAGGAATGGGCCATTTTTTTTGAGAGTTTAGTCAACAAAACACAATGTGATCTCTATACTGTATTTTAAGTAGCTTTGGAAAGGGAGCATATGCTAAAAAAAATTCTTTGTAATCTTTTACAAGTTTGATTAGTCAATATCATTCATCTGTTAACAAATGTATCCAAAGAACATTTGGAAGAATTTGGAAGTTAAAAAATTGTTTTTGTGGGCAGCGCCACAGCAGTTATTGGGAGGTGAAGTAAAGTATTATAAATCAATTAAGACTAGGGATGTAACCAGATCTTGTGGCACGAAACGCATCAGATCTTGAGAATGTGATTGTACGTGTAGTGTTTACATTAGAGCTGCATTAATCCTAAAAAGATCACGATTCTCTGTTCAAACACCAATGCAATCTTATTCCTGTCAAACACATAATGATCATTATTTCTGTGTTACAGACAATTAAATAACAGAAGTACTAGAATAAAAGTTTATAGTTTGGGTATAAACACTTAATGTCTATAATAGCGGTCAAAACGAAAGTATCTTAACATCTGTATGTATTGTAGGCTTATCCTCTTCCACCAGGAGGCGGCGACAACTGCACGTTTAAAAACATATTTGTGACCCTGGACCACAAAACCAGTCATACGTGTCAATTTTTCGAAATTGAGTTCTATACATCATCTGAAAGCTGAATAAATAAGCTATGATAGGACAATATTTGGTCGCGATACAACCATTTGAAAATCTGAGGGTGCAAAAAAAATCTGATATTGAGAAAACTGCCTTTAAAATTGTCCACACGAGTTCTTAGCAATGCATATTACTTATCAAAAAGTTTTTATATATTTACGGTAGGAAATTGTCAAAATATTTACTTCAAATATGACCTTTACTTAATATCCTAATGATTTTTGGCATAAAAGAAAAATAGAAAATTTTGACCATACAATGTGTTTTTGGCTATTGCTACAAATATACCCCAGCGACTTAAGACTGGTTTTGTGGCCCAGGGTCACATTTATCATTGAATCATTCATTCAGGAGATTCCAATAGTAAATTAAGTCTTTATTAATTGCGAAATTAATTTGATCGAATATATTGTTTTAAAAAAAGGCTTGAGCAATGAACGTTGTGTCAGAATCACTAGTAAATTGTGTGAATCGTGAGAGACAAAGTTTTTTCATTTATCTAGAATCATGCAGCATTAGTTTACATGTTTATTACTGCATATAATTCATTAAAATAGAAGTTTAATTTCATAAAGTACAAGTTCATATCAAAATGCACCTATATTTTTTTTTTGTGTTTTTCAGTTGAATAAAATACTATTTTTTCCTATGCATTTCATTATTGAAGGTTTCTTTAAAAAAAAAAGTTTAAAAATCTTGTCTCATTCTCATGAGCCCAGTCTCGTGTCTTGTCTTGTCACACCCCTAATTAAGACTCAAAAAATAGTCTCTGGATGAATTGTAAATCTTTCTAACCATTTAGTACAGATTAGTAAGGTTGAACACACATAATTAGAGTCATGGCCAAAAATATCGGCAATTCTTTCAAGAAATGCAACCCTTCTCTTAGAAGATTGTTGCAGTTGCAAATGTTTTGGTACTCATGTTTTGGTACTTTGGTACCAAAACATGAAAAAAAAAAAAGTCAAATCTGATACAATTCCACACAGAACCCAAAAACTGCACTGGACAAAATGATTGGCACTCTTAACTTAATATTTGGTAGCACCCTCTATGTAAAAAAATAACAGAAATCAGTTGCTTTCCTGTAACCATAAATTTGTTTTTTAAACCTCTCTACTGGAATTGTGGACCACTCTTCTTTTGCAAACTGCTCCAGATCATTCAGATTTGAAGGACGCTGTTTTGAGATCTCTCCACAGGTGTTCTATGGGATTCAGATCTGGACTCATTGCTGGCCACTGCAGAACTCTCCAGCGCTTTGTTTGTAACTATTTCTGAGTGCTTTTTGAACTGTGTTTTGGGTCACTGTTTTGCTGGAAGACCCATGATCTCTGGTGGAGACACAGCTTTCTGACACTGGCCACTACGTTGTGTCCCAAAATTCTTTGGTAATCATCAGATTTGATGATAGTGTTCACACAGTCAAGGCATCCAGTGAAGAAGCAGCAAAGCAACCCCAAAACATCATTTCTTTTTCTGTAAACAATGAAATAATGTCCTTTACCAAGAAGCTCTTTTGTCTCTTTTGTCTCATCGGTCCACAGTACGTTTTCCCAGAAGGATTATGGTTTTGTCACAAGTTTTGGCAAACTCCTGTCTTGCCTTTGTGTCAGCAGTGGTGTCTTTTCATTCAGATGGAGATGGATAGTGTGAGCTGGACCTGTTGTACCCTGTGTTTGCAGATCAGCTTGAATTTGTTTGGAAGTTAATCTGGGTTCTTTATCCACCATTCGAGCAATCCTTTGTTGTAATTTTTCATTCAATTTTGCTTTTCCGTCCACGTTCAGGGAGGTTAGCTACAGTGCCATGGGCTGTAAACCTCTTGATGATATTGCACACAGTGGACACAGGAACATTAAGATCTCTGCAGATTGTCCATGTTTTTCCACATTTTTTTTTTTCTCTCAAATCCACAGAGAACTCTTTACACTTCTTTCTTTTCTCCATGCTCAGTGTGACACACAACACAAAGGTTGAGTCAACTTTTCTCCATTTTAACTGGTTGCAAGTGTGATTACTATATTGCCCACAGCTGTTACTTGCCACAGGTGTGTCTAAACACAAAATACAGGAGCATCACATGCTTGAAAAGCAATTATTTCTTACAATTTTGACAAGGTGCCAATAATTTTGTCCAGTCCATTTTTGAGTTCTGTGTGAAATTGGATCAAGTTTGACTTTTCGTCTCTGTGTTGTTCCAGTATAAACAAACAACAACAAAAAAAAAACAATAAGCACATGAATACCAAAACAATTGCAATTGGAACAATTTTCTGAAAGATGCGTTGCTGAATGTTTTAATTCAGTGCTCATACCTTAACATAGATGTCGATTTGTGATCGTGGGTAGAGCTCAGTGAGAACTGCAGCTTCAAAGGTCTGTTTGAGATGAAGGCTCATCTCGCTGGACTTACGGTCTCCGTGTGGACGTCTCTTCCTCTCAGCTGTGCTGAACGTGGCCATGCTGTACTGACAGTTAATGACCGCACGATCATGCAAGGATTTACTGCGAGAACCTCGCACCTACAGGGAGGCAGAAAAACTCAAATATGACCAGTATAAATAAACAGCAAGTTTCTTAATGGTGTCTGGATGAGAATTTGTTTTTGATTCATTTTTGTAACACTGCTGTGGATAAGACGGAAAATGAGAAAGGTAACCGGACATTATAAAAACATCTAAATATTAGTCCTAATATGTAACTGATGGTGCATTCAAAACTGCTTCAATCTGCTTTAAATCTGGTTTCCATGGAAGCCCATTTTTGCCACTGATATAAAATAAAAAAAGGTTATTGCGACTTTTTTTCTCAGAATTGTGAGATATAAACCCGCAATTCTGTAAACATATCAGTCTTTTCTTCTCCTCAGGACTGGACTTTATAACTCACAATTCTGAGAAAAAAGTCTGAATTAAGGGTTAATTTCTCACAATTGTGAGATTATATTCTGCAATACTGACTTTATAACTCGCATGTGATTTTATATCTCACACTTCTGAGAAAAACGTTTATATGAGGCAAGATGAACAGATTTCTGAAATGGAAATTAAAAGTATTATAACAACATTTACAAAAGTACCAAACAAATATGAGAACATAAATAAAATGTTCTAATTGCATTTACATTTTTTTCACAAACTGTGACACTTTACAATAAGGTGCCATTTGTTAACATGATTTAATGTATTAACTAACATAAGCGAACAATAAACAATACATTCATTACACTATTAATTCATCTTTGTTAATGTTAGCTCATAAAAATACAATCGTTCATGTTAGTTCACAGTGCATTTACAAATGTTAACAACTTTCAATTTTAATAATGCATTGGTAAATGCTAAAATTAACATTAATTAAGATTAATAAATGCTGTAGAAGTACAGTTCATTCTTAGTTCATGTTAACTAATGTAGTTAACCAATGGACCTTAATGTAAAGAGACACCTAACATTTGACAGTAATTACACATTTTTTTTTCTTTTTTTAAATGTTATTACGCTTGTGCTTTTAGAAATAGATCTCTACTATTATAAATTAGGTTACATTTTTATTTTAGGCTCATTTCTGAGCATATTGTACGTGCTTTCTTCAAATGTAATTGTTCAAAGTTGAATAGTTCAGTTTATTTACTCACATATGATGTGTATGTAGGCTATTAACTGCGTTATGTTTGTGAAACTTTCGTGAACATTTACAGTTGCATTTAAAACAATCCGCATGCTGTTCAGACCCAGTTAGTACACTCTAACCGTGTAACTTAAATATTATTATAAGTATATCCGACACACATGATGTGCTGATATAAGCCCTTACCTCATGCGGTCCATAGACCACGGCTAGCGCTTTAGTGTTTCCCTGCTCCAGATACGCGGATCCGTCCGCCTGCGCGAACACACTCATGCGGGCCTGAACTTTACGAAGCTCGGACGCTTTCCGTCCATCTAGTCGGTATCCCTGATCTGACAGCAACTCCAACCCCGCCATTGAACAATATTCATTCAGTAAAAACACGCGTTGGTTTCTTCACAGCTCTTCTTCTGTGGTTGATTTTAGCCTCCGAGTGTACACACCTCCACCTGCTGGACCACTGTAGGTAGTGTTGAAGTTGTCCTCCTGAGATAATGATGCAGTTTATGGTGCAATACCGCTGCCTACTGAGCTGGAGTGTGAAACGGATGCAGAATTTAGTTATTTTCGAAACAAATGAGCAATTAATATACTCTTTAAACTTAAATGCTCGTCTTGTTTTTTCTGGTCTCTGCGATGCGCATGCGTAGTCTGTGTGATCCGGGTCAGTACAGTTAGGGTATGTCGAAAAACTCCCATCTTGTTTTTGTCTTCAACTTCAAAATCATCCTACAGTACTGTTTTACCTTTTTTGTAAAGGGCGTTTGATTATCTTTGTATGTTCACTTTGTAAACACTGGGTTAAAAAGAGGTTTATATACATTCAAGGTTAAAAAGTAGGCTGTATAAATTCAAAAACTATCGTTTCACTATCTAAGACCCTTCTTCATCAGCTGGGATCCGTTTAGAGCCCTTTGAAGCTGGATTTAAACTCCACCATAGAAGTCCATTACATAGAGAGAAATCCTGAAATGTTTTCCTCAAAAAACATAATTTCTTTATGACTGAAGAAAGAAAAGACATGAACATCTTGGATGACAAGAAGGTGAGTACATTATCTGTACATTTTTGTTCTGGAAGTGAACTAATCCTTTAAGGGCACCTATCAAGTTTGAAATTTTGGGCTTTTTTGTTCTTCATGAAGTGTTTTTTCAGGCTAGTGGAAAGAAAGCATCAAAAAGACACTGTTAAGTGTTTTTTATAGCACTTTATGTGTTTATGTCGATGGATTTAAATTACAATACATATTTTTAAAAGCCTTAAAATAGTTTTAAAAGCATTTTCTCAAAATGAGTTTTTCTTCTACACTGAGCCATAAATCTCCACTTCAGTAGCACTTTCTTTTCTTTTTTTTTCAGGCAATTCATAGCCTATACACACCAAATTGTACATTTTTAATCCTGTCTATACCCTGAAGGTTTTTACAGAGGGATTTGTTTATATATAGCTAATTTGCTTGATTATATACAACATGTTGTTCCCCCCAAAATTGCAAAAAAATATATTGTTTTCTGTCTGTGCTAAGTATTTTTTTGAATTATGAAGTGACCCAAAATTCCCTCTGTAAACACATGAGACTTTAATGTCAAAAAAAGTTAAATTAAACAAGAATTTTGAAACTGACTTCATACAATGTTTAGATTTTTGTACTATAAATATATGCAAAATAGCACATATTTCATTAAATAATGACTAATTTGCATATTTAAACCTAACCTTTTAGAAAACTTGAAAAATAAAATTTTGCAATTGTCAATGTAATCAATCAACTAAGGTGATAACAATTCGTTTTTTTTTTTTTTTTTTACCTTATTCACCTGCAGTGTCGCACTTTAATATTATCGGATACCTGTATCTTAAAAAGAAAAATGTAAAAAATTACATTTACATTTCTTCTTACTTTGCCTGTATCTAAGTATTGTTTTTATTACAAGAAGCCATGCATGCATACCATCATCAACATGACAGTAGAAGACCACAAAACAACAAAAACAACACACAAGAATATACAAGTGCATAAAAAGACAACAACAAAACTATATCTGAATCATTCCTGGGATTCAGTAACATTTCAAATTGGAATATATATATTTTTTCAACATATGATTCATTTTTTAAATACCCCACATAATTAGGCACATGTCAAACCTGCCAAAAAACATATTTTCCCTCCTCAGGCATTAACAACCTTTTATTAAGTTTTTTTTTTCTTTTTTTTTCTCAGATTGAGACTCTGTAAGGGACAAAATAGGACTGGTTTAAAAAGGATTTTACACAGAACTTATAAAACAAACATCTACCTACTGCTCATGTGTCCCTCATAACAATTTAATGATAACATATGTAACATTGATCATATTGTTCACATTTGTACAGGACTGAAGCTAAAAATACACAAATGGTGTGTCTATGGTGTCTTTATTTTTAATAAAAATATTTTTAATTTAGAAGTTTAACTAAAACCACAATTTTATTGTTTTAGCCCTCAACATGTCACATAGTAATCAGCAAGAAATGCTTTCACTCTTATTTGTCTTCCCTACACTGTAAAAAGTAATTTGTTAAGTTTACTTAATTCAATTGTGCAAGCTTGTTGCCTTAATTCAATAAAATAATCATAAGTTAACTGTATTAAGTGTCATTTAAGTCTTATCTGCTAATATATTAAAAATATTCCTTAGTTATTTGTTTTACTTAAGCCATTTAAGTTTTGTTAATGTAATTGAATCTGAGGAACATTGAGAGTAACTATGCTACTCATAATTACTGACTCCCAGAATGCATTGGGGCATGAATACATTATGCAATTGCTTTGTTTTACTGTTGTTGTTGTTTTTATTTGCCAATTGCATTTGCTGTCACAACAAAAAAAAAAAAAAAATTATTATTGTTAATTAATAAAAATAAATAAATAATGTTACCACTGTTGTGTTGAATTTTTGTGTGACTCAAGTGTGGTTGGTTGTAAGGTACTGCCACAAATATTAAAGGGTTATATCAACCCAATTAAAAGATTCACAAAGAGTTAATGAAAAGCAATACAACTGTAAAAGATCATTAACAAGTACACTAGCTAATGTTTTCTTTCTTTGAAACCAAACAACTTTGATTTCACGTTGCGTTAATAGAAAGAGAATTATAAAAAAATTAAGTTCCAAGTGCCCAACCAAAGGGATCACTAACCACTATAATAGTGAGACCAAACACAAAATATTTTAAACATAAATTAACATAAATTTATCAACATTTTCAGTTGTTTTGATAATTTGACATTCAAGATGACTTTGGGAAACGACTGAATGCAACTACAAAAGGACAACTTCCTAAGTTCCCCACCTCAAAAACTCTTTTTTTTTCTTTTCTTCTTCTATTGTTATGTTGCACATTAGCAACATTTTAGTGCACTGCTGCCTCTCACTGATTTATTAATGTCGTTTCCTTTGTGGTTACATAAATATTTGAAGTAAGTGTCACTCAAAACAGCAAGTAAATTGTTTTATTTGCCTTGAAAGTAGCTGTAACTTAATTAAACCTAGTAAGTATAACAACTAAGTAAAGATAACTAATTATATCAAGGTGAGGCAAACTGTTGGATTTTACAGTGTATATTTTTCCAAAAATATTAATGTGACAAGGTGTGATGGGGTTGAAGTCTGTAACATGTTTGAAGCAATAGATTGCCTTCCGTTTTCATTTTTGTTTCTCTCTCATATTGTCCCCTTATTTCTGGGTCAACATATCTGCATCCCCAACACTGTCTTTGTGCTGCAAATGTGGGTGCAATTTCTGATGTAGGATGCTTGTCAAAGTTTAAGTGGACATATTACATCAACATTTTTATAACAAAAATAATGAGTTGTCATGAATTTGGTAAGTATATATTAGCTGAAACCATGACTATTTTATATACTTTATATATATTTTAATTAAAATGATTAATAAATCAAGTAAATTGTCAGGTGTCGTGCTGGGAGGACAAACGAGGAGTACGAGGTCGAGCTCAGGAACAAAACAAGTCTTTTAATAACAAAATCCACAGAATAAATCCAACAGGAGACAGGCAAGAAGACCCGCACACAAAGACGAGAACGGACAATCAAACAATGAACAGAATCTAACTTAAATAGGGTGGTAACGAGACACAGACAGGTGATCGTGATTAACTAATAATGACATAATTAGGGGAGGGACAGGAACAAACCAAATAAGGGCAAACAGGAAGTGGAAGGAACCAAAGACAAACAGGACTAAACCAAATCAAAACACAACAAAAAGAGTCCCAAAACCTGACATAAATAACTCAACCCCGTCACAAGTTTACAACCCTGTAACAATGAGAAATACATATATTTGTGACGGGGTTGAGGTTTTTCACTCAAAATGGCCACTGCTCCTCATGTAGTGTAGCAGAGTAGACCGTATATACTTATGGATTCAAATAAAATGTTGAAAAATAATAATTAGTCTATTTTTTAATAAATCTTAATTTTATGTGACAGGGTGGAGTTGTTAAGCTTGACAGTACCCTCCCTGACTATAACATGCCTCAAAAATATGAACAAAAAGTATGATTCTACTAACCATTTTCTGCACCACTATTAAAGAGACCTGAATGAAGTAATTTCTGTCTTAAGAGTCTTAATTATTACAGGCGTAAAATGGTTAGTGTGACGGGGGTTGAGTTTATACTGAAGGACATAACTTTAAAGTCTGTTTTTTATAAAATATCTTGCAGTTTTTTAGAAAAATATGCTTCACAAGAAAGGAACACAAATAAACGCTTAACAAAAATCACAGACACTATACACATTTAGTTAATAATTTAATAATTTTTAATAAGTTAATAATATTTCTAAGTATAAACTCAGTGAAGTGCCTCAGGGACATGACTAAATGCTTGGTTTAAGATAGATATAAGACATTATTTTGTGCAAAAAAAAAAAAAAATATATATATATATATATATATATATATAAATTAAAATGCAATCATTATTTTTATTCATTATAATTAAAATTCATTATAACTCTGAGGGACTGAATATACTCCATCTATATTTTAACCTAGTTTTTTTTTTTTTTTTTGTATATATAAATTTGACATCAATTAAGTGTGTGCCCAACAACTTCATTCATAATGGTATTCTGAATAATGAGGTCTTTGTGAAGCCTTGATTTGTTTCAGGCTTTAATAAAAAATTGTAGTTCTTGCAGATTTGTTGTCATCTTTCATTTTGGTAGTTGCAATCCTTTTCAGTTCAGTCAGATAATACGCCCTACATGTGGATGTTTTTTTTATAATCTCTTGTCTTGATCTTCACGGTCTTGTTGAGATTTAATTATTAGGTTAGTGCATGCCTTCATGTTGAGATAGATTGTTTGTCCCACCACAAATTAAAACTCAGAGAAGGAAGACGCTGTAAGATCCATGTGGAAATCTGTTTAATGAGGCAAGTCAAGACAGAGTTGGAAAACAAGTGAGGGTCAAAGCCAAAACAAACAATAGCCCATACAATAGCCCAAATCACAAAGCAAGAAACAGAAATCTAAACAGACAGGACAATATAGACAAAATCCAGTGAAAATATGAAAACTCTCTGAATTGAAATCCAAGGAAAAGTGAGACTTTACAAAGCGAGAGTGAATAGGAGAGTCTGTTTATCCTGCTTGTAATGAATGAAGGAAGCAGGAAAACAAAACTCTGGAGACAGAGCTCCCACATGTGAGAATAATGTATTTTATTTTTCTGTGCATATCATCATCTTGTCATCTTTACTTGAACATGCAGACTTTATTGCGAAATACCTACTACAAAAGAGTGCAACAATGGTACCATGCATACTGGGCAGTGTTGGGGTATAACGCATTACAAGGAATATAAGTTACATAATCAGAATACTTTTTTCAAGTTTTTCAAATAAGTAATGCCAGTTACTGTTTTCCCATGTTTTGAATCGGGAGTACACTGTAAAAAACAACTTGTTGAGTCAACTTAAAATAATTTGTTACCTGACTGCCTTAAAATTTTAAGTTCAGCCAACTCAAAAAAAGTTTATTCAACTTGAAATGTTATGTTTTACTAAGTGACAACACAGATATCTGATTTGATTCAAAGGAAGCTGAGTAACAAACATAACTGTTAAGTTTAACAAACAATTTTTAGTTTAGTCAACTCAAATATCCAAGTTGTCACTTAGTACAACTTTTCAACTTTTAAGTTGATTCAACAAATAGTGTTTTTTGTTTTTTTACAGTGTAAGTGCAAAAGGTGTTGTGTGCGCTGTGTGAACATGATGTTGCTGTAACTCTAGACTAAATGTCAGCATGCATTTAATCATCTCGCTTCCACAAAAACAATTTCAGTATTCCTCAAAATAAAGAAAAACAGTAAAATGCAAATGTGCAATAAATAAGAATGTTAAATAATACAAATATTCTTTATGTATTTAAGGCGAGACACTGCCGGTGAATAGAGTAAAAAATGAAATAATAGTTATCGCCTCACTTACCCAGTTGATTGATTACATTAACAATTGCAAAAAAAATTTGTATTAGACGTTTTCTAAAATGTTAGGTTTAAATATGCAAATGAGGCATTATTTAATAAAATATGCATTAATTTGCATACATTTCTAGGTCAAAAATCTAAACACTGGATGAAGTCAGTTTCAAAATTCTTGTTTAATATTTTTGACATATTACAGGGAATTTTGTCACTCCATAATTCAGAAAATACCTAGGACAGGGAGAAAACAATATATTTTCGCAATTTTGGGGTGGATAAAATAATGTATATAATCAAGCAAATTATATATGAACAAATCCCTATGTAAAAACTTTCAGGATATAAACAGGAATAAAAATAAAGTTTGGTGTGCGTAAGTGCTGCTGAAGTGGAGATTTATGTCTCAGTGTAGAAGATTTTGAGAAAATGGCCTTTAAAAATATGTTTTGTAATTGAAATCTGTTGACACAAATAGATAAAATGCTATAAAAGAAACACTTTGGATGTTTTCTTCCCACTACACTGTAGAACAAACAATTTAAAAAAGTTGTAAAATTAAAAACATAGTTTTTTTTTTGTTTTTTTTTTACAGTGTGCAAAGGCGTTGTGTGCACTGTGTGAACATGATGTTACTGTAGTTCTAGACTAAATGTCAGCATGCATTTAATCATCTCATTTGCACAAAAACAATTTTAGTATTTCTCAAAATAAATAAAAATAGTAAAATGCAAACTTAGAATATGACGCAAACCTACAATAAATTGTTTAACGTTTAATATTTTTGACATAATAGAGTCAAATGTTTTTACAGAGGGAATTTTGAGCATCTCATTTTGTCACTCCATAATTCAGATTTTGAGAAAACAGCTTTTAAAAATATGTTTTGTAATTGAAATTTATTGACACAAATAGATAAAATGCTATAAAAGAAACACTTTCCACTACACTATAAAAAAACAACTTGTTTTTTCAACTTAAAAAAGTAATTGTTCGTCCTGCCTTAAAATTTTTACTTAACTCAAATGTCCAAGTTTTCATGTACAATTTTACATTTCATGTTGACTAAACTTACAATTTTAAGGTAGCATGAACACTTATAAGTTGAAACAACTTTTTTTTTAAGTTGCTTTTTTTTTTTTACAGTGTAGTCCGAAAAAACACTTTATGAAAAACCAAAAAGACCAAAATCTCAAACTTGACAGGTGCATGAAAAAACAGTGTTTTTGCCTTCATTGTCTCCCTTTAATTCTATTTTATTACCCAACGTCAGTGCTGCTGACCTTCAATGATCTAATTCAGGGGTGCCCAATCCTGTTCCTGGAGATCTACCATCCTATAAAGTTCAGCTCCAACCCTGATCAAACACACCTGAACCAGCTAATTAAGCTCTTAGGTAGCACTTGATAATTACAGACAGCTGTGTTGGAGCAGGGCTGGAACTAAAGTCTGCAGGTAGGTAGATCTCCAGGAACAGGATTGGGCACCCCTGATCTAATTCAACCATACTAGAAAGCAAAACATACTTTAGCTGAACATTTTTTTGCTGAAAAGGTTTGTTTTAGCTGTACCCTCTACTGTACAGACATGAATTTACATTTCCTTCAGCCTGAGGCATATTCATTTGACTTTTAGTCTGAAAGGGCTTTTTTGCCAAAAATGTTACATTTCTATATTAAAAACATTGTTTTTTTTTTGTTGTTTTTTTTTTACAGTGTGCAAAGGCGATGTTACTGTAGTTCTAGACTAAATGTCAGCATGCATTTAATCATCTAATTTGCACAAAAACAACTTCAGTATTTCTCAAAATAAATAAAAATAGTAAAATGCAAACTTAGAATATGACGCAAACCTGCAATAAATTATTTAATTGTTTAATATTTTTGACATACTAGTAGGGCTGGGCGAAATGTAATCTCGATATTTTTTCCCATATTGATCGATAACGATATATATTTAGATAAATAAACTGTTAATGTTGCCAGCTTTAAAAGAGTATCCCAACTATGACTGAAGCCACAAAAATGGGTTCATTAATTACATTTTAAAGTATAGTTTATTAACAAAAACTATAAAAAATATTTAATATTCTAAAAAAATATTTAGAAGCCACATTAATGTCTTTCACATTTACAACTCTAAACAACTATGTGTTTGCTGCATAAAACAGGGCTCTACGCTTACTTTTCTTTTTAGAAGTACTTGTGCTCCTAACTTAAAACATTTAGGAGCACAGTCAAAAATTTAGGAGCACCGTCTAATCAACAATAAAAAAAAAAATCAGATGAAAAATTTGTCTTCTAATTAAAGATTTTCAGGGGCATTTTGTTTTTACCTTTATAATGGCATTTTTTTTATTAAAATTATGTAATCTTTTATGTTATATTTAAAAATATATACATTTATAATCTTTATATGTCTAACTAAAACAGCAGAATCAGAACAAGTAGAATAAGCATAAGTTATCAATCAAATTAAATCACTATTAACAATTTATTTGTACTACAGAGGTGGCACAGAAGAACACAAAAGTGGCTTGTAGGTGTTTTCATATGCTTCATGAGGCTCAGAAGTGGCATGAGGGCAATCAAATTCATAACTTCATGTTGAGATTATTGTTTTTAATTTACCATTTTGAATACAGAAATATTAAATGATTTAAATAACTGAAAAGATACTTTAAAAATGAAACTGCAACTGCCGGTAGGGGGCGGTAAGTCGTTGATTTTAATTACTGAATCATATTCATTTGATTCGTTCGAACAGCCGATTCATTCAGAAATGACGCAAGTGACTGTCTTTATGAATGGAAATAATCTCTGGATAATTTTGACGACGAAACAAAGCCAAATCGGGCAATGGTGTTAGACAGTAGCCAATGTAAGTCACTTAATATTAACTTCTTGTTTCTTTTCTGATGTATTACTCGCTTAAAAATCATTAAAAGCTGTCTCTCATCTTAGTTCATCATAATCAACGAATTTCTGAAAATGCCAACGACACGTATCTAAAGACACCTCTTAACATTACAATTGAGACTTTTCTTATACTATTTAAAACATATTTAAAACTTTTTATGGCCTTAAATTTGATACAAAGCTTTTAAGGATCTGCAGGAGCCCTGTGCTTGTAAGACGCTTTAAAAGGCGATTAAACATTTTGGTAGCCCGACTGGAAAACACAGTTGCCCTGGGACGCTTTTTAAATAGCCAAACCACTTTCATATAACTGAATTCGTGCTAACTTTTTTACAATTTCATAATTTTTGGATAATAACTCGAGGTTAGTTTCACTTTTGTCGGTGCCTCCACTCATTTTTTTTCGTCCTTGTGTCGAGTTTGCTCTGCAAAGTGCCGTAGGAAATTGACTTTGTTCTTGGACGTGAACGTTAAAAGCTGCACGCTGCTTGGCTGTTGTCGCATATTTCTGCGTTGTGATTGGCTCTTATATTATTCCATATCGAGTAAAAATGCTTTGAGCTTATCATTGTTATCGACATATATTTTATCGCGATTCGATATGATATCGTTTATCGGCACAGCCCTACATACTAGAGTCAAATGTTTTTACAGAGGGAATTTTGAGCATCTCATCTTGTCACTCCATAATTCAGAAAATACTTAGGACAGACAGAAAACAATATATTTTCGCAATTTTGGGGGGAAATAAAATTTTGTATATAATCAAGCAAATTATATATGAACAAATCCCTCTGTAAAAACCTTCAGGATATAGACAGGAATAAAAATTAAAAGTTTGGTGTTTGTAAGTGCTACTGAAGTGGAGATTTATGTCTCAGTGTAGGAGATTTTGAGAAAACGGCCTTTAAAAATATGTTTTGTAATTGAAATCTATTGACACAAATAGATAAAATGCTATAAAAGAACACTTTGGATGTTTTCTTTCCACTACACTGTAAAAAAAAACAACTTAAAAAGTTGATTGAACTTAAAAAAGTAAGTGTTCGTCCTGCCTTAAAATTTGTAGTTTACTTAACTCAAATGTCCAAGTTTTCATGTACAATTTCACATTTCATGTTGACTAAACGTAACATTTTAAGGCGGCACGAAGACTTACTTTTTAAGTTGAAACATATGCATTTTTTTTACAGTGTAGTCCAAAAAATAACACTTTATGAAAAACCAAAAAGACCAAAATCTCAAACTTGACAGGTGCATTAAAAAACTGTGTTTTTGCCTGCAGTGTCTCCCTTTAATTCTATTTTATTACCCAACGTCAGTGCTGCTGACCTTCAATGATCTAATTCAACCATACTACTAAGCAAAAAAATACTTTAGCTGAAAAAGATTTGTTTTAGCTGCAACCTCTACTGTACAGACATGAATTTACATTTCCTTCAGCCTGAGGCTTATTCATTTGACTTTTGGTGTGAAAGGGCTTATTTTTTTTTTGCCAAAAATGTAACATTTCTATATTAAAAACAAACAAACAAGCAAGCCCAGTTCAGATGAGAAAACGTAATGAAAAAGTAACATAGTGCATCACTTTTCATAAGTAACTAAGTAATGCAATTAGTAGGAGTAATGTACATGCACAACTATGCTTTTTTAAAAATAGGACCTATATCTCTCTGTCCTTCTGAAAATACCCAAAGTGGCTTTATCTGCTTTTCTTTGTCAAAGTCTAACAACTATAACAATCTCTTATAATGTAATAATATAAACTGGACTCAGTCACTGCCTCAAAAATTCCTCCTTGCAAATAAGGTTAAGGAAGCTTTCTGCCAGACATTTTCTACAAAATTCAAAAATGATATTGAAATAAAATGCTCTTTTGGCTAAAGTTCCATAGAAATAATTTCTCACTGCCCTGCCAAGATACTCAGTGTTTGTGGAAAAACGTTTTAATGTCAACAGTATGTCAAAAACATTTGATTTATCCTACACTGTTGAGTCAAACTTAAAATAATTTGTTTCCTGGCTGCCTTAAAATTTTAAGTTCAGTCAACTCAAAGAAGTTTAGTCAACTTAAAATGTTACATTTTACTAAGTGAAAACTTAGATATTTGAGTTGATTCAACAAACTTTTAAGGCAGCCGAGTAACAAACACAGCTGTTAAGTTTAACAAACATTTTTTAGTTTAGTCAACTTGAACATCTAAGTTGTCACATAGTACAACTTAACATTTCAACTTGAATAAACTTATTTGAGTTGACTGAACTTAAAAACTAAAAAAAAAAAAAAAGCAGCAGGGTAACAAATTATTTTAAGTTGACTCAAAAATTATAAGCATGTGATTTTAGGTTATTATATTCATGAAATCTGGAATAAAATATCTGTTTTCATTATTAGTTTTATTTTATTTTTCTATGTAAATTCCATATTCACAAATGCAAATTTACAAAAGGCAAGTCTCCTTTTTGCAGTACTTGAGAAAGAGGTTAAAATGTACACAGATGTAAACATTTTCTTATAAAAAGAATAATTATGTGTATATATATGTTTTGCATATATGTCAAACATATATTGTTCTGTCATATAATTAATATAGCTGATGATAATGTACCCTCTCTTTTTTGTTTATTTATTCATTTTTTATTTATAATTTATTTATTTTTTCCTTTTCCTTTTTTACTGTTGTTGTTGTTTTATGATGCATGCGAAATATTTTCCTATAGTATTATTGGACTGTACATGCTATACACTGCAAAAATGCTTTTCTTACTAAAATTTTTTTGTCTTGTTCTTAAATTCTTACATCAAGAAGGATTTTCTAGACAAGTAAAAATTATTGTCTTGTTTCAAGCAAAAGCTCACTTAATTTTGACTTCTTTTTTTTCTGAAAACAAGCAAAATAATCTGCACATGGGGTAAGCAAAATAATCATATTTCAAGCAGAAAAATAGATTATTTATTTTACCCCACTGGCAGATTATTTAGCTTGTTTCAAGCAAACACTTTTTTTTGAAAACAAGACATTAATGTTTACTTGTCCAGAAAATCCTTCTTGATTTAAGAATTGTTAGATATTTTGGCTGGAAACGAGACAAAAAAATCTAAGTATAGTATTTGTAAATAATATAGCATTTTTAAAGAAAAGCAACAATAAAATAATAAAAAAAAACATTTATTCTGATCTAAAATGTATTCATTTCAAATGATTAGAGCAGGTCAGTGTGAAAAAGTTAAGAAGTGTGTGTTTTCTTCTGGTTATTTTTAAGTTCTCCGGAAGTAAGACAATTCGAAACTGAATTCTCACACGCGAACGAAGCGGGTTTCTCTAAGCTAATGGGAGATTAGCGAACTAAAATGGCACTTTTAAAAGTTAAAGTGTCAGTTTTGAAAATTGGCCCTCAAAACATTTGCATAAACACAATAAAATGTCTCATTGCGATGGGATGTGGAGCACAGCTGCAGGCCATGGAGATGGTGACCAAAACACAATAATTGTGAGTCAAATTTCTCTTGACACTGATCCTGTCTTGTATGGGGACTGTCCCAGAATGTGAGGCGTCCCTGGCAGCTTGTTCCTGTCTTTCCGTATCGTTACACGTCTGGATGCTGTATAATTTCCAGGCAGCCTCATGCCACACCGGCAGCCGCTCTATTGTTCGCTGTGACATAATCTATTTGTCAGCAGCCACTCCTCAATCTCTGCGCCGCATTTCAACCTGACATTGCTTACTAGGTAAATCTACTAAACGTTCAGGTTTCATGTAAATACAGCTGTCAATAGCGCGATCGTTGCGGGCAGTACACAAAAATACACAAAACGCAACACGCCTGGCTAACGTTACAGAGACTAAAACAAACGGCGTAATGTAAGCAAGATGCTAAAGTAAATGACCACAGCAAGGATGTCAGAAAATACTATATCCCATTTACTGAGATTAGTGTCAAGTCTTCTGTCAAGCTTGTTTGAGAGATAACAATGGTGAACTCTATAAGCCACCGCTACACAAATGTCTCATACGCTGACAGAAACAATCCGCTTTTTAAGACGCCATCTTGTGCAAGCGGACAGATATCTTCCAACCTAAAATGTTGTCATGATATACATATACACATGCAGAGGAAACACACAGGCATCAAGACTGATAGTAGAGAAAATGTGTGGGTAAAGTAAATAGACAGCAGTTTGTACAAAGTCAAAAAACAGTACAAAAAAGGCAGAAACATAACAGGGTTTATTTATTCTAATGGCGTCAATATTTTAATCTGTTCCGTTTGAAAACAGGAAATGATGAGTATATGTGCAAGACCTTATTTGTCTTAAGAATCATGAATATATTTGTAGCAATAGCCAAAAATACAATGTATGATATGGCAAAAATCATTAGGATATTAAGCAAAGATCATGTTCCATGGAGATATTTTGTACATTTCCTACCGTAAATATATCAAAACTTAATTTTTGCTTAGTAATGTGCATTGCTGAGAACTTCATTTGGACAACTTTAAAGGCGATTTTCTCAGTATTTATTTATTTGTTTATTTTTGCACCCTCAGATTACAGATTTTCAAACTGTTGCATCTATAGCCAAATATTGTCCTATCCTAACAAACCATACATCAAATGAAAGCTTATTTATTCAGCTGTCATGTGATGTATAAATCTCAATAAAAAAAAAATATGACTGGTTTTGTGGTCTAGGGTCACATTTATTGACATTAAATCAGCTGTCAGCATCAGAGAGTGCAGATTATGAATTATAATAAATAAAAACGTTCATTTTTTGATTTCTTCAAAATCCTAAGCATAGCTTAACTGCCATCCTAGCAAAGCAACTGCGATTACGTTTGTGCATTTGTGTGTATTTCTGTGTATGTACAGTCAAACCAAAAATTATTCAGACACCAGATATAATTTTTAATATTATTGTCCCATTAGGGTCAATTATTTTGGGCAAATTGTCAGAAACTTCACACGCAATCAAATGCTTTTTCATTATCTGAAAAGAAGTGAAAAGGTCTTGTTGTTTTAAAAAACATTACAAATCTTATGAACATTACATTTCATTTATAGTGCTGCTATATTTGTTTTGGATCTCACACGTGAAAATGTCTAAAATCTGGATGCAATTTCACTGCCTGAAAACCATGTCTTAGTATTTCAAAAGCATTAAAACAACATTGTTTTCTTGTATATCTTGGAATTTCAATCATAGCACAAGTGAAAGTCAACAAGACCCTTCTTTTTCAGTGCACCTCACACATAGATGTCGACTTGTGCAGTCATCATTGGAGCGTCACTGCCTTTCAATATAGTAATGCTGATAGACATTGCCATCTTTTCTTGACCCTTGGTTGTTGTATGGATCACATCTTTCAAACTGACCAACAATAATGTACCCAAATGGCTGACTTTCACTACAACCAATTATTCATTACATCCCTTAGCGTCATTGCTTCTATCCTTCTTTGGTCGCCAACAACTTATTTTATTACTACTAGCCTGATTTTCTGATGCCCTCCTATTACTATCATCATTACCCTCTGAAATAAGTACAGATTTGTCATTTTATCTTACAAAAACCTTACAAAAATGAACCTAAAACACATGCGTAAAGGCTGTTATACTGCCTCCCAATGCTGGTCAATAGTGCCATCTACATCAAATATGCACTCCATAATAGGACTGACACTCAGATTTTTTGATCTCAGAGTTATTGTTTTTATAAAAGTGTATTAAAAATGACCAAAAAACTAGAAAACACATTTGGATGTACAATTATATTTTTTATAACTTGAATTTATATGTATTTTCTAGTCTAAAATGAGCTCACTATGGAGCCTCGAGAGCATGTGACCTAACATGTGCTAATGCCTCCTTTACTGCATTCTTACATGCATATTAATTTTTTATTTTACTGGTTAAAAGGGAAGTCATTTGACATCACTAAAATATTTTTTGTTGACATTGTAATTAGTATTGTATTTTAAGTGCAGATAGCGTCATTTATAAATGACGATATCCTATAGAGGGTTAATAACAATAACTTTACATGAGTTCAAATTGACCATTATTTTTGAGCCCCACACTTTTCAGCTCTCCAAAGCTGAATATGCTGGTCTGAGTCTCTCTGTTCCTCACAGTCACACGTACAGCACGCATTCTTTCAGTTCTAAACAACTGGACAGAAACACCCAGAATATGTCAAAAGAGCCGCTTTTGAGCGATGAACGGCGGCTTGAGTGCAGATGTCGAGCTTTTTTTTCGGGTGCAGATTGCTTAAACAGTGCCGTAAGAAAATAGCTTGACTGACAAGCGTACATTTATCTAACATATGCGTGTGTGTGTGTGTGTGTGTGTGTGTGTGTGTGTCATAACCTCGGTGACTGCATTCATTTCCAATAATTCGATTTAATCTTGGAAACGAATTTTTATTGAATAAAATAGACTACAATGTGTCGTCAGGGGAATGTTTTGAAACACTTGTCATCTTACCTTTTGTTCCCTTCTTCGTTTCACTGAACGTCAAAAGATGATGTCCTTGTACCTTTCTAGAGCATTTTTTGAAGCGCGAAACTGAAGAAAACGTGTTTGAGCCTGTCTTGCTGAAAAGATTAGATATGAGATATTTGTAGTTTGCAAATTGTCATATAGTTTTAGTCGTGAGTGAAATCGTGAAAACAAGAAGGGATGCTTTTGTCTTTTTTTTTTTTTCTCAACAGATGGGGTGCCATCCCCTCACATCCTCCCTCAATTCATGTAGCCTATAGACCTATTCTAAATGAAGTATTAGAATGCAGTATTTGAGATGGTCATTTTTTTTTTTTTTTTTGTAAACTCACATTTTGTAAATCATATTGGTCAAGAAATGTAGGTTATATGCAGAGTTTGACATTTTGAAATTAACAGTTAAATCAGCTGTGGCAGGTATCGCTGTCAAATCACTAAATTTTTATGTTCACTCATTACTTTCTTGGGGAAGTTCATGCAAGGTTTAGCTCAAATACTGAACTCGTGACACAATGACATTATCGAGTATGTTGCAAAAAACATTTTTTTTTTTAAAATGGGAACAAAATTCACTTTAGGAACAGGTAATTCAAGAGGTAATTCATGGAAAATTTGGAAGAACCTGGAAGAAAAACAAAAACTATAAAATTAATATCATGATATTCACACTATGACCACTAGATGGCAGCATGTGATCATTCATAGTCTCATTTAGCCTACCATTTCCACTCCATAATATAGCTCTTTTCAAGTTTTACTTTTAGATTTATATTTGGACATTATAAAATCACTATTATAACATTTAAAACATCACTTTTTGTTAAGGTTTAGTATGGTTTTGTAATGTAGTACTACCAGTCAAACGTTTTTAAACAGTAATATTTGTAATTTTTTTTTTTCTGCTCACAAAGCCTGCATTTATTTGATCCAAAGTACAGCAACAACAATAAATCAGAAATCATTCTAATATTCTGATTTGCTGCTCAAATAACATTTATTATTATTATTATAATGTTGAAAACAGCTGTAGACATTTTTCAGGTTTCTTTGATGAATAGAATGTTCAGAAGAACAGCATTTATCTGAAATAGAAATGTTTTGTAACATTATAAATGTCTTCATCATCACTTTCAATCAATTTATTTTAAAGTAACCTTGTTAAATAAGTGTTCATTTTTATAATATCTGATTTTGTATAAATGCTGATCTTGCTATTCTTCAAATAATCCTGAAAAATGTTGATAATTATAATACTAATAAATGCTTCTTGAACAGCAAATCAGCATATGAGAATGATTTCTGAAGGATCATGTGACACTGAAGACTGGAGTAATGATGCTGAAAATTTAGCTTTGATCACAGGAATAAATTGCATTTTAAAATATATTCAAATAGAAAGCAGTTATTTTAAATGGTAAAAATATTTCACAATATTACTGCTTTTGCTGAAATAAATGGAGGCTTTGGTTCTTTAAAAACATAAAAAAATCTTACTTTTCAAAAGACTTGTAACAGGTAGTGTATGAAGTAACAAGAATGACCAAATAACACATCTACCTGGATCATACAAATGACCTATTTTAAATTTAAAATGACAATTTCAGCGGAAGATATATCCTCATTAACAATCTTCTCATTTCAAATGCAAATCAAACGCCTATTCACAGACATGTATGACTTATTTATTTCTTTATTTCTTTATTTATTTTGAGCAATAGAGATAACATTACTCAGAAATGAACTGATATCGTTAATCACTTTGCCCTCTTAGGCAACAACAGTAAATGTTGAATGACTTAAAATTAAAAAAAACTCACCAATTTCTGTTAGTTCACTTGGACATTGCTGTCCTCATTTTAATGCATTATTTTTCCTTTCCCCTTTGTATTATCTGTTATGCGCCCCAGAACGTTTACCTCATTTATTCATTTTGGTCATGTGACCGCGTCTGTGACAGGATGTCTCAAATGGTGAGCTTTTCATATCTTCTCAGTTTATAATAAATACATTTTTGAATTCATTAAAAATCCTAAAAAACGTTAAATAAAACTGTTTCGTTAAATTGTTTATCAATAACGTTTTATCAAAAAAAATAAAATAAAAAATCACAGAATATTGTAGCCAAAAATTCCCACCTACTGGCAGTTTTACTTTTACATTTGTAAATAGTAGCCTATCTTTCCATTTTTAAAATAATTTAAAATATCAGTAGGCCTATTCGACGTAACTGCAGGTTTAAGCATTCAGTGTCACTCTAAGTTGCATTAACATACCTCTAAATGCCACTTCATATACAACTTATACAAAAAAGAATTTTGTTGATACTGACTTCACTTGTTTAATAACAGCTAATTATAATTAACTGATTAAATGTCAGAATTTGATTCAAAGGATGATAAACATGTTTAGAAAAAATGGCTTATAAAGGTAAAATGCCCATAAACGTTAAAAATCAATGTAAACTCATTGAAAAGGATTAATAACTGCCCACAAAGAATAGCAAAAAGTTTATGAGTCAGCTTTCCACAGTAGTTCTTAAGATATCAGCACAATAATATCATCTAATTATCTTTATCGACAAAATCAATATCAATAATAAATAACAATTTTTTTTTTTTTTTTTTTTTTTTGCTAGTAGAAATTATGAATGGCTGTTAACCTAAAAATTTAGTAGCCAAATTGGCTGGTGAGTGAAAACGTTAATTTCGATCCCTGGTTATACTTATAGGCTACTATGCCATTCCGAAGTTTGGGATCAACAAGATGTTCTTTGTTTTTGAAAGAAGATACCTATATGTTATCCAAACCACGTATATATTTGAAAAGTGCTCCTTGTTAAATTTTTAATCAGCTTGACCTGCTCTATATAAATCTGCAGTGTTTAGTGAGCTATAAACTAGGCTAGCAGGATTCTGCACATAAAGCTGTTTGGTGATTACAGCTAACTATAGATTCCAGTCCCTGGAGTGCATTCATTTACAATCGGGGGCTTGGGACCATGCCTTCACTGCTAAATCTAGTAGAAAATGTGTTTTTAAAGGGGTTGTGAATTGAGAAATTGAATTTTACTGTATCTTTTGACATATAACAGATAATTTATTACGCTTTTGATGCATTTATGGGCAGGTTTCATGAGATGATTTTTAGTCCCAGTTCATTCTGAATCTGTTCTTGGTCCTTGAGGAGACCTTATGCCAGTATATGATGGATTGATGGCTGTGGTGACGCCATATGAACCTATTGTGCCTCAGTAATTTTGTATAGTGTTACTGGGGTCTCCTCCACCTGCGGCAGATCAACCAGTGTGTTGCCAAGTCCGCAGTTTTCCCACGGAATTGGGCTACTTTACCACTGTTGCCGCGGGTGGAAGTGACCCCAATAACGTAATATTTAGCCCCTGGAAACTGTATATTACCTCTGGAATGTGATTTTTAATGGGGGACCCCCTCTCAAAATGCGATTGGGCTAGTTTTAAGTAGCAACTGGGCGGGTTTTGTTGTGAAAACTTGCCAACCCTCAAAAGTCGCTCCACCTGCAGCATATGTTACCCTTGGCACTTACTCCAGCCAGGACACAAATCAAGTCACAGGCAGTCTATGTATATATTACTTTGACTACATTTATTTTACTAATTTATTTATTTTACATTACAGTAAGTTATTTAAACCATTTCATCATTTAGCAGACAGCTTTTATCCAAAACAGCTTACAAATGAGGACAATAGAAGCAATCAAAACCAACAAATGAGCAATAACATAAGTGCCATGACAAGTCTTGGTTAGTCTAACACAGTACACAGAGCAGTTTTTTGTTTTTTTTTAATGAAAAGAAAACATGTAGATAGATAGAATAGAAGATAAATAGAAAAAGAACATTTATAATGGATTTTCATATTTTAAGACTGAATGTCAGGGACAAAGGTAAAACAATAAAAGCTATGTGTAAAAGTGGAATATATACACTACCAGTCAAAAGTTTTTAAAAAATTATCTTTGGCACATCAACACTCAAGTACTATTTGAACAAAAAAAATTTAATCTTGAAAAGACCAATATAAAACAATTCAGTTTACATAAATGACACAATTGTTTCACTTTTCACAGTTCAGAAAATTAATGGATGAATGGAAATTTTGTTTTTCTTTCTCAGAGCCTTATTGGATTTCTGTGTATATACACTACCAGTCAAAAATTTTTTGAATGTTTTTATAGAAGTCTCTTCTGCTCACCAAGCTTGCATTTATTTGATCTAAAGCAAAAGCAGTAATATTGAGAAATATTTTTACTATTTAAAATAACTATTTTCTGCTTAAATATATTTTAAAATGTAATTTACTCCTGTGATAGAAGCAAAATTTCAGCATCATTACACCAGTCTTCAGTGTCACATGATTCTTCAGAAATCATTCTAATATGCTGATTTGCTGTTCAAGAATTTTTATTATTATTATTGATTATTATCAATATTTAAAACAGTTGAGCACATTTTTTTCAGGACTCTTTGATAAATAGAAAAATCCAAAGATCAACATTCATCTGAAATAAAAAGCTTTTGTAACATTATACACTATACTATTCACAAGCCAGTTTCAAAAGAAATGATAGAAATTAATACTGTTATGTAGCAAGGATGCTTTAAATTGTTTAAAAGTATAATAAAGACATTTATAATGTTACAAAAGATTTCTATTTCAGATAAATGCTTTTTTCTGAACTTTCTGTTTTCAAAATAATAATAATAAATGTTTTTTGAGCAGCAAATCAGCATATTAGAATGATTTCTGAAGGATCATGTGACACTGAAGACTGGAGTAATGATGCTACAAATTCAGCTTTGAAATCATAGGAATAAATTACATAAATTAGTATATTTCAAAATTTTAAAGTTTTTGCTGTACTTTGGTTCAAATAAATGTAGGCTTGATGAGCAGAAGAGACTTTTATAAAAACATTCAAAAACTTTTGACTGGTAGTGTATATACACAGAAATCCAATAAGGCTCTGAGAAAGAAAAACAAAACTTCCATTCATCCATCTATTTCCTGAACAGTTTGTCTTCCATTATGTACACTGAAAAAAAGTGAAACAACTGAAACTGATTTTTTTTATATTGGTCTTTTCAAGTTTGTCAGTTTGTCTTAAATTGTTTTTGTTCAAATAGTACTTGAGTGTTGATGTGCAGAACACACTGGCTTTACTCACTGCAGAAATTATTGTGGGGTTTATTACTTTTTCTGTTTATTTTATTTATTTATTTTGTTGGTACATAACAAAACATGCACATTTTAACCAGAAGATGCCTTTAAGTAAACTACATTAAACACTGACTAACAGAAGGCTTTTAGTTTTATGTTAAAGGTCAACTGAAGTGTCTTGAAACATGCAGCGTTATTCTATGTGGTGACGTAATTTCAACTGAAACAGGAAAACAGGTCGAGCCATATTGAGTAGCCCCGCCCACTTTTTAAAAAATGGCCAATAGCGTTCCATTTATATCTGTTTGGGCCAGAGCCGTTGAGCTCGGGAAAGCCGCATTTGACAGCTTATGACAGCCACTGTCTAATAGATTACCCCCTAGATTCAATATGAAACTCGTACTAAAACAAAATAGCGATCATAATCATGCTGAGGCTGTGTAGTTTAATACATGCCGACTCGCGTTTCTGGACCGGAGCCAAAGTCCGGAGTAGGCTGCACGTTGGCACGGTTCGTGTGACGCAACGCGAAACCAGACCTCATTTGCCCCGACAGAAAGCATATTTACACTGTCTAAATCATTTCCTATCGCCTACATTGTACACTACCTGCCATTCATCATACAGAAAGTACTAACTCAGTGAACAAGTGATGGATCTCAGCCGCAGCTTCAGCGTCTATTTATAGTGTAGGGGGCGGGGCGCTACGGATTCTACAGAGCATTTGATTGGACAGAAGGTTTAAGTGCAGCGTGATGTCATCAAAATCGTTGATTCATATTGGCGGAAGTGATGAGACTGTAAGTTTTGAACGCTCATATCTTGTAAACGCCAATTTTGTCGTTGTTTTGGAGCACACTAGCTTATAGATAACCTTAAGGCTAACATATTCATACCAAAAGCCAAAAAACTTGATTTCATGAGGACTTTTAATAAAAATTGAAGTTAGTGTGTGGGTTTGACCAAGATGAGAAAAGGGGGAGACTTGATAGTGTTTAATGATTAGTTGTGTTGCCATTAAGAACGGTTAACTGGGTAACCACTGTGGTGAATAGAGGCTTTTCGTCCAGGAACCATATAAAATCACTTTGAGACTACATACCAGCTCAAACCAGCATCTATGCTTCAAAACCTACCTAACCAGCATATGCTGTTTTTTTTTCTTTCAACAGGGTAATGAAATCACCCGGATGAAACGAAAACTTTCAGGAAACTAAAACTCATCTTTGCTGCCCAGAATAGAGTATCTTTTCAGGCATATGACTTCCTAAGTTGCCAACCTCATTTGCCCCTCAGACCAAAGCACACATTGCTGTGGGCATTTTGTATTTAGCAAATCATGTTGGTTGCATTCTAAATAAGGACAAAGGAAGAAAAAAAAAAACATTAGAGGAAGGTTTGGCTGGGTAACAATCCGGCTTTTGTTGCAGCAGTCAGGAGCTCGGCGATGAGCGTCCCAGGAGTGGCAAGGAGATTCCAGCGTCCTGAGCGCTTTCCTTGGTGTACAAGTTTTCCAGTCTTTGCTCTGCGTCTGGCATCTTACCCACAGCACATCCTGTAGCAGAAGAAGCCTGGTTTGAAGCAGAGGCTCTGCGGCCACATCAAACAATGGCTTTTTGTTGTAAACAAAGACAGGGCAGGCTGCCTGGGGCCCCGTCTCTCCCTCTCGCTTTCTGTGTTTCTCTTTTACCCCACACACCAGTCAGTCCCCTTTCGCTCTCTCTTTCTCTGCTCCTAGCCCTCTGGATGGCGTCCAGCCTGCTTCCCCATATGCCACAAGTCCCAACTGTCTGTCAGACAGATTCACACTGGCTTTCACTTTTATTTGTATATGCATAAGCCCACTAACTCATCAAACAAAGAGAGGCGTGTGGGGGAAATCAGGGGAGAATGTGGAAAATCCATCAAAGCACTAAAACATGTTCAAAACATGCCTACTTTGCTTTACAATGTTACTATTCTATTTAGCTGGTTTGTGCATCAGTAACCGAATAGGTTTGTTGGAAGCCATTTGTCGTATTTTTAAATATTTCTTAACCCTAAATGCATTTTTTCAGCTCTTAATGCATTCAAAATCTAGATACAATTTCACAATGTGTCAATTTTGAGAAATATTTGAATATATTGTATGAAATTTATAAGAACATGTAAACTGAGAATTACCAGTATTAACTGTGTTGAAATGAATGAATTTAGTTAAATTCCTTTATAACTTTTATAACTCATGAAAAACAATCATTAAACTATCACATTTATTCCTAACAAAACAACATACACTGCCACTCAAAATTTTAGGATCAGTAAGTTTTTTAAAGAATTTTTATACGCTCATCAAAAGCTTAATTAAAAATATGGAAATAATGGTGTTCTATATTAATATATTTTTAAATATAATTTATGATGCAAAGCTGAATTTTTATCAGCCATTGCTTCAGTTTTTAGTGTCACATGATTCTTCAAAAATAATTTTAAAATGCTGATTTATTACTGTTGTTATCAATGTTTGAAACAGTTGTGCTGCCTAATATTTTTTTGGAACCTGTGATAATTTTTCAGCATTCTTGATGAATAAAAGGTTAAAAATAGCATTTTTATCAATTTAACACATTCTTGGTCAATAAAAATATGAATTTCTTTCAAAAAAAGAAAGAATAAAAATTTACTGACCCCAAACTTTTAGATGGTAGTTTATATTGTTACAAAAGATTTCTATTTTAAATAAATGCTGTTCTTTTCAAGTTTTTATTTGTTAAAGAATCCAACCCAACAAAATATCAAGCAGCACAACATTTGTTTTTAACACTGATAATAAATCAGCATTTTAGAATGATTTCTGAAGGATCATGAGTAATGATGCTGAAAATTCAGCGTTGTATCACAGGAATAAATAACATTTTAAAATATATTCACATAGAAAACAGTTATTTTAAATTGAAATGTCTGTATTTTTGATCAAATAAATGCAACCTTGATAAGAAACATCTTTAAAAAACATTAAAAATCTTACTGAATGGCAGTGATAACACTACTCTGAAAACAAAACATATTTAGTTTACTTGCACAAATGTCCACTTTCAGATTAATAAAGTGATACATTTTTCATGCTGCAGTGGTTTTCTGCACGTATTTTGTTCATCAACAAAATTCAGTCCCAGTGCATATGGGCAAAATCTATACTTACTGATGGTGCTTGCATACACATAATGTAGTTTTTTTGGTCTTTGCTCAGAAGTAAAAAGAAATTGGAAATGATGAAGTGATATACTGTTAAATGGATAGTTCAACCAAAAATTAAACTTAGCCCATTTTTTTCTCATGTATAGACTAATTTAGAGGAGACTTGCAGCTGTGCGCACATAGTGGTTGCAGAAAAACACTGGTAACAAGTGGAGGTAAATGGGTAAAATCAATGGAATAAGAGAAAATATATATATATTTTTGTGCCGCATTGATGTCAAAATCAGAATGCAAAGCATTTTTATAGAATACTGTCATCAAAGACACCATTTGAAGCAAAACACAGATGTTTAAAGAGACATACCATGGATGAAAACTGCTATGATTACTCTACTTTTAAAGCAAAAAATTGATTTAAACAATAGGTCTACAAAATATTCACATATGCTGTTCATATGGGACATATTGTATTAACCCTACAGCATGAAATGTTATTTAAACTGATTACTACTAACATTTTTACATACATTTTTTTTTATTTTATCTCACAACGTGGACTTTTTTCTCTCACAAATGCAAGTTTAAATTTCCTAATTTGGACTTTATAACTCAATTTAACAAAAATTGTGAGTTTTCTGCCACTAGATAGGCTTTGCCAATAAAAAAACACCATCCCTGTTTCGGATCTGTAAGACTATATTCCACAATCTAACTCAATTTTGTTGAATTGTTGAATTCAGTGCTTATTGCTGGGTGACAAGCTGTTGTAATAAGCGGAGAACATTTTGAAAATGACATCTGGTTAATATCATCTATAATCTTTTTTAAATGTAACTATTTTGTACCGTATCCGTGTAACTCTCCAGCCGTATAAGGCTATCTCTCCCGGGTTTTCTGCAACCATAATGTGCACACATCCCGGATGTTTACAAACCAATAATTGGTCTACATGACTTCCTTCTTTCAAAATAATCTAATCGAAATTATATTAAAAATGATCCTGGCACTTCCAAGCTCTATTATGGCAAATAGCAGGTGTTTCTCTTCATCAGCCCAAAGAAAGTCCAATAAAGTGTATCCATCCATAATAAAAAGTGCCTCACACAGCTCCGGGGGCTGAATTAAGGCCTCCTGTAGCAAATCGATGCGTTTTTTGTAAGAAAAAAAAATCCCTGTTTTAAATGTAATAATCACTTTAAACTAGCTTCAGCCTACTGTTGTACACGGAAACTGCTGGTGGATGACGTAGGAAGTTTCCTTACTTTAGCAAGTGAAAACCAGTCTCCTCGTGGTTTATATATAAATCCTCCAATTTTTTTATTTACAAATCCTCGTTTTGTACTTCTAATTCGTGACCATTGTTTTGTTTTGGTTTATTAGGTCATCCGCCCGTAGCTTCTTCAATGCACAATAGCTGGAGCTAGATTAGCAAAATAGATTAAAGTGATTTGTACGTTTAAAACATGGATATTTTCAACCCAGTCCCATAAAAATATGTACCTCTGGGCACTGTTTTTACGTACCTTACTGCACGTTTTGTGGCAGTTTCAAATAGAAATGTCCACTGAGTGGCGCTAAAACACAGGTTAAATACGTAAACCCGGCATGTATGCCTGTTGTTGTATTTTTATTATGCTACTTCAGCAAATAATGCAGAGTTCACATATCCGGGGGCTGTTGCTAAAAGTTAATCGTCTATCCTGTTGGAAATATGCCCTACACCAAACCCAACACCAAACCTACCTGATAATGTAAACAAATGCAAAACTGAAATAAAAACACATGTGAATCTTCCTTGTGTGTAGATTTGAACTCTTTTGTTGAACAGTAGTTACACGGGATTCGAACCGGAGCTCTTCCTTTCCCAAGTACAGCTCCGTACTGCATGAGCAACCAAACAAACTGACAGTTCATGAAAACCCATAGATATAAAGCTGGATATGTCATGCTAACATTCAAAAGCATCAGTTTTCAATCATAATATGATATTCTTTAAGTAACTGTGCAAAAATTACGCTTTATCAAACTCTGTAAATCATGCTTTGTGTGAAAGTGCAGTGATGTACTTATTGCTACATATTTCGCGTCTCGTAAAAAAGTGCCCTCAGGTACGTTTTTGTAATTTTTCTTACAAAAATGCATCAATTCGCTACAGCAGGTTTTTTTCATCCCCCGGAGCAGTGTGAGGCACTTTTTATAATGGATGAATGCACTTTTTTGACTGATAAAGACAATGATAGAGCTTGGAAGTGCCAGGGTAATTTTTATTATAACTCTGATTGCATTCGTTTGAAAGAAGGAAGTACATCTAGGATGCCTGGAGGGTGAGTAAATAATGGGCTAATTTTCATTTTTGGGTGAACTAAGCCTTTAATGATCTTCCAGACGCCGTCCATGCTGCTGAAAGCGACATTTAGATGAACATGTAAATATGTGCAGCGCATTTTCCTCTGAATAACAAAATAAGCCCATAAATAACAGCGGTGAGAAAACAGCAGTTAAGAAAGCATCTGTTCATACCGATGTTGATATGTTTGGACCAGCTTATGTAGACCGATTAGGTTATGATAGCTTGACTACAAAGTATATTTAAGTAGACTAGAATTCCTTTACTTCACATTACAGTACAGAATAGCTCTTTTAGCATTAACCTGAATAATATCCACCTTATTTTTCCCCTAAGAGCAGCCACAGCCATTTGTAAATTTTATGGGTCTGACTTCAAGTCTCATTCACTTCCAGCTATTTTTAGCTGTACAAAACAGTATGTTTTGCTGCTTAATATTGCAAATTGATGTGTCCCACCAAACAGTTAGGTTAGTTTTATAAGGTTCAACATAATACATATTATTTTAAAAATATTCTTTAAGAAAACTATAAGTGGACCCTTATTTTCAATTAGAGCCCTAATCTGTTTAAGAACTCTTTTTTAAGTTTGTTTCAAGTGAAAAAATGAGCACAAATAATGTGTATGCACTCTGAAGTCTCTGGGCTCACGGTGTCATGGACGCTAATACTTTACTGATTGAGAAAAGATGACTCACTGTCTGCTTTAATTAGTGTTGAACGTAGCATCACTGTTTTGAGCCTCTCATAGACATCTGAGCAGCGGGTGAAGGATAGAGTCGACTTCAGCAGCAAAGAATGCGATTTCAGAAGTGGGTTATGAAAGCTAGTTGGTGGGTGGAGTGCATGCCATGTGCTTTGTCTCCCATTAAAAGGCACCGAAATGTGTTTCATTACCAAAAAAAAGTCTTGATGGAGAGTCATCTGCACAACAGTGCATCTTTTTTTATTCATCTAACCAGTGACTCATTTGCCACAGATATATTTTGCCGCAGTTTCTTCTCCAGCGCTCTCTTATTAGCGGTGTGACACTTTCTGAAAAGTTCTCAGTTCTTTTTGAGGTTTTCCCAACATAGAGAACAATATGTCTAAAAGGGAAACACATGTAGGAATGGAGAGACTACAAAGAAGAGGCGGATGAGAACATTGAAGTCTGTGCATGTGACTGGAAAACATTACATATTCTTCTGCAGCTGAACTGAAATGCATATACATATGTAGCATCAGTGAATTTCTTTTATTTGACTGGTTGTCGCACTTACAAAAAATAATCACAGTTTTGCTATGGATAAACCAAAAAAAAAACATGAAAACATGGTAACAACAAATTAATAATGGTTTTGCTACACCAACCGTAGTTTAACCAGGGTATTTGTAGTAAAATTGTGGTAATCAATACGCCAAAAAAACAAGGTTACTACATTTTTGCTATAATAAAACCCTGGTTAATTTTCATAAAGGCAGTGACAAATAAGATTTTATATTATATTTTTTATGAATGTGGCAAGTTGTTAGTAGTGCATTATTTTTTCTTCGTGAAAATATGTTGGTTTTATAAGTTTTTGAGGGAAAGCCTAATCTGTTTTATTTGTTTGTTTGGTTTGAAGTGCTGTAACCATCAAATGAAATTAAGAAAAATAAATACATTTACCTTACCTTGAATACATATGCATCTCATTTTAAATCTTATTTTAAGGTTTTCGTAGGCTTTACCATTGGAAAACTTTCATATAATGTCTAAATGTCAATGCAGGCACAGATGAATGGAAACCAAAACAGGGATAAAAAATATATATATATATATATCCAAATTTCAAAGCTGAATTTTCAGCATCATTATTCCAGTTACATGATCCTTCAAAAGTAATACACAATTTTTTTTTCTCTGGCCAAAACATCTCACTGAAATATGATTTCTTTTTTTTTTTTTTTCCATCTAACCTTCATCTAACCTTGATACATAAAAATATATTTCAAAATGTGTTTTGGGGCAAGGAAATATATTTCCAATCTTACAATAGCCAACATTTAGGCTAAATTTGAATGTGGATGGAAGAGCCTATGAAAGACCCAAACTAGATTTACAATGATTTAATAATGTTTAATTTTTTATATACTGTAATAATTTCTTTTGGACAATTGTGAAGTATATGTTCCTTGCTGATTTTCCTTTTTTTTTTTTTTTTTTTTTTCAAATGCGACAAATGTGAATGTATTGTCTTGGACTGAAATATGTAAAAGGCAACACATATTTTTAAAATGCTTTTAAAAATACATATTTATATATTTTAAAAAATATACCTCCAGTTTTTGAACAGTAAGATTTTTAATGTATTTTAAAGAAGTCTATTCTGCTCACCAAGCCTGCATTAATTGATCCAAATTTCAAAGCTGAATTTTCAGCATCATTATTCCAGTTACATGATCCTTCAAAAGCAATTCTAATATTCTGATTTGCTTTGGATGAAATAAATGCAGGCTTCGTGAGCAGAAAAGTCTTCATTAATAAACATTAAAAACTTTTGACTGGTAGTGTATGTTGAAAACAACTCAATGAAAAAATATATTTCAAAACATGTTTTGTTACTTACAGTAGCCTACATTTAATGTAAATGTAATTGTGGTAGGAAGACTTTGATTTTGAGGGGAAAACAAAATCTGTTTTATTTGTTTGTTTGGTTTGAAGTGCTGTAACCATCAAATGAAATTAAGAAAAATAAATCAATGCATATATTGATTTTGTATGTAAATTGAAAATTGTAATAATAATAAAAAAGTCCAATTTAAAATGTTTTATGTGTTCAGATGTGCAAGACAACAAATAAGGTTTTTCTTCAAATGTGACAAATATGAATTTATTTTCTTGAACTGAAATATGTGGAGGGCTAAATATATATATTATAGTTTTAATGCTTTTAAAAATACATTATATTTGTTAATATATTTAAAAAATACACAAAAATGGCCAAAAAATATATTGGTCGTATATATATTTACATAAATGTATTGTATATTTTGAAATATATTTGAAAACAATCTGTATATATTACTATATGGGTTTACTTTACAGTTAATCACATACATTTATTGTACATTCATTTGTTTAAAAATAAAGAAATCTGAAATAGGTACATGCATTTCATATTTTGATAATTCATTTGCTCATATGCTGCATTTTATGCACATTACATTACAGTAAATACAAAATGTTTTTTTTTTATTAGTAATTAATTCATGTATCATGCAAAACATATTACACGAGAAAATGAATATCGGCATCTCTTTGCATTTCCTTCTGCTTGTTTGACCCACTGCTTAAACATTGTTTTATTGCTCAAATTGCAACACCTGTTTTCATTAACTCTGCTATTCTTTATGATGTAAAATGATGCCTATTAATACATGAGAGCACACTACTAATCCAGTCGCTTTGCACCTTGTGAATCTGACCCAAATTCATTGCTTCCCTTGTGTGCTTCCTTTTCTTTTTTTAAAGTATTATTAATATTGATGCCACATGTAAGAGATCCTACTGACCTGCCTATGTTCTCGTGATGAAAAAAAAAAGATGGAAATTAATCTTTTTTTTCGGAAGCAGTGCAAAACTTGTTGTATTTATGTAAGCCAGTAGCAGAGTGAGAAAATCTCTCGTACTGGTGAGGAAATGAAGATGGTGTATTGGAAACAAATCTCTTCACTTTTCTCATACTCTCTTTACAGCTAAGACCGGGTTTCGTTTTTTTTTACAGAGGAGTTCTCTGAGCGGGAATCGCAACGACAAAACAGTCTGTTATTTTTCAAAAAAACGGCCTATAGTTGCAGCACATGTCATTTGTTCCCTCGGCTATCCTGAGGCGGGCTGGGGCCCCAGAGGAATTACTCAGGGGAGATACTACTGACACCACTGGGAACAAATGGCTGGACAAACATTTTTTTGTTGGGTGAAGTGTTGAGATGACTGCGTGCGGCTCAAGTTACCACTGAGTCTGCCCGATTCATTCATCTCTGCCGTTCCGCTCCCCACTTCCTGCTGATCCGACTCTTCTCAAACCTCATTCATCAGCCGCAAGGATTTGTCCTGAATTTCCTCCTTAATCTAAGAAAAATCATGCAGCTCATTTTTCTGCTTGAATCAAAAGGACAGTGGGATCAATGTGTGACAGTATAACTGGAGTGGCGAAATAGTTTGTGCTTATAACTTTATACTATAGAAACCATGCATGTCTGTTAATTTTGCTGTGAAAGGTTGAAAAGTGCAGTTTATTGTTTTGTAAAGAGCTCATAATCTACTTTGGTTATACTTTAACTTTGAATTAAAACAAGTCCATTCAGATGTTAATGCTTGAGCCTTTAGCTGACAACATGGGGTATTTGTTATGACAAACGGCCCCAAGAACTACTGAAAATAAATTAAAATAAAAAAAGTTTCAGTTGCTGTTACTACAGTTAGTTTTTATAAAGGTAAGATAATTGTAAAGTGATTACACAGTTGTGATGTGTTTCTAATAACTGTTTATAAATATTATACACTATGACGATGTTTAAAAAAGTAATGCTGTAATCATGGTTATTATAATTAAGGGGAGACACTGCAGGCAAAAACACAGTTTTTTCATGCAGCTGTCAAGTTTGAGATTTTGGGCTTTTAGTTTTTTCATAAAGTGTTTTTTTCAGACTAGTGGAAAGAAAACACTAGTTAAATATTTTCTTAATTATGGAGTGACAAAAATTAGATACCCAAAATTCCCTCTGTAAAAACGTTTCAATATGTCAAAAAAATTAAACAAGAATTTTGAAATTGACTTCATCCAGACTTTAGATTTTTGACTAGAAATGTATGCAAATGAGCACATATTTAATTAAGTAATGCCTAATTTGCATATTTAAACCTAACATTTAGAACACTTGTAATACAAAACATGTTTGTAATTATCAATGTAATTTATCAACTGGGTAAGTAAGGCAATAACTATTTTTTTTTCTCTATTCACATGCAGTGTCTTCCCTTAAATAAATCTAAAATTAAAACCACACATTACTTGAAGTAAAATAAATATTAAATGAGATAAAGTAAAAGAGAACAGACTTTTATTTTAGTGAACAGTGAACAGTTCTCCTTTTAATTTAGTTTAACTTGATGCATTAAATAGCTAAAATTAAATTAAATTAAATTAAAATAAAATTACAGACATATTAAAAACCAAAAGCTACTAAAACTGACAAAATTGCTAAAACTTAAAATAAATAAGAAATATATGTGACCCTGGACCACAAATCCAGTCTTAAGTAGCATGCGTATATTTGTAGAACCAAAAATACATTGTATGGGTCAAAATTATTCATTTTCTTTTTTTGCCAAAAATTTGAGGGTATTAAATAAAGACCATGCTCCATGAAGATACTTTGTAAATTTCCTATTGTAAATATATCAAAACTTAATTTTTGATTAGTACTATGCATTGCTAAGAACAACAACTTTTGACAACTTTAAAGGTGATTTTCTCAATATTTAGATTTTTTTGCACCTTCAGATTGCAGATTTTTAAAAAGTTGTATCTCGGCCAAATATGGTCTTAACCATATTTATTCAGCTTTCAGATGTTGTATAAATCTCAATTTCTAAAAATTTACCATTATATGACTGGTTTTGTGGTTCAGTGTCGAATGTATATAGTTGTAACTGATTACATGTAATCTGGATTAGTCATCTGAATAAGTCATCTAAAAAGTAAGCACTTGCAATTAGATTATATTACTTTTTAAAATACTAAAAATAAATTAGTTTTCCCAGTGTGTTGATAACAGAGAATATATTTTCTTGCAAGTCTGACCAGTCTAAAAGTAATCAGAATGCATCACCTAATGTGTGTAATCCAACAGATCACGTTACAAACTACAATTCCCACTGTGTAATTTGTAATCAGTAACGGATTACAGTTGGCAAAGTAATCTAAGTAGCACTGTATATAAAGAAGTAGGCTCTCTCAGTATGGCTCTGTACACAGAGCAGTGTTTTGGAGGAAGTGCTTTTTTATATCACCATCCCAAGGCAAACTTTTGGCAGTGTTTGAACAGTTGTTGAGAAGAGAGACTTCCACTAGGTTTATAGCCCTTCGAGTGGGGTTTGACTTTGTAGGCCAGGTGCCGCTCCGCTCCGCGTCCACCAGTGCGAACTCCAGCCCGGGTTTTTGCAGCGCGCCTCTGCAGTGAGACACGCAGCCGGCTCGACGCGCAAGCCGTCTTTCTGCTCCTGGATCGAGGTTCACTTTCCGCAGTACGAGACGAGTGGAATTTCCTTAAGTTTTTTGAAAAAGCGCACTTCTCCAGCTGAGTGTGCGGCAAGTCCCGTCCCGGTACTGCAAACGGGAGTCCCGGGGTAAACCGCTCGGGCCATCGCGACGACGGAAAGGCGCGTGGCTTTGATTTAAACGCGCATTCACTGCGCTCTGCCCGAAACCGAGTGTTGAATGGAGCGGGACAACTCCGGCTGCTAAAAAACGACGAAATGCTCCTTTTAAATGTGACACGGATGTTCGCTTTTCTCAGCTTTCCATATTCCTAGGCCTAATGTGGTTTTCTGGACTGCGCGGATCTGAGATCTACCTGAGCGCACGATGAAAGTCTTTGTGCGCTGATTTAGAGGTGACTTATAAACCCTCGCTTTTTATTGCGTCAATAGATCTGCTGGGACTATTCCTCAATCTGTGAGTATCATACACATTATCCATAATCTCCATTTTACGCACTACACGTCCGAATGCGTTGGGGTCTTTTTTTGCATTTCAACACATCCACAGTCTCCATTCGGGTGTTAAAACACTGGGACAGTGAGCAGAGAAACTGCAGGGCTTTTAAACAAAACACCAGGAGGATCAAAATACTTTTTAAAGATTTAATTTAAGGGCTCGAAAGCATGCAGGGTCACCTAATTGTGCGTGCATTGTTTCAGTAATGTTCAAAACGGGGCAGTTCATCTTAGGAAGACGTTTTTTTTTCTTTAAAAAGAACAGGATGAGGGCCAGATGTGATTTTCGTAGGAGGCAATACATCATGCTTATCTGTCGTGGAATTATCTCTATAGGAGAAATATAGAGACCTGTGCAATAAAACCAAAATTTATGGGGCAAAAACAATGTGAGAGACCGTATAGTTTTTCAAACTATAGCTCCCTTATCCACTGTGGCTTTTTTGGCTATATATGGGGGAGATTATAAACACTTTATTTAACATTGTGGCTTGTTCTGACTAGTTTAGAATGGGATATTAGGACAAGCCCTTTTAAAAGCAAATGGCGAATTTTCTTTTTCTCTTTCAGTTGTTTTTGTTTGCCTTTTTGAAGGTCCATGCGCAGCAGCTAAATTAAGATCATTTTACTGCACATGCATTATTAACCATGCTATGAGCTGCTCATGTCACAGTTGCTCATGAGAAACACACTCATGGAGCACTAGTTTGTCATCTGAATCTATGCAGAGCAATTGATGGTGTATCTTCTGCTGTGTGGCACACACTCGAATGCAAAGATTTATAATGAAAACGGAAGCAAGACTTAATACAAAACTTACATTTATAAATGCTTATGGAAGCTTCAGTTTGGATGTTAAATAAACAGCAACACGGTTGTCGAATTTGAATTCGGATTAGGTGTTCACACAGGACATTCAAAAACCGTGAAATAAATCTGAAAGCAAGCTGTCATACGACGACGTGACACATAAGCACAAGCGATTAAAAGAGAAGTGAAACAGGAGAAAAAGAACCGAATGCATTTTACTTTAATTAATTAGGCAAGTATGCGGATAACCTGAAGATGCGTAAATAAAGGACTCGTCCGCGTGGAAACCTCGCGGTTTACATTTGAAACGTATGAAATGTTCTGCCTCAGATCTGTATTATGAGTCATTGTTTAGTGCTCATTCATTTGAATGCAGAGAGTGAACTCACATGAACAAATGCGCAGTTGTGGCGCGCTCCATTTGTTGTGCATGTCTTTAGAGGAAGTGCCATCTCAGCTCACATCAACTGCCTGTGATTTCTAGCGCTTCGTTACCGAGCATGCATTTACATAACAAAGTGGTTGAATCTCAATTGCTAAAAAACTTGAGCCACCAGCATCTACCACCACCACCCCCCTTTCAAAGTATGGTTAAACTGAGGCGCACAGTTGTAGTCTTAGAGAAACATTCACACTAGGATCTATATTGGCGTCTGTGGTTTCATGAAGAACCTTTAACATCTTTGGAACTCCTTCATTCCAATTAAAGGTTCTTTAGATTTTGAAATGTTCTAAGAGTGAATAAAAATGTCAGTTTTTAAGAACTGTTCACTGAAAGGTTCTTTGAGGAAACACAAATGGTGAAAACCCTATTTTTAAGTGTGTACAATGATTCACTCTGATATTCTTAATTTCTAAAATGTAATCCCCCCCCCCCCCCCCAAATATATATATATTTTTTTTTTTTTGGGTTACTCAATAATTGTTTTACCATTAAAAAAAATCCTAGTCAAAAGTCTTAATTTCAAGAAAATTCATTTTTTTTTTTTACTTTGGAAAGTACAAAGGAAGCTTTTCATTTGTAAGCTATTTTACTGTGTCGTTTGTGGATTCTTAAAGATTCACAAAGGATCTTTGCCTGCTCTATTACGATTTGTGGTTAAAAAATGAAATTGCAGGTTGCTTGTAGAGCTGTTAAAAGTACAAATTATACTGCAACCACACTTTTCACCAGCACAGTCAAGTCAAATTTCTTTTTATAGCATATTATTTTTAAGCATCTTTATACAACATCAAGTTGTTAATGTTTGTAATATCCTCATCTTATAGTTTCCTTTAGTAGATTAGAGTTGGCTGATAATATAGTACAATTTAAGCAAACAAGCAGTATACCAGTATACATTATTGCCGTCTGAAAAGATAATATGACTAAAATAAACAATTCTTAAATGTTTATTGAAATAAATCCTATATTAGGTTCATTAGAATATTTGTAGCAATGACCAAAAATACACTGCATTCTTTTATGCAAAAAATCATTAGGATATTAAGTAAAGATCTTGTTACGTGAAGATATGTTGTAAATTTCCTACAAACTTAATTTTTGATTAGAAAAATGCATGGGCAAAAACTACATTTGGACTACTTTAAAGTTGATTTTCTCAATATTTAGATTTTTTTTGCACCCTCAGATTTTAGATATTCAAATAGTTGTATCTCAGCCAAATTTTGTCCTATCCTGAAAACCATGCATCAGTGGAAAGCTTATTAATTCATTAAAATTGAGACTTATGACTGGCATTGTGGTCCAGGGTCACATTTGAGTTTTTTTTTTTTTTCTCAAAATTAAATGGTGTAAAGCTGCTGAAGGGACTCTCAGAGCATTTCTGGAGATGAAGTTCATGTCTCGTTTATTGAGACACAGACATTGAAAACACTGAGTGTCGTGGGTTTGAGTATCAGATGAAACTATGGCAATCATTTACACAGGGCCTCCTTTACATGCTGTTAGATTAATCCATATCGAGTAAAAATGGCCAGAGCATAGCGTATAACATCGTTATTGACATAAATGTAATGCAATTTTTCTTTATCGCTCTTTAAGTGGAAAGCACATGAGGAGTCACGCAGGTAAATACCTTTGTGACTGGTTTTGTCTAGGGTCACATATAGTAGTAACAATATTTGGTGGAAACTTAGTTTACCATGTTATGTTTTCATAATCCTAAGCAGATAACCGTGATCTAAGAAATTTGTACATTTTTATTTGTGTAGACAGTTTTAATAGCAGCAGTTGACCTAATTGATTCCCTTTCGGCAATCCAGCGGGATGATTAGTCTATTGATTAGATGTTTTGATCTTGATCATGCTCTGTAACACACATAATGAGTTGTGGCACACATCGAAGGTGTTACACTGAAGGTGTAAAACGGTCCGCTCCCTGGATTTTCTGAAAGAAAGCTGTTGTCAGGGTTGATAGCATTGTGGGTATTTCTCCCACACGTTGCACTTTGTTCAAGTCCCGGCTTGTGGTCCTTTTCCTGATCCCGTCCCTTTGCAGTGTCCTGTCAAAATAATGCTTAAGAATGCCAGTATGCATATATGCATGCTTTGAACATGGCCGTTCAGAAGAAAACTGCACTGAAAAGAGCATTGAGCTATATCGGATTACCCCACTGGTTTCTTTTACCTCTATTTACTGACTCCATCCGCCAAAAGACTTTGTCTGTCGAAAGCAATAATGGCTCAAGAACTTGGGGCGAAAGGCAGAAAGAGGTTAGTGCTCGGATTTGGTGGAAAAAATGGTACGGAGCCGTCTGCGACGAGGAACAATGCATCTGGAAAAGTTCAATGATGTTTTAGAGTGGAAAAATTCAGCTGATGCACTTCATGCATAAGGAATGTTGATAATTTTTTAATGCTTCTCGTATTACATCAGCGTGAACTGCTGCCATAGAATATTACTTACAATCATTAGTCTTATAAATTGACAAATGTGTGAAGGAGGATTTCTTGACCTAACTTGCAACCTGCCTGTGAATCCTGCCCTCGTACATGTGTTCACAACAACCTTTGATTGCCTCGAGTAATTAATAGCTTCCCGAATGCGGCTTTAAATTTGTTGCACTCCTTAAATTCCCAAGCCAAGTCGATGAATGGAGATTGATCTCTAGTTTGCTAAAGCTCCCACAGAAATGATCTGGATGCTCAAGTGCTTGGTGTATCCCATTTCTGCTGTCCTAGAAAGTCTTGTTTCTTTCTCGCGTTACTGCTTAAACTTGCATACATGATGCATTCAAGCAAGCTGCAACTATTACATGTTGTCATACAAAAATAATCCTAAAATGCGATTTTTATAGTTCACTTTCAGAAGAAAAGGCACTAAAGCTGTCACTAGGATGTTAACCTTTCAAAAGGTACTAATATGCACTGCAAAAAATGCTTTTCTAGCTTAGATTTTTTGTCTTGTTTCCAGGCGAAATATCTAAAAATTATTAAATCAAGAATTATTTTCTAGACAAGTACACATTAATGTCTTGTTTTCAGAAAAAAGAAGTTCAAATTAAGTGAGTTTTTGCTTAGAACAAGCAAAATAATCTGCCAGTGGGGTAAGCAAAATAATCTAGTCTTCTGCTTGAAATAAGATTTTTTTGCTTACCCCATTGGCGGATTATTTTGCTTATTTCAAGCAAAACCTCACTTAATTTTGACTTCTTTTTTTCTGATAACAAGACAATCATTTTTACTTGTCTAGAAAATCCTTCTTGATTTAAAATTTTTTAGATATTTTGTCTAGAAACAAGACAAAAAATCTTAGCTAGAAAAGCGTTTTTTTGCAGTGTGTACACTGTAGCTACAACTGTGTACTTTTAAGATACCAATATGCAACATTTAGGGGTAAATAAGGTACACATTTTATACTATCAGCCTAGTGACAGATATTGTATATTTTTTTCCTGAGTGTAGTTGCTAAGTATGGCTAATGGCACAGTTGCATTGTTTTTTTTTTTAAATTACATTGTATTTTCTCTTACCAAATTTACATTTTAGTTCATCAGTAGCATGCTAGGAAGTGTATGAGAGAACAAATTGCAACCATGCAAAAATAAATCCAAGACTATGCATTAATTATGGATAGAAACACAACTTTTATGATTTTATCACAAATACATTTAAAGGATTTGTTGTAGAATTGTACAAAATTTTAGAATTGTAAAAATTTTTTATGTTTAAAAAAACATTATATTTTTGAATGTTTAATCTATGCTGTGCAATAGCCGCTGAAACTCATAAGGCAATAAATGACAAAAATATTAACGTAATCTTACTTTACAAGTTCAGATTTTGGATTAATATAGCAGTTTAATGCTGTTTTGTAAGTGTACAAAAATATAATAATGTTTTGCCATTACGTTTAAGTGGAGTTTAATACATATTGGGATGTTGTGATTTTTCAGTTACCTTAATAAAAATGGTATATTTCCAAATGAAAGGATATGAGAAATGGTGCATATTTATGTCAGGAGGTGGTACGAATTCCAGAGAGTATCAATAGCCAAAGTACTTTGACTCTCATGAGGTGTCTATTAGGATAAAAAAGGAAGGAGGTCAAGAAATGCCAAGCTATCCATTTGCAGGGATAGAAGACACTGGCACATACAAATAACTAATATATATTTCTACCATTTGCATTTACAATATGTAACTTTATGCCTTTAAATTAATATCTACACAGACGATTGTGTTTCTCTTATTTTATATTTAAAGTCAGATCCACATGCATTGTGTGTGGTGAAAAATATTTTCCAGATATAATCTAATTTATATTGCTCCATCGTCTCTTTTACCGTGCTGACGCTTTTGGCAGGAGTTTTTCAATCTCTGGTTTTGTAGGCGTGAGGCTGAAGGTGGATGTATGTGAATGAGGATTTTTTTTGGCCGTTATGCTCACATCTGATTGTTTTAATTACACACAGACAGCTGAGCTCAGTATAGTTTCTCTCCAAAATGTTGCCTCTTTTTTATTAAATTTAAGCTTAATATGTGACCCTGGAGCTCAAAACCAGTCTTAAGTAGCATTGGAATATTTGTAGCAATAGCCAACAATACATTGTGTGGGTCAAAATTATCGACAAAAATCATTATGATATTAAGTAAAGATCATGTTTTGTAAAGATATTTTGTAAATTTCCTTCCATAAATATATCAGATTGATTAGTAATATGCATTGCAAAGAACTTTGGACAAATTTAAAGGTGATATTCTCAATATTAAAATTTTTTTAAGTAGTTGTATCTTGGCCAAATATTGTCCTATCCTAACAAACCACACCAGTGGAAAGCTTATTTATCAGATGGTGTATAAATCCCAATTTAAAAAAACTTAAATTTAAAGCTATTTATTTATTTTTTTAGCTAACTGCCGGTCTTGTTTCTTCTGGTAAAAAAATAAATAAATTGACTTTCATTAAAAAAAGTAAAATTGTAAGTCTTTCTGTAGATGCCAAATCCCTAGTAGCTAAAAAACACAGAGCTTTGTGAGAGACAATGATGAGAACTATTGATCATCTAACAACAAAGGCCATTAAAATAGTGTTTTATAAAGAGAGCTCTGTCAAAACCTCTCTTGTCTTGGTTATTAAGCAGCTTTGTATTTCAGAGGCAGAAACAAAGCTCTACAGGCCAGATTTCTTACTGATCTTACAAAAAGAATTTCAATTAAAAAAGAGAAACAAACAAAGAAAGAAAAAGCGCCAGTGTCCTCAATGTTCCTGTCGCTAAAGTTCAGCTGGTAAAGCGTGCTGCTAAAATGCCAGAGATTCCTCTGAAAACACTCTTTGCATGGCCATCGTCACTCATCGATTCGCTAATGCAGGCTAAAATGTTGGAGAGGAAAAAAGTGTATGTTCCTGTAGAAGCGTTTCTCACCGGATAATCTGTGTGAAAACAGATGGGAGAAATGTAGGAGAAGAAATTGCTAGCTGAAGATAGCGCTGCACAGACGATGGGTGTGTGTGAATGTTTTTGTTCAGTCTTTTATGAGCTGGATGAGTTTTTATATGCTGGATTTGTAAGTAATACTCTTGTTTGGACTTTTGGAAAGATAGTCAATTGAAATGTAAGACTCTGAATGGCACATTTATTTATAAAATTACATTTGGATGGAAGTTCAAATGGATGGTTGCAGGGACTAAAATTAACACCCGCCAAGCGCCAAATGTGAGTAAAATTACAGTTGGAGAGTATATGAAACGGTGTCACTCACCAGTTGGCCGGTAACTTTGTTAATTCAAACAGTTCCTGAGAACACTATATGGTTTAGTGTGGTTATTTATGATGTGATATAAATGTGTAATCTGATGCACAGCCTGCATTTAGCCGCTCTTGATAATAGTGTTTTCGGCATTTCGTTCGCAGTAAATGCAGCTCTGAGTCTGAGTCGCTTATTATGTTCAATTAAAAATAAATAAATAAAGGCAACATTCACCAAACATCTTCTCAAAATTGTAATAATAGTTCAATAATCAGTTGTCAACAAGAGAGGCATTTCAAAAGAGAAGTTTCCCTGGAGTTTTAACACTTGGGGGGGGAAGTCAGTATTAGTATTGTTATTATACTGTTTTTATATAAAAATTTAAATAAAATGAATAATCATTTATTATTTACTATTATTATTTAAATAAAAATATTGTTATAAAAAAAATATTTTATAGTTCAATAGTGTTATAGTGACATTGATTTAATTCTTGTAATTTGATTAAATAATAGTAATTATATAATATATTTCTGAAATATTTTATAGTTAAATTGTATTGTAGTTGACATTGATTTCATTCTTGTAATTTAATTAAATAATAGTAATTTTATATATATATATATATATATATATATATATATATATATATGAAATATTTTATAGTTTATTAGTGTTAATGATATTGATTTAATTTTTATAGTCAAATTTATAAGCAATAATAATAATAATTGCTAAAAGATATGCTTCCCCAATTTGTCCTCCCTTCTTTTTCTTTCTTTCTTTCTTTCTTTCTTTCTTTCTTTCTTTCTTTCTTTCTTTCTTTCTTTCTTTCTTTCTTTCTTTCTTTCTTTCTTTCTTTGAATGCTTAATTTTTTTCAACAGCTTTCAATGGAAAGCTTATTTATTTAATACAGTAAACACTTATGACTGGCTTTGTGGTCCAGGGTCACATCTGAGCTGCTGAAGGGACTCTCAGAGCTTTTCTGGAGATGAAGTTCATGTGTTCATGTCTCGTTTATTGAGACACAGACATTGAAAACACTGAGCGTCATGTGTGTTTGAGTATCAGATGAAACTATGGCAATCATTCACACAGAGACAGCCTTTCCATACTGTTCCATATCGAGTAAAAATGGCCAGAGCATATCATGGTTATTGACGTAAATGTAATGAATTCTTTCTTTATCACTCTCTGAGTGGAAAGCACATGTGGAGTTGTGCAGGTTGAGTTGTTAACACATGCCGCATTATTTAATGACAGTGTCCTGAAGTGGTGAAAAAACGCACATAGTGTCATGGCTGGTAAAAAAAAATACAAAACAAAAAAACTTCAAAATCAGTACAGTACAATAAACTTTTATGGATTTGTGCATGTGTTTCTGAAGCTGTGCATGCTTAAAACCCTTTGTTACATGCCATTATTAACATTGTACACTTCAGTGGCGCTAACACGGCAATTCATACAAAAATCTGTGAATACCAATAAACCACGTTCGTGAAATGAGCTTGGTAGGGATGGGCGGATCGATCCTGAAGTATCGATACTGACGTTGTATCGAAACAGTCAATCCTAACATAAAAATATCAGTTCTAAAATGTATTTTTAACCATTATTTTATTTATTTAGCAAGACACTCTGTGCATAAAATAACAGACTCTAAGGATATTTCTCTTGCTCATCAGAACATGCAAATGCTGAAAGACAGAACAGATAGCGTTTGCTCACAGTGCTTGTGCACAGCACAACTGTTTTTAACATTGATAATAATCAGAAATGATGTTTCTTGAGTAGCAAATTATATTAAAATGATTTCTGATCATGTGACGCGTGAAGACTGGAGTAATGATGCTGAAAAGCAGCTTTGATCACCGATTCTTTTTAAAGTACATTTTCCAAAATGTATTTAAATATAAAATAGTTATTTACAATATTTCCCAATATTGCTGTTTTACTGTATTTTTGTTCAAAAAACACTGACCTCAGACTTTTGAACATATAGATGAATTATTTATTTTAATTAGGCTAGCTTGTGCAAGCAAATTTATTTAAACTGTTAAAAGTTCAAATTGGTTGTTATGATATTTGTAGTAAAACTGCAGTAACAACTAATTTACCATAGTTAGCACTCTCTCTCTTTCAGCTTGCTTCCTTTTTCCATGGTTAATACTACAGGAATATTATTTTAACCATAATACTTGTAGCAAAAAACATGGTAAAAATAATCAACAATAATTTTTAGTAGCATTATACACTTTATACCCTCAAAGGTACACATTTGTACCTTATTTACCCATTAATGTGTGTGTACTTTTATGGTACTAGTTTGCTTCATCGCTTTTAGGGGTTGAGAAGGTGCACCTTTGAGGTTACTGCCCTAGAAAAGAGCTCAAATACAACTTTAGTACATTTTATTTCTGACAAATGTAAACATAAAAAGGCTTATGAAATGACTTTCAAATATAATGTTAAAGAAGTTTTAACTTCTTTAAATTGGGGACAAACAATTTATTAGTTTGGAACTATTGATTAATTTCCTCAAACTAAAATTGTTTATTGATGTATTACTTTCCCATTTGATACTGTAAAGTTGCTTTAACACAATTTGTATTGTAAAAAGCGCTATATAAATAAAGCTGACTTGACTAATTTAAAAGATCAGTTTAGTTTAGAGGTATTTGTATCGGTATTGATATTGACAATACTGGGCTTGAAAATATCAGTATCGGATCGCAAATAAAATAAGTGGTATGGCCCATCCCTAGAGATTGGGGAATTACGGAGAAACATAAGTGTAAATCCAAGCGTTGGCTAATGTTTTTAACCCTTTATCTTCATATAATCTGGAGATTTTAAGTCATGCACAAAGACACTGCTACTAAGTGAAGTTAGAAGCTGTATTGCACACCTAGCGTGAGTCCTTAGTGTTGTGTTGGTGAACGGGACGCATTAGCAGCGTTTCGGAGAAGAGTGTTTTAAACACACCCTGCTGGAGCTGCCAGCTTTGAGTGATGGATGGCAGCGAGAGGCTTTCTGTTCTGTATGAAGTGCTCTGTGTTGGAGCTGCAGACGGGAGGTTGATGAATGGTTAAAGGTCTCGTAGCTCCATCTATCAGGGATTAGCATTGACCTGTGAGACTCTCCGGCGGCCCCGGGCTCCCGCGCCACAACAAACGCCTGCATTAACATGGAGAGAGACCACAGGCTCTTCAGAGGCCAGAGCGATAATATATTTGTGCCCCTCTGTGGGAATTTCTAATTAATTTGATTATGTCGTAGCTGAGAGGAAGCACACGCAGATATTGGCAGGGAATGTGGTATATACCGTGTTTGTGTTGGTCAAGATATTAGTGGTTTGCATTGTTTTTTGGTCTCCATTTCATTCCACTTCATTGTCACCGTTTTGGTTCCTTCGATGCACTATTTTCCTGTCTGATACTTTAAAGCTTCTTTGACACAAACTGTATTGTAAAAAGCATTATAAATAACGGTGACTTGACTGGTTTTGCGATGTTTTCTTGAAGCAGAATTAGATGTAGGGCTGGGCGCATTAGCCAAATTATGGCCATATGGCATTTGCCAAGTTATGTCCAAAAATGTTGTGGTGATATTTTTTTCGTCATCATGCAATATCAGTATTTATTCCAATAATGAGTTTTTTTTCTGTTAAACATGAAAGAAAACATTTTGAAAATTCTCGTTAGCTAAGTAGTTGATGGTAGCTGATGACTTTCATAGTATTTCTATATTTTGGAAGTCGATGCTGTCAAACGTTTGATTTCCAACATTCTTCAAAATATATATTTTTTTTGTGTTCACAAGCAGTAAAAAATACAGATTTGGAACGATTTTGGAGTAAACTGTCCCTTTAATAGGGAAGAAAATGCTTTCCACATGTTTTTTTTTTAAATTATTGCTTTTCAAATATGTTACATTTATTATGTTTTATTTATTATTTGATTTAGGGCCACACAAATCCATTTTATTTTTTCCTTAAATTGTCTGTTTTCCATTTTATTTTTTTCTGGATTCTGTGTGATTTAATACTATTTTTTTTTTATTTAATACAAGTGTGTAAAAATGGTGCTTAACAAAATTAATTAATAGAACTTTAACAATTTAATCAATCTTTTAAAATGTAATCAAATGAAAATAATAAATGTTACTCAAGTAAGATGCATACATTAAAACATGATTAAAAAAGGCCTTATTTGTTTGATATTTCTTACAAAATATTACTTTAGGGAATACAATTAGTATACAGTATACTAAAATGTATTTCCTAAAGTAATATTTCTGTCATAATTTCTTTAAACCATTAAACAAGATTTCTTTTTTGTCTATTTCTAGTTAAGATCTTTTAGTTTCAGTGTGTATTTGTGACTCTGGACCACAAAACCTTAAGTAGCATGGGAATATTCATAGCAATAGCCAAGTCTTTTATGCCAAAAATCATTAGGATATTAAGTAAAGGTCATGTTCCATGAAGATATTTTGTACATTTTGTACTGTAAAAATATCAAAACTTAATTTTTGATTAGTAATATGCATTGCTAAGAACTTCATTTGGACAACTTTAATGGTGATTTTCTCACAATTTAGATTATTATTATTTTTTTTGCACCCTCAGATTTTAGATTTTCAAATAATTGTATCTCGGCCAAATGTCCTATCATAACAAGCCATACATCAATGGAAAGCTTATATATTTATTAAAATGTGCATTTAATGACTGGCTTTGTGGTCCAGGGTCACATTTGAGTTTTTTTTTTTTTTGCAAAATTAAAATGAAATGGTGTACAGCTGCTGAAGCGTCATGTGTGTTTGAGTATCAGATGAAACTATGGCAATCATTCACACAGAGACAGCCTTTCCATACTGTTAGATTAATCCATATCGAGTGAAAATGGCCAGGGCATATCATTGTTATTGACGTAAATGTTCTTTATCAATCTCTAAGTGGAAAGCACATGTGGAGTCACGCAGGTTGAGTTGTTAACACATGCCGCATTATTTTATGACAGTGTCCTGAAGTGGTGCGCCAAACGCTTATGAATCATCGTCTCGGTGCTAATGGCTGTGAGAAGGACCTTAATCAACCCTTCTGACAAAAAGGAGAAAAACTGCAGCTAGGCCATGAATAAAAAAAAAAGAAAAAAAGAAAAGCCCTTCAAAAAGATGCATATTTTGCAAAATTGGTGCCTGGTAATCATTCTCTAGTACAAAATAGGCTGCGTTTTGTGTTTTCATTGTGACTTTTCATTTTTAATCAGGTATTTATTTACCACTTATGCTTTTTCATTGCACTAAATTGATTTGGAAATCAAAGGTGCCCTCTGTTTCTATGTATGTGAACATGAAGAGCAGATGCAGACGGCCACATGGCTGTGGTGTTTAATTCATTCCCTCCCTCTTGATTGGCGCTGATTTGTTCCATTTTAAACAGGCGTGTGAATAAGGAGGCATGACCGTCCCGCTATAGATGCGATGCTAAAGCGAGTGTGTTGATCACCGAGGCGAGCGGGAGCGTGATTGCTGATTGCTCAGGGTTTTAATTATGGAAATCATGAGCTCTTATAAGTGCTCAAAGCTTTGAGCTATTTGCTAATGGTGGAAGTCATAAAAATAGTACATTGAGTTTTGTTGCACTACAATCAGAGGTCGCTTTAACGCTCGTGGTTGTGTACAGTAACATTCAGCATACTTAGAATCGAAAAACCATTTCTGGATTATAGTTACAGACGGAGCTTTATATTGACATTACGAAGTAAAATAAATAAGCAACAAATATGTGTAGCCCTTAAAAAGGGTTCATATTTTGATCTTTTTTCCCACCCCAAATAAATGTGCTCTTTTTTTACTGTTGCAGTCGAGGAATATTTCTTGCTTAGTATTTTGTGATGTTTAAATAAGCTTTGTTAACTGCCAAGATGTTGAGAATACAGCTGCTGCCTGTTATTGAACAAATATGCTTTATGCTTTCCCCCTTATTTTTGTATGAGCGCTTTAAACATCTCTCAGGACGCTATTTTGTCATTGTTAATATACAGTTAAAGTCAAAAGTTTACACACACCTTCCAGAATCTGCAAAATGTCAATCATTTTACCTAAATACAACATTACTAAATAAAAAATGACATGCATTTTGTATGATCCCTCTTATTTTGGCAAAATAATGAACATTTAGAAGATTCTGCAAATTGACGTCAACCGTATGCTGTATATTTTAGCACTGCCACCTGTTGTTGGTTGTCGACTGATACATTGCAAAGGCAGATATATCAGCCGATATTTCACATTTTTTAGTTATCGGCAAATAATGGAAGTTTTGTAAATATACTATGCAAAATGCATGTGTTTTTACCAGTGTTAATTTCGTTGACGGATAATTTTCGTCATCATTTTCGCCAACGACATATTTTTCACAGACGAAAATGAAACGATAACGAACTAAAATGATTTTTAAATGACAAAAACTACTGGCATTTTCGTCTACAAATTAAAACGAGACACATGTTAGGGAGGGATGATTTGGAAAGAGATTCATTCAGAAAAAAACACAAACCGGCAGGACACAAGCTAAAATACGCTTGCTGCACGTCTTATAAAACGTTCAAAAATCAATATGTGGGAGTACGAGAAGTGCAGACATATGGATAAATTTGACGACGCAAGAGCGAACTCAATTCGGTCTTGTTTTCAGAGCGCAGACACCGAAGCATACACTCAGAAAGCACATCTCACACTCTTTCGTGTTGCATGAACTGAGAAACACACATAAAATGATCTTGAATTGTCTGTTTTGACGAGTATTCACGTAAACACAGCTGATTATGTCTTAAATGAACGTAAACAGTATAGAGAAAGGGTGTCAGTACATTAAAACCGAATGCAGGAATGCAATGGATGCAAAGGGATAGCAGCCACATTTAGTTGCTATTGTCCAAGTCACTGATGTTAATCAAGCAACAAAAGAAAGACAGAAAATCACTCACCGCTCTTGACTGAATCACTTACGTAGCCCTAAAGATTAATCTAAATTCATTTATAGAAAGAAATATGTGAAATATGTGTATATAATTATTTGAAAGAATGAAGAATATGGTAAACAAGAATGCATAATTAGCCCATATAACCATTGGTATTTCATTGAAAAGAAGACCATGTTCTTTGAGTGGTTTTATTTCATTTTAATATTAAGGCATGTTGTGTATCACTGCAGTTAAATTGTGTGTGTATCATGATTAAACCTTAATATCAAACCTATATAATGAGTTTGGAAATTTTAGAGAAATGCTTAATAAATGCATTGCACTGTAACCAAACCCATTTCATTTTAGCCGACTAAATTTACTGTATATTTAGTCGACTAAAACTGGACTAAAACTAAAAACAATTCAGATTACTAAAATATGACTCAAACTAAAATGTCATTTTGGCAAAATGGCAAAATTTCAACATTTGCTGTCAAAATGAACACTGGTTTTTACCCTGCTCTCTACGATGTTGGCAATAAAGAAATCCATATCAGTTTTTAGCATTATTACATGCATATTAACACACACTAACAAAGCGAGGTTAATTAAAAGTTCTCCCAGGCAGATGTTTTTCATTTAGTTTGTCCTCCAGAAAATACATCTTCATTTTGCATTGCTGAAACTGAAGCTCTTAAAGCGGTGCATACAGGTGCTTGGGTCGGTTTCACCGTGCCATTCTTCAGTTGAAGTTAGAAATTTTAATTACTTTGCAAGTTCGTTTAATCAGTCTTGGTCTCACAGACTTGCCTCTGGTCAGGAGATGAGGTGATTCCTTAAACATTCATAGTTTTCTTATGAAAGAATGATCTACACTAAATGTTAGGGCTGCATGATAATGGCTAAACGGTTGATCGCAATTATATTGCTAAAAAAATCATGATTATTGTCCATTTATTTATTTTTTTAATTTCATCAGTGTAGGTGTATGCATCATCATTGCACATAATTACAAATCGAGAACGTCAACTCTGTTTTCTCATAGATTTAGCAAAAAAGTAAACAGATTGACTGTGTTACACTTTTATTTGAGCAGAATATCTCAACAGAGGTCACTAAACTCCAACTTTGCCTGTGTTTTCAGCTAATGTAGAGAAGGTACATGGTTGCCAGGTTGGACGGACAAAGTAAACAATTAAGCAGAAAATGTATTTATTAAAAAAAACTATGATTGGGGGATTAATACTGTTGGCAACCGCAAAAGTGAAGGCTCTGTGAATTCGTGATCACGATTAAAATACTATACACTGTACAGCCTTATAAATACTTGGATAAGATAAATTGTTCTGTTCGCTTGCTCTTTTTGCTCTCTGTTTTCAAGAACAAACCTTGTCTTCCGCATCTATGGTTGGTTACAAAACTCTTTTCATGAACTGTCACCGGCTTTGCTAACAACCAAACAGTTCTTTTAGATAATACTGCTAATGACTGTGAAATATTGAATGATTTGTTTTTGACCGGGACCCGCTGCATGGCCTTGTTTCTCTCTCCGGTAACTAAGGGAAGCTGCGCAGACACAAGAAGGAATTGTGTTTTGGGGGACAGAAGAGGGAAACGCAGAAGTGGAGGATTGGGAGCAGAAAATGAATTCGAGTCTTGCCATCCAGCAGAGGCTTTTCTTTTGTCCATTTATCATGAAAGTTATTTTCTTTCTTTTTGATTTTCAGTTCAATAGATATAAATCCAATGAAGCTGCAGTGGCTGCACTTTTGTTATGCTTTTCTTTGCCGTTTATAAAAGGAAAAAGTGGAGCAAATTAATTGAAGTGCATTTGAAAGAGCGTCTTCATTATTAATGTGAAATGCATTACATTGCTTATTCGCTCTTTATAGATGGTAGGAAATTTTTCGTAACTCTTTACAAAGAGGTTTCATTTTGTAAACTTTTGTTAACATTAACTGACGATGAAAACGGCATTTATTAATCTTAGTTTGTCAAAGGAATAGACTAGAAAATTTGCTGTTAATTTACTTTCCCTCAGGCCATCCAAGATGTAGGTGATTTCTTTTTTCTTCAGCAGTAAAGAAGTGTTTCAGCTGGAACTGTGGTTCTTGGTTATTCATAAAATGCTAGTCAGAGGGTACTGTCACCTTGAGAGTCAACAAAAAGCATATCAGGCAACACAAAATGAATTCCCATGGCTCCTGACAATATATTGAGGTCTTATGAAACTAAACAATCAGTCTGCAAGAAACTAAACATTATTTCTAAAATTCTTATCTGTAATTCAGTGTCTAATTTGTGAACGAATCTTTCTTTTGAACTGTTTTTTTTTTTTGTGAACTAGTTGGATTAGTTCACTGAATCAGACCGAATCATCCGAAACGGTTCTAGCAGCACAGATCTTCAACACTGTAAAAAACAAAAAACACAATTTGTGAGTCAACTTAAAATAAATTGTTACCCTGCTGCCTTAAAATTTTAAGTTCAGTCATCTCAAATAAGTTTATTCAAGTTGAAATGTTAAGTTGTACTGTGACAACTTAGATATTCGAGTTGACTAAGTTTAATCAACTCAAAGTTGTCACTTAGTAAAACGTAACATTTCAGGTTGACTAAACTTTTTTCAAGTTGACTGAACTTAAAATGTTAAGGCAGCCAGGTAACAAATTATTTTGAGTTGACTCAACAAATAGTTTTTTTACAATTTACAAAGTTACTCAATCAAAAATTACTCTCAGACGCCTGAAAGTTTCTACAACCAGAAAATTAGCCAAAATGAACTGATTCAGTGCTTCAGTTACTTCAGTAGCCACTGAACTGAGGAAACAGTTCGACTCGGACCAAAGACTGGTGAGCCGCTGAAATTTGCATATGTGAACTGAACACTTGAATGAAGGGACTAAATCAAAGCTATTATGGTTTTTCGTTGTTAATGTAAAAAGGTGAGCTGATGAAGTGTAGTTTATTTACTTTTTATGATTTAGACCACATTTATCAGCATTATTGGGTGCTTTAAGAATATAATTGCTAGGGCTGGGCAAAAAAGAGATTTTTCGATTAACCGTTTAATTTGAGAAAACTACGTCATATCACATTCACAGCAGCTGCACCCTGCAAAAATGCTTTACTTTGATTTTTTTTTGTCTTGTTTTAAGACAAAAATATTAAAATTAAGTGAGATTTTGCTTAAAACAAGCAAAATAATCTGCCAATGTGGTAAGCAAAATAATCTATCTTGAAATAAGATTATTTTGCTTACCCCATTCGCAGATTATTTTGCTTGTTTTAGGCAAAACTCGCTTAATCTTGACTTCTGTTTTCTGAAAACAGGACAATAATTTTTACTTATCTTAAAATTCTTAAATCGAGAAGGATTTTCTAGACATTTTGGCTGGAAACAAGACAAAAAATCTAAGTAAGAAAAGCTTTTTTGCAGTGCAAGCTCTTCACGACAACTTCAAAGTCAAAATAAAAGTTTAGTTTAACGTTGAACTGTGTCAGAAATATATTACTATTTAGCAGTCTTAAGACTTAATGTAACAACAGTGCTGCTGCTGCTGCTACTACTACTACTACTAATAAATATAAATAAATCTTTATTTTTAAATAATCACATTTGTTTTCTTTTTAATTTTTATGGTAAACCCCTATTGTTCAGCACTTTGTTTGCCAAAAAGTAAAAGGGTTTAATTTTCATTTGTTCAGGATAAATTAATGTTGTATGCCTTCATCTGATTACAAGAAAAATTAAGATGTACATCTAATATTGTTTTAAAAAAGGACGCTATACGAAAAAAAGAACTTTTTTTTTCTCCCTTCTCCTCTTAATTTCTGATGTTAACTAATTTTTTAGAAATATCAATAGCATTTGTATTAAAACAATATTCACTGAATGTAATTAAAAAAAAATCGAGAATTGATTTGATTCAAATCCGAGAGCTTGCAAATTGAAATTGAATCGAATTGAGACATCTGAATCAATACCCAGCCCTAATAATTGTTGTGTGGTTACAGAAACAAACTGAACTGAACAAGTTTATTAACACAGACTGTCTGAAACGGCCAGTTTATGAAAAAGATTTGGATTACATTTAATAATGTTGTAAAAAATGTTTCTTGCACAGACCAATTGTTTTGCTTCATAAGACCTCACTCTATTATCAAGAGCGATGCATATTGTAGTAAATAGATTCCATATTTGCACACAAATGTAAACACTATGGCTTAATGCAATTGGAAACATTACAATGACTTGCCTAAAATCACTGTTGTTTATCATCTAAGGTGGAGCCGGGAATTCATTCATATGTCGTGTATGCAAGACGAATGAGTAGAAGTAAATTTAAAGGGCAACTCTAACAAGTATCTAAAGATCAGGGCTGAATAATGCGGCCTGCCAGACTTAACGCAATACTTGATGTATTACAAAAGAAATAATACAGTTAAAAATCCAAACGTTATATCACCAGTGTGAAAGCACTTGAATTGGTGCTGACTAAGACAGGTGAGCTCATAAATTTGGATTAAGTCGGCTTTGCGTTCTGTTTGCAATCTGGTTACACAGTTTCCCACGAATCGAGCAATATTTCATGAGTTATTCCACTGGACTGCACATGGAATCTCTCATTTCTCCTCCACAGTCCTCACTTACATCTTACCAGCTGTCTTTTTTGGAAGGGATTTATTTATATGTTTATTTTCTTCCTTTAATTCACTTTCAGTGAATTTAGTGACTGTGGTAAAATAGAAGAAAGTCATGGAATAGGGACTGTTTTCCTTGCCAACACAACAAAGCATGATCAGATAACATCGGACAAAGGTTGAGCAAAGAACTGGAAGGTTTTCAGAGCTTGAGATTGCGGCCCTATGCACAGTTTAGTACTGATTATTTTAATTAAACATCATATTTGGGTCAGATTGTTCAGCCCCTTGTAGGAAACTGTTGAATGTGGACACATTTGACATTAACATTGCAGAGTTTTCCTGCGGCAGATGCAGTGCTGAATAATTTTAAACGATTGTTTTTATGCATTATTCTTAAAATTTCAACATCTTTTGCCCCATGTTGCACCTTTTTTATGTTAAGTTTATGTGCTGTCATCACATTTGTGACCCTGGACCACAAAATCACTCATAAGGGTAAGTTTTTTCGAAATTGAGATTTATACATTATCTGAAAGCTGAATAAATAAGATGTGTTATATGTTTCTTATGATATGACAATATTTGGCAGAGATACAACTATTTGAAAATCTGTTATATAAATCTGAGGGTGCAAAAAAATATTTACAGTAGAAAACTTACAAAATATCTTCATGGAACTTGATTTTTACTTAATATCCCAATGGTTTTTGGCATAAAAATCAATAAATTTGAGCTATACAATGTGTTTTTGGCTATTGCTAGAAATATACCCCAGCCACTTATGACTTGTGTGGTCCAGGGTCACATTTTTCTTTAATATTTCATGTTTTATTGATGATATATTAGATTATTTTCATTTGTTTGCACACTATCAATAACTTTGATAGTTAAGTATAATATAGTAGGCCCTATGTTAATATTTAGTAGTGCATTTGAGTAAAAAAGGTACAAAAGCTATATCTGGGGGAGTATCTTTTCAAAAGTATGTGCATTTTTTACCTTAAAAAAATGCATATTAGTATCTAAAATGGTACATTTTTAAATGGTATGTCTCTGTGAGAGCTCTCATACTTTTTTCTCTGTGTGTGTGAAAGGTTTTGTAATAAAACATTTGCTTGCTTGCAGATCAATGCTTATTTATTGTCTGCATCCACTAATCTTACTTACTGACTGATGTTGGCTAGTTGACAACATAAATAAAGATATTTAATCTGTTTATGCGCTGTCATGTCCTGTGCTATAAAACTGCAAAAAACAGCAATGATGCATCAATCAATACTTTTATTTCAACTTAGTCTTATACATGAGTAATATTTTATTAGAGTGTGTGTTTTAACATTGGAAAACACTGCTTATTGAACTCCGTTATGAAACTTTTTCCATTTTTCCATCCAGATTTCCATTGTTCTCTGTTAGAATGATAAAATGCATAAAGCGTTAATGCATAAAGGAAACGTTTTATTTTGAGGAAAATGGAGATGCTCATTTTGGTAAATCCTTCTAACCAATAAACCAAACATAATTGCATGGTTAAAATGGTTAACCTACAAACAATAAATCAGGGATAGACAATCCTGGTTATATCTTAAAGGCTTAAATGTGTATAAAGAAAAATGTGAACGTACAGATAAAATGAAATAATGTCATTTGTCGAAAATAAAAAAAATTAAATTAACTAATCAATAAATAAAAATAAAAAATGTTTATAGCAATAGCCAAAAATACATTGCATGGGTCCAAATTATTTATTTATTTATTTTTTATTTTTTTATTTTTTGGCAAAAATAATCAGGATATTAAGTAAAGATCACGTTCCATGAAGATATTTTGTAAATGTCCTACCGTAAATATATCAAAACTTTTTTGGATTTTTGAAAAACTTCATTTGAGCAACTTTAAGATTTTCAAATAGTTGTATCTCGGCCAAATATCGTCAATTATCGACGGAAAGCTTATTTATTCAGCTTTCGGATGTTGTATAAAAAATTGACCCTTATGACTGGTTTTGTGATCCATGGTCACAAATAAATAAATAAACACAGGTTGTTTAGTTGTTAGCTGTCAACATCTTTAGACAATAATGTGTTGAACACTGATCAAAACCACATTGATGTTTTGGATTAGTGGCGCTAATTTTAGAAATCCGTGATTGATGGAAAAAGAGATTTCAAAAATATTTCTCACATTTGCATCTTGAATAGATGCTGTGTTCTCTCGAATGTGAAGGTATCGTGTCAATCTTATGGCACTTGGGTTACTTTCTGACACTTTTATAGTCCTCGTTGGAGGAAAAAAAAAAATTACAAATGCAGCTTCATGTCTTTAATTAGCTGCGTTTGCGCTTAATTTTGGATGCAGCTTTACATCTCATTTGTGCCTGCTTCACTTGCTATGCGTGCATGTATGCATTCTTTATTTTCTCCCATCTTGGTCCTGGCAATTGAAAATAAATTAACATTCCAGCTCTTTTATGTTCTGCTTCTTTAAGCCTGTCAAGAATACTTGGAGACGAACCCTGAGAGGTCAAGCGACACTCACTAGTTGTCAATCATCCCGGTTGACCCGCCCACCCTTTTCTTTTGCTTTTCCATTCTTTTCTTCCCCGTTCATTCAGTTCCTCCCTGTCTTAGAAACTCTCAGGCATTCTTTCGCTGGTCTCTGAGACAGGAAGCTCTGGGATGAATGTCGCACTCAAATAGCCATATTTGATCATGAGTCCTTCTGGCTGCCGTTTTTTCCCCCACCTCTTCATTTTAATGGGCCTAGAAAACAGGCAGAATCATGGAATACAGTCATAAAAGTGGAATTTACTGTACAGTGCAGAATGCATTGTAATCTGGAAATCTTTTAAAAGTAGCACAGTACACTTAATTAAATTTTGAAATGGACTAATGTCTGTGAATAATCAAGATGACAACCCATCAAAATAAAAGTTCAGCTTAACTTGACGAAATTGTGACAAATAATTGTTGTAAAAAGATTTTTAATGTTTTTAAATCTCTTCTCACCAAGACTGCATTTATTTGATCCAAAGTACGGCGAAACAGAAAATATTTTTACTGTTTAAAATAACTGTTTTCTATTTGAATACATTTAAAAATTTAATTTATTAAAGCATCATTAAGCAAACATTTTTTAGCATCACTACTACAGTCTTCGGTGTCACATGATCCTTCAGAAGTCATTCTAATATGCTGATTTGCTGTTCAAGAAACATTTATTATTATTATTATTATTATTATTATGAATAATAATAATAATAATAATAATAATAATAATATTTAAAACAGTTGAGTGTATTTTATAGGATTCTTTGAATAAAAAGGTCCAAAGATCAGCGTTTTTCTGAAATAAAAAGCTTTTGTAACATCACTATACCATTCAAAATCTTGGAGTCAATATAATTTCTTTTATTATTATTTATTATAATTGAATTATAGAAATTCATACTTTTTAGGAAGGATGCTTTAAATTGATCAAAAGTGATGATAAAGACATTTATAATATTGCAAAAGATTTCTGAACTTTCTATTATTATTATTAATAATAATAATAATAATAAATGTTATGTATAATAATAAATGTGATTAAAATTTAGCTTTCAAATTGCTGGAATAAATTGCATTTTAAAATGCATTTAAATAGTAATGTTTTTTTAATAGTAAAAATATTATTTAAAACTACAATTTTAAAAAATGTAATTTTAAAATAAAATTTCACTGTTTTTGCTGTACTTTGGATCAAATAAATGCATGCTTGGTGAGCAGAAGATACTTATTTATAGTAATAATAATAATAATAATAATACATTAATTTACAGGTAATTTAGACCGTAAACCTCTTGTGCAGCACTTTCCAAAGTCCAGAAAAATTACGAAAAAAAGAAGAAATTTGGGAAAAAAAAAGAGCAGAAAGTGTAAAAAATACTTATTTCTAAATAATAGTTAAATATTACTTTAAAATGTAAAATAAAATCTTATGACCATTCATATTTAACCCGATTTCCAGTCTCAGAATTTTCTTAGAATCCTAGAAACTTTGCAAAAATAGCTACATTTATTTAAAAACTTCCAGTATTTTGTCTCCTGGGTACATGTTTGCCTTATTTCATGTGTGTGGAAGTGAATTCTAGATGTCTCCTCCATGCAAAAAAAAAAAAAAAAAAATTCAGGCCTCAGTCAGGAATGGTGCAAAGCTCTCTAAAGCTAATCATTTAATCCTTTTATTTCAAGTCAGAACAAATCCAGTCTGAAATCTGCCAAACAAAATGGTGTTTATGGGGATGATAACGGTCGGCTCCTGCGATTAAGCCTCCAGACGTACAGTGAGTGTGTTTCTCAGCGGTGTGAGAGTTTGAGCGCGGCGATGAAGAGAAATAAAGCATGTTGAGCAGACAGCGCAGACGCTCTCGCTTTATCCCTCACTCCTCCACGCCGCCGGTCTGCCAGCATCAGCGCCTTCGGTCTCAGCAGGATGAGGGATTTTTTTTCAGCAGGTAACGTCCGTGATACCTAAAACGCTTCCCACTTGTAGATTCGCTCTTATTTCAGGATATTTGGAATCCTAATCCCATAATGCAGTGCACTAAATGGTTTCCTACATGAATGCACAGTCAGAGATAAGGCTGATTAACTTTATATGATTAGGCCTTGATTCGGCTAATTAAGCGTATTTGCAAAGATGTAACAAAAATTCCTCCTTAAAGGCATGCTCCACCTAAAAATGATTTCTATCATCAGTTTCAGTTATATAAGGCTTTCTTTCTTCAGATGAACGCAAACAGATTTTTGTCAAAATTATGCATCTCTGAGTCTGTATGATATGAGTGCAGTGCTAGGTAACTGATCACATCATCAGATTCTGAAAATTAAATACTTGTAATTAGATTATATTACATTTAAAATACTTGTAATCAGAATACAGTTACTTTTTATTGATTATGTGATTACATAATATGCAGTGTTGGGGTTAACGCGCAAGTAATGCGAGTTACGTAATCAGATTACTTTTTTAAAGTAAGGTAAAGTAACATTGCTTTTTCTTTTACACAAAAATGTTACTTTTTTTTTTTTTGTTTTAAAGTAACACCAGTAACTTTGTTTCCTTAACGTTTTTAAATTCTGTTTTATTAACCAATGCCTTTGCTGCTTATTTGTACACATATGAATTTACTTTTCCTTCAGTTTTAGGATTATTAATTTCACTTTTTGGTGTTAAAGAGCTTTTACATTTGCTAAAAATCTAACTTTTTGTATTAAAAACAAACAAGCCCTGCCCAGATTTTAAAAGTAATGTAACGCATTACTTTCCATAAAAAGTAACTAACAAAATTAAGTTACTTTTTTATGGGGTAACGCAATATTGAAATGAATTACTTTTAAAAGTAACTTTCCCCAACACACACACACACACACACACAAAAAACACAATTAGTTGAGTCAACTTAAAATTTTAAGTTCAGTCAAAGCAAATAAGTTATTTCAAGTTGAAATGTTAAGCTGTACCAAGTGACAACTTAGATATTCGAGTTGACTAAATTAAAAATAAACAAAAAAACAGCTGTTTGTTACTCTGCTGCCTAAATTTTAGGTTGAATCAACTCAAATATCTAAGTTGTCACTTAGTAAAGTGCAACATTTCAAGTTGACTAAACATTTTCGATTTGACTGAGGCAGCCAGGTAACAAATCATTTTAAGTTGACTCAACAAATAGTTTTTTTTTTTTTTTACAGTGAACACTGCACATTGTCAGATAATGTACAGCTAATCCGGAATAATATCCGCAATAATATTATTTCACTTTTTTATTGTGTGTTTTAATTTAATTGTTGAAATTTATTTATTTAACATTTGTATGATTTAAGTACTTATTGGCTTTTAATTAAACTCACAAACCCCCTGCAGTTCCTTCATATGCTAATAAAATCACAATTCTGACTTTTATCCATGCAATTTTGAGTTTACATCTTGCAATCCTGACTTAACAACTTGCATCTGTGTGTTATAAAGTTAGAATTGCGATATAAACTCACAATTTTGAGAAAAAAGTCCTAGTTTTTTTCTCACAATTTTTTCCTCCCATTTTTTTGATCAGAATTGAGATCACAATTGAGAACTCACAATTCTGAGAAGTCAAGTTATAAAATCAGAATTGCAAGAAATAAACAAACAATTCACTTTTTTTCTCAGAATTGAGTTTATATCGCAGATTTGCAAGTTTATATCGCAATTCTAATTGTGAGTTATTAAATCAGAATTGTAAACTATAAACTCGCAATTCTGAGAACATATCAGTCCCCTTTGCACCTCAAAATTGGACGTTTATTGCAAGTTTATATCTTGCAATTCTGACTTCATTTCTCAGGATTTTATATCTCAATCTCATTTTATATCTCATTCATTATCTCAGGAGTTTATATCTCACAATTCAAAAAAAAAAAAATAAATAGTCTAAATTGTGAAATAAAAAGTCACAATAACATTTCTTTTTTTTTATTCAGTGGCAGAAATGGGCTTACCTTCACAAACCCCAGTTTGAGAAACTTTGATGTAATATAATGTTTAATGCACTTCTTGTACAAAAATCATTATTACGTTCAACAACAAAGAAAATATATTCTCTTTGTATTTATATATCAGTATGGTTAAAAAAGTAGTCTGATTATATTACCTGAAGTGTGTAATGTAATAGAGTTGATGCTTCAAAAACCACACAAAATGAACATAATGGAAATCCATATGACCACAGTTGATGAATTAATGTTTGAAGTGTTAATCATGATTACATTTCTCCAAAAAATAATTGATAATGCAGAGAGAGCATGTGTATGGTTGCCAGGTTGAAAAGATGAAGTATGCTCCGAAAGGCGGATTTAAACTTTTTACATCTGGCAACCGCAACCATTAAAGCTTGTGGAGGCCAATGCAAGATAACACACATGCCAAAATAAAATATATTTTCAGGATAAATAACCAGCCAGCAAATCACAGATGATCATGCTTAATGACTTGAGAGAAGCAGAAACCGTGTTCACAATTAAAGTATGATTGTATGTGTATGAAAAATAATAGTGATAGTTTATAGTTTAAAATAATAGCATTTTCTCACACACACCTGCTGTTTCTCTTCAGAAGACAGTGATTTATCAGCTGGGGTCGTGTGGATTACTGTTGCGTCTTTGTGTGGTTTTTGAAGTGTCAGCTTTAAGGAACCAATATATTCTCATTATATTGGAGTTTTTTTTTTTTTATCTCAGTTTGTGTTCTTCAAGAAAGAAAGTCATAAGGGTGAATTATTTGGCTGGAGCATCTTTTTTATTCTCTGGGTGCTTCAGAATTTGCAGTTTTGTTATTTGGTGTTCAATGTGCCCCTGCTAATTATTTAACAGTTACTGTGTTTTGAGTACAAGTGTTTGGTTTCTCAAACAACACTGCGTCTGCATGCCAAGTTCGACAGTGCACAAAATAGGTTTTGTTCCACACCGATGTCAGATGTTAAATGCATCTACAAGAACATTTCGTGTTATGAAAGAGAATTACGTTTTGTCTGCTGTATGGAATGTTTTGTTTAAACTTTTTCTGTCTCTTTTCACCCACATCAGTTGGAGCTGTGAAAATGGCACAGTGTTTATATTTGGGTTCATTATAAAATAATCAGCGCACTTGATGATGAGGGAGCTTTGATGAAGCACACTTCAAAGTGCACCATTGCACTGGATTTCTACCTGTGTTGTAAACGCTGAGCCAGTGCATTGTGTATTTATTTTCATTTTTTTTGAGGAAGATGAAAGTGTTATTTAGTTCGTGGGTGGGTGTTTGTCTGTTTGTGCACATGCGCATGTCAGTGGGAATGAATTTGTGAACAAAGTGAGCGTGACATGTCATCTGTCTTCAGCGTTTGGCATTGTGTTATAATGAGCTCGGGCTCCCCGAGGTCTCAGATATTGCCTTCTGCCAATGTGGGCAAAGAGTCTGAATGTGTTTGTTCCCGTGAGATAACAGGAAAACGCAAACACACACAAAAGAGAGGTGATTTTAGTAGTTTATCAAGTGAACCTGTTGCCACAGTAATTATGATGTACCTCAGGGTGAGCCGAGGGATATGAGAGATCTGTCTGTAATCTTCATAAACACAGCGGAATGTAAAGGTAGACTGGATATGTGAACGCCACTGAGAGGTCCAAAGTTACTTACACTGAAATCCATTGTATCCTGGAAAAAAAAGATTGTATTCTAAATGTTGCACATTATGATTGTTATTATAGGCTATTTTGAGGCCTACAGAATGATCCAATCCAAGTTCAACAGAACATGCAGTCAAATAGTTAAGACTGATGAAGTCTCTTGCTTTATTTGGTCAAAATGCAGTAAAAATTGTATGTTGTTAAACACTACAATTTAAAATAAAGTGTTTTCTATGTGAATATATTGTTGTATTAGGGCAGTTCTGTTAAACGGCCTCTTCTGAAATGGCGACAGTGTTTTGACTGTGAGTTCTGTTAAAAGTCTGGCTTGTAATTGAGACTGATTTACACTCTCCCTGCCTCTATCACACTCAGTTAAAGTTCTGAAACGTTGTGATTGATATGAGATGATTGCTTTCATCTTGCGTAAAGTAAAACAAGTTCGAGTTCCAGTACTCTTTTGTTTGTTTGCCTCTGTTCTATTGGTTGACAAGGTGATTTGACAAGGTTTATATCTGTAAACCATATCTGTTTTTGGCTGGTAATGAAGTTTTATTTTTCTTTATCAGTGATGTTGGATATGTAAACACTTGCTCAGATCCCCAGTTTTTACATGTAGATTTATCTTTGCATTCATCTAATGCTCACTCATCACACAGTTTTCCTTGATGTGTTAAAGGTGACGCATCATGACAATCTTGCTTTTTCCATGTTTAAGTGCTATAATCGGTTCTCTGGTGCTTCTACCAACCCTGAAAACCCTGAAAAAGGACAACCCAGTCAGTAACTTTGTTTTGGTAAGCCTTTCTCTGCAAGCTTGTGAAGAAACAAGCTGCTCAGATTTCACTTCCGTGATCTTATTATAATATTACCGCCCCTTAATCTGCACTTTTCCACCCATGAGCCACCATTTTGTTTTCGCATACGACAGCGGTGTACCAGTTCTAACACCATGATCTTCACTGTTTTTGTAACTCATTTGTGTTTTGAAACACAAACTTGTGTATTTGACAGTTTAAGCGCAATAAGACTTGAAAGAGAACTTCTCCGAAAACCCTATATCAGAAGATTAAACTGATATGGCTTTAAAATGCATGGTTTTAGTGCAATAGCCATGATAATCTAAACCAGATTGATGTTTTATTGGCTGAATATCTGAGGTACAAGCTGTAAAGACAGAGCCCTATTCTGCAAAACGGAGACATGCATGAAAACAATGTGTTTCTGCTTCCACTTAAACTAGGCATTTCCAAAATGGTATAATAAATGATCTGTGGGGTATTTTAAGCTGAAACTTTCACCTGAGACTTGTAAAAAGGGGCATAGTAGGTGCTTTAATGTGTTTCAAGTTGGGATCGAAGAGCTTGTCCCTTTTTTCAGTAGTGTTTAATTTACATTTACAGCGTGGCAAAGCTGCGTTTGATAGCTTGTGACAGCCACAGTTGTATTAAAATGAGTCTAATAGATTCTCTCGTTAGATTTAATATAAAACTGTTACTGCATCTAAACAGTGCTCATTTTAGTAACTGTTATGAAGCGTAGTTTGATAAGTGAGGCGTTTAGGCTGCTGCGTGGCATCAGTGTTAGCTCTTCTTGTTGTTGGTGCTGTTTATAATGCAGAGGCTGTTTAACTGCTTGAGATGTTTGATCTCCTCCAAAGCGCTTTAAAACTGAATATTCTGTGAGGAATTCAAATGGCTCGGATACGTTTGGAGGTTATGATTAGCTTTGTGCCGTCTCGTCTCTGTAGCAGTTTGGATGACAGACTTAGAATGCATATTTACACTGGCTGAATCATTCACCATGGAAGTAACTTTGCAACTACATGTTAACCAACTCTCATTAGAGCACTAGTAGACTGTTACATTGGGGTTAGTAGAATAAGCTGACATGTATTTGCAAAGTTACTAGTAATAGTGTAAACAAAGGGGCAGGACATACATTTTATGCAGTTGTTTTGATAGAGGGAAACAAGCTATATAATTCCCCTTTAAATACAATAATCATCAGCTGTATGCAAAGTGACCAACATAAGGTTTTCAACTACTGAAATGGGTAATATTCAACATTGTGGACATGGAGCCGCAATCTCCATATCTCTGGGACTTTAAAAATTATGATTCCAAAAGAAAAGCTTATTAAGAGCCAGTATCAAAAAAATTATATTAAGATAACTTTAAAAATTCTTGAGTTACATGCATGCAGATGTTGGAAAAATAATATTTATGGCACTCAATCAGGTATGCTTAATGCAATTGTTTTGACTGAGGGAAACAAGAAACATTTGTAATTTGCATTTGTATGCAAAGTGACCCAAATTTGGTTATTGACCACAGAAAATGTGTGCAATTTAACAGTTTACTCATGGAGCCATATTTAGATCACAATATCTCTGGAGCTAAACCATAGAGAGCCTTAATGAAGATGGCAAAAGGAAAGGTGGTTAAGACCCAAAATCTAAAAGGGCATCAAGATATGTTTATATTTATTGAGTTACAGACATGCAAACTTTGGAGAAAAACAATTCAAACTGTCACCACTGGCATATAATGCAAAAACATTGGTAAAGTCAACCGATTTTACCAACAGACCTACCAACCTCTGAAAAAATAACAATGTTGCTGCCATCTTTTTAAAGTCATTTTTACCGTCGTAATTTGGCTTTGCCTCTAAAAAATAGTGGATTACTCAGTAAATATACATCTGTGACATTTAATATTTTGGCTTTCATCGCTATACATGTTTATCTTCAAAAAGAATATTGACAAAATCAAAAACCTCTGGTTGAGTTGACACTGAATAACCCATCTGAGAAAACGGTTTACATGCTTATTTTTTCCTTTTGACTGGCTTTTTTCAGAATCGGATCGATTGAGAGCGTTTACAAGACGTCTTTTCAGTACTGACGCATCTACTGATTGTTTTGAGGTTTTACAGCTTGATGTTCATGTGATATGATTTCTTTTTTTGGTGATCCCAATTCACAATGTTAATTACTTTTGTGCTTTCAGATGGAGCATGAATGGTGAAGGGTGGAGAACAGCAGATTGCTGATGTCTGCGTGGCCTGCGTACTGTCTAGTTCCTCTTTCCAATCTAATCTATTGTCCGGCATCTGGAGACGCTCTTGAATAACCAAAATGGCTACTTCACTGTGGAAATGTCCCCTGGTGCATGGACTTGTGTTAACTGTGATTTTTATACAATCTTCTGAAGGTAAGACCAATTTTTTTTTTTTTTTTTTTGGGAACTGTGTTTAGTGAACATTGAACAGTTTTCTAGCACCTATCAAGTCAGCTTTATTTTGTTTGCAGTTATTTTTTCTGCTTTGACTGTCATAGTGTTGTCAAGTCAATACTAAATATTGTATAAATGTAATAATGCCACTAATTACAGACTTGATCAGATGGTTACAAATGCTCTTATGCATGCCTGTTTCTGTTTGCGCTTTGTAGAGCGTCAAAGGTTTCTATTTCTACATTGTGTTTTACCAGCTGTGAGCAATATAGCCATTGTAAACACGTCTGTTGAGCGCATGAACTCCATTGGCAATCAGAGGTGTTTAAGTTAGTCAGAATCCACTCAATAACACTCAAAACAGCAGATATCTGCGCTCTCTTGTAAATCCTGGCATTATAACAACAAAGTTCGATGCAAGCGTTTGTATGTAAAATGTTTCCATGAAGTAAACAGTTCGTTTTGCAGTGTAGTTAGTCAAAGTCATTATTAGAAAATAAATTATATATTAATGTGAAGGATTGTTCCATATTTATTTATTTTCACAGGTGGTTTTAGCTGTATTTTGAACTGCATTGCATTGTGTTTTAGTTAATGGAAATGTCTATAATATTAATGGATAATGTCCCAGCAATGAGCTGCACTTTTTCTGTTATTTTACAGATTTATTTTTTACATCAGGTTTTTCTAATAGATGCTCATGTGATATTACTTAACTATATAATGACATAAATGTAATGAACAAGAACTCTTACAGGCTTCATATCTTGAGTTATATTATAACTGCATTGAGCAGTGAAAGACTCCCATGACGTGTTTTTGTTTGCTTTTTGCAAAGTGAGTTAATGTCAATTCAAACATCATTAAAACAACAATTATGACATTATATAAGAAGATAAATATGGCACACCCCTAGCTCATTTAGTTTTTCATCATAAACTGTCCAATGCATCCCACGGTGTCATTAAATTTTGCACACTTTTACCGCAGCCATGGGTTGTGAATAAACATACTGGTCTGCGTTGGTCTCACAGAACAAATCTAACAAAATTTGGATCCGTTTTTCAGAAAACAGCGCTTTTGCCTCACTAGTAAATATATCTAGATTCAAGAATGTTTATTTGTACTGGAAAACAAGGCAAAAATACTAAATGTGACCCTGGACCACAAAACCACTGATTTTTTTGGAATTTAGAATTTATACATATACATAAAGCTGAATGAGTAATCTTTTCATTGATGTATGATTTGTTAGGATATGAACATATTTAATTGAGATACAACTATTTAAAAATTTGCTCTGCAAAAATGCTTTTTCTTTTTTCAGCCAAAATATCTAAAAATTCTTAAATCAAGAAGGATTTTCTAGACAAGCCAAAATTGTCTTGTTTTTTAGAAAAAAAAAAAAGTCATAATTAAGTCATAATTTGCTTAAAACAAGCAAAATAATCTGCCAGTGGGGTAAGCAAAATAATCTTATTTCAAGCAGAAAACTAGATTATTTTGCTTACCCCATTGGCAGATTAATTAGCTCGTTTCAAATAAAAACTCTCTTAATTTTAACTTATTTTTTTCTGAAAATGAGACAACAGTTTTTACTTGTCTAGAAAATCCTTCTTGATTTAAGAATTTGTAGATATTTTGGCTGGAAACAAGACAAAAAATCTAAGAAAAGCATTTTTTTGCAGTGTGGAATCAAAAAAATCTAAATATTGAGGAAATCACCATTAAAGTTGTCAAAATGAAGTTTTTAGCAATGCATATTACTTATCAAATGGTAGGAAATTTACAAAATACCTGCATGGAACACTTTACTTAATATCCTAATGATTTTTGATACAAACGATAACTTTGACCCATACAATGTATTGTTGGCTATTGCTACAAATATACCTGTGCTACTTAAGACTGGTTTTGTGGTCCGGGGTCACAAATAAGGAAATATATTTATTTTTTTGCGAAATACTGCTAATGTGGACATACTACTCTTTTCACATACCGTTTTGCCTACAATATAGTATGGAAGTAAAGTTGTACTACATTTGGCTTATTTCACATCCTGATCCCGTTGTCTCCTTTTCTCCCCATTTTTTATTTTGTCTCTATTTTACTGTAATATATTATGAATACAATTGGCAAAGCCAAAAATGAAAAGCTGCAAAATGCATTCAGTGTAGAGGTTAGACCTGCAATTGCAATAATTCACTGGATTTGCTGATTCGACAACCACTGAGAGCCTGAGAGAGTATGCGCTCAAAACATTGTGCATGTGTATCGTTATTATTGTTCAATGGAGTGACAGTTGTCATAATCCTGATGAGTCTGGTTATGTGAAGTGTGTGAAAACATGCTTGTCTTTTGTTTTAGCATTTGCTAGCTCATGTCTGAATCATGAATCATGAATGATCACTGCATTGCCATGGGAAAGTGTCCTAAAGCACACCAGAGATATGATTTATCCATCTGACACCCGGCTTTGCCTCAATTTTAATCCTCCATGAAACAAGCCATATCTTCAACCACAAAAGCTGGCCAGAAAGAACGTTTCTCAAAACATGTATTTTCTTAAATGACCTTTTATTTTAATGTATCCTTGTAAATTCTTTTACGTTGTTTCTGCAGAAAAGTCTTGCACATTGCAGATCTTTTGGCTATTGGAGGATTTTTTTTTCCTTCCTCCATGATGAGTTCAGAAGAGTTTTTCTTTGCCTAAAATGTGCCGCTTTGATCAGCTGACACATAATCAATTTTTATGTTTTGATTTTGGTTTATCTTTTATAACTTTGGGAATTGGGAGGTTTGGATCTGCACTCAGCTCTTTGTACATCAATGTTTGTTTTCATCTGGCATTCATCTTCTAGCAGCGAGACGCATATTTCTGAGTTTCTTGTGTTCTGACTTCTGGAAATATGGGATGCTTTAAAAACACCAATTTTTTACTAAATTTTCCACACCATTAACCCCAGTTGAGTGCGTGCTTGATTTATCTGCTGAGTGCTCAAGTAGACAAAATGGCGCAATTAAGACCACAGTGTTTTACCACAGTGAAGCATAATCTTAAAGGGTCTTGACATGAGAAATCACATTTTCTCTGATTGTTTGTCATGTAAGAGGTCTTTGAGCCATTAAAACATTCTGCAAGTGTTATAGGTTAAAACATCCTCCTCAGTACACAAAAAATGCATTTATAAAACCAAGCTCCAGAAGCATCTCATTTGAGATATATGTCTGTATGTATGTAGGTATGTATGTATGTGTGTGTATATATAATTTTATGCCATGTCAGCTGCATTCACAGATGGAAATAAGTGGAAAAATAGAAAAAGTAACTAATTAGCTACATATAAACATGTACAGTGGTTTGCGAAAGTTTGGGAACCCCTTGGAGAATCAGAAAAAATCATACAAAATGCATGTTATTTTTTATTTAGTACTACCCCGAGTAAGATATTTTACATAAAAGATAGCTGAAACAAAAATAGCTGAAATGATTAAAATAACCCCCTTCAAAAATTTGGGAACCCTTGGTACTGTGGTTACTTTTTTTGTTTTTAGCATATTTGAACCCTTTCCAGCAGTGACTGTATGATTTTGAGATCCATCTTTTTACACTGCGGACAATTGAGGGACTCAAACACAACTATTAAAAACAGTTCAAACATTCACTGATGCTTTAGAAGGAAACATGATGCATTAAGAGATAGGGGGTGAAAACTTTTGAACAGCATGAAAATGTCCACCTTGTTCTTATTTTGTTGAAACATTATTATTATTTTTTTTTTTCAGTTTAGTACTGCCTTTTGGAAACAACAGAAAATACTTGCATGTTTCCCAGAAGACACATTAAATACAATGTACCTTGATCTTCGAATTCCAAATGTTTTCACCCCCCCCCCCCCAGCTCTTAATGCATCCTATGGACTATATGTATCTTTAATGTAACATTTCTCAGGACAGTACTAAATAAAACATAACATGCATTTTTTATGATCTCTCTTATTTAGTTCAAATTATTCACATTTTCACAGATTCTGCAAGGGGTTCCCAAACTTTCACATGCCACTGTATAGATGTGTACTATGAGGGTCATAACTAGGATTGCAAAGGGGTGGAACATTTTTGTCTCCCTCAAAAAAACCTAAAATTGTGAAGTTTCCTTTGCCCTAGTCTTAACACATTTGTAAAGTTTGTTCCTGTACTAAAAACTATGCATTTTCAGAAATCTCTTCTGGGTTAACCTTAATTTTTGATTAGTAATATGCATTGCTAACCCTAAAATGTTTTATTTATTTATTTCATATAATTCTACAGAAAGGGAATATGAGTTCATTTAATTTTAAAATGGTTTGTTCCAGTTAGTAGAGTTCAGGAAGTGTTTTAAACCCAGTTGTCAGTAGCAGAGAGAAAGCCCTAGTGAACGGATTGTGTTTTGAGTGGAAAGACACAAGGTTGCCAAAGCTGTCACTTTTATAGACTTTCTACAAAGTCAGACAGCGGTCCATATCATTTTGAATGATTAGGGATCATTTTAAAAGTTTGCACGTAATATGGGCTACTGACTTAGTTTAACTACAGTAAGCCTGAACAATTAGTTTTAAAGCCATCTCATTTCCTGGAACACGTCCAGTAATTGTAAATTCTTCCTCTGTGTTATGATGAGCCGTATTATAGATTACTGCTGTAATCCTTAGAGGATTATGAGTATATGCTTCATTATGATTCAGCTCTCTGTTGGAAAAACCCGCTTTACCTGTCATTGCCTGTGATATAGGCCGCCGAAAGGTCATTTGGCCTATTAATATACTACATTAATCGGGATTATTTGTTATTAATCACAGCTTGCGATCATAAAGATTGACTACACGTTAAATATTCAAGTATTCATCAGTACTAATAATGATGCCTGTACTAAATAGATTTTTTTTTTCCTTTCTCCAATTTTTGCGGATCAAAAGAGTATTTATAGCCATTCGGCATTATATTTTGAAAAACAACATTGTAATATTTAATAGGTATAAAGTGCAAATTATTAGACTTTTTTTTGTATCATTTATTAACTTTTACAGAATCGATTTTATAACAGCTTTTAATTTTAATAAACTTCACAAATGTCACATAAACCCACACAAATGTCACATTTAGCTTTTATTTTTGCCTTTATTTAGAGAAAATATCCTAAGATTGTGTGTCAAGACAAAGCTTATTTTATGTGAAGAGTTCAGATGCAAAAGCCTCTAATACATCTGATGTTTTTCTTAAAAAAAAAAAAAGCTTTTTTTTTTCTTTTTTTTATCGGGCTCTAATGTATAGGTTTCTACAATTTACACTCAGAAATTGCTAATTAATATCACTAAACAAAGAAACCATGCAAAGCACAATAAAACGTTTTTTTTTTTTTTTTGAGTTTGAGTTTAAATTTAAGATAAAGATAACCCAATTCATATCTGCGTTTAAATGTAAAAAAAAAAAAAATAATAAATAAAAAATTTAAAATGTAACAAAAATGTAAAATTTTAAATATAAAAAAAATAATAATAAATTTGAATTTTGAAATAATAAGACTGAAATAGATTTTTTTTTTTTTTTTTTTTTTGTGAAACACACTTTAATAATCTTTAATTTGACTTTAACTTTAAAAGTGTATTTTTACTGTGTAATTCCTTGTCCATGAAAGCAGAGATTGATTGAAATGATCCTGTGGCTAAATGAACCTTCATTTGAGGTTGTGAGGCCAGTGTTGGTCTGTTTTTATCTGTGTACATGACAGGCGGAGAGAAAGATCAGGAACTGAATTCCAGCAAACCACGGCTGGACCTCAAACCGTACATGAGCTCCTCCCTGGACAATGTATTATATCACTGTAAGCTTCAGCAAAATCTTTCCTGATTTCTGTGCCCCGTTTCCTTGCACACAGCATGCAGTCCTTCTCTGGCAGTCTTGGAAAAGAAGCCTGCCATATTTTGATATTCCAATATGACAGGCCAAACAAAAAAAATGACTAAGGAGACATTGGCTTCTAAAAGGACACACTTATGAAAAAAAAGAGCAAAATTGCCTGAAGAAGCGCTTCAGATCATTGAGTGCCTATCTTGTTTAACAACAGTGAAATATCTGGCCAGATCCAAAACAAAGAATAGAGCTCTCTTCAGAGTTAGATTGTTAGATTTCAAGTTCTTCCAATTTTTTTTGTTTTGTTTACAAATCTTAATTTTAAACTACCAGTATTTTCATTTAAAAAACAAAGCTGAAGCACCTCAGATGAGATAAATGCATAAAGAGTTGTTGTTGGTAGGAGAGTGTGTTCGCGTCATTTAGATTCTGAGAGTTCCTTCGCATTATTCATTTCCATCTAATCAGTGCACTGCATTATGCATGAGGTCAGATAACAGCGCAAAATTCAAGTGTCATGAAATGAGTTTCAGCACTGTTCATTCACCTCTGTGTTGTCCTTGCCATCACATAACCTAATTCATATTTGCAAAAAACAATCTGCAAATGCATAACCAACGCTGGGTTAAAAGCACCCCAATTTGGGGCGCGTTTGTGGGTGAACCCAGATACAAACCGATGTTTAAAAACTATACTGCTGAGTTAAAATGAACTTGGTTGAAAATTAAAATCAGTTTAACATGCAGAATAATTACACCAACAGTACAGGCAACAGTAATAATCAAAAGCTGAAGAGAAATTAAACAAGAACCCCTCTAAATAAAAACAGGCAAAAGTAAAAACAATTTGTACATGTAATAATAGCAAATCAGCAGTTATACAACTAATACAGTTGAACAAAATATCTTTTTTACGAGATTTACAAGAACACTCTTGAATAAAATTTGCATTATGTATTTTTAAGACCAATTTTGTCCGGTTATTTCTTCTGACCCATAAAAGTAGTGCCACTACTACCGTCAAACCATCAAGCCGAGCGACACTTGAAAGGCTGCAATAAATCCGGAAAGTCAGGAATAAACTGTGTATTATAGGATTATTTTTAATCACTCCTTTCAAGCGCTGTTTCCGCACACCGATCACCTCTTGAGATGTTTTGGTGGGAGAGACAAAACCCTACAGATTTAAAAGAACACCTTTCTTGTCAGAAACATGGTGTAAGTGATGCATTTTTTTTTTATTAAACTGCAAAGTTAGATATGTGCTCTAAAAATCCCAAATTATTATATTTACCATTGCCTGCATAATTACATACAGATATCTATATATTGCTTATCCCATGCACACCGATCATAAATATTACAGATGTGTTCAGTAACAATTCATTTACATATCCCAAAAATGACTCCTTCCGGCTCATGATACTCATTTTCAGAGTAATATAAAATTTGTTGATATTTGGGAGTATACAGTAGTCAACATTTGAATTGGATCAAAAAAGTTCATTGAAGTTGTTCGAAAACCAAAAGAATACCATTTTTTTTTTTTTTTTTTTTTATTAGGACAACTTTATCTTTTTTTGATTCACTTTAAATCTTGACTACTGTAGTCTGTCAAACAAAAACAAAACAAAAAAAATGATAGTTTGTAGCAGTGTTGGGGAAAGTTTCTTTTTAAAAGTAATTCATTACAATATTGCGTTACTCTCTTGAAAAAAGTAACTAATTATGTTAGTTACTTTTATGGAAAGTAATGCGCTACATTACTTTACTTTTCCGGTACTTTTGCATTACTTTTTAAATCTGTGCAGGGCTTGCTTGTTTGTTTTTAATATAAAAAGTTCATTTTTTAGCAAATGTAAAAGCCCTTTCACATCAAAAAGTGAAATGAATAAGCCTGAGGTTGAAGGAAAAGTAAATTCACGTTGGTACACGTCTGGCTTAAATACTTAAAGGAAACAAAAAGTTACTTTTTTTAAAAAGTAACTCGGATGTTTTCTTGTAAAAGGAAAAAGTAATGCGTTACTTTACTAGTTGCTTGGGGAAAAAAAAAAAAAAGTAATCTGATTACGTAACTCCCGTTACTTGTAATGCGTTACCCCCCAACACTGCTTTCTAGTACTGATTAAAAGATGCTTGATGTCAAACGTGCTGACTGTTTTTCCATACTTGCATGGTTCTTCATCACTATAGTGAGTGTGTTCCAGGTCTGTTGTGGATTAGTCACAGTCTGGAACCTGATTTTGTCTGTCAAGGTCTAGTTTTGCCCTTCAGTTCCTTAAGTAGCTCACTACCACTGCACTTATTTTTTTGCACACATCATACATACAGTTTGTTTCAAAAGTATACATACACCTTGGAGAATCTGGGAATAAGGATTATACAAAATGCATATTTTTTTTAGTACTGTCCTGAATGCATAATGTTTGCATATTATACAATTATATTACGTAGGTTCTAACATGTTTCACGGCCAACTGATTTATATAATTTGTGGTGCTTCATGAAAGTGGGCAGAGCTAAAGAGCTCCTTTGGTGCAATTTGTGAGACACTGATTTGTGAAATTTTCTGTGCAGCTTCATGTGTAATGTAGTTTTCACCACTAAAATGGAAAATTAATGTGAACAAATGGGTTCAACAAAAGCAAATCCTATTGATTAACCTCCTCAGAACTCACAACGGTTCTGTCTTTAAAGTTTTATCAGTTATTGCTAGAGAAAATGAATGAGATTTTACTTCCAGACCTGACCATTTCACTGCACTATACTGTACCAGGTGCGCTTCTGAGCAAGTTTACTATGTCAAAAAAAGGCATAAAAATGGAGCTGGTTTTGTGATGCAAACAACAAATTGCATTAATTTACAAATCACACACTGTGGTGAAAGGGTTTTGGGTTTTGTTCAATAATCCGTTCCTTTAATCATAAAATTAAAGTTGCTGGTGTTTTTCTGTCACTAGTTTTCGTTTCAGCAGGAAACTGTAGTGAATTGCATGTATAGGTTTTTGGAGCTCTACAGAAATGTAGGTAGAGGCAAGTTTTTCCAGTGATAGACAATGTTAAAATAATGCAAATTAGAACCTCCTGCATCTTTTCAGCTCAACTGAGATCAACAGGTCAAATCATTTCTGCGCTCACAAATCCAAATGTTTATGAAATTGCAAAAATAATAATTTAAAATAAGCCCATATGCCAGTTTTCAAGGCCTAAATCAGACACTCCCGACCCAAACTCATGCCTTTGGTGTGAGTCACTGTCACTGTGTTGGTCTTTTTTAGATGCTCACATAAACAGAGCAGTTTTTGATGATGCCACAAAATCATTATGTGCAGTGTTTGGTAAACTGTTGTTTTGCCTTGTGGTGCCTTTTGGCACAAGTAAATGTTTTTTCTGATGGAAAGAATTCCTCGAACAACAGCGAAATTTAGAGGCTGAAGTGCTGAGAAGAAAGAAACTTTTTTTAAAAAAGGACCAATACTGCATTTTAAGAGTCGAACCCCCCTCCCAATCCATCTAAATCCTTTTGGAAACTACAGTACGGCACAGTAAGCTCCGCATTGCTCTGTATATTGGATTATAGGCACTCGAGAGCAGTTTGCACATTTTCCCTTTCTTCTGAAGCTACTTGGCGTCCAGTAATAAGGGAAGAAAATCACAAAAAAGACAAGTAGGCTCAAGAAGTCCCTGCTGGGTCTACTGTGGGACTTCTCATACTTTTCTAAAGATGACACCATCCTTTTTTCCTCTCCACCCATTTTTTCTGTCTGAGAAATCCCCTGTGGAGTCCGGGACACAATGGGGGCCGGTCGAGGGGGAGTGTGTTGGATTTGCATGCAGCTGTTTGCTGTTCCTAAAGCCACAAAGGCCAATCAAATTTGCATTAATGGAGGGTGACAGGCAGGAATCCTGCTGGAACCAGCCCTCACACTCGCACGCTTGGGGGACGCGCTGCTTTTCTGCCTAAATGCTCACTGAGCGGGGATTTTCCCTTGAGGAAAGTTAAAAAATGATTTTAACAAAACTGGAAAACAAACAGAAATGACTTACCTGTTAATGGCCTAAACATAAAATATTTTATGTTATGTCATAAATAGCGAGTGTGTGTGTGTGTGTGTGCATATATTCTCTGTTTATGACATATGAGATCTTTCTTTTATGCCAAAAATCATTAGGGTATTAAGTAAAGAACTTGTTCCACCATTACCATAAATCTATAAAAACATAATTTTTGATTAGTAATATGCATTGCTCGGATCTTTATTTAGACGCCTTTAAAGGCAATTTTCCCATTATTTAGATTTTTTTTTTTTTTTTTTTTCCTCCAGATTTTCAAATGACTGTATCTCGGCCAAATATTGTGTGTGTATATGTATATATATATATATATATATATATATATATATATATATATATATATATATATATATATATATATATATATATATATATATATATATATATAGTAAAAACTACATTTATTCAGACACCTTCAACTTTTCTCACATTATCACAGTTTATTTGCTATAGTTTAGAAAACGGTAATAAAATATGACAAGAACTCACGGTTAAACTGTGTCAGAACAAATTAATTTTGATAGAAAGGTATGTAATGGATTACAATTAACCAAAAATTAGTATGTTAGTATGACCAAATTTACACAAATATCAATACTTTGATGACAAATTACCAGGCAATGGTTAATTTTTGTGTCTGTGGTGTAAAAAGGTTGTAGTAGCAATTAAAGAGAAAAAAAACAGTTAAGCAAAACATGGTCAGGACAAAGTGTCTGAATAATTTTTGGTCTCAAATTTTTAGAAATTTTACTGGTAGTCCACTGTATAAAAATTTCATTCAGAACGGGAGTTCAAAGCGCATATCTCGAATCATTTAATTCAGAAACGGAGTTCAAAGCGCTTTTTTTTTTTTTATTAAACAGTATTTTAGCAGAGAACAGAATCACACACAAAAAAGACAAGAATATACATATAAATGTGTAGCAACAACAAAGTAATAAAATTACACAATACAAAATACAGTTTCCATTGCTTTCAGATGAACAGAATTTTGTATTTTCCATAGGCAACTCTCAATTTCCTATAACCTATCTTCTTTTCTGTTTTCAAAAACAAAAAAATAAAAAAGAAGTCACTTACAAAATAAAATTGGACAAACATAAAAAATTCTGGCCAAATTTGTTCTGTATAAGTGCAATGTCAAATAACTGATTCACGGAGTTCAAAGCGCGTATCGCGAATCATTTGACTCAGAACCGAAGTTCAAAGCGCGTATCGCGAATCATTTGATTCAGAAACGGAGTTCAAAGCGTGTATCACGAATCATTTGACTCAGAACAAAGAATTCAAAACGCGTTGTTTTTTTTTTTGTTTTTTTTTTTTATAATTCAGCAGAGGCAGGGATGCATAGACCAGAGGCAAATCGCACTATATCTATCTGTCTATCTATCTATCTATCTATCTATCTATCTATCTATCGATTCAGAACGTATATAGAAGTGTGTGTATATATATATATATATATATATATATATATATATATATATTATTTTTTTTTTTTTTATTTATACATTTATAAAAAAATCATATATAAACTAAACACCCTGAGTTCATAGCTGAGATATTATAATAAAAATAAAAACAATTCCATATTTATTACATTCACTTAACTGAGAACTCATTACAAATACATACATAAATAGATTTTTTAAAAATCCACATTCATTTCTTTAGTTTTACATTTTTCAACTTTTTAAAACCTTTTAAACAACCTGTTTTGCATTTCAAATCCTCAAGGTTTTATTTTGCAGAAATCCTACAAACTTCTGTCCACAGAAATGTGGTAAATTATGCAAACGTGTGAATAAAGCGAATCAGAATGAATTCAGAAATGCATAAACTCAGCACATACAGAGATGAAGTTGGTAAGAAAAGTTTACTGCGAGTTGAGCTGCTATGAGACGCAAACACTGAAAATAAAAAAATTGAATAAATAAAGTTCTGTCGAGCGGCAGAAAATGGAGTGTATTGTGCAACGATATTGGCTATGCTGGCTTGAGCCCACAGCAAACACGAGGAAGATGCATAAGAGCAGCTACTTTTCCAGCCACTGACCAGAGTTCCTGATAAAATTCCAAGAGGAGTGGAATCGCAGCCAATTACAATCCAGCTAGAACTGTTGCCATGGCGATGCATGGAAGATTGCATGTAATGTATTATGTATGGCATAGGATTCGCCCTTAACATGAGTAAAGTTAAAAGAAAGCGTGAGATAAAGAGCCGCGCGTGCTTTGGCAGGCTCGTTTAGGCCGACTGTTACTGCTTCCCTCTCTTCCTATCCAGCTTTGATGTAAATCTCGACTGCTGCTGGCAGAAGGTGAGTTTGAAAAACTGGTGTGTGGAAATAAATAGTGACTCTAGAGAGCCGGTGAATGGGGCAACATGTTTCAGGCTGCAACATAAAGCAGACGTGTCCTACGGAAAGCTCAACTGAAACCCTGTTTACTTTGCACTCTTCATCTGTGCATGTCTTTGCGAAGAACAACAAAGGCTCATTATCAGAATAAAGTCAGTTTGTCTGCCAGTGAAATGACACATGCGGGCTAACGGCCAAATTACAAAGGACACAGTAAAGTCTGGCCCGCATCATTTTCCAGTAAGTATGTCGTTTCACTCAGAAACACATCACATTAGTCAGGGGATATTGAACAATCGGCTGGTCATTTTGCGAAACAAACCCTTAGGCTTGAATCTGAGCTCAGTGTTTTGAGACCGGCACAAAATTTACACTTCTAAGTCAACCAGCCTATAAATGCCTTACTTGTGGTTTTCTCTGCATGTGATGCACAGCCATGAATGCATAAATCTTAGACAAACACCAGCACGTTTTCTTGAAACTGTCAGTTTAAATACCTCATGCGTAATTTTCTTCTAGTTAAAATTTTTCTAGTTTAATATTTACACTTGGGCATTTATTAGTTTTTTCCTAAAACAAAGTATAGTTAGAGTTGCAGCATTGAGTGAACATGATCAGTCAAAAGTTTCTGAAGATTGTTTTTAAAGAGGTCTTTTCTGCTCACCAAGCCTGCGTTTATTTGATCCAAAATACAGCAAAAGCAGTGATATTGTAAAATATTTTTACTATTTAAAATAACTGTTTTCTATTTGAATATATTTTAAAATGTAATTTATTTCTGTGATCAAAGCTACATTTTTAGCGCCATTACTCCACTGTTCTGTCACATGATCCTTCAGAAATCCTTCTAATATGCTGATTTGCTGTTCAATATTTAAAACATTTTCGGGATTCTTTGAGGAACAGAATGATCCAAAGATCAGCATTTATCTGAAATAAAAAGCTTTTGTAACATTATACACTATACCATATAAAAGCTTGCAGTCAGTATAATTTTTATATATCTATTAAATATAAATTAATACTTTTTATTTAGCAGGGATGCTTTAAATTGATCAAAAGTGATGATAAAGACATTTTAGAATGTTACAAAAGATTTCTATGTTAGATAAAGGCTGTTCTTCTGAACTTTCTATTCAATAAAGAAACCTGAAACATTCTACACAGCTGTTTTTAACATCATAATAATATTGTTTTTTTTTAACAGCAAATCTGAAAATTAGAATGATTTCTGAAGGATCATGTGACTGGTGTAATGATGCTAAAAATTCAACTTTAAAACCACAGGAATTACATTTTCAAATATATTCAGATAGAAAACTCTTATTTGAAATGAGAAAAATATTTCACAATTTTACTGTTTTTGCTGTAACTTGGATCAAATAAATGCAGGCTTGGTGAACAGAAGAGACTTCAAAGAAACACTAAAAATCTTACTGTTCAAAAACTTTTGACTAGTAGTGTATACTGTAAAAAAAAACAAAAAAACAATGTGCTTCTCAAAGTAATATCAAAGTAATATTTTACAAAGCATCATTGTTTGTTTGCCAAAAAATTAAATTGTTTACATTTACAGTTAAGAATATTGGGAATATTTGATGCATTAATTTGATTACTGGCATTTTTAATAATACATTTTTATTCAGAAAATTAAATGAAACAATTTAAACCAACAGAACAGGATTTTAAATTTCAAAGTTTTTATAAAGTAAAGTGCTAAAGTTTTATGAACTCAATTAATTAGACTTTTATTTTAATTTATTATTAACATTTAATGTAACTCCTACAATGAAATCCAGAAAAAATGGTAACATTTTACAATAATGTTGCATTTATTAACATCAATTCAATGTGTGCATCAACTAACAGTAATGAAAACTTCTTGTAAAATGTTATCAGTGATTTTCATAGGACCCTGATTATATTAGAAAATCTTGCAGACTCTTTATTACTCCATTTTACCGGTAATATTTTCAGTAAAAGTGTAACATCATTATAACAATGCTTAAATAAGTCGAATAAAAAGTCAGCATTCAGCTGATTTGAAATGCAGTGACTGGAGTGGGTAATTAGTGCTGAGCTGCTGAGTGAGTTTGGTAGTGCATGACTGAGCCATGAGTGCATGGCATTATAAGAGAGCGTCGTGTTTTTCCCCTTCAAGAAAGCAGCAGTCTGAGAGAGGCTAACCGGGGAACAGAGAGCAGAAAACACAACTGGCAGCTGGAGATTCATTCCTGACATGAAATGTTGCTGTGATCATTGGTTTTGCTCATGCTGTAGCATCTCACTCGCTTTCGTCAAAAGTCAGAGAGATGCTGTTTGTTTGACACACGTGGACAGCAGGATGTTCTGAGGATGCACGCTGACAATTTTGCTAGAACTAAAACCTTGCAGCAGTTTGATAATAACGTAGCATTTTGATCTGTATAGATCTTTCTCTAAATTTTTTCCCCACTTAAATCAAGATGCATTTACTTGAGAAGTTAAATGAAGATGCAAAGTCTTGTTTTCTGAGAAATGGAACAAAGTTAAGTGAGTTTATGCTTAAAACAAGGACAAATGTTTGCCTATGGGTTTGAAAATGACAAAAGCACTGAAGAGCAACAGCACCTTTTTGCAGTGCAATCAGAAGGCACAGTAAAAGTTTTATGAAATGAATTGAATAGTAATGGAAATCTGTAGAAAGTTGTTTTCAAACTTTGAGGCATTGCAAATTCAAGGTTTTTACTTTTAGAGGCCATACACTGCAAAAAAAAAGCTTTTCTTACTTGGATTTTTTGTGTTATTTCCAGCCAAAATATCTAAAAATGTTTAAATCGAGAAGGATTTTCTAGACAAGAAAAAAAGTCAAAATTAAGTGAGTTTTTGCTTAATACAAGCAAAATAATCTGCCAATGGGGTAAGCAAAATATTTTTATTTCAAGCAGAAAACTAGATTATTTTGTTCACCCCATTGGCAGACTATTTAGCTCGTTTCAAGCAAAAACTCAATTTTAACTTATTTTTTCTGAAAGCAAGACAATACTTTTTACTCCTTCTTGATTTAAGATTTTTTAGATATTTTGGCTGGAAACAAGTCAAAAAATCTAAGTAAGAAAAGCATTTTTTTTTGCGGTGTATTGTCTTGTTTCAAAGTCCTAAAAACTCTTAAAAGTCTTAAATTGACCTGCATGAAACCTGCACAAACCTTGAATAAGGGATGCACAATTCATCAAAAAATGACAATCATGCAAAGTGTAGATTCAACTGCTAAAATCTTTTTTTTTACACCGTTTAATACAGCATTAAGTATTGTGGCTTCACTATCTCACTGCCTGCTGAATGTGGATGAGATGCGAGTGCAAAACAGAAATCCCGGAGTGGATCCGGAGCAGCTGTTCAGTCCTCAGAGTCTTAGTCTGAGAGGGCAAAGGGCCACACATCCGCCCTCCTGTCTGTATCTCTGTATAACATAAATCATAATACATTTCGTACTGCAAGGATTTCTGTTCTTTATTCATTTCCACTCAGGAATATGATAGTAAAGACATGCAGCGAAAGCTTTGAGTGCTTATATTTAAACGAACATTGTGTGTTTCTAGTGGGTGCCCAAGGTTTGCTTTACATTCGCAGTACAAAAGCAGAGTGTGTGATGGGATGAATGCCGTGTATTATGGCACATTGACAAACGATTGACATTTGACACTTTGCATACGCTGTGACGTAATTCAGATATAATAGAGGATGCGTTGTGACAAGCACAGCAGGCGTGCATTATCTAGAGACTAAAGGTCTGTAAAATTGCAAATGGTTTCCAATAACATTTTTGGTTGTTACCTGATTTCAGATTCTAAAGAAAACCCATCAAAAGGATAAGTTAAAATTTATCATGCGATATGTAACCCTGGACCACAAATGGGTATATCTGTAGCAATAGCCAACAATACACTGTATGGGTCAAAATTCTTCTTTTATGCCAAAAATGATTGGGATATTAAGTAAAGTACTACTGTAAACTACCCAAAATTTTTCATTAGTAACATGCATTCCTAAAAACTTCATTTGGACAACTTCAAAGGCGTTTTTCTCAATATTTCAAAAAAATTTTTTGCAGATTTTTTTTCCCACAGATTCCAGTTTTTTAAACAGTTGTATCTCAGCTATACATCAGACAAACTATACATCAGTGGAAAGCTTATTTTTGACCTGATTTAGCAAAATGAGTCACAAAGTCACAAAGACCAAAATTTCAAAAGATGAGACCATAAGCTTTAAAATGATATCCTAGTCAAAGTCATACCTTGAAGGGTTTTAAAGATATACCCATTTGAGTTATGGTCGTCTGCCCTCTTTTTCCAATTGAAAAACTGAGAAAATCGCTTTTTAAAGTTTTTGCCTATTTTTTTTGTCGATATCTTTAAAAATCCATTGCATTTAAAGGGATAAACTATTTATTTTACAGCTTAATTTGACCGAAGACATTTGTATATATATATATATATATATATATATATAAATGCTATTAAACCAGGCTGAAGCTCAAATAATTTTAAAGTATTTGTTTAAATAAATATTTTAAAAGGCATTTTTACAAAGATTTACTAAAATCAGTAATTTAGGAAGAACAGAGGTGCTACATTTTTGCTTGAGAGAGAGGGTGTGTCAGTGTGTGTGTGTGTGTGTGTGTGTGATATAAATGATTATTTTCCTAAAGGTTTAAATTGATTTTTACCCTTTATGGGCATTTTTACCTTTTATAAAGCCATCTTTTCCCAAAAGTGTGCATCGTCTTTTGAGTCTAATTCTTACATTTAATCTGTCAATTATTATTATGATAATAATAATACATCTGGGCTGTTGCTAAACAAATTAAATCAGTATCAACAAAATTGATCTTTGCAGAAGTTGCATATAAAGTGGCATTTAGACACATGATAATGCAGCTATATTTAAAATGATTTTACCGCTAGTAGGTGTCAGTAAGTCTCTGTTAATAAGTGAGTCATTGCGATTGAACCGAATCATTTTAGAGTGTAAGAATGCACTCTAAATGTGTACTTATTACGTGATTTTTGTCACGTTTATGTCACTGTTTGTGTACATTTCTAAGCTTTTTTTATTGGTTTTATACAATATTTAACGCCTTATTTGGAGAGCACAGATAGTGACGTTTCAGGGGATACCCAGAATTTAGGGAAATGCTCAGAAGTGACCAGAGGAGTTGAGATGTTAATTTCCAGCGAATTTAGTAAAACAAGTCAACTTTAATAGTAATTTAAATACCTTTACTCAATTATCTGGACTAAGAAACTTTAGGAGATTATTTTTGAATGTCTATTCTTTGATATTAGCTAAAATAATTTTTTTTCATTGTTTTTTCACATTATCGGCCCTATCTCAAAATGGAAAGTTGCGACTTCCAACTTATTTCGCCAGATCGGGTCACATTGATTCTTATTATTTATGATGTTTAAATCTCAATTTAAAAATGAAAAAATGAACCTTGTGACTGGTTTTATGGTCCAGGGTCACGTCAGACAAATCCAAAAAAACTGCCAGCAGCTGAACATTTTAATTTGCAAATGGCTGATCATTATGAAATATGCACAGTGTGTCTAAATTAAGTTAAATAATTGGCCACAAGGTAGTGTAATACGAAGCGTAATACTAATTTACTGAGGGAATCTGTTTGCTAACAGGCAAAAAGCTCTGTATTCATCAGGGCTCCCAACTCAAGTGATGATATGCATTTCCATTTCAGCAAGATTTTTTTTTTTTCTGTCACTTTGTCACATGGTTGTGGCCTCGCAATGTCAGGCCGGTGTTTATTTTCGCTTGTTGGTGGCTTAGAACAGCCGTAGGATCATTGGTTATTCATGTTTCCAATTTTTATTTGCTGAAAACATTTGACACTTGAAGCGTTCTGGAAGCCCAGATAGCTCCGGTAATAACCTGCAAATCATGAAACACCTCAGTGCAGAAAATAAATAAATGCTTGCATTATTTGTATTAAGCAGAAGTAAACGAAAAGATGAAACAAACCTATTTAGAGTTGATACTTTGTGCTCTGACAATACCATATCAGTTTTGTGATGCATGTTTCTTGCCAAAGAGTCATAAAAATGTTTGTAACGCCTGAATAATTGTCTAAACCCAATCTTCAAATGCCCACATGTTCCAGAGATTTTACATTTTTCAAAGTTTCCTCCTTTTTTATTCTTTTAACTTTTTTGGATGTCCCATGAGTGCTTAACCCCATATTTGTTGCTTGCACTGGATTGTGTATGTGTACTTTTTTCTCACTATGGCAGCTCATTGAATCCTTTGCTAACAAGTTATGAATTTTGGCACACATTTAGAAGACAGTCAAATTCGGTGTCTCTATCCCAAACCCTTTAACACCATTGTTTAATATTGCACTTATATCTTTGCATGCATATTTGAAAGCATGTGGTCTGGAAACCTCATTGTGCACAATTACATTAATATCTCAAACATGGCACGGAAGCAGAAAACGCCTCTTTATATTTTGATTATTAATATCATCTACTTTGTCCTCCCACGCTTCACAACATTTCCTGCATCTTAAGGAAATATTACCAGCCATATGGTCATAACAGCTTCTGCATGGCCGTCTTTAATAGTCATATCTTGCAGTATGATGGCTTTTCTAAACAAAATGCATGTACGTTTTATACCAGGTAAATGTTTATTCGTCTGGTAACATGGATTAATAGCAGATATCAGGAAACATTTCTCTATTTTTTGTTGATATGTTTATATGGTAAATTGTGAATTTGCTAGAGCAAAAAGAAATATGCTGACCCATCCAGTTCATACAGGACTTGGGGAATCAGGCTGATGCAATTTAAGAATAATGTTATGACATTACAGCGGCAGCTGTAGACATAATGGGTGCTAAAAGTGCAGTCTGTAATTTTAGAAATGACACCAAACCAAGTTTTTACTTCATGCAAGTAAAGTACTGTCTGGCAGAGCAGATATCAAAATATCTGGGCTTGCAGTTCAAATAGACTTTGTTTTGTTTTTTATATTACAGCTAGGGGCAGGGTTGCCAGGTTTTCACAACAAAACCCACCCAATTGCTACTCAAAACTAGCCCAGTTGCGTTTCGAGGGGGGTCCCCCTGTTAAAAATCGCATTCTGGGGGATAAAATACACGCTTTTTACCAGGATTCCGCTGTTAAATTCACATTTCAGGGGCTAATTATGACATTATTGGGGTCGATTCAACCGGGAAAACTGCAGACTTGGCAACACTGGCTAGGGGTGTTAACAATTCACTAGTTTTCTCAATGCATTGAGTACAAAGCCAGACGATGCATATGCATCAATCTTGAAACATGGATTTTTGAATTGTCGATTTCGGCTATTAATCGATTTAAAACACTAAGAATCAAATAAATCGCGATTCTTTCGATTGCCAGTAAGCATTCTGCGCACTGTTTATGCGCCCCGGCGCCTCAAGTTTTAACCGCCTGCTGCGCCTCGCATTTTTGCAGGAGTGCTCCGAGCGCTTAAGTTGCAAAAAAAAAAAGCAACTCTGTGCAGAAAAGTGTTTGATGTCATCACATTTTTTCCATTGCCCAATCGTCCAAGTTTTGATGGTTTCCTAGCAACATAAACAAACGCTGTGCACTGCTCTTTTTTTTAAAGTCACCAAAAAAAGGCCTAAAATCATATGCCTAAGTGTCTAAAATCATACGCACAATTCCATTGTAAACGTAAATGACGTTTTAACTTAATGTCGTTAAAACGAAAGTACGAAGGAGATGGTTCAAATAACCACAGCATTAACAGCAACCTTAAAATAAGAGCGCGAGGTTTAACGTTATCGGTCACACTAAAATGTATTTGAAATACCTTTATTTCATGCCAAGTATAAATTTACATATGTATGTTCTTAATAAAAAATACCCTGCAATTGTACTTTTAGTAGCCTATACTAAACTGGCATAAAGTGTGCTAAATTGAAAGTGTAGCGCTGAAGTCCGACCAAAGATGAGCTGAAGTAGGCCTATATTTGATTGTGCTAAAGTGGAACTATTGTAAGTATATTTCAGGTACACTTTAAATATCTTGCATTTAAAGACCTTTTTAATACAATCCTCAGCAATAGTGACATTAAAAGACATTTTAGGTTTTATATTAAGAAATTCAAATAAAGTTTAATTATAATTTGTATGCCAAAGTCTTGAGGGATGTATTAGTAAATATGTTAATAGATAACTATATTAGTTAAATATATTGCTTTTCACTAGAGTAAATTTCTACATATGCATCATAGCATCATTAAACATCTAACAGTGGACAAAAGTGTTTTATTTATTATTATACTTTTTTTTTGCCCTTACTCTCTGACTCCATAAAGGCAGAAGTGTAAATAAATATAAAGAATTTAGGGAAAGCATTTAAATAATCCTGTGAATACACTTAAAGTATGTAGAATCGAATCGTTAATCGAATCGCATCAAATTTTATTGTGAATCGTCTCGAATCGAATCGTTCTGAATTTGCAAAAATCGTTCTTGAATCAAATCGAAACCGGATGAATCGTATCAGTTCGTTGTTTACCCAAAGATTCACAGCCCTAATTACAGCTGATAAATATCTTGTAGCTACCTAGTAAATTTCTAGTACTAAACATAATGTTTTTTAAGTAAAAATACGCCTTTTCATAGTTTTTAGGTAGTCTCCTTCTTTTTATGACTGTCAAATCAATTAATTGGGATTTTGAAATTATATACAGTTGTGCTCAAAAGTTTACATACGTCTTGCAGAATCTGCAAAAAGGTAATTCTTTTAGCCAAATTATAGGGATCATACAAAATGCATGTTTTTTTTTTATTTAGTACTGACCTGAATAAGATATTTTACATAAAACTTTGAAATTGAAACATGAGAACTTTTGAAATTTGAAGATCATGGTAAATTTAACTCATTTTGTCTTCTTGGAAACATGCAAGTATCTTCTGTAGCTTCTGAAGGGCAGAGCTAAATGGAAAAAAAAAGATATTTAGGCAAAATGAGCAAAATGTACACATTTCCATTCTGTTCAAAAGTTTTCACCCCGGCTCTTAATGCATGTTTTTCCTTCTGGAGCATCAGTGAGTGTTTGAACCTTCTGTAATAGTTGCATATGAGTCTCTCAGTTGTCCTCAGTGTGAAAAGATGGGTCTCAAAATCATACAGTCATTGTTGAAAAGGGTTCAAATACGCTAAAATGCTGGAAAACCAAAGAATTTGTTGGAGCTGAAAGATTTTTCTGAAGAACAGCAGACAGTTTAACTGTTCAGGACAAACAAGGGACTCATGAACCACTATCACTAAACAAAAAAACACAGCTGTGGATCATTCAGGTAACAACACAGTATTAAGAATCAATGGTATGTAAACTTTTGAACAGGGTCATTTTTATAAATTCAGCTATTGTTTTCTCTTGTGGACTATATGTAAATGTCTTTTATGTAAAATATCTTATTCAGGTCAGTGCTAAATAATAAAAAAAATACAAAAATAACATGCATTTTGTATGATCCCTCTTATTTTGCAGAAATAAACACATGCATTAATAAAACAAAGCGAGATTGGAAAAAATGCATATTTAAATGTCACAGAGATGGTTTTCAAAACGGTTGCACTTAAAGTCTCCCACAAGGACGCAATGTTGTAGGCTTTTCTGTGTTCAGTGTTGCTAGAGCCGAACACCAGGAGCCTAATCTCCGATCTTCCTTTCTTTCCTCTAGCCTTCAGTCGTGCAGCGCTGCCGTTCGGTCTGGTGCGGAGAGAGCTGTCCTGTGAGGGTTACCCCATTGATCTGCGCTGCCCGGGGAGTGATGTCATCATGATCGAAACGGCCAACTACGGCCGCACAGACGACAAGATATGCGACGCCGACCCGTTCCAGATGGAAAACATTAATTGCTACCTCCCGGATGCCTATAAAATCGTATCTCAAAGGTAAAAGACCGCTTGCCAAGCGTTGCCCTTAGTCCAAATGTGGATGCTATTTCCTCATTTCCTATTCGCTTGTAGACACTGAATGTTGCTCGGGAAGATATTGTGCGGTTGTTCTTTTAGGGAAAAGCTCTACGGTTTAAACACGCAAACTCAAGTTCGAATTCTTCCAGAGAATGACAAAAAAATCTTTTATAAATAAACGCCACCTGTGTTGGTCCACTTTAATTTGTCCAAACCTCATTAGTCTTTGACGTATTCCATTCTGTCAATGTTGGTTTGGAATTTGAAGAAATACTCTAGACCTTCCCCACAATGAAACATATGCTTTTGCTTTCAGGACGGCCTGAATTTGACGTTTAATTTCTGCCTTTGCACGAGCTGGCCATTTGCTTAAACTGGCAGAGCCTGGCAGTGTACCTGCGGTCCTGAGTAAATATGGGCTCTTTATATTAGTGGCTCTCTGAAGAGGTTCTCATTTGACTAAATGCGTGAACACAGACAGATCGGTGACTGCTTGCTGGGTTTTGTGATAGCGTACATCAAAAGCAAACCAGATATTGTGGCCACTTTGATAATGCATTCAATTCACATTTATTTGTATACATGTCATTTCTAGGCAGCTTTACAATTAATTTATCTGTCGAGTACAGTTTTCTCAGCTCAATTTTAACACACTTTTTAAATCCATTTCATGGAGTTCTGCAAATGTTCATCAAATCAGGGAGTTTTAATATCCAACACTATTTATAGGCCATTATCTTGCACTTGTAGCTGACTATGTAACAGTATGCTAAACTGGGTTGCCAGATCTTAGTAAAAAAAACTGACTAGCCCAATTATTATTATTATTATTATTATTATTATTAAGTTGACTTGAGAAAGCCAACTTACTGAAATACGACTTAAACTTAGTTGTTATTATTATTATGAGACTAAAATTATCAACTGATCTAATCTGAAGTTAATTGCTATCTTTTTCTAACTTATCAGACTTACGATTTTCCTAAAATAACCTGTCAAATAAACTGTCAAAATTCCCAGAATCCCTTGAGACTTCTATGTACTATTTCTAATCCATTCAAACTTGCTAATCATGCTAACAATGTTAACAACATGCTAATCATGCTAACAACATGCTAGCAACTTGCTAATAATGCTAGAAACATACTAGTAACATGTTAATCATGCTAGAATCATGCTAGCAACGTGCTGATAACTTGCTAATCATGTTAAAGCATGCTAACAACATGTTAACATCTTCCTAATCGTGCTATAATCTTGCTAGTAACATGCTAACAACTTGCTAATCATGCAAGTAGCATGCTAGCAACTTGCTAGTAACGTGCTAATAATGCTGGAAACATGTTAGCAACTTGCTAATCAGCAACATTCTAATCGTGTTAGATTTATGCTAACAACAAGTTAACATCTTGCTAATCATGCTAGAAACATGTTAACAAATTGTTAGTTAAAACATGCTAATCATGCTATAATCTTGCTAGCAACATGCTAACAACTTGCTAGTAATGCTAACAACATGCTAATCATGCAAGAAACACATTAGCAACATGTTAATCATGTTAGAATCAATGCTAACAATATGCTAACATCTTGCTAATCATGCTGATCATCCTGATTATGCTGTAATCTTGCTTGCAAAATGCTAACAACTTGCCAATCATGCAAGAAACATGTTAGCAACTTGCTAGTAAAATGCTGATCTTACCAGAATCACGCTAGCAACTTGTTAGTAACATGCTAATCATGTTAACAAAATGTTAAGAACTTGCTAATCACTCTAGAAAAATACTAACAACATGCTAATAATGCTAGCCGCATGCTAGTAACTTGTTAATCATGTTAACAACAAGCTAGCAACTTGCTAATCATGTTAGAAACATGCTAGTAACATGCTAATTGTGGTAGAATCATGCTAACAACATGCTAATAACTTGTTAATCATGTTAGAAACATGTTAGCAAATTGCTAATCGTGTTAGCAAAAAGTTATTCATGTTAGAATCATGTCAACAAAATGCTGTAATCTTGTTAATCATGCTAGTAGCATGCTAATCATGCTGTAATCTTGCTAGCAAAATGCTAACAACTTGCTAATCATGCAAGCAACATGCTAGCAACTTGCTAGTAAGATGCTAATCATGCTAGCAACATGTTAGTAAATGGCTAATCATGCTAACAAAATGCTAGTACTTGCTAATCAGTCATAATGTTAAAGAGTGTTGAACTTCCTTCTCCTACAGTTCTACGTGAATTTACTTTTCCTTCAGCCTTAGGCTTATTCATTTTACTTTTTGGTGTGAACTTTTACATTTGCTAAAAATCAAACTTTTTATATTAATGCAAAAGTAATATAACTTTCCAAAAGTAATGTAATTACTTTCCGTCAAAAGTAACTAAGTAATGTAATATTGAATTGTGCAATATTGTAATGCTTTATTTTTAAAAGTAACTTTCGACAACACGGTCATAATCATTAAAACCTGTCCATATTAACACGGGAGTCTACCAGTGGCCCTCAGTCACAAAACTCTTGATCCAGAACAGTTTTAGCAGTGGTAGAATATAAAACGGGTAAAAGATATCAATACAAGCGTTTTAGTCAAAGAGTTTATGCAATATGTCAAACTTTTAACCTACAGGGGGAAAAGATACAGCCAGCAACAACAGTTTAAAAGTAGCCCAATTCCACGGGAAAACCGCAGACTTGGCAACCCTGGTGCTAACCCTGCTCTGGAGCTATCAGGGTTTAAAGAGACAATAACCCAAGGTCCAACGCAGTATGAAAAGCCCCAAAACTGGAACGACTATCCATAGAACTGGCAGTGCTACTCATTCAGTCATCAGGGTTAACTAGCAGAAAACAACATGGCATTAGTTCAGCCAAAATTGAAAATTCAGTCATCATTTACCATTACTTTATGAATGGCTCCACAGAGGAAATTCTCAGGTTGTATTTATGTTCAGCGCTAGGGGGATTGAAAAGTCCTTAAGGGTTTTTTTGGACTATTTTTCTTTTCTGTTTTGTACTCCCTGTCAGAAAAACTCATAGTTGGCCCCTGAGTTAGAATTAATGATTTTTTTTTTCTTAATTAATTTATATTTTTTTCCTGGTTAGCCTGAAGCCAAACTTTCTTGTGGTTAACATGAGGATGTGTAAGCATGTATTAACACAGCCACACTCAGTACATGCAGAACATGATGCAAGGAAGGTGCAATTAAAAAAATGATACAAGACATCTTCATGCAGAAGCAAATATTCATAATGGACACATAACTAATCTAGAGATGTGGGTCATGGAAGGTACTAATGTGAAGTCAAAACTGTGTTGAACATGTATTTCATGTTTGGACGAATTGGTTTAGAAAGTTCAACACAAATCACATATCAATTCATATGAAATGGCCATCGCATGAGATCAGGTTGGCTGTGTTTAATTTAGGGGGAATCTCATCAAGCTTTATTTGATTATTTAATTAGTCTGCTTGTTGGAGAAGCATGAAGTGTTGCTGACTTGTAGTCAGTCAATATTGGCCTTTTTATATTTAATATTGGCCTGTAATAGCGGAATAGCTGGTAGCAAGTGATATCAGATCTTAATTAATGCTTTTTTATTTAATTAGGTTGTAAGAATTTTCTGTACCAGGATTCTAGAGTATTAAACTTTTTCAATCATTTAACCCCTTAACTGTCAGTCGTCCCCTCAGTGGGACGCCTAAGTTACCCTCGCCATTTTACAAATAAATCCTGATCTATTTATGACATCTATATATTGTTGGAAAGGTCTAAGGCTCCTAAACAGATATTTTACCACTGTTTTATGTTACAAATGATGTAGAAAAAGTAATAATTAATTTATGACAAGAGTGCACCTCAAAAATCTACTTCATAACAGGAGTTCTGACCTTTGTCACAAAAAGACTTTCTTCATTGCCTTTTTCCTTAGCACACTTTAGAAATCATAAGAAATCTCAAAATTCATCCTTTGAAAATCATTTTTAAATCAGACATTGCGTTACAAAGGAAAATATACTTTAAAATCATATTATGAAATGATTTTGTTCATGAATTTCACGGGCAGTTAAAGGGTTAAACTTTATATTTCTGTGCCTGATTTTACCTAAATAATGTAAAATTGTAGATGACCTTATGTAAATGTTGTGTGCCCACAAAAGGGGTTTCCTGAAATCATTGGTAGCTATAAAAAGTAAATATGTGTGCCCTGTCCACACACTAGATGCCTCCTTTCCTGGTAACTCATGAATTTAAACTGGAATCTATCCAAATGAAACTGAACAATGACCAATTAATCATAAAAATGCCTCCAAAATGCCTCAACTTAACTTTGATTAACTAGGGCTATTGATTATATCAGAGTTTTAGTAGTCTTTATTTTTTACAATAAATGCTAAAAAAAAAAAAAAAATGTCATTCTGACCATAAAATAGACTTTAAGGCATAGTTCACCCATTAATGTAACTTTGCTATTAGCTTAGTCACCCTCAGACGGTCCAAGATGTAGGTGACTCTTTTTCTTCAGTTGAAAGTTGTTTTAGCTGAAACTGTGGTCCTTTGAAACTGAAGTCATTGGCTCCTGTGATATATTGATATTTATATATTTATATATTTTTTTACAGCATTATTACCTGTAATTCAGAAAACCAGTAAATAAACAACTAATTTTCATTTTTGGATGAACTCTACCTTTAAGTGGAGAATATGGTGCTTGTTGTGGAGCATTTTATTGTTCTGTACTAGGTGAACACCTTGTGTTAATGGGCAGTTTTGTTAGTCAATTAATTTCTTTCAATTTTGTTTGTTTTTTTAGGTGTAACAATCGGACACAGTGTGTTGTGATCACTGGCTCAGATGTCTTTCCAGATCCTTGTCCTGGGACATACAAGTATCTTGAGGTCCAGTATGAATGTGTGCCATACAGTAAGTCATCTTACTAATATTCTATATTACAGCACATGATACCAAACAATAATAATAGCATTTTTATCTTGCTTATTTTACTGTTGATTGTTTGTAGAGTGATAGTAAAGAAATGTCATACTATGGAATTTAGTATGGCACATGCTTTGATTTTTTTTATTTTTTATTTTTTAAATAATAATACAAAAAAACTCTAAAATCTGTATGTGGGTCAAAGACGAGACGTCCCATTTTGGTGTTCGCATCAAATTCATAAATGCAGAATGTATATTAAATGCAAGTAAAGTGTCTACTTTAATATTTCAAGTAAAATGTCAAAATATGGGTCAAATAACGTTCCATCATCATTCAGCGTTTCAGACATATTTATGTAATAAAAAAATATTAAAAGGAAAAAGTGATCATACTAAATTTAATTCTGTTAGTGGACTGAAGGACAGCGGGAAAGATTTAAAATGACATTCAATTAGTTTCTGGGGTTGCACTGTGCTCAGTCTTTTTAAACATCATCTGATGATTCCAAATATGCCTGACTAGATTTTTTTTGGGTATGTAAACTATTGATACACTGAATGATATTTTTTCTGTAGCACTAAAAATGTATGATAGACGTTGTTTTGACCCATGCTTTGTTGTTGAGTAAGTAATAGCACCCCACACATAAATGTACATAGTGAGCTTACCAATGGGTTGAGTGTTTTATCCTATTGTTTTATCCTAACATTATAGCTCTGTCCCAAATCATAGTGAGCTGCTCTTCTTAGGAGGCATCCTAAATGAAAAGCAACCTCTTGTCATTTCAAACTCTCATGCACAGCAACTTGGTTAACAGTTACCATGTTGTGAGAAAAATAACACGATAACCTAATAAGTGCAAAAACACAAACTAAATATTACATTTATTTGCTATTAATATTACATTTGGCATGTAAGGAGTGCGATAATGAAGCCTTAAAATACTGTGTGCATAGGGAGCAGCTCATTAGGATTTGGAACAGAGCCATTGTCTGTTTCAGCGTTTAGCTTCGTGCCGTTGTCTCTCCTTCAGTGATTAAATGGAAGTGTGCTTACACTGTGTTTAGTATCTTCAGCTCAGCTTGTGGATTTTAAATCTTTGTCCAGTTTTGCAGCTGATGGCCGTTGCATCCTTGAGGAATAAAAATAATCTATCTATCCTCTCTTCTACAGATGCTTTGCTTCCTTGTATTTGTCTCTATTGAAAGCCTTTGTATTTTTCAGATGGTTGTTGGAGGGACCATATCTGTTTCTTGTTTCCATATTTATTTATTTATTTATTTTTTCAAAGAACATGTCCTCTGAATGTCAAATATTTATTTTTCTCTGTATTTTTGTTGGTAGTTACATTAACATTTGTAGCTTTCCCGCCTTGTGCTGGAGAATACTTTTATTCATCAAGGATGCATTAAATTGATCAAAAGTGACAGTAAATGCAATTATCATGGTAAATGATGTTCTTTTGAACTTTCGATTCATCAAAGTCTCAAAGCAAATCAGCATATTAGAATGATTTTCTGAAGGATCATGTGTCACTGAAGACTGGAGTAATGATGCTGAAAATTCAGCTTTGATCACAGGAATAAATTACATTTTACAGTGTATTAAAATAGAAAAGTTAATAATACGTGACCCTGGACCACAAAACCATAGTTTCTTTTGAAATTGAGATTTATACATTATCTAAAAGATTAATAAATAAGCATTGAAAATCTGGAATCTGAGGGTGCAAAAAAAATTGCTAATCATATTACTAATCAACACTAGTTTTGAGATATTTACTGTTGGAAAAATGACAAAATATATTGTGGAACATGATTTTTACTTAATATCCTAATGATTTTTGGCATAAAAGAAAAATCGATAGTTTTGACCCATACAATGTACATAGTCTATTGCTACTTAAGGGTCACATATTACATTTTAAATGTTTATACTGTATTTTTGATCAGACGCAGCCTTGGTGAGATTTCAGAAGTCTTTCAAAAACATTAAACAGACCCCAAACTGCATTTCGCTTTTCTTGGCTTTTCATTTTAATGACTACTTTACAAACCAAGCAGTCAGATTGTTTCTTTGGCAGTGGATTGAATAGATGGCCATTTCAGCACTAATCCTTCTCCCTTTCAGGAAAATGAGTGTGCAAACATTCTCAATTAATATTCATGATCCAAGACTGTTCGTATGCCCCTTCCTTCGTTCTTGCTTTTCAGCATTGTTGTAATTCAATTAAATTATCCAAAAAAAGGGAACTTCAATTACTATTCATATACTGAGGTTATGAAAATGTAAATGTATATAAATTTATACATTAAATGACTTGCCCGTATGCGTATTATTTGTTTTATAACAATGTATGATTCATGATCTAATCTTAGAGAATAAGGGAATATCTTCTGCATTCTTTTAATGAATGGAAATTAATGTTAGAAAGGAAAGATTCTGTGCTTGTGTCTTTTTTTTTTTAAATACCTTTTAATATCTTGTCATTTTTCTTTCTCCTGCTCTCTAACCGCTAACTTCTCTCTTTGTTGCTAGGTGTCCACTGATAGCAGCATGATTAATTAAACCTTATTCTCAGTAACACAGGTGTTGTCCCTAAGCGTTTTTCTTTGAACATGCTGTAAATTTTCCCATTGGATGGTCTCTTCTTTGACGTAAACGTATTGGCCTGTATATGTAAATGTACGATATTTTTTTTTGGGAGGGGGGGCTCTTCTAATCTTTTCTCTCCCTTGACGCTCTTTCCATTCTCTTGTTTTTCCACGGCTCAAAATAGAAGTGGAGCAAAAAGGTAAATGACTGCTCTGGCTCTCAGTCCTCAGCTCCTTGTTTTGTGTTGTATGGTTTCGAACCCTTCCCACTGCTCCCCACCCTGCCACCCCATCGCCTACATGATACGGACAAGGTTTATTATACCCAAGCCCAGAAAATGTTGGCTTGGAGGTTAAAATGTCAAAATCAACCTAGTTTTATACACTTAAACATAGATTTTGAACATAGATATCTTCTGTGGTCTATATTGTATACTGAATGTCCATTTTCCAAGGTGATTTTCAAATCATTCCCTGCAGTGTAAACACCGTGGGGTTATCAACACACTACTCTCTGTTTTTAAGTGTCTAGGCCAACCCAAGTTTGGCTCAAGCATTAGTGAGACTAAAGTGGCACCTTTTTGTTTTTAAGACGGGGAAAACCTGTTTTGAAAACCCGTTTGGAAACATTTCTTATGCCGTTCTATTCAGTTAAAGTAAGATAAGCACTTTGGCACAGTTGGTTCATCTACAATGAACGCTGGCTGAATTTTATTTGGCTTTTTCCTTCAATGGTATTGATGGGAGAGAGAGGCCAACTATCTGTAGCCATCTGCATGTGATATGCTGTTCACCACAGACTTTGCATTTCCAACCGGTCCAACAACCAGAGACGGGCGCGTTTGGCAAAGGCCTCGCTCTCGTATTGGTTCCTCAGTGACATGAGCGAAGACTCTTCCCCTTTGGCTGTCATCCTATCTGTCCTGAACAGCATTGTCATCCTGTTCCCTCGACCTTCGTGTCCTTTCCTCCCGCCTCTCATGTGTCGTGGGTTCTTTCCTCAGACATAATCCATGTATGTGTGTTTACTTTCGAAGGTATGGCTTTTGCGACCAATCCGACAAACCCTCCCCATATTGTCGACGTAAACGAATCGTGAACGAACGTTATCTGTCCATTAGCGTTGTTTCTCTCTCATCTTCTTTCATTTACAGGACTTTTTTGCCGTCCTCTCTTTTCCCCCTCCTCTCAGTTAAACCTAAGTCTCAGGGAGCAAGGCCACCTCAAAACTCTCTCACTTAACCTCTCGTTTTCTTTTGCCTATGCACGCAACACCAGTTACCACACTGTGGTACATTAGCATCTGAAATCCATGTTTTATAAACACACACCCAAAGAATTGGACCTAAAGTATGCATAGAGCTGTGCGCTCCTGGTTCGCTTTCTAACTCTCATTCTTGACCTTTCTTCCCAGTTTTTATTTGCCCTGGGACTCTGAAAGCAGTTGGAGATCCTGCCTTTGTCTTTGAGGCTGAGCAGCAGTCTGGAGCTTGGTGCAAAGACCCCCTGCAGGCGGGGGACAAGATCTACTTCATGCCATGGACTCCGTACCGCACCGACACGCTCATAGAGTACGCCTCACTCGACGACATGCGAAGCGGCCGACAGACGACTACCTACAAGCTTCCGCACAGAGTTGACGGAACCGGATTTGTGGCCTACGACGGGGCCATCTTCTTCAACAAGGAGCGCACGCGAAATATCGTCAAGTTTGACTTGCGGACTCGGATAAAGAGCGGGGAGGCCATAGTCGCCAATGCCAACTACCACGACACCTCGCCGTATCGCTGGGGCGGGAAAACGGACATCGACTTGGCGGTGGACGAACGGGGGCTGTGGGTTATCTACGCTACCGAGCAGAATAACGGACGAATCGTTCTCAGTCAACTCAATCCTTATACTCTACGCTTTGAGGCCACGTGGGAAACCGTCTACGACAAACGCTCAGCCTCCAATGCCTTCATGGTGTGCGGCATACTTCACGTGGTCCGTTCCACCTATGAGGAGAATGAAAGCGAGGCTAGCAAGAGCCAAATTGACTATGTGTATAACACCAAACTGGGGCAAGGGGAGCATGCCAATATCCTCTTCCCCAACCAGTATCAGTACATCGCAGCTGTGGATTACAACCCGAGGGATAACCAGCTATACGTGTGGAATAATTTTTACATTCTGCGGTACAATCTGGAGTTCGGGCCACCTGATCCAGACGAAGGTAAGACTCATTATGCTCTTTATGGAGTCTGATTTGTCTGTAGAGCGTAGGCTGTTAGGGATAATTTGGTTTTAATTTTGAGTACTGTGGAGGACAGATCTTTGGCAAGAGTCCTCTACACCAAAATGGCTCGAGTGCATGGGATCATTGTTTTGTGTGATTATCGCAGTGAGCCAAGCAAGGCCCTCAATAGCTCGACTCAAGTGTCTGATGAGTCTTTGCAGTCTTGTTCCCCTCTATTACAGCCGTGACCCTGTAAATCTCACCCATCAGCTTAGACCGGGAGCTGCAGGGTGATCTTCACAGTTGCTGTGTTTCACAAGCATATGAGAAGCCTAGAAAAAAATTGCCTTGACTTGTTCCCACTGGTCTAAAAACCAATATGTAAGACAATCCCAATATCATTTGGTGTGTGGTAAAGGAAAGTGTATAGCAATGACAGCTGGGTCTTTCTTTGTCAATTCATCCAAATTTCAAAAGCTTCCCCTGCTCATATTTTTGATTTTGCTAATATTTTTTCTGAAGATGAATAGAATAGTAATAGTAATGAAAGCCAAAATATTAAATATCATGGATGAATATTTACTGAGCAATCCACTATTTTGAAGAGAGGGTCGAAATGGCAAGATTCAGAGCTAAATAACAAAATGTTATAACAGAAAGGTGTTATAATGTTATTTTTACACAGAGATTGGTAGGTCTGTTAGTAAAATCTGTCAACTTTAGTCATCTTTGTTGCATTATGTGCCAGTGGTGACCATTCAAAAATGGGGAAATAGCACTTTTCAAGTTTTTTCTCTGAAGTTTTCATGCCTGTAGCTCAAGAAGTATGACAGATATTTGAATGCCCCTTTAGATATTGGGTCTTAACAAACCTTTGGCATGTTCATTTTTTAAGGCCCTATTTGGTTCGGTTCTGGAGATATTGAAATACATCTCTAGTTTCAACTTTATTTGTTCTTCAGACATTCCTTTTTAAAAGAAAACAAGTATCATGTTTTTGCAAATTGACCCACTGAGAATGTATACATTTTAACAATTACTCCTGGAGCCATATTGAAATTTCAATATCTCTGAAACCGAACCACATAGGGCCTTAAAAATGAAGATGTCAAAAGGAAAGTTTAAGATCCAATGTCTAAAAGAGCATTAAGATAACTTTCTTACTTCCTGAGTTTACAGGAAAGCAAACTTTAGAGAAAAAGCTTGAAAAGTGCTTTTTCTCCATTTTTTTTTTTGAATGGTCACCACTGGCACATAATGCAACAAAGATGGTTAAAGTTAACAGATTTTACTAACAGACATACCAATCTCTGTCTAAATGTAACATTATGATGCTGCCATCTTTCTGGTCATTTTTACTCTCTTGTAATTTGGCTCTGAATCTCAGGTAAAAATTGCCCTTTTAACCCCCTTTTATGTGGTTCGGTTCTGAAGATATTGAAATTTCAAACAAGATACGTTTCTAGTTTCAACATTATTTGTTCTTCAGACATTCCTTTTTAAAAGAAAATTTGTATCATATTTTTGCAAATTGACCCACATTTGATTTTTGACCAATGATAATGTAACAAGTAACTCCTGAAGCCATATTGAAATTTCAATAGCTCTGAAACCGAACCACATAGGGCCTTAAAAATGAAGATATCAAAAGGAAAGTTTGTTATGACCCAATGTCTAAAAGAGCATTAAGATAACTTTCATACTTCTTGAGTTTACGGGCATGCAAACTTTAAAGAAAAAGCTTGAGAAGTGCTGTTTCCCCATTTTTGAACGGTCACCACTGGCACATAATGCAACAAAGATGGCTAAAGTTAACAGATTTACTAACAGACCTACCAATCTCTGCGTAAAAGTAACATTATGATGCTGCCATCTTTCTAAAGTCATTTTTACCCTCTTGAAATTTGGCTCTGAATCTCAGGTGATAATTGCCATTTTAATCCCTTCTGTGGTTCGGTTTCAGAGATATTGAAATTTCAAACAAGATACATCTCTAGTTTCAACTTTATTTGTTCTTCAGACATTCCTTTTTAAAAGAAAATAAGTATCATATTTTTGCAAATTGACCCACTGAGAATGTATACATTTTAACAATTAACTCCTGGAGCCATATTGAAATTTCAATATCTCTGAAACCGAACCACATAGGGCCTTAAAAATGAAGGTGTAAAAAGGAAAGTTTGTTAAGACCCAACGTCTCAAAGAACGTAAAGATAACTTTCATATTTCTTGAATTACGGGTATGCAAACTTTAGAGAAAAAGCATGAAAAGTGCTGTTTCACCATTTTTGAATGGTCACCATTGGCACATAATGCAGCAAAGATGGCTAAAGTTAACAGATTTTACTAACAGACCTTCCAATCTCTGCGTAAAAGTAACGTTATGCTGCCATCTTTCTGAGGTCATTTTTACCCTTGGCTCTGAATCTCAGGTGAAAATTGCCATTTTAACCCCCCTCTACAAAATAGTGGATTGCTCAGTGAATATTCATCCATGACATTTAATATTTGGCTTTCATCACTATACATGTCTACCTCTGGTTGTGTTGACACGGTAATGACCCAGCTATCTATTATGGCCATAACCATGTTGAAATAGCTGCTAAGTGTAGACCTCTACCTACAGTATGTGACAAGACTAGCAATTACCTCACTATAGAAAAATCTATAGTCTCAGCTAGTTGCCATTGGTTTCTCCAGAAATGTTAAGGGGATATTCATTGCATGGCCAAATGCATGTATCATTGCCTTACAACAAGGCTTGAAGAATCACTTGCCAGAGAGGAAAAGATCAGTCATCAAGAGCCATTAAATGTGATTGCGAGGCATTAGACTACATTCCTCTATTAGCAAGAAGAATAATCAAACAGAAACCCAGTGTTAATATTTTTTGTGTCATTACTGTGTGCATGCAAGACTGTATTTTATGTGCAGAAAGGCATGTGTAAAGAATTGTTTTTTTGTAAAACCATGCATCTTTTTGCAAAGAAGGGCATTGTGACACTTTATTCTAAAAAATTTACCCAGTCATCAATATTTTCCCCCTCATCCCTCATAGGCTGAAAATCTGGCACGATGTTATGCGCCATTGCGCACATGAGCAGAGAGTATGTATGAGAGAAAGCCAGTGAGATCTTGAACATGTAATGGAGTCACAGGGATGTCAGAATTGTGTTCAGATGTGGACATTTCAGATAAACCTAATGATTTTAGTTTGCATGTCTATGTGCAATGCTTTTTTTGCACGCTCAGAATATCCCCTTGTGTGTGTGCAGAGTTGTGGCATAAAAATAACCCCATAAAAACTATGATAAGTGGTGGCACTGGTTCCTGCTGTGCTTTAGCAGCACTGCCCCTTTTCACTAGGTCTGATTGTTTCCATTTCTGTCTGCTGTCCTCAGCCGTGTGCATGCAAAGGTCGAGCCTTGAAACTCCGAGATCCTTCTTTGCCTCCTGCAAGCCACAATTAAGTCGACACACCAAATTTTAATCAGCCCACCATGCATGACAAGGAATGCATGCGTTCAGCCTATTTTCACTCTAGCACTCACATGTCAATGTAATTAAACAACTAAATTATCATAATTGCTATTAGTGGGTGATCAGGGCAGTGCAGCAAAATTAGGACAGTCGTGAGTTGCCAGTGAGAAGTGGTTTTGTTGAGTTTTTGGGTTGTTTTTGTTTTTGTTTTGATTCAGATTTTCAGCTATTGGGTCAAATTTCGCAGGAAATTCCAGGCTTGCTTCATTCGTTCTTGCATGTTTACATCATGTCTTTAAACACTTGTCCAGCTGCTGTATCCTGTTTGTAGTTGTGGAGTGCTTGTACTTCGCGTAGAATGTGAACTAGTTAGTGTGCTGGCATTTACCATAGTTATAAACAACAACCTGCCTTGGCCATTGGGAAATCACCCATTGTCAAAACAAAGATACCTTGAGCTGTGAAGAGTCTGAAAGTGATGGAGACCATGACAATACAAATCTGAACCACAGAATCAAATATGATACTTGCAGCCGCTGGCAAAGGTTTTGGTACCCACACTGCAAAAAATGCTTTTCTTACTTAGATTTTTTGTCTCGTTTCCAGCCAAAATATCTACAAATTCTCAAGAAGGATTTTCTAGACAAGCAAAAATTACTGTCTTGTTTTCAGAAATAGAAAGTCATAATTAAATGAGTTTTTGCTTAAAACAAGCTAAATAAACTGCCAGTGGAGTAAGCAAAATAATCTTATTTCAAGCCGAAAACTAGATTGTTTTGCTTACCCCATTGGCAGATTATTTTGTTGTTTCAAACAAAAACTTCATTTTAACTAATTTTTTCTGAAAACAAGACAATAATTTCTACTTGTCTAGAAAATCCTTCTTGATTTAAGAATGTTTTATATATTTTGGCTGGAAACAAGACGACAAATGTAACTAAGAAAAGCATTTTTTGCAGCGCATGTTTTTTTTTTTGCCAATAATCCACAATCTCCTTTAGAAAAGTGATCAAATAATAGTAATAATTCTGCTAATTTTACTCATCTTAATTTGCTAAATGTAAATTTTATTAATTAATAAAGTTAGATTTTAGTTTAAATTTGACATCTGAATGTTAAAAAAGAATTGGATGTTGAATGAATCAGTTGAATGAATGATTCAATGGCTCATACACTGTAAAAATTAAAAAACAATTTGTTGAGTCAACTTCAAATAATTTGTTACCCTGCTGCCTTACAATTTTAAGTTGAATCAACTAAAATATCTAAGTTGTCACTTAGCACAACTTAACATTTCAAGTTGACTAAACTTCTTTGAGTTGACTTAAAATAATTTGTTACCTTGCTGCCTTAAATTTTTAAAATATATAGTTTTTATAGTGTAAGATAGTGACTTACCTTGACATGTTTTTTTTTTTTTATTCTGTTCCCTTTATAATGACAGATTTAATGTTCATTCATGCCACAGCTGAGCTGCATTAAACAGCTCCTGTAAATACTGCTTCTGTGCACCTTTGCAGCGCAAAGTTGGCTTTTGTTGATGCTGATTTATTAGACTGGTAACAGCCCTATATTTTCTAATTGAATTGGATTAAATTTAAGAATTTTAGTAGGCTTCGAAAAAGGCATTGTAAAGGTAAAACCAATTTAAGGCAGATATCTCCCCTTAATGGAAATGCTCATTTCCGTCACTACTGCGGTTATGAAACCAGAGCTTAAACTAGGACATCTGCTGTGTTAATGAAAGTATAATTAGACATTCCTGTTCACAGCTTTACGTTAGTGAGCTTGTGCTGAACATACACCAAGCACTTGTTTGTTGCCTTTAAACCTCGGGTAATTTAATCTTAGTTATATAATATTTCTGCTCAATATTATAATATTATGCTATATTTCAGTTCTCAATATTGATTGCAATAAAACAATTTTCTTTAGTGTTTCTTTAGCTGGAATGGAGTCTCTAAGCCTGATCTCTGAGCACAGAGATAAAAATTAGTTGCTTGCATTAATATTCACAGGGAGCGCGGCGAAGCCCCTTAGCAATACCTGCCCGCAAAGCATCCGTAGAATATACACCAGCCGAAACTGATGACGCGAGATGCGTCTAAGGGAGCCATTAAATCTCATTACCAGATTTTATGAGCTGCGTATTATGCCTCAACTGTGAGTTGTACTTTGGGTAATTACATGTTAGCACAATTTCCAGCTTTTAAAAGACTACCAGGGACACCGTTGTGCTCTTTAACTTCTGTAACAACACCCTGAAATGCTACTGCGAGACGAGGAACAGAGTGTTAAATCCTTCGTAATAATCCTCCTTTACAATTCTTACAATTCCACGAGGGCACAGACCGATACGAAACGCGTCTGATTTATAAGGGAATGCGTGTGAAATGAACTGCGTGCTATGAAAAAGGAGTTCAAAGCAGAATAGAGGATTTGAGCGCTCCTAACAAGTCAAACTTCTCAATATAGACGCGAGAACAACAAGATTTGTTGTAGGTCAAAATCACCTCCTGCCGTTTCACACAAATTTGTATGATAATCAGTCCTTATTATTGTGCATTTGAGTGTTGAGCAAATGAAAGAAATGAAAATGCATCTGAAAGGTCCGTTCATATCAAGACTGACACAAAATATTGAGCTAAATGAAAAACAAATGGACCTTAGTGTAACTAATTTGACATTTTAACTCATTTCCAAATCTGTTATTCCTGTGTATTTTTTATTTATCTCAAGTAATGTGTTGAAGAGCGCAATTTCACAAATCTATGTTTAGATTATCTTTCAAATTGTTGGAGCCAGCTGCACTTTCAAATGACAGAATATTAATTCAAGCCGCAATAGCATAAATGCATGAAGCATGAGATGCATATGAACGTTTGCCTACTGACAAAGAAAAGTTGGAGGTGTTTTGCTTTAGACCATCAAATGAGATTTGAGTTTTGCTTCACATATCAGCAGTTGGTGGCACTAACAGACTGAAAACCGTATTGACCACTTGTACTGGGTACATTATTCCCACCTACAACATCCAGCAGGTAGAAGTCAACATGGATTTTCCGCTCTTTTATAAGATTTTGTCCCGCTCTTATGTCATGGGTTAAAGGTTCGTGTTGCACCCTCTGTTGGAATTTTGTGCTTTCTTCGACCCGATGCATATTCGTTTCGCTTTAGTGTGTAAAGGCCATTCATTTACCTCATTTTTCACTTTGCGTTTGGTGTGACAGGCCTTAAAGGGATACTCCACCCAAAAATGTATATGACTCCACCTAGATGTATGACTTTCTTTTTTCTGTGGAGCACAAATGGAGATTCTCCATGTAATGTCAGTATATGGATCCCTGAAAGTTAAAGTTTCAAAAAACCACATAAAAAGAAATGACGGTAATCCATACGACCCCAGTAGCTGGTTTAAACTGGAAGTAGCTGGTTTAGCTGGTCAGCTAAAAGATGTGGTCGAAACCTCTTTGAAACCAGCTGGAAGAGCAGATAAATCCAGCCAACAAGTCTAGCAGGGCACTTGGTGAATCATTGTTTTACACTAACTATAAACCATTGCCATTGCATTCCAAGTTTAATTCATTGGTATTTTTCTCACACACACCTATTGTTTTGCTTCGGAAGACATTACGCTACCAGTCAAAAGTTTAGACACACCCTTTCATTTAATGTTTCTTAACTCTAGTCTCTTCTGCTCATCAAGGCTGCATTTATTTGATCAAAAATACAGAAAAAAACAGTAATGTTGCAAAATGTTATTACAATATAAAATAATGGTTTTTATTTTAATATGCTTTACAATATAATTTATTCCTGTGATGCAAAGCTGAATTTTCAGCTGTTCCTCCAGTTTTAAGTGTCACATGATCCTTCAGAAATCATTCTAATATTCTGATTTATTATTAGAATTATCAATGTTGGAAACAGTTATGCTGCCAAATTTTTTTTTTTGCAATTCTGTAATTTCAGGATTCTTTGATGGACAACAAAAAGAACAGCATTTATTCAAAATGTAAATCTTTTCTAACAATGTAAATCTATGCTATCACTTTTTATTTATTTTAACACATCCTTGGTGAATAAAAGTATGAATTTCTTTCAAAAAAAGAAAGAATAAAAATGTACTGACCGCAAACTTTTGAACAGTAGTGTATATTGTTAGAAAACCTTTCTAATTTAAATAAATGCTGTTCTTTTTTACCCTTTTATTGATCAAAATAAATTTCCAGCACTGATAATAAATCAGAAAATAAATGATTTTTGAAGGATCATGTGACACTGAAGACTGGAGTAATGATTCTGGAAATTCAAATTTAATTACAGATATAAATTACATTTGAATGTATATTAATATAGAAAAACATTGATTTACAGCGTAATATTTTTTCACAATATTAATTTTTTTTTCATTATTTTTGATCAAGTGAAAACAGGCTTGATAAGCATAATAAACATTTAAAAAAAAAACATTAAATGAAAGGGGGTGTCCAAACGTTTGACTGGTAGTGTAATTTGTCAAATGGATTATAACACATGGATTACCATCATTTTTCTAAAAACCTCCATTTGTGTTCCACGGAAGAAAGGAAAGTCATATACATCTGGAAAGGCATAAGGATGAGTAAATGTAGGGAGAATGTTCATTTTTGGGTGGAGTATCTCTTTAACGGACGCTTTTCAGATTTACGGGATTCTTGGAAGTCGTCATAGCTGCAGAAACTTCTATAATGGCGAACAGGAGACTTTCTTTTGCATTCTCCAAAAGAAAAATTCCATGATAGCGTTTTCCATGAAGAAGGAGGAAAATCCAGAAGAGAGATTACAGCTTGATGAGAAAAAGATGTCAAATTTACCATCACTGCCTCGGCTGTTGCTTTACAAACACACTCGCAGCGGTGTTAACTGTATTTTGACACCAAGGTGGTATAACGCGAAGGATTGTGGTATAAATATGCATTAATAGAGTTTTTTTGTAAATGTCAATGTAAGCCAGATGGAGCTGTGGAAATGCATCATCAGTTATCCTGTGTTTTTTCTCGTTGATTGTCTGTTGCAATCAATGCATCAAGCTACAGATGTCAAGTGAGTTGAGCGTCACGTCACATTAACTGTAAGCACAGACCAAAAGAGAGTCTCATGACTCATCAGTAAAGCATAATATTCAGAAAAAAGGAACTCTCAGTGATGGCTCTTTCTTCAGAGCGAAGCTACTAGGAGCCAGTAATAAAATGCATACTTAAATCCTGACACTTTAACTTCTCATTTCGACACTCTAAAGCCATTTTCAGTGACACGCACGGACCATTTTGTCTTTGTTCAATGAGGTAAAAATTCAGAATCAGAAGAGGGAATAATTGCTAAAAGTGTTCCGATGTAAAGAGGTAAATTTAATGCTCCTTAGAGTATAAAAGATTTAAAATGAATACTTCCTATAGGCACAAAGAACCCTTAGCTACCATTGACATTTTAATACATTAGGCTTACTTAAAGCAGATCGCTCCAGCTTTGGGGCTTAATAAGAGACTAAAATGTGGTTTTGAAGGCCACTGTCCTCTGGGAATGTCTCACAAGGGTGCCTCTGTGTGTTTTGAGTTTCAACATAACACATTTTGAGTTGAATCGAAGCGTTCGCAGCAAACAGAGCCGAGAACAGCGAGCGAGAAAAAAGAGAGTATTGTTCTGTTTTTTTTCTCTCCCTCCGCCTCCTCACTGTTTGCCTGTTTTTCATTCTCCTGCTTCACATTCGCAGTGTATTCCTAGAGGCAGTGTCAGTCCTGAAGTTAATAAGCCACATTTCCACTCTCTTTGGTCTTTAGCACACATACATCAGCGTTTCTAAATGGAGTCTCTGACTTGGGCACCAATCCGTCTGGTTTTTATGTGCCTGTGGCTATTCACAGGGACTCACCAGTCAACCTGCTAATGCTGTCGTTTAGCAATGGAGCGTTTGACACCTGTTAGTCTGTAGTGATAAGTGGAAATGTGATGCCCGTGTGGGGTCTAAGGCTGTAAATCTTTAAAGGGATTCTGCAAAACAGGTGTTTGTCTTGATGAATCAGTTCACCGATCAGGCTGAACTGTCTGAAACGGTTTCCGGCTCGAGCAGCACAGATCAGAACAGAGCATTTTCATTACCCCTAACCAGGAGTTAATTAAAAATTATGACAGTACTTCAAAAAATGTTTTGCACGGTACATAATATCTTTTGTCACCTATTGCGGGAGCCATAGGTAACAAAGAACAAAGAACTCCATTTGAATGGCTTGCTTGTTTGTTACCCTGCTGCCTTAATATTTTAAGTTCAGTCAAATCAATTAATTTTTTCGAGTTGAAATGTTAAGTGACAACTTAGATATTTGAGTTGACTAAACTAAAAAATTGTTAAACTTAACAGCTGTTTGTTACTCAGCTGCTTTAAAATTTTAAGTTGAATCAACTCATATATCGAAGTTGCAACTTAGTAAAACATAACATTTCAAGTTGACTAAACATTTTCCGAGTTGACTGAGCAGCCAAGTAACAAATTACTTTAAGTTGACTCAACAAATTGTCTTTTACAGTGTACCTAAATTGAGTTCTTGTAATGAGTTACCTCCAACGCTGACTGGCAGTACAGTCCAAATGTAATATCAGCATTTAAGTGGATACATTGCTGCATTTATTGAACTGTAAAATTAGGGTGTAAGTGTTTTTAAGCTGCATTTAGTATTGAAGCACAGGTAGATCCGGAAACAGCAGCAGTTCATCCTCTGTGTGGTCTATTATCAACGGCTGAAGAGATGCAGATGTTAATCTACTGAATGTTTCTTGTTAGTTGCTTGGCACAGGCCACAATTTGTAGATGCTGGGCCCTTGGGATGGTATCACCAGAGTAGGAAAGAATGCAGTTGTACCATGAGATTGCTAGCAGGGCTGAAATGATTAGTTGACATTATCACTAACATTGACAAATCAACAAATATTTTTTTTGTCAAATGGTGTTTGATCTTGTGTGACCTAATGTAATAACATGCAACTGCAATAACTCAGTTTGGCCAGTGTGGCGCTGTAGCCCAAAACTGTAATGCAGCGCCCCCGCATATATTCCAATAGAAGTCGAGTGTGGGAAAGTTTTACAAAACAAACAAAAATGGGTAAAGCTATATTTACGGCAAAGTTTTTTTCTTCGTTTGTCATTTAAGGGTAAAAAGAAATTCAATGTAAGCAAGCAGCGGTTTACTGTTAGCGAAAATCTCGATGCTCTTGAGTGTGGTGTTTAGATGAATATGTAAATATGTGCTGCAAAGCTTTATATGTCAACACTATCTCGCTGCCAATTCTTACGTATTTGACAATTCGATTATGTGATTTATGTGAATTCCTACGAATTTGCCACCTCGTAATTTTTACACATCGGATGAATTTGTGCGAATGAAGTCATTTGTACGTTTGTGGTTTCAAATGTATACAAACTGCAGGGAGATCAGGTTTGATATGGATATGTATAGTATATGTATAGCTTCATATTTTAACTATTTGCAAAAGATGAGTAATCGATCAAAGCCTGTCGATTAATCGGTGGAAAAATTTGAGTAGTCAATTAATCGATCTTTTGTTAGTTAGATTAATCAATTCAATTTAATAATCAATTGCATTCCTAATTGCTAGTGCTTCTGATGGTGTCTTCGTATTCATTTCGTTGACGAATAATTTTCGTTATAGTTTTCATCAATGACATTTTTTTCACAAACGAAAACGAAACGATAACAAACTAAATTAATTTTTGAATGACAAAAACTATGTCTGTTTGAAAGAATGAAGAATATGGTAAACAAGTTACTATAAAGAATGCATAATTAGCCTATATAACCATTGGTATTTCATTGAAAAGAAGACCACGTTCTTTATGAGAAGTGGTTTTAATTTAATTTTAATTAAGCATGTTGTGAATCACCGTTAAATTGTGTGTTTATCATGATTAAACCTTAATATTAAACCTATATAATGAGTTTGGAAATTTTAGAGAAATTCTTAATAAATGCATTGCGCTGTAACTAAACCCATTACATTTTAGCCGACTAAATTTACTGTAGATTTAGTAAACTAACATCTTATGATATTTAGTCGACTAAAACTACTAAAATAGACTGAAAAAACTACTAAAAAGTCTGAAATATGACTAAAACTAAATGGCATTTTAGTCAAAAGACTATGACTAAAACTAAATCTAAATTTGCTGTCAAAATTAACACTGCTTAACATTGTTAGACAACACTTTTTTTAAGATTTATTGTTGGCGTGCATCACTATTCATGCACATCGTGCTCACACTTGGTAATAAGTATTTGGACAAAGCACCTTGCTGTGTGACTTAATAAACTGTATAACAAACTCCATGTTACTTTCAAAGAGATTGGACTAGGACTTCTGAATTATTCGTTTTTTTAACATCTATGATCGTTATTGGTTATAAAAGGAAGTTTCGAGATGGACTGAAGCGTCTTTTCCCTCAGATGACCTGATAGAGTCCTCATCCGTCTCAATCACACATTACTGCTGGAGATGTCAGGGAAGATGACTCTCGGTCAACAGTGGAAACCGATATTCAGTCATTTAATCAATAGTGGAGATGAAACCCTACAGATAAATTTTCCCTTGAGGGTTTTTAGGAGCTCCATGGACTACAAAAAGGACCGTCCAAGAGAAATCTGAAGAAAGTATTGATTTGTAAGTGCAAATGTGTCTGAAATGGGGTGGAAAAAATGGTTATTGGTCTTTTTCTTCTGTTTTGCTGAAGTTGTATTTCTTTTAGGGCTTGAGATGTTGGAAGCACCAAAGAATTGACACTTTGGTGCCCTCAGACAGCACAAACACACGCTGATCCTAAATTATTGTTTTGACACCACCACCGTGTAATAAACCCACCTCCAAATGGCACCCAGCTGGAGGAAAGTTTGGACAAAGACTACATTTGCATTTGGCAACTCCTGCTTTCAGCCTAAAAGAAGGGAAGTGACACCGGTTAGCCAGTCTCATTTGTTCAGGGTTTAGTCAGTGAAGCCTCCAGAGCAGTAATAAGCGCAAGTCGACGTCAATTATGTGACAGATTTGTTTAGCAATCTCACCACTTTTCCTCTTGAAGTCCCAATTTCTCAGCAGACCATTCAGGATTGCTCTTCACTCTGGACTCATGTTATTCTTAATCGTCGTGAGCTGCTGAGTGCACTCGTCTTTGATAGGCTATACGTCCTCGCGTTCTGATTTCTCCGCGGAGGGTGATTTCAGTGTCTCTGACTGAAATGACAGCTAATTGAGGCTACTTTTCCTGAAAGCTCTGATGGACAATACTCTGCGATTCCTTCTCCTGCCAGGCGGTGAAATTGCCTGGCATAATAAAAAAGAAAATTGTAGAGGTATGAGGCAGGAGATGTCAAAATAAAGCAGCGAGGCAGGCTCAGCCATTGACAAGCAGTTTACCTCTGTATTTGTTTTCTCCGGCTCGTTCGCTCTCTTTGTTTTCCACTTCGCCAAAGAAGAACGTTTAAGTGGATACAAGGTGAATACAGTTGCTACAAGGCTGCTGAGAGGTTATGAATTGATTTCCATCTAGAAAGCATGATTTCGATATATATATATATATATATATAATTTTTTTTTCATCTTTCCTCTGTATAAGGCTTAGTAGTGTTTTATAAGTGCAGCACTGTTTTGTGTACATGGGTAACAGCTGTATTAATACATTTCCATAAGCGCCACCTACTGTCAGAGAGTGAATTTACATGCCTAGCCCATCTGCTGTTTTTGTTCAGACCAACTGAATGTAATATACTTTAAAATTTGTGACCCTGGACCGCAAAATCAAATTTTTTTGCACCCTCAGATTCCAGATTTTCTAATAGTTGTATCTTGGCCAAATATTGTCCTATTCTAACAAGCCATACATCAATGGAAAGTTTAATTATTTAGCTTTCAGATGACGTATAAATCTCGAAATTTCGAAAATTTCAGTTTTGTGGCACTTTTAACATTAATAAATGTAAAGTTGTTATTTTTTCTTTTACAGTTTAGGATTCTACCATAGATATTAGTGGTTGACCAATATGTCACCAAAGCCAAAATAACAGCTGATATTTGCCATTTTTTTTAATTGTCAGCATCGGCCAGTAGTTTTGTTGTTTGGCTGATATGTCAGAATAGGATTTTATTTTGACAACATTGAGAACACTAGCGTTGAAACTGTTGCAAAATCTGTATTGACAGACATTTTTTGAACATGTTAAAAACAATTATTGCACTCATGTTTGTTATTAAGGTAAAATAAGTTCCATTTCGTTTTTTATTTTTTGATTTAAAAAGCAAAGTTGAACCCATGTCACAAACATTGAGGTATATGTGTAAACCTTGAAGTGTGGCTGTTTGGAGAGTATGTGTCTATGTAGTTACATTAAAAGCTTTTCATTTTTCATGCAGATGGAGATTTCAAATATCACACAACAGTTTTCAGGTCCGTTCATTCACCTCTAATGTTTCTGTGTTGTTGTTTATCAGAGACTTGCGTTGTAAGTGTGTGTTTCTCCAGTGTAGTAACACAAAAGTGTTATTTATTCCCCTGCAGTGTGGTCACAGCTGGAGTTTGGGACTGAAAAGTGAGATTGTGAATGGTGAAGAAATGAACAAACATGTGAAAAGTGACCATGACCGGCTGTAATTTAGACTTTTAATGCTGCTAACCCCATTATCAAATTTACTCCAAATTTAAATACACCTACTAAGTACAAAAACTCAGAGTACTGCAGCACTGTGGTGATAATATACCGTTCTTTGAGTATGAACTAAACCAGGACTGCTACAACGTCCAAAAAAAAAGCACCACATTAGGAAACCATTGCAAACTGAACCGCTTCCATACCGCAAGGGTTTATACGCAATATTGGCTGAAAAATCAGTCACAGATGCATACTTTGAAAATCCACCAGAAACAGTATGCTGTCTGTGTACCTTTGACATAGTTTTTACTCTACTATGTGTGTGTGCTTTATGCATGTTGCAATTCAGCCTGTATTTGTATTTTTATTCAATTAAAATAGTCTGATTGTGAGTGAATGGTCAACACGTTAATTGACGGTCGACCTGTTTAATTATGCTGTGTCTGCTGCTTCGAAGATGGCAAATATTGTCTCATGCTGCCACAAGCAGAACACGTTTTCCTATTATTTTAGCAGTTGTGGCAGTCCACTTTGTTTTTCCAAGTGTTTTGGGTCGTTTTGCACACTGAGCTGTTCAGGGAGATCTGGATCATAATCTGATTCAACTTTGTTAAATGGAGGAACAAAACCAGAATTGTTCCAGATTGGTGGTTTGTAAGATAGCCCAGTGTGTGTGTGTGTGTGTGTGTGTGTGTAACCAATGGCAGAGGTAGTGTTGTCTCAGTACCTACTTTTTCATAGTCAGTGCCTACCAGTGAAATGCATTGATGCTTAATACTGGTTTTGATTAAAAATAAATATGTATTCTGTTTGAATTCAGAATAGGCAGTGATTTCTATCATTTTTAAAATAATTAGTCATATTTTATTATTTATGTAATAGTATGTTTAATTTAGATCGGCAGTTAAGTTACATACATAGTAATGGAAAATCCTATGTATAACTGCTCTTGTTTCTGAATATTTCTTGAATTATGCACTGTTGGAGTTATAAACCAATATACACAAGCATTTCTTCTGCTTCTGAACAAAGAAAGTAGTTTTATTTCATTCTAACTAGTGGTGTGCGATATTGCCAAAAAATAATATCTGTGTGTGTTATTGTGCTTAAGGACTACCGAGCCAAAGTTTCTGTGTGATCAGTTCACAGCAGTGATAGAAATTGTTTTCCAATAAGTTTAAATAGATTTGCACCTTTTATAAAGCCATTTTTTATAGAAGTGTGCATCATCTTTTGAGTCAAATTCTTTCATTTAATGTCAATTATAATAATAATAATAATATATTTAGGCATATAAAGTGGCATTTAAATGTTTTTACACATGTTAATGCAGCTATATTTGAAATTATTTTGAAAGTTAAAAGATACTTTGAATGTGAAATTAAAACCGCCAGTAGGTGGCAGTAAGTCGCTGTTAATGAGGGAGTATTTATCATTTCATATAGTTAAGTAATATCACACGAAGAGTGACGTTTTTAATTCAAAAATCAGCAAGACTACAAATGAGATATTGATTTTATACAACAGTTCAATAAACAAGAAGTTAATATTAAAAGACTTACGCTTTAGACAGCATATTTACTGTTTTTGCTCAATTTCGCCAACAAAAATCATTCCAAACAAAGCCATACTACTGTTTTGCATCTCTGAGCAACATGACGGTGTTTCGTTTCTGAATGAATCAACCGTTCAATCGCAACGACTCAATTATTAACAGCGACTTACTGCCACCTACTGGTGGTTTTAATTTCACATTCAAAATATCTTTTCACTTTTAAAACAATTTAAAATATAGCTTAACATGTGTAAATGCATTTAAATGCCACTTCATGTGCATAAATATATTATTATTATTATAAATGACTGATTAAATGTAAGAATTTGACTTAAAAGGTGATGCACACTTTTATTAAAAAATGGCTTTATAAAGGTAGAAGTCTATTTAAACTTATTGGAAAGTAATAATTTCTAGCACAATAACACACACAGCAAAATATCGTCTAATTATGATTATCGATCAAATCTAAGAAAATACTGAGATATTATTTTTTGTCAATATCGCACATCCCTAATTCTAACTAACCCAAAATTATCTTAGAGTTTTTGCTCAGAACAAACAAGTTTGTTACCTGATTTTTGGCATGCATGATTAATAAAAAATATATTTTAGCTCGAATGCAGGTTTAAAAACAGTGAAGTGTTATAATTAAGCAAATTAATCTTAAGTCTGGTAAGGCGTTATGAAATATTTTCTTCATTAACTCTGATGTTTCTCTTTCTCGTTTTGTTTGTAATCAAGACACTTGCACATGCATTTATATTTTTTTGCAAACACCATGAGAATGTCTTTCACCATGAACTTAAAACTGGGTTCTATTGGATTTTCTTTACCAGTTCTCAGCTCTCAGTTCTCAAACACAAATTCAATAAGTGGAAATGCAGTCGATATGAGCAGGGAGCGTGTAGAAGATATTATTGAATATTTGGTATTTTTAAGGCGATTATTGATCAAATATTTTTTACATTTCACCCAGTGCTGATGTAAAGGCAGTGGGATCATCAGTGGATGTACTTTCACTACTTTAGTACTAGAACCGTTCTTGCAAAGCAATCAAAAATACATCAGCAGCACAGAACAAGGCTTAGTCAATAAAAAATGAGTTATTTGCTGTAGGTTTTTAAATAGAATGATTTAACTCTGAAACGGACAGATTATTTATGAAGAACTTAAATATCGATCAGAAACAAAGTCTATGAAACATTTGACCTTCTCAGATTAAGAACCTTAGCAACAGCTAATAGTCATTTCAACTATTTTGAACATCCCATGTTTATGGTGTAGTTTGTATTTATTTATTATGTATACAGTTCGCTAGTTTATCTACCTCGTTTACAGAGATGTCTGAAGCATTTAAAGTTTGATTTGACTGTTTGCATTATGCATTAACACAGTAAGATATTCTTACTTTTCCTCAAGGCTACAAGTCAAATTTGTAACATTTGTTGTGTTTGCGGTGAAGAGTAAAAACAAAATGCATTTGTTGACTACAGGCTGTTTTTGCACAGGCATTTCTTCAGTCTCTGAAACGTGTGACAGAAAGACTGACATCTTGACATCAAGACTGACTTACAGCTGTCTGAAGAGTACAGCGACTCAATACAATTAATTTAACTTCACTGTTACAATCACAGTGTTTCTGAGCTTGACTTGCATAAATTCTACTTTGGTGGTTTAAAGTGAGGGTTTACAACAGCTGCACAACTAAACACAAGGATAAAGATGAAATCTTTTAGGAGCCTGTCTCATTCGGTCGGAGAAACTAGTACACATTTCCTGCGTAATCGCAGATCCGTATCATCCTATTACTGTAATGCAATGATTCAAGTTGCATTATATTCCCACTGAGAAAGAAGATGAAATGGGTGAAAGCCAATGCAGGCGGGCGTTGTCCTTCTCGGCTGACACATAATCTAGTCCCACATGCACATTTAATGCTGTAGTGATGTCAGAAGTACTGCTACTTTATAAGCAAAGCAAAAATATATGCGCTCAGTAATAATGACTTCCAATCAGTGGTGGTTATTTTTATGTTCTATTGCCTTTGCAAACTTCTACTATAGGAGCAATTCCTGTCCAAATACCCTACGTAGACATCATTTGTGCTGGGTAGTAACTGATTACATGTTATCTGGATTACATAAAATGATAAACACACATATGTGACCCTGGAGCACAAAACCAGTCTTAAGTAGCACAGGTATATTTGTAGCAATAGCTGAAAAAACATTGTATGTGTCAGATTTTTCGGCAAAAATGATTAGGATATTAAGTAGATCATGTTCCATGAAGATATTTCATAAATTTCCTACAATAAAAATATCAATGCTTAATTTTTGATTAGTAATATGCATTGCTAAGAATTTCATTTGGATAACTTTAGAGGTGAATTTCTCAATATTTCGATTTTTTTTTTGCACTCTCAGTTTCCAAATATTCCATATATCAATGGAAAGCTTATAAATAAATAAATAAATAAATAAATAATAATTATTATTATTTATTTAATATTAATAATATAAAAATACCCTTATGACTGGTTTTGTGGTCCAGGAACACATATGTGACCCTGGGCCATAAAAATCAGTCATAAGGGTCAATATTGTGAAACTGAGATGTATACGTCATCATAAATTTGAATAAATAAGCTTTCCATTGATGTATGGTTTTGTTAGGATAGACTATTTGAATATCTGGAATCTGAGGGTGCAAAAAAATCTAAATATTGAGAAAACCGCCTCTAAAGTTGTTCAAATGAAGTTCTTAGCAATGTATATTACTAACCAGAAAGTAAGTTTTCATATATTTACAGCAGGAAATTTACAAAATATATTCATGGAACAACTTAATATCCTAATGATTTTTGGCATAAAAGAAAAGTATAATAAAAAAACATAAAAAGAAGCATATAATGCATTACCTTTTATCATTTTACATCTAAACAAAAGCATTCATGTATGAAAAACAAATACTCAAATGAGTTCATTACAAATACATTGATTATTACAACCACAAAAGCAGTTTAATGAAGTGCAGCGAGTGTTCCCCAAGCATTCACTTAAGACAGAACAGATTATGTTTGCGTGAATACTAAATACTGTAATTCTGTGTATGTTATGTGCATTATGTGTGCACTTCGGGTTACAGTCAGCGCGAAAAGCAAGCGGGGAAAGGGTAATCCTCTCAGAAAATGTACTAATAAAATAATTGTATGTTTAATTACTATTTGGGGTTGCTAGACGAGAGCTTAATGAACTAATTTTTGTGAAAACCTCAACATTTTTCACTTTTTTTGCCTGTAGCTCTAAATAGCCTGTGCACATTTACACTTATTTTGCCAGCATGGGTCACATATGAGGCCATGAAACTGCAGAGAAGTACCAAATTGTAGCAAATTTAATGACGTATAGAAAATCCTATCTGCCCCGTTTACGAGAGTCGCATTGGCACATATCCGATTTATATCTGATTTATTCCACATATGAATGGGGCCTGAAACCAATCTCGAAATATCCAGTTTACACTGTCATATAACAGATCCGATCCGTGTCACATATGAGCAAAAAATCTGAATGGGGTTGCATTTAACTGACAGTGTGAAGGGGGCCTAAGTAATCTACCCAGCACTGCTGACAGGTGGTTTCACATGCATATTTTTTCTGATGAACACCTCGATACATGGCTTCGTCCAACGGCATATTAGCGGGAAATTGCACTTGCATTACACAGTGTGTGTATAATGCAAAATGAATGTAAACGCAGTCAGTTGTGTCTTAAGGGATTGTAAACAGATGGGACAAATTACTGATGTGTCAAAATACATCATTAGAGCATTAGTGTAGTAAATGGAGTCTGTTAGACTTGCTGCTGTCTATAATGTCATCAGTAATAATCTAACGGCAATAAAGCTGAGAAAAAAAAATGAAATATTGCTCTTGTCTGGAAAACTTTAGTAGCTTTTATTAAGTCGTCTAAAGTTAGATTCTGAAAGCACTCTGTGCTGCTTTGTTTTTCTTTATTACCAAGGTACTAATATGGACCTATTAAGGGTAAAAGGGTACAAATATGTCATTTTAAGGGTACTGCTTCAGGGACAAGCTGTTGCACCCCAGAAGGTACAATTTTAAATCCCTTGTTTCTGTGTTTACGTACTATAAATAGTTTAAAATAAATGTGATTTATTTGATTAATTTTACTGATGGATGGAGCATGACAGTCTGTCAAAGTGGCAAATAATTGGTTATGGTTTTACCTGTATGTGTTGCCACTAGTTACTTTGCATGGAAAGTCGGCACATAGAGCATTTTGCGCTACAAATATTCATTATCCAACACTTTGATGTGAAGGCTTGTGCATTTTCCATCTTGTTCGGTTTTAATCTGTCAAGAAACATGGTAACTTTTGCTCTTTGTGTTGTGACATGCACATCGCCCAAAAACTTTGATGGCAAGAGCTCTTTTGTTGTGATCAAGCTTTGTGTTTCAGGTTGTTGGTTGTTGGCCTTTTTTTGTTTTCTACTGTGGGAGTGTTGCAAAAGTCTGAAAACACAATAGACCAGTTCCAACCTTGTTTATTTTATCTGTCAAAATGATGAAGAGTGCTTTGAATCATCTATTAATGTTCTTAAAATTCGGTACAAACACACTTGGCAAGTCAAGCAGCCTCTGTTCTCAGCTTTCTAAAATCACAATGAAGCGATAAAGCTTTTGGATGTTTGATATGACACACACACACACACACACACACACACGCATAAACACACACATAAAAAGCTAAAACCTTGGTCTTAGAGGCTCGTGGGTGATTTTCTTATTGTGATTACATTTATAATGCTGCAAATAGAACAATTCAACTTCCTTCATTAACATTCATCATGGATCACAGTAGAGAAAGGGCACTGAATCTATTCAATATTACAACATGCTGCATTTAATTTCCCAGGATAAATGCTTATGAAACCCTAAAGCACATATTTGAACAGACATGTATTGGTTGCATACTGCTGAGAACAATTTCACACATTTCTTTGAATGGTCAAGTGATTCGTTTTTTGCTCTTGTGAAAAGTTTGTAAACATTATGATTTGTTAAATGTTTATAATGAAGTGTCTCAGCTCACCAAGGCTGCATTTATTTGATCAAAATTGAAGTAAAACAGTAATATTGTGAAATTATTACAAATTGAAAGAACTAATTTCTATGCGAGTATATGTTAAAATGTCATTTATTTCTGTGATCAAAGCTGAATTTTCATCATTACTTTTTAGTCTGTAGTGTCACATGATCCTCAATAAATCACTCTAAAATGCTGATTTGCTGCGCATTTATTAATAATTAATAAGTTAATAATGGATCTTATTTGTTATCAGTGTTGCTGCTTCATTTTTCAGGATTCTTTGATGAATAGAAAGTTCAAAAGAAAAGTGTTTATTTGAAGCAGAATCTTTTGTAAAATTATAAATGTTTTCACTGGCACTTTTGATTAATTTAATGCATATTTGTTTAATAAAAACAATAAGCCTTTAACCGTCACTCTCATTTTTGAAAATAGATGTAAAAATGCACCACTTACATTTGTATAATTCATGAGCAAAAACATTTTCTAATATGATTTTGATGCAGATTTTCCATGGTAATGCTATGTCTGATTTGAAAATGTTTTTCAAAGGATGAATTTTGAGATTTAAAGTTTTCAATTGAGATATAATTTCTTATGATTTTCAAAGCGTAATAGGGAAAAATGTCTTTTTGTTCAAAGGTCAGAACTCCTTTTATGAGATTTTTTTTTGAGGTGCACTCTTGTCATGAATTAATCTGTTACTTTTTCTACACAATTTGTAACACAAAACAGTGGTAAAATATTTATTTAGGAGTCCTTTCCAACAATATACAGTATAGTTTGTCATGATTAGATTAGGATTTATTTGTGAAATGTTGAAGTAAACTAAAGGAATTTCTATTAAACACACATTTGATAATAATCTGAAATTTTCTAGAGCAGCAAATCAGTATTTTAGAATGATTTCTGAAGGATCACTGAAAAAGACTGGAGTAATGATGCTGAAAATGTAGCTTTGATCACAGGAATAAATTACATTTTACAATATATTCAAATAGAAATGGGTATTTTAAATCGTAATAATATTTCACATTTTTTACGGAATTTTTGATCAAATAAATGCAGCCTTGGTGAGCAGAAGAGACTTTAAACAAACTGTAATGTTTCCAAGTGCTGTATGTTTAATTCTGCTTCCCTGAATGCCGTCGACTGTCTGACTGAACTCCTCAGTGCCTTCAATCAAGGCTTCATCCAGAACATGTTTCTCCTTGTATCTCAGAGAGAACAAGATGGTGCTGAGCTTCTTTATATGCGTGACATGACAGACACGTGAAGGGGCAGGACTTGCGCACCATCTGCCAATGATTTTATTCAGGCTTCAGCAGTGGCTGAAATGAAAGGGAGCAGAAATGTTTGATTCTGAGCACATTCATATCTTGTGATATTCATTATTACGGATGATTTCCATGCAGTCGCTGCACTGTCTGATACAGGAGCACACAAACACTCAAGGAGAATTCAAAAACACTCAGAATCACTCCTGAACATGTTCATATCCACGGTTGCACTCCTTTGAGTTCTTTTACACGTTAAGTGCAGTGCAAGACCAGTTTTTTTGTCCATGCATCCATTCATTTTTCCATCTATCCTATATGGGGGTGTGGGAGTGCTGGGAACTAACCTGCAAACCGTGCTGATGGCAGGGAAACGGTCTGGGAAAAGTCTATCATGGGGCTCACACACACGTCTGTGGGCAATTTATCATCTCCATTTCACCTGCATATCTTAGTGTTGTGAAGGAAACCAAAGCCATTAGGGGAGCATTAGGGGTGGAATGATTCACTCAGCTCACAGTATTATGCAGTCTGACAATATTTTGGGCTACAATCCTGAGAATAAAATAAATACATGTAAATACACTACCAGTCAAAAGTTTTTGAACAGAAAGATTTTCAAAGTTTTTAAAGGTTTTTTAAAGATCCCAAATACAGCAAAAACAGTAAAATTGTAAACTATTTTTTACTATTTAAAATAACTTTTTTCCTATTCGAATATGTTTTCAAATGTAATTTATTTTTGTCATACAAAGCTGAATTTTTAGCATCATTACTCAAGCCTTCAGTGTCACATGATCCTTCAGAAATCATTCTAATATGTTGATTTGCTCTTCAAGAAACATTTATTATTATTATTATTATTATTATTATTATTATTATTATTATTATTATCTAAACAGTTGAGTAAATGTTTTTAGGATTCTTTGATGAATAGATAGATTCAAAGATAAGCATTTATCTGAAATAAAAAGCTTTTGTAACATTGTACACTATACCATTCAAAAGCTATCAGTCAGTATATTTTTGGGGGGGTTGGAAATTATAAAAATTTGTTTTTATTTAGCAAGGATGCTTTAAATGCATCAAAAGTTATGATAGAGACATTTAAAAATGATACAAAAGATTTCTATTTCACATAAATACTGTTCTTCTGACCTGTCTATTAATCAAAGAAACCTAAGAAAGCTTTTTGAGCAGCAAATCAGCATATTAAAATGATTTCTGAAGGGTCATGTGACACTGAAGACTGCAGTAATAATGCCAACACATGAATAAATAATATTTTAAAATATATTTAAATAAAAATCAGTTATTTTAAATAGTAAAAATATTTCAAAATGTTACTGTTTTTGCTGTACTTTGGATCAAATAAATGCAAGATTGGTGAGCAGAAGAGGCTCCTTTAAAAACATAAAAAAATCTTACTGTTCAAAAACATTTGACTGGTAGTGTATAAAAAAATAAAGCATTGCTATTTCCTGAAACGTGTACAAGCCTAACTAATGCAAAAAAAAAAAAAAAAGTTATTTTATCAACGTTTCTATACTACAAAATGTATTCATAATTTCAAATGAGCTGTTTAAGTTTTAGACATTTTCTTATGCGCTTTTGTCCTTTAAAATATTTATTTAAAAATATTTATATTCCTACTTATGTTTAACTATTTCGTTTTAGTAACTTTAGTACATTTTAGTACAGTTCAAGGCAACATTTCTAATTGGATTGAAGTTAATGTAATATTTATATTTTATTTCAGATTTATTTTGATTTAACAAAATAATTTGTTTATATTTTTAATTTATAATTGGAGAAGATTTCTTTTTAAAATGTCTAGTTTGTAGTATTTTTTTTTTGTTGTTGTAATCTAGTTTTTATTCATTTTGATTTCAGTTTAAGTTTTAATATATCAAATGAAACAAAAATCTTGCTTTGGCTACAATTTTATTTAAGTTTTTTAAATGTATTATTATCTTTTTTTTTATAATTGTGTGGTCACACTTTATTTCAAGTTTGATTTCCCATTTTTAACTAGCTATTAACTATGACGTTTGCCTCAATAGACCCACGGCACTTTTTTTTGGTGTTTTACTCTCCAATAACAAAAACATTTATTTCAGTGAAAAAAAAAAAAAAAAAAAAAACAAGTCCAAAGCTAACAGTTCTTGAATTTCGACATTTTGAACAATACAGTAGGGCCCTACATTCTTCTTTTCTTTTCTTTTCTTTTCTTTTCTTTTCTTTTCTTTTCTTTACAGAAATTCTTGTTTTAATTTTTCTGATAATCAAATGAAGGCATTAAACATTTATTTATTTATTTTTTGTCAAACAAAAAGAGATTTTAAAAAAGTTTAAATAATATTGTTTTATTTTTCTTTCTGCAGTTAAGTCGTTCATCTGGTTTTGATATTTATATCATTTAATAGTTTTATTTAAATTTAGAAATAGGAATATATAAAGATGTAAAATGTCTTTATGAATGGAATCTGATATCCCGTCGGTGTTTTCACAGAGGATAAATTGTAGACGTGCGACCATGTAACTTAGAGATAAATAACATAAGGATATTTAATTTGTTTAATATAAGAACAAGGTATAGACCTGTTCTATAGAAAAGGTAACCCCAAATGACTTCTGTTGTGATCTGGCGCTATATAAAAAAAAAAACCTTCAAGGGGGCCACCCTCCTAATATAATGGCTTGGGTAAACACTGAATAGTGAGAATAGGTTTTATATGGTTTTATGGCCATCTCAGATTGGTCTCTTCAGACCAGTTGTGAGTAAATTAGATGAGGGTTTACTGTGTTATTAAAATATAAGAATTAAAACCAAGTGTCTACCTCTCTCCTGTTCCCACAGTACCAACAGTCTCTGATGACGTTACATCGACGGTGCAGCCTAGAAGATCCACACCTCCCATCAGGACCACCACTTTCAGCATCACCCACAGACCTGCGCTCAACATCACCATCACTCCCAACCCGGCAGTTGTGGACCAGCCTGACCCCCCGCCGGACCCCAGCGCCGTCAGCCCGCCCCCCTCCAGCAGACGCTTCTGCGACGGGACGGAGAGGAGAGGAATATCCTGGCCGCAGACACACCGAGGAGTGACAGTGGAGCGTCCTTGTCCTAAAGGAACTCGAGGTGCGTCTGCGGCAGAAACAGGCATTTGAAATATTTTCGCAATTAGCGTCAGGAATCTGGCTGTCATTAGTGTCGAAGTGACACCTTTGCCAGCAGCGCTGCTTGTGCTGGTATCAGGCGTGTGGCGTGTCTTATTCGAAATGGCATCCATATGCAGGCATCAAAATTATCTGGGAGATTTGCATTCCGCAGCTGAGTTAATATGTAAATGTTATGCAGTGCTGTTTGTAATAGAAAATGTTTTCGTAGCATAAATATTTTATTGCAAACTCCAACAGATTTAGCCCTAATTTAACACTTTCAAAAGTTTTAATCCTAAAATGAATGTGTTTATGATGCAAATGAGAACGTCCAAACCTGTGCTGTCCTTAAAGTCAGTGTTGAACAGGTTTTGCCCCTTCTGTCGTCCTCCAGGAATCGCTCTGTTCCTCTGCACGTCGGCCGACGGGATCTGGAATCCCAAAGGTCCGGATCTCAGTAACTGTACGTCCCACTGGGTGACGCAGGTGGCACAGAAGGTGAGTCAGAAATAGTCACTATAATGTATTTCCACAGCACTTTTCATGTTGCAAAGCCGCTTTACTGAAAATAACACCTACACACACCTTTAAAAATCTGCAAAATGTTAATGTAGGATTATACAAAACGCATGGTATTTTTGATTTAGTACTGACCTGAATAAGATCTTACACATAAACGATTTTTACATATAGTCCACATGAGAAAACTTTGAATGTTTAAAAATTAATCTTGTCAAAAGTTTCTTAATACTGTTATTACCTGAATGATCCACAGCTGTGTTTATTTTGTTTTAGTGATAGTTGTTCATGAACAGTTCAACTGAATGCTGTTCTTCAAAAAACTTTTTCATGTCCCACCAATTCTTTGGTTTTTCAGCATTTTTGTGTATTTAAACCCTTTCCAACAATGACTGTATGATTTTGAGATCCATCTTTTCACACTGAAGACAACTGAGGGACTCATATGCAACTATTACAGAAGGTTCAAACACTCACTGATGCTCCAGAAGGAAAACTATCCATTAAGAGCCGGGGGTGAAAACTTTTGAAATTCAAAGTTTTTGTCTTCTGGGAAACATGTAAGCATATTCTGTAGCTTCAGAAAGGCAGTACTAAATGAAAAAAAATATGATGTTTAGGCAAAAGAATAAAAATGTACATTTCTTCATTCTGTTATAAAGTTTTCACCCCTAAGCTCTTAATGAATTGTGTTTCCTTCTGAAGCATCAGTGAGCGTTTGAACCTTCTGTAATAGTTGCATATGAGTCCCTCAGTTGTCCTCAGTGTGAAAAGATGGATCTCAAAATCATACAACCATTTTTGGAAAGTGTTCAAATACACAAAAATGCTGGAAAACCGAAGAATTTGTAGGATCTGAAGGATTTTTTCTGAAGAACAGCGGGCAGTTTAACTGTTCAGGACAAACAAGGGACTAATTGAACAACTATCACTAAACAAAAAAATAATTCAGGTAACAGCACAGTATTAAGAATCATTTTTTTAAATTCAGCTAATATTCACTCCTGTGGGCTATATGTAAATGTTTTTTTTATGTGAAATATCTTATTCAGGTCAGTACTAAATAATAAAAAAACATGCATTTTGCAGAATCTGCAAGGTGTATGTGAACTTCTGACGTCAACTGTATATAATAAAGAGATGTAATATATAAGCCAAACTGGCCCAGTTATGGTTAGATGTTATTAACAAGCCCTAATATTCTCTGAGCTTGGGTCTGTTAGCATCAATTTAGTTACATGCTTATTAAGATTGCTTTTGACTAATTCATTTCCTTCTGAATATCTTCCAGATCCGGAGTGGTGAGAATGCTGCGAATCTGGCTAACGAGTTGGCGCGTCACACTCAGGGTCCCGTTTACGCGGGCGACGTCAGCTCCTCTGTCCGGCTCATGGAGCAGCTGGTGGACATACTGGACGCGCAGCTGCAGGAGCTCAAACCTAACGATAAAGACACAGCGGGACGAAGCTTTAACAAGGTACAGTACAATGCATCTCCGGCTAGAGCGATTGTGATTTGTGGATGTTGTTGGATTTAATAAAGTTTGAATCTTCAGTCAACAGTTGTGGTTTGAAAGTCTCTTCTGGAGATGTTCATATTAAATTCAACCATCAGCAAAAGTTGACAAAGTTGATTAGTTAGGGAATACCAGTCCCTATTGTTAGTTTGTGTCATTTTTTTATATTGAGTCAAGCCCTTACTGCATTGCTACCTTATTTTCACATATTGCAATTTATAATTTACTTTTTTTGTGTGTTATTTTATATATATATATATATATATATATATATATACACTACCTTTCAAAAGTTTGGGGTCAGTAAATGTTTTTTTGAAAGAAATTAATACATTGTTACATTAATAAAAAGTGACATAATAGATTTACATTGCTAGAAAAGATTTATAGTTTGAGTAAATGTTGTTCTTGAAAGAAAAAAAAACATTGGCGGCACAACTGTTTTCAAAAGTAATAATTCTACTAATAATTCTGAATATCAGAATGATTTCTGAGAGATCATGTGACAGCATTGCATCACAGGAATAAATTATATTTTAAAGTATATGAAAATAAAAACCATTATTTTCTGTTGTAATAATAACATTTTGTAATATTACAGTTTATTTTCTGTATTTTTGATAAAATAAATGCAGCCTTGACTTCATTAAAAAAAGATTGCAAGTCTTACTGACCCCAAAGTAGTGTGTATATATATATATATATATATATATATATATATATATATATATATATATATATATATATATATATATATATGAAGAGTTCAGATGCAAAAGCCTCTTTCTATGGTTTCTAGGTTTCTAAGTAAGTACTGGTACTTCTGATTGGGCTGAAGGTGGGATTTTAGCAAATTTGAAGTAAAAGTATTTGATGGACGTAAAATATGTGTCGAAAGCATACACTCAGTGTCATAATCTAATTTTTGACAGAGATGGCTTTTAGCTGGTTTTGCATCTGAACTCTTCATATATATACAGTGGTATTCAAAAGTTTGGGAACCTCTTGCAGAATCTGTGAAAATGTGAATAATTTTAACAAAATAAGAGAAATCATACAAAATGTATGTTATTTTTACATAGATATTTTACATAAAAGATATTTACATATAGTCCACAAGACCAAAAAAAAATTATTATAATAACCTTGGTTACCTGGAAGAGTCCCTTGTTTGTTCTGAAGAGTTAAAACACTGTTCTTCAGAATAATCCTCCAGGTCCTGCAGATTCTTCAGTTTTCCAGCATCTTTTGCATATTTGAACTCTTTCCAGCAGTGACTGTATGGTTTTGAGATCCATCTTTTCACACTAAGGACAACTGAGGGACTCAAACACAACTATTAAAAAAGGTTCAAACATTCACTGATGCTCCAGAAGGAAACACAATGCATTAAGAGCAAGAAAAACCTTTGAACAGGATGAAGATATCCACATTTTTCTTATTTTGTTGAAATGTGTGTGTGTATATATATATATATAATTATTATATATATATAATATATATATTATTATTATTATTATTATTATTATTATTATTATTTTATTTATTTTTTTCATTTAGTACTGTTCTTCGGAAGCAACAGAAGATACATTTTCACAGATTCTGCAAGGGGTTTCCAAACTTTTGCATGCCACTGTGTGTGTGTATATATATATATATATATATATATATATATATATATATATATATATATATATATATATATATATATATATATACACATTTTTTTTTTTTTACTTTTATAATTATTTTACTTATTACTTTGGTTTTATTTTACTTTGTTAATTCTGCAAATATTGATTGTATATTGATTTATGTGAAATATTAAAGTAGCATATAGATTTTTCAAGATGCCTTCAATCAAATAGCAGGCAGATTTCAGGCTCTCTACACATTTTGCCAAGATGAAATTGTCTGAATTATATACTATCCACATTTATTATATAACTATGTACTATTATTGGATATCAGAAAACCTGACACATGAAGTATGAAAGCAACTGCTGATCAAAACATGTTTCCTCACATGTGGAAATAGTGGGGAGCAGATTCAAACAGAGGTGACAGTGAAATTCAGCATCATTGCATCATTCAGGCATAGAAACAGCTTGGCCCAAAAGTGTCACAAACTAGCAGAGAATTTAACAAAATATATATTTACACATAATGATACAACTTTACTGCTACAATTTTATTCTTGTTCATTTCACTTTATTTTTTAAATAATTACTTCATTAGGTTAATTCTAGTAAAAGGCCTATTATGAAATTAAAATTATTTTAATTTCATTATAAACATTAAGACTTTGTTCTCAAAATCTTGTTTTTCTCCTCCTTTTGGCAGCTAGCGCTGAGTTTAATGGATTTTCTGGCTTCGTTTGAAAGCATGCTCTAACGTTTTCATCCCCATATTTCTCTCCTCAGCCAGTGCCTTATAGAAGAGAGACGCGCATTCAAAGACGTGTTTAATTGAAATGGGATTAATGGGCGTGCTCTGTGCTGTCGTTTTATACTCTCTATATGACCTTAGCTTTCAATACATTCAGATATTACTTCAGCTATAGGCACTTTTCGCCCTGTGGACTTTCAGAAATGAATATGCTTTAAAGCTTGGTAACAGGTTACTTACTTGTCTGTACTAAATGACATATGAAAACATATTTCTCTCTGATAAGGTCAGTTTTGTAATCTACATTCTGTGGATTCTTAATACAAACACTAAGTAATATTTTGTTTAGTTACAGCTTTACAGAAAATGCATACAAAAAATGTCTTTTCACATATACGCTTGCTTATATTCTACATCGTCTAGTACTTTTTGTTTAAGTCTTATTTAGAAATGCAGTGCAAAATTTTATGTGGAAAAACAAAACGTGGAATCACTGGAACATAAAAGTGCCTGTAGTTGAAGCAACACACACATACATGATATGGCTGACACACTGGCTCTTATTTGTTCTCTTTCTCTTTCTCTTTCCCTCTCTCTTTCTCTCTGTGTGTATGTGTGTGTGTTGTTCCTAATCTTCCGTCTTTGTGTTTGAAACCAAAAAAAGCGTCAAAAAAGAGAGAGGACTTGCAGGGCCTATATGAAGGTATATACGGACACAATCCCAGAATTCCCTTCACCTGCTCTGCTGCATGCAGCTTGTTTGTCTGTATGTCTGGCTGGAAATCCATCCGTCTGTCGGCTGACGCGTGACTCTCTTTTAAGGCAGTTCTGCCTCGGTGTCTTTCTGCACTGCAAAAAATGCTTTTCTTTCTTTGATTTTTTTTGTCTTATTTCCGGCCAAAATATCTAAAAATTCTTCAATCACATTAATGTCTTGTTTTCAGAAAAAAGAAGTTAAAATTAAGTGAGTTTTTGCTTGAAACACGCGAAATAATCTAGCCTTCTGCTTGAAATAAGATTATTTTGCTTGTTTCAAGCAAAAACTCACTTAATTCTTGATATTTTTTCCTTGTCTAGAAAATCCCTCTTGATTTAGGAATTTTTAGATATTTTTGGCTGGAAACAAGAAAAAAATCTAAGTTAAAAAAAGCATTTTTTGCAGTGTGTTCTGTTTTGTGTTGCTTTCACCATCCTCCTCTTATCTCTTCACCTCCTCCTTATTGCAGTAGCTCATCCAAAAATGAAAATTTGCTAAAAATGTCCTCACCCCAAGGCAGTCCGAGGTAGATGAGTTTGTTTCTTCATCAGATTCGGAGAAATGTAGTATTGCATGACTTGCTCACCAATGGATCCTCTGCAGTGAATGGGTGCCGTCAGAATGAGAGTCCAAACAGCTGATTAAAAACATCAACAATGATCCACAAGTAATCCACACCACTCCAGTCCATCAGTTAATCTTTTTGTGATGCCAAAAGCTGGAAACAATTGCATCATTAACACATTTTAGATTTAATCTGTTGTTTCCGGTTAAATATAAAAAGTCTGGTCTGAATCAGGAGAAAAATCTGCACAAATCAAGCACCGTTTACAAACCGAAACACCTCAAAACAAATATGTGGCTGGATTTTGATGTGAGAGACAACAGGAGATTGCGTTATTATAGATTATGGACTCATAATTTTAGCCGAAAGCATCGGTTTGTAGTTAAAATGCTTTAATGGTGAATTAGTTTCTTGCAAACATGCAGCTTTTGCCTTCTCAAGATGTTAACTGATGGGCCGGAGTAGTGTGGATTGCTTGTGGATTATTGCGACGTTTTTATCTGCGTTTTTGACTCTTATTCTGACGGCACCCATTCACTGCAGAGGATCCATTGGTGAGCAAGTGATGCAATGCTACTTTTCTCTAAATCTGACGAAGAAACAAACTACATCTTGGATGACCCAATTTTTAGCAAGCTTTGATTTTAGTGTGAACTATTTCTTTACCTCTACACTCTGTGCTTTCCTGTTGATTCTGAATAATTGGATTTCTGGCTGGTTTCTGCTCATCTTTCTCTGTGCTGTTGTCCTTTGTCTGAGTAATTGACATCCCGCAGTCATAATCGCTCTGGTCTGTCAGCTGATAGTGTGATCAAAGCGTGTTTGCGCTCTCTTCCTCACCTGCTTCAGTCTGAGCGGTTCACGCTGCGTTTTTTTCCTCTTGCATTTCTTTGTAATCTTTTATGCATATCTCTGCTGTAGTGTTGTCATCCTTTATTACATTTTTCAGTCAGTTGTTCAAAGCTGCACCTGTAAAAGAAATAACGGCATATCATATTAAGACTCATTTTGTTAATGAAACTGCTTTTTTTTCTTTCATGCGCTGATGTATTTCCTTACAGGAATTTGGAGTGGAGCAACCAATAGGATTTAGTGCGTCACAGTCATTGACAAAACAAATAGATACAGGCTTGAGTGCAAGATGAGTCAGCAGTATCTTCAAAATGTTGTCATCTTTTTAGTTACAAATTGTGCTTTGCTCCATCTTTAACTCAAAGTGGCGTCTTTGGTCTTGTCCATGTGATGTTTTGATTTAGGTTTTGGGTTTAGGAAGAACATTCACTGTCGGTTATTTCATCCACCATTACAGTTTTCTTGCACACACTAAAAGAAACAAAACAAAACCAAACAAAAAACAATGAAACCATTTTCACTTGTTAGTAAATTTTACAAATAATTACAAAGCGCACAGCAGCATTGAATTAAACTGGAAATTGATATTTCTGTTTGCCTTAAGTTAGAGTAGAACGTTAAATTCATAAATCATTGCTTTAAATGTTGCATGCATTGCAAATAAATAAATACATTTGTTCCTCAGATTTTTATTTTTTTAATCTGAACACCTTTAAATCAAAATACATTTACTTGAGGTTCAAGTGTAAATTCTTAAAAAAAAACAAGAGAATTTGTATTTTAGATATTTTAGACTTTTTTTCTTCCAATTCTGACTTTTTTTTAATTGTGAGACATAAACTTGCAATTGTGAGTTAAAAAGTTACAATTTTATATCTCACAATTCTTACCTAATATCTCTGAATTGCTACTTTCTTTTCTCACAACTGCAAGTTCATATCACACAGTTCTGAGAAAACAAGCAAGAAAAAAAGTCTGAATTGTAATATATAAACTTACAATTGTAAGAAAAAAAGTGAGAATTGCAAGACACACACTTGCATTTGTGAGTTTATAGTTCGCATTTCTGAATTTATAATTAGCAACTGAGTTTATATCTCACAATTCCAAGAAAAAAAGTCTGAATTGTGAGAGTGCAATTCCTATTTATTAATATGGGCTTCCATATATTTGAGACTGATTTCTCTAAAATATTATGTCTGGGTAATCAAGTAAAGCTCTTAAGTGAGTTTGGTTAAAACAAGGAACAAATATCTGTCAATTGGTTATGAAAACTTTGATTTTTCTGAGCCCATTGGCAGATATTTGTTTTTGTTTTAATCATAAACTCACTTCATTTTGATCAACTTCTGAGAAGAATCCTTATATCATTTTGCTTCTGAAGTAAATTATCTTAATTTGAGAATCTTTAGACATTTGCACTGAAAAACAAGACAAAGAGGAAGACGTACTGAGGAAGAACTTCTTTGAAGTGAGATGAGAAGTACAATAAAAGTCATTTCCATATCTAGTGCCTGAAAGCAAAGCTTTTCAAGGATATTTTGTCAAATTAATTCAAAAGTAAATCAGATGGGTTTGAAGTTGTATTTTCGAACTTTAATGTATTGTGTTTTCCTCAGATTATTCCTAAAAGGTCTTAAAAAGTCTTAAAACCTACAGAAACCCTGTGGACGGACTGAAATTATATGTTGTTTTAAAATGTAAAATGTAAATAATATTTATAATAAATAATATACACTTTTTAACATGCATATGCATTGGCCATAAATGCATAATGCTAGTCAAAGTAAAGGATATCTATCTCGGTTTTCCATCCACAATGATATTAAAGATAATGAAAGTCCTTCACAAACTCAACTGCAGAAGAGTTCTCTGTTGAAACAAGACTTCGTCATAATTGGTGGCAGCGCATATGCCTTCAGTGGAGCTTCAGATCTGAAAGAACCTTACAGCCCACAAGGCCACTCGCACTTCAGACGGCCCACACAGCACTCAATCAATGCATGTCCATAATAAGTTGACAAGCAGCGAGAACAAGGCTGTGAACACTACTTGTGGCTCAGCAGATGCTTTTGACTTACTGTAGTGTAATTGCAGGGGAGTCTCGCTGGAGTAATCATGGGTTAAGTGTCCTGCCATTATTGCATGTCATTCAAGGGCTCTGTGGTAATGAGATCCTCTCACAATCTCTACAGTTTTAACTGGTCAACCCGTCTGGGACTCAAGTGCATGAGCCTTCGCAAGCCCTTTAGAAGTTCATCTGTAAGGTTAACATTTTAATGAATTGTCCCTTTTTTGTTTCAACTTTTCAGTTTTGTTTTGTAGGTTTTTATCTTTGTTTACATTTACTAATGTAACATTTAAAAAATGTAAGTTGAAGGTTAAATATTACAAATTTTAAGTTTAATGTATTTCTGTAATTTAAAAGACATACATTTAAAAATAAGTAAACGTACATATTTAGCATGTATGAGCAAAATCAATTTCTGTCTAAATCATAAAAAAATCCTTCTCAGATAAAGTATCGAATGCTAGTTTACCTAAGAATTGTTTAAAAAAAACAATATACACAGAACTGTGTTTTATTTATGAAATCAATTCTGTTTGAGGCATTTAGGGATGCTTTTGATAATACATACATTTCTAAGGCCTCTAAATTTTAAACATAATCAAAGCTTTGCTGTTAAACCTGTTGTACAGAATCTACTGCATGTTTTTTGTTATCTGATTGATAGTTCATACTTTTTTTATCAAGTAAACGGCGTTTTAGTATCATTTTACAAACGTCCATCTTCAGCTCGTGCTTCGCTTGTTAAATCTTTACTGATTTTATCAAGCAAGCGTAAAAATAATTCTTATATGGATAATATTTCCAGATTAACACTTAGTGGACTGAAACAGTTTAGCTTTGCTTGATTACCCAGACATAATATTTTAGAGAAATCAGTTTCAAGTACTTGGAAGCCCATATTCGCCACTGAATAAATAAGAATTGTACTCTCACAAATGACTTTTTTTTTCTCACAGTTGTGAGTTTATATATTGCAATTCAGACTTTTTTTCAGTTGTGAGAAAAAACTGTGAGAAAAGAAAGTAGCAATTCAGAGAAATTAGGTAAGCATTGTGAGATATAAACTTGTCATTTTTCCCCCTTTGGACTTTTTAACTCACAATTGCAAGTTTATATCTCACAATTAAAAAAAAAAGTAAGAACTGAAATAAAAAAAGTCAGAATTCTGAAATACAAACTCACAATTCAGATTTTTCTTACATTTTGAATTGTGAGGTATAATTAGCAACTGCTAATTATAAAGTCAGAAATGCAAAATATAATCTAACAAATGTGAGTTTGTCTTGCAATTCTGATTTTTTTTTTCTCAGAATTGTGAGAAAAGATGGTAGCAATTCTGAGAAATAAAGTCAGAATTGTGAGATATAAACATTTTTTTCCCCACAATTACAAGTTTATATCTCACAATTCTGAGAAAAAAATGTTAGAATTGTGATATAAAAACTTGCAATTGTGAGAAAAAAGTCAGATTTGCTACACACAAATTGGCATTTGTGAGAACAAAGTCAGAATTGTTCTTTATCTCGCAATTCTAACTTTATTTCTCGCAATTGTGAGTTTGTATATTGCAATTCTGACTTTTTTTCTTGGAATTCTGACTTGTTTTCTGTGTGATTATGAAAAAACTGTGAGAAAAGAAAGTAGCAATTCAGAGAAATCAGGTAAGAATTGTGAGATATAAACTTATTTTTTTCCCCCTTTGGACTTTTTAAATCACAATTGCAAGTTTATATCTCACAATAAAAAAACAACAACAACAACTCAAAACTGGAAGAAACAAAGTCAGAATTCTGAAATACAAATTTACAATTCAGATTTTTTTTTATCACAATTGCGAGATTACATTTTAAATATTTTTTTTTCTAATTTAGAATTGTGAGCTATAAACCCGCAACTGCTAATTATAAAGTCAGAAATGCAAGATATAATATCACAAATGCGAGTTTGTCACGCAATTCTGACTTTTTTTCTTGCAATTCTGACTTTTTATCAGAATCATGAGAAAAGATGGTAGCAATTCTGAGAAGTCAGAATTGTGAGATATAAACTTGTAATTTTTTCTCCTTTTGGACTTTTTAACTCTCAATTGCAAGTTTATATCTTACAATTCTGAGAAAAAAATGTTAGAATTGTGATATAAAAACATGCAATTGTGAGAAGTCAGAATTGTGAGGTATAAACTTGGAATTTTTTTTCCCACTTTGGACTTTTTAACTCACAGTTGCAAGTGTATATCTCACAATAAAAAAGTCAGAATTCTGAAATACAAACTCACATTTCAGATTTTTTTATAGCAATTGTGTGATTACATCTTACATATTTATTTTTTTTTATTTGAAATTGTGAGATATAAACTCGCAACTGTTAATTATAAAGTCAGAAATGCAAGATATAAAATCATAAATGCGAGTTTCTGCCTTTTTTTGTGAGAAAATGTAGTAATTCTGAGAAATAAAGTCAGAATTCATTTTTTTCCCCCTTTTGGACTTTTTAACTCACAATTGCAAGCTTATCTCACTTTTTTTTTAATTCTGAGAAAAAAAAAGTTATAAGGAAAAAAATGTGAAGAATTGTGATAGAAAACCTTGCAACTGTGAGAAAAAAAAGTCAGATTTGCTACTCACAAATTGGCATTTGTGAGAACAAAGGCAAAAAAAAAATTATTTCGCAATCCTGACTTCATTTCTCGCAATTGTGAGTTTATATCCTGCTATTCTGATTTCATAACATTTTTTGTTTAAATTCAGTGAAATATTCAAAAAATAGGCTTCCATACAATGATCATCAGACTTTTGAGGAACATTTGTTTATGTTTTAATCTTATAACTAAGCATTTAAATATCATCTTACTAATGCAAATTATTGGAGATATAGACTAGAGTCATGACCGATATTGATATCATTTTATGTAAGTATCTGCTATAAAAATCTCATCTCTTTCATCATATAAATATCAGCATCTGCATCAAATTGCATATTTTTGCTCCCTTTGGGCCTCTGCATAAAACTGAGCTGTTTTTCCTCCTCCCTGTTCTCACTATATCATACTAGATGAGCCATAAAAGCCTGATGTATCAAATATGACACAAAATATAAAACACATACTGAACTTTTATACTTTGTTTAAAGGTTCAGTGAATTGTTCCCTTTTTTTAAATAGTTTTTTGCCTGGCTATTATTTCTTATGCCAGACTTTACAAAGTTAAAATCCTCTTTTAAAACCAAAAGCACGTCGCCTTGGGAGTCTTTAATTGAGTTGCATACTGGTTAAGGCCAATGCGAATGAAACGGATACCAATGAGAACATCCCATTTTCTGGAGTCTTTATAATCTGCAAGCCACTTCCAGTCCAGTAATGCTTTTTTACTTTATAGGAAAGAATTTATTTTTTTTTTTTCTGACAGCGTGGCATCCTGTTACAAATAGGAATGCATGCAATATTGATCCCCTGAAGGAAATTGAATATGACAATCAAGCAGATTATATAGATTCCAGTTGGTGTGATTTGTACATCCAGTAGTGAAGGCAGTTTTTGTAAGCAGAGAAACTTGATCTTTGGAGAACTACAGAAACTCTTTGGAAATTAATAAATAACAAGAGTGTTTACATTCCCGGTGATCTCTAATAAATGGTGGCATAAACACACGCAACGCATTAGCTGTTGAGTCAAACGCGAATTCGCACGGATTGCACTACTTGTACAGTGTTTCATTTCCCATTATAGTTGTTGCGTGTCACAAGTCTCATTCAGTTCTCTTCTCTCCAGTGTATTCCATGTGCTGGTTCCTTTTTTTTCACGGAGAAAGCAAAGGAAAAATATCAACCGCCTGTCATTTCTCTTGTTTCCATGGTTACAGGCCATTGTGGACACGGTTGACAACCTCCTGAGGCCAGAAGCCCTTAAATCCTGGGAGGACATGAATTCCACAGAGCAAACACATGCCGCCACTATGTTACTCGATACCCTGGAGGAAGGAGCCTTTGTCCTTGCAGACAACCTGATCGAGCCCGCCGTCGTCAGAGTGCCTGCCGAGAACATCAGTAAGTCCTTTCATCTTAGCCGGCAACTTTTGATGTAAATGATGAAGTTTTCGATTCGAGCCACGTGTCTGACCTGACGCTTAAAGGTTCACCCTCATGTTCTTCCAAACCCATAAATGCTTTGTTCGTCTTCGGACACAATTTGGATCATTCCTGGGATTCTGTAATATTTCAGTCCCCCAGACTTTCTAAACCAAAATGAATTGTTAGAAGCTTTTCATAATAGTTTAGGATGCCTGGTATAATGAATAAAAATAATTATTACATTTTAATATATTTTAGCATAAAATAATGTCTTATTATAATAGGGGTCATTCTATAATACATTTAGTATTTGACAATGTGAAGAAAAAAGTTTTATATTATCCCAAAAACCCAAACATGACTTTACAAAGCTGCTTTGAAGCTATCTATATTGTATAAGGTGCTATATAAATAAAGGTGATCTGTCTATGTTTGCTACTGTCCACCATGTTACCTTTACTTTACAGTTGACAGTAACTTAGTTGACATTTTTAGGGTTTGGGGCCTATAACTCAAAATGGAAGCCTAGAACTACTGAGCATATGTTTAGAAATATATTTTCGTAAACAAAACATACATTTTAGTTAAATTTTCTTGTTAAAATTTGCTGCAGTAATGCTTGGCTAACACTGTTGACATTTGAGTTAATTGTAAAAAATGACAGTGAATTTAACAGTAAAAAAACTGTAAAAATGCTACAGTAAAAACCTGGTAAATGGTTAACAGTAAAATACTGTAAAATTTACTGCAAATAATCGTAAATTGACGTTCCCAGAAATCCCTGCGTTTTTTTTTTTTTTGAAATAACTCTTTCTTCTTAGTTTTGCTAAACTATGCTACATCTAATGTTGTTAAATGAATGTTTATTGCATTATTTCAGTTTCATTTGTGTTATCATGATGGTGTTTAGTGTTTGTGTGAATGACGCTGTGCATCTTCTATATATGTTAATATTTAAAAGCTGCTTGTGATGGGCTTTGGTTTATCATGCCACTTTCTCATCACCACCTGCTTTTGGTGGTTATCAGTGTATTACAAAAAAAACTGATTTCAGTACTTTAATATGTTGGTACATTACTGTTATATCAGTAAATGAAATTACGGTATTGTAAATGTAACTGAAAACCGTAAAGTGTAAAACATTGCTACCACATTTTTTACGGTACAATTCTGGCAACCACAGCTGACAGTTTTCTACCATAAATTTTACAGATTTTTTTTTTTTTTTTACAGTGTACTCTTGACACAGGTTTAACCAATATTAGGGAAAAGAGAGAGAACGTAACTTCTAGTGTTTCATCCATGTGCTTCTAGAGGAAATATCATCATACTGTGCAAATTATATGAGAATGGGACAAACCATTCTTTTTTGAGGGGGGGTTTCTAGTGGGTAACTTAGTTGGCAATGGTTTTTCGGACACAAATAAAACAAGTTAACTTATATCAAAATAAACACTTATTATTTTTGAAACGCACACCCAGATGTCTTGATAACCTAATCCAACTAAAGACAAAACTATGAAAGTCATTTAGATTTGAGGTAATTTCCATGCTTAAATGTGGAGTAGAATGAGCAACTTTATAAAATCGGAAAGCTGAATACCAGAGTTTTATGTGATATGACCATCATTTTTTAACAAAGATATGGCTTTTCAAAATACAGTAGTGTGATTGGGAAATATATTATTGTGTACTAGAAAATTAAGCATTGGGGCTTTATATTGATGAAAGTATAAAATATGCTTCACGGAAATGAGACGTACTCACAATTATAGAACGACCCATACAGTATCTATCTTAAACCAAGCATTTTGTCATGTCCCTGAGGCACTTTGCTGAGTTTGTGCTTAAAAAATGATTAACCAAAAGTGCATAGTGTCAACAATGAAAGCATTTGTTTGTGTTCCTTTCTTGTAAAAAATATTTTACTAAAAAAGTAAAAGTTTAAAGTTATGTCCCTCAGTATGAACTCAACCCCGCCTATAATACGCCTATAATAATTTAGACTTCACACTTATGTGACATAATTTACCAGAAATGAACTCATCCAGGTCTCTTTAATAATGGTGCAGAAAATGGTTAGTAGAGTCATACTTTTTATTCATATTTTTGAGGCATGTTATAGTCAGGGAGGGTACTGTCAAGCTTAACTCAACCCCGTCACATAAAATTAAGATGGAAAATGATTACTTTTTCAACATTTTATTTTAATCCATAAGTACATACAATGTACTTATTTTATTGCTGCCATATATGCTGTACTCTGCTACACTACATGAGGAGCAGTGGCCATTTTGAGTGAAAAACCTCAACCCCGTCACAAATACATGTATTTCTCATAGTGACGGGGTTGACTTATTTGCTTCCTTTAGTAAGAATTTTAATGAAAAAATCAAAAATAGTCATGGTTTCAGTAAATATATATACTTCAAAATCATGACAATGCATATTTTAGCTTTAAATAGGATTTTTGATGTAATATGTCCACTTAAATGTTGACAAGCATCATACATCAGAAATTGCACCCACATTTGCAGTAGAAAGACACTGTTGGCCATGCAGATATGCTGACCCAGAAACAAGGAGATAGTTTTAGTTAATTTAAGGCAATCTATCCCTTTAAATGTGTTACAGGCTTCAACCCCGTCACACATTGCAACATTAATATTTTTAGAATAATATAGAAGACAATAAAGAACAAAAGTATTTCTTGCTGATTACATCTGACATCTTAAGGGCTAAAACAATAAAAATGTGTTTTTAATTAAATATTTTTTTACAAAAATAGAGAGACATTGGACACACAATTTGTATATTTTTAGCTATAAATGATTATAACAATTTCTGTGGCCATTTTTTTTAATAACAATTTTGTCCGTTAAGGGGTTGAGAAACAAAAGTGTTTAAAGCTGAACACAACTGAAAATAATAAAAAGGCTTTAATGCATTATGTGGGAAAATATGATATTTTGGAGGTTTAATGTGTGCCTAATGATGTGGGGTATTTGGAAGTTGAATCAAATGTAGCTGAAAAACATGTATATTCCAAGTTGAAAATGAACCGAATCTAAGGAATGACCCATTTAAGATATTTTGGATGAAAATTGTGAGCATTGTGGTGGTCCCATTGACTGCCAAGTAAATAACACTGTCAAGGCCCAGAAAAGTATGAAAGACGTCGTCAAAATAGTTAATCTGCCATCAGTGGTTCAACCATAATTTTACGAAGCTACGAGAATACTTGATACTAAGATATTAACAATCCAATGCAAATATTTAGAAGAAAAATCTCAAATGAATCATTGTCCATCAATTTACGTACTAATTGAAATTTTATTACAGTAGTTTACACCTTGTAAAATTTTAATAGATCAGCTCTTTTTTTATGTTTAAATATTGATACATGCTCATAATTGTGAAAGAAAGTAATGCTTTTAATGACTAAGGATGCATTAAATTGGACCAAAGTGTCAGTAATGACTTTTATATTGTTACAAACTCTTTCTATTTCAAATAAAAGTTTTAACTTTCTATTTATCAAAGAATCCTGGAAAATAAAATGAAGTGTTTCTCGAGCAGCAAATCATGTGACACTTAAGACTAGAGTAATGATGCTAAAAATTCATCTTTGATGACAGGAATAAATTATATTATACAACGTATTCACATAGAAAACAGCTATTTTAAATTGTAATAATATTTCACAAAATTACAGATTTTATTGTATTTTTGACTAAATAAATGCAGCCTTGGTAAGCAGAACAAAAACAAACAAGCAAACAAACAAAAAACCTTACCAATCCCAAACTCTTAAGTGGTAGTATGCATTAATTTGTACAATATTTAAAAATTTGGTGTAATTTTGCACTTGTCTTGTCAACATAAATTATATTTTCATCAAAAAATATGGTGGTATTTTAAATATTGTTTCATTTAATCAAAAACAATAGATGATTTAAAAAGTTGTGTGAAATTATCACTGGAACTGGCCTAAGAGCTTAGGTTAAATCTTTTGATTTTCTTTTTTTGTTCACTATGATTTTAAAGAAATGCTTTTTTTTCTTTGTAATAATAAATATAGTTGAATATTTATTATTGTACCCTTTTGTGGACTGTTGATTTAAAAATCTGTTGTTGATATTTTCAGAAAAACTCAAGCAGTGCAGTTGGAGATTTGTAAATATTTTAGTGAAAATTTTTCAATCTTGTTGACAGCCTCGCTATGTTGACATTGGTGGTAAAGGTAGAACATTTGGCAAATGGATATAATCTTTTGTACATTGCTGCAGTGCGGCTAAAACTGTAAAGCGTTTGAAGCAGACACATTCAGCTGCGGATCCTCAGAGGTACTGTAAAGAAGTAGTATAGAGAGCAGATAAATTATGAATTAATCAGACAACTAGCATATTAGACAGTATGCAGATCCAACACACTTCAGCAGCTCTTGCAGCAGCAGATTCGCTTCAGTTACTGTTTCATGTACCGTCTTCAGCTCTGAGCTTTGGAGTATAATTATGTCGGATTATTTTTTACTGACTTTCTGTGGCCCTCTACAGCTGGAGAGCTCTTCGGCAGTACGTTATTCAATCAATACATGTTCTTGGCTCATAAAAATGCATTTTATCAAAGCATTTTGTGTCCTATGAGGGTTACGATTTTGTACATGCTTAGATGATGAAGGTTATCGCTGGTTTAATATATATGTCAGATGTGTTGCAAGGTCTGAATAAATGTGCTTGTGGACTTTTTGCCTTTCTTGTAGGTTGCTTTTACAGCCACACACGTCCATCTCTGCAGATATCAGCTTTCCTTGTAAGTCCGTGGAAAGAGAAGAAAAGACAAAGCAATCCTACACAAGGCTAACGTCGTGCTGCTTAATTTAGAGAACCTTTCCCGGCAGATTCGATCTGGGCTCGAGAAATCATTGTGCTGATTGCTATTTACAGCCACAGATATGAGAATCTCCCAGGCAGTGAATAATGCAGGAATCTGAGCCGTTGACGGCTGTACGAGAGTTTACAGTGAAAGAGTCAAATCTCAGGTTGCATTTGTCAGCTTGATTTCAGGCTGCATGATGGAGCAATCTGCCCTTCATGAGTTTGCGAACCAGGGTTTGACATTCTGCACAGTTCACAAGCTATAAAACACTATATAATCAGTTTCTACAACAGCACTGTACATACTGTATGAAATCTGGATTACGTATTGAAATGCCAAAAATTATGTTCTTTGTAAAATTCACATTACATTTTAAAATACAGTTACTTTTTGCTAATTTCATAGTATTTGCACATTCCAAATTATTATTATTAATTATTAACTAACTATTAACTATTTTTGCCTCAAAGTCCTAATTTTCTGCTTGTTGATACTTAGTAAGGTAGTCGTTAAATTTAGGTATGGGATGAATTAAAGGATCTAGAATATAGTCATGCAGAATAAGGCATTACTAAGTACTAATAAATCTCCAATATGCTAGTAATATTAGGGCCCTATGAAATCCATTTTATTTTTTCCCAAATTCCATTTGAATTTTTCTGGACTCCTTTTTAATGGTTAAATAATATCTTATTAATCAAAAAGCATGTCTAATTAATTAAAATCATGAAACTTTAACAAAAATGACATGTTTAGGGCCTTATAAAATATTGTATTTTATTGTTACAGAATTCTGTTCTTAGCATATCTAATTATTTGTATAGCCTTGTGAATTTTTAGTCACTCAGAGATTCTGTGTTGTGTATTTATATTAACAGAAGGCATTATTATTATTTTTTTTATCTTTTAATTAATGAAAATTAAACAAATTTTATTTTTGGCAAGTAAAGGGGATGTACTGTTAAAATTTAAAACATGAAAGAAATATTGTGTATTATTTCTTTAAAATAAGAAAGTTTTATTATTTTTTCAACAGTAGTATTATATTAAATTAAATATTATATTAAAATATAAAATATATTTCTGTCATCTTTAAGTTAAACCGAACGTTTATTTTGACGGGTTGCCGTGAACACCTGTAACTGATGCTTGTTGTGGCTTGATTGGATACAGCTGCGGCTGGAAGCTAACAATAAATTTTACTCAAATGGAACGGTCAAAAATGCGAATGAAGTGACTCTCAGAGCAGTTCTGGAGATGTTGTTCATGTATTTATGTCCTCATTTATTGAGACACCAGATGCTGAAATCACCGCAAGCAGCATGCATGCGTCAGTATCTGTAACGTTAGTAAACAAAACCACGCATCTGCGCCATTCATAAACACAGATGTGGATTTATATTTGAATAGTCTTTTGCGGCGTAATATTTACACGTACTAGTTCATAGCGTGATTTGATTTAATTTGATGACATAATTTTGATTAATTCTTCCAAGCTTTGACAAATTCAGTGACATTCCGCGCTAAATGCATAACAAGAGTGAGGAATACATCCAGAGTGAGGAAAAGACTCAGAAAATCACTCTGGATCCCTCACATCCAAGCCATCCCCTCTTTGAATTTTTGCCATCTGGACGGCGCTACAGAGCCCCAAATACCAGGACAACCAGGCACAAGAAAAGTTTCTTTCCCCAGGCAATCCACCTTATGAACAGCTAAATGTTCACTCCATTGTGCAATAACCTTATATTTATTTGTTACCACCTCCATCCTAACACATCTCTGCATCACTTTTCATTCTATTCCATTCTATCATCTATAGCACAACTGTACATACCACTTATTTATTTCTCAATTTATTTTTCTATATATTTGTTTTGTCTATTTATATTTACATGTGTTTTTTTATTCTCATCCTATTTTTATTGCCTCTGTGTACTGGAAGCTAATGACACAAAAACAAATTCATTGTATGCACAAGCATACTTGGTAATAAAGCTCTTTCTGATTCTGATTCTGAAATAATATTCATTGCGTTTTTATGAAATCGTAGATTATAAATCATAGGGCCCTATAATATGCATGCTAATATTTATCTTTATAATAAAGTGTACCCATATTTTTCATGATTTATTTAATTTTCCATTTTAAAGAATTTTTAGCAGTTTTGTTAAATTTTATTTTTAATGAAATATTTGCTTTTCATCAACAAACACTGCAGTTCTTTCACAAATCCCAGTTTGGGAAACCCTCTTTTAATTAAATAATGAATGCACTTCATGTTGTTAACATATAATGGAATATGCTTTTGTTCTCTTTTTTGATTTTAATATTAATATGGTACTAAATAATTCTATTCAAATCTATTGAATGCGTTGAATAGTATACTAAAAGTAACCCATTTTCACCCTAAGTGGAACGAGCATAACTAAAACTTAATATCTGGCTTAAATCTGTTCGTTGTATATTGAAGTGGAAGGTTTTTATTTTTAGATACTGTGCCAAACGGTTCACAAACAAATAGTTTTCAGACAGTGTGCCAGTAGGAAATATCATTTTACATTTCCAAACATTCCTCGTGCCATTAATTGTAAAAATCCAATGGGATTTTTTGTGTGCATGAGGAATCCAGCAACAGACGGGTATGATCCACAGAGATCTGATTTCACTGTCATGCAGTCCGTCTGGGAATAAATAAAGAGACAGAAAAGCCTGAGACAAACTAAATCCATAAGAGCAAGTAACAACAGTACTGTGAACAGACATTTATGTTGGATGTAGCCAAACTTCTCGAGGAGACTGTTGTGAGCAAGTTTAGCACAAATCGATTGCTTTTTATAATTTTATAATATTTGTAAAAACACTAACACTAATAATTAGAATGACTAACATAACTGAAAACCATTTATAAAGGAAATACTTTTACGCATCAGGAGTGGAATCCATAGCGTAATCAAAAATGCTGTGATTTAGCTACAGCTGTTGTCTCGAGTGCATGCAAATAGGTGGATATTGTTCTGTTCTGTAATATTTCATGAATGCATTCATCATTGTGAATGTGCTGAAACCAAATAGACTTAGCTCCGGTCTCAGCATGTGGCGACTTTAACCATTCAGATGGTGAGAGGATCCAGCCCAGGCCTCTGCCAGTGGAATTTATTAGTAATGTGATCTCATTCATATAAGTCAGCTTTGTGCGCTCATCTGTCATTCCACTGTACAGGCCTCTGGGTTACTGCAGGTTTTTTCATTTTAACCTTGGCTCAGTGCTTTTCACTCCCTTCTCAGTCTTTTTGTGTAGCTTTTTTTTTGTTGTTGGTCTCAGCCGTATTGTTTGAGGGTCTGAGATATTGTTTAGGGTGAATAGTTTTTATATTACGGAGTGCATCGTTGCAATCGTTGGTGATTTTAAAATGAAACCGCTTCCTTTGATTTATCTTTTGACCAGTGTCAGAAAAAGAGGTTTTCCCGATCTTGTTTGTGTCTTAAAATCTGCAAAAGAGTAATTAAATGAAATCTTGTAAACATGTATAATCTTTTTTAAATTAATTTCATTAAACTTTAATAATTGCCTTAATCCTTTAAATAACTGAAAAGATTTTGGTAACACTTTACAATGCATTAACTAACAATGAGCAATACAGTTGTTACAGTATTTATTAATCTTTGCTAACATTAATTAATAAAACTACAACTGTTCGTTGTTAGTTCATATTAGTTCATGACCATTAATATTAACAGATATAACTTTGGATTTTAATAATGCATTAGTAAATGTTGAGATTAATATTAAGATGAGATTACTAAAAGTGTTGTAACTGTTAGTTCATGTTAACAAATGGAAGCTTAATGTAATAGAAATCACCTGTCAAAATTACACTCAGGTGCATTATGTATTTTGCACGTTGAAGTCACTCAAGCTGCAGTTTTGCATTCCTATTTCTCAGAAAGTGATGATATAGTCAAAAATCCTGTAGTGCACCATATTGTGCATGTTATTTTTTGATAGACATTGATGTTGTGATTATTCAAATGATGTGGATTTGAAAACAGATGGATTGTATGGTATTAATTATATATTTCTTAGCCGGCAGCAAGTGTTCAATGAAGCAACTGATGCACACGTGTCATGTTGATGTTTTTATTTTTTTAATATTGTGTTCTAATTACACTGAACAAAATTACAAATGCAACACTTTTGTTTTTGCCCCCATTTTTCATGAGCTGAACTCAAAGATCTGAAACTTTTTCTATGTACGCAAAAGGCCTATTTCTCTCAAATATTGTTGACAAATCTGTCTAAATCTGTGTTAGTGCGCACTTCTCCTTTGCCGAGATAATCCATCCACCTCACAGGTGTGGCATATCAAGATGTTGATTAGACAGCATGATTATTAAACAGGTGTGCCACAATAAAATGTGCAGTTTTATCACACAGCACAATGCCACAGATGTCGCAAGTTTTGAGGGAGCGCTCAATTGGCATGTTAACTGCAGGAATGTCCACCAGAGCTGTTGCCCGTGAATTGAACGTACATTTCTCTACCATAAGCCATCTCCAAAGGCGTTTCAGAGAATTCGGCAGTATACCCAACCGGCCTCACAACTGCAGACCACATGTAACCACACCAGCCCAGGACCTCCACATCCAGCATCTTCACCTCCAAGATCGTCTGAGAACAGCAACCCGGACAGCTGCTGCAACAATTGGTTTGCATAACCAAAGAATTTCTGCACAAACTGTCAGAAACCGTCTCAGGAAAGCTCATCTGCATGCTTGTTGTCCTCACCGGGGTCTCGACCTGACTGTAGTTCGTCGTTGTAACCGACTTGAGTGGACAAATGTTCACAATCGATGGCATCTGGCACTTTGGAGAGGTGTTCTCCTCATGGATGAATCCTGGTTTCCACTGTACAGGGCAGATGGGAGACAGCGTGTATGGCGTCGTGTGGGTGAGTGGTTTACTGATGTCAGTGTTGTGGATCAAGTGGCCCATGGTGGCGGTGGGGTTATGGTATGGGCAGGCGTATGTTATGGACAACGAACACAGGTGCATTTTATTGATGGCATTTTAAATGCACAGAGATACCGTGAACGAGATCCTGAGGCCCATTGTTGTGCCATTCATCCACGACCATCACCTCATGTTGCAGCATGATAATGCATGGCCTCATGTTGCAAGGATCTGTACACAATTCATGGAATCTGAAAACATCCCAGTTCTCACATGGCCAGCATACTCACCGGACATGTCACCCATTGAGCATGTTTGGGTTGCTCTGGATTGATGTATACGACAGCATGTTCCAGTCCCTGCCAATATCCAGCAACTTCGCACAGCCGTTGAAGAGGAGTGGACCAACATTTCACAGGCCACAATCAACAACCTGATCAACTCTATGTGAAAGAGATGTGTTGCACTGCGTGAGGCAAATGTTGGTCACACCAGATACTGACTGGTTTTCAGGCCCCCCAATACAGTAAAACTGCACATTTTAGAGTGGCCTTTTGTGGCCAGCCTAAGGCAATAATCTTGATATGCCACACCTGTGAGGTGGATGGATTATCTCGGCAAAGGAGAAGTGCTCACTAACACAGATTTAAACAGATTTGTGAACAAAATTTGAAAGAAATAGGCCTTTTGTGTACATAGAAAAAGTCTTAGATCTTTGGGTTCAGCTCATGAAAAATGGGGGCAAAAACAAAAGCGTTGCATTTATAATTTTATAGTTCATAAGTGTATGTGTACTGCTTGATTTGTGGGGATTACAAACAGGCTGGAGGCGTTCAAAATGGGTAGTTGTGTAGTTTGTTATATTTATTTTATCAAATAAAGTTTATTTTGCGGCTTCGATTACACGTTAGTCATAGAATGTTGTGTTTAGTTATTGCAAATTCATTGACTTTGACAGAGAGTGGTTTTAAGGCACAAAGTTGTGTTATTGTCTCTTTTAGCAAAAATCTTTTATTTAAAGCCATGAAAATGCAGATTCTGTTGTAAATTATATTGAAAATTACTTTGTAAAACTGTGTACCCCTTAGCGGATTTTGACCCAAATACTTTGAAAGCAAATAAGGATGAAGTCTGTCAAACCTCAGCTCTCAGATCTCTTGCGTTTACATCAAAAGGGAAATGAATGTCAGAAATCACAACACTCAATGCGGCGTCTGTAGGAAAGGAAGTGTCATCTTTCAGTTAAAAGCAGCAATTTTGGTACAAGGTAATGAAGAAGCTTTTCTTTTTTTGTTGTGGCACAAGTTAATTTTCCCGAGAACAACATTCATTGTTAAAGAAAACACATCTGCTTATATCACACAGTACACCTTTTCTTACTCTCTGCCTCTCAGTTGAAAATTATATGATGCGGCACAAATGCAGCTTTATTGAGTGTTTGTTGGCCTGAGGTGCTTTAGAAAACTTTGAAAGCATCTTCTCGATTCACTTTCTTTTATGTGCACGATGTCTCGTTTTAATTAAATTACCTCACGTTGGCTTAATGAAACCGAGAAACAGTCCTTCATTTCCATCTGGCAGAAGAATGTGAGAACCTGAATGTGAAAAGCAATTTATGCAACTGCCATTGTCTCATGTTTTGTTTAAAAAAACACCAAATGGCTCATATGAATCCATATCTTTGTTGTTGTTTTTTTTTTATTCAGTGTTGGATGTGTACGTGTTGAGCACCGATGGCCAAATTCAGGACTTCAGGTTTCCACAGACCAGCAAAAGAGGAGCCACGATTCAACTCTCAGCGAACATGGTCAAACTAAACAGTAAAAATGGTAAATGAGTGCAAGGTTGTAGTCATTTCAAATGTTTTAATGTAGGATCTTCATATGCTTAGTTAATAGTTTAAGTGATTTTCCTGATCTGAGGGTCATAAACACTCTGCACAAGTACTTAAGTCAGTGCATTGCAAGCTTTACATACATTACATGCCTTCTTGTGTAACTATAGCTATAACAAACGTCAGTACTCAAGGGCACTATTGAGTGTCTTTCCACATGTTGTTATCCTGGTTGCTAGCAAAAACATATAACATGCTCAACAGTATTCTCTACAATGTGTTCCTCCACTGTTACACAGAGAAAGTTCAAAATAAGAAAAAATGCCATAGATATTTTATTATTTGCCTGAAGTTTTAACGTTCTTCTCTTATCATTTATTTACCAAAGGTGTTGCCAAGTTGGTTTTTGTCCTTTACAAGCACCTGGGACATTTTCTTAGCACGGAGAACGCCACGGTGAGGCTGATGGGAGAAGGCGGATTCAGAAACCACACCCTGACTGTCAACTCCCACATCCTCTCCGCCTCCATCAACAAAGAATCCAGCCGCGTGTTTGTGTCCGAACCAGTCATCTTCACTTTGGCGCATCTGGATGTAAGAACTTCTTTCTCCTTTTATCTTTTTGTATACAGTGCTGTGAATTTTTTTTTGTCCCCTTCCTGATTTCATCTGTTTTTGTGTGGACTGTCACTAACGATTATTTTGGCAATTGAGTAATCTTAACAAATAATCGAGTAATCCGATAATTCTAATACTTTTTTGTGGTAATAAAAAAAGACCTAAAAAAACAATAGCCTTTAAAGTTACTTAAAATACATATATAATAGCAAAGCGGTAAGATTACTTCAAGTAACTAGTTTTTTACGCTCCTAGGGCTGGGCTTCAGCCAATTTTCACATAATAGTTCAGACGTGGGCTGGGCATCAGGCCTGTTTTAGGCTTCTCCTTATTTTTATATTTTAGACATCCATCAATTATGGTGATGAAAAAATTGCCACGCTAGTGAGACTTCACTTTCGTTTTCACTTTTGGGACCGAATCGGACGGCGTTTAGTGTCTCAGCCAGCAGCAGTGCGTTCAAGCAATAGGCTGAAACTTGCCACAAAGCACCAGCAAAAATACATAACAATGAATGTATCGGGGGGAAATAGTAAGCAGATATTTGAATTATTTATGAATAAACAAGTATATTCGGAGTCAGTGTCGCAAAGATCCCCTTTGACGCGCCTTTAGAGAGAAATGCATCTTTACGGATTACGTAATGAAAGAGTTTTTGTTTTTTCGATTTCTTTTATTTCATTAAGTAATAATTTAAAGCTTTCTATATATGTATTTTTCATGTCTGTAAGGCATGTATTTGCTGAGTTTCGGTTAATTTTTGTGAAGCGCTCTTATTTAAGAACGAGACTGCAAAAAGCACATCATGTTTGTTTTGATGGATAATTTTAAATTGTTTCCACAAAAAAAAATGCAAGTAATCGCGCTGGCGCCTCCATGTCCCTGGAAAGCAGCTTTAGCTTCCACTCTCCACAAAAACAATTGGATATACACCTAATAGCGCACATGTATCTAGGTTTAACGTTTAAACTAACATAGTTTTATATCTATAGATTGTATTTTAGTCAAGTCATGATGATTTAAAAAGGCAAATTGATCAAACAGACTATGAACAGTCTTCCGCTGGCCGCTGTTCGTTACTTAAAAAAAAAAAACCTACATACAAATTTGGAATTTGGAGTTTTTGTTGTTTAAACATTTTAGTCTCGTCTTTTTTCATCAACAGTATTTAATGTTGATATAGTCACAGTTAATGCTTAATGATGTCAGTGTCTCGTCTTAGTTGTAGAAAAAAAAGGTTGTTAATATTTTTTGTCATAATTTTCATGAATGAAATTAACAGTACTTAAAGAGTCTTACCCAGTCACATATAAAAGAAATTCCAGTAATAATAACGAAGAAGGTGAAATATGTCAGTCATTTAAAAAGTGTTTAATCAGATTGCTATTGATTCTTGTTGTATTTCGTTTGACGATCTAGTGTGACTTTAAATTTTCATATGTATTGAATGTATTTATATGAAAAACAGCGAAAGGTCAAATAAAGGCCAGTCTGTATGCTTCAAAATGTTAAGAGAAGAAAGATTTTAAAAGTCTTAAAGTTTCAGTAGACTTTCTGGTACCTGGAATGTATCTTTGAATAATCAAGTAATCAGTGCCTTCTGATTCTAGGATTGAGTTAAAATTAGAGCCTTGAAAAACATGGTTAAGCAAAATCAAACAACGTTCTTGTCAATCAGCCTGGTTTATTAATAGAGATTGTTGATCAAGGAAGACATCATGTTTGATTATAAAAGGTTTACATCTCAAAACCTTACGAATGTCACCTGTCACTTTTTAAATAAACTGGCATGTTTCTCTATTCATCAGACTGAGAACTACTTCAATCCAAACTGCTCATTTTGGAACTATTCTGAGCGGAGCATGTCAGGATACTGGTCGACACAAGGCTGCAAACTCCTCGCGACAAACAAGACTCACACCACTTGCTCCTGCAGTCACCTGACCAACTTTGCAATCCTGATGGCCCATCGAGATGCACATGCGGTGAGTATCAGTCGCTTCCAGACCTGCCCTCTGGTGGGACATCCGGTAGAAGTTGTCAATACATATATATATATATATATATATATATATATATATATATATATATATATATATATATATATATATATATATATATTTCAGTTATGTACAGTTCTATAATTATACGTCACCCTTATAAGCTACTCTTCAAAGCCCATTTTCTGCTTTCTATGCTTTTCATATAACCATGATGCTGCATATTTTGAGTCTCTTGAGTTGCCAGAATGTCATTTTCTAATGCTGATTCAGCAGGATTCATTTGGAATAATTTGTGTTCATCACAGCAACTTATCTCTACAAGAGAATAAATGAATATATTGCAGCACTTTCTTAATATAATTCTTAATCGACTGTGATGAATGAATCTCTTGTGTCACTTGTAGGTTTCTGGGAACAGCGCAATTATGTCAGTGTGACATATCAATAGTAGTTGTTTAATAGCACCAAATATTATATAATATAAGAGCATAGCAGTCATTTAAGCTGTAATGAATGTGGAATTGGTGCAGCAAACTTACCTAATCACTGCCACTGTAGCAATGGATAGATATATAACCATTATGACTGCAGAATCATATTTTTTGCCTGCATATAACATATTATATATATTTTGTTTTGTCCTGTTAAATCAGGAATTAAAAGAAAAACGATTTCCTTCTTGCTAAAGCCTTTTCTTTAATCAATATAATCATGATGCACACAATTTGCTGTGCTCACGAAAGAAGATCTTTATCGGAAGTACTTACAAGATTGTCAAAGTTGTGTTGTTAAGGTAGAGAATTGGAAATCATTGATTTCACAAATGGAAATCAAGCCAAGTAAAATACCACATTATTTTCATAGTTTGAACAAATCCAGTCGATAACTGAACCGGTGCCTACAGTGCTGGAGGAGCCAATTAAAAGCCTTGGATTCTGGTCTGATGTTAACCTAAACAACACTGAAGTACAACAAATAAGGAAGGATATAATCACTGGCCTCGAGCATATCAACAGTACCGCTCTCCTTGGAAAGAAAGGGCAACAGCCCAAATTGGAGGCACCAGAGTTTCAGCTGCCCTGTCTTTCTGGCCAATTACCTTGTTCGAAGTCGCCCTTTCACAGGTCAGCAAGCTGGGGTATTTGATTAACTCACACATGTGGAAGTGGCTTGGATTACCAAGATATGTCTCAGCAGGATAGGACTGCATGGAAACGGGGTCCTTTCACTCCCGTTTACAAGCCGTATGGAGGAATACAAATGCACTAAAGTTAGGTTAGACATGTTACTCAAACAGTCCCAAGATATCATTATGAGAGGGGCCGCTCTATCCCTAGTAATGTAAGGAAATGCAATCCACCATCAGCGGATGCAAAACTGGGATATTGTAGGCCAGGTACAACATGCAAGAAAGGCTTTTAGACAAGGAGCAAACTAGTCCACCAATCGAGGCGTCATCTAGAATCGCTAAAGCTGTATCTCAAGCCAAACAAGACAGCTGGATGAGATATGAGGGCATTCACTGTAAAAAAAATAAAAAATAAAAAGCACAATTTGTTGGGTCAACTTAAAATAATTTGTTACCCTGCTGCCTTAAAATTTTAAGTTGAATCAACTCAAATATCGAAGTTGTCACTTAGTACAACTTAACATTTCAAGTTGACTTAACTTCTTTGAGTTGACTGAACTTAACATTTTAAGGCAGCAGGGTAACAAATTGTTTTAAGTTAACTCAACATAAGTTCTCTTATGTCCCACAAATGAGGTCCTTCTACTGAAAACCTAAACTGGACTTGAGCCCTGGAAATTGCTAGCATCAGCGATTCCCAAATGAATGTTATAATAAACCCAAACGCACAACAATATGCAGAGATGGAGTGTGAGACGCTCCACACATTTAACGTTAAATGAAAACATTTTATGTGGAGCAGCATTTAGCGTCAATGGAGCTGCTCTGAAACACAGATATTAAGCGCATATATTTATTTAATTGAAGCACACTGTTTGTGAATTCACAATAGATTTATGCTTCATTATGATTTTAAATGGGTTTAATATATCATGCAGTTTTGGAAAACAGTCTAATAATGCGTTTCTCGTCTTAGATATTTTGAGTTGATTCAACTTAAAATTTTAAGGCAGCAGGGTAGCAAATCAGCTCAAATATCTAAGTTGTCACTACAACTTAACATTTCAAGTTGACTAAACTTTTTTGAGTTGACTGAACTTAAGGCAGCCAGGTAACAAATTATTTTAAGTTAACTAAATAACTAAATAAAAAAACTTAATAACTACCTGAAGAGACCTGTGGAATATGGTGGAGTTTTCTCTTATGTGCCACAAATGAGGTCCTTCTACTATAAACCTGAACTGGACTTGAGCACAAAGATCAACAACCAGTGCTATGCCTCTGAATGCCCGGTCAGCCTGTCTGTTTCTAAAATCTTTTCTTTGGCTGGTCCACTGGATGCCGCCAAGGACTGGGCGATGCACATCGACTTAGACCAGAAATTCACCTATCCTCTGGAAATCGCTAGCACCAGTGATTCCCAAATGAACGTTATAATAAACCCAAACACACAACACTATGCAGAGATGGAATTTAAGATGCTTCACACATTTAATGTTAAATGTTAACATTTTATGTGGAGCAGCATTTAGTGTCAGCGGAGCTGCTCTGAAACACACATACATATTAAGCACATATATTAAACCTGCATCTCATATATTTATTTAATTGAATCGCACCGTTTGTGAATTCACAATAGATTTATGCTTCATTTTGATTTTAAATGGGTTTAATACATCATGCAGCCTTGGAAAACAGTCTAATAATGCATTTCTCAAATCAAAACAAACCATCTCAAATATCGAAGTTGTCACTTAGTACAACTTAACATTTCAAGTTAACTAAGGACTGGAAGTTGCACATCGACCTACACCAGAAACTCACCTTTCCCCTGGAAATCGGCAGCACCGGCCCAAGACCAAATCTTGTTCTCTGGTCTAGATTAGAGCAATATGTCTTAATTGTCAAGTATTTCGGAAGGACACTGTGGATGAGGCACTTGAGTGGAAGAGGCTGCAATATGCCAAGCTTGTAGGAGAAGCAAAGTTTTGGGACTGGAACACCAAGGTGTGCCCAGTTAAGGTGAGATGCATTGGATCAATGCCCTACTCCACAGCAAAGCTCCTGTGGGTACTGAGAATAAGAAAACAGTCCAGCAGGCAGACAGTAAAGACATTCACGGAGGCCACAGAGTAAAGCAGTCATTGACGATGGCTGAAAAGGAAGGACAAAAGACACCACCTTGACCAACAATTAAGACCATAGGAGACAAGAGGTGTGTTTCTCAAAAGCAGTGTGAGATAAGTTGATCATACAGACCGTTGGTGGCAATGGATCCATGATCAGATGCTTTCAGGAATCATAGACCTCATCAGCCGACTACTTGCTAAACTAGATGGCTCTTTTCAGTGTTGGCAACTCTGAGCAGTCATTGACTATGGCTGAAAAGGAAGGACGCCACCTTGACCAAAAATTGAGCACCATAAGAAACCAATACATGGCAAGGAAACATACACCCATACACCCAAACCTAAACAGCCCAGTGTTTGTTAAACTAGATGTTGCTCCTCACAGTGTTAATCTTTGTATCATGGCAGTTATCTAGATATCAAGAACGACTAGCTGTAGGACACACATCAGGGGCTGAAGAGTATTGAAAACACCCAAGGATGCTGAGATACACTACTGTCGATGTGTCTCAATAAAATCCTTTAACCTTCAGCCCAGCATCAGAACATCCATATATTAATCGGAGTTTCTATTTACACTAACTGAAAATATCATGCCTTGTTGGCATAGGCTATTTACACTAACTTCACTCAACAAACGTGTGATAGGAGTAGACAGCATAGCAAAAGACGCCTGTTAACCAGTAACAGTAAAGCGTGTAGCACTCATTTTTTGATGCTATCAACCCGAGTTCAAAACCCTCTTTTGTTAAACCCGTTTTTCTCCCTTTTCGCATCACACATCACATTGGAATTTGATTAGAATGCATTGCTATTTTCACTTAGTGTAAATATCATCTAATTGTTATTTGCAAATAGCCGCTGCCTTAATTAATGGAATGCTGATCCACAGGGATTGCTGTTTTCCTGCACACAGCCTTTTCAGAAAATGTATTATTGTGTTGCTGTTGTTGCTTAGAGGATATGTGAACAAAACCTGTCAGTGTTAAAACATCTTTAACCTCTTATAAAAAGCTTTGTATTGATGCTTGTGTAAACAAAGACGTAAGATAGATTATTCAAACACTAGGAAGTTAGCGCATTCTGATTGAAGACGTCTGCTGACAAACACTTAGTCTATACCAGACATGAGCTTCCATTGTAGTCAATAGCTGTCTCTACTGTCTGCACGCATTGACAATAGAGTTGTAACAGCTTTATTTTGCTAATATGTGAATGGCAGTCAGTGTTGGGGAAAGTTACTTTAAATGTAATGCATTACAATATTGTGTTACTCCCTAAAAAAGTAACTAGTTACGTTATGGAAAGTAATGCGTTACATTACTTTTGCGTTACTTTTTAAATCTGGGCAGGGCTTGCTTGTTTGTTTTTCATTTAAAAACATTCGATTCTTAGCAAATGTAAAAGCCCTTTCACACCAAAATGAAATTAAGTGAATAAGCCTAAGGCTAAAGGAAAATTAAATTCACACCTGTACAGTAGAAAATGTAGGAAAAGAAAGTTCAACACTCTTCAGCAATGAGAAAAAAAAGCACAAATGTTAGTTAATATAAAGTAAGTTTTCCTAGTACACTGCAAAAAAATGCTTTTCTTACTTGTTTCCAGCCAAAATATCTAAAAATTCTTAAATCAAGTAAACATTATTATCTTGTTTTTCTGAAAACAAGTCAAAATTAAGTGTGTTTTTGCTTGAAACGAGCGAAATAATCTCCCAATGGGGTAAGCTAAATAATCTTGTTTTCAGTTTGAAAGACAAAAAATGTAAGTAAGAAAAGTATTTTTGCAGTATACAGTTGAATTGGGTCAACAAAGGTCGGCAGCAAAGTCATTGGTTAATAAAATGGGATTAAATGCATAAAGGAAACAAAAAGTATTTTTTTTTCTTGGAAATGAATAAGTAATGCATTACTTGACTAGTTACTTGAAAAAAGTAATATTACTTGTAATCCGTTACCCCCAACACTGATGGCGGTAAAGCATATAAAAGGGTAGCCATTATATACAGTGGTATATTTACTTTAAGATAACTTTTTGGTTTGCATTTAAACTGGCATATTTTTTAGCGGTTGCAGATAGTCTCTTTACTCTTAAAAAAAAAAAAAAAACAGAAGCAAGTTAATTCCCACTGATTTTATACTGATAAGTGAACCGTTCAAGTTAAGTAGAACATGGTGTGACTATTAATGCTAATGTTTGTTTTTCAGGGTGTGGGAAGCGTCCACGAGCTCCTGCTGACAGTTATCACACGGATGGGCATCGCCGTTTCGCTTGTCTGCCTTGCCATTAGCATATTCACCTTCTGCTTCTTCCGCGGCCTCCAGAGTGATCGCAACACCATCCACAAGAACCTCTGCATCAACCTCTTCATCGCAGAGCTTCTGTTTCTTGTCGGCATCAACATGACCGAACCTCCGGTGGGTGCATTTTTTTTTTTCTAGTATTTGTGATCCTGCTAAACACTCTGGGGGGAAAAAACAAGATTGGTGTAAAGAGGGTATTTATTTCAGTCCTAGTAAGCTGCATATATTTTTAGGCATCATAAGCATTCCTCTTTGCAAATAACCACCACAACTATGGCATAATGTGGCAGTAGAAATGCCTACTGGCAACCAACAGAACGACAAATTGCCAACCTCTAGTCTAGTGGTTCACCAACCACGTTCCTAGAGCCTGCCGAAAATGTGCATTTTTAATGTCTGCTGTGTCTACAGCTATGATTTGGTGCAAGATAACTACTTAAGCCTAAGCAATGCTACTAATCATGAAAAGCATTGCAAATAGGTTAGAATACTGTCTTAGCCTTTTTAGGCTGTTAAGTCAGGGATGCTCACTATGGGTTGAAGCAAACCTTTTTGTGGTGTATATTAGAAATGGGAGATGGTAGCCAACCCTCCTTCTGGAAAACTTCCTTCCTGCAGAGTTCTGTTCCAACCCTGCTTGTAATTTTCAAGTAAACCTTGGTTGAGCGGTTCAGGTTTGTTTAATTACACTCTTAAAAATACGCTTTTGTGGTTTCATGAAGAACCTTTAACACCCGTTGGGTTCTTTATAGTGGAAAATGGTTCTTTAGATTATGAAAACGTTCTTCACACTAAGAAAAAAAAGTTTCTTTTAAGAAATGTTCACTGAAAGGTTCTTTGAGGAACCCAAAAATGGCTATCCTATGGGGTCGCTGTGAAAACCCCCTTTATTTAAGAGTTTGGCGTTGGAACTGTTGGAGGTTTTTGATGATTGATGATTGTGTTTTGACTCGAATAACTTTTAAACAAAGCTGTTCTTACAAAAACAGCTTTGAAGACTAAACTCCTCTAATTTCTTTCTCAGATTGTGTGCTCTGTGATTGCTGGAGTCCTGCATTTCTTCTTTCTCGCCGCATTTGCCTGGATGTGTTTGGAGGCCGTTCAATTGTTCCTCATGCTTGTGGAGGTCTTTGAAAGCGAATTCTCTAGGCGAAAATACTATTACGCATCTGGCTATCTGTTCCCCTGTGTGGTGGTTGGCATTTCGGCAGCCATCGACTATAAGAGCTACGGGACGAGAAAAGCGTGAGTAATGTTTTGTTTTGTTTAATCTTTGTTTTATAGAAAACTTGAGATTTTTTTTTAAACCTAAGTGGTATTAGATTTTTTTCTTGTGCCAAAATTCTATTGAATTCATCATTAAATTTAGATATTGGCAACTGAAATTTTGCTGTGATGGCAACATTATCAAACGCAATATAAAGCCTTGTTTCGCCATAAAGTTTTGGTGATACTGTCCAATTTTACATTCAATATGTTTAGATTTTTTTTTTAATGTAATGAATCACACATGATCCAAGTTGACCATAAATGCTTTCTCCAATGGTCGATCTCTACAAATAATGAAATCTCTAATTAAATGTTAAAGTGGTTACTACTATGTCAAACGTCACAAATTTTGGGAAACAATAATTTATGTCAGTGTTTCCCAACCCTGTTTCTGGAGGCACACCAACAGTGCATATTTTCTAACTTCTCCTAATCAAACACACCTGATTCAACTCATCAGCCTGTTAGTAAGATCTGAAATTGATGGGTTTGAAAATGGGAATCTGGTGTGCCTCTGGAAGCAGGGTTGTGAAACACTGATTTAGCGAATTCATTCCCTCCAATGAAAGCGGTTGTCACTCTTGAACCTCTGCAGTGTGTTCATGGCTTTGAGTAATTGCTTCTATGGTAGTTATTTCTTTTTTTTCCTCTTTGCAGGTGTTGGTTGAGGGTTGATAATCATTTCATTTGGAGTTTCATTGGCCCCGTTACGTTCGTCATTATGGTAAGTTTTGCACATTTCCCATGAACACCTTTATTTAGGTGTATAGAATTTGCAATTTTGAAAGTATGTACAATGATATAGTGCTTTCTGTTGGCCAATGATGAGAGATTTCTCTCACACGATTGCCATATTTTCACAGAGTTGTGTTTCTTTGTGTGTTGAATTCTGAGATATGCATCACTGTATCGGTAGCTTCTTGAGCTTGTAGCTAATTTATGCTGTTTTTTTGATTGGTCAGTAATTTATACTGTGTTCCCATTGGTCAGTCTTCATTTATAGAGTGAAACTACTTCGATTTAATAATTACTGAGGCCACTGTGCTCTTAGGAACCTTCAGCGCAGCAGATGTTTTTGTACCCTTCATCAGATCTGTCTTGACACTTTTTTTTTGTCTCTTGTCTTACTCTGTAAGCAGTACCTTTGACCTCATGGCTTGATCTCATATGGTTTTTCATCTGTTAGACCTTATATAGACAGATGTGGTCTTTCTAAATCATGTCCAATCAAATGAATTTGCACACATGGGCTGCAGTCAAAGGGTAAAAACAACTTGATCCAGGGAAATGGGATTCACCTGAGCTAAACTTCAAGAGTCAAAGGCCCAATATGAGCTTCATATTTCAGTTTTGCCTTTTAGTTAATTTTCAGAGTTACCACAAATCTGGTTTTACTTGTCATTATGGGGAAATTTGTTTATTTTTTTATTTTTTTTGGAAATACATGTGAAAAAATGTGTTCTTATATTCAGGGTCTAGACCAGTGGGGGTTGTTACAGTTTGACATGAATTTACAAAAAAGGCTATTAAAGCTGCCTTAAAACTGTAAATGTAAGTATTTATTATTTATGAGTCACATTTAAAGCAGTGTCAGAACTGCATCAAGTTCAGCAGCGGCAGCTTTTAAAGTAACAGCGGCCAAAATATGCTAATAACCAACTGCTGTGATGTCTGTTAATCAAAGAACAAAATTTAAAAAAGGAAATCAGTAACTTCTGTAGTTTTAAGCTTTATTTAATTTAGAATTTAGTGTTTGATAATTTTATTAAATTAAGCTATATTTTCTTGCTGAAGGCCACAGGATGCTATGACATTTATTATCATGGGTTTATGTGAAGATTGTTTTAAGTTCCCTTAAATTAGAAGTTATTTTTTTGAAGTCTAATAAATGTGAAATTGATAGCTCTCAATTATACTGTAATGTTGAATGGCTATAGTCAATGGTTAAATATTAGGAAAAAAATTATAGAGACATCAGTTAGAATCAGTGATACTTGCCTTCAGTCATTAAAAATATGACATTAAACAAATATTAAAAATATACTTTGTTCTTTCTCCATAAATTTGAAGACTGAATATGACATTATTGCAATATAAAAGTGTAATTAAACACTTTAATGTTAGGTGGGATTAATCATGACTAATCGCGATTAATTTCAGAAAAAAAATGATTTTTTTTTTTTTTATCGATTGACAGCACTTTGTTTAATGGGGGTCATTGAAAAATTAAAATAGTGGTCCCCTGGGAAAAAGGTTGTGAACCACTAGTCTAGACTTTGACATGTCAATAATACACCCACAACTGTAATGCAGACGCACAAAGAGAGAAAGAGGTGTGTGCGAGGGCTATGAAAGCAAGACCTCGTAGTACCAGCAAGTCTCAGAAACTAAATAGGCCTAAGGTTTGGGAAACCATAAAGATTTGTTGCCAGGCGCTTTTTTGGAAAAAAGAAGAAAAAAAGCCACTAAAGGGGTCTGCAAAGTCACTAAGTTGGCAACACTGTGCATCTCCATTTCTCCAACTACGGAAAAGTCCACGGGTCAAACAATTACTTTAATCGCGCGTTAATAAAATTAGTGCCGTTAAAATGAATTTGCGTTAGCGCGTTTATTTTGACAGCCTTAACTAAAATATACTTATACAGACTCAGTCAGCTAGCAGGGTTACATGTTTTTGAACACAAACTGGTTTATATTAAACTTGTGCTTGTGGGTCTATTTTGGGGAGTGGAAGGGTGAGATTGAGGAGGAGGATGGGAGGCGCAGAGGGAGAGTCGAGGTGCTTCGGCTAGCCTGGCTTCCTCTTGTGCCGTGCCTGGCCATCTCATCAGATCTGTGTCATCTCTCCCAGCTGTGTTGTAAATGCATTCCTGGTTTCTCCACCCATGCCTGAGCGAAGCGGCTCCTGGTGGCTCAGCAGCAACACTCAACAGCCCCATAATCAATGATCTAAAAGACCCGACCTCTCTCTCGCGCAATGAATCCTCCCATGTCTTTTCCTTCTGTCAGTTGACCTGTTTCTCCTTTCATTAGTAATCTCCATTTCCACAAGTCTGGTTTTTCACGCTACTTTTTTGTGCTGCAGGCATGAATTAAACCTTTAATCATAAAGAGAGGTGTGCTATTTCTTTTCAGACGTGCGCAGACATGCAATTTTTGCCTGGCAGTCAATAAAACCTGAACCTACAACAAATAGCGTCCAGAGATGTGGGAAACCATGTTTTTTCACTATATAATTTATAATCAGAATAATTGTTAACAGAACAGCATGGTGCTAGCAAGAACAATGAATCTGATCAAATGTGTACATTGTACTGTATTCATATTTTCATCTCACTTGGATGCTATGAAAAAGAAAACACGCTGATAAAATTGCGTGGGTCCTATAGTCATATTGTATACAAAACAAGAGTGAAAAATATGAGTATGAAATAAACAAAGTACAGTGGCATTCATTACAAACATCATTTATTACAAAACACCAAGGCTAAACGTATTTAAAGCAAACCGGTGTGTGGGAAATGCGCTAAATAAACTTCACATGCCTAACCTTGCCTAACAAAAACAAACCATTAAAGTTGAATGCGACGAGAGATAAAACTGAAATCCACAAGAAAACATTTCTCTACAATTGCATAGACCGTTAATGTGTAATTCACCGAAAAGCTATTCGCTGAGCTAGAAAAACTTAATGATTTCTGTCATTTTAACAAGTAAAAATATATCTGCTCTACTGTGCTTTTCTTCTCGACCATATTGGATGTGAATACAAGGATTAAAAGTGAATGAAATAAGGAAAATAAACGCTTTTCTGAAGAAATGCAGAGATGTGAGTGAAACAAGATACCTTGTAGTTCAGTGGAATAAGCTAAATCTAAATATTTCCATATTTGCGATGTAACGTTTGGTTGCTAAACTATTATTATGGCTTTTAGTTGCTTTATATACAAGTCGCAGCATGTTTCAGGGAAATTCTTGTATTCTGGAAAATATGATTTGCAATTCAAACAGAACTGATGAACAAGTCAAAAGTCCTGCCAAATACATAACGTAAAAGTCAAAGCATATATAAAGATTTAAACAAATCATTTGCGATTTATCAAATTTTAGTTTTCTTTATTGTTTCTTTCTTTCGTGCTTGCTTGCTTTTTTCTTCATTTCCCCCAGTTCCCCGTCTTTCTTTAATTCGTTCTGTTTTTTGAGCGGGCCGCTCCATGTTTGAAAGGCTCTGAAAAATTGAGTCGAATTCTTCGGTGTTTACATGTGGTTTGTGTTGATGATCGACGAAGCAAAGAATTCAGTGCCTTTCTGTTCAAAGACCATATTCTTTTCCCCTCTCTTTCTAGCTGCTTTGTGTGTATGCGTCTGCCTTCAAGAAATAAACCAGATGTGTGTTTTTCATCCTCTTGTATGCAAAACAGCAATGTGCTCGCTCATTTGCAATGTAGGTTTTTTAACAAACCAATACACATAGTACTGATGCTACATTTTCAATATGTGACCTACATTTGGAAATAAAATATGTCGATTTTCAACTCTTCAGAGGTGTTTTATGCCATTTTAGACTTTTGTGTTTATGTGAAAACCGTATAGCGAGAGGATCCAAAATCAGGATATCGTGGGGGGTATTTGGAAAGTCCCGGGACAAAATAACTTTTATGTCACCACCGACTGAATTAAGTCGTCCTTTTTTTAAACAGCGCTTGCTTTAGTCTTGTTCCACATGTTTAAAATAGACAATGCTGTTTTTCGGAGATCATTTTTTGTTCCTCGAAGCATGTTTCTTTAAGAGGTCTTCTCTGGTCAGCCTGAATTACATTCCCATGTTCAGGGCGGTGAAGAAAAACACAAGCTCTTGCCAGCAAGCAGACATTTTCAGGGCCAAAGTTATGACTTACATTCGTCTGAGAAGGCGCCTACGCGCAGTTTGTCTCCGATAATCTTTATGATCAGAATTGGGAACAAATGGTAGCACTTTATTTTCTGGGTTGGAGAAATATTAACATTCTTACAGGCTTCTGAATCACATCTTCATCTGAGATCTGTTTTAATTTGTCGTGTTAAGAATGATTAAAAATAGAAAGGGTCTATGCGTGCTACCACAGTTTATAAGCCGTCTTTGAAATTCCCAGCAGACTTCTTGCATTTTGGCATTTTTGCTGTTGCTGTCTGCTCTGTGAATTATTGAAGGCTATGCTTTGTAGTTCAGATCAGCCAACATAAACCGTGCTTTATTTTTATTTTTTAATGCCACTGCTAGTCATCTAATAACCTGGGGATCACAGATCCAGAGAGCGATCGTTACATGGTGCATTCAGGAATGTGAATATGATTATGAAATGATGTTTGACAAATAAGCCGTCCGAATGATGAATTGCAAACGTGATTTCTAAGAACTGTGGGAAAGCTGTGTGGTCTTTTCAACATGTTTTATCTTTTCCGACAGCTCAATCTCATCTTTCTGGTGGTGACTATGTACAAGATGTTAAAACACTCAATGTCCATGAAACCCGATTCCAGCCGACTGGAGAGCATACGGTAAGCTCAGCCTTCAATGCTGTCGTGCGCGTTTAGCGGCTCGGGTTCAGCCCGGCTGTCTGTGCAATTTTACGTTCTGACATTTGCTTTCATGTACAGAGCTCGGCTATTTTCTAGTCGCAACCTATCATCTTGATTGCTTTATTCAAAGCGACAAGATGCTAATAACAACAATCTGGCCATTGCATTGTAGCTGAACGATCCGGTTCATGAGGTAGAGGTTGCATCTGGAGCTGGACTTGTAAAGACTCAAATCTAGCTAATTGGGGTTTGTGGGAATAATTACAGAAAACATTAATTTTTTAAGCACTGTGTTATTAACTAATTCGTTTGCTTCCTGCAACGCGATAGCGCCGTCTGACCCTCTTATAAACATTGTCCTTGGGAGCGAAATGCATATTTCCAGATGGACCGTACAATGGTATGATAAGCAAGATGTTTTATTGGACCCAAAGTCGTAATTACTTTTAAACTTGCATCTGGGGGCCGTGAAATCTCCTCTTGTCGTGTCCATTTGAGGGGATCGTCCGTTCAGGACATTTGATCCACAGAAATAGTTGCTGGAATCTCTGACTGGAAAGAGTCCAGTGAAACTCTACTGTCTTGCTCTTGTGTGTATCTGGGTGGTCTAATCGTAGGAATGCCTTCGATTTATAAAAGTAAATGAATGCTTTGTAAATTAGTAATGTCCTTTTCGCAAACAGATTGCTCTTTTAAATTGCTTCTCTTTAATGGCTCATTTGTGTTTGTGTATTGGGAATAAAACCGAGCACATGAATACAATAGCCAATCAAAGGCAATTAATTAACTGACTGACAGAGAGAAATAAGCGCAATACCACTCAAATCAGCAGCGTTTTGCTCAGCATGACCTCACCGACTCCTGAGCTCTTCATTCTCACGAATGATGTCATTATAATCAACAGTCGTGTCAGTGAGATTAATCAATGCCATAAATGAACTCAGAAACGCACACAAAGCTAATGTAATCTAACTTCTGTTGATTAACATAGGGATAGTTCAGCTAAAAATGAAACCTGTCATCCCTATGAGTTTATCTCTTTTGCCAAATGCAAAAAATTATGCTTTGAAGAATATGGGTAACTAAAAAAAGTTCTGGTTCCTGTTGACTTCCATAGTGTTATATTATATGCTGTGAAAGTCATAACTAAATTAGATAAATGAGAAGGAAAGGGACAAAATATATGCATGATATTGCTCACAGAAGCAACCTATGCTGGAAAATACCAAACCTCCTACACTGTTAAAAAAAAAAGTAAAATGTCAAATTTTTACAGTTTACGGTTTTCAGTTAAATTTACAAGTAAATACGGTAATTTCATGAACTGATATAATACTAAAATCTGTTTTATACCTTTGTAATACACTGATATGATGAGAAAGTCAGATGATAAACTAAAGCCCATCACAAGCAGCCTTTAAATATTAACATGTATAGAAGGTGCACAGTGTCATTCACACAAACACTAAACACCATCATGGTAACACACATGAAACTGAAATAATGCAATAAACATTAATTTAACAACATTAGATGTAGCATACAACCCTAATGTACAAACCTGCTAAGAAAAAAACTAAGAAGAAAGAGTTATTTAAAAAAAAAAACAAAAAAAAAAACATCAGATTTTAAAAAATGTAACACAGGGAATTCTGGGAATGTCAGTTTACGGCTATTCACTGTAAATTTTAGTCTTGTTGTAGCATTTTTACAGTTTTTTACTGTTAATTTCACAGCCATTTTTTACAGTGTACACTAAACCCGATAGTGTTGATGAATGCAAAAGTTATATAAAAATTAGGGCTGTCAGTTTAATGCATTATTTAGTTATGAAAAAATAATGCAATTAAAATATTTGAACGCAGTTTACGCACTGGCCCCGCCCCCAGATCGGTACACCGTCTTATATATAGTTGACTGTTGAAAATATGATGCAATAAATGCAATAATGCCCTAAAATTCAAGATATTGGTGCAAAAAATGCCCCTGTATGTGTTTTGTCTCATATTTATAAGTCTCACGTATCCCACAATATATCACACTGGCAGCAAGAGCAATATGACGAGTGCTGATTTTGTCCTGATCTATGGTTTAAATGTGATTTTATACAGTTCAATAAATAAGAAGTTGATATTGTGTTACATTTTAAACACAATATTTGGTGTTTTTGCTCAATTTTGCAAAGAATATATTACATTCGAAGCTATAGCAGAACTATTGCGCATCTCAGAGCAACACAGCGGCTATTAGTTTCTGAATGAATCTGCTTTTTGAATGAATCGCGTGAACTGATTTGATTCAAAAGCCCATTTATAAACAGCCGTTTGAACGAATCAAATGAGTGACTCATAAAGACATTTACTGCCAGCTGTTAAATCAAATAAAATAATTATTTCTAAAGCTACTATTTGCAGTGTCTACTTGCTGCTTTCTCATTTAATACAATAATAGCTTTAAAGAATCTTTTGTGGGTATTTTCATTTTTATTTCATTTTTAATTGGATTAATTAATTGAAACATCATGTAATTTAATCGACTGACAGCCCTAATAAAAATGCAGTCATGCATTTCAACTTCCTTCTACGGGGTTTAATCTGTTTTGTCGAACCTACAAGTGCATTGCAGTATTGTGTAAGCCACCGAACAAACCAGTCACAAAGGGTGCATTTTTTAAAACTGAGATTTATTTATATATACTGAGATGTAGGGTTTGTTAAGATAGGATGATATTTGATTGTGATGTTTATTTGGTTTGTTTATTTAAAAAATCTGTAATCTGAGGGAGCAAAAATATCCAGATATTGAGAAAAGTTGTTCAAATTATGCATATTACTAAGCAAAAAATTATGTTTTAATATATTTAGTGTAGAAAATGTACAGAATAATCTTAATGTAACATGATCTAACATGAAACATGAAAAATGTATAATTTTGACCTATACAGTGCATTTTTGGCTATTGCTACAATTGTGCAAAAGTTGAGCTTTATTAATTGAAGCTCTGTAAATCATACTTTGTGTAAAAAAAAAAAAAAATGTATTGCCTCTAGTGTTCATTTCTCCTGGAAACCGCAGTGATTTGAGTTTCGAGTTGATTCGAGTTTTGCAGAAATGTAGGTAGAGGCATGTATTTCCAATGAGCCTGGGAAGGACAAAAGGCTATAAAATGTATTTATAACTATATTCTGTAATCTGTCATTTTCAGGTCCTGGGTGTTTGGTGCTTTTGCATTGCTGTGTCTTGTTTGCCTGACGTGGTCGTTCGGCTTGTTTTTCTTAAACGACTCTTCAGTAATCATGGCGTACCTCTTCACTATCTTCAACACCTTACAAGGGATGTTCATCTTCATCTTCCACTGTCTTCTGCAGAAGAAGGTAAAAGTGTGTCAGAAACCATATTCTTTATTATCGAAGATCGCTGAATGTGTAATGCGTTTTCTGGCTGCAAAGTTTATTTGCCATATTTAATTAAACTCAGATCTTTTGAGCTTATGCCCAGTGATTTTGTTTTTGAGATTTTCAAGGTTGTCTTATTTTAAAAGGTTATAACCCTTAAATATATATTGCATATTTGAATACATTATCATAAAAGATAAAAAAACAACATGAAAGTGTTTGCAACCCAATTTCATTTTAAGCTCAAAGGTCATTTTATGTACATAAAAAGGCAGGTCGCTCACCTTGCATCTCTTGCTTCAATTTAAAGTGGTTCACAGTGAAACAGTTTTTTGCTGATCATAATTTATCATGTTTATTTAATGAGTTTTTATAGTATACTTTTAATGTGTGGAGTTAGGAGTTAGCTTTTAATTGAAATAAATAAAATGCAAGTTCACTCTTGTACAGTAGAGGATGCAACAAAAACCCACCCTTACAGATATTAAAACAAACTGGAGAAGTAATTTCAACTCATTTCACTAAAAAAATGTAAAAGGACCTATTCTCACTATTAACTATTGTTGTTTATTATTACTTGGTAGTATAAAGCACCTCACACAGTCCTAAACTTAACTACCTTACTAACTTTTAATAAGCAGCAAAGTAGTTATTTGACACAAAATGCATAGTTCATAGTGAGAATTAAAATAAAGTTTGACCATATTGTTATTTATTTGAATTGTATCCAACCAATAAAGTGAGGTTAAATTGCATTTAATTAGTGTAATTAAAATGTGTTTGTTTTACTTAGCATATTACTTAATCACAGCAGGTGTTCGTGAAGTTTTGCGTTTGTACGTAATTTGTATTAATTTGAAGGATTATTGAATCTTGTTCTTGTGCTGGTGAGATAAGCGAAGAACATCTGCTGCAGAAATCGGCATCTGTCTGTATTTAAGCAGCACATGTGGTGTATATTTGCTTTAAGTGTAATCCAAATGAATCGTTTAACCAACTCTCACATATTTTTTTAAAATAGTTTTTAGTCTAACTTGAGGTAAGTGTAAATACAGACCGTCCGCAGAAAAAGAAGAGTAATTGTCGAACAAGGCAAACGTATGAATGTGTGAAGAATATTTAACGCAAACACCTTTAGTTCAGTCTTTATCATCTGCAATATTTTAGGGTTAGTGATCCTCAGAGGCAGAGTACAAGTCTTCGGTGCTTTTTCAGTGTGTTAGTGCCACAAAAGCAATGTCATTTGCTGAAAGACTTTTAATGGCTAATCGATTCAGTGCCTGATTAGAAAACATACAAATTGTCTCCTACTCTTTCCTTTGCTGTAAACAATGCAGTGTTTTTTTGCTTGGGATTGCTTGGTTGTTAACGGCGTTGCTGTTGGATTCTGTCTTCAGGTGCGTAAAGAGTACAGCAAGTGTTTCCGTCAGTCTCAGTGCTGTACTGGTCTTCCCTCTGAAGGACCTCACAGCGTTAACAAATCCTCTGCCTCCAGGTCCACCGCTCGATATTCATCTGCTACACAGGTACATCTGAATGAAATTCTGCGTCTTTTTTCTTCATCTTTATTGATATAGTCTCTTTTGTCTGCAGTAGTGGTTGTAAACAAGGTTTGCTCTTCGCTGTCTGGTCATGATTGATTGTATTTCCTTAAACGGACAAGTTAAAGAATCAATCACTGAGCTGTTTAGAAAGCTCTGAGGATGTCTTTGTTCATTTTGAGCCAGAAATGAACCGCTCAGCGAGTTGTTAACTGGAGACTCGTCCCGAACAGATCATTAAATCAGTGACTTGTTGACATGAGAACAGATGCAGTGATCAGTCCAGTTCAACAGATTCAGTGAAAAAAAAAAACTGCCTCGTTCATCAATCAGAAATCAATTTGTTGTCTTGAAGTGGATGTCTATTTATTCACTTTGAAATAATGAAAAAAAAATGTTAAGAAATGGTTTAGTACTCTCATTTCAGCATAAAAAATGAAGCCCAGACATATGTAACTTACAAATTAATTTATCATCAAAGGCCACACTGGTAAATAAAGTGAGTTAAAATCCATCAAGTGTATTTGTATTTAACATATTTCAGTACATAAACAGAGATTCATCCACTTAGAAAGGTGATAATTTTTACAGCTTTTAAAAGTCAATTTTGTTTAGTTTTATTTGTACGGTGCTTTTTACAATACATAAGCTGAGGTCAAAAGTTTACATCCCCCTTTCAGAATCTGCAAAATGTTAATTATTTTACCAAAATAAAAGTGCATGGTATTGTTCATTTAGTACTCACCTGAATAATATATTTCACTTCTTCTATGGCTTCTGCTTTTTCAACTTTTTCTTCGACGACTTCTGCTTATTGGATTTTTTTTCTTCGACGACTTATATGGCTTCTGCTGCTTCAAATTTTTTTTCTTCGACTTCTACTTCTTTGAACTTCTTCTATGGTTTCTGCTTTGTCGACTTTTTCTTCAACTTCTGCTTCTTCGACTTTTTCTTCAACTTCTACTTTGACTTCTACTTCGACTTCTTCTATGGGTTCTGCTTCTTCCATTTTTTTTTTTTTTTCTTCTACTTTGACTTCTATGGCTTTAGCTTCTTTGGTGTTTTCTTCAACATCTATGGCTTCTGCCTTTTCAACTTCTTATATGGCTTCTACTTCAACTTTTTCTTTGACTTTTTCTTCAACTTCTATGACTTCCGCTTCTTCGATATTTTATTTTTATTTATTTATTTATTTTTATTTTTTTTCAACTTTTACTTTGACTTCTATGGCTTTTGTTTCTTCGACTTTTTCTTCTACTTCTACTTCTACTTCTTTGACTTTTTCTTTGAATTCTATGACTTCTGCTTCTTCGATTATTTTTTTTTTTCTACTTTTACTTCTTCGGCTTCTTCTATGGCTTCTGCTTCTTCGACTTTTTCTTCAACTTCTGCTTTATTGACTTATATGACTTCTGCTTCTTCAATTTTTTTTTTTGACTTTTACTACTTTGACTGCTTTTATGGCTTTTGCTTCTTCCACATTTTCTTCAACTTCTACTTCTTCGACTTTTTCTTCGACTTCTATGACTTCTGCTTCTTCTATTTTTTTTATACTTTTACTTCTTTGACTTCTATGGCTTCTGCTTCTTTGAATTTTTTTTTTTTTTTTTTTTTTTTTTCAGACTTTTACTTTGACTTCTATGACTTCTGCTTCGTCCACTTCTGCTTCTTCGACTTCTATGGCTTCTGCTTTTCCCATGAGTCCCTTGTTTGTCCTGAACAGTTAAAACTGCCTGCTGTTCTTCAGAAAAATCCTTCAGATCCCACAAATTCTTTGGTATTCCAGCATTTTTGTATATTTGAACCCTTTCCAACAATGACTGTATGATTTTGAGATCCATCTTTTCACACTGAGGACAACTGAGGGACTCATATGTAACTATTACAGAAGGTTCAAACACTCAAAAACATGCATTAAGAGTTGGGGGGGGGGTGTGAAAACTTTTGAACAGAATGGAGATGTGTACATTTTTCTTATTTTGCCTAAATATCATATTGTTTTCATTTAGTACTGCCCTTCAGAGGCTACAGAAGATACTTACATGTTTCCCAGAAGACTAAGTAAGAATAAGTTAAATCTACCCTGATCATCAAATGCAAAACTCTTGAACGGAGGTCATTTTTATAAATTCACAATTTTCTGTTGTAGTCAGCAATATACCACTAATAATTGTTGATAGAGCTTAGTTGTGTACTAAAAACGTTTCTTTAATAGTAATAGAATAATTTAGTACATTTTGATAGAATAAGCAAGTTGTTTTTGCTTTTCATGAATTGTTATTGTAATCATTGTGAGGGATTTGTGAATCCGCAGTGGATGTATTTTTGAGAGTGTGTTGTTTAGACTTTTTTTCTGGTCTTTTATTCCACATGTGGTGTTAATAGTCCTGATATACACTGAGACGACAGAGTTGTTTGCGTGTGCTGCATGAATATTAGCCGCATTAATCAGCGAACGTCTTTTTGTGTCGCCGCAGAGCCGCATCAGGAGGATGTGGAACGACACTGTGAGGAAACAGTCAGAGTCGTCCTTCATCTCCGGAGATATCAACAGCACTTCCACTCTAAACCAAGGTAATGATGAAATGCCAGGCTCTCAGACACATTACTCGGGGTTTATAGAAGCTATAAGGGTTTCTGTAGTTGTTTATGTGAAACTCATAATTATTTTATCTCCTTCTGTCTTCATCAAGCCTTTTAAACGAGGGTAAATTGTAACAAATAAGTTTCGCATCGGGATGCATTCATTATTCTGTTTTATTTATTTATTAGTTGAATTAGTGAATACAACCTGTGGTCACAAAGTGCATTGAACAAACTCAGGATTTGTTTTTACCCGCAGTATAAACTTTCTGTGTCATAGGTTTGCATCCTGTGAGTTTTGTGGTTAGTTTAGTTCTTATATTTGCACAATATAAGAGCTTATTAAGAAACTATGACAGATTTACCCAGACTAACACACCGAGAGCCAACACCACTGCTGAAGTGAGAAAATTAGCTGAATCTAATATGAATGCATATAAAATTATTTTATATAATTCCACAAAGTCTTATAAATTAAATCAGTGTGTGTTCATTTAAAATGTAAATGCTTTTTTCATTTTTGAAATTAAAATATGAATTTAATAACTGTTATTTTGCAGACTTGACAGATAAAAGCAAGTACAAAACATTCAAAGTGAACGATGCTTGCAATTAACCGCTAATTATAAAAAAGTGAACATTTGTATGCATTAAGCTGTATTTTGCTCTTACTTTCTAGCAAGACAACAAGTAATGAAGATATATTTAGTGTACCAGTGTCTTTTTTTTTATTTAGTTATATACTGTTTGTTCATTCTGCAGTGTGATCCATGAAGCAGTGCATTAATCAATCTTACTAGCCATTTCTTTGATCTATAATATATATATAGCGGTGCAAAAGAGTATTTTTGTTAGGTTTGTTAGGTTTTTCCATCAGACTCTACATGCAGGTTTAAACTGTTATATAGAAACACAAGCCAGTAATAGAACATTTGGTTCAAAATGCATAATTGGATATTTTATTATTTCTTTGATTGCATTTTCTTTTCATTTCCTTCTGTCTATTGGAGTGCTGAGCTGAGCTGTTTGGTCTGTTCTGTTTAGATCTGCCTGAAAAATAACCTCTTCGTCTTTTTCCGTTAGGACTCTGCATAAAGTCTTTCATTTTCTTTCTTCTTTCTTTTTATTTTGCACAAAATTGAATGCAAAAAAATATCAAGAGAATACAATTTATATACAGTGCAGGGAAAGAGCTTATTTAAAGGCCTTATTCAATATAACTACATTAAGGAAGTAAATAAGCAATGCCTTGTAAATGTATCAGTGTATATTCATGCATGCATATGTGCATACATGTGAAAATGCATGCATTCATCTGTCAAAAGTGCATCGCTATGTGTATATATAAACAAATATAATGCCAAGAAAACATTGATTTTACACCTAAACAATCCTTTGTTCAGGGTTGGAGAGTGACTAGGATGCTTTTTAAAAATGATTAATTATTTAGTGTTGCTGATGAGAGTTTGATGTTCAGCTCGAGCCGTTAGACGGGACTAAGCAAGAGGAATTGTGAGTTTGAGTCGCATTATAACTTAATAAAATACAGGGCTAGTTTGGCTTATCCAGTGTTCTTTGGCACACTTAAAACTGAGAATGAAATGTCATGTTGTAGTTTTCAGATCAAGTTCAATTTCAGCCTTTGGGACAGATGCATGCTGTAAGTATCTGAAAGCCGAACATCATATCAGTTCTACTGAGATAAGAGATATTTTGGCTCACTTGTGTCCAAATAAAACATTTGCCTGGTGGGCCGTTTTGTTCACAAATCTGAAATATGTGATCAGTCATCATTTTGTTGTTCTAACCCACTCAGAGCAGCTTTTCACACGCATAGCAATGCCATCTGAGTGGTTGTTTCAGTTCACGTTAGCCGTCGCATTGCAACGAGGGTAATCCTGTCTTCTTCTGTTCTGTTTTCTTTGTTCACGCTCATTCTGCTCTCTTTATTTATTCAACAGGGATGACCGGCAACTATCTGCTAACTAACCCTCTCCTCAGGCCTCACGACACTAACAACCGCTATAACAACCTTCTTGCCGAAACCATCGTCTGCAACACACCTTCTCCTCCAGCTTTCCACTCTCCAGGTGCTTTATGGGGCGCGTCTCTTTCCGTCTTTTGGGATTGTGGGTCGGAAAAAACAGGACTGTAGCTTTACAGAGAATCTGTAATGAAATCCCTGCAGCCATTCTCCCTTTCAAAACATTTGTTTTTCACCTGCATGAACCTTTTTCTTTTTTATACCATTACCTCCAATTTATTAACCCTTTTATTTCTAACGTTTTTTTTTTTTTTGTGAATGACAGATTAAAATAACTTTTCCAGATTTAATTTGTCAGCACAAATATTAAAGCTTTTTCTTCACATTTCAAGTAGAGTAGACACAACTTTTTAAGGCAGCACAAACATTTTTTTCAAAGTTTAAACAGCAGTCTTTCTTTCTTTCTTTCTTGCTTTCTTGCTTTCTTTCTTTGTTGTTCATGGGGCAGCCTGTAATTGGTATTATACTGCCTCATCTATTATTTAAATTTAATTTTTAATGTTTTATTTGATTTTATTATCAGTGTTATTTGTTATTTTAATTTTGTATTTTATATATATATATAAAATAATAGTATTATATTTTATAATATATATTAGGGCTGTCAAACGATTAATCACGATTAATCGCATCCAAAATAAAAGTTTGTTTACATAATATATATTTGTGTACTGTGTATATTTATTATGTATACATAAATACAAGCACATGCATGTATATATTAAGGAAAAATATTTTAGATTTATATATAATATATATATATTTATACATATAAATATTTTGTTTTAATATATACATGTATGTGTGTGTATTTATATATACATAATAAATATACAAAGTAAACACACATATAGCATGCAAACATAAACTTTTATTTTGGATGCGATTAATCGTGATTAATCGTTTGACAGCCCTAATATATATATATATATATATATATATAAAATAATTTTTTTATGCTGCCACTCAAAAATCAGTACAATTTTTCATGCATTTCAAAGAAGTTTCTTATGCTCATCAAGGCTGCATTTATTTGATCAAAAATACAGAAAAAAAAAATAATATTGTGAAATATTATTACGATGTAAAATAACGTTCTTCTATTTTAATATACAGTAAAAATCTAATTTATTTCTGTGATCAAAGCTGAATTTTCAGCATCATTACTCCAGTTTTAAGTGTCAAATGATCCTTTAGAAATCATCCTAATATGCTAATTTATTATCAGTGCTGCTTAATATTTTTTAGGAACGTGATACTTTTTTTCAGGATTCTTTGATTAGTAAAAAGTTAAAAAGAACTGCATTTATTTAAAATAGCAATCTTTTCTAACAATATACAATACTGTTTAAAAGTTTGGGGTCAGTCAATTTTTCTTCTTTCTTTTTTTTATTATACTTTTTATTCACCAAGGATGTGTTAAATCAATAAAAAGTGATAGCAAAGACTTACATTGTTAGAAAAGATTTTTATTTTAAATAAATACTGTTTTTTTTTTCCTTTTTTAAACTTTTTATTCATCAAAGAATCCTGAAAAAAAAGGTTCCACAATAATATTTGGTAGAACAACCGTTGCCAACATTGATAATTATAATGATAAATCAGCATATTAGTATGATTTCTGAAGGATCATGTGACACTGAAGACCAGAAAAATGGCTGATGAAAATTCAGCTTTGCATCAAAGGAAAAAAAAAAAAAATTTAATGTATATTAAAGTAGAAACCATTATTTTATATTGTGCAGTATTATTGTTTTTTTTCTGTATTTTTGATCAAATAAATCTTGATGAGCATAAGAGACGTCTTTAAAAAAACACTGCAAGTCTTACTGATGCCAAACTTTTGAACGGCAGAGTATATATTTTTATTTTATTTCATTTTTTTGATGCACAACCCTAGCCCTAATCCCAATTTAATATATGTGCATATTTGAATAAACCACCCAAAATTGAAGGTGGACAGCCAGCGAACACAATGCATTTTCATTATATGGAAAAGAGCATAGACTGAAAAAGAATGGTGTAGAAGCAATTTTCACTCTGAAATTGAAAAAGAAACGGCAAGCAACGCATTAAATGTGACATTTTTGAAGACTGAGATAGTATACTCTTGTAAAATACTCCAATAATCTTTGCTTTATGTAGAAGGAACCAAATGACACATAAAACTTATTAAATTATAATTTATGATTTCGTCAACATGTAACTTCAAGTATAAAACAGTTATACAAGGGTCATTCCTGGGATTCAGTTCATTTTCAACTTGGAATATACATGTTTTTCAACTACTTTTGATTCAACTTTCCAAATACCCCACATCATTAGACACATCTCAAACCTCTAAAAAAGTATATTTTCCCACCTCAGATTTTAAAGACCTTTTATTATTTTCAGTTGTTTTTAGCTTTAGACACCTTTTTTTCTCAACCCCGTAACAAAATTGGTTTGGTTTAGAAAGGATTTTACACAGAAATTGTTATAAAACAAACATGTACCTACTGCTCACGTGTCCCTGATAACAATTTAATGATGATAAATTTAACATTTATCATTTTCACATTTTTGTAGGACTGAAGCTAGAAATATACAAATTGTGTGTCTCTTTATTTTTAAAAAATATTTTTAATTTAAAATTTAAAACTAAATGTTTTATTGTTTTAGCCCTTAACATGTCAGATGGTAATCAGCAAGAAATACTTTTGTTCTTAATTGTCTTCCCTATATTTTTCTAAAAATATTAACGTGACAATGTGTGACGAGGTTGAAGTCTGTAACACATCTGAAGGGATACATTGCCTTAAATTTACATTTTTGGTTTTGTTTCTCTCTCAAACTATCCCCTTGTTTCTGGGCCATCATATCTGCATGGCCAACAGTGTCTTTCTGCTGCAAACGTGGGTGCAATTTCTGATGAATGATGCTCGTCACCGTTTAAGTGGACATATTACATCAAAAATCCTATTTATAGCAAAAAATATGCGTTGTCATGATTTTGAAGTATATATATTTACTGAAACCATGACTATTTTATATGTGTTCATTAAAATTAGGAATAAATGAAGCAAATACCTCAACCCTGTAACAATGAGAAATACATATATTTGTGACGGGTTGAGGTTTTTCACTCAAAATGGCCACTGCTCCTCATGTAGTGTAGCAGAGTACAGCATATATGGCAGCAATAAAATAAGTACATTGTATGTACTTATGGATTAAAATAAAATGTTGAAAAAGTAATGATTTTCCATCTTAATTTTATGTGACGGGGTTGAGTTGTACCCTCCCTGACTATAACATGCCTCAAAAATATGAATAAAAAGTATGATTCTACTGCAGCATTATTAAAGAGACCTGGATGATGTCATTTCTGGTAAATGATGTCACATAAGAGTGGAGTCTAAATTATTACAGGCGTAAAATGGTTAGTGTGACGGGGTTGAGTTCACACTGAGGGACAACTTCATCTGTTTTTAATCAAATATTTAGCAATATTTTAGAAAAATATTTTTTACAAGAAAGGAACACAAATAAATGCTTACACTGTTGGCAAAACTCAAACTATGCACATTTTGTTAATAATTTTCTAAGTACAAACTCAGTGAAGTGCCTCAGGGACATGACAAAATCCTTGGTTTAAGATAGATAATTTTATGCAAAAAAAAAAAAAAAAATGTTTTTACAATTTTTTTTATTTTTTTATTCAATTATAATGGGCATCCCAAACTTTTGTGAGAAGCTAACAATTAATTTTGGTGAGCCACCACTTTAGAAATATTACTGAATCCCAGGAATGACTCACAAATATTCTGGATATGCATTTATTTATTCATTTAAAACCAGGTATTCTGTACTTCAGCATTTTGAAGCACGTACTTCATACGTTGAAGTATGGTAGAGTACTTAAATTCACATCATTTAATGAAATAAATGAAATAGAAATGCATAAGCTGGAAATGCTAACAGTTTCAGTGCTCTTTATAGACGTATGGACATGTTTTTAGTATAATAGATTATAGGCGTTGTCTTTAAATATTTGATTTATTGCGGCAGTGTAATGTCTTCATAGCCGTGTCTCGGAGCTGACTGCAGCATGAACGCTCTGCATGACGAGCGAACAAAAGAAACACTTCTAATTGCATCTGAACAGCTCGCTCAGACTGAGACCTTCAGTCTTCGCATTGTACCTAGACAAACACCAGCAGCAGAAGCATTTGCGACGCTGAGCAATCAAAGATCTGGCCTGGCTTTCCTCCCAGAATTCCTGCTTTCCAGCTTGTCCAACAGCATTCGGTCTGCATCTGTCGGGCGGCTTCTCTAGACAGTACCTGACTGGATTAAACCCATCGCCAGCGCATAAACAAATGCAAATAATCTTGGCTGGGAAGATGTTTTATGGCTGTTTGCTTTATTTTCGTCCTTCATTTCTCCCCTCGGTCCCTCTCTCCTCCCGTTCCACTCTTTGATGCCTGTTTCGCAGCAGAACACAGAAATGTTTTCCACATCCCTTATGTTTATTTCAAATTACAGAAATTTAAATTCATCCTATGCTCTGCATGAAACAGCGGTTTCATGAAAAAATGTTCCCCCCACTTTCAGTTCTATCAATTTATTTTTATCAGTCAAGAAATACTGCTGTTTCATACCGCTTTGTAAATATGACTTGAGATGTGTATGCATTCATATACTGTAGACCTAAGCAGAAAATATTTAGGTAACACTTTGATGTTCCACTACTGACTATAAGGAACTTTGCAAGTACTAAACCTAACTTTAATCCTTACCTAACAGAGTTGATATGTAGTGGCAAAGTTACATATAGTTAGTAGAATGTCTAAAGTGGACTATCAATATAGTGTTACCAGTATTTATGTTTCTTTTAAAGATTGCTTGAGTGCTAAACCTGTTAATCCTGCCACATCCTGCATTCAGCCTTCTGACAGATTCGCTCACTACTGAAGTCAACTCACAAATCACTAAAAAATTTATTAAGAAAGCTTCATTGCGTTACACATTTATATTTTAATAATGCTCTCTCTATCATAGACGTTTACTGGAATTACTCAAATTATTGTTGAGCCAAAATACTTAATAATTTTGTTCTGTCATGAAGTTATGAACATGTTGGGCGCTGTTCAAAATTCAGTTGAGGATACATTTTAAAAATTTAATTTCTAAATTTTAACATAATTTAAATTGGGAGGATGCAAAAGTAAAAAAAAAATTCTGTAACACTTTATAATAACGGCACACTATGAATCATAGTGTGCAGTTATTATAAAGTGTTACTTCATATTTATTAATTTATGTTAAAGTCATTTCTTTATTTAATGTTTTATACATTAACATTCTTCTTTATTTGGATTATTAGCATTCACTACCAGTCAAAATATTTTTTTTTTATGTTTTTAAGGAATTGTCTTTTGCTCACCAAGCCTGCAAAATACAGCAAAAGCAGTAATATTTTTACTATTTAAAATAACCGCTTTCTATTTGAATATATTTTAATTTATTCTTGTTATTATTATCAATATTTAAAACAGTTGAGTAATTTTTTTTTTTAGGATCCTTCGATGAATATCCAAAGGTCAGCATTTATCTGAAATAAAAAGCTTTTGTAACATTAGACACTATACCATTCAAAAGCTTGGAGTCAGTGAGAATTTCCCTGTTTTTGCTGTACTTTGGATCAAAATAAATGCAGGCTTGGTGAGGTGAAGAGAAAAAAAACTTGTAACTTTTACTTGTAAAAAAACTTTTAACTTGTAGTGTACATATTGTATGTGGTTATAGCTCAAATTACTATAATAATAATCACTTTTATTAGCTGTTATTAGTTTTGATTGTGTTGAACCTAAAGCTTTAAATCAGGGAATAAAGAGCTATCATTATAATAATAAACATAATTTATATGAAGATAACATAGTCAAAATTAATTTTCATCACAAAACTTTTGTTCACAACTTTAACTTACAATTCAGTGCCCTGTGATGCCTGGCCAATTTGACTATAATTCAATCTCATGAACTGAAAAAGAGACAAGTTTCACATTAAGAATTTTTCCTAACCCTAATTTATGGGGAAAATTACTTTCAGCCTTTCAGCATTGCACATTAAAAAAGTTCTTGATTCGTCTTATTTATTTGTTCAAACTGTGAGTGAAATGAAACACGTGTGGTGGATCTTGAAAGACTGAATTCAGACCTTTGAAGTTTGTAAGCTTTCTGCTTGGTGATTTCTCACTTTTCTGTCTTCGCTGCAATTTTTTATAAAAACGCCGTTGTTTCACTCTTTTTCTTTTGGCACATGGGCAGTTCTCAGGTCAGCTAGCCTGAGCAGACACACATGATGTGAGTGTTCGCACCCTTCGCCTGCGATCTGTGATCTGTGGACTGGCATCAGTGTGCTCCATAAACACGCTTTCATCTCTGTTGTGTTCGACGCAGACATTTACAGCATGCTTTGTGTTTATGCTTATGCTTTTTCTGTGGGAAAAAATGAATGCTGATCTTTTTTGTTTTTGCAAGAAGTTCTTTGGCTGCCTTGCTGTTACTGTTAAAGATATCGGTTTATGAAACGTTGAATATTTTGTTTGAACAGTATCTGTTGAGTGACATGCATCTCTACTCTTTTTAATTTAATATTTAGGTTTAATTAGGGCTGTCAAGCAATTAAAAATGTAGTTGAATTTGTTACACAATGTGCAAATTAATTAACTGAATTAAGGGTTCATTTTGGGCTTAGAAAGCACCCACAAAAGTGATTTAAAGTCATTATTGTGTTAAATGAGAAAAGTGAAAAAACGTGAAAAAAATAACTTTGGAACTAAATATTGCACAAGTAATGACAATAAATGACATTATTTTTTTTTTTTACTTTTTAAAAATGAAATGATTCTGTAAAAAGTCAACAAGTCATATCAGTCATAATGAGTCATTCATTCAACCAATTCATTCAAACGGCTGATTATTTCTGAATGAGTCGTTGAATCATTGACTCACTCGTTTTATTCAAAAACAGATTCATTCAGTAACGAAACACTGCTGTGTGTTGCTCTTTGTTCGTAACTATCATTATTAACTATTCACTATTTTCAAAATTGAGCATAACATGATATTGACAACATTTTGTCTAAAATGTAACAGTATTAACTTATATATTTAACTATTGTATAAAATCAGTATCGCATTCACAATCATGCAGATATATGGGTAAAAAAACTGCATTCTTGCTTATGTGATAATGCTGAACTATATCATATGTGAACCTGGGCCAGAAAAACCAGTCATAAGGATCTTTTTTTTTTTTTTTTAATTAAGATGTATACATCATCTGAAAGATGAAAATAAGCTTTCCATTGATGTATGAATCTGAGGGTGCAAGAAAAATGAAGTTCTTAGCAGTGCATATTACTAATCAAACATTAGATTTGATATAATTTCAGAAGGAACAAAACAAAAATATCAAAATAACAAAATATCTTCATCAGACATGATCTTTACTAGTAAAGATCTAAGACAAGACGAAGATGAGACGATAAAAAGGTCAATAAACGATAACAATGACTATATCAACATGCAATTTCGTTGACAAAATAAGATGAGACTAAAATGTATAAAAAAAATAACTTTACCAAAAACCTATTTTTTGTCAAAAAAGGAGACAAAATGTTAATGCAGACTGCTCTACAAGCCTCTACTACACTGTAAAAAAAAAAAATAAATAAATTGTCAACTTTCAAAAATTGTTACACTGCTGCCTTAAAATTTGAAGTTCAGTCAACTGAGTTTATTCGAGTTGAAATGTTAAGTTGTACTAAGTGACAACTTATATTCAAGTTGACTAAACTAAAAACTTGTTTGTTAAACGTAACAGCTGTGTTTGTTACAGGGCTGCTTTGAAATTTCAAGTTGAATCAACTCAAATATCTAAGTTGTCACTTAGTAAAACGTAACATTTCAAGTTGACTAAACTTTTTTGAGCCAGGTAACAAATTATTTTAAGTTGACTAAACATTGTTTTTTACAGTGTACGCAAGTTCAGTGTGTGGTTGCCAGATATCAAGAGTTCAAATCCCCAATTCAGAGATTCACTGTTACATGAATACACTTTCTGCCCGATGTTTTGCTTATTTTAAGCAATCTGGCAACCATGTGCACGCGCTCGCTCCTTATTGCAAAAGTGCCAATGATCTGAAAACAGAAACAAGCTGGTGTTTAGCAACCTAAATAAAAGCGTCATTCAGCCGGTCTGTGTTTTGTCATGAGATCTTGACTATATTGTTTGCGATTGTGATTGCTGAATAAATGCACTTATTTTAACAGAGAAATAGGCTATTGCAATTTGGAATTAGTGGAATTGCCTAGAATTTCACTGTTATAATATTTTAAGTTTGCTTTACAAGTTTTTATAATGTAGACAGAGAGATTGCATAAGTCTTTGGTATTAGTTTATATAATAAAAAGCCTGTAATAAATCAGTACAGTAGATGAGGTAAAATACACCATGTATATGTCCTCATTCTATTAATTTGTGCTTATTGGCGAAAGTGCAATACCTGAAATGCAGTAAATTTTTCAACTGACATCAATTGCATCAATAATTTTGAGCAAAAATAATTTTTATCAGTTTAACTATAATACAGAATGACAAAATTATGACTAAGATTTCATTGACTAAAACCTGACTAAAATGCTCATATATTTCATTGACTTAAACGACTAAACAAAAACAGGACAAGGTTAATTGTCTAAATATGATGACTGAAATGTACATTTTAATAAGACGAAGACTAATTGCTGCCAAAATTAATAGCCTGCTGTATGGTTCATTAATAGCAATCTTATTGCTAAAATGTCAAGTTTTTGACATTAAAACTACACTAAATACTTCTGTCTTTCTTGGACTAAAACTAGAATAAAATGTTGAGACTTTTAGTCAACTAAAACTAAATAGGATAAGGTTGACTAAATATCATAATAACGAACAAGGACATTTTAAGACGGGACTAAGACTACATTGAAAATAGCTGCCAAAATTAAAACAAAAATCAATAATTTTGACCCATACAATGTATTATTGGCTATTGCTACAAATATACCCGTGCTACTTATGACTGGTTTTGTGCTCCAGGGTCACATATGGTATAAATATAAAATAAAAAAAACCCATACAGGGCATTTTTTGCCCTCATATCTTGTATTGCAGGGTCATATAATTGACCCTAATAGCCGTCAACCTGGAGATGTACAGATCTGAACGTTATTAATGAATTGCACCAAATTAACACGTTAAATGGACAGCCCTAGTTTTAATTTTATTTAATTATTTTTAGTTGTCATTTGGCATGTAATGAGTGTGATGAGAAGTCCTATGTACTTTATAGTAACAAAAGACCAATAATCGGTTTGTAAACATTCAATGTTGCGCATGCAGCATGGTTGCAGAAAACCCGGGAGAGATAGCCTTTATGGCTAGAGAATTACACAGATACAGTTCAAAATACTTTGATTTAAAATGATTGTAGATTATATTGATTAGATGTCATTTTCAAAATGTTCTCCACATATTACAAGAGCTTGTCACCCAGAGATAAGCACTGTTATTCAGCGAAATTTACGTTAGATAGTGGGACAGTCTTACACATCCGAAACAGGGATGATGTTTTTCGTGGTCGATTCAAGTGGCAGTCTATGGAGCCATGGAATAAAAGAATTAAAAAAAGGTCAATTTGATTTTAGATTTCAAAATAAGACTTTATTTTCGCAATCCAGATATTATATCTTACAACTCGAATAAGGAAAAACAACTCTTCATTTTCTCTTTTCTTCGGTTCAGAATTTATATCCCACATTTCTGGCTTGTACTCCTTCAGAATTAAAAAACTCACTAGTTGTAAAGTCAGAATTAGGAGATATGAACTTGCATTTGCAAGAAAAAATGTGAGATTAAATAAATGTTATGTAAAAATGTTAATAGTAATAGGCTTAAATTATATGTCATGCTGTAACTAGAACTAATACAATACATCCCCTATGAACAGCATATGTGAATATAATGTGGACCTATTGTTCAAATTTATGCTTTAAATGTAGAGCAATCATAGCAGTTTTCATCCATAGTATGTCCGTTTAAACCATTTAGCTTCAAATAGCGTCTTTGACTGCAGTATTCTATAAAAATTCTATAAAAAGGCACAAAAATATATTTTTTTCTCTTATTCCATGGACCCATTTACCTCTACTTGTTACCAGTGTTTTTCTGCAACCACTATGCGTGCGCAGCTGCAAGTGAAAATTGTTCTATACCATTTTTAGTACTGAATTTTTGGTTTTGCATTTCAGGCCAGAACTCGCTAACGAACAGCCGTGATGTCAGCACAATGGACACGCTTCCTCTCAACGACAACTTCAACAACAGTTACTCGCTGCGAGAGGACGACTACGAAGACCCTGCGTTGTGCTGTCCGACCGGTGACGCTTTGCGTCTGGATGACGTCGCCTTCGAGAAGATGATCATCTCAGAGCTGGTCCACAACAACCTGAGGCCTCGCCGGACGCCGCAAAACCAACCCAGCTCAAAATGCCAACCGGCGTCCGACGGCAGCCACCGGGAACCGCAGGAAACCTTCGACGGGGGTGTCGGGAATAGAAACCGGAGTGAAGAGGATGCCGTAGTTGCTGACACCTCCGCTTTGCCACCATCCTCCAGCCACCCAGCGCTGGAGCTTCTTCTCCTTCACCCGAACGACCGGGAAGCCCTCGAGGTCCCGCTTTTGCCCCAACGAACTCATTCGCTCCATTACAACGCTCAAAAGGCGTCCCAACAGGCCGCCAGGCTCCAGAAGGACAGTAAAAAGGCGGAAGACGATGAGGAGAGCGCGAAAGAGTTAGACGGCGCGCCCTCGCCGAATAACAGGGACTCGTTGTACACAAGCATGCCCAATCTCAGAGACTCCCAGTCCTCCGATTCCCCCGACCTCGTCAGCGGACAGGACGACGGTTCTCCTTGCTCATCCGCCCAAAGTGAAACTGAGGAACAGTGCTATAAGAGCTTGCCCGATTTGGGAGACGGGACTCAACCGCTTTCCTACTATCAGATCAGCCGTCGAGGCACTAGCGAGGGCTGCATTGGCCCCAGGCTTCCCGAGGGCTGCCTTCCACTAGAGGGCGAACCCACTAGCGATGGACAGATGCAGCTAATCACCAGCCTCTGAGCCAAGAATGTTCCCCTTCCTTCCTTCGTTTTCTTCTTTTGCTTCTCCCATCCACAGACGACAAGAAGAGAGGGACTAGTCGACGGCACAATGAGCAGTGTTGGGGAAAGTTATGCATTATAAAAGAAATGCATCACGATATTGCGTTACTCCCTAAAAAAGTGACTAATTACGTTACTTTTTATGGAAAGTAATGCGTTACATTACTTTTATGTTACTTTTTAAATCTGGCCAGGGCTTGCTTATTTGTTTTTAATATAAAAAGTTAGATTTTTAGCAAATGTAAAAGCCCTTTCACACCAAAAGCCTAAGGTTGAAGGATAAGTAAATTCACATCTGTACAGTAAAACAATGGGAGGATGAAGCACAAATGTTAGTTAATCGCTTATTAGTACGGTTGAATTGGATCAACAAAGGTCAGCAGCAAAGACATTGGTTAATAACATGGAATTTAAATACCTAAAGGAAATAAACTGGCGTTACTTTTTTGAGATATTTTCTTGTAAATGAAAAAGTAATGCGTTACTTTACTAGTTACTTTGAAAAAAGTAATCTGATTACGTAACTCGTAACTTTGAATGCATTACCCCCAACACTGACAATGAATTTTTTAGTAACAGAACTGACGTTCTGGTCAAACTCTTCTGTTGTACTGATCAAACTGCTCGAAGTGAGCAGAAAGTGTCAAGACTGGCGTCATCCACATCTGCCAAAAGCTTTGTACAGTATATATATATATATAAAAAAGAAACTTGCCAATGTCTGATTTTTGTAGGACTTTGAAAACACTCCCAGCCACTTTGCAGGCGAATCTTCCCTTCTTGGAAATACAGAAAAGACTGTGATACAGAAAATGAAAAGAATGAATTAATATCCCAGACTCAGGCCTTATATTTTCTCTATTGCACAAATAGCTGTTGTACGAATGACAACTAAAGAAAATCTATTTTGCAGTACCAGGTGTAAAGAAAGCCAGTTCAGCCCATAATCACCACATCTCCACTTGTGAATGATGTGCTCAGTTATGGATTTTATCACGGAAGTTGTATTTTGCCAACGTCAATGTACAAAAAGGAGCTTCCTTATTTTTTTAGCTTGACGGAAGTTGTGTCTTGCACAAATTTGGAGTGGATTGGACTAATATGTCATTTTGTTTTACTTAAAAAAAAAAAAAAAATGAAACGCTTTGACTTTGTCAGGGATCAATAGCATTCATGCGTGTCAACACGATGTCTTAAGAACGTATCTCAGTATTTGGCACTAAATAATTTATTATATGAAGTATGGAATAAAAAGGGTTGGAACGAAAGTGGGTGTGATGTAACACTGTTGATATTCACTTCAGTCTTTTTTAAGACCCCATTGTCGTCGCAGATGTACATTCAACTCTTGTTTGATATCGAATAAATGTGATGATTTTTTTCTTGTTTGCAGATATATTTTTCTCATTCGGTGCGGCATCAAACTAGCAATTTCGTTCAAGTGTGTAAAAGAAAAAAGAACTCAAGATCTCTTCATAGCTTGCCTGATGAATTCTTTGCAATATAAATAAATTGTTGCTAGTTATTTGTATTAATTGTTATTTTTTGAAGCCAACATGTAACCCATCTTACTACCCAAATGGGTTTCACTTCATTTTATGGTGCCCTTGTATTTAATTAATTGACAGTATGTACTTACTATATGGTTTTAAGGGTTTTAAGGGATTTTAAGGTTATTGCATGTATTTATGCATCATTTTCTGTTATTACTATAGTAAGTACATGTAACATGTTTATCAAGGACATCGTAAAATTAAGCATTACCCTCAAATGTCATGCATTTCAGAGCGAAACAGCATATTCACTAAGAAAAATGCTTTTTATCTGTTTATTTCTTAGAAGCATACACTGAAACTGCCATTTCTTTATAGTTAACATTGTAACAAGTTTCTTAAAGAAACCTGTGAAAATGGATTGTGTATGTAAAGGTGTGATCACATTGGCAAAAAAGGTTTTTATTGTCACTCATTAAGTGATGTATAAAGATCTCACACAGATGTCACTTTCACACCAAGCAGCTTTCTGTTTGTCAACGTGTCTCGTTCACATGACCAATTTGAACCCTTTTATTTTATTGAAATATATTTGAATGAAAGATTTATACAATGAAGAAGCTTTCCATTGATGTATGATTGTTAGGATAGGACAATATTTGGCAGAGAAAATCTGGAATAATCGGAAAATTCTAAATATTGAGAAATTCGCCTCTAAAGTTGTCCAAATGAAGTTCTTAGCGATGCATATTGCTAATTAAAAATTAAGCTTCAATATATTGACGGTAGGAAATGTATTAAATGTCTTAATGGAACATGATCTTTACTTAATATCCTAATGATTAATATCAATAATTTTGTACCATTGGTACAAATATACCAGTGCTACTCAAGCATTGTGGTCTAGGGTCATAAATGTGACCTCAAACCTGATTCAGGAGATGACTGGTGCCATGATACATCTGATTTTTTTTTTGTTCAACCTCTCCAGAAAGTTTTATATATTACAAGAGGTGATTTCGTAACCCTGTATGTACTCTTTATCTACTTTTTTTGTCCAGTTTTTGATATTTCCCATTAAAACATAAATCAGACCCTACATTTTTTTACACCTACATAATTATAATTAGTGTTAACAGCAGAGCTCTGCAAATAACATGAGGAAAAAAGATACTGTTGTCACAAATTAAGAATTTAGTAACTTTGTGGCCACAAATTAACCAAAATGGGGAAACAAAGATCTTGTTTCTTTCTGCACGTTGCTTTTTTATCCTTACTAACCTTAAAAATACTTAAAGGAATAGTTCACCCAAAAATGTAAATTACCCCATATGATTTACTCATCCTAGGTGTATATGACTTTCCAGCCTGGTCTCATTGTTTATACGTAGGTATTTATACGTAACGTTTAGAGACAAATAACGTACATTTTTGTATGTCTTTATCTATGCTAAAACATACAATTTAGACGTATTTCAACGTTTAAAACGTACAAATAGCTACATATTTTTAGCTAAAAAAAGTTAAATATTTACTTATCTTTTATTTCATTAAGATATTTGTATCAATGCCTTTTTATCATTTTATTAATAAGCAATTTAAATTTTTAGCCAGTTTAACCTACCCCCAAACCTAAACCTACCGATTTTATAGCATATATGCATTTTTATTATTTTATTAATACGCAATTTAGATTTTTAGCTTCCCTTGATCTACCTCCAAACCTAAATCTACCGATTTTATAGCAAATATGCATTTTTATCATTTTAGAGCAGAATTTAAATCGTTAATCGCTAAAAATATTATCCAGATTATTATCCTGATCAGGGTTGCCAGGTTTTCACAACAAAACCCACCCATTTGCTACTCAAAGCTAGCCCAATCGCGTTTTGATGGGGGTCCCCCGATAAAAATTGCGTTCTGGGGTTATAAAATACACGCTTTTCCTGTTGTTTCTTAATGCGGCAATATTTGAATTTGTTAAATGCACTTCAGCACCAGTGTTGCCAAGAATTGGGCTACTTTCATACTATTGCTGCAGGTTGTTTTCCTTGTCCATGGGTTGAATCGAACCCAATAACGTAATATTTAGCCCCTGGAATGCTAATTTTACCAGAAGAACCCCACCACAAAACATGTATTTTACCTCCTAAAGCGTGATTTTTACCGGGGGACCCCCTCGAAACGCGATTGAGCTACTTTTGGGCTAGTTTTGTTGTGCAAACCTGGCAACCCTGTTCAGTGCAGTTTATTGCTGTTGCTGCTTGGACTCGCTGCTCGGGATGGAGATGAAGATCGCCGGATAAAGGCTTGAGTTTAGGTCTGTTCCTCGCAATCGTATGGATTCTGAAGATCTGGATTACAGCGCACAAATAAAATAGTTTCATTTTGTAATTATGATGTGTGATCGGTGAATTTTATGGTTCTATTGTTAGCCACAACGTGGGAGAAAACGCCATTTGTGTCCCACCACGGCAAACAAAGTTAATATTACATGAATGGTTAAATGATTGCAGAAATGTTATTTATTTTAAGGGTTTAGAGTGTAGTCTTGTTTAACATTATATAGACCTATTCTTGGAAATGAGCTGGCAGTAGAAATCACAGAACAGAATGAAATGATATAATTTCAAGTAAACAATTAAACTATTTAATTATATGCAATTGAAAACATAAGGCCATTGGTAACTGTAAGTAAATGTATGTTCATTTTATGTAAAATACATACGAATTGTCATGAGATCAAGTTGGACTTTCTTCTTCCGGACAAACAGAGTCAGAGTTGTTTTAAAATTTATCCTGGCCGTTGCTGGAAGTCAGTGATTTGAGTTTATAATTTTAAAAATAGGAATATTTATGTTGTTAAAACCCATGGATCCGCTTCATAAGACATGTGTTAACCCCCCAGAGGTGTATGGGTTAGTTTTACGACGGATATATGCGCTTTTTGCAGCTTCAAAATAACAGCCACTATCCACCACCATTATAAAGCTTGGAAGAGCCAGGATAAATTGAAAACAACTCCGTTCGTCTGGAAGAAGAAAGTCATATACGCCTAGGATGGCTTGAGGGTGAGAAATTTTCTTTTTTGGGTGAACTATACCTTTAATGCAAATATGTGAAAACTAAGCCAACATATTGCAAGTGCAGAACTGTGGTGTAAAGAAAAAAAAAAGAATAAAAGAATGAGACACTGCGTCAGTAGCTGATCGTTTGGAAACTACATCCCAGAATGGAATTGTGCCAGTTTTTTGAGGGATTAGTTAAACACTTCTTCACAGCACCTGGAAGCTAAGGGTGGAAAGCCAAGAAAATGTATGACCCTTCAACGCAAAGCCATTTAGGTCAGAGCTTCAACCCCGCTGTGGGGAACTTGGAATGTCAGAGAGAACCGAAGCAGACAATATGTTTACTTGGCTGATGCAACTAAAGCCAAAAAGTATATTTCATTTGTCTACATTCCTTTCCAGCTTCAGGATTTTTGTCATCAGCTGATGTCCACGCAGACAGCGTTGAATAAGAGCTTAAGAAGAAAGGTCTGGTCATGGTGGAGTGTACTTTAAAAGGCTTGAATGCTCGACTGTGCGTAAGATGGAGCGGAATGTGGAAAATTAAGTATTCCTAAGCCTTAAGTCCATTTGTGCTTCCTCAAACACTTAAATCCTTGACACCACCGGAGGATGCAGCCTACATTCTTTAAGCATGACTCCCTGAGGCAAGAGCAAGTCTGTACCACAATTCATGTGACCTGTGCCAGATCTAACATTTGATATGAGTGCATTTCCCTAATGATTGTAGACCACTGGTTCCCAACCACATTCCTGGAGTACCCCAACACTGCATGTTAACATGTTTCCTTAATGGAACACACCTGATTCAGGTCATCAGCTCATTAGTTGAGACTCCAAGACCTGAAATGGGTTTGTCAGTCAAATAAGACATGCAAAATGTCCAGGAACATGGTTGGGAACCCCTTGTGTAGCCGACTGCCATCAGAACTACCCAAGAACACAACCAGAATTATGTACCACAAGACATAGGGGAGAGTGGGGTAAGTTGGGCCATCCTCTGTCTCTTGGCAACTGTACACTTTTGCTGTCATGTGAGCATGTATTTTGGATTCACACATCATTTTTGCCAGACTATGAAAAGGAGAAACACATGGGAAAAACTTAAAAACTGCAATTTGAGCAATTTGAACAGATTTAAGCAAAATTTATCCAGGTCTAAAAATATTTATGATGCATATAGGTGATTTAGCAACATGCGCGAATCAAAGCTAATTTTTTTTCCCTTCAAAATGCCGGTTATGGGGCAAAGTGAGCCAAATGCTGTGGGGTAAGTTGAGCCAGCACTTTAACATACCCCACCATAAGGCACTGAAGTTAAGTTAAACTTCTGAAGAATAAACTGGTATTTTTATGCGATATTACGAAACTGGTTTAGTTTATCATTTGTATTCATATTATGTGTACACTGTAAAAACTATTTGTTGAGTCAACTTAAAATACTGTTTTACCTGGCTGCCTTAAAATTTTAAATTCAGTCAACTTGAAATGTTACGTTTTACTAAGTGGCAACTTAGATATTTGAGTTGATTCAACTTAAAATTTTAAGGCAGCCGAGTAACAAAGACACCTGTTAAGTTTAACAATTTTTAACCATTTTTTGTTCAATATCTAATATTTCTACTTGAATAAACTTATTTGAGTTGGCTGAACTTAAAATTTTAAGGCAGCAGGGTAACAAATAATTTTAAGTTGACTCAACAAATAGTTTTTTGTTTTTTACAGTGTAGTTTATTTGATAGGGACAGTGTACAAGTGCACCAAATCCTTCTCTGAGAACCAGAAGTAGTCCCTAATGGTCTATTCGACATTGCAGAAAAGCTACCATGCCAAGAATCTTTTAACTAAAATGTTTATTAGTTTCAGTGACCTTTTTTCCCTTCATTCTAGTTCTGTTTTAATTTAATTTCACTCAACAAACTCTGTTTAGTCTGTTTTTGGGAAGGTTAAAACTCTGGTGTTCAACATATTGTTTCAGAAATGTGAAAAGAAAAGAAAAGAAAAGAAAAGAACTATGACTGTCAAAAAATTGATTATTAAATTTGTTTTTAAAAGAGGTAAATCATCTTTAAAATTTCACATGGGTTTGAATCAGATTCAGTCAGATGGTTCATTTTACCCACTGACTTGGGTCAGCTTACCCCTAACTTGGGGCAAATTGAGCCACAGAAACACTTTTTGTAAGAAGCCATATTTTTAGAACCCTTTATCAAAGATACATTCAGATAATTTAAAATAATCCTAAAAAATGGCTCATCTTACCCCACTCACCCCTACCAATGCACACCAGAGAACCAATGCACCATTAAAACTTTGCACTAACACATTTAAGCCAAGGTAACACCCTCTTTTAGACAGTCCCTATCCCAAACACCTGAGTATGTCTGTACAGTGGAGAAGCTTTTAGAAAGAAGCACCTAAAAAGACAAAGTAGCAGCCAAAGACCTGGGGGAAACAGATTCTAAGATGGTAACATCTTTATCACCTTCAAAAGGATAAGAAAGGATAAGTCTTCTTGAATTATAGGACATGGTTCCTAGAACATTAGTCATGTAACTCAATCCCTTTCATGCCTTCAAAAACATCAAATGTCCCTAAAAACGAAACTGTTAAAAGTGCAATTTGTAGAGTTGTTAACGATCCAGTTAATGGGACATCCATAAAATGTTGTCCCAGGTGCGCACCAATGCGACAGCACTAACTGCACCAAACAACCCGCCTGCATGCACACCAGCCAGATGAGATGCATAAAAGAGACCCATAAACAAGCAAACCGCACCAGTGCTCTTTTATCAGCATGTTTTTAAGACATAACACCAAGCTTAATGAACGTCTTAAACACCTTCAAAAAGCTTCGCAAGGTTTTATGCATATATATTGCCTCATTCCTACTCGAAAAAGCAGCCCGTCTCATCCTATTTCTATGTAATTATCACCCTTCAGGTGGAGCAGATGGCAAATTAACCGCTGGATGCAAACTGCTGACAATGTTGTCGTCTTATCCATTTTGCATGATGACAGCGTTAGTGTTTTATGCACATCCTGATTACAACAATTTTGACAGTGGGTGGTTGTAGTCAGGGACTGCTAAGTATGGAATGATTTTTGAAGAAGTTCTAAGGTCGCTGTTTTTTGTGTGCGTGATATTATCATTCTCCATCTTGAAATGGGTTGTTTGCATAAAAAGGTTCATTAGTATCACTTGTTGTTATGCAGCACAAGCTCATTGGTTCGGAGAGTGAGCTTTTTTACAAAGTGCACTTTTTGTGACATTTTATTTATTTCGTAGGCTTAAAATGTGTTTGTCTAATCAAATCAATTTGTTTTGTAAATCAGTGCATCAGCAGGTAAATTAGGCCACAGTGATGTGGAATGCAAACCTGTTACAAGACTACTCAGGAGTATTATAGTGCCCAAAGTATTCATACTGTCGTAGAGACAGTGAGAACAGCATGATTTGTTCCAGATTCTCAGCCAGCTCTAAATCAAACCTTGTGTGGAAAAAAAAAAAGATTCATTTGCAGAAATGGACAAAGAAGTTGAAAACCCTGATAAGATGAGATAATCTTACCACAGTGCTCTGGAGTACCTCAAGGATCTGTTTTAGGCCCTCTTCTGTTTCCCTTGTAAATGCTTCTACAAGCTCTAACTCTTAAAAATAAAGGTTCTTTATTAGCATCAAAGGTTCCATGGAATCTTTTTATTCCACAAAAGGTTCTTTACAGTGGAAAAAGACTGACGAAAATGTTCTTCACTCTTAAGAACTGTTTACTGAAAGGTTCTTTGGGGAACCAAAACTGGTTTTTCTTTTGCACTCCTGTGAAAACCCATTTTTGGAGCCTTTATTTTTAAGAGTGTACTTTTTTTTTTGTAGAGAGTGTATTAAAGACATTAAATCCTCAGAGACAAGTCATTTCTTTCAGTTGACACTCCATTGTTGCTTTCAGATAAAGGTGGATGACAAGTCTATTTCAGTAGAAGAAAAGCTGACTTACCCTATTGTGAGAACATTTGCAGGGGTTAGAGAAATCTGCAGTAGATTATTTACAGTTGAAGTGAAAAGTTTACCTTGCAGAATCTGCTACATTTTATTTAGTACTGACCTGAATAAGAGATTTCACATAAAAGACATTTACACATAGTCTACAAAAGAAAATAATAGTTGAATTTATAAAAATGACACTGTTTTTTTTTTTGTTTTTTTTGTTATAGATGTTCATGAGTCACTTGTTTGTCCTGAACAGTTAAACTGTCAAACTGATTTTTAGTTTTAGTTTAGTGTATTTGAACCCTTTCCAACAATGACTGTATGATTTTGAGATCCATCTTTTCACACTGAGGACAACTGAGGGACTCATATGCAACTATTACAGAAGGTTCAAATGCTCACTGATGCTCCAGAAGGAAAAAACATACATTAAGAGCTGTATTTGAAGATCAGGTCAGAAAATTTAATTTTTTTTGTGTCTTCTGGGAAACATGTATTTTCTGTAGCTTGTGAAGGGCAGTGCTAAATGAATATATATATATATATATATATATATATATATATATATATATATTGGTAAAATAAGAAAAATGTACACATCTTTATTCTGTTCAAAAGTTTTCACCCCCAGCTCTTAATGCATAGTTTTTCATTCTGGAGCATCAGTAAATGCTTGAACCTTCTGTAATAGTTGCATATGAGTCCCTCACTCTTCCTCAGTGTGAAAAGATGGATTTCAAAAGCATACAGTCATTGTTGAAAAGGGTTAAAATAAACAGAAATGCTGAAAATCAAAGGATTTGTGGGATCTGGGAGATTTTTCTGCAGAACAGTGGGCGGTTTAACTGTTCAGGACAAACAAAGGGACTCATGAACAACTATCACTAAACAAACAAAACAAAACCAAAAAACAGCTGTGGATCATTCAAGTAGCAACACAGTATTAAGAATCAAGTGTAGGTTAACATTTGAACGGGATCATTTTTATAAATCCAGCTATTTTTCTCTCTTGCTGACTACATGTAAATGTCTTTTACATGAAACATCTTATTTAGGCCAGTCCTAATTAAAAAATAACAAGCATTTTAAATGATCAGACTTATTTTGGTAAAACAATTAACATTTTGGAGATCTCCAGACTCTAATCTCTTTGCACTTACTTAGGAGTAAAACCTTTCATGTTCAACCAAGTCAAACTTCCTTGTCAAAGCCCTACCTGTGAAAGCAGAGCTCCTGCATTAATGCATTGTGAAAAAAGACGACCCAGTTTCTTTCCCTGAGCGTTGTGAGGAATATTTTCTCTTTGTGATTCGGAAATACCACTGTACTGTTTATCCCCAGAGGTGGTCCAGAGGTGGGGCAAATTTGAAGATATATTCTTTTGCTTTTTTCTCAGTGATGACTCCATGAAGAAGGCTGCTGGAGAGGAAACAAGGCTCACGGGAGAGTATTCATGACTTTCCATTATCAAAGTTTATGCCTGAGATAGAAAAGGGATATTCCAGAGAGAGAGAGAGAGAGAGAGAGATGGTTCACACAATCAAAATTGTAATCCTTAACTAATCAGCCTGCTCTGCGGAGTGAAAAAAGGTGAGTATACTGGAAAGGATTGTTAAGATTCAGATGCTTAAATTTGTAATCCTTCACTGTGCTGACATAGAGTCTGAACTTAAAAGACATTTGAGTTTTAGCATATGTCTCATTGGAGACATTTGCACTTGTAATAATAAAAGCTTCCTTGATGACAGGCCATTGGATTAACTCTGTGACATTTAGCCGATTATTGTCATCTCCGTCAGATGGATAATTTACTCTTCCCTCTCACCTAAGCTCTGCTTCCCACACTCTTAATTTGGTGTCATGTAATGATAGAGATAAATGTCTAACAACCAAAACCAAGTTCAAAACTGTATACATAAGTGTCATCATCAAGGTTTGTGGACCAAAGCCAGTAGCCAGCAGCGGCCTCAGAGCTCGTCAAGAATGTAATCAAAAGAAAACAACATCAAATGTAATTGCACACATTGCTGTCCTTTGTTATTCATGTTGAACAATTATTTGGACTGAAAGAAAGGAAAATGTAAAATGCAAGTCACTGAAACAAACAATAAACAACCAAAAAAAAACCTTTTGAAACAACAGTAAATGAGAGAATTTTTGTTTTTGCCTGAGCTGCTCCTTTAAGGCCTACATTTATCTGTCAATAAATGATTTTTGAGAGGTCAAACACTGGCCATTCAACACCTGATCTACTCTGGCACTGCAAACTCCAAGACATATCGAAACAGTTGTGAAGTCAAGGATGGAGTGTGTTCATTTTAACTTAGGAGAGCAGCTGGAGCACTACCTGAGGGAGAGAACTGAAAGAATAACAACACTAGAGATATCATTTATTATAGAAGGACTGTCAGTTTTCAAAAGCAGCAGGGCACATCTCTGGTCCATCTTCTGCGCCATTCATCTCACAGCCATGAGACTCTTGTGACACTGACACTTGATCCTTCCACACCAACAGATTTGGACTTATTTGCCGAGGAAGGTCTAAACGCAAGCATGGAGTTCTGCAGGTGAGAAAACTCAGGGATTAGACGGAGCAATAAGTTCTTGAAAATCTGCAGAAAGTCACTGCTGTGGCGGAGTTTGGAGGAGATGACTGATGGCAGATGTAATGCTAATGATATTGAGGCAGAATCAGACATTAGTGTTTTTGATGAATCATCTGCTGGAAGTCAGAGTGAGGGGGCGTTTACACGACAGCGTTTTCAACTAAAAACTGAAAAGTTTTATGCATTTTGGCCTTTCTTTTACACATCAATGCCATTTTGGGGGCCATCGCCAAACTACTGTCCTGGCATGCATAATACAGCATTTTTAGTCATTTGCAAAGCTCAGTTTTGTCATCTGTATGCAAAACTTTTTAAAAGTCCAAGGAAAAACTATTCTGTTTTTTGTTAAAATGACCCTGAGCCATCCGATTTTGTGAGTTCTGTTGGTACATGGAGATCAGCAGGGGTGTAGATTTCCACTTTTAATATCACGCAAATTCGTCCCCCGCACTTTTTCAGGCGAGTGTGTTCGAATAGAGGCTTTCAAGGGCCGTTGTGAACAAATATACTTTTAAACTGAAAGAGACAGAACAGTCCGTGCATAACCTGCTGTTTTAGTCGTACCCAGAATGACGCAATATGAACATCAGGGAGCGCTAAATACTCCATGTACTGTGTGTTTCATTCATACTCAAAGTCAGAGGGCGCTCTCGTGCAGAAAGTCTTACAAGGAAATCCCTAATATATGGACAAAAGCGTCCAGGTTTTACTGTATGAAAACAGTTGTTTTCACAGAAGAACAGAAACGTTTGGAAACATGAAGACATTAAACACACAATTGCAACAATATATGGTTTATTTGTGTTTTTCAAGTCATCTTCAGGTAATAAATAAAGTATATAAACAATGCAGTGCTAACTGACATTGCATTTATTAGAGTATAAAAAATATATTATGCCTAAAAGCCTTATTATGTGATAAAAATGGAAAAAATAAATAAATAAATAAGTGTTTGTAGTATATAAACAAATCATTATTATTGGTTATTGTCCAGCAGTGTTTCTTATTTCTAAGCCAATTAAAAAACTAGAAATAAGAGAAAATTTAAGTTCCCTATATATACACAACCAGTCAAAAGTTTTTGAACAGTAAGATTAATTTTTTTTTATAGAAGCTAGCATTTATGTGATCCAAAATACAGCAAAAGCAGTAATATTGTGAAATGCAGGCCTATTTACTATTTAAAATAGTAAATTTTTAGCATCATTACTCCAGTCTTGAGTGTAGAAATCATTCTAATATTCTGATTTCCTGCTCAAAACATCTATTATTATTATTATTATTATTATTAAAAAATTTTTATTTATTATTATTATTATAAAAAAAAAAGAAAAAAAATCTCTTTATTCCTTCCCTTTCTAGCTTGTACTTGTTTGAAGCACCACTTGAAATCTGGTATTATAGCACTGCCTGTGTCTGTTTGTCTCCTTAAGAAGAATCGCTCTATGTTCTCCCAACTGTATGTCGCTTTGGACAAAAGCATCTGCCAAATGCCTAAATGTAAATGTAAAATGTAAATGTAAATGTAATTATTATTATTAGGTTTAAAACAGCTTTTTTTAAAAAAAAAAACAGCAGTAGAATTTTTTTCAATTTTTTTTTTTTTTTTTTTTTGATGAATAGAATGTTCAGAAGAACAGCATTTAAATCCTTTAGCATTTAAACGTATTTATCATCACTTTTGATTTCAATTTAAGGCATCCTTGCTAAATAAAAGTATTACTTTCTATACATTTGCTGTATTTTGGATCAAATAAATGCAGGCTTGGTAAGCAGAAGAAAATTCTTTAAAAAAAAAAACGGTAGAGAATATATTACAGAAATTATAGAAGTATATATAATATAATATAATATAATATATGATGGCTACGCCCCTGGAAAATACAGAGATTTTTACAGATAACTAAACCAATTAAAGGAGTAAAGCAGAAGGTTTGTATTTTTTCAGATAGAAAAATGGTTTTGGATTCTGTCAAAACATTCATAACAGAGATAGAAGAGGGAGGATTCACAGAGCAATAAATCTTTAAATTGATGAAAGTAAAAAAAAATGCTTACCAAAGAGTCTGAAATGGTATTACATTTAGTTGTTTTGCTTTTTTGCCTGTTGTCTGTCTAGGCTATTTTTCTTGCTTCTATAGCGAACTACTTTATCCTCATGAGACCCTGCATCCTAATATAAGGACATTATATTTTAGTGAATTTCTCTGAGGCTGTACATGACACAGTTTTAGCACATTCAGGGCTTTTCTGAGATACCAAATGTTTGGACGTTTCACCATGACCACTCCCTCTTCTTGGTCTTCAAAAATGTCTGGCATTAATAATTAATTTCAAAAAAGTATATATATATATATATATATATATATATATATGTGTGTGTGTGTGTGTGTGTGTGTGTGTGTGTGACACACACACACACACACACATATATATATATATATATATACTTTTTTGAACAATGATATTTCATTCATAAGTTATGCTATGTCCTCAGTAGAGGACAGTGGGACTTGATTAAAAATAAATAAATAAATAAAAAGACATAAATGAACATCCACAGGCAATAGATTTTTGAAAATCACCAATACATTTTTATATTCCAGGATTTTTTCTATGCCAAAGTTTGTATAAAGATGATTCAAAACTATATTATAAAATAATGATTAGATGTGCCATTTTTTCTTTGAGCAAAATGTGTGAACCACAAAACCAGTCTTAAGTCGCTAGGGTATATTTGTAGCAATAGCCAAAAATACACTGTATGGGTAAAAATTATTGATTTTTCTAGTAAAGTAAAGATCATGTTCCATGAAGATATTTTGTAAATTTCCTACCATAAATATATCATAATTAATTTTTGATAAGTTAGATACATTGCTAAGAACTTCATTTGGACAACTTTAAAGACAATTTTCTCAACATTTTTATTATTATTATTATTTTATTTATTTATTTTTTTTTGCATCCTCAGATTCCAGATTTTCAAATAGTTGTATCTCGGCCAAATATCAAACCATACATTAATGGAAAGCTTGATGATGTATAAAAATGATAGCAATTATGACTGGTTTTGTGGTCCAGGGTCACATATACATTTAATATGCCCTAAACAATGTAATGACATGAAAAATACTACATTTTTCCTAAAAAAAAAAAAAAATTCTCATCTCAGGAGGATAAATAGGACAAGTGACACACATAAAAGGGCATTGCTCTTTGAATTAATAAAGCAAGAAAACATTAATGTTATGTTCAACAAAGGTCAGCTTAAAAAGCAGAGATTTCCAAAACCTCCTTTTGCAGCTCTTGTGAAAGCCATCATCAACAAGTGGAAACAACGGGGCTCCACACTAAAGTTCAAAAGAACAGGGCACCTGTTTAAAAACTGATGTAAAAACAAGACGAAAACTTGTCAAGGAAGCAGCCAAAGACTTGCAGTAGCATTGAATGAGCTGCAGAAATGTCTGGCAAGTACTGGACACTTGATGCATATGATAACAATATCCTGTATTTCATATGTCTGGGCTATTGAGTAGGATGACCAGACATCAGACAAACTGTAAGCCAAGCAGGAAATACAAACTGCCGGCAGGCCACTAAGTCCCAGGATGAACTCCAGATGAGTCAGAGTTGGGAGATCAATCAAAAGCAGCGAGCAATACGAGAGAGAGTTCGAGAAATGACCCCGAACAGATGCAGGCATGAAGGTCAGACATCAGCAGACAGAACAAGGCCCAGCAAGGCAAGTAGCAGAAGAAGCTATTACAAGAAAGTAGAGAAAGATTAAAAGTGAAATAAAAACTTGTGTAATTCTCCTGACTCTTTACATGGAAGCTGGCAGCACTTCTTCAACAGTATGAAGTGTCTTCTGCTGTTGGTGAGTGTAATACTGCTGACATCTAGTGGATGCACTGCAAATGAACTGGTGTGAACGATGTGAACAAACAAGTTATTACAACTAATTATGCAAAATCACAGAACACTAAATACCATGCAAACACTGAAAAACTAATTTATGCATACAATTACAGTCTTATAAACCATTTACATATCAGTCACAGAATAAAAAATGACTGATAATTTACTCACCGCAATGTCATCCGAAGATGTTCAAGTCTTTCTTTCTTCAGTCGAAAAGAAATTAAGGTTTTGAGGAAAGCATTCCAGGATTTTTCTCCATATAGTGGACTTCAATTGTGGCCAACATGTTGGTCCCCAAACCTGTAATAAAAGTGCATACAGAACCAGAGCAGGGTAGATATTTGCAAATTGTAATCAGGTACAGATTCATATTGTAGTCAGTAGTGTAATCAGTTACATTACATATTTTAGGTAATCTAATCAGATTTCTTTTGGATTACTTTTAGATTACTTTTAACTTAATTAATAATTAACTTAACTAATTTATCATTGATTTAAATAGGAATATCTTATACCATAATGATGAAGAAAGTGTTCCATTCATTGTAATTTATAACAATTAAACACAAGGTTTCCCGGTTCGTAAAAGGAACTGCAGGGGGTTTGTAAGTTTCATGATAAGCTAACAATTAATTAAATCATAAACAATTAAAATAAAAATAAATCATTTTAAAACAAAGTCCCTCTCAAAAATATTCTGTACACTCAGCGGCCATTTTTGCAACGTCTCTGGCCCCTCATACAAGACCAAGTCTTAATGAATGGGTGAATCCTGAAATCTCAAAAACCTGAACTCACAATTAAAATACATATGTCAAATCAGCAACAAAAATCAGAAATTAATTGTTCCACGAATGTTGTTTCTTATGCTCAAATAGTATTTAAAAAGCTTATTTTTCAGGGGTCTCAGGGAATAAAAAATCTTAGGGGTAGTTAATATATATAATATATTAAATATTAGTGGTGTCAATCAATAAAACCAAAACTAATTAATCACACATTTTTCCTAAATCTAATCGTGATTAATCCTACCTGACATTAATGTTTTTTATTATAATTTAATAGTGCAATAATTTCGAATTCATACTTCAAGTGAATGTAGAAACAATATAAAGAATGTATATTTTTAACATTTGTTTAATGCCATATTTTTTAATTACTGAAGGCAAGTTTCACTGATTCCAACTGTGGTGTGAATGTCCACAAAACTGGACTTTCTGAATGTATATAATTAAAAAATTAGGGAGAATCAAAGAGTTATGAATAATTTATTGCTATTTTGTGAATAATATGTAATCATGTAATCTATAATAAAGTAACTGTACTCTGATTACGAGTACTTTCAAATGTAACTTACTCTGATTACAAGTACTTCATTTTTGGAATCTGATTACATAATCCAGATTACATCTAATGAGTTACTACCCAGCTCTGTACAGAACATACAGAAGGACTCACCACCGTTCGAAAGGATACGGGCTGAAAAACAAGGAAATCCAGATAACTTTAACATGCAAGCTCACAAACGCCGTCAGTGAGGACACCAGTGATCTGGTCTATGAGGTGAGACAGCAAATTACCACCACATGAGTCTGATTCATTTTGGGTGATTTACTGAGATGCACATTTCTTTTTAGAAGTTAGTAATAGTAGTTCCATTCAGGTAGTGGACACTTATATCATACGTAAAATATTAAAATAAAATAAAATACAGTCTTTTCACTAATTAACAGCAAAATAAGGGTCATTAATTTGAAAGAATAACATTTTTCATTTATTTTCATGTTTACTATTGTACTTTTTTTGTTCCAGTGATCATTAAAGGTGGCACTAACAGAGGCTTCTTTCTGAATGTTGACTAACATAATATTTCATATTTCAATAGGTGAAGATGTGAAGAAAGCAGCTTCTGTCTTTTGTGTCTCTTAGTCAAACCTTTTGATCATAACATGACTTTAGTACTTGTTGGCCTTCCTTAGTAAAGTTGTTTTTTTTTTTTAAATCTTTTTTTCACCAACATGGTGCACAGGCCTTTTTGCAACGTTCGATGAAAATGTTATTTAAATTTAGTCAGCATTTATCATGCGATTAATTTATTTTAGTCAGCTTTACTCGGAAGACAATTTCACAGAATAGAATTAATTTAACAAAAACTGACTTTTAACCAACAATTTTCAAAACATTAACATTTCTTAATCATATATGTGCAGTATATGAACAGCATGTAAAGTCCTTGTTAAATGTTATTTTACTGGTAATAATTCAGAATGCTTCATTATATGCTTCTTGCTGTTTGTTAAATTCCTTCTCCTTGAGAGACTATTGATTTTCTCTGTTTTAGAGACTTGTTTACTGAGACTCAACTTTGTTTTTTATTTTATTTCAGAAACAAATTGATTGTGGTTACATGCATCTTTGTTATTACTTTCAAAACAGATTTTCATTATTGCTTTTGTTAACAATATTGACAATCATTTTATTAATAATAAATACTCTAATTTGTGTAGGTATTTATACTTCTTGACTTTCCCGACTTTCTTACACTTTGCATAAAATAGTCTGTCTAATGTAAAATGTGAAGTCATTTTGGCAAGATGCATGTGAAACAAACATACAAGTGATTTATGTGACTTCAGTCAAGTATGTAAAAAGTTCTCAGCTAAATGCATATAGTTGTGTAAAGCATTTTACAATTTCTTCCTGCATCAGAGATCAGATTATTGAGAGTTTTCCCTCGATAAACAACCAATTTGCTGCTTATTAATAGTTAGTAAAGTAGTTGTTAAGTTCAGGCATTGGGTCTAGAATATGATCATGCAGAACAAAGTATTAATAAACAGCCAATATAGTAATATGCACACTAATAAGCAACTAATTAATATTGAAAATTGGTCCTGGTTAGATTTGTTTTTAGATCTGGTAACTAGAATCTAATACAACAAATATCACATTTTTGAGAAGATACTTCTATAGGTTCATTCAATATGGCTGTTTATTATTATTTTAATACTATTTCTCTTTAGATAAAAGCATCTGGTAAATAAATAAATGTAAGTTTATGATTTGGCATTTAAATATGCTGATGACTGGAGGATTGTGGTGTGAACTTTTAAAACTCAACAAGAACAGGCATCTTCAGTCTCAACAGTTTCATCTATTTCCCTTTCGTTAAAAGTACAAACAGGTTAAGACATCTCTTAACATCTAAGCCACTTTTATTCAGATTAATATATTGAAATGTTAATGATCCATTTTCTTCTACCTTGAGTGTTTCTCTTGATCTTTCCATTTTTCCGCTGAATTAAATCACCAGAGAAATCTCATTCGATTTGTCAATGGTTTTTGATGGCAGCTATTTGACGTTCCCTAGTAGCTCATGTCTTTGTTGAGACTAAAATAAATAAAATGGTATTATCATTTATTAAAACTCAACAGGGTTCAAATGCACAAGTGACCCTGGACCACAAACCAGTCATAAGGGTCAATTATTTTTTTTAAATTGAGATTTATACATTATCTGAAAGCTGAAAAAAAAGTTAGAGCTATTGAAAATCTGCATCTGAGGGTGCAAAAAAATCTAAATACTGAGAAAATCGCCTTTAAAGTTGTCCAAATGAAATTTTTAAATGCATATTACTAATAAAAAAATATATATATATAATAATAAGTTTTGATATTTGTATGGTAAGAAATGTACAAAATATCTTCATAGAACATCATCTTTACTTAATATCCTAAAGATTTTTGTCATCTGTAATTTTGATCCATACAATGTATTGGCTATTGCTACAAATATACCTGTGCTACTTATGACTGAAAGATGCCATTTCTGTTTATTTTTAACATCCTAATCATATGATTCCTTGGCTGTTTTATATTATTAGCCTAAATAAGCTGACGAAATACACAATTACTGTAACTGTGAAACGTTATGGCTAATCGTACAACTTTCCTTACAGAAATGAACCATGGTTTTACTATTAAAATTAACAAATAGCCTATATTTTATAGATATATTAAATAAGTACAAATAAAAATGGTTACTATAGTTAAACCATGGTAAATTAAAAACACTAACCATACTTTAACATTCTATGTACACAAATGGTAATCAATACGTCGAAAAACAACAACAACAACAACTAAAATTTTACTGTAATAAAACCATGGTTAATTTTCATAAGCATTTTTGGGTTTCCCACCTTTGTGGTCTGTGTTTGCAGCATGTTTTTGTGTTTGTTTGTGGAGTGGCTATTTGCATTGCATTTCTTTGTTTGTGTGTTGAGTGTTTGCAGCGTGTTTATGTTTTTGCAGCGTTGCAAGTATGTGCTGTCAAACTGATGAAGATGTTTTCTTAATTTGCTGGTGCATTTGCTATTTGCATGTGTTTTCTTAAAGGATTAGTTCACTTTCAGAACAAAAATTTACAGATAATGTATCATCCAAAATATTCATGTCTTTCTTTGTTTAGTTGTAAAGAAATCATGTTTTTTGAGAAAAACATTTCAGGATTTCTCTCCATATAATGGACTTCTATGGTGCCCCCAAGTTTGAACTTCCAAAATGCAGTTTAAATGCAGCTTCAAATGGCTCTAATCGATCCCAGCCGATGAAGAAGGGTCTTATCTAGCGAAACGATCAGTTATTTTTGTAACAAATACTTCTGCAGTGATGTAAGATGATTTTGAAGTTGGGGAAGAAAACGAGATGGGAGTTTTTGGACATACCCTAACTGTATAGATCCAGATCACACAGATGAGTACATTATCTGTAATTTTTTTTCTGAAAGTGAACTAATCCTTTAAGTTGCAGCGCCGTAAGCTCTTTCGGCCACCGCAGGGGGTTTCTTTAGACAAAATTATTGAACATTATTGATTATAAAAATGATACGGTTCATTTAACACACACTGACTCCTATAACAACAAGGCCTGTCATCAAACTGAATGGGGTAAGTTGTGGAACTGTAATGAAACACACAAAAGGCAACCAAAAAATGTAAAGAAATCTTTGTTATGGTCAATAACAAATTGTGTAAAATTAAAAAAATAAAATAAAACAAACTCAATTTTCGTATCAAAATATTTTTAAAATGCGGTTGCAATTATGACTTAAATATTGCAATTTTCTCACTGTACATTGCTATTTTTGTTGTGTTGTGGTGAAAAGTTAATTATTTTGCAACATTGCAACAGTAAACAAGCTAAAAAACACAAAACTACGTTTTTATAAGCTGTCGGCCCAAAAAACGAGCGTTTAAGGACACAAAAGTAGAGCGTAACATGTCATAATACTCAACGAACAAAGGCCACTGGAGGGAAACTTAATCGGCGACAGTAAACATTCATTATTTTTAACCATGTCATAGTATTATTTCACCACCCTATGTAAACCTGAAAGAAGGCGATATATTAAGAAACTAAATTTTATTGGTCTATATCAGTGCTCCTTTTCCTTACCTTATTTTTGTTGGAGAAATGATCCAACTGAATGGCCCATCATAAAATTCCCTGACATCTACAACTATTTGTGTCCTTAAACACTCGTTTTTTGGGGTCGACAGCTTATAAAAACGTAGTTCTGTTTTTTTTTAAGCTTGTTTACTGTACACTTTGTCACATAGCAGCTTTTAGACATTGTTCTGTTTTTTGTTGTACAATACAAAGTCAGTAGGGAGCATTGGGTTGTGGGCGTGGCCTAAATGCGACCAGTCTCTTTCGAAACGATCAGTTAAAAAAAATATATACAATTTATACACTTTTTAACCACAAAATGCTCATGCACATGCGTATTCTGTGTATTCCCGGTTCATGACAGTTAGGGTGAGTCGAAAAACTCCCACCTCATTTTCTCCTCCAACTTCAAAATCCTACAACCTTTTTGTATTTTATTTTTTATTTTTTTGTAAAGGGCGCTTGACCTTCTTTTGCACGTTCACTTTGTAAACACTAGGTCGGTATTTCTGCAGCGATGTAGGACGACTTTGAAGTTGGAGGAGAAAATAAAACGGGAGTTTTTCGACATACCCTAGTCTCGCGTAACCAGACCTTCAGACTAACGGCTGAAGGTCTGGAATCTTTGGCCGCTTTGAATGGCCAAGGCCCGCCCATTGGGCCATATGACTGACAGGTAAAACAACCAATCGCGTTTCATTTTGTTCCGCGTCATGTATACGGGCGTGGAAATGTCGCCATAATTACAGACCGACGTGTGAAACGCTCGGAAATATTTTAAAGATTCTATGCCGTGAACTTGACTTTTTTCGCATTCTTTTCGAAGTCTAGCCTTTAGTTGATCCTAATAGGCACTCGTCGTCACAGTTGTAAACACGACGACTTTCTCATTTGTGAGGGAGCTGGGCGCCACGGCATTTTTGTTTCCAGGCGGAACGTTAAAGAACGCGACACACGTGTCTTCCGGAAATCCCGTATAATCTAACCAATCCTGTGACGACTTCGAAACTCCTGAAGTGTTTCCAGATAAGTGTGCCATGTGCATCAGACGTTTAGCCAACGTTCCGTGGGCGTGACGTCTGAGGCTGAGACTAGACATACCCTAACTGTAGGCTATTGAACCGGAGTGCACAGAATAGGCAGGTGCATTGCAAAACTAGACAAGACGTATACATTTTATTTTATAATTATTATTATTTTTTTTTTTTAGAAAATAACCGGTCGTTTCCCTAGATAAGAATCTTCTTCCTCGAATGGGATCATGCCCTTTTAGGCGCTAAACTGCATTTAAAATGCAGTTCGAAAGTTCAAACTCGTGGGCACCCTAGCCACAAGTAAACTATATGCCTGATTCCAGAGCCCCAGGCACTGTATAAGCGTTCAGTTCAAATTGATAAGCGATTCTGGGAGTTCATTATGGGGCAGTTGGGCAAGTAAATTAAGGCACCATGAAATGTAAAATGAGGACAGTTCAAAGTTTACACCTCTTGCAGTTTAGTCAATGTTCTGTACTTTGTTGTACATTTTATTTTATTTTTTAGTTTAAATGTTAAAATGATGCTCATGTTCTTTTACTAGCTGTTTTCACTAGTTAGCATATGTATGCCAAATGTCACTGGTGTTACTGTGTGTTTTGTCACATTCTATAAAATGTATCACATATGACATGATAATAATTTTACATCTGTTCAATTCTGCTAAACTCAAGAGTTAAGATTTAAAGGGTACAATGGTGTTTCGTATATTCAGAGTTGTTTACAGTGTTAAAGAGTTGGATTCTCATGCTAAACATGGCCAAAGTTAAAAAAAAAATTTTTAGACAAATGACAGAGAATTTGTTTGCCGAAAATCTTACTTCCGGTTTGGTACAAGTTTCGGCTGTTTTTTTTTCCGATCGTGGCTTTAATGACGTAATCGGTGGTGGAACTCCTTATATGAGCATTTCTCCAGGAAAAGTGCACCCACACACACATCGACTAGAGTGAGAGAAAGAGCGTGCCCATCAACCCATTCATTTTGAACGAATCTTTTATGTGACTCGGGGAGAACGAGTCGTCTCGGGCAGTACTCGAATTGAGGGGGGGGGGGATCCGGGACCCCCCATAAGAAGTAAAAAAAAATAGGTTTAGGGGGGTCCCCCCAGATAGTTTGTATTAGAACTATCAACAACAAATACAAATCTGGAAAAAAAACCTCACAGTTAGGATAGTAAATGAGATGAAGGGCCAAAGTCCGGGGAGTGAATTTCGAGGGGGCGGTGTTTCACTTCCAACTGCTCTGAGACTTCACTTCAGCAAATAGAAATGCTTCTCTATCGGTGCGCCTCAGATCGTGAAAGCAGTAGAGACGATGTCAATAATAGACTCAGTGTGCAGTTTAGAGAGCCTTATTAATTACAATGGAAGTTAGTGAGATTGCGATGAACTAAGGCTAGTGGTAGTTTTTGCAAATGTGAAATTGAACAGTTTTATTAATTTGGGATTTATAAATCCTGAAATGTTTTCCTCAAAAAAAAAAAAAAATTACGACTGAAGAAAGAAAGACATGAAAATCTTGAATGACAAAGGAGTGTATTATCTAATTTTTTTTCTGAAAGTGAACTAATCCTTTAAGTTGCAGCGCGTTAAGCTCTTTCGGCCACCGCAGGAGGTTTCTTTAGACAAAATTATTGAACATTATTGATTATAAAAATGATACGGTTCATTTAACACACACTGACTCCTATAACAACAAGGCCTGTCATCAAACTGAATGGGGTAAGTTGTGGAACTGTAATGAAACACATAAAAGGCAACCAAAAAATGTAAAGAAACCTTTGTTATGGTCAATAACAAATTGTGTAAAATTAAAAAAATAAATTAAAACAAATATGCATTAGCAATGTAAATGAAACTCAATTTTCGTATCAAAATATTTTTAAAATGCGGTTGCAATTATGACTTAAATATCGCAATTTTCTCACTGTACATTGCTATTTTTGTTGTGTTGTGGTGAAAAGTTAATTATTTTGCAAATAATTACAATTTATACACTTTTTTTAACTACAAAATGCTCATGCACATGCATATTCTGTGTATTCCGGGTTCATTAGGGTGAGTCGAAAAACTCCCATCTCATTTTCTCCTCCAACTTCAAAATCATCCTACAACCTTTTTTTATTTATTTTATTTAAATATTATACATTTTTGAACGAAGCTTACATAAATGATTCAGTGACAACACAATGACTGCAGCATCTGGCAGTTTGTTTCATTTTTAAGTAGCCTACAAATTGAGTCATTTAGCCTCTTGAATCGTGTAATATTTCTATATTCAAAACTTTATATTTAAAACATTGTAATTATGAAATGCATTAATGCCCCTGCTGATTCTTGTCAAAAAGTCTGTAAATAGCCCTTAATGCAACAATAGAGTTCTGCATGCAAAGATGAATTGATGATGCTGACTTCATTTGACTGGAAATTTACACTTCTTATGGATGAATTGAATTTATTGTTTAGTTTTTAAAATGTTAAATATAAATCTAAAACTAAATCTAAATGTTTTGAGGACTTAGCTAATCAGGCCAATTAGTGACAATTAGCCTACTAATCATTCACATATTTTATTAAATCATTCATTAATTTCGATTATTAATCTTTTTATTTGAATGTTTTATTAAACACAAGGGGACATTAATGATGCTTACATTATAGCATGTGCAAATTCACACACAAAATATCTTTACTTGGCCAGAATTGCAGGTTATTTGATTCTCAAATCTTGCCCTGGAGGGCCAATGCTCTTCAGAGTTTAGCTCCAACCCTGAACAAACTCAAACGTTTGTGTAAGCAGTATCTATGTGTTAGGGAAGCAACACGTAACATTTTAATTATATTTTGCTAAAACGAACGGAGTGAACGAAATAACTTGAAAAAAGATTCGTTCATTTTGCTGAACGAGACTCAAAGGTCCGAGTCGGTAAAATGATCCGAAATTCCCATCGCTAGCGTTTTAATGGCAATCCGAGCGCGAGTGATCGTCGAATTTAGCTCCGCCCACGGTTCGCCTCCAGAAGCTCGGCTTTTTCCGGAGAGAATCGGAAAGCTGTATTTTTCTTTTATAAATATGATAAAACTAAAGACTTTTTGGAGATATTAAGGATACAGTACTACTCTGTATGTCCTCAAGATTAACCTGAGATTAGGTGAAACTGTATGTTATGTATCCTGTAACGTGAACCTCCTTCATGTCCAGCAGGTGGCAGTATGTAGCCTCTTTCTGCTCGCAATCGCCATGTCTCTGCTACAGCAGAGGAAGATTTGGCTTAGCGAGTGAAGAACGCTGTGAGAAAGTCAAGAGACTCCGCGCTCACCGTGGCGGAGGAGACCAGAGGTTGCCATCTGCGGCAAGGAAGGAGAAACGCTGCCAAGGGATTTATCCCGCGACCGATTCCTCTGTCCGTAGACCGTCGTCCGCGTAAAGTGTCGATCCACAAGATACGGGCCGAGGTGTCGAGTTCAGGGAAGCTTCCTCCAAGGACTCACTGTCGTCTCGTCCGCGCTCGCCGCTGAGAATCGCCCGGTGTCTCCCGCATTATGGGAAACGCAGCTACTGCCAAGAAAGGCAATGAACTGGAGAGCGGTAAGAGGAGGAGCGTTTGATTCATCTGACATTACGGGATGCATTACTTTCAAAAGTCCTTGCTGTCTTAAAATGTCAGTATTTATTTAACTTTGGAGCCAAGGCTAATGTTAGCGGGTCAGTGAGTGCAAACGTTAAGAGGTTTGCGCTTGATACGATCAAATCGCCTTTATTCTGCATGCACCATGGTCAGAAAATAAATGCATTTTGCATTTAGATCGCTGTGCTGTAGTGGTTTGTCATATAGAAACCACAAAGTGAGTCAAACTAGCTTGATCGAAGGCCTGCGGCTATCTAGGCATTCATTATGTACATGAATGGAAATGCTAATACAAACAGAAACTTATAAACACAGGGAGGGCCGTGCAAACGGGTTTGTTTTCATGACTTCTGCTTCAAGTATGCGACAGAGCCAAAAGGTTAGAGGCTAATAAGCTATTTGCTAGGTTAGAGGCCCAGACCTGCTGTTTCTGCTGCTAGCCTGTATCAGGAGAAACACTCGCGAAAACGAGCTTCTTATCGTTCACACATGTTTTCTTCATCTCAAGTTGCTTTTAGATAATGCACATAAAAGTGAACACTTAATCTAGTTGTCTTGAACAGCAGAATCAAGGCTGGAGAATAAATAAAATTAGCACAGACTGTCAGCTCGGGCCTGTTAACAGCAGTCTCTGCTGCCTCTAGTAAACAACATCAAGCCATTAAGTTAATTAAACGCCTGTTGTAGACGGTGAGCATATGATGATCTCTTAATAAACTAACAAAAACGACTGGTTTCTTGCTGTGCTCTGTACATGACAATGAGTTTTTAGGCTAGATGTTGTTTAATATTCACTATTATGTAAGAGTTTTCCTTTAGTAAACTCTTAACTTGCAGCATATTAATGGATAGTAAGGTAGATGTTATAATAGTTATGTTTAGGCATTGGGTTTGGGGTTAAGGGATCTAGAATTAGAGTCATGCATTAAATATGTGAGCCTGCCCTGGACTGCAAAACCAGTCATAAGTAGCGCAGGTATATTTGTAGCAATAGCCAACAATGCATTGTATGGGTCATAATTAGCGAGTTTGCTTTTATGCCAAAAATCTTTAGGATGTTAAGTAAAGATCATGTGCGATGAAGGTATATACGTTTCCTACCGTAAATGTATCAAAATGTCATTTTTGATTGTAATATGCATTGCAAAGACTTCATTTGAACAACATTAAAGGTGATTTTCTTAGTATTTAGATTTTTTTTTTTCGTAAGGGTCAATTTTTCAAATTGATATTTATGGATCATCTGAAAGCTAAATAAATAAGCTTTCAGTTGATGTATGGTTTGTTATGATAGGATAATATTTGGCCGAGATCACTGTTTGGGAAAGCTACTTTTGAAAGTAATGCATTACAATATTGTGTTACTCCCTAAAAAAGTAACTAATTACGCTACGTTATTTTTTTATGGAAAGTAATGCGTTACATTAATTTGCGTTACTTTTTAAATCTGGGCAGGGCTTGCTTGTTTGTTTTTAATATTAAAACATTTGTTTCTTAGCAAATGTAAAAGTCCTTTCACAACAAAATGAAATTAAGTGAATAAGCCTAAGGCTAAAGGATAATTAAATTCACGCCTAGTTAATATAAATTAAGTTTTGCTTATTAGAAAATAATTATATTTTAAATCCTTCTTGATTTAAGCATTTTTTGTTATTTTGGCTGGAAACAAGACAAAAAATCTAAGTACGAAAAGTATTTTTGCAGTGTGTGGTTGAATTGGATCAACAAAGGTCAGCAGCAAAGTCGTTAAATACATAAAGGAAACAAAAAGTAACTCAAAAAATTTCTTGGAAATAAAAAAGTAATGGGTTACTTTACTAGTTACTTGAAAAAAGTAATATTATTACGTAACTTGCGTTACTTGTAATGCGTTACCCCCAATACTGGCCGAGATACACCTACTTGAAAATCTGGAATCTGAAAGTGCAAAAAAAATCAAATATTGAGAAAATCACCTTTAAAGTTGTCCAAATGACGTTCTTAGCAATGCATATTACTAATCAAAAATTAAGTTTTGATGCATTTACAGTAGGAAATTTACAAAATATCTTCATGGAACATGATCTTTACTTAATATCCTATTGATTTTTGGCATAAAAGAAAAATCAATCATTTTGACCTATACAGTGTATTTTTGGCTATTGCTACAGATATACCTCAGCGACTTATGACTGGTTTTGTGGTCTAGATTCACATATATGCTTTATATGTAATAATCAACAGCCAATATGCTAGTAATATGCATGCCTTTTAGCAGCTAGTTAAAAGTGAATAGTGTTTTCTAATCTGAAGTGATACTGTTAATGTTCAACCTTTTATTGCATATTCTTAAACAGAGTATGCCTATATGCAAAATTGTCTAAAACTATTCCAGCAGCGTAGAAAGGGAATAGAAAATTGCATATAATGGCTGTTTGTCACTCAACGGACACAGTTTGAAACATTTCGGACAGGTTGATGTTCATGATAGTTCTGTTTGATTATTCAATTATTCATTCGCTTTCATGCTTTTCCATGAAAAACATGATTTATTTCTGCAGGGCATCTTTGTCTGTGCAGGTATGCTCCAGGGTTTGATGGATGTAATAAGTAATATTTTTTACACGTAGCATCATTAACCTGAAAATTAGTACAGTTAAATTGGTTACAAGCAGCAAAAAAAGGAAAAGAAAAGACGCTAATGTTCTTTAAAGGCCAGTGAAATCATAGTATTTGTCACTATAAAATTGTAATATCTATAACTTTTACTATTTGTTTTTATGCATAACGTTACGTGATTTACTTAAACTGAAAACACTCAATATTTTGATTATCTTCATTTGTTAAAGCCACGCTAAAAAAAGCATAAACCAGCCTAAGCTGCAATCATAGCTGTTCAAGATGGTCTCTCAGCCTGACCAAGCTGGCTTTCATCTGGTCTAGCAGGGCTGATCTCTAAGCCTAAACAGCTGAAAAGACCAGCTTGGACTGTTTTAAGACTTTTTTTACCCACTCGAGTGTTTTTGTTTTCTTGTGTGAACCTGAATAAGAACAAAAACAGAAGGATTGCCTCCTTTAGAATATATATTAGGTATATATATTAGAATATATATATATATATATAACTTTATACAAACCAGTATATGGACATTGAACTTGGTGAAAATGCACTGTTTTTCCACCCTTAGAACTTTTATAAGCGATCCTCGGGAAACCTAAATTTAATAAAAAGGAATGTCATTGCATCTTTAAAAAGCAGCACAGTGGAGTGGGGAAAAACAAGTTTATTTTATTTTCGTCTTAAAAAAAAAACATTCCATTGATTCCATTGATGCACTCCTCAGTGTGATGGACCTGTAATGTAGACAAATGCAATGTAGACTTTACATTTAAAGTGCTAAAATAACCATGAAAACCACTGATGCTGCCACTTAAGTGCAGTGCTTTGTAACTATTTAGCTTATTGTAATGTAAATTTAAAGCAATTCCAGTGCTGGAGCAGGTTATAACATTCTTATAACAGTTAGTTTCAGTCCTTGAATCTGATTGGTTGAACAGTGTTCATGTTTGTGATTTCCAGATCAGCTGTCGGTCGACGCAGAGAGATTTTCACTGACTCTTTCTGCAGGTTTCATCATTACGCTGTAGGACAGGGAGCAATGGCTGTGTTTATTAGGGAGTCATTGAATTGTTTACTCAACCATTTTGTGCAAAAACACCGATTTATTGAAAAAAAACCCACCCCTGTTGTGGCTTTGTTTGCAGCTATTTTGTCTGGACAAAACAAAGTAACTAGAATGCCTAAAACGCAACTTACTCAGTATTTACATTTTTTTTTAACTGTTGTATAAAAGCAGTAAACTATTCCTTTGATATGGATGCATACAGTCAACAGAAAAACATGTGAAATAACTATCATTTGTATAAAATATAATGCTAAATGATTGATCAGATACACAGTGGTACATTTCAATAATCTGAGCACCCACATTGCAATAAATAAATAAATAACTAAATATATATATTAGGGCTGTCAAGCGATTAATCATGATTAATCGCATAAAAAATAAAAGTTGTGTGTTTACACACTATATGTGTGTTTATTTATTATGAACATATAAATACACACACATACATGTATGTATTCAAACTAAATATGTGTATATATATATATATATATATATATATATATATTTTTTTTTTTTTTTTTTTTTTACACCTGTATACAATTTAGATTATAAATAATAGATTTTAGATATAAATCTAAAATATTTTTCCTTAATATATACATGCATGTGTGTGTATTTATATATACATAATTAATTTACACAGCACACAAATATATAGTATGTAAACAAAAGCTTTTATTTTGAGTGTGATTAATCACGATTAATCGTTTGACAGCACTTATTATTTATATATATATATATATATATATATATATATATATATATTATAAGGGTTTTTGAAATGTAAGAACTATGCCAGCAGCAACACATTTTATACATTTAAGTGTTTTTGTTATACTAAACTGGCAGATTTTTCACTAGTTGTAAGCTAAAAAGAAAAAAATACACTGATCTTTAAGATAAGTACATTAAACAAAATATTCTCAGGTAAATGTTGATTTAAACTTGAACTTTAAACTTAAACTTAATGTTGAATGTTGTAGAGTTCCTTGCTTCACATTCATAGTCAGTATTTATAAATTATGCACTTTATTACAATCATTACAGTTCAGTTTTCTAATGATTTCCTTTTTGTCCTTCATATTATTAATAGGTTGTTTGACTGTCCATAATCTTGCCCAAAAAAGATAAATTTTTATACACAACATAAAAAAAGTAACATTTCTGCAAATTGATCTTAAACTCCGAAGTGTTGTAGTCTTTGTCTACATCCATTTGTTCTCATAAGCGGTCATACTTTACAAAACGGTTCATTCCAGGCCATCACATACTTGCGAAGCGAGAACATACCATAAAAGGATGCGACAGTGAGAAGAATCCTCCTGCAGACATCTGCCGTTGTAAAAACCTTCAAACCAGTTAGAGCGACACAAACTAGCTGTTAGAAAATAAGCACATGTGTGCAGTGCCTAAAACAAAATGAACATCCTCAGATTGTCTCTAGTCGTCATCTTTGTCTTTATTCAGCATAAACGATAAACAAGTCTTTTGAGTCTATCAGCGTTTGCTTTGTCTAGTTTTTTTTAGCCCTGTACTTTTGTCGCGTCTAATCCATGTCTTGCACCGTCTAACTGATGTGATTGTTTGACAGAAGTCTTTCTTTTATCTCTCTCTTTGTCTTTCTCTCTTTTTCTCTCTCTGATTCTTCATCATCCCATCCATGTGGGTGAATGTTCCTGAAAATCCTTGGTGATCTGTAGAGACTTTTGGTATGATCACAACTACATTAAGTTACCTCAGTGACGAAAAAACATTTGCGTAAATTCTGCAAAAATAGCCACAATGTATTTAATCATTAGCTTTTTTTCTCATATTTTTCCGTCACTGCGGTCAACTGAAGTCTGCTGTGTTGTTTGTTTTATGTGAGATTGTCTTAACTTATACTTTTGATGTCCTGCTCCTGTGTTATGAATAAATAAAATACATGCATGCTTCACAGAAACACTTTTTCACCACTGGTGTTCATGACAAGCCTTGTGAGATTGCCTGATTTTAGTACTAGAACTAGAAAAAGATTCCCTCATTTATTTGCCAACTTAAATTAGCTGGTTGTTAACGACTATTGGCTTGATTGTACTCTTATTTTTGTATTTTTTCCTTTCAGTGAAAGAGTTTCTAGCCAAAGCCAAAGAAGATTTCTTGAGAAAATGGGAATCACCACCACAGGTGAGTTTTGTTGTTCGTCTTTATTAAGAGTGACGAGGCACAGCATAACAGCATTCACACAATCAGCTACTAAAGCAGCATCTAATTCATTTTCAATAGCTGGTGACTTCTGGCACATGTGAACAGAAGATCTTGTCACATACATTTTAGTGAATGTAAAAGAATAGTTCACCTAAAAACAAAAATTAATTCACCAGGCTATCTAAGATGTAGATGAGTTTGTTTCTTCATTAGATTTGGAAAAATGTGTCATTTATATCACTTGCTCACCAGTGAATCCTCTACAGTGAATAAGTGCCATCACAGGGCTTGAAATTAACTTTTTTACTTGGTAGCACTGGTGGAGCACCCACCAACAATTAGTAAAAAATTTACTTGTCCAGGTAAAAAAAAAAAAAAAAGCCGTTTTTTCATTCCAGTATCACTATTCTATGAGGTCTTACTTTGATTAGCATATTTATGATATTTGCCTTAAACTTTTTAACTTCATGAAGGCCAATATGTTCCTAACCTTACTAAATGTGTATGTGTCATTATTTACGTCAGATTTGTACTTATCAATACATTTAGTTAGAATAATTAGACATATTAAATCAGTATCAACCAACTCCATTTTTCCAATACAGAGGAAAACAAATCCTAAGTGCATTTAAATGTCTTTACTGTTTAATGAAGATAAGAGGTTCCAAAAAATGCATAAAATTAAAGTTTTCGTTTTTTAGCAATCTAAAATCTGCACGGCAGACCGGTCACCGTATCAGCATTCAGTACACAGAAGCCACATACTGTGAACGTTTTTAGAGAAATGAAAAGAGGTCACACGACAACAGTTACATGTACTCGCACAAATGCTCCCAAATATATTTTGAGGTCGCATAGATATAATTTCGGGAGCATATGCGACCAAAATGGTCGCAATTTTCGCCCTGCATCAGAATGCAATCCAAGCACCTGATAAAAACATCACAATAATCCACAAGTAAACACACCACTCCAGTCCCTCGGTTAACGCCTTGTGAAGCCATAAGCTGTGGGTTTGTAAGGAACAAATTCATCATTAAGACTTAACTTTAAATTGGTGCTTAAATTGTCCATAATCCATAATAATGCTTTGTTCGTTCAAATCAAACACATCAAAATCTACCCACATATTTTTTTAGAGCTGTTTTCGACTGTTGATCTGTGCAGATTTCTTACCTGATTCAAACCACACTTTGGCCATGTACACACCACAGCTAAATTCGGTTGTCAGTTCACCTTTTACTCCTTAATTGCATTCTGTACACACGTAATTCACTAAAATACAGGTAGTGACAACCGCATTTACAGAAATTATATGCAGTGTGTACGGAACCGAACTGAACAACTAGTTGTTAATGACGTATCTAAACGCGCATCTGTACATGAGATGCAAGAAAATAACAGTGAAAGAAGTCTTATCATTAGCTTGGACACAGGGCTAGGCTAGTAGGGATATGCCGGTATCAAATTTTCATGTTGCGATTAATTGATTATTGTTTTATCGCGGTATACGGTATTATCACAATATTGAAATTTAGTTGCAAAAAAGTGATGTCATAATACAGTATAATAACAAATTTCTGAACATTAAAACACAAAGCAATACACAAAAAATGTATAAAGTTAAACATTTTACACAGATTAAAGTGCAAAAGAATTAGAAGACTAATAGGTATCACTTTACAGTAAGACATTTTTAGTTTATTATTAGATAACATGATCAATAAACAAAAGCTACATTTGCTACATAAGTTATTCATCTTTGTTAAAAATAACAACTTTTAGCTCGGTTTATTTAAAAAAAAAAAACGTTTGATTTTAACAAGTGTTTATTATTATTATTATTGTTATATTGGAATTATCTAAGATTAATGAATGTTTAGAATAATTTTTCATTGGGAGTTTGTTAACTAATTAAGTAATGTTAACTAATGAAGCCCTGAAGTAAAATGTGACCAAACAATAAAGAATCATTTAGAATATACTTTCAAACAATATCTAGGGCATGTTGTAGTCCAGATTAAAATGTAAAAAGTGTTCAAATAAATAGCCTGTTGAGTCTAAATATTGAAGTATTTGGTACTGTGATGAACACCACTGCAAATACAAAAATCTGAATGGCTATATAAATCATTTAAATACGTTTGAGAAAGAAGCGCAGCTGTTTCTGGGTTAACGTTGCATTCACGGTTTAGCGCCATCTGCTGTCAGAGAGCGAATGACACTTTGTTTCATCCAGAGCGCCTCTCATGCGTTTCGCCATGTGCTTCTGTTTACAACAGTTTACAACAGTGTTGTGCGTTTAACCAGTTAATGGGAAAAGTATGCTTAAAATGCATTCAAAATTCAGAATAATTTTTAATAAATAATTATTTTCGGTATTTCGAAATGCCCATGATAACAATACCGTGCATATTCATTACCGTGATATATCGCATTACCGAATACCGGCACATATCTATTCACGAGCCCTGCGGTGAAGTGTCAGTGTTGCCAGATCTTCATAGAAAAAAACAACAAACAAGGACAAGCGCAAAAAAAAAGTAAAACACCCAAATGCTCTTTTTTATAAAAAAAAAAAAAAAACAAATATCTCATATCTGCCACAGACAACTTTATCAACTCCATAAAGTGCCTAGCTTTATTATCTAAGACCAAATAATATGCCTAAAAGCACGCGTAAATACGACGACATGGCAACACTGCAAGATAGCGTTCTCTAAAGCAGCCTCCAGAGCACAGCACATTTATCAGCGGTAGTTTAGTTAAAATCGCGGAACTAAAAGAGTCTTTAGCCAAAAAATGGCAGATACTAAATGGCTAAATTCTTCTTCACTCCTGCAAGATGGCAAAATGTTGCTATGGTAACAAATGTGACATTAATTGATGGACTGGACTCATTGATGAGCAAGTGGCATAAATTTAATTTTTATGAAGTCTGTTTCAACCAAGAAATATTTTTCTTAAATTCCGAAATAAATTTTAGTCTGATGTTTCTGTTGTTCATGAACAAATCTTTTTTGCAATAAGCTTTGTGCTTTGATACTACCTTATATATGAAACAAAGTCTCAGCTTTCAAATTTAAACAATAGTAAAAATATAATTGTCTTTTTTTTTTTTTTTTTTTTTTTTAATAAGAAAACGGCCTTGTTTGTTTTTATGTTGTATTTTTTCTTCCTTTCTTTGGAGTGTTGATCATTTATTTATTTATATACATTTATTCACAACAAAACATTGCGCTTTTGTAAAATAATGAAATCAAACGGTATGCGCTTTCTGCCGCCTCAGTCTCTGAACTTGTGCATGTCAGAAAAAATTTTGGTAACACTTTACAATAAGGTTCATTAGTTAAACATTACTTCATGTATTAACTAACCATGAGCAATACATTTGTTACTGTATTTGCTAATCTTCATTAACGTTAGTTAATGAAAATACAGTAGTTCATTGTTTATTCATGTTAGTTCACAGTGCATTAACTAATGTTAACAAAATTTGAATAATGTATTAGTAAATGTTAAAATGAACATTAACAAAGATTAATAAATGCTGTATAAGTGCAGTTCATTATTAGTTCATGTTAACTAATGAACCTTATTGTAAAGTGTTACCAACATTTTTAACCGAAACTGTGTATACTTGCCTTATAGACATGAAAATATATATCTATAGAGAGTGAAATGTCGACTTTCACATGAACCAATTTAAAATGGAAAACCGATATTCTCCGATTATGTAATCCATACGAAACATGCATGCAGGCCCATCCACTTCTAAGATGACGAGTCGCCGACTTCATATCTTCTTGAAGAGATGCCAAAAACAAGGAAAGCACTGGCTTATCAATAAATTATTAAAATGTTAATGCAGTCTCCTTACTGTTTTTTTCCCTTACACATTCAAAATTGTTACTTCTGCATTGTGCTGTGGCAAGCTTTATGCATGCCCTTGAGTGCTTATTAGGCAATGTAGACAATTAAAGGCTCATTATTATGACTTAAATGGTTTATTAATAAACATGCGATTAGTTGACTAATCCATTTAAGTGATCGGTTACTAGTTGACCAGAGAAAACCTTTAGGGCAGCCCTAGTAATGTACCAACTGACAGGGTGTGTGCATATTTTACAGCATTAGAGAGAAAATGTTAATTAACTGTTTAATCCCATAGAGCACAACTGGTTTAGATGACTTTGACAGACTGAAGACATTGGGCACGGGCTCTTTTGGGAGAGTCATGCTGGTTAAACACAAGGCTACAGATCAGTTCTATGCCATGAAAATTCTGGACAAACAAAAGGTTGGTTGCATTACTTATTTTTTTTTTCTTCTCTAATTCTTTTCTTGCTCTTCTCCCTCTCTTTTCTTTCTCTCTTTTTTTTTTGCTTTATTTTTTTGTTTTTTGCTTTTTTTTGCTTTATAATACATTATATACTAAAATCTTATTTAAAGTATTTTCCTGTTTCTGTTTCTTTCTCGTTCTTTTCTTATTGTGTGTATATATGTATATTTATGTACAGGTCCTTCTCAAAAAATTAGCATATTGTGATAAAGTTCATTGTTTTCTGTAATGTACTGATAAACATTAGACTTTCATATATTTTAGATTCATTAGACACAACTGAAGTAGTTCAAGCCTTTTTTTTGTTTTAATATTGATGATTTTGGCATACAGCTCATGAAAACCCAAAATTCCTATCTCAAAAAATTAGCATATCATGAAAAGGTTCTCTAAACGAGCTATTAACCTAATCATCTGAATCAACTAATTAACTCTAAACACCTGCAAAAGATTCCTGAGGCTTTTAAAAACTCCCAGCCTGGTTCATTACTCAAAACCGCAATCATGGGTAAGACTGCCGACCTGACTGCTGTCCAGAAGGCCATCATTGACACCCTCAAGCAAGAGGGTAAGACACAGAAAGAACTTTCTGAACGAATAGGCTGTTCCCAGAGTGCTGTATCAAGGCACCTCAGTGGGAAGTCTGTGGGAAGGAAAAAGTGTGGCAGAAAACGCTGCACAACGAGAAGAGGTGACCGGACCCTGAGGAAGATTGTGGAGAAGGACCGATTCCAGACCTTGGGGGACCTGCGGAAGCAGTGGACTGAGTCTGGAGTAGAAACATCCAGAGCCACCGTGTACAGGCGTGTGCAGGAAATGGGCTACAGGTGCCGCATTCCCCAGGTCAAGCCACTTTTGAACCAGAAACAACGGCAGAAGCGTCTGACCTGGGCTACAGAGAAGCAGCACTGGACTGTTGCTCAGTGGTCCAAAGTACTTTTTTCGGATGAAAGCAAATTTTGCATGTCATTCGGAAATCAAGGTGCCAGAGTCTGGAGGAACACTGGGGAGAGGGAAATGCCAAAATGCCTGAAGTCCAGTGTCAAGTACCCACAGTCAGTGATGGTCTGGGGTGCCATGTCAGCTGCTGGTGTTGGTCCACTGTGTTTTATCAAGGGCAGGGTCAATGCAGCTAGCTATCAGGAGATTTTGGAGCACTTCATGCTTCCATCTGCTGAAAAGATTTCATTTTTCAGCACGACCTGGCACCTGCTCACAGTGCCAAAACCACTGGTAAATGGTTTACTGACCATGGTATTACTGTGCTCAATTGACCTGCCAACTCTCCTGACCTGAACCCCATAGAGAATCTGTGGGATATTGTGAAGAGAAAGTTGAGAGACGCAAGACCCAACACTCTGGATGAGCTTAAGGCCGCTATCGAAGCATCCTGGGCCTCCATAACACCTCAGCAGTGCCACAGGCTGATTGCCTCCATGCCACGCCGCATTGAAGCAGTCATTTCTGCAAAAGGATTCCCGACCAAGTATTGAGTGCATAACTGAACATAATTATTTGAAGGTTGACTTTTTTTGTATTAAAAACACTTTTCTTTTATTGGTCGGATGAAATATGCTAATTTTTTGAGATAGGAATTTTGGGTTTTCATGAGCTGTATGCCAAAATCATCAATATTAAAACAAAAAAAAGGCTTGAATTACTTCAGTTGTGTGTAATGAATCTAAAATATATGAAAGTCTAATGTTTATCAGTACATTACAGAAAATAATGAACTTCATCACAATATGCTAATTTTTTGAGAAGGACCTGTATATGTGTGAAAGTATATGTATGTTTATATATAGAAAGAAATGTCAATTTGTAAATTTAATTTCACTGTTTGTGTTCATGTTTTGTTTCAGTTTCTTGGTTTAATATCTGATTTACTTTCTGCTTATAGTCTCCTAAGATGTATTGTTTTTGTTTTTCTGCACTGTATGTCCTACTTGTTATGTTCTAAAGCAAAAAAGCAAAAAAAATAAAAATAAAAAATAATAATAGAGAAAACCATCGTTGATGCTTCCAAAGTCTTAATTATTTTTGTAAAGTATAATCTACAACTGTGCATTGGAAGGTTTTATCAAGCATGTTCAAACAATCAGACAGACCTTGGTATAAATAAATGCAGTATGTATGATAATCTTCTCAAGAATTTATATTTAATTTTTATTTATTTTTTGGTAGGTGGTGAAGTTGAAACAAGTGGAGCATACACTAAATGAGAAGAGAATATTACAAGCAGTATCCTTCCCGTTCCTCGTCAGATTGGAATATGCCTTCAAGGTACTGTACTGCACCTTACTATTACTGTTTCATTACATTTGTGTAGCGATCAAAAGATGCATCAGACAATAAATGGCAAAGAAGGGAAAAGTGTTCTTAAAAAGAATGTTTATGTTCCTTTTATTTTGTAAATGTAAGATTTTTATTTATTTATTTATTTTGCTTGTATTGTGCAAATGAAGTGTTCATTTAATTTTAACCACGTTGTACACAGGGGCTTAAATTTCATCTAACAGTAGGGGGGACACAAATAATACAGCCAAAATTGTATTTGTAAGGATGGATATGTGTACAAAGCATGTGTACATAGCACGGAGACCATGTTTAAATATGAGATCGGTTCATAGGGGCTCACCACACGGCCATATTATTACATTTTGGGGGTTTTTTTGCGTCCTCCACATAGTATTTTAGGTAGTGTCTGGGACCGAGGACGTCTCTTATTTAGATATTCAACTGCAGCAAGCCCACTGATCTGCCACTTAACATCATATTGAGCAAAACCCAACACATTGGTAGGTCTACAATATTAGCCTAATATCAGTTCATACTCAGTAGGGCTGGGTATCAATTCAGATGTCCTGATTCGATTCGATTTCAATTAGCAAGCTCTCAATTTTTATTTTTTGTATATTTTTATTACGTTGAGTGAATATGGTTTTAATATAAATGCTATTGATATTTCTAAAAAAAAAAATAAACTGTTAACATTAGAAATTAAGACCCGCAGGCTTATATTTTAAACCTATTCTTTTTTTTTTTTTGTATAGGGACCTTTTTTAAAACAATAATAGAGTCCTATAAAATGTATAAAATCTTAATATAAAATCTTAATTTTTCTTTTAATCGGATGAAGGCATAAAATATTAAGTTATCCTGATCAAATGAAAATTAAGCCCTTTTACTTTTTGGCAAACAAAGTGCTGCACAATAGAGGTTTACTGTAAAAATTAAAAAGAAAACAAATGTGATTACTTATTTAAAAATAAAGATTTATTCATATTTATTATTATTAGTAATAGTAGCGTTGTTACATTAAGTCTTAAGACTGCTAGATACTAATATATTTCTGGCACAGTTTAAGGTTAAACTAAACCTTTATTTTGACGAGTTGCCGTGAAGAACTTGCAGCTGCTGTGAATGTGGTATGACGGTAGTTTTCTCCAATTAATGCTAATGAAGTGACTTTCAGAGATGCTGGAGATGATATTGTGTGTTCATATCGTCATAAATAGAGATGGCAGTAGTTGAAAACGGCGCAAACGTCGTCCACCCTTAATTATGTGTAGTAAATAAAATGGTACATTGCGCCATCCGACGTTCATTCGTTCATTGCGGAAATCATGGCGCCTTATGCGTGATTTGTAGTATTACTATAGCGTTTTACCTGAGCATTGCAAATCATGCATATAGATAAATAAGAGGGTGACATCTAGTGGAGAAGACCAATGATAAGCTTCACATGAATCAGATCTTGTTTTTAATTGTTTGCTGAAATAAATACATGAAAAGATTGATTTGTGGCTTTTGAGAATCAATATCGAATCAATGTCATTTAAAAAAAAAACAAAAAACGATTAATCGGAGAATATATATTTTTTTGCCCAGCCCTAATGCACTTATCCCTAAGGCTTATCGCCGTGTTGTATTAAACGAGCTAAGCTTGGTAACCTAATGGATATCATTGGATATCATAATTTTTGTTATGACTAATTTATTAACTATCCAGCATCATCTGTAGTAAAGAGAAATAATCGCTTCACCTGTTGTTTGAAGTGAATAAAACAGCTGTGACAACCTACTTGTGCACATAACTACTGAAAAAACTGTAACTATTTTAAGTAATTATTATTTTTAAAAAGTATGTTAACATGGCAGTAATGTGAGCATTGCTTTTGTAAAATGGTAGTATAATAATAATAATAATAATAATAGTTAATAAAAATATATGAGAAAAGCATTATTGAATAGTTGGGGACAATTTTAACTAGAAATAGGAGTGATTTACTATTTTAGACTTTAGTAATGGCCATCTAAACATCCATATCTGCTGATTAGTTCTATGTGTCTCTGTTTTAATTCTGGTTTTGTTCTCACAGGACAACTCTAATTTGTATATGGTGATGGAGTATGTACCAGGAGGGGAGATGTTCTCACATCTTAGAAGAATCGGAAGGTTTAGGTGAGTGAAGGCGGAACAGTTTATTAATTTACAGCACAGGTTTATGCAAAGGATACTTGTGTCAAATTTAATTGTTTCCTTATTAATAATTGTTTTCTTATTTTCCAAACGTTGCTTTTCAAGATATGGTATCAAGGATTGCTTGTTCAAAATAAGATTACTTGCATCAAAAATGCTTCTTGGCTAATATTTATAGTATTATAAGTAGGGCTGCACGATTTTAGAACATTTTCATATTGCGATTATTGAGGTCAATATTGCGATTGCGATTATAATAAATGGTATTGTTAGTCAACTTGATGGGATTTTAAGGAAAATGCACACACAGCAGGTTAGTAATAATGCTGAAATGTCAATTTGTAAAACAAAACATTTCAAAATAAATATATTTTTACAAAATTAAATAACAGTTTATCATTTGCATTAATGTAAACTTAAGTATACAAAATATATAAAAAATATAAATATATATAAAAAAAAATTTTATTCACAAAAATAAGATATTTTAAACATTTTGTCACAAGCAGGGAAATTTATGCAGGATGTAACATACTCTCTATAAACTCTTGAAAAAAAAACTGGATATAAAATTGTTGTTCAAACTCAAACCAATAAATTTTTTTGTTTTTGTTTTTTTCTGTTTTTGTTTTGTTAGCGGAAAATCGTCCAAAATTCTCAAGTCCACACACTTATTTAATATAATTGCAACATTTTCCCATCATATAATTGCACTTGCTGACCTTGTGATTGAGATACGATCATTGAAACATGCAAGAAATTAGGGCTGCACGATTTGGGAAAATTTTCATATTGCGAGTATTGAGGTCAATATTGCGGTATGCGATTGCAATTTATAATAAATGGTATTGGGGGCACAAAATGGGGTTTCATGAATTGAGCTTCTAGAACATTTGACCTCTTAACTGAAGTTCTTTTCACAAACTGAACACAAATTAAAATTTAAAATAAAAAAATATACAATAACCAAAAAATTTAATAAATAAAAAAACAACACCGTTTGTTCTGGAAATGATTTCTGGGGAAAAAAAATGCTATATTTTTGCCGTATCGCCCACACTTGTCATCCCTACTTGCTAAGGCCATTTTGACCAAGGAAAGCCTTGTTTCAGTGACTCTTTCTAATCTCTGGTTTTGTCTCTAACTCTTTTTTTTTTTTTTTTTTGATCGACAGTGAACCACATGCACGGTTTTATGCTGCACAGATTGTCCTGACCTTTGAGTACCTCCACTCACTAGACCTCATCTACAGAGACCTGAAACCTGAAAACCTACTCATTGACCAGCATGGATATATACAGGTAACTAGAAAAAATATAAGAGAAAAAAACGCATATAAACGGTAGCAAGAATACGTTTTTGAACCATTTGATTATGCAGAAAATGGTCTGATCTTAAAGGCAAGGTAAAACATTTTTTTTGTTATGCTGTTTGAAAGTTTTATTCACATCCGAAATACAGAAACATACAGACAGCTTTCAGATCTAATATGGTTAAACATTTCCTGCAAATGTTTATTTGTAAATAATAATAATAATAATAAACCATCCCCTTTTTTCTAACACTAGGGTCATTCAACAGGCTTTGCAGAGACACAAACATGTGCATGATAGCAAATGATGTAAAAAATGTCATCTTTTCCTCATCCATTGGTCCTGTTGTCAGGTGTATCTCCAGCATATCAAGCATATCAAACATTTGTCTGTAGTAAGTGAAGACTGCATCATTGATTATAATGGGCATAACCACTTAAAGTCTTCTTTATTAAGTCCACTAGAGTAATTGACTCTGGTCTCCAGAACACCCTGAATTTGTGAGTGAAAATCTTTCAAGCAAGTCAGGCGTTCTCGTGAGCATGGCATATTGTCCGGCTCTAGGTGTCATTTGCAAATGTTTGGCCATGAAAGATGCCTATGCTCAGCATTAATGCCTAAGCAACTTGAGGCTTTCCAGTACCGCTCAAATGAGTAATAAGGACACCCCCTGAGTATATTGCCGGGCAAGTTCCCCATCCTGGCTCAAAACAGGGTGAGCAAAACCTTGCCTGAGCTGCCAAATTTTTGCCAGAACCAGGGTTTCTGTGAGTCTTATTGTCTTAAATTTACTTGTATCAAATTTAAGGCCTTAAAAAGTCTTAATTTGTACAAGTCTTAATTATGATTTCAAGAGGTCTTAAATTTGGATACGGAAGACCAGAATTGAAATATGGCTGAATGTGACGATTAAACTTCAAAAGGCTATATGATTTCATTAAATAAACATGAATGCTGCACGTTCAAGTCGGTACTGCGCTGCTTTGTCCTGGGAAACAAGGGAACCAGAGAAACAGTACCAAACTCGCCACCTGCTGGCAGAGAATGAATGTGCAAACCTGTTGATTTTGTTAAGAGTTCAGGCCAAATGTGAAAATCGACTTATGTTTTTACCCAGCAAACACGCAAAGCTTTAAATGTGAGCTGGTGGATCAGTAAAAAGATAATGCATTATAAAAATCTAAACAGTAGGGTGTGTGATTTGACATTAGGGAGTATATTGTAAAAAAAAAAAGCAAACAAAATGCACCTACAAAGTGCACACATGATTACAAGATGAAGTGTAGTAGTTGGGTTAAAGTAGTGCATTTAAGTTACGCATTTAGAGTGCGTTCACTGCATGATTCAGTCTATTTAAATGCATTTAGAACCACATAATTTAAGATATGGAGGCAGAAAATGTATAGCTTTATATGATTCCATATAGTTAATATCACAAAGAGAGCCAAAAGTCAGCATGTTGTCATACTGATTTTATACAACAGTTCAATAAACAAGAAGTTAATATTAAGACACTTAAGTTTTAGACGCCATATTTCCTGTTTTTACTCTATTTCTCCAACAAAAATCATTCCAAACTCAACCACAGCACTGTTTTGCATCTCTGAGCAACATGACGGTGTTTAGTTTCTGAATGAAGCAACCGTTTAAATGATTTGGTTCAATCGCAATGACTCCCTTAACAGTGACTTACTGACACCGACTGGCGGTTTTAATTTCACATGTAAAGTATCTTTTCTTTTTAAATAATTTCAAACATAAGTTTTCAGTATTTAATGTTTAAAATATCAAAACATTATTTGTGCATTTCTAACTGCAGGTTAAAGCTTTCCATGTCTCTCTGAGCTGCATTAAACAGTGTGTAAAATGCCACTTCAGATACAGCTTCTGTGTTTCCTCTGCACTGCAAAGATAAATGTAGTTTTTACTGCTTTTGTTTGCTTGGTCACAGCCCAAAATGCAAGAATTTGACTCAAAAGATGCACACTTTTTAGAAAAAAAAATGGCTTAAAGGTAAAAATGCTCATACAACATATTGGAAAAGATGAATTTCTATCACTGCTGAACTGACCACAGAATATGAAGAATATCAAAAAATTCAGCAGTCAGCTGTCTATGGTAGCCCTTAAGATATCAGCACAATAACACAAAATATAGTCTAATTATCGTTATCGATAAAATCCCAAAAAATATCGAGATCATTTTTTGTCAATATCGCACACCCATAATTTATTCAATTTATATAATCATTTATTGATAATAATTGTTTAAATGAACAGAAAAATTAATACTTTTGACTCCATTTTTTAAATGGTTTAGAGTCTGAAATTTTTTGTTTTTGTGAAAACTTATGTCTGAACTGTAAATTATGCTTTTTACAGTAATTTTACAGTTTAATATGGTACTGTAGACATTGGTATTCATTTTTATTTTTGCAGGTCTTAAAAAAGGTCTTAAATTTGAGCTTAAAAATCCTGCAGAAACCCTGAGAACTCTTCTAATTCAGGTTCTGGAAATTGTTTTGTACCCCCTTTTTGATGGTAGCATGAGGTGCAGTTCCCTTACCAATCAAATGATGGGTTCTCTACACTGACATGCAATGAATTTCTTTATTTAGAATGTAACTTTAGATTTAGACAGTTAGACAGTTTCTTTTTTGGTTTTCACAACAAAACCCACCCAATTGCTACTCAAAACAATCCCAAAACTAACCCAATGGCATTTTGAAGGGGGTCCCTGTTAAAAAAATCGCATTCTGGGGGATAAAATACACTTTTTTTTTTTTCGGGTTCCCCTGGTAAATTAGCATTTCAGGGGCTAGATATGATGTTATTGGTGTCGATTCCAGCCGTGGACATCAAAAACATCCCGCGGCAACAGTGTTAAAGTAGCCCAATTCCGCGGGAAAACCGCAGATTTGGCAACACTGGCCTCAGTAGCCATTTTTGATCTTTACAGAATCTGTTGGAAGCATAATATCGGTTGAAAGAAAGCTGTATAATAGATACAGTTCTGAGTTAACTGTATTTTATTGTTATTTTATGTTATAAAAGGACACATAAATGTATTAAACTGTCATTTCCTGCACAGGTAACAGACTTTGGTTTTGCGAAAAGAGTAAAAGGCAGAACTTGGACATTATGTGGAACTCCAGAGTACTTGGCACCAGAGATCATCCTCAGCAAGGTAAGCCTCGGATGTTTTAAATTCAGCTCAGTCCAATTTTCCAAGCAGGGCACATGGCTTATTTGTTTCTCAAATGTAGGGATACAACAAGGCTGTGGACTGGTGGGCCCTTGGTGTTCTCATATATGAAATGGCTGCTGGATATCCCCCGTTTTTTGCGGACCAGCCTATTCAGATCTATGAGAAAATCGTGTCTGGAAAGGTACTGCATTGTTCTTAATATACATATACAGTCGAGCTGTTCGATTAATTTGGAAAATGTCAACGTGAAATGTGTTTTGTAGGTACGATTCCCCTCGCACTTCAGCTCTGATCTGAAAGATCTGTTGAGGAATCTGCTGCAGGTGGACCTGACCAAACGCTACGGCAACCTGAGGAATGGCGTCAACGATATCAAAAACCACAAATGGTTTGCCACAACAGATTGGATAGCCATCTATGAGAGAAAGGTATGATGCTCAGTCGTCATTTATGCAGTCTGAGCTCTTGCTTTTGAGCTTTTGTTTACCACTTCCACCATATTGAGTGTATTAAATATGATTAATATATTAATATAATAGTTACATTTTTAGCAAATGTAAAAGTCCTTTCACACCAAAAAGTGGAATGAATAAGCCTAAGGCTGAAAGAAAAGTAAACTCTTCAGCAATGAGAAAAATAAAGCACAAATGTTAGTTAATCTAAAGTTTTGATTCTTAGTATGGTTGAATTGGATCAACAAAGGTCAGCAGCGAAGACACTGGTTAATAAAATGGGATTAAATGCATAAAGAAAAAAAAAAAAGTAAGATATTTTCTTGTAAATTAAAAAGTAATGCGCTTTACTTGCATTTTTTTTCGTGGTGGGGTCAGTGAAAATTTTGTCTGGGCAAGTAAACATTTGACATCCCTGATTGCAGTGCTTGAAATCCCCAAAATAGTGCTTAAAGTTGTGGATTTTCTGAACTTTTTCAAGTCACTTGTCTTTATTAAAAGCAAATAAAACCCTGTTTAAGGAAAGTTCCAAGTGCACCACATCAAGTGGTCAACACAATATAAATGTAAAACAAATTCACTTGTTAATCTTTTCTCTTTATAGAAAAGATGCATGAAATATGAAGGCAAGTATTGTACAAACTTGTCTTAAACACATTCTGCATGCTCAGAAATAATATAAGGAAAATGCTAAATATTTTTATCCAAAATGTAGACATTGAGTTTTTTGTCATCTCAGAAAAAATCAAGGCAATTCAAATTCCTAATGACTAAATATAACACCGGCATTAGGTTATTATTAACAATAAATGTTTTGTAAAACAAATAGCAGTATTTTTCAACCTGTCAACATTCAAACATGAAATATCAAACACCGGTTTTTGCATTACTTCACTGCTTTTTCATTGCTTTTCCATGAAGCACTAAGAATGCACTTGACTCATATGCATCTTGTGTTCTAAAAATGCAGCACTCAAATTAAACTCTCATCTCATAGCCTGTGTTTTTCAGCAGTAAAAAGCATTTTGTGTGAATAGCCACTTAGGACTAGTGATATGTTCTGCATTACAGAAAGCAGGTTAATCAGTTGCACAGACATGCACTTATTTTTCTCTTTTAACTGTTATCATTGGCATATTGTCAAGGTGTCTAATTGTAACATTTGGAATTGCTTTTTTTTATTCAAAACAGTGATTCCAGTGGAATCCCATTAGTGACCCTGGACCACAAAACCAGTCAAAATTGAGATTTATACATCATCTGAAAGTTGAATAAGTAAACAACTGTAGATAAAGCACATCAAATATGTGACCCCGACCACAAAATCAGTCATAACGGCCTATTTATTTATTTATTTATATATTTATTTTTTAAATGGACATTTATACATCATCTGAAAGCTGAATAAATTTCAGCAAAATTTCCATTGATGTATGGTTTGTATATGTGACACTGGACCACAAAACCAGTCATAAGGTTCCATTTTTTGAAATTGAGATTTATGCACCACCTGAAGGCTGAATAAATTGATGTATGGTTTGTTAGGATAAGACAATATTTGGCCGAGATACAAATATTTGAAAATCTGGAATCTGAGGATGCAAAAAAAAAATCGAAATAATTAGAAAATCGCATTTTAAGTTTTTAGAAATGCATATTACTAATCAAAAGTTAAGTTTTTATATATTTGCGGTAGGAAATTTACAAAGTATCTTAAAGGAACATGATCTTTACTTTAATATCCTAATGATTTTTGGCATAAAAGAAAAATCATCATTCTTCATTCTGACCCATACAATGTATTTTTGGCTATTGCTACAAATATACCTGTGCTACTTAAGACTGGTTTCATGGTCCAAAACCTTTTGTCTTACAATTAACTGTTCTCGTAATTGCAAGTTTACATCAAGTAATTCTGACTATTTTCTCAGAATTGCATGAAACAAATTTGCAATTGCAAAGATATAAACTTACATTTCTGACTTTTTTCTCAGAATTGCAAGGAAAAAAGTCAGAATTATGCGATTATCACACAGCTCTGAGAAAATAAAATCAGAATGATGAGATGTAAATTCACAGTAGCGAGGAAAAAAGTCTTCATTGAGATAAAAAGATTTTGAGTGTCAGAAATGGACTTCTATAGATTCCTTTATTTAAAAAAACACTTGTGCCCAAACATTACATTTGAAAGAGAGAATTTAAGTTTGTGTATGCAGGTTGTTTTATTATAAAAACAAATTAGTCTGGTAACGCCATTTTCTCTTTTCGCCCGCCAGGTGGAGGCGCCGTTCATACCAAAGTGCCGAGGTCCTGGAGACACAAGCAACTTTGACGACTACGAAGAGGAAGACATTCGTGTATCTGTTACAGAAAAATGCGCAAAGGAGTTCTCAGAGTTTTAGTTACGGACACATCAAAGCTAGACATATATGCATATATACATATATTTACTTATCTATATATGTATATATGTGTGTGTGTGTGTGTGTGTGTGTGTGTGTGTGCATCACACAACACATCAAATAAGGGTATCTTTGCACTCTAAAGACATGGGATGAGCAGAGAGCACATCACCCGTCAGAGTTCTTGTGTACTTCCTTCATTCCATTGGGCTTTAGAGGTCACTTGGGTTCTCATGCTCTTAACCATCATACACTGGCACATCCTCCTTCAGTTCACTCTCTTCCTGCTCCGTCAAACGACCCGTTTGACATCGTGTTCCCCGTTTGAAAGTTGTTGTTTTTTTTTTTGTTTGGCAGATGTTTTAGTAAGGGGGGGCAAAAACACAAACACAAAGGCCAATGCAGCATTGTTACTCTTCTATTTTTTTTTTTTTTTTTTTTTACGTTGGGCATCATACAGTGTTGTTATTTGAAGGTAGGCGTCGCCTGTACCTATTGGCATTTTTGGTGTTACGCGTCCATGTCTTTTTCTTGTTGGTTTCACCTTTAGACCAAAACAACTGAAGTTTTTCAGGTCTGTTTTTTGTTACGTGTGCATACCTGTCGAATTCAGAGTGTTTTTTTCTTTTATTCGAACCACCTCGTGTGTTGAAAGCATGACCAAAACCATCGTGTTGTGAACGGCAGAGGAGGAGGTCTTAACTCTTCGGATTTGCCTTAGAAACTCGATATTACAGAGCCCGCAGAATGATTGCATTACAGATGTTATAGTGATCTTTATATCACGATGTTACAGTGAAGGTCCAGTCTCATGCATATACTGACAGATGTTGTTAGCAATATAAAATATATCTTATTTTACCACTTTTGTGCATTTTTATTCATTATACAAAGGTTTTGTTCTGAAACGTAAGAGAAAACCTTTAAAGTTGGGTTCACTTTGAGCATTTTACCAGTGCTGTTTATCGTGGGATATTTACGAAAAACGGCAAATGCGACTGCTGTAGGATGAATTAGATTATCACAGTGAGGCACTTATCAGTTACATATCAGCTCACCGTTTTTGTCACCGTTTTTAAGTTGTCAATGTTGAAGCTGTTTTGCAAAGTTCTCTCTTTACTGAAAACTGTAAAACTGCCAAAACTCCATGTTGTCTCCTCCACTGTTGCTGTTGAACTTTTTGTCCTTCTTTTACTCTTATGTCCGAATGTAGTGTTGAAACTTCTAGATATGCATATTGTTTGAGTTTTGAGGTACATTCTCACAGACATATACTAAGAAACTGAATATGTTACAAAGAAAGCGAGGAAAAAAAAACAGAGGTTAGTAAGCCTCTTCTCCTTTGTATCACATATAACCCAGTTATTGTTCAGCTCATAATGCGTATATGCATTATTTCTTATAAATGTTTTTATTTATACACACATTAGAGAGATGCTAATAAATTTTATTTTTAAGACTGGTTGTTCTTTTGAATGGTTATGCATGGTCTTTATACTCTGAAGAAATTTTTACGTAACGTTCTGTCAGGATGGTTATTGTTAGCAAATGGCATTGTGCCATTTCGAGCTAAACACATGTAAATATGTTGGGCTGTAATTGTCAGAAAGGAAGCTATTTAGTCACTACTAGCCTTAAGCCTGCTAGTGTTCATGCAAATAAAACAAAATCACACAAGCAGAGTGCTGCTGTTGCAAATATAAATCACGACTGCAAGTGTGATTTTATACATTAAAAAGTTAATTCACACACAAATATTCACCCGTACGTCATTCCAAATCCACAAAGCAGACATTTTTTAATAAAACATGAGATTTCTGTCCTTCGGGTGAAAGTCCACTCACCCCAAAAAAATTCAAATCGAACCGTTTAATCCACATTTTCTAAAGAGCTATGATCACTTTTATTCACATAAAAACAATGATCAATGCACATAGATAAAGCACATCAAATATGTGACCCTGGATCACAAAACCAGTCCTAAGGGTCCATTTTTGGAAATTGAGATTTATACATCACCTGAAAGCTGAATAAATTGATGTGTGGTTTGTTAGGATAGGACAATATTTAGCAGAGTTTCAAACTTTTTGAAAATCTGTAATCTGAGGGTGCAAAACAATCAAAATATTGTGAAAAACACCTTTAAAGTTGTCCAAATTAAGTTCTTAGCAATGCATATTACTCATCAAAAATTAAGTTTTGATACATTTATGGTAGGTAATTTTCTAAATATCTTCATGGAACATGATCTTAACTTAATATCCTAATGATTTTTGACAAAATCTAAAATCCATGCGACTTAAGACTGGTTTTGCGGTCCAGGGTCACATATTTGGCCAAGATACAACTATTTAAAATTCTGGAATTTGAGGATGCAAAAAAGTCAAAATAGTATTGCCTTTAAAGTTGTGGCAATGCATATTATTAATCAAAAAGGAAGTTTTGATATATTTATAGCAGGAAATGTACAAAATATCATCATTTAAAAATCTATCATTTTGACCCATAAAATATATTTTTGGCTCTTGCTACAAATATGGGTCACACATGTGACCCTGGACCACAAAACTTAAGTAGCAGAGGTATATTTGTAGCAATAGGCAAAAATACATTGTATGGGTCAAAATAATTTTTCTTTTATGCCAAAAATCATTACGATATTAACTAAAGATATTTTGTAAATTTCCTACTGTAAATATATCAAAACTTCATTTCTGATTAGTAATATGCATTGCTAAGAACTTCATTTGGACAACTTTAAAGGTAATTTTCTCAATATTAAGATTTTTTTGCACCCTCAGATTCAAGATTTTCAAATAGTTGTATCTCTGCCCAATATTGTCCTATCCTAACAAACTATACATCAATAGAAAGCTTATTTATTCAGCTTTCAGATAACATATATATCTCAATTTCAGAAAATTAACCCTTATGACTGGTTTTGTGATCCATGGTCACATATGGTAAATGGAATCTCAGACCAATAAGGTTTGTTCTCGTGCATTAATCAAACATAATTGAGCAAATGTGAAAGCAAAATGACCGAACAGCTATATTATTTTTGCAATACCTTTTTAGTTTGATCATTCCTTTTTTAATCATACAGGATTAAACAAAAGTTCTGCACCCCTGAATCAGCCACATGGCACAGGGAAAAGTGATTGCACAACGACCCAGAAGGTGGCGATATGGACTAATGTCTTTCTGCATGAGCTTAAACTCTGCCGTTTTAACTCTTGAGTTGACTGAAGCAGTGCTGGGGTTAATCAACCTTTATATGACAAAAGCACTATTTACTGGTTAAATGTCACAATGCTTTTATATATGGAGTTTGAACAGCTTTTTCTAAAATTATGACAAGGGATGCTAGGGCCCTCTCTCCATTTTGACTTCGCAAGTGATATATTCAGTCGAGTTTAAAAACATAGTCTGAAAACACAACATTAACAGTCCAAAACTAGAAAGGGAAGGCAGATTACAGAGAGCAATGATCTCACTTCAGTCAAGTCAAGTCATCTTTATTTATACAGCGCATTTTACAATACAGATTGTGGCAAAGCAGCTTTACAGTATCAAATAGGAAAGTAGTGTGTCAATAATGCAAAAGGAAACAGGAAACAATCTTCATTTAAAGGGGTCATTCTACCATAAACGTACATTTCCACTTAAAATTTTTTTTATTAAATTTGAACATTGAGTCATATAGAGGACGTTAAACTATGAGAAACACATATCGTGCCATCTCAGCATTTTTTTATTATTGAATAAAATACATTTTTATATGTATTTCACCCCTAAAATGTCACAGACACATTTGTATATGTTAGAATGGTTTCCTAATGAATTTTTTTATACAAATAGTATTTTCTTATTGATCACATGTCCCCGATTGCATCTAACATGGTTTTGTAATTCCTGTAAGAAATATAAGCAACTTTTCGGTCAACTGTAGTACACAAAATCACAGAATACTCCAGGCACTCATATAGTTTTAAAAAAACTACCTTTACAGGAGATTTTTACAAAAACATAGTATTGGATATATACCCCCACCTTCATCTGCACAGTTAAAGTTCAAATAGTACATTTTTATATCTTAATTTCCTGCGTGACAGGACTGACTTTATCTTTTATCGCCATAATTATTTTTTGTGGTTAAATGTGTATTTAGTGCTATGACTGCACCGTCTCCCTTAAATGTCATTTTAGTTTGAACTTTCTTTCCTTGTAACAGTTTTCTTCACTGAAGCTTTGCGTTCAAATATTTCAACTCAGATCAAGGTTTTACGTCTAATTATTTACTTTTGTGGCAAGGAGCAGCAGTGTTGCCAAGTCTGTGGTTTTCCCGCAGGACTGGGCTACTTTAACACTGTTGCCACGAGTTGAAGCGACCCCAATAACGTAATATTTAGCCCCTGGAATACTTATTTTACCAGGGGAACCCCACCAAAAAAATGTGTATTTTACCCCCCAGAACCAGGGGACCCCCCTCAAAATGACATTGGGCTACTTTTGGGCTAGTTTTGAGTAGCAATTGGGTTTTGTTGTGAAAACCTGGCAACCCTGAGAAGCAGTAATAAGCGGGATAATGTACATCCAGCAGGTTGTTATCGCAGAATAAAGCTTTGCGTCGGGCTGCTGATAAGCCTGTCCGGCTTTATTTTGTGATAACCTGCTGGATGTACATTATCCCTTACTTAGTGTAGGATGACCATATGTCCTCTTTTCCCTGGAAATGCATTCGCTGGGATTCCTAAATCGCCCAAAATGTCCGGGATTCGGCTTTTGCTACAGTTGCCATTCATTGTGTGCGTTTTTGTATTAAAATCTTGCACTGGACTGTTTTCTTAAAGGGATAGTTCACCCCAAAATGAAAATTTTGTCATTAATCACTTACCCCCGTGTCGTTCCAAACCCGTAAAAGGTTTGATCGTCTTCGGAACACAATTTAAGATATTTTGGATGAAATCCGTTAGCTTTTTGTCTGTCCCATTGACTGCCAAGTAAATAACACTGTCAAGGCCCAGAAACATATGAAAGACGTGTCAAAATAGTCCATCTGCCATCAGTGGTTCAACCATAATTTTACGAAGCTACAAGAATACTTTTTGTACACAAAGAAAACAAAAATAACGACTGTAGTCAACAATTCGTCTTCTATATGTCACCGTAGCGCCATTTTGGAAAGTATCCACTGGATGTAAACAGCGTACGCTTTCCAAAATGGCACTACAGTCAATGGGACAGTCAAAAAGCTACCGGATTTCATCCAAAATATCTTAAATTGTGTTCCGAATACAATCAAACTTTTTACAGGTTTGGAACGACATGGGGGTAAGTGATTAATGACAAAATGTTCATTTTGGGGTGGAGTAACCCTTTAATCCTGCTCCCGCAAACATTCTAATATTGAATATAATTTCTGTGCATCACGGAGTTGCTATAAACATGGGTATTTAAATCGCTTTGGATGCAGCTCGTGTTGGATGTAGGGTTGCCAAATCCACATTTTTTCCATGGAATTGGGCTGATTTTAAACTGTTGCGGCAGGTTGATTTTTTTGGGTTAAAAGTTTGAAATATTGCATAAATTCCATTTGACTGAAATGCTTGTATTGAAACATTTTGCATTCTACCTGCGATAAAACTGTGGTAGATAGGGATGGGCGATATATATCGATCGATATTATGCGCATCTCGTCAGTAAAGCCGGTTCTTTGATTAGCGGTAAATCTCCATCACCTGTGTTCAAATAGAGCGCCAGTTTATTCACAAAGCCGTAGATCACTGACAAGCTGCGCAATATCTGGTTCTGTTTTGCGGGTGATTCATTGGGGTAGCTTTTCAGTGATCTACGGCTCTGTGAATAAACTGGCGCTCTATTTGAACACAGGTGATGGAGATTTACCGCTAATCAAAGAACCGGCTTTACTGACGAGATGCGCATGAATTTATCGACCGATATATATCGCCCATCCCTAGTGGTAGATATAAATTTTGTGAAGGATGGCCACTCTGGATCACTCTGCATAACGGTGACTGTAAAATATGTAGGTTTGGTATGGAATTGACATATTTTGATACCAAAACTAGGACCCAATCCCCTCCTGCGTCCTCTTTTTTTGAAAACTAAAACTTTTGTTTTAGTGTTTATTGCTTCTTTCACCCCTATATATTACGCAGGTGTTTTTTGACATGTTTGCATACTGTGGCCTACACACCTAGTCCGATTTTTTTTTTTTTAAATATTGGTTATAGCAGTGATTATAGTGTGTTAAAAACCCAAGAGCAAATTGATGTAAAATGTGGTTCATGATTATTTAATTGGGAATGATTATATAGTAATTTACACTGTGTGATAAGAAGTAGTAGAATTGTTTTAATAGTGAGAGTCTTGTCTGTGCATAATTAGAGTAATCAGTGATAGTACAGTGGTTAATTCTTCAAGAAGCGCTCAGTAGTTTCTTGTTTGAAATCATAACTTCCCACTGAATAACTGAATTTGCACTACACACAGATTAACAAAATCATCAAATTTATTGATAAAACCTCATGAATAATTAAAAAAGACACCCATTCAACATAAAATAACTAAAAATTGTCCTGAACAAATAAATATACTCAGAGACTTATATACTCGATGTCTGTGGAAAAGATTGTGTGTGATTGAAGGATGCGAAACGAGGCTGCCTTCCAAGGATCCTTTAAACTGAAACTAATAATAATAATAATAATAATAATAAAAAGGTTAATAAGAAGATCACACATATGGCTCAGAATGTTAACAAGAATCTAACAATTATCAATCACTTTATCTGTTACCTTTTTTTCAGACTTTTTAAGCTTTCGGATGTTATTTACATAACGTTTTGGGTGCCTGAAAAACTTTTGAAAACGGGTTTAAAAGTGCACTTAAAAAAAAAAATAGCATTATCGTCTTTGTGTGAACTATCACAGAAATTTGTGCAAATGGTGGCCGATATATAGCTGACATATATGATATCAGACTATTAAACAGTAGAAAATAACATGAGCAAAACAATTACTTTATATCCATTGAACAATGTTTACTAGAATAATTGAAAATAAAATGTTTAAATGAAACAATTAGAAATGAAAATGTATCAAATTGAAAACAAAATTACATCTGTAAAATAAACATATTTGTACTTCAGACTCTTCTATTTTGGCATTTTTTTAAAATAAATGATTGGTTGATCTCTCTTTAGAGAAGACAATCAGCAGATTATTGCTGTGCTATTTCATAATTTTTTTTTATCTAAAATATATTTTTACAAAATATTTTGGAATCTAAAATTGCTAGAAAATCAATAAATTATGTTCCAAATTTGAAGTTGATGCCACAAAAGTTGAAGTTTTTGTGAGATTTTATTTAGACATTACAAATATGGAACCTTGAGACTCAGACCTTTGCAACAATGTATTTTGTCAAGATTCTAGAAAGTTGTTTATTTTGAAAATTAACCCTTTAAAATATTTTAATTTACCATTTTTTTTTATAGTAATGCAAGGTCTGATTTCAAAACGGTTTTCACAGGATGAATTATGAGTGTTTAAATCATGAACAAAATGGAAGTAAACACTATTAGGGCTGTCAAATGATTAATCGCGATTAATCGCATCCAAAATAAAAGTTTATGTTTACATACTATATATTTGTGTACTGTGTATATTTATTATGTATATATAAATACAAACACATTCATGTATATATTAAGGGAAAATATTTTAGATTTACATCTAAAATATTTATATTTATTTATAATCTAAATTGTACAGGTATAAATATATATACATATAAATATTTTGTTTTAATATATACATGTATGTGTGCATATTTATATGTACATAATAAATATACAAAGTAAACACACATATAGTATGTATACATAAACTTTTGTTAATCGTGATTAATCGTTTGACAGCCCTAAACACTATATAAACAGTGAACTCCGTAATCCGGTAATAATATTTTCTCAAATAAAGTGGTTGTATTTTACATACAATACGACAGTGACTGTCTGAAGCTGCTCACTGGTGTGGCATTAAGATAATGAAGATAGAAAATTGCTGCAGCTGTGCTCAGTGGTTCTCAGTGCTGTCAAAATAAAAGTCCTGCTCACAAAACTTAGCAGCCAAAATGAACAAAACATGCTGCTAATTAAAGGAGTAGTTCGTTTTCTGAATAAAATTTACAGATAATGTACTCACCCCTTTGTCATCCAAGATGTTCATGTTTCTTTCTTCAGCTGTAAAGAAATTATGTTTTTTGAGGAAAACATTTTAGGATTTCTCTCCATATAATGGATTTCTATGGTGTCCAGGAGTTTGAACTTCCAAAATGCAGTTTGCATGCAGCTTCAAAAGGCTCAAAACAATCAGGTGTGTGATAAATGGATATACATTTAATCACATAAAGGGATAGTTCACCCAAAACTGAAAATTTGCTGTCAATATACTCACTTTCAGTCCATCCAAGATGTACTGTATCCAGTGTTAATTTTGACAGCAAATGTTGATTTAGTTTTAGTCATAGTCTCTTGACTAAAATGGCATTTGGTTTTAGTCATATTTTAGTCATCGGAATTGTTTTTAGTTTTAGTCGACTAAATATCATAAGATTTTATTTGACTAAATCTATAGTAGATTGAAATGCATTTATGAAGCATTTCTCTAAAACTCCTTATATAGGTTTCATATTAAGGATTTATGATGACAGACACAGATTTAACTGCTGTGACACACAACATGCCTTTATATTAAAATTAAATTATTCCACTTCTCATAAAGGAACAAGAACATGGTCTTCTTTTCAATGAAATGGTTATAAAGGCTGATTATGCATTCTTTATAACAACTTGTTTACCACATTCTTAATTCTTTCAAGAAGACATTTATTTACATAAATACATTTAGATTAATCTTTATTAGGGCTACTAAAGGCACTCAGTTAAGAGCAGTGGGTGTTTTCTGTCTTTCTTTTGTTGCTTGATTAACATCAGTGCCACAGACAATAGCAACTAAATTAGGCTGCTGCCCCTTTAAAACCGAATGCAGGATGCAATGTACTGATACACGTCTGATAGTCTCCCAATTGTTTACGTTCACATAAGACATAACAGAGTGTGTTACGCGAATACTCATCAAAATGGACAATTCAACATATTTTTTTTGTGTTTATCCATTCATGAGACACGCCTCATGAGAGGAGCTCAGAATTATCCATATGTCTGCTCTTCTCTTACTCCCAGATAATGATATTTTTTAACATTTTATGAGACGTGCAGCAAATATATGCCATCTTATGTCCAACAGGATAGATCAATAGGCTATGATACGGTTCAAATTTACGCATCTAACCTCCTTACCATGCAGCAGATAAGTTCAGAATGAATCTCTTCCTAAATCGCCCCTTCCTAATATTTTTGTATCGCTTTTATTCGTTGACAAAAATGTCAGTAGATATTCGTCATAGTTTTTGTCATTTAAAACGAGTTTTTGTTTCATTATTGTCTCATTCTTGTCTGTGGAAAAATGTTGAAATTAACACTGACTGTATGTGACTTTTCTCTTCAGCAGAACAGCAAAAATGATTTTTTTTTTTTTTTAGATTAAATTGTGGTCCTTGGTAATTCATAAAATGCAAATCAATGGCTACCATCATACTGAGAGTCAAGAAAAGCATAGACAGGCAACACAAAATGAATACTTGTGGCTCCTGACGATATATTGAAGTCTTAAGAAGCAAAACAATCAGTTTGTGCAAGAAAACATTTTTTACAACATTATTACCTGAAATCCAGAGCATTGGGCAAACAGAGAAATATGATTATTTTCTGTAAATTGTTTTTTTTCTGACAGTTTGTTTCCATGAACTGGTCCAAATAACAGATTCAGCAGTTTGTTTACGTAATTAAGCAATGATGTTAATAATCCTGGTACTGTAAAAACAATTATATCATTAAAGCACCCAATAATGTTGAGAAACATGGATGTTTTGCATGTGTAAAGCATATAAATTGAATAAACTAGTCTTAAACAACTCGCCTTTTTACATAAACAATGAGAAAACGTAAAAATGTTCATTGTCAGCTCATCACTGTTTCCTCAGTTCAGTGACTGTTGGAGGAACTGGAGCGCTGAATAAGGATTAGATATGCTGCTATTTTGACTCATTTCGAGTCGGATAGACTGTCAGGTGTCTGAAAGTGTTTTGATTGAGCATCTTGTAGATCTGTGCTGCTCAATCCACAGACTGTTATATGCGTCATAGTCTGATTTGGTGAACTGGTTCAAATAGATTCTTTGATGAACCAGAAATCATTCCGGATCATTTGTCTGAGGCTCTGTATTACAGGTAATAATGCTGTAAATAATGTTCAGTTTCTTGCACAGACTGATTGTTTCGCTTCATAAGAAATCAATATATCATCAGGAGCCATAGGGATTCATTTTGTGCTGACTTGCTTTTTATAAAACACCAAGGACCACGGTTTCAGCTACAAAATTTCCTTTACTGTTCTACTGAAGAATAAATTTAAGATCTAAGTTTGAGGTTCTGTAACTCCCGAAAAAATACATGAAATTGCTATTAAATCACTTATGTAGGTGTTCAATCACTTTTATAAACATAAAAAACCCGCAACATGATTCATGCAGCCCTAATTATATAATTAATTAGCTTTTTTGACAGTCTTCTCCTCCAGATTGAGTCATAGAAATGTGAATCAGGTCAGTCAGATTTCTGATCAAATCATGCCAGCTAAAAGATTTTTTTTCTTCATGAAACAGACATACGGATCAAGAAGAAATAGGGTGGACATCAAGGTTTTCAGAGAATAACAGTTAAATCAGCTCTGTTGCTCCTCACACAAAACTGCTGTATAGCTTCAAAAGAAAGTCAAACAGGTTAGGAAAACTATGAGAGATTTTTTGTTTATTTAACAAAACATAATGCAGCCCTACATTAACTGTTATTTCACAGCTCTGATGGTTTCATAACTATAGCCATGAGTCAAATGCCAAAAACAGACTGCACCCTAACCTGTTTGTTTCTCAATATCTTCTTCTTTAAATTTAAACAGATCTGGATCACTTACATCTTCATTCTCCTCTTTAACTATCTCCATCTTTACAGTAGTAAGTCATGTATAATGTGTTGTCTTCACTTGTAGGATTATTGTAGCGTTATTGCAGTTGGAGTGGCTTCACTGTGGTCTAACTGGCTGACATGAAGAACTACAGGTCCAGACCTGTCCAAATAAAAAATAACATTTATGTTTTATTGTAACATTGGTTAACAGCTGCAATGTTAACAGTAATTATAGTAATGCACACGGTGATGGAATTGTTTAACTGTTTACAAATGGTAACTGATGTCAAGAATACAAATAATTTATTATGTACTGGCAAGTTTAATCATGCAAACTTTATCCTTAAGGCATGTTTGGGGAAAATTGGGTAAATAAACATTTTAATTCACGATTTCATATAAAAAGAAAGAACATTTAAGTGCAAGATGTGGTAGAGTTATGACAGCTTGGCATTGCACAAATACAGTGCGTTATCATCTCATATTTAAACAAAATGTTGAGTGAATCCAGGTCAGCAAAACATCTTTTACAGTCAGGCAGAAATGCAGTGCAAGCAGAGCAGAAGAGAAAATGACAGATAATCACAGGGGTGGCTTTTATTACAGACTCGCTCTGTGTTGCCAGGGTTTTCCGCAAAATTGGACTAATTTGAAAGTGCAGTTTTGAAAAATTATTGTTTTTTGGGAGGCTACTGTTATATTGTACCTCAGCTGCCAAAAGGTATTTTGGTAGACAAAGAAAAATGAAAATGGATCCTTTTACTGATGTGTATTGATCCTTGGAATGAACACCTGGCAAGTGAGTGAGAGAGATAGCGAGAGAAAGAGAAAGTGAGAGAGAGAGAGAGAGAGAGAGAGAGAGAGACTGTGTGGATGTGCGTTTGATGTAATGTCACAAACTAGTGGCTACGTGAGTTTTGCACACCTCAGGTATTTTAAGGCAAGTTCATTGAGTTTGCCATTGCAGATTAATTGCACATCGATGCTTGTGTGTGTGTCTGTATACAAAACAAGAGTAAATGTAGAGAGAAGAAGAGCTGAGAAAAGTGTATGTAGCCATTTACAGGTGCAGCTCAAAAAATCTGAATATTGTGAAACTTATTTTAAAAAAAGAAACTCATATATTCTAGATTCATTACGTGTAAAGTAAAACATTTCAAATCTTTTTTTTATTTTGATGATTAGAGTGTACAACTCATGAAAGTCAAAAATCTAGTATCTCAAAATATTACAATATTTTCATTTGAGTTTCATTAAATGACCATCCCTACACTATAAGTTCCAGTTATCTCTTGTTCTTTCAAACCACACTAATGGCTAAGACTGCTGACTTGGCAATGGTCCAGGAGACAATCATTGACACCCTCCACAAAGAGAGTAAGTCACAGAAGGTCATTACTGAATCGGGTGGCTGTTTACAGAGTGATGTATCAAAACATATTAAATGCAAAGTTGACTGGAAGGAAGAAATTGGGAAGGCAAAGGTGCACAATCAAAACGGATGACCATAAGCTTGAGAATACTGTCAAGTAAAGCCGATTCAAACACTTGGGAGAGCTTCACAAGGAGTAGCATGAAGCCAGAGTCAGCACATCAAGAGTCTCCACACTCAGACGTCTTCAGGAAAAGGACTACCAAGCCACTCCTGAAGCAGAAACAATGTCCGAAGCATCTTACCTGGACTAAGGAGAAAAACAACTGGACTGTTGCTCAGTGGCCCAAAGTCCTTTTTTCAGATAAAAGTAAATTTTGCATTTCATGTTGAAATCATGGTCCCAGAGTCTGAAGGAAGACTGGAGAGGCACATAATCCAAGCTGCTTGAAGTCCAGTGTGAAGTTTCTGAAGTCAGTAATGATGTGGGGTGTGTGACGTCTGCTGGTGTTGGTCCATTGTGTTTTATCAAGTGCAAAGTCAATGCAGCCATCTACCAGGAGATTTTGGAGCACTTTATGCTTCCATCTGCTGACAAGCTTTATGGAGATGCTGATTTCCTTTTCCAGCAGGACTTTAGCACCTGCCCACAGTGCAACAAACACTTGCAAATGGTTCGCTGACCATGGTATTACTGTGCTTTATTGGCCAGCAACATGCCTGACCTGAACCCCATTGAGAATCTATGGGATATTTTCAAGAGAAAGATGAGAAACAGTCGATCCAACAATAAACAGACGATCTGAAGGCTCAATAGTGCCTCAGCAGTGCCATAGACTGACCACTTCCACGCCACACTTCACTGATGCTGTAATATGTGCTGCCGACTAAGTATTGAGTGCATAAATGAACATACTTGAAAGAACTTGAACTTTTCTGTTTTGCAAATCTGTTTTTTAAAAGATCTTAGGAAATATTCTAAACATTTTGAGATACTGGATTTGTGACTTTCATGTGCTGTAAGCTCTAATCATCAAAATTAAAACAAAAAATCTTTTGAAATATTTTACTTTACTTGTAATGAATCTAGAATATATGAATGTTTCAGTTTTTGAAAATGTTCACGATATTCTAACCCTCTATAGGATATCGTCATTTATAAATTACGCTAAGAAAATTGCATTTAAAATACAATACTAATTACAATATCAACACCATTTTATTTTATTGATGTCAAAACAGTCAAATAAAAAAATGTATTGCTGTGTGCGGCACATTTTTGGTAACAATGCAGTAAAGGAGGCATTAGCACATGTTAGGTCACATGCTCTCAAGACTCCATAGTGAGCTCATTTTAGACTAGAAAATACACATAAATTCAAGTTATAAAAAATATAATTGTACATCCAAATGTTTTCTAAAGTTATTTGTCATTTTTAATGCACTTTTATAAAAACAATAACTCTGAGATCAAAAAATCTGAGTGTCAGTCCTATTATGGAGTGCATATTTGATGTAGATGGCACTATTGACCAGCATTGGGAGGCAGTATAATAGCCTTTATGCATGCGTTTTAGGTTCATTTTTGTAAGGTTTTTTGAAGATAAAATGACAAATCTGTACTTATTTCAGAAGGTAATGATGATAGTAATAGGAGGGTATCCGAAAATCAGGCTAGTAGTAATAAAATAAGTTGTTGGAGACCAAAGAAGGATTGAAGCAATAACGGTGAGGGCAGTAATGAAGAATTGGTTGTAGTGAAAGTCAGGCATTTGGGTACATTATTGTTGGTCAGTTGTGATCCATACAACAACCAAAGGTCAAGAAAAGATGGCAATGTCTATCAGCATTACTATACTGAAAGGCAGTGATGCTCCAATGATGACTGCACAAGTCGACATCTACTTATGTGTGAGGTGCACTGAAAAAGAAGAGTCTTGTTGACTTTCACTTGTGCTATGATAACTGATTGAATTTCCAAGATGAAATGTTGTTTTAATGCTTTTGAAACACTAAGACATGGTTTTCAGGCAGTGAAATTGCATCCAAATTTGTCAAGTTTTAGACATTTTCACATGTGAAACCCAAATCAAATATAGCAGCACTATGAATGAAACTGAATGTTCATAAGATTTGTAATGTTTTTTTTTTTTTTTGTTTTTTTTTTAAACAACAAGACCTTTTCACTTCTTTTCAGATAGTGAAAAAGCATTTGATTGTGTTCAGACAATTTGCCAAAATGTATTTACCATAATGGGACAATGTCAGTTATAAATGACTGGACCCTAAAAGAAAGGTCAAAGGTCTGATGTAGAAAAAAAATTTGGAATATGATTTTACTCCTAAAAAAATATGTAAAATGTAAAGCCCATTATTATTATTATTATTATTTTTAAAAAATGGTGAATTCACAATTACTCCTATAGAGGGCTAATTTTTTTAGCTGCACCTGTATAATGGTCTTTTTTGAGATCAAAGTTTTAAAATATATAGGCTAAATTTTAGATATAGTAGCCTATACATTATCTACGTTATATAGATCAGTGTTTTCGTAATGTTTTACTTCGACACGCCCCTTTACAGTGTCACAACTGAGCAACATCATTAGTTATGCAACAAATATACGTCAATGACACGAAAAGACAAAGTAAAATAAACATCTGTGTGGCTGCGCTTTAGTCATTCATTCAAGCACGATCACATCCAGTAATAATATACTATTTCATAATTAATAACCCAACATGTTTATGGAGAACCTTAAAAAGCATAAAACCAAATTTAAACGTTTTATATCTTTTTACATACACCTAAACGTGCAAAAACAAACCTGACATCAGCCGAATTACAGCAGGAGATGCGGCTCCGCTTTAATGACGTCACAGCACGAACCAGCCATTCAGTGAACCAAAATAAAGGCTACGTAAAGATTTGGTAATGCTCACTTGAAATGTAATTTCTGTCATTTCAGTACTGACTCAATTGATTTGCTTCATCTTTTTTTTCAAATGCCCCCTAGTTCAAGAATTTTGGTCTGACTTGGTCTGTCAAAATGTCTTGCTTCAAAATACAATTTAGACAATTTTACTTTGTGTGATATAGTCTGTCTCTTTTGCGAGATACTTTATTGCATTGCTGTAGTTATTCTTGTTTATCCACCTTTTTCCTGAGCAATCAATGAAGCGCTATTAAGGACTCTCAGCTTCCGTTTTGATGCTCTCCTGTTCCGGTCTCCATAGAATTCCATGTTAAAAAAGGGGTATCAAAGATGACTGAATTAATTAAACGGAAACGTTTTCAATATAACTAAATTAGTGGTGTCAATCGATTAAAAAAAATTAACTAATTAATCGCACATTTTACCTGAAATTAATCTGACATTAAAGTTTTTAATTATACTTTTATATTGCAATTCACTTTACTGCTTCAAATTAATGTAGAAACAACATAAAGAACATATATTTTTAATATTTGTTTAACGCCATCTTGTTTTAGGACTGAAGGCAAATATCACTGATTGATTCCCCCCCCCCCTAATACTTAACCATTGAAAAAAATAAATAAATTATATATGTATATATATATGTATATATATATATATATATATATATATATATAATCATTCAACATCACAGTATCATTAAGAGCTATCACTTTAACATTTATTAGACTTTAAAAAAAATAACTAATAATAATAATTTAAGTGAACTTGAAACAATCTTCACACAAACCCATTATAATAAATGTCATATATATATATAGTAGCTACCTGTGCCCTTCAGCAAGAAAATATAGCCTAAATTATATCAAATTCTAAATTATATAAGATAAAACTTAGTTATTAATTTCCTCTTTTTAATTTTGTTCCTTAATTAACAGACATCACAGCAACTGGTTATAAGGATATTTTGGCTGCTGTTAAACGTTGTCACTGCTGAACTTGATCTGACACTGCTTTGACCTATAAATAATTTTTTTTTTTTTTTGTGAATTCATGTTTTACCTGACGATATAACTACGACTTTGCATGCTCGCAGTTTCATTTGGGTTTAATATAGCCTAATAGAGCGCGCGTCGGCACATTTGCGCATGAACTTCAAGAGCGCGCGCTACAAGCAGAGTATATAGGCTGACAGGACAATTAAATTCGTTTTTACCGACATATGGCCTGACAGCATCTCATCTGACCGCAGTTCACTAACGTTTTACTTAAGCTCCCCGTCACCGGTACCGCTTCCGCGGTCGTTTGACTCGCGTCTGGTGCTGAAGTAAAGTTGGAGCGCGCATCTGAAAAGTCTCCTGTTTGATGTGTTCGTAAAGACGCTCTGCGCATTTAAATAAAAGCATTTCATAAGCAGTTGTGAGTGGGGTGGCCCCGCCCATGCGTTAATTGCGTTAAATATTTTGAACGCGTTAAAATGAAAAAATTAATCTCCTGCGTTAACGCGCTAATTTTGACACCACTAAACTAAATATAAATATGTGCGCCGGCTTAAGCTGTGCTGTTGTTGGCTGCAACCGCAACAGCAATAAACTGGAGGAATTTATGTAAAGTCAGACTCTGTATGCCTTATATAAATGATTACAAAAGGAAACGAGCATGGTTTGCAGAGCTTCAGTTAAAATACTGTGTGAAATAATAAATTATGTGTGCTCGTAACGTTTTGTGGACAAAAATCCAGCTAACTTCGCAACGTTCGGGAGCTGTATGTGCACTCATCTGTTTTCAAACTACCTCGCGTCGCGTCTCCTTCCCGCTCATTCAACTATGACAGTGAGTTACTGCAAAAAGACAGTCATTGCAACACTTTAAAGTGATGAAACTATGGCGCCATCTGCTTCTCAAACTCATTTTAATATGTTTAACGTTATATTATGGGTTTGGAAAATACGTTAATTTGACTAGAACGGGAGACCGGAAATGTAAAGCATTCCAGACTTCCGCGTTCAGGAAAAAGGTGGATATTTGCAATAAAAAAACTGAACTAGAATGTACACTGTGCCAAAAAAGAACTTGCCAAACTGCCAAAACTAAAGGCTTAGTATTTTAGAATTGGTTTTATTTGATTAAAATAAGAGTCTTGAGCTTTGGGGCAGCCGTGGCCTAATGGTTAGGGAGTCGGACTTGTAATCAAAAGGTTGCAGGTTCGAGTCCCAGGTCCGGCAGGGATTGTCGGTGGGGTGAGTGATTAATCAGCGCTCTCTCCACCCTCAATACCACGACTGAGGTGAGACCCTTGAGCAAGGCACCGAACCCCCATCTGCTCCCCGGGCGCCGCAGCAATGCAATGGCTGCCCACTGCTCCGGGTGTATGTTCACTGTGTGTGTGTTCACTACTGTGTGTGTGCACTTGGATGGGTTAAATGCAGAGCACAAATTCCTAGTATGGGTCACCATACTTGGCCTCACGTCTCGTCACTGTCACTGCCGTCACTGTCTGTTAACATTTTATCTTGTCAGCTAAGTTTTACATTAATAAGAGTTCTTTAGAATTCATTAAGAATTATTGTAATCTCCATGCTTTAAATAATAATAAAATATTAGCTTTCCATAGCTTTCAAACTAAATGTATACAGTAATTAACTTCTATCTATCTATCTATCTATCTATCTATCTGGATATTTACTATTTATGACAGTACTTTCTATTATATTACATTGGCATTAAAAACACACAAGATAACACTGCTGTTTATATGCATGACACTGAATTTCACACTTCTCAGATGTTGTCATGGGATTTTCTGACCTAACAGCTGATATAAGCAGTCACATCAGGACAATTTGTGGACTCCTGTCAAATTATCTGTGCACAACAGATGAAATGTACATGTACTAACGATGTACAGCAGAGGGAGCCAGAAGATAAGAACTAAATAATGTAGGCTAAATGTTTTCAGACGCCAGATTTGTCTTCGCCAGTAGCTGACTAACATAACAAGTAGTGTATAACATTTAAAATGAACGCCTTAAAAATGTTCATTACGCACACAGTATTTGCTTTATTGTTTTTCTTCATCGAGATACTACTACCAGTGTATGTTTCATCTTATTTAGTTCTTTTTCATTCTTTTCAAAAAGACATTTGGGAGCTGGAGTAGAGGGGATGCTGGCGTTGCACCCTCTCTAAAAAGAACAAAAAATACTGTTCTTGCACTATTTGCAATGCTAATTAGCATTCCCAAAAAGAATGGATAGTAGAAAAAAACTAAGCTGCCTGAGCTATTTTAACCCTGAGTTATTCAGCTTGCAGCTACAGCAGATCAAAGCGTTTGCTCTCCCCATCACACTCTCTCTCCTTTGCAAATCCCTCTTTTCTGTGTGCTCCACTTTCAAGAGAGGAATTCCCTCTTCCTCCAGCAGCGCACGTGTCTGCACATCTGCCTCTGTTTGGAGCGTCTAGTTCAGGCGGAGGATGAACATCTAAACCAATTACTTTAAAATAAATGGAGCATGATTGTGATTCTGCTGAGAGTTGGTCAGGCATGTAACATGATAGCAGACCGACACTGTATGTTTGTGTTTCAAAGCGCTGCTGCTCAACTCTGTTCCTGGAATCTGACGCTCACATTTCAGGCCTCTGCTAATGAGCTGATGACCTGAATCGAGTGTGTTTGATAATGAGGAATCACACTCTAAAGCATCATGTTACTCTCTATTGTATTTCCCACACATTTTTACTGATGAATTCCTTGGACATTCGATTACTACCATTCTCTGTCTTTAAACAGACTCCTATAAATCATCCCACATCATTTGTGTGACATCATTGATACTCCATCATTCGTGGTTTACAATTTTTGGTAATACTTTAGTTTAGGGACAAATTCTCACTATTAACTAGATTTTCATTAGCATGCATATTACTAGGCTGTTAGTTAGTACTTATAAAGCACATATTAATGTCTTATTCTACATGACAATATGTTTTTCTTTAATCCTACACCATACCTGAAGTGCCTTGAGCAGCATTTTTCTATGTGGTGACATAATTTAAATTTAAACAGGAAATTAGGGCGGGACATATCGAGCAACCCCGCCCACTTTTAAAAATATCCAATAGCGTTCCATTAATATCTGCTCAGGCCAGAGCCGTTGAGCTTGGTAAAGCCACATTTGACAACTTATGACAGCCACAGTCAAATAGATTACCCCTTAGATTCAATATTAAACTCTTACTAAAACAAAATGGTGATCATAATCATGCTGAAGCTGTGTAGTTTAAGAAGCCAAAGTCCAGAGTCAACTGCGTGCTGCCGCGGTTCGTGTGACACAACGCGAAACCAGACCTTATTTCCCCAATGGAAAGCATATTTCACTGTCTGAATCGTTCCTTATCGCCTACATCGTAATACATTCGCCATACAGAAAACACTAACTCTGTGAACAAGTGACAATCTCAGCCACAGCTTCAGCATCTATTTATAGCGTAGGGGGCGGGGCACTACGGATTCTAGAGAGAATTTGATTGGACAGAGGGTTTGATGAGAAGCTGAAGTGCAGAGTGATGTCATCAATTCATCATTTGAATGCTCATATCTTGTAAACATGAATTTTGTCATTATTTTGGAGCACACTAGCTTAAAGGTGACCTTAGGGCTAACATATTCATACTAAAAGCCAAAAAAATAACTGTTAACTATTAATAAGCAGTAAAAGTTGTAGTTAATAGTGAAAATTGGACCTTAAAATATAGAATATGACCATTTTGGTAAATGTTTAGTTCATCATTATTATTATAAAATGTTACCTCGCAGGTTGTAATATTTTAGATGATTATGATGCAGTGTATTTGACTAATATGTTGATTTTGCATGCATGTAACTCAAAATAATACAGTAAGTTTGCTTCATACGCATATACATATGCTTGTAAGAACATTTCTTTCATTTTTCAACTGCAGAACCACACAAACTATACAAAAAACAACAACAAAAAACAGACAAGCAAGAAAGAAAAAACAGTAAAAATCAACAAAAGAAAAATCAACATACATTTAAATACACTACATTAGTAAAAAAGTGGAAGGTTAACACAAGACATTCTGTCATAAAGCACTCAAAACACTCATAAAGCAGTGTCTCTTTTCTTCTCATAGATCAGCATAACCTGCGCACACTAGATTTTAGTCCCAACTAAATGAACTGTGAATTTCTAATTGTGCACTACATTATTGATGCACAGAATCACAATGTAATAGTCAAGGTAGCATCCTATTTAATTTCTGACAGGAATGAAAACGAGACTGTAAAGGAGTACAGTGTGTTCAATGGACTGCACAGTTGTTTAACAACATGATGATTGTTCAGCTGATGAAACTTCTTGCTGAAAAAAAAAAAGTTCAGTAGACAAAACAGTTTGGAAGTTGTAATAAAACAGTTTGGAAGTTGTGAAAATTACTTGATCTAGGACCGTTATACTGTAAGTCTGTAAGTCTGTAAACTGTAAATCTGTTCCTCACAGCCTCGTTTTCATCAACGTTAAATTTAATTTGTTGCCTAAGCTGACTAAGGCCTATATGGCTTGATAAGTTGTGATATATTAAATACTTTCAAGTCCAAGCTTCCACTCATGTGAGATTACTATCTTAACAGCTATAGCACGTATTTAGGATGAGCTTTTAAAAGCACACAGTGTAAACTACAGTCTCCTGACAGCAATATTTGAATGATTCATAAAAGATGAATCATTGTTTTAGGACCATTATTTCTTGGTAGTATTTTAAAAAAGCTATTCAGAGGGGTCTATTACCATAACTTAAATAAATGAATGTTTGCAAGTTAAAAATTCATATTTATTAATTTAATAAAAAGCAAACATTATTTTAAACTCAAATTTCTGTTAATAGATTTTTTTTTCTATAGTTCCTGGTATGTTTTGCATAAAGAAATAAATGTTGAAATTAAGTGTTATTTTATGTGTTTTCAGTGAAGGGAAAATTTGAAAGGAAATTTTATAGAGTTTCTGTTATGTTGGGGTTTTTGTGATTGTTTTGCTGAAGAGACTACATGCAAGTAAACACAATGACCAGATGAGCATAAACAAGTAATATTGTACTTTTCCATTACATTTGCATGCTAATTCAGTGCTTTGTTAAGTGTTGATTTTAAGTGAAATAGATATAATTAACTGGTTCCAGGGCCACAGCTCAATTAGTAGGTGCATTTGGCATCTGATAGATGGTTTGGACACAGAGAAGCGGAGCTGCTCTGAATATCATCATGGCTGTGGAATGTAGGTCAGAGCATCATGCAGTGAGTTCATGACTATGTAGCACCACATTATAAACTCACATTACACAATTCAGAGGCAGAGTTACGTTTTTGTAGTTTATATGCTGTTTTTAGGTTATCTTTTTTTTTTTTTTTTACACTTTACAAATGTCAAACAGATGAGAAATTCCTGCATACATTAATTCCAATAATAAAATGTATCCAATAATAAAATGTACAGTCATGGCCAAAAATATTGGAACCCTTGCAATTCTGTAAGAAAATGCAACACTTCTCTCTTTCAAAATAAGTCAAACTTGATAAAATTTCACACAGAACTGAAAAATGGACTGGACAAAATTTCAGTTTTTTTTTATTTTTTATGTGTGTTGTTCCAATGCAACAGTTTCAATTAAAACAAAACAATAAACATGCAAGTACCAAAACATTTGCAACTGCAACAATTTTCTGAGAGAAAGGCTCTTACAGAATTGCAAGTGTGCCAATATTTTTGGCCATGACTGTATGTTTTTGTGGAAACTTTTGTGAGGTTCTTCCTTGTTGTCCCCATTTCTTTGGTTGAGGCAGAAAGAATCTTTCAATGGAGAAAAAATCACAATGTCTTTGCTCAAAGTGTTGCTGTGTGTCACATGCACAATGACAACCAGGACAACATAAGGAACAGGGCCATTCTGACGAGGTGAGATCCTCCATAATTTATTTATACTTTACTCCTCGTTGATTATTTCCTTTTCCCAACCACTCTGTTGCTGATCACTGATCAAAAGGTGTTCATTCATATAGATTAATGAGGTGCATGCACTCAATTACAGCTCCAATGTAAAATTAATTTATGGGTATTTTAAAAATGCTAATCTCTAAGCAGAGTATGTATTTTTAGGTCCAATTGAGATACAACATCTCTTTTACCTGGGAGTCCTAATGTTACAGTATATAATAAAATATGCTTAATATAATATATGACATAAAAATACAGAATATGCATTGCCTTCTTTCTTTCTTTCTTTTTTTCTATTAAGACAATTACGAAAAAGAAGATTGCCATTATTACAGGGAAAAAAGAAAAGAAAAGAGAAGAAGAAAAAAATCCTCATAAATCCACATGATACTCTTAAATATAAATGATTACAATGGGCTTTATGTACTTGTTCAGTAATGAAATTGAGTTCATTTGTTACAAAAATTACACAGTGTATTGCATAGTGCTTAAATATATGCATAAATAAATACATTACCTATATAGTCGAGTTCCATTAAACTGCAACATGTCCAAGTACATGCTATTTTCCAGCAATATCATTATCTATCATGTACTTGCTTGCATAGTATGTCACTTATAAAATGTAAATTGTGCCCTAACCTTTCACTGTGACATTTCAGCATTAACTGGTGCTTTAATCTGCCATTAAAACTGGCAGGAAAGAGGCTTACTAGTGTTTCTCTTACAAATCCACTCCTAAAAGCCATAACAGGGATCACAGGATAAATGCCCCTGTCATTCACTGCCAGGAGGTGAGAGGGTTTTATGGGGATAGGGAGGTGTGAAGTGTAAGAAATGGTTTTCAGAAACATCATTTCACTTTTCATATTCTGCTCACCCATGTATTCTATCCCGGCATCCCAATGTTCATACTATCCATAATAATAGTATGTTAGATTAAAATAAATGTGTCCCAAAGCATAGTATGCTAAAAAAGAGTCTACTATTTCCATTCCAATCTCCAAAACTATTTCCAGTTTTCGAGGTGTGGATCCGTGCACGCTATAATGGCTCATTTTGCACTTTAGCAAAAAATTCGTAAACAGTTCTGTCATGACAACTCTTGGAGGGATGACGATGTTAATGTATTTGGTCTGGGTGGAATAGATCTGCTACGCTGCTGCTGCTGCTGCACATATATATGAATAACCCCCATAGCATATATGTATCACCTCATAGCAGATATATACAGGTGGAGCTGGGGAAGGTGCAGGGTTTCTGAAGCATGCTGCAAACTGCTACATTTAGCACTAGTTATGTATTTGAATGCTGAGCAGTGAGTTCATTGGCTACTGATACAGGAGAGAACCAGTCGGCTGTGCCATGTGATTATGATGTCATGTCAGACTGAGTTAGACCCATTGGACTGCATTCTAGAGTTTCATGCCAGAACTCTGTATATATCATGCCAGACTTATGCAAAGGAAATGGCTGATGCCGCTAAACGTTTTGCATGCATGATTGGAGCATCCTAAAAAATACATATGAACTAAGACAAGGTACAGTTGAATTCAAAAGTTTACATACACCTTGCAGATTATGCAAAATGTTAGTTATTTTACCAAAATAAGAGGGATCATACAAAATGTATGTTATTTTTTATTTACTACTGACCTGAGTAAGATATTTCACATGTTTACTTATAGTCCACAAGAGAAAAAAATAGTTGAATTTATAAAAATGACCCTGTTCAAAAGTTTACATACACTTGAATCTTAACCCGCTGTTCTTCAGAAGAATCCTTCAAGTCCTATAAATTCTTTGGTTTTTCATCATATTTGTGTATTTGAACCCTTTCCAACAATGACCGTATGACTTTGAGATCCATTCTTTCACACTGAGGACAGCTGAGGGACTCATATGCAACTATTACAGAAGGATCAAACACTCACTGATGCTCCAGAAGGAAACACAATAGAGCCGGGGGTGGAAACTTTTGAATAGAAGATACTTACATGTTTCCCAGAAGACAAAATACGTTACATTTACTCTGATCTTCAAATTCTAAAAGTTTTCACCCCCTGGCTCTTAATATGCATTTTGTATGATCCCTCATATTTTGGTAAAATAATTAACATTTTGCAGATTCTGCAAGGTGTATGTAAACTTTTGAGTTCAACTGTATAAGACTGTAAAGGTAAGCATATTGAGCAAATAAGGTATCAGACAGCAATGGCATGAGAGGTCCTCAGTCCACTCCTTGTCAGAAGAAATTCAATCAAATTAATTCAGAATCAGTGTGGTGGTATGGTATGTCATCTTGAGCCAGATCCAACATGTGAACAAGCTGATGCAGTCTAGCAGTATACATGGATGTTGCAGTCAGTCCTCTCAGAAATATGGGGAAATGTGGGAAACAAGTTTGGAGTACTGTAAGTCTTCAAAGGTTTCTCAAATAAGGAGCTGACAGAACAACTTGAGGCCCTTAGTGAGGACACACTGTACTATAAAGGCAGTGAGACACCAAGCCAACATCAAAGAACTAGTGGTGACGAAAGCTGACTGTGTTGTTGCCTCATGTCACCTGTGTCTGGGTCAAAAAGTTACACACTGCAAAGACTACAGCCAACGGCCAGCTAGCAGATTAAATTTGTGCCTGCATGAGAGAAAATAACTTTCCATAACAGTAGGTTGCAGTAGTCTGAATTTGTCATTCATAATGGGAAACTAGGAATGCAGATAGGGGAGACCGGGAGAGTTGTAAGAGTTTGGCAAGTCAATAAGCAGCTGTGGTGATGTCATCAATATCATAATGTTACAGGAGAAGTGGCATGTAACAGGCATGGCAACACTGTAGATTTTATGATCAGTAAAGTAATTTTTTTCATTAAGATATTTTTTTTTTTGCATAGCAATCATTGTGTTATAGATACAATTATTTGACTTACACAGCCCAAAGTAGCTGTTTCTCTAGTTTAATTTGACACTTTGTATTCATGCTAACTTAAAACCCACATGCTAAATCAGTTTGCTATGTTATGGCTGTTTTGGGTGGAGATAGTTGTAACAGTTTATTAAAAAATCCAGTGAGTCCAATTATCCAATCACATCCTCTATTGAGGCAAAGTCATGTGAGGTTTTTGTTGCACATCAAGGGATTTATGTAAAATGTGTTTTCATCATAGTTTATGCTCATCTTCTTATTAGGTAAAAACAATATCAGCCTCAAATGAGCACATACATTTTTTTTTTTGTGCACATGTTTAGAATTTATGCAGATTTCGATGTTTCCATCTAGCATTTTTATGTGATATTCCAAAATTTATATTAAATTGAGGGATGGCAACACAGCTAGTGACTGAATACAGTAATACAGTACACACAGACACAGCAGTTGTTTTTGTGCTAAATTTAAAGTCCTTAAATGAATAACATTTTTGCCACTTTAAATGGTTCACTTTATTAAAAAAAAAAAAAAAAAAAAAAAAGATTATTCTTTGTTTTTCAATCAAGTGTGGGTCTTCTTTCAGCAAATTACATCTGGAACTCTTTGTATTTGACATTAACTCACATAATCCAAGTGAGTTTTGTTTGTAGTAGAAAAATGTGGCTACCATATATCAAAGTTTGATAGATCTAGCACAAACAACCACTGAGTTACTGATGCTCAAACAAAAAGTGTTACTTTCATCCCCGACCTCCCCTATGCAAAGCAGCATTTGCTTGCCATTTTGAATATGAATCATGTTGCTCAGTTTCTTCATTTAAGTGACTATGTCATCATGAAAATATTTGCGTACTGGAATGTTTTTATTGATAGGTCAAACGCAGAATCAACATACTAAATTAGCCCTAAAGCAACAGATGCAGTCTGATTAGTGACAATAGTGTGGAAGGCGACTCTGAAGCTGAGCTTACAGACGCTCAATAAAGACTCAACATTGGCCAATGACCGACCATTGGCTATTGACTTTGGTGTGCCAGTAGTAAAATATCAGTTTACATATCAGCCATTTATTTTGCTCTTATTGTAATAATCTGTTTAATACATGAATTAGAGATCTGATCTCACCATCAGAGTCAGTCTGGGAAAACCTGAGACACATAATCCATTAAAAAATGGTGGAAACATATCCATCTACCAGTCTGTTGAAATGAAAAAAAGTATGGTTGTGAATGTAAATTAAAAGTATAGCTCTACTTTTTTTCTCAGATTGAGTCACTGACCCTCCAAATTCAACAAAACCACTCTCATGCTATGAGCTCAGGTGATTGTTTTGGATGTGACTGCTGCTGCCCACCAGAAAGGGTCAGATGAGGCTGCTGGGCTTCAAGTGAAATGTCACACTAGGTCAGTGTTTCCCAAACCTGTCCTGAAGGCTCCTCACCACTGCACATTTTGGATGTCTCATTTATTGCACATACCCAATTGACCTATCGGTAAGACCCGCCCCTAGTACTCAGATGAGCCAATGGCAGTTGAGTATCAGCTGCACAGAGATGGAACTCGGACATCTGTAGTTTGCAGAGCCATAGAGAAGCATTGGAAGATCCGAAGCTTTCGTTGTTTTAATGGTGTTTATGCTACAAAAATAATAAAACGATGTGCCTGAGGTATCTGTAACACTGATTCCAGGTATCCTGAGAGGATTGGCAATGGAATTTGGAATTGATTTTATTATTTAACGTTTATTTTCTGGTTGTCATACTCTCATTAAGTGGCTTTTTTCATCTGCTCAAGCAGTTAATGTCTGTGAATATCGTTAATACACTGCCCGGCCAAAAAAAAAGTCGCCACCAAAAAAAAAGGTCATACACTTTAATATTTTGTTGGACCGCCTTTAGCTTTGATTACGAAATGCATTCGCTGTGGCATTGTTTTGATAAGCTTCTGCAATGTCACAAGATTTATTTCCATCCAGTGTTGCATTAATTTTTCACCAAGATCTTGCATTGATGATGGTAGAGTCTGACCCCTGCGCAAAGCCTTCTCCAGCACATCCCAAAGATTCTCAATGGGGTTAAGGTCTGGACTCTGTGGTGGCCAATCCATGTGTGAAAATTATGTCTCATGCTCCCTGAACTACTCTTTCACAATTTGAGCCCGATGAATCCTGGCATTGTCATCTTGGAATATGCCCGTGCCATCAGGGAAGAAAAAATCCATTGATGGAATAACCTGGTCATTCAGTATATTCAGGTAGTCAGCTGACCTCATTCTTTGAGCACATACTGTTGCTGAACCTAGACCTGACCAACTGCAGCAACCCCAGATCATAGCACTGCCCCCACAAGCCTTGTACAGTAGGCACTAGGCATGATGGGTGCATCACTTCATCTGCCTCTCTTCTTACCCTGATGCGCCCATCACTCTGGAACAGGGTAAATCTGGACTCATTGGATTCCATTGCTCCAGAGTCCAATCTTTATGCTCCCTAGCAAATTGATGTGTCTTTCGACATGGTTGTTTAGGAAATGAGAAGCAACTCATTGCACCAGTTGGGGTTAAATAACTTGTTGCCAGCTGAAAGATAATCGCCCATGCAGTAATTATCCAATAGGAGGCTCGTACCTATTTGCTTAGTTAAATCCAGGTGGCGACTTTTTTTTTGGCCGGGCAGTGTATGTCTGGCTAAAACTAGCTAATGTTAAAGTTAGTGAGTCCATGTTAATGTACAATCCTCAGCTAACTATTCTCACGTCATGTACAGTGTAGGTCAAAAACACATAAACTAAGGTTTACATTTCAGTGCCTCTCCATATTAAACTGGTTAAATGTAAAATAATTAATCTTACACTGTACATGAACAGTGTTGATCCTGGATGTTGCCATCTGCGATCGTGACGACCGTGACATGAGATTCTTCCATTTGCATTGCGATCTGTAAACCCTTGATTTCAAATTAATCATGTTACACACCATATTTATTTTAAAATCATTTATATATCTCTCCATGGCATATTAAAGCACTACTTGAATGCTCCTTGACAAGAAGTGGTCCTTCTGTGATCAAAATTTATCAAAAACATCTTCAGACAAGGTTTTCACACTGACAGCTGTCATTGCAAGACAGTGGGAAACTCTGTTTGTTTGTCCGAGGCAGCAACAGTAACTAAGGGGGGTGGGGCTTACCAATAAGTCAATTCAGGTCCTGAAGTCTCTGCTGAAGAGTTGATGAGTTCCACCAGGTGTGTGTTAGATGAGGGAGACATATGAATATAACTTCATACTTCTCAAGCAGTGTTTGGGTTCAAAGGTATCTCCTGCTCTAGCTGCTCTAATGATCTACAACAGCATCAAGTAACCATTCAGTACTTAAACTGATACTTTCATTTTTCAACCAATGGATGGAGTCATATTTAAGAAGAACACAACACACTAAAAAACAAAACAAAACACAATTTGTTGAGTCAACTTAAAATAATTTGTTACCCTGCTGTCTTAAAATTTTAAGTTCAGTCAACTCAAATAAGTTTATTCAGGTTGAAATGTTAAGTTGTACTAAGTAACAACTTAGATATTCAAGCTGACTAAACAAAAAAATTTTTTTTGTTAAACTTAACAGCAGGGTTTGTTACTCGGCTGCCTTAAAAATTTAAGTTGAATCAACTCAAATATCTAAGTTGTCACTTAGTAAAACATAACATTTCAAATTGACTGAACTTTTTTCGAGTTAACTGAACTTAAAATTGTCAGGCAGCCAGCTAACAAATAATTTTAAGTTGACTCAACAAACTGTTTTTTACAGTGTATGTGAAAGTTTATAGTCACAATTCCTCTGTTTTTAATAATACTACAGGGTGCCCCACAGGGATCCGTACTTGGATCACTCGCTTTCTGTTTGTCCTGAATGTCAGCTATATGCAGATGACACTGTAATTTATGCGCATGGTTGTTCTAGTGAGGCTGTTGCCTTCATACTCACTAGAGCAATGAGCCATATTATTAAAAAGCTATATCAATCATGTCTTATGATAAATGTGAGTTAAACCGTTGGGATATTTTACATGAATTTCAGAGACTGATATTATGTTATCTGGGCAACTTTAAATATCTGACTCAAATCTTTTTAATCTTAAAAAATATCCCAATGAGTTAGGTTTAGTTTAAGTGATTAAACAGACAAATTCCATTCATTTAAATGGACAAATTCAAGCCGATTTCCTTAATTTGTTTTTAACATGATTAAAAATGATCAGGAGCTCGTAAGGTTCTTGGCTCATAATTCATCTTAATATAAGCTGCTTAACATTTACATTTATATTTATTCATTTAGCAGAAGCTTTTTATTCAAAGACAGTTGGGGAATACGTCACGCGATTCAAGGAACTGCTCATAATAACAAGTTTAAATAAGTATAATAATAATAATAATAATAATAATAATAATATATATATATATATATATATATATATATATTTTTTTTTTTTTTTTTTTTTTAGGTTGTTTAGGTTGTGTTAATATGGTGTGGCAAGCTAAAAATGTTCCATACACCATGTTTCTGTAAAACACAGACACTCTGAATTGGAACAAAAGTGCAACAAAAAATGCAAGGAGGCAGAGTCAAGGGTCAGTTCCTTTCCATCAATGACAATTTCACAGCGCAGATGAACTTGAATAGACTCTGATTATTCACACAGGTGACACAACTGCCAAAGAGAGGAAATTGCTCATTTATTTCTCATAAGATTGCATTTATTGCCTGAAACAGTCCACAATGGGCTTTAATAAACTTTCAGGAACAATGTAGGATTTTATTTTGAACCCATATGACTTTAGCAGCTTTTAAAAATTCATTTATTTTAGAATTTATTTTAGAAATTGCACTCAAATCATTCATTGCATGGTTTGTTTGTGGAATTGATCATCTGTGGCCATCATAAGAAGCCATACATGCATTTTTAAAAACAGTGTTAGTTCCTGTATTCATTGACAGTACATTTTAAATATATTTTTCAAAATGATGATTAAAAAAAAAGAATAATATGTCCAGCAGGATTCAATAAAACAAAACATCATGTGCTTAACACACTGACATCACGGTTAGAGACAAAACAGACAACTGGGATTGCCACCATCTGTTAATGTTTGGATTAGGCGTAGTGTTTATATGTTAGATGCCACATGTCAGTCATGTGTGCCTGCTGTGAAAAACTGGATCAGACAAACATTACAACAGCCATTGCAAATATTACAACAGTGATGACCAATCATTGTAAACTCACCAACACCTTAGTCTTTTTAATGAGTACATATAGAAACACATATGTGAGTGGGAATGACTCACTAATGTACTGTATGCATATAAGATTAAGCGTTTTTAATGAGGGTCTTAATATGCTATTAACTAGTGCCAACTACAGCCAGCCAGCCGAAGAGCAAAGGACGCTTCACTGACCACTGTCTGCATCACTCCTGCCAATTTTAGGATGGACAGTCAGAGCAAACTAAACATTATCCTAGCAGTTTACACACAATTACAACACGAAAAAATATAATTGCACAAATAAAATGACTTGGGTAAGTGTTTTATGTATAAGGGTGGGCTTCTAATTCCCCATTTCCACTTAATCCTCTCCCATCCCCCCTTCACTCATCTCCGCATTATCCTCTGTGCATTTGAATTATTTTGTCACGGGGGTCTCTCTCCTCCCGCCCCATCGCCTCATTTCTCTTCATAGATGATTATTCGCGTTGAGGAGAAACATTTGATTTCTGTCTAGCGCCATTGCGATCGAGTATTTTTGCGGGGGATTTTGATCGGAGAGGCTGAAACTGAGCAACTTAACATGCTGGCACTTGTTCAGCCCGCATTTCACATGCAGATGCGCTGAACTGGATATAAGACATCATTTGTCCATGGGAGCTGCTGGACACCGATAACGGTTGGAATAAAAGCGATGCATTGGAAGTAAGCGCGACGTTTGGCAGAAGGTGAGTAGAGCAGATGCAACGTTTGCTGTTACAGGTGCGCAGCGTTTGTATCATATAAATACAAATGCATCAAGTTTAAAGTCATAAACCTTTTAGAATGTTTCGTTCGTTCGTTCGGTGTACGATTCCGTTTTAAGTGAGTCATTTTTTCATGGTTGAATTCGACCGGGTTTCTCTGAAACAGGTATGGAGGAGAATGTTGATGTGTTGTGATTTTTTTTGTGAGTTTTTGTTATTTTGTCACTCAACATTTTCCCTGAACATAACATTCTGTATAACTTACTTGGCACAGAATTCTCAGGACTATATTAAAAATTATTTATTATTATTATTATTATTATTATTATAAAAAATATTAAGTAAATAACACAAAAAAACAAATGTAATTTTTACATTAAATAATTTAGTTCAGGCAAGAATAATAAAAAAAAGAGTAAATTCAATATTAGTGCTCAATTTAAGCTTGTAGAATTTAAAATTTGAACTTGTAAGTATATTTTACTTGGAATCGTTTGTTATTTTTACAAAGATTGTTTAAGTAAATATCAAAGTCATGATCCCATTGTTCCCATCATGCACTTGGGCACAAATAATTAATAAGGTTAATTTTTTGTTGTTGTTGTTTGAGATGTATTTACACTGTAAGTTAAATAACTTGCTGTTTTTAACATCTAGAGTTCATTTACTACTCAAAATGGCCCATTCATACTCAAAAACTATTTACTGATTGTTACCGTGTGTATTGTGTGCCAAGTATTGAGGTCTCTGTGTAATTTGGTTTGTAACTACATTGTGTCAACATATAACCTTAGAAATACTAAGGAAATGTCTACTTGCTTACTTACATGTCTATAAGTGAACCTTTCAAAAAATGCTTTTAATGGCATTTTTTCAGTGCTATAATGATTGAGTAAAGTTTACAAACCATAGCGAGTGAATTGTACTTGAGGACTGCAGGGTAAACTTAAAATAATGAAATAGAAATTCAAACTCTAACACGTTAAATTTATTTATTTCCTTTGCTAATTTAACTTAACTTAGTTAAGTAGATTTTACTTAATTCCAAACTTAAATTTTACTTTAAAAATCTGTGTGGAAAAACGTGCAAAATAAAAATTAATTTGATTGTTTTTTCAGTGATATCTTATAGATCAGTCTGTGAATAAATAAACTATTGCCAACTCAATGAAAATGTTCTTTCACTTAAGATTTGAAATAGGTTAGATTTTAGTTGTGTATGCTAGAAAGCCATTGGCTTTTTGGAAATGGGGGTTGGGATCTTATCAGACTGAAAAAAGACGAGCTTCATCTAAACATGCTTTTAAAGTGCATTGGTCCAACTGATGCTTAAATAAGAGAAGAATAAGACTTTACAGACAAAATAGTATATAGATATACACTCTTAAAAATAAAGGTGCTTTAAAAGGTTCTTCACAGTGATGCCATAGAAGAACCATTTTTGGTTCCACAAAGAACCATCGCTTTCTTACTTTTTTATAATCTGAAGAACCTTCTTCGCCACAAATAACCTTTTGTGAAACGTAAAGGTTCTTTGTGGAACCATTTAGACAAAAAGGGTTCTTCTATGGCATCGTGAAGCACCTTTAGTTTTAAGGGTTTAGTAGATATGAAAAAGTGATGCTGGTCAAATGAAATAATAAAGCAATAATGTCGTGTTGATTATGCTTGGCTTGTTCCAGGTCTTTGACCACATTATAATTAAATATCACTTTGACAAATGATTTCAATTATTTTCAGTAGAACAAGGGGGTTGACAATGACAGTGATTTGCTGCAGCAAAGTGAACGGACATTATTCATTTTTCAACGAGACGTGGTGATTTACAAGCTGGCTACTGAAAAGCTACATGACATTTGTCAGTAGTCGGGGGTTAATGTAAATGCATGCGTTCTTCTAATGCAGTTAGTGGATAGCTAACAAATCGGTTTGTTTAATAACTCATACATAAAGACAGCGTTTTTTGTCAGACCATGAAAATGCTCAAAAGACATTATCATATTTTGTCCTACAAGCACATATGTGACCCTGGACCACAAAACCAGTCATAAGTCACTGGGGTATATTTGTAACAATAGCCAAAAATACATTGTATGGATCAAAATTATTGATTTTTCTTTTATGCCAAAATCCATTAGGATATTAAGTAAAGATCATGTTCCATGCAGATATTTTGTAAAATTCTTACTGTAAATATATCAAAACTTAATTTTTGATTAGTAATATGCATTGCTGGAACTTCATTTCAACAACTTTAAAGGCGATTTTCTCAATGTTTTTATTTTTTTGCACCCTCAGGTTCCAGATTTTCAAATAGTTGTACCTCGACAAATATCGTCCTATCCTAACAAACTGTACATCAATGGAAAGCTTATTTATTCAGCTTTCAGATGATGTACAAACCTCAATTTCCAAAAATGGACTTTTATGACTGGTTTTGTGGTCCAAGGTCATATATGTGATCATCTAATAGTTTAACATTCTTGTGGACACTTATTTGTTTCATTTTTGTATGTATGTATGTATTTATTTTGTAGTCTCACCTGTTGACTTCTTAAAGTTTGTCATTTGACCATGAACACTGATTTGACTGATTTTGACCAGTAAATAAATACTGCTATTGTGGAATATTTTTACTATTTGACATTACTTTTTTCGTAGATTTTATAACGTAATATAAATTACAATTTAAAATGTATTCCTGTGATCAAAGCTGTTTTTTCAGCATCATTACTCTAGTCTTCAGTGTCGCATGATCCTTCAGAAATAATTCTAATATGCTGATTAGCTGATTATTATATGTTTTATCAATGCTTCTTATTATATATATTACATTATTATAGATATATTTTCAGGATTCCAAAAGAACAGCCTTTTTTTGGAAACAGGAATATTTTGTAACATTATTAATGTCACTTTTGATTAATTTAATGCAATAAATCTTACCATTGCCAGCCTTTTTAAAGATAATAAATAATTATCTACACAATTTAAGCTTGTAGAATTTAAAAGTTAATTTTTTAAGTATATTTTACTTGGATTTTTTTTTACAAAGTAAATATCCTGTTGTTCCCATCATGTACTTGGGCATGAATAATTAATAAGGTTACTTTTTTTTTTTTTTTTTTTTGCTGTTTTCAAGATGTATTTACACTGTTTTATGACTGCTTTTGTTGTTAGGTTAAGTAACTTGCTGTTTTGTAACAGAGTTATCTAGAGTTCATTTACTACTCAAAATGACCCATTCATACTCAAAAACTATTCACTGATTGTTAGTGTCATTGTGTATCTAGTGTCAAGTATTGAGGTCTCTGTGTTCATCTGGTTCATAACTACATTGAGTCAACATATAACCTTAAAAACAATAAGGAGCCGTCTACATGCTTACTGTCAGGAATTAATACTCTTTTGTTGTGTTTTCATTTGGTTTAGTCCTTTTTGAGTTTGGTTTCTTCCACTTCCTGTCTGCCCTTATTTGGTTTTGTTCCTGTCCCGCCCCTCATTAGATCATTATTAGTTAATCTCCTTCACCTGTCTGTGTCTCGTTAACCACCCTTCTTTAGATGGATTCTGTTCAGCATTTGATTGTCTGTTCTCGTCGATGTGTGCGTGTCTCCTTGCCTGTCATTATTTGGATTTTTCTGTTGTGGATTTATTAAAAGACTTGTTTTTCACCCGACCTTCATTCTCCGCTCCTCCTTCATCCTCCTCCACACGACAACCCTGACACTTACATACATGTTTATAAGTGAACCACATGCTTTAATGGCATTTTTTTGGGGGCAAAATTTACAAACCATGGCTGAGTGAATAGTACTTGAGGACTGCAGGGTAAAATTACAGTAATTAAGTAGAAATGACTCATCAAACTCTAACTACACATAAAATGTACTTATTTCCTTTGCTAATTTTACTTAAGTAGATTCTACTTAATTCCATACTTAAATTTTACTTTAAAAAAGTGTGTGCAAAATGCTACAGTATATTTCAAGACATCGGTTTATTGACATGTAATATTGCAAATTAACTACTGTTTTTGTTTATCATTAACAATTACTGATTACCAAACATTTAAATATCTTAGAAGGAACTTTTCATTTAAATAAACCTATTACGGTTATTACATAAACCCATTTTAATAATGTATCAAATTTAGCGTTGCTTTTAGTTAACTGTGAAATAAGTCTGCATGATGCTTCACTGTGTCATACTGTCTGCTGTTTTAATGAGAGCCTCTTAATGTTTGAATGTCTTTGATGCTTATTTTACACATTAAAATCGAATGTATGACGACCTTAGAGAGACAAAATCTGGATATTTTATGCAATTTAGAAATCCCAGTCCACACTTTTTAATGATCATCCTACCTACAGTACATGGCAGATGTTAGCCAACTGTTCATAATTCCCAGAGAGGAGAAGAGCATAAAGGCTCTGGACAAAACATCAGTATTAATGGCACCATATGTTTTAAAAATTCAACATTTTAACAAGTTTGAGAAGCGAGCCAAGACATACAGGATCAGCAATTGCTTCAGGGAGACTGTCCTTGTGACACATGTTAAGTCGCTTTTAAGCCATCTGTTTATGTACACTTAATATTTTTACATTTTCACTTAAAACTAGGACTAGGAAAGTAACATTAATTTCTGTTGTTAATATGAACAACAGTATAGCATATTAAAAAATATTCAAAGCAATTATTGCAGCAATTAATCTACCAATAATATTGAAAAGATAGACACGAAAGATACCAAATGTTTTATGATGTCATTATGTGTCACTTTGGTAATAGGCCTATTTTAAGATTAGAGAACACATATTCACTATTAACTATGAGTTTTCCCTCAATGCTCTCCTGATTTGCTGTATATTGATAGTAAGTAAGGTAGTTGATGTTATACTGGTATACAGTTGTGCCCAAAAGTTTACGTACCCCTTGCAGAATCTGCAAAATGTTAATTCTTTTAGCAAAATAAGAGGGATCATACAAAATACATGTTATTTTTTATTTAGCACTGACCTGAATAAGATATTTTACATAAAAGACATTTACATATAGTCCACAAGAGAAAACAATAGTTGAATTCATAAAAAACGACCCTGTTCAAAAGTTTACATACCCTTGATTGTTAATACTGTGTTGTTACCTGAATGACCCACAGCTGTGTTTTTTTGTTTAGTGATAGTTGTTCATGAGTCCCTTGTTTGTCTTGAACAGTTACTGTCTGCTGTTCATCAGAAAAATCCTTCAGCTCTTTAATTTTCCAGCATTTTGTGTATTTGAACCCTTTCCAACAATAACTGTATGATTTTGAGATCCATCTTTTCACACTGAGGACAACTGAGAGACTCATACACAACTATTACAGACGGTTCAAACACTCACTGATGCTCCAGAAGGAAAAAACATGCATTAAGAGGTGAAAACATGAAATTTGAAGATCATGGTAACTTTAACTAATTTTGTCTTCTTGGAAACATGCAAGTATTTTCTGTAGCTTCTGAAGGGCAGTGCTGAATGAAAAAATATTATATTTAGGCAAAATGAGCAAAATGTACACATTTCCATTCTGTTCAAAAGTTTTCACCCCCCGGCTCTTAATGCATGTTTTTTTCTTCTGGTGAGTTTTTTTTTTTTCATTAGTGAGTGTTTGAACCTTTTGTAATTGTGCATATGAGTCTCTCAGTTGTCCTCAGTGTGAAAAGATGGATCTCAAAATCAAACAGTCATTGTTGTAAAGGGTTCAAATACACAAAAATGCTGGAAAACCAAAGAATTTGTGGGAGCTGAAGGATTTTTCTGATGAACAGCAGACAGTTTAACTGTTCAGGACAAACAAGGGACTCATGAACAACTATCACTAAACAAAAAAAACACAGCTGTGGGTCATTCAGGTAACAACACAGTATTAAGAATCAAGGGGATGTAAAATTTGAACAGGGTCATTTTTATAAATTCAAGTATTATTATTAATATGTGCTTTATAAATACAGTACTAATAAACAGCCAACATGCTAGTAATATGCACGCTAATAAAGGGTTTTTGTGAAGGCTGTGTGATCACTTTTTTCCCTCATCCATTTGTCCTTTTTTCAAGAGAAGCCAATTTTCATTAAAACATTGGATAAGTGAGACATTAGGAACGTGTACTGTTGATGCCTCCAGGAACAGGGTTGGGAAACACTGCTTTAGACTCATTAGTCTGAGAACTTTGTCCATTCTCAGTGGATTTCTAAACCCAATCCCAGGCCAACGTTTGCCATTTGGGGATTCCAGCAGCAGCAGCTGCCTTCAAAGCATTTGTTCTCAATCTGGAATTACAGTTGAACATTAAATTGACCAAATTATGAAGAAAACATGATACACTCATAGGTCTGTCTAGCAGTGTAGTCCAATAGTTTCTCAAATGGCAGCTGTTTTATGTTGATGTTCTTGTGCAAGTTCATTTTTATTTGAATTGCATTCAAATTTTTAAGTTGTTTGCAATATTTGTTTTTTAAGCATTGGAAATTCATTTTAGCAAATTTTGACACTTGGAAATTTTAGGCATAAAACTGTTATGGTTTGATGAGTCCAAGTTTCAGCCCACATTTTTTGGGGGTTTATCTCAATATTTTTTGTGAAGTAGGCCTTAATACAGAAAAGTTTTTTAACATTTTAACAGCTGGAGGATCATCTGTGCTCCAAATATTATGAGTTACTCATTCACACAGTTTTCCACAAAAGAGAAACTAAAGCAGAAGCACAGACATGATGCACAGTGAACAGAGGATCCTGCGGGGAACAACAGCCTGCTGTAGAAACACAGAGGCTTGATCTCATTACTACTGAAGCGCACCGCATGGCCTTATCTCACAATCGCTCTTCATGACTGATACTGGCATTTCATTTTCAGCTCTTTATTATTACATAACGTCAAGTTAAACACAATATTGCTAAGAAATGCATGCTTTGTAATCACTTGAGACATGACTTTAGTCATTAAATCAATAATTTTAATCAGCAAAGTTCATTCAAGTGAGACCAACACTGAGTTCAGGAGCTTTTCATGAAAGACATTTTAAGCTTTTAGTGTATTTCAAATGTTTTTCCATCCAGCGATGAGATCAGTGTAATGCAGTTTTCATGATGACAAGTTGTTCAACGTTTTGTAGTAGAACATTATCTGCTTTTTATGCGACTAATATTTCTAACTAATGCTCCATGAAAATGACTTTAAGTTGAAGTCACCGTTTAGAATATTACTTGAGTAAAAGTCTTAAAGTATGTGATGTATTTATTGTACTTAAGTACAAAAAAGTGTATTTTTTTTATCTTAAATGTACTTAAGTATTGAAAGTAAAAGTACAAGTAAATGCAAAATGGAAATAAATATATATAAAATGTTCATACACAGCTTGAGTAGCAAGATTGTGTTCAGTCCATTTTGTATTTTTGGTTAAGAATAAGAAGCACTTCATCTGGTACTTAGTGTCTTTCATTCCAGCATAAGAAAACATTTCTGGAATCTACATCTGAAATAGCATTTAGATGTATTTACACAGTTTAATGTATCTCAGAGGGGACATGGACGCATTTAAACTGCAGTTACAGGTGCATAAATAGGACTAATGTTTTGTTTTTAACATAAAACGCTGAACACTGATCTTTAAAATAATTTAAGACCTGAAAAATGGTCAAAATGTGAAATTAAAACACCAGTAGGTGGCAGCAAGTGACTGTTAATGAGTGACTCATTGAGATGAGTTTTAATGAGTGAATCACTGAATCATTTTTATCAACCGATTCGTTCAAAAAGCTGATTCATTCAATAAGTAAACACTGTCCATTGCTCAGAGAATCAAAACTTGTTTGTACATAAGCAAAGGTGTTTTTAGGAGTCTAACTTAAAGTCAAAACCTGCTTACCTGCGGTCAGTGTTCTTCTGACTATTTTGTAGTAAGTAACGAATATGCTTCGGGGAAATGTATCGGAGTAAAAGTATACATTTTATTTAGGAAATGTAGTGGAGTAAAAGTAAAAGTAGGCTGAAATATAAAAACTCAAGTAAAGTACAGATACTCCCAAAAAAAAAAAACTTAAGTACTGTAATGAAGTATTATTACTTTGTTACTTTACACCACTGCATACAACACTAATATAATGCACTAAACACTAACTAAATAACAATAACATCAACTGTACACTGATAACACCTTGACCTTTGCCTGTGATTTTTTTTTTCAGTAGCAATGAACCTACCTGCTCTGTATAATAATCTGACTTTAATTTAGATTTTGTGTTATTAAGTAATGTTTTAGGTCTTTTTTTGGCTCTTCACGTGTTTCATTACAGTGCTGAATAGGTTTGCCACTTTGTGAATAGTAATAATAACAAAAATAGTCTACTTCAGACAGGATATGGAAAAAGAAGTAGGTATTCTGTCAGTTCCGTTTTGTCGTAAATCCATTATTGAGATAATATTTGTCAGTGATAAGTACAAAAGTAAGAATAAGTGTATATATAACGGTAATTTAATATATTAAAGATATCTACAATGCAATTTTGACTAGGCAAAAGTTACTTTTAAAAGTAATGCATTACAATATTGTGTTACTCCCTAAAAAATAAATTACATTACTTAGTTACTTTTTATAAAAAGTAATGTGTTACATTACTTTTGCATTACTTTGTAAATCTGGGCAGGGCTTGCTTGTTTGTTTTTAATATAAAAAGTTTAATTTTTAGCAAATGTAAAAGCCCTTTCACACCGAAAAGTGAAATGAATGAGCCTAAGGCTGAAGGAAAAGTAAACTGACGTCTGTACAATAGAACTGTAGGAAAAGGAAGTTCAACACTCTTCAGCAATGAGAAAAATGAAGCACAAATGTAAGTTAATCAAAAGTAAGTTTTGCTTATTAGTATGGTTGAATTGGATCTACAAAGCAAAAAACAGTGACTGGCGTTACTTTTTTTTGAAAAAAGTAACTCAGATATTTTCTTGTAAATGAAAAAGTAATGCATTACTTTACTAGTTACTTGAAAAAACTAATGAAATGTAATTGCTGTATGACCTGTCAAAAAGGAAATAGCAAGTGTCTTTGTTTAATCGTTTAATTTGCATTTTTACTGCTTAAAACTGAATTTGAAATCTATTTAATTGTATTGACTAGTAATGCTGGGGTATTAACTTGTAATACATAATGTTAATACTGTATGTAGCATCATTTAATCGCATAAAATCTGTTTTTGTTACAGTTAACTCACTCACCTCATTACATCTAGACAATTTACTATTGCTGAATATAAAGGGACATTCATATTATTAGAAACTTCTTTAAAATCTAAAAATACAATTGCAATCACTTGTAATTTTTTATGCTTATAATAATCATATTAGTGGCTTTAAAACATTAAAAATACACGATTATGTGAAAACATCTTTTTCATGTCAGATACACTGTCAGTTTTTGTTAATAAACACATTTGTTGGAATGCAACAACATGGAAAAGCAAGAACATTTTAGGATGAAGAGGTGTGCTTTGGGTTTCAGTTTTGACGATGTGTTTTCCCAAAGAATGTGTCACCAACAACCTGCCAGCTATGTTTAGAGATATCAGCATGTATATCACTTGTCGAAACTAGAGCATTTCAGGTTTCATGCATCTTAAACACACTATCGCCTCAGGGTAACACAAATATTTTCATTTGATATTGAACAACTATACACTGCTGGGTTCAAGACAACTCCAGTGCTGGGTGAAATATGCATCATACAGATGAGAGGTGCAAGCTGCAACCATTACAGCATCAGCGATTTCGCCTGAAAGGAAAAAAAACAGTTAAAATTACACCAGGTGTTTTTTTTTAAGATTGGCAGGGTAAAGTCTCTACTCAGGAGAGCTGGTGAATCCGAATGCAGTTTATTATACAAATTAAAAAAAAAAAAAAACACGTAGAATCAAAACAGAGCAAAAGAGTTGGCTTAAACTAGACAGAAAACAATATGACGTGAAATAGGTAAAATTTGTCAAGAATCAAAACAAGAAACTCCAAATGAATGTCATAGTCTGAAGAGGATTTGATTCGATTTTGGTGAAAATCTGACCAGTTTAGCCAGCTATGGCATAATTGGTATGTTGTTGGCATGACCCAAGGAAAACTTTGAGACCAGTTTCATTACAATAGGCTAATTCAGTGAAAAGCTATTATCATTTTTGGAAATTTCATAATTAGTGGTTAATGAATGGTTTATTACTCTTGACCAATAGGTGGCGCTGCTACCAAATTGATGTGGCATGGTCAGTGTGAGGTGACAATGACACATACAAAATTTGGTGTAAATATGTCATACAGCCTCAGATGCAGTTTGGCACATTTCTAGCAAATTCGTTGATGTGCTAAGAGAAAACCATTTTGTATAGTGACATTAAATCCATAAATCTCTGAAGATGATCTGAATCAAATTTGGTGAAAATCGGACTAATGGTCTAGGAGGAGTTAGAAACAGGAGGTTTTCAACATAAATCAAAATGGCGAACAAGAAGTTCATCCAATTTTGAGTTAATTGGTATTGATGTTCTCTGCAGTACCCAAAGAATGTACTGAAATGTACAAGTTTTATTACAATAGCTCTATTTATTCAAACGTTATTAGCATTTTTGGAAATTTCTTCATAACTTTTGGCCAGAAGGTGGCGCTGCCTCCAAACTTTTTGGGTACTGTCAGGGCGTGGTGCAGAAGACACATACTTTCACATATTTTTGTAATGATACACTAATGCGTTTGTAAAATACAGCATTTTTTTTTTTGTCTCAATTCAAAACGCCCAAAATGGCTGACATGGGAAAACTGGGTATGGTTGTGATTTTTAGCCAAACCATTAAGAAGTTGTAAGCAAAAATGGCAATTTTTTCATATCTCCTAACCACTAGGTGGCACTGCGCTGAAACACTGCAGGTAGACTCAGGTCATGCTTGTTATAACACTCACCAAGTTTGTTCTCAAGATATAGATTAGTGCTGCACGATTAATCGTATCGCAATCGCGATGTCAGCCTGTGCGATTATATGACGGAAAATGTTGCGATTATATTACTTTATTCCATGGAATGTCTGGATACTGGATTCTGATTGGCTGGCAGGTATGCATTAAAATCGTTTAATGCACAGGTAGTTCCAAGTCAGTTTAATCACCGTTCTATATTAATGCGCTGCTTTAATCGATGCACGCAACCGCACACTGAGAGAGAGAGAGAGAGAGAGAGAGAGAGAGAGAGTGGTAGGAGATCGCATTGTGCTGCGCACATATAAACTTGTTGTCAGGGCTTCCTCTCGATTCATATTAATCAAATAGCCTGGATAATAGATCGCTACATAATATTCCTCAGCAACGAGGTGGTAAGACCGCTGTTTTTGAATTAATTCGTTGTTTGTAGAGAGAGACGCGCAGACGCGCAGCAGGCAGGTAAAACGCACATAACAACTGCATCTCTCCTTTTCTCCTTCTCTCTCTGTCTTTCTCTCGATCAATCGATAAGTAATTGAAATAAATGCTGTAATTCGTTCAAATAAATGTGATTTATCATTATTTCATGTCTGTGTCTGATTTGAATCGGGCAGAATGATAGAGCTGATGAGCTAACTGACGAAAATAACCGTCATTTTTACCCATTCAGTCAAATCTTGCGCTGCAAAGATCAATACTAGTTGTAACGTGCCTATAAATTTGCAAATAACCATGGAATAAGCGGAGGCAACCACCCTCCGCTTCGCGTCGGGCGGTTATTAGCCTCCACGTCGTGCATTAAAATCCTTTAATGCACGGCAAACCGTTGATTATCCCTTACTTAATGCACGGCAAACCGTTGATTAATATTCCTTACTTATATTAGGTTATTGTGTGCACTTGAGAACACATGCTTTCTGAGAACAGTTTGCCTATTTTCCGTGCTGTGAACAAAACAAAACAAAACAAAAGATTAAATAAATAAATAAATAAATAAAAAAGATCTGACAGTCTCTCAGTATAGGCAGTGCACGTGTGGCGTGCACGTTCACTTGTGTGCGCAGCGCTGAGAGACCAGAACGAAGATGAGTGCCGAGGAGACTGATCTGGTAGGCAAAAAAACCTCTGTATGACGATATTTTGGATTTGACATTACTGACACTGAGCGGAGACATGTATTGTGCAATACAATGTCTTGTATTGTAGAATGCACACTCAGCACCGCCGAGCGCTTCCCGTGACAGTTAAAACAAAACCGAAAGTAAGACTCGTGCGCGCATTGAAAAGCAATTTTAAGAGAGCGACTCCCCAATGCGCCCAAATTAGGCTACATGACATATCTAGACTGTTATTAGCATGTAAGCTATAATAGGTTGTGTAGTTGTCTATAGCTTTGTATCATGCTTGGAAAAAGTCTGTCTCTATTGGCACATTGAATATTAAGAGAGTAGCCTACTTTGATTATGGCTGCATGTATTGTTTGCACTTAATAAGACTAAGAAAGAACTGTGTTGTTTATTTTTTGGTTATTTATACTGTTTTAATTTATGTTCAATTTGTGAAAAGAACTTCAGTCAAGAGGTCAAATGTTCTAGAAGCTCATAAACTGACCCCCATTTTGTGCCCCCAATACAATTGATTATAATCGTAATCGCAATCGCATATCGCAATATTGACTTCAATAATCGCAATTTGAAAAATTTCCCAAATCGTGCAGCCCTAATATAGATATAGCCTCAGATCCTTCATCAGATTTGTTTATGTGTTATTCGAGAACGGTTTGACAAATAGACGTTAATTCCATAACGTTTTGTCTGCATGGTCTGAAGATGATCTGGTTAAATTTTCGTGAAAATTGGAGCAACGCCCTAGGAGGAGTTCGAAAAAGTATACAATTTAAATTCAATAAAATTAAAAATGTCGGAAAACATTTTAATGACGGAAAATGACGTCATGTGGTGGCGCTACAGAGTTTGAGTTAGAGACTCCAAATTTGCTATGGTGACAGTTCTGACTTTCATCTATCAGTAAGTCAAATTTCACAACTTTCCTCCAAGCGGTTCTATGGGCTGCCATAGACTCAATGGCGGAAGAAACGTAAGAAAAAGAAGAAGAAAAAGAACGCCAACAGATACAATAATTAATGCTACAACATGAGACAATCAAGACAGGAGAAGACAATAAACTGATGAAGTTATATAAAAAAATTCAAAATAAAAGCACATGACAATTGAGAGTCGTGAGAGTGAGAGTCGGACAGCAGATCACAATCCTGTAAAATTTGTCCTAATGAAAAATGTAGCAGGCACATTTAAAGTGTTTCTCTGGCGGTTTAGAGGCCAATAGTAATGCTTGTCAGCTCTGACCCAGATGAGAGGCAGTGCTTGAGCAGCAGATTGAGCGGTGCGGTGACCTAGTTAAACAGCGGTTTAAAGAGCAGTCATTCATCACATTAAATCAGTCTTTTGTCAGACACAGGCATGGTCATAATAAAACCACATTGTTCCAGAGTGACAGTGCAGGCGCTTTTCTTTTATTTGATCACACATGTTCTGATCTGCTGCGTTTGTAGGAGTCTGATCACAAGCAGTGCCGTTCCCAACCTTCATCAATCAGCTCTTTCAAATGAACGCTTGTTTATTAATGATGCATGACTTCACCAGCAGAAGCGCAAAAAAACAAAAAAAAACAATGCTCTTTATTTTATTGGTCAGAATTTTAAAGGAATAATATTTATTGGAAAATAGGTCCTTAGCTGTTCATAAGTCAACTAGGAAATGACAGTACATGTGTAACAGCTGCATCTTCATAGCTCTTTTATTTCTGTCTCTCTCCACAGCATTTCAGCCGAGTGCATTGGATGCAGATCGAAAATAATGCCACTGGATCAGCTGCGAAACTATCAGAGGAACACTGTTAAACTTCAATACAGGAATTTACAGAATAAATACAGACGATCTCACTAACTGGACCAGTTCATTCTGTTTGAGTACTGGACGTAAACATCAGATGACTGGTACAGTATGTCAGCGCTTTGAATTTGCCTCAGAAGACTAGAGGATCCTACAGGATAAGCATCCACATGCTACTGAGAGGAACAGAGACTCGGGAGGATGTCAACAGAGGCAGAACTTCAAGCAGATGTCAAACTCACTGTCAAGAAGGAGTCCAGAAGACGAGGTCAGTTTTAGAAGTTTATTTACTGCTTTATTTTTTGCTGAAGGTGCTGAGGGGGTGCTGATGGCATCAGACAGACACCAGTCTGAATGTCACTACTGTTTGTCTGTCTGAATGAGACTGATGAACCTTTAAGATAAAACTCAACTGAGGGAGATAAAAAAAAAAGTTGTCAGATTGCCTGCATACGTTGTCATTTCCTCATATACAGTTGAAGACAAAATGATTAGCCCCTTATAAAATATTTCATTATTTTTCAAATAACTCCCAAGTGTTGTTTAACAGAAAGATGATTTTATCAACACAGCATTTTTAAACATAATACTTTATTCAGGAAGCTTTTAGGGTTTGTAATACAAATAGAAATAAATGTATAACCAAGAATTTTAAAAAGTCTACTGGTCAAAATGATTAGCGTTCTGATGTTAATAGTCAATAGTGTATCCCTTTTGCTTGATAACAGCCTTCAGTCGTTTGCAAGTTTCAAACATGTCTCCTGAGGAATGACAGCCCATTCTTCCTTAGCAAATCTGTCAAGCTCCTCCAGATTTGTTGGTCTTCTGGCACAAACTCTGGACTTTAGTGTGCCCCACAGATTTTCTATTGAATTCAAGTCTGGGCTTTGTGCAGGCCAGTCAAGTACACTCACTTTGCTCATTTGGAGGTATTTCTTCACCAGAAGTGAGGTGTGCTTTGGGTCGTTATCATGCTGGAAGACAAAATGTCGACCCAAACCAAGTTTTCTTGCAGACTGTCTGAGGTTGTCTTTCAAAATCTTCTTATAGTCTTCCTTTTTCATGTTTCCTTCAACCCTGATGAGATTCCCAGTTCCAAACGCACTGAAACATCCCCACAGCATTATACTCCCACCACCATGTTTCACTGTGGGAACGCTGTTCTTGGGGTTGAATGCCTCTCCCTTCTTTCTCCAAACATAGGCAACATCTCTGTGGCCAAAAAGCTCTAGTTTTGTCTCATCTGACCAAAGGACACGTTTCCAGTATGCATCACATTCCCCAGGTTGTCCTTAGCAAACTTCATTCTAGCTTGGAGGTGTCTCTTCTTCAGAAGTGGAGTTTTTCTTGGTCAGCAACCTCGCAGTTCATTCCTGTGCAGCGCTCTAGTGACTGTCTTCGTTGAGACATCAATTCCAGACTTGGCTAGGTCATTCACTAGTGTCTTGGCAATTGTTCCTGGGTCTTTAGAAACCTCTCTCACTAGTTTTCTTTCCAAAGTTTTTGAAATCTTTCACTTCCTGCCTCTGCCCGTCTTGTTCTCCACTGTGTTGGTCTCTTTAAACTTCTTGATAATGCATCTCACTGCAGTTCTTGACACTTGAAAACGCTTTGATAAACCTGTGTATCCTTCTCCATCATTATGAGCATTAACAATTCTTTCTCTCAAGTCCAAACTAATTTCTTTTGTCTTTGCCATGATGACAGTGCATATTATTTTACTAGTTGTTTCGCAAGATACTAATCCTCAGCGTAAAGAGCAATTTAAAGGCTTAACTGGGTTAATTAGGTTAATCAGGCAAATTAGGTTAATTTGGCAAGTCATTGGACAACAGAGGTTTGTTCTATAGCTAATCAAACTAATAGTTTCTTAAGAGGGCTAATAATATTGACCTTAGCAGATTTATTTATTTATTTATTTATTTTTTCATTCTTTTTTAAATCAGACTTTCTCTAGAAGAAAAAAAATTACGGAGGGAGGCTAATAATTTTGTCTTCAACTGTAGGTGCCTTGTGTGTTTGTTCATGCAGATTAAATAGTGATAAATGCTGAGGTAAGATTCTTTATGTTCTATACTTTTCGAAATAAATGTTCTTCACAGCAGTGCCATAGAAGAACCATTTTTTGTTCCACAAAGAACCATTCAGTCAAAGGTTCTTTAAAAACCATCTATTTCTTACCTTTTTAGAATTTGAAGAACTTTGTTTTGCCAGAAAGAACCTTCTTCAGGTTCTTCAGATGTTAAAGGTTCTTTATGGAAGCATTCTAACAAAAAAGGTTCTTCTATGGCATCGTGAAGCACCTTTATTTTTAAGAGTGTACAAAACCTTTTTCTTGAATGACAGAAAGCAGAGGCTTGGCATTGCTGCTTCTCACTTGATAAGACAGAAATGTCATATATCACTTGAAATGAGTTTACTGTATTGTAATGGGTTTTTCTCCAGGTGCTATATTTTGTGTTCAAAGCTGAAAATCCTTGTAGGAAAATAAATAGATACATGCATGCATGCATGCATGGTTATCAGCTATAGTCTAAAGCCAATAAAATCTTCACTCCATAGGATCCAAACTGTAAGAAATATATCATAATTGTGTTATATGCGGTTGTTGTCTCTGATGAGAGATTCAGTATACCTGTGTTCTGCTCTCGCTGCCCATAAATGATAAATGAAATTGCCTCAACCTTGAATTTTTTCCATCTCCATAGCAACTGCTGCTTACCGACAGAAATCCATGTGAAAAGTGATTCAAACACACAGCTGTCGTTCAGGCAACACAAACACACACACACACACACACACATGCAGAGTAACCAATGGCAATTCTGGCTGAACGTCAAACTCGTAGTAAATGAGCCACAGCTCATCTGAAATAATGGCAACAGAAATATCACTCTGGGTTGAGACACTTTCCATATTCACACTTGATGAAACACTAAATGTGTTAACGGGTCAGAAAAGCTTATTGACTGCAATTTACCTCAGAAATGAGTGAAAAATGTCCTTTTTTGGTATTACCATAAAATGGAAGCACCTTATTAAAGTAACAGACAGATTATTTTCACATGTTTGTTTTAAAAAGATATCCAGTATATATATAATACACAGATACAGGTATTCATTTAACAGATTTTACTATAAACCACAACCACAAAACAGGATATTAAGCAGAATATTGACGCTTAAGAAAATCCATACAATTATTCTATTTGATTCTACTGTTTTATTTTACTGTTTACATTATTGCAAAACATTTGCATGTTTCCTCTATACATATATATTCATTTAATTTTCTATATGAATACATTATAATAAATTAAATAAAGCATATCTTCAGCTAAGCAAAGTCTAAATCAGCACTCAGGAGGGTTCTACCAAGATTGTGAATGAGTTATCATGAATTAATATTAATTTATGGAACTAATTAATATTTATTTATGCAATCAGTCCAGATGTAGACCGTGGTCAGTTGGTGACCTCTTCATCCTGAGCAGAGGATCTCAAACCTCATTTGTGGCTCCTTTGATCAAATCAGAATAACTAATATAAGTACCACTTAGTGACAACAATCTCCCATTTATTGATTGATTGATTGATCTTGCCTGATCGATTTCTTTGTCTGCAAGGTCAATGACTGCATTAGTGTTCGGTGTGTTGTCTTGTGTTTGTTGTCAAATTTTTCATTGGCTTCCCCTTGATTAGTCCCTCTAGGTGTGTCTTGTTATTTTGTTAAGCTTGTTAGTTCCTTTGTTAGTTCCTTTGACTCAGTGTTTCATGTATCATATGTTTCATGTTTCATGTGTGTTTCTCGTTATTTAATTTGGACTTTTAATAAAGCCCTTGCACTTAGATCCAATGAACAACATGTTAGCATATGCTAGAACATGCTAATCATGTTAGAAACATGTTAACAACATGCTAGCAACATGCTTATTGTGTTAACAATGTTAACAACATACTAATCATGTTAAAAACAACATGCTAATTGTGTTAAAACATGTTAGCAACATCCTAACTATAATAAAAACAAGCTAACAACATGTTAACCATGCTAGAAACATGTTAACAACATGTGTATTGTACTAGCAAATGCTAACAACATGCTAATTGCACGATAACATGCTAGAAACATGTTAGCAACATGTTAATCATGCTAAAACATGCTAATCATGTTAGGAACATGCTAGGAACATGCTAAAACATGCTAGCAACATGCTTATTGTGTTAAAAATGCTAGCAACATGTTAATCATGTAAAAAAACATGGTAACAACATGTTAATTGGATTAAAACATGCTAACAGCATACCAGCCATGTTAAAACATGTTAACAACATGTGAATAATGGTAGCAACATGCTGTCAATATGCTAATTGCATTAAAACATGATAACATGTTAATTGTGTTGAAACGTGCTACAAACATGCTAGCAACATGCTAATCATGTAAAACATGGTAACAACATGGTAATTGCATTAAAACATGCTAACAACATGCTAATTATGTTAAAAACCTGTTAACAAAATGCTAATCATGCTAACTACATGCTAGCAACATGTGAGTAATGGGAGCAACATACTAACAATATGCTAACTGCATTAAACAACGTGTTAATCATGTTAAATCATGCTAACAGGCTAACTGTGTTAAAACAAGCTCACAACATACTAATTATGCTAACAACATGCTAACCATGTTAGAAATATATTAGCAACATGCTAATTGTGTTGAAACATGCTATAAACATGCTAGCAACATGCTAATTGTGTTAAAACAAGCTACAACCATGCTAATCATGCTAAAAACATGCTAACAACATGCTAATTGTGTAAAAACATGCCACAAACATGCTAATCATGCTAAAACATGCTAACCACATGCTAATTGTGTTAAAACATGCTACAAACATGCTAACCATGCTAAAAACATGCTAATTGTGTAAAAACATGCCACAAACATGCTAATCATGCTAAAAACATGCTAACAACATGCGAATCATGTTAAAACATGCCACAAACATGCTAGCAACATGCACATCATGCAAAAAACATGCTAATTGGGTTAAAACATGCTAGCAACATGCTAATCATGCTAAATAAAACTGCTAACAATGTTAGAAACTCCAGGAACAAGTTTGGGCACCCCTGGGCTAGGCTTTCTCAAGCCAACTTCAAAGTTTGTTCTCAAACTTTACTCATCTAGTTTAATTTTTCAGTGTTTCAGTTACAAAAAAAAGAAAAGAAAAAAAAGGAAGATAATTTCTTAAAGACTAAAACTGATTTTGATAAGGTTTGATTTTGCTAAAACAGATATAGTTTTGTATTTGTACATTGTAACTTTTTAAATTCTCTTTGGATCCCTGTTTTCTGATCCATAATAAGCCATACTGAATATTCTGCATTAAATATGAGGCGTATCTGGTAATTTGTCTCTCGGGGGTTGAAAGGTCAATGAGTTTCTGTGTCAGGACTCCAAAATCTAAACAGCCTCTTGACAGATCGGTGCGTCTGGAGACTCTCGTCCTCCTCCCCATATGCTGCCATCTGTCCCGCTCTCACAGAACTGCTGAACATTTGCCGGCTGACACATACTCCTCTAGGAGATTCACTGATCTACTTTCATTTCAACACATCCAAAAGATTTACACAGTCATGTGACAGCAGACCAAAATATTGAGGAAAGAAGTGGCTTTCAACAAAGCAGATTAAGTTTCCAGACCAGAACACATGCAGTTAAGGCTTTATAATGAATTTCATGCTGTTTTCTTGAAAATAATGTCAATAAATATATAATATGTGACCCTGGACCACAAAACCAATCATAAGTCACTGGGGTAAATTTGTATCAATAGCCAAAAATACATTGTATGGGTCAAAATTATCAAAAAAAAAATTATGCCAAAAATCATTAGGATGTTAAGTAAAAATCATGTTCTGTTAAGGTTTTTTGTCAATTTTGAACCACAAACGTATCGAAACTTAATTTTTTGAGTAATATTCATTGCTAAGAGCTTAGTTTGGACAACTTTACAGGCAATTTTCTCAATATTTGTATTTTTTTGCACCCTCAGATTCCAGAATTGTATCTCAGCCAAATATTATCCGATTCTAACAAACCATACATCAATGGAAAGCTTATTTATTCGACTTTCAGATGATATATAAATCTCAATTTTGAAAAATTGACACTTATGACTGGTTTTGTGGTCCATGGTCACATATAATATAATATAATATAATATAGATAGGTACATTTTCTGTTTTTATTTATAGCAGAGATATGACCCGGGCACTTCTTCATGACATTCGCCTTTCTGTTTTATCTCACGTTTAATTGATAGGTTTTAGTTTCAGTGCTGCACAAATTTAGAAAATAACATAGAAATATTAAATCGAAAAAGAAATGCGAAATTCTTGTCTTATGTCTTTCTGCACCTTCCTTTCTGTTTATCTCCCAACGCCATTATCGTTGTATCTCAAAACAGAAAAGCAGAAGTATATTCAACCCTTGGCATTGTATAAATATTAATGCAAGAAAATCTGTACATTTTCCTGAAAGTACTACGCTTGGCATTTTCATAGCTGCATTAATGTACAACCTATAGTTGAGTGCATTTTAATACCTACCACAATTTTACAAAAACCTTTTTGCAAGCTATTCTCTCTATGAATCAGGTCACCATTTAAGGGCTAATTAATTCATGCAGTTTTCTGTACCGTTTCTCTAGAGTCATTTTAGTTAAATGATCATTTGGTTATCTGCTAACAGACTGTGCTATACTTGATTAACAACTGTACTCTATCAATTTGGTAAATGCTACAGTACAGCGTGCTTCATTAAATTTGAATTTGTCTGTATATAATTGCAGACAGTGTTGGGGAAAGTCACTTTTAGAAGAAATGCATTACAATATTGCATTACTCCATAATAAAGCAACCAATTACTTAGTTACTTTTAATGGAAAGTAATGCATTATGTTACTTTTGTGTCACTTTTTGTCACCCAAACGATTTTTTTTTGCAGCTATATGGGCACTTTAACACCAAAAGTGAAATTAAGCCTCAGTCTGAAGCAAATGTCTCTTCCTCTGCACTTACTCCACATTTCTCTCAACACAGGGACAAGAGAGACATCATTGGAAAAAAGGAAAAACAAAGTAACTTGCATTACTTTTTTTTGTAACTCTGATACACCTAACTCAGATTTAAAAGTAATGTATTACTTTACAAGTTAAAAAAAAAGCTTATTTTTGCCTAACAACCACAACAGTATTGCACTCTAGTCTGCGTCTCAAGTGAGGACATTTCTTAGAAGGACTACACACACAAAATGCTCTGTCAAATGCAGAGATAAGGTGCAGTTTCATCCTTGTCGTGTCCAAAACATAATTTGAAAAAAATATAATTGGACCTAAAGATATTGCAGTAATTATTTCAGTGAAAGCTGAAGTTGGTAACACTTTTCACATTTTCCGTTGTCCTTGTAACATATGCTGCATGTACTTACTGTATTAATAGAAAATTATGCAAAATTACATGCAAGCAACTAACTCTAATTCAATCCTCATCATAATCCTAACCATATAGTAAATACATGTACATTACTCAGTGCTTAAATGTATAATTACACTGTAACTTGTTAACAATGTGTTAAATGCATAAAATCAGCTTGTTAAATGTATAATTACACTCTAAGAACTTTTTATTAATTTATTTTTTAAAGCAAAAAAATAAATCAAAATGTAAACTCTAAAATAATGTGAGAATGGTGAGTTATAAACCCAGAATTGCAAAAAAGAAAAAAAAAAGTTTATACAGTGCCTTTGTTTTGTCTCAAGATGCACACCAGTAAGGCACATTTATAAAAAATCACTTAAATGTCCTGAACTATGGCCTAATCCTGGTTTAGGCTAATCCCTGTCTATGAAACCGGGCCTATATGTTACAATTCTGAGGTTATATCAGACTTTTTCTCACATTTTTGAGAAAAAAAATCTAAAATGTGAGACATAAAATCAGAATTGTGAGAAACAAATATAGAATTCTGAGATAAATAATTCTCAAAATTCAAAATTCCTGTTTATTTTTTAATTTTGTGGCCAAAACAGGCTTCCACACAAGGATCCATTAATGAGTTACAAGTGTAAAACTTGGGGTACCATACACTGTAAAAAAAGAACAAAAAACAATATTGAGTCAACTTAAAATTATTTCTTACCTGGCTGCCTTAAAATGTAAGGTTCAGTCAACTCAAAATAAAAAAGTTTAGTCAACTTGAAATGTTATGTTAAGTGACATCTTAGATATTTGAGTTGATTCAACTTAAAATTTTAAGGCAGCCAAGTAACAAACACAGCTGTTAAATTTAACAAACTTAGTACAACTTAACATTTCAAATTGAATAAACTTATTTGAGTTGGCTGAGCTTAAAATCTTAAGGCAGCAGGGTAACAAATCATTTTAAGTTGACTCAACAAATTGTGTTTTTTTGTTTCTTATAGCGATAAGTACTGAAACCACTGCAAAAACCACTAATGGCAGTTTAGAGGACAAATACATTGAAAACACACATGTACTTTAAAGAAAAATCTTTTATTTTGATCTTTTTTTTTTTTTTAACTTAAAATTATATTTATGAACTATGGAACTGCTGTGCCGTATTTTGGAGCCCTTACCATACAGCGACCTTGTGCACATGTGCAAATACTCCAGCATTACATGCTCTAAGGGTTAATGACGACATGATTTTTCAGCTTGACTGAACTGCAGTCTCACTCCATCTCTGTGTGGTGTTTGTGCAGGTCGGGATCGCAGCGAGCAGGCCCTGATTCAGCGCTTCAGGGGAGACGGTGTTAGTTACAAGGCCAAGCTGATTGGGATTGATGATGTGACAGCCACACGCGGAGACAAGCTGTGTCAGGACTCCATGATGAAGCTGAAGGTATAATAAAGAGTCCCCAAAGAGTAGGAAGTGTGGTTGCTTTAGTCAAGCTGTGTTAGATTATGAAAGACAGTGGGAAGATGCTTTGTTTTGCATGAATTAAATACAAAGCTTGTGATGTTCTGCATTTGTAAGTCACTTTGGATAGAAACAATAAACATCCGGTGAATAAGTCTAATGCAAACAAAGGAAAGACATCTCATAGATTAAATATTCATTTTATTGATTATAGTCAGTGGTGTATAAAGTACCTGAAAGACATACTAAAAGTACTAGTAAAAGTACAGATATCTTACCAGAAAATGTCTTTGGTAGAAGTTATAATACTGTTTAGAATATTAATATTTTATTTATCTTAAACGTACTCAAGTATTGAAAGTAAAAGTACAAGAAAATGCAAAATGGAAATAAATACATATCAAATGTTCATACACAGCTAGAGTAGTAAGATTGTGTTCAGTTTTAACTCTTGCTTCTATTTTGTATTTTTGGGTAAGTGTGTCTACTTAGTGTCTTTCATTCCAGCATAAGAAAACATTTCTGGAATCTACTTCTGAAATAGCATTTAGATGTATTTACACAGTTTATTGTATCTCAGAGGGGACATGGATGCATTTAAATTGCAGTTACAGGTGCATAAATAGCCCTAATATTTTGTTTTTAACATAAAACGGTGAACACTGATATTTAAAATAATTTAAGACTATAGTCAAAATGTGAAATTAAAACGCCAGTAGGTGGCAGCAAGTGACTGTTAATGAGTGAGTCATTGAGATTCATTCAAACGGCTGATTCATTCAGGAACAAAGCATTTGACTTTTTTAATGAGTGAATCACTGAATCATTTTTATCAACCGATTCGTCCAAAAAGCTGATTCATTCAATAAGTAAATACCGTCCATTGCTCAGATGCAAAACATTGCTGTGATCTTTGTTTGGAACTATTTTCGTTGGCAAAAACAAGCAATATTTTGTCTAAAATGTAAGTCACTTATTGCTTTACTGAACTTGTATAAATGATTATTAAATGTGTTATCATGCTGATATCTGCAGAAAAACAGCACACTTTGTGTGATATAGATTAAGTTATTAAAGTATATAAATATAAAAAGCATACAGAAGCATTTTTGCCATCTACAATTTAGAATGCCTGGAATTTTGAGTTTTAATAAACTGATAAATGAACGTGTGTGCACTCTGTGTGTGATTTGGTGATATAGCCTACTCTATAATGTCAGCTTGCACATCATTACAACAACACTTGCCATATTATCGCAGAAGATATACTTTATATCGCACACTGCAGACTTGACTTGAGTGGGAAACTAATCATCCGCAGTTGTGCGCGCACTTGTTTGCACATAAGCAAAGGTGTTTTTAGGAGTCTAACTAGCAAAGTCAAACCCACTTTTTTGCAGTCAGTGTTCTTCTGACTAGTTTGTAGTAAGTAACGAATATGCTTCAGGGAAATGTATCGGAGTAAAAGTATCAGCTTAATTAGGAAATGTAGTGGAGTAAAAGTAAAAGTTGAGTTTTCATATTTCAGCCTAAATATGAAAACTCAAGTAAAGTACAGATACTCCCAAAAAATACTTAAGTACTGTAATGAAGTATATTACTTTGTTACATTACACCACTGATTATAATGCTTTAATAGCATGAAATGGACATGTTTTTCCTATTTTGCCTTTGAGGTCACAGTTTATTCCAGTGGCTAGTAAAGGGTTTGACATTAACAAACCAACAACTGAAGACTGCAGTGACGGCCTGGCAAAGCATCACAAAGAAGGAAATCCAGTCTTTGGTGATGTTCATGGGTTCCAGACTTTAGGATTCTCAACAAAATAATAAAAATTAACATTTTATTTATGATTATTGTTTGTACAACTACATTGGAGCCTGAAAATAGAGGGACTGTATATAGAAATGGTTGTCACTCCTAAGTATTTTACATTATAATTTTATTTAACTGCTTGAATTGAAGCTGAAAGTCTGTTTCTAAGAGCAGAAGAGTTGAGCAAACATCTACTATCCCAATGATGCCAAATATTGCTAACAAAGTGAGAATTTTCCTTTACTGCTGATGTTTTCATTTGTGCTTGCTTTTAATTCTTCTTATGCTCTTTTTTTTCTGCGTTTATGCTACAGGGAATTGCTGCTTCAGCACGGTCAAAAGGGAACCACAAACAGAGAATCTTCTTGACTGTGTCTTTTGGTGGAATCAAGATTTATGATGAGAGATCAGGGGTAAGAGTATTCTACTAGTGTATTTTAGTTTAGTTAGTGAATATATATATATATGTATATACAGTGGGTACGGAAAGTATTCAGACCCCCTTAAATTTTTCACTCTTTGTTATATTACAGCCATTTGCTAAAATCATTTCAAGTTCATTTTTTTTCCTCATTAATGTACACACAGCACCCCATATTGACAGAAAAACACAGAATTGTTGACATTTTTGCAGATTTATTAAAAAAGAAAAACTGAAATATCACATGGTCCTAAGTATTCAGACCCTTTGCTGTGACACTCATATATTTAACTCAGGTGCTGTCCATTTCTTCTGATCATCCTTGAGATGGTTCTACACCTTCATTTGAGTCCAGCTGTGTTTGATTATACTGATTGAACTTGATTAGGAAAGCCACACACCTGTCTATATAAGACCTTACAGCTCACAGTGCATGTCAGAGCAAATGAGAATCATGAGGTCAAAGGAACTGCCTGAAGAGCTCAGAGACAGAATTGTGGCAAGGCACAGATCTGGCCAAGGTTACAAAAAAATTCTGCTGCACTTAAGGTTCCTAAGAGCACAGTGGCCTCCATAATCCTTAAATGGAAGACATTTGGGACGACCAGAACCCTTCCTAGAGCTGGCCGTCCGGCCAAACTGAGCTATCGGGGGAGAAGAGCCTTGGTGAGAAAGGTAAAGAAGAACCCAAAGATCACTGTGGCTGAGCTCCAGAGATGCAGTCGGGAGATGGGAGAAAGTTGTAGAAAGTCAACCATCACTGCAGCCCTCCACTGAGCAAAGGGTCTGAATACTTAGGACCATGTGATATTTCAGTTTTTCTTTTTTAATAAATCTGCAAAAATGTCAACAATTCTGTGTTTTTCTATCAATATGGGGTGCTGTGTGTACATTAATGGGGGAAAAAATGAACTTAAATGATTTTAGCAAATGGCTGCAATATAACAAAGAGTGAAAAATTTAAGGGGGTCTGAATACTTTCCGTACCCACTGTGTGTATATATATATATATATGATAATGTAATTAATTTTATTTGAACACTGATTTTTAATATTCTTAAAATGTCCTGTTTTCTCTCAACGTTATGTGAGCATATGTGACCTTACATAAGGAAAATGTATCAATTTGACCCATACAATGTATTTTTAGCTATTGCTATAAATATACCCATGCTACTTAAGACTGGTTTTGTGGTCCAGGGTCACATATATCAAAAATAATAATGTTACCAGATATGTGCATAAACATCATTACTTTAAAACTATGTCATGTAAACACCACTTAATTTAACTACTTGGAACAGTTGTAATGTAGCTTTTCAGTAGCAAATCTGTTGAACTAATCATACAAAACCTAATTTCTAGGATGGTTTGGACATTTTGGAAAAAGGCAATAAGAAAGTGTTTTAACCTTAAGTCAGCTGACAAAATTACAAAGAAAAGATTTCTACTGTTTTCACTGACCTAGTGAATTTTATTTTGTAAATACGTTTGTACGTTTTATGCATGCAACACACCCAGAAAAAGCTGGGAAGGAATGCATGTTTACCACTGTGTTACATCAGCTTTCATTTTAATTATACTCATTTGGTTTAGCAACTTGATATTCTTGTTTGATACAAAACTCAAGCTCACACTGCTTGGCATTGACATAGACAATGGCATATCAAAGACATGGATGAATTGTTGGCAGAGATTGATTTTTCCTTCGGATTTTTATATGCATAAGACTGAAACATACCAAAATGTGAAAAAACAAATGGGTCAGGATATTTTGTGAATGCACTAATTATGCTAATCACACAAAGTGTGCATAAAAGTGATTTGCTATTTGTACTATGGGTAAATAGGCAATGGTTGGTTCATGAAAACTAACAAGGATCGCTAACTTTCGCTGCTTGACTTTCGCTAACAAGGATGGCTATTTGCACTTATTGTAAAACAGACACTCTGCTAAAACTCAAATATAAGCACACTTTCTGCATGCAAAAATGTCATATATAATGCTGTGATCCTCAGGTTTTACAACACCATCACTCTGTACATGAAATCTCCTACATTGCCAAAGACACCAGGGACCACCGCGCCTTCGGCTACGTGTGCGGGAAAAAAGGCAACCACAAATTTGTGGCAATCAAGACCAGCCATTCGGTTAGTGTTCTAAATTCAACCTGTTCTCATGGCAGTTAAAAGCTGCCACTATTTTTCTTTAACCTCAGTTGTCCTCTTGTAGGCAGAGCCTGTGATACTGGACCTGCGTGACCTTTTCACCCTTGTCTATGAAATCAAACAGAGGGAGGAGTCAGAGAAAAAAGCTCAGAAGGACAAGCACTGTGAACAAGCCGTCTATCAGGTGAGAGCCAAACAAAAGCAAGAGCTTCTTTCAAAAAATAAATTGCCAGTGACTCTTTATGGTTAAATTGTGCATGCGTTTCTGCTGTCCTTATGCATCATGCCAGACAGGGTTGTCAGTAATGGCATATACAATGAAATATAAAGCTCTGATAATGCAGGCAGATGTTTTGAACCCGTCTCAACTGGATTATCCTGCCTCCTCAGTCAAGAAAATTGAATTTTAATAATGAAATGGAATAGACTATTAACTATGGAAAATTCTTCTGACAAACACAGGTGAAGAAAAAACAGAAACAAAGGGATTGCATATGTAAGCAGATGCATATGTAAAATAAGGCGGTCATCAAACATTAAATAGCATATACATTAAAACTGCCTAACGTTACCGAATGACTATGACGCTTTCAAAAGCAATCTACTGCATCTATGTTTTGATTATCAATCTGAATCTGATCCAGATGTACTCTTTAACCATTTTTCAGTTCAAAATATAGCTTTTTAAAAAATAAAATCTTCCCATATACAAATGTTGGTAAAAAAAGAATGCATGAATCTAGAATAAAACGTTCTTTTGACATACTGAATGTTTAGATATTTTTACAACAAAATATTCTGGGGCCATGAAAATAATACAAAATTTGAGTTTAAAAAATTCACTGTTGCCAAGTACATTGGCTTTCCAGAATTAATTAGGTTATTATAGCAACATTTTAGTTAAGGACAGTCTGTTTCACAATGTAACATTTTGATTGGCAAATTTGACCCTCCCACTTTAGATCTTAGCCAATCAATATTGTTTTTAAATATTTTGGCCTTGTGTGATTGGACCATTCTCAACTGTCAAATATGCGCAATATCTTTTCCCAGATTAAAGTAAATTCGATTTTATCTTTTAAAAAAACCTTTCACAAGCTGTTCAAATTAAGAAAAAAATAAATAAAATACAAATACGGCGCATGGAGCATGGAGCTTGGATGGAGTTTTCTCGATAGATGCGATGTAAGTCATGCCTTTTATCGTTTTTCCAGTTTGTTATTTCAATGTCCTGTCAGCAAAGCACTGTGGGCAACTACACAGAAAGTAACTGAAACAATGCAGTTTAACGAGGCGAACGTCGGGGTCCAAGCACAATGGCTTGTGTAGATGATTCAGTTACACAATGGACATGTCTCTATTATGCGTCTAAATTAGGAGTCTTTATGTAAGTATTATTATATGCACAATATTAAAGTAGATAAATAATATAGTGTTAGTTCTTTTATTGGACAACTTGACAAAGATATTGTCAATACAATTATAATTAGGTTTCAAATAAATTAATGAATGGTCTATAAGTATGTTTGGTATATAAGTAAGTTTCCATAACAGTTATTTATTATATTGCAATGGGCTTTATTATAACTATATATATATATATATATTACCTAACTGATAATACACCCAAACTCAAATTCACTGATTCGGTATCCTATTTCATGTCTCAGTCCTGCTGCCTGCATTAACAGTGTGATTCAGTTTGTGCCCCCCAAAATTTTTACCACCAGCCGCCACTGAATCTAATTCATAAATATTAAAACTTTTAACATTGTTAAATGTACATACTGAGTGACTAGTACTGTCTTTGTTATGGAATACACTTGTTGGTTCGCATTGAGTTCACAGTTTCAACGTACATCTACTACATTTCTTTTCCACATCTGAGGTAAACTATCTGTTGTTGCTTTCAGTATGGCTACAAAGGTCACACATAATAAATATTCAAACTCACATTACACAGTGTCATGTGTAGTTAGGACACAGTGTAAGAGTGCTCATTTCTGATGATTCTGATGATTCTCGGTTTCATGTTTCTTTAGGTTTGCTCTAATTTTGTCTTAAAAATACACTATGTAATGTCTGTTTTTCTTAATGGCTGACACAGACGATTCTGGAAGATGAGACTGATGATCCAGTGTATCAGGTGAGAGTTTGTCAGTCTCATTTAACATAAACTTAACCTGGTTTTATTAAGAGCTGACCTTTTTTTTGTGATTTTATTATCATTTAACTCCTCCATTTAAGTGTTGTTGTTATTTTTTCGCAGTTGACGCTCACAGAACTTGTGTTAACCATTCAGTCATTGCCTGTATATGGATATACAGTCATGTTTTGTGGTACTGTCTGTATGTTCAATGGAGAGTCATAAACAGCCCTTCTGGATGTACTCTGATATGTTGAACCCAGTGCTCTCTCGCTCACACTGAATACAGACAACTTTAACCATCAGTTTAACATCCAGATTTACTGTGACTCCAACCACAATCCCTAAGATGAAAGCTCTCAAAATACCAGAAACTTTCCAGGTTTTTTTACCTCCTAACATTTTAATGCTCAGCGTTTGCACGTTGCTCATTCATAGCTCAGGAGATTTATGCTACCCACATCATGACAACAGTCTGTCATTGCAATGTCAATTCCAACCAAAACACATTTCACACCGCAGGACTTGGATCACAGACAGGTCTAGATATTTAACCTGTTAAATGTCTCCTGGGCATAAGCAAAGCATTGGTGCTTCTCACAGATCACATCTATGAAAATTCACACCTAGCGATCATGACTCGTGTGAACTGGCCATTATTTGCCTTCAGTTTCAGGCTTTTGTCTCCATTAACTATCAGTGATCAGGGCTTTAAATTGTGTGTGGGCAGTAATTGCTCACCAAGGCTTAATTTGATCAAAAATACAGTATTATTGTGAAATATTAATAACTATTAATATTACAGTTTTTACTGTATTTTTGAACAAATAAAAAACTTTTGAATGGCAATGCATTTCCAGAATTAGGAGAAATAAAATATATGTTAAAGAGATATTAGTAATACATTAAGAGAATGGAGATTAAAAAATTGAAAATCACAGATTATTTGATTTTCAGAAATATTGGATCATATTGAGACATTTGATTGCAGAGGTATTTTGGCAGGACTTCTGAAAATGGAGACTTTTGTGAGATTACTGAGGTCTCTGTGAAAAGCACCAGACCTGAGAGTAAAGTTTGCTTGACACTTAATCCACTAACAACTGAGAAATGAATTTCATTTGATGATTTTCTATCCTGTGGGGAAACAAAGGGTCACTCTATGGTTCTCACTGTTAAAAAAACAATACAAAAATAGAAATACAAAATATTCAGCATTGAATGTTCTTAGTGACTTGGTTCCATATGGGGCCTTTCTCATTTTCTTTCCCAACTCCTTGTAGTACATTGTGTTTGAAGCCGGACACGAGCCCCTCCGTGGCCACCAATCAGAGGAGAGCGTTTACCAGGTACTTCCTTGAGCCACTCCCCTCTTCGCGCACACCTCTACAGTTATAGTATCAGAAAGAAAGGGGAATCTAAAAATAGTTTTCCTATAATATGGACTCCCCAAATTAAACTTAGTTTGAAAAGTCTGGTACTAAAACATATTTAAATACCTACAATTTATTGAAATATTACTGCAGAACAGCAGGATTCTTGTTTTGTTAACTTCCTATAATTTTTAGGTCCCCACAAGTCATCAGAAAGACGGGATATATGACGTTCCAAAACAACATCTAATGACTGTAGGTTCTCTCATGTCTCAAACATTCGCTCAACCTACCCTCAAACAAACCTCTCAATGTTCTTCCCCTTACTTGATTTAGAAAATGTAAAAAAAAAAATAAAAAAATTAATCCCATAGCAAATTTAAAGCAATCAATGAACTGAAAATATTTCTTTGTTGTTGTTTATGTTACAAATCTGGGGAAATGGATGAGGGGAAAATCAAACAGAGGTTTGTTTTGGGAATTCACCTTTAGTATGGATTTACTGCATGGGTTTAGAAAAGGTTAATTTGACAATTGCAATGCATCAATGATGAGAATGTTTACGATTTTGTTAATTAAAATTAAGGATTGGCTTGAAAAAACATTTTCTGAAAGAGTGATGCCAACCTAAAATTTCTAGAGCTTATTATTTATAGCAATTCTACCAAAACAATTGAAGATCAGCATGCATTGCAAAACCCCAGACAGATCTACAGAAGTCAAAACAGAGCATTACTTTCACCAGAATGAATCCATGTTAAATGATTGTTACCAGTCCATTTCACAGAGTGTTATTGCTTGTCTGTTCATTCAGTCGGAGCCTATCGAGTGCTTGGAGCTTTACCCACATTAATATCAGTCTCCCTGCTGCAATGTTTGCTCACACGTACCAAACATTGATTTTGCTGGAGTCTATGAACACCTGAGTCTTCTGGTGTGATTTGCTAGCTTTTCTATAAAACATGACTGTTGTGTTGGCTTTGTTTTTTGTGTTTGGCATACACATTGTTTTTTGTTCATCCACCTCATTGTGTCATGCCCATGGATTGTCCTTGTGTTTGTTTTTGTCCCCATGTGCTCCTTGGTCTAGCTTTCCCTCATGTTTGTTTATGCCCATAATTGGTTGTTTCTGTTTTTGTTCCTGTTCTTATTGAGTTCTATTTGACTCACCTGTGTTCCCCTAATTATCCTCGTTTAGTTCTGTTACTTAAGCCCGGTGTTTCTTGTGTCTGTCGTTCAGTGTTAATGTTTTAATGTCTCTACATTTGTGTTCCCACCTGCTCTGTATGCCCTCTGGTTTGATTATGAAAGTCTGTTTGTTTAAGTTTACTCCTACATCTCCTTGTCCCGGTCACTGAAAGTGTGACAGAACACCGAACCAAACAAGATAAACTGAGCTGAGGAGGGACAGCCTTTGGAGCAGTATGTGGAGGAGTTCCTGAGCGTGTTACACCTGGTGAGATGGAGCGATTCTATGATTAATATAATGTGCTTCCGGATGGGACTAAAAGACAATCATTTGTTTCGGTTTCTGACTCCTGATGATTGCTGCAGACCCATTGTGTATTTCATAAATTATGTCCTTGATTTAAATGGTTCCAAGTTCTTTGTCGATGTGGAGGATTGTCATCCTCCTCCCATCCGGAAGCATGTGGATGCTTAGTCTCACCACAAGCACCCTCCACATGCAGCTCCAGTGAGCCTGCTCCCTTCGTTCCACCCACGCTTCCTCAAATTCTCCAAAGTTCCTCCTTAGTCTTTAGCCCAAGACTGCTGGCAACTCTGAAGTCAAGCCCACCTGCTGATCTGCAGTCAAATCCACATTCCGCTTAGCAGTCAAGCCTGCCGGCCACTGTGTTCTCAAGCCTGCTAGCCTCTCTCCAGCCTGGAGAGGGTTCCTGTTCCCAAGTCAAGCCCAGAAAGAGACTCTGTTCCAAATTAAGCCCAGAGAGGGCCCCTGTTTCTACAACCAGCCCGGAGAGGGCTACGGTTTCTACGTCCAGCCCAGAGAGGGCCCCTATTCCTAGGTCTGTTCTTATTTGGCTCTGCCATGGCTCCCTGGACTGCCTGCTCCGCCATGGCCCCCTGAGCTCCCTGCTCTGCCATGTCCCCCTGAGCTCCCTGCTCCGCCATGGCTCCCTGGTCTGCCTGCTCTGCCATGGCTCCCTGAACTGCCTGCTCGCCATGGCCCCCTGAGCTCCCTGCTCCGCCATGGCTCCCTGGACTGCCTGCTCTGCCATGGCTCCCTGGGCTGCCTGCTCTGTAATGGCTCCCTGGTCTACCTGCTCCGCCATGGCTCCCTGGACTGCCTGCTCCGCCATGGCTCCCTGGACTGCCTGCTCCGCCATGGCACCTTGAGCTCCCTGCTCTGCCATGGCTCCCTGGACTGCCTGCTCTGCCATGGCTCCCCGGTCTACCTGCTCCAGCATGGCTCCCTGGGCTGCCTGTTCCACCATAATTCCCTTTACTGCCTGATCCACCATGCCTCCCTGTTCTGCCATGGCCCCCTGAGCTCCCTGCTCTGCTAAAACCTCCTGAGCTGCCTGCTCCGCCATGGCTCCCCGAGCTGCTTGCTCTACCATGGTCCCTTGAGCTCCCTGCTTTGGCATGGCTACCTGCACTGCCTGGTTCACCATGGCCCCCTGAGCTCCCTACTTCGCCATAGCCCCCTGGGCTACCTGCTCCACCATGGTGCCTAGATCCAGTAACGCCAAGGAAGCACCTTCCGGAGGGTTTCTAATTTAGTTTTGTTACTTAAGCCCAGTGTTTCTAGTGCATATCATTCAGTGTTAATGTCTTAATGTCTCTACATTTGTGTTTCCACCTGCCCTGTATGCCCTCTGGTTTGTTTATTAAAGTCTGTTTGTTTGAGTTTACTATCTCATTATGTCATCATCTGATAATCACTATAGCATGTATAGTAGCCAACTACTGTATTTTCACTGTTGAAGCATCATTTCATTGTCGAGCCCACTGATAGATCAATAACTATTCCACTGTGGGCTGCTTTGCTCAGTGAACACTAAAAAAAGTAATCATTGATCTTGTTCAGATAATCTGTGTTTAGGAATGTCTTCTAGTATGGCATTACATCTTCATCTTTCCCTTGACTGTCTTGCAGAATATAAACCAGTTTGATATTTTTGGTGACATGGCAACCCCCCCAGACATCCTTTCTGTAAGTAAACCTCAAGACGAACAATCATCCATGCAATCAGTCTCACTTTTAATGCAAACAATTACTGAAGTTATACTACATAAAACAGACCTGCACAAAAATAAATAAAATAAAATACTTTGAAAAAACAATTGCATGTTTAAAAGCAAAAATCATCCAGTTGTTTAGTCAAACGGTAAATCTAACAGTTTTATTATGATACCATAATGTAAATTATTCATATACTCATATATCCAAAATTACATCAATGTCATCACAGATGCCAGCTTCACCTGCTACAACACTGGATCCTGGAAGAAGGCGACGTCAGCACCGCCCAGAACTCTTCACCCATTTTAGCCCACCGGCTGTGCCCTCAGGTAACACACAGCAACTGCCTGAGAGTTGCTTATTCACCAAAGTTCAGAGTTTTACAGTTTTATTGTTCTTGTTTCTCAGGTTATATGACCATGGGTGCTATCCAGGCTGCTCACTGGACCCAACAGTCATTTGCTACCCAGGCTGCTCCAATGGCCTTTGGGGTTCAGGGACCATTGCAGGTGGCCCAGATGCTTCCTGGAGGCCAGCCTGTGATCTGGGGTCAGGCTAACCTCTTCCACTCTCCAGCAACTGGCCAACAGCAATGGGCATTTGTACCAGCCCAAACAGTTGGCATGGGGGCACATCCGATTCCAGCCGCAGTGCTTCAGGGTCTGGTCCCTATAGCTGCCATGCGCCCCCAATCCTGTGAACCTCCCGAGACTTCATCCACCATTATGAGCCCTCAAGTAGATTCTACCCCACAAGAAAGTGAATCCAAGCAAACCCTAAACAAGGACCCCCAGGAGGAAGCAATAGGTCTTCACATTAGCACAAGTAAACAAGAAATGGACTGCTGTGGTGAACTTGATCTTTCACAGTTGAGGTTGACTTCAGAGTCATCAATATCACCATCCCCAACTGATTCTTGTGAGTTAAAACACTATGACCAAAGATTGAGGTTTATCGTGTGACAGGCATTATTGCCATTGATTTGATTCTGTTCTATAGGTGCTACCCCTGGTCCAGAGCAGGAAATCATGTCCCCAGAAGCTGAACCCTCAATAGAGTCATCACTCCTGACTGCAAAAGACAGCTTAGTCAATGTGCCAGAAGCTTTGGTAATAGTTGTGTGTCATAGCTGTTTATCAGCACAGCTGTGATTTGTGTATTGCTGAAATCTGTTTTTCACCAATAATCCCATTTTCTATGTCTTACAGGAGGCATGTGCTCAAAATCTCAGCACTGATGACATACCACCAGATGCTCAGATAAACCTTCCAGACTCTTTGCAGCTGGATGTCCAAAGAGAGATGGCTTCTAGGTTGGTTTTTCTCTTCCTCACTTACTTAAAGATTATATGTCAGGGTTTTTTTTGCTTCTAGAGGGCCACTATTTTGCAGAGTTTATCTTTAATCCTAATTAAACACTCTTCAGTCAACTTTCAGTAAATGTATTGGCACTGGCTGCCCAGGAGCAGGACTGGAACCTTTCCTACATCACACCTTATGTTGTCACATGCTGACACTTTGCAGCAGTAGTACAAAGAGTGTTGGCTGGGCTTTTCCAGCTCCAAGCTTTATTCTCTGTTTCTGTTGCTAAAGATCATTCATAGATGTTCAGTGAAGCCTGGAATAATCCTAATGAGACTTGAGTATGATAGCATGAAAGGCTGACACTAACATCCCTCGGCCCCTGTAGGTGACTCCGTCCCCAGAAGGAGTTTGACAATATTCAGCTCTATTCAGATCTAGTGTAGTGCAAAGGCCATAGACCTGGCCATTCTAAGGAAAGTCGTAAATCCTGAAGTCAAGGACCTTGCCCCAAATGGCCGCCGTGTGCACAAATCCCCGAGTCCATAGTGTGTCCCTATTGTCATTTCAGCTTTCAGAAGGATGCTGTCTTTGCACTTTATGTGCCCTCAATGCACACTTCTTCCAAACCCGCACTGAGGCAAGCTCAAAGCAGCATTTGCATCACGAAAGTGTGGACTCAGAGGAAGACTCAGAGGAAGGGTTTAGGATGTCAATTGGGACAGGGCCTAATATGTTATGGAAGTGGTCTATAGACCAATTCCATACACACTCCCAGCTTATTTGGCACATTTGGGTTTCTATGTTGTTGCTGATGCTCACCCACAGACATATCATGCTGGATTTTTTTTCCAGCTGTTTGAAGGTCCATCCTCCAAAAGCCTTTCTAAGAAGGTTGTGCAGCTCTCATGGTCGGTGTCCGTAGAGTAGCTCAAACAGGGGAAAACCCACTGAAGGCTTGCAGGACCTTCTGCATCCTAAATAATAGAGGTTCCAGACATTTGTCCCATTCCATTCAGAAGCCAAATTGTGAACCGCTCCAGGACCAACAGATTGATAGTTTCCTTGATGTTGTGTGGCTCTGCCAGTAACCACTGATGGCAGGCATCATTAAGCTGCTAGGCCATTATAAATGACAACTCCCCTCCCTCAGCTTGACTGACCAGAAATGCTGACTCGGGGTGTGGTTGATCTGCTGCAGGATGGCCCTCTTCAGGTTGTCTTAAGCCAGGAGGTTCTGCATGGGTAGCTGTTGGGCTGCTATCTGGTCTTCTCCGGACAAAAGTGGGAGGAGGTGCATTAGCCACTGAGTGAGTGACTACTCACTTGCCTCTGTTGTCTCTTCAAAGAAGTTCATGCATGTTTCCAGTTCGTCCTGTGGGCACATCTTGTTGAATGGCCCATGAGGAACAATGAACACCGTGTCGGGAGTCTGGCCCTCATAGCCCTTAGAAGCAGGCAGCTCTTCTTGCTCCATCCTCAAGTCCAAGAGGTCTGGTGGGTGAAGCCCGGGTATAGTCTTAACCATCTAAGCAAGAAGTGAGGACTCCATAGTAAACCTGTCCCCCCCATGTTATGGCATTGTAGCAAGGTCTATGTCAGGGCTTTTCAAATTCGGCCCTGCAGAGTTTAGCTCTAGCCCTAATCAAACACACCTGAGCAAGCTTATCAAGGTCATCCAGATCCCTGGAAAATCACAGGTAAGTGAGTTTGATTAGGGTTTGAGATAAACTCTGCAGAGCAGTGGCTCTCCAGGACCGGATTTGAGGAACCCTGGTCTAATTTGTGGGAAGGAAAGTTCGGAAGTGGTGCAAGTCAAACCAAAATCAGTATCTCTGTAGATCAGAACACTGTTGGGAACTGGACTTGCTCTTTTCTCCCTGTCCCAAGCAGGCCGTCGACTTAGATTCTCGGTCTTACATCTGATACAAAGCTATTACCACTAAGAGCTGACCTCTAAGATTTAGTATCCGAACACAACCACAATACAACTTTGGGTTTGGCCTCACTTGTCACCCAGAGCTGAGGTGTTCCAGATAAGAGAAAATGGTTGGTTCATCTGGATGCATATAGGAAGCCAACCCCTTAAAGTCAATAATCTGACTTTGTTTATATTTAGTCTTGACAATAGGTTGCAGAATGGCATCACTCAAGGTAAGACCATGGTGACAGTCTCATAAACCTACAGTTAACAAGGTGTTCAGAAACATTTTGGTTTGTGATATTATAAAATGACAAATGCTGAGCTCATATAATTTTGGTTATGTAAATAATCTAACAACTTTTGACAAAAGTTCTCATTGCACACTAATTTATTGAAGCTGGCAGAAAGGGGTAAAGGCAGATATTAAAAGGCATATGACAGAGGTCAAACTTTTGTCTCTCATGTCCATATAATTTCTTTGTTGACTAAAGCTATATTTATGATTTTATCCTTAGGAACAATCAGTCTCAACATACAGAAAACCACTGAGAGAATCCAGAAATCACAGTGATAGAGATGGGACTTAACACTGTGCTGAGCTTGGTGGGACATTTCGAACTCTAATGACTGATAACAGAGAAAGTAAAATCTATTTTAATAAATGAAGTGCACATTTAGTTTGAAATGAACTTAAATATTGCTGTCTACCAATACCCACTATCTAAACGACTTAAGAAATAAAATATTTTTTTTGTAAAAAAAAAAAACTGTCACAATATGAGAAATTGGACCAGTGAAATGAAAGTTAAACTGTGATGGACATTTGTTGATAGGAAGATTTGACATTTCTAATGCACAAGATCACCCGTGAAACTGTGTAGTTGCGTTCTGCATTTGGAGAAGCCAAAAACATTGGTTAAAATCATGCTTTTGTTTTTCTCAGAAGGAATTGTATTGAATGTTGACATTGTGATGAGCCTTTTCTTAAAAAAAAGAAAACTTTCAATGACCATCTGCATGGCTTTTTCTTCTTTTTTGAAAAGCAACCTGATGACAGACATTCTCTTTTAGATTTTATACAACAATGTGATGATTATTTAAAAAGGAACATTTTTAAATAATTTTCAGATAATGTGTGTAATATGACACTGTCAGTGTTATGTTTTTGAATGACAAATGTATTTGTTGAATTTTAAATATCTGCTCTGGAGCTTTTATTATAATATTTGCTTTACAGTGTTGCAAGCTCAGTGTGGTTCATAAGCAATACTGTAAACTGTATACATATGTATTTTTTCAGCACTGATGTTTGTTTTACTGGCATCATTTTTGCCTCTTCTGTGAATCTATCAGAATAGAAGGTCCATATCAAGGGCTACAACATTCAGTGAATCAAGAAGTGTTGTAGAGAAAGCAGTTCAAAAACAGTTAATGTCTGGATATCCTTGTTCATTTTCTTACAAAATCATCACTGTTTTTGTTTGCTTGTTTGTTTTTTATTGTAGTAATTTAAAGTGCCATTTTATTATTTCCTTTTCTGTACTAATCAGCCACTGTACTGAAGCATTTTAATTTGCCTTATTTTGTCAACTAAAAAAAAGAGAAATCAATGAGAAATCCAGACGACTAACAGCAAATAAAGCAAAACTGAAATAAAGCAAATAATTTCACATTTATGTCATTGCTTTGATCTATTTATGTTTACAACAGTCTTGATGCCATTATTTTAGATTTTTTTTATTAAGGACAAGGTATTATTAAGGTTAATTGTTATGGCAACAGATTATATTCATGTTCAGTCATAAGCATAGAAATGACACTTATTCAGCACATGTGTAATACATTTCATTCTCTGTCTTAGAAAAAAGGAGTGCAGTCATTTCCCTGGATGAGAAATGTTGAACAGAAATGCAGAGCCTATATTTTTTGAATATCCAGTATTTTTGTCCTGCTGTATCTTATTTTGATGTTTTTGTATGCAAACTAATATGGAGATGCAAAGTTTGAGCTACACTATAACTGTTGGCCCTCTTGTGGTTGAAGTATAAAACTACTAAATGTGGAACTAGCTCTAGTCTCTATGCGCCTTTCACTGCCCCCTACCGGAATTTATGTTATAGGTCACGTCACTTGCCACTTTACCATTCATTTAATTTACACTGTTAAAAAATAAAGTGCTTTAAAAGGTTCTTCACAGCGATGCCATATAGAAGAACCATTTTGGTACCACAAAGAAACATTCAGTCAATTGTTTGTTGAAGTACCAGCTCTTTCTTACCTTTTTATAATCTGAAGAACCGTTTAGACAAAAAAGGTTTTTCTATAGCATCATGAAGCAACTTTATTTTTAACAGTGTGTAGTGTAAATAAAACATTCTCAAAAACTGACTCAAATCAGTAAATAGACATAAGATTATTAATGTTTAACTGAGAGTCCAATGGTTACACTGAATGCAACTCAAAACAAACATTTTCCATTGATTTTCTGTGTTCACTTGTATGTGACTCACTTACGAGAAGACTCCAAAAAACACATCCTGGCAAAACTCTGAATGCTTTTAGGCTTCATGAAATACAAATATACCAAAATTCATGTTATGTTTTTAAAAAGCTAAATAAAGTATTTAATTTCTTAAAATATTTCTCATGTTGGAAGTTATTGCCAAAAAATATATCAAAAATATAAAAAATGAAATACTCTCTAATACAAGTATTTTAAATTTACATGTCCACAACTAATCTCCAGCATCGATGGTTGTTTTTAAATGCGAAGGTATATGGCTGTTGTCACAGATGAGGGGAGGGCTTGCTGGGTAGGTTAAGGGTTTAAGGTCTATTACTGTATTATCTAGTCTACTGGTCTAGGTTTCCCTGACATTATAATGCACAGTTTTCTACGAGCAAATGCAGTTTACAGCGAGGCGATACTTTGTCTCTGCATCATATGGTAAGTAGGAACATTTTACTTTATGAGCATCAATTTGCAATGCGTTTTCTCGGTTTCCAGTGTCTTAAATGTTCTGTTTTGAATGCATCCCTTTATAATTGGTCAGTTCCTTACCATTCAGAGAACTGTTGTAAAATTAAAATTTGTGATTTTAGTGGTCTTAGTGTTTTTGTCAGTATGCCGTGGCCTTTCAGAAGCCACAATTAAAAATAAATACAAGTGGCATGGCACAAACAGCCTTTTCAGTCAAAATATTTCACAAAATATGAAGCAGTAAATATATTGTAGACAATGTCTTGAATACTTGACCGAACACTTTGGTGTGTATTGTTAATGTAATGAAAGCCAAATAATATTATATATAATATACTGTTCATATGTACCCCTGGACCACAAAACCAGTCATAAGGGTCTCTTTTTGGAAAATGAGATTTATACACTGCCTAAAAGCTGAATAAATAAGCTTAGGATATGACAATATTTGTCTGAGATACAACTATTCAAAATCTGGAATCTGAATCTGGTGCAAAAATATCTAAATATTGAGAAAATCACCTTTAAAGTTGTCCAAATTAAGGTCTTAGCAATACATATTACTAATCAAAAAATAGGTTTTGACATATTTATGGTAGGAAATTTACAAAATATCATCATGGAACATGATCTTTACTTAATACCCTATTTTTTTTTTTGCATAAAAGAAAAATGGACAATTTTGACCAGTACAGTGTATTTTTGGCTATTGCTACAAATAAACCTGTGCTACTTAAAACTATATAAAGATATAGTATTATATAAAGAAAACTTGAAACCAACTGGTTAAAAACAATAAAAGCAACAATAAAATGTAATGGAAAAAAAGTGTCTATGAAAAGTGAAGTTAGTTTTGATAAAACCTCTTGCATCAGATGCCACTGGGTTTGATATTTTGCATTTAATGCAATTAAATTCAGACATTTACAAGTGTGACTTGCTTTAAGTCTTCCATCTAAATACCTTTACTAGCACCACTCTGAGTAATGTAAATTATAAGGACCTGAATCTGTGTTTTGCAAACTGTTATAAATTACCTTACATATTGCATTCACAGTGCTGTAGTGCTTTGTCATTCAGAAGACAGGACTGCCGTACAAGCGCCTAAAGTCCCTGTGGACTGTTCACTGTCTGAATGGTCCTCATGGACACGCTGTGACCCCTGCCAAAAGAAGAGGGTGAGAATACTGTTCTAGCCTATATAATGCCTGATTGCCTGTCTGCTCCTTTGTTTATATATAATGTTTATTAGGAATTTTGATTCCATTCCCTTTGACTTACATTGTATGATTTGTCCATACAATAGAATTCTTCAAAATATCATCTTTTACATTCAAAAGAAGCAAGTCATTTATACAAGTGTGGAATGACCTAAGAGTGTATAAATGACAACCTTTTAATTATTGGGGCGAACAGTTCCTTTAGGATAGATATGTGTACACAGCATTTTAAGTGTTAAGTAGAGATCGCTTCATAGGCTTCACGCGGAACTTTTTTCAGTTTATATTGTTTTACTACTTACACAATTATTTGAAGAATATGTCCATTATATTATTTACAATACACAGACTAGGGATGGGCGATTCCACTTTTTTGTTTTCAATACCATACCTATACTTTTCAAATCGATATCGATACAATACTTCTAAACTAAACTTCTAAATTATGAAATGTATTAAATTACTAAGAGTAAGATGGATAATGATAACCACTTAACTTTATATTTGAAACACATTTTAAAGCTGCAGTCTGTAACTTTTTGAGTTAAAAATTTACACAAAATACTTTTTTGAGAAAATACATAACCAGCCAGTGTTCAAAACTATTGCCTTACTTAAGCCCGATTCACAATGGTTAGCTTATAATAATGTTTTTAAATTGAGTGGTTCGGGTAGGTTTTTGCGGGAAATTCAAGCATACCACTGCGTCATTACGTCACGTTTGTAAACATAAAAGAAGGCGTCCCGGCATGTGAGAATGCGGCAGATGCCGAATATTTTATAGCCTTTGCCCACAGCGGCTGAAATAATTACACTTATTTTGTTGATTGTGGATTGTGATCCAGAAAATGTATGTTTATGAAACACAAGTGACTGAAATTAGATTAGCCTACACCAGTTTTAAATGTGCATCTTTGCAGATAGCCTGAGATTACACAAGTTTTGTATTTTAAAGAACACCGGTCCTAAGGAAGAATGATTTGCTTTTTCGGATTTCTTGAAATAAAATTTATATGAAATTTGAATTTTATGTCAATCAGAGATGTACAGAAACAGAAACGCTAATAGGCATACACACTACATACACATAGTTACGCGATGCTGATGTTAACATGAACAATTTGAGAACAAGGTATATCAGTAATAATAACTTGCTAGTTTGATGTGATATGAGATAATAACCGATCGATTTAAACACCTGTAGCGTTTTTCCTCAGTTGGTCATAACGGTAGTAGACTTGTTACTTACTCTTAGATGACAATATGCGATGAAGATTCTTATTTGGGCCATATATTTGAATCAGTGATTCCTAAGTACAGTGAATATCCACAGCGGTGCGGTGACTGACAGCTACAGAAACATTAGATTCATCCGCGCTGGAGCCGAGCCGGAGCACAACCCACGCATGGAAATAATTCCGCATTTAACTGCAATTGCAGGTTGTGAGACAGAGATGGCGACAAAGAGGCAAAACTTACGGACTGCAGCTTTAACATTCAATATGCCTTAATTGAAACTTGTAACACGTGGTTAAATTTTGTTTTTTTGTTTACACCATTCAAATCTACAAATACTACAAAAACCATGGTTCATTTTCATCAAGGGACTGCCAGTGTTTTTAATCTGACAGTGAATGATTTCTATTAACATGATCAATATGAACTTTTAATTTAAATAAATGTAATTCACAAACTATGTAGGCTACAATTTCAATGTGTTTATTGTGAAATAACTCAAACATATATGTTTTTTTCCTCTGTCCTCTGATAAGCATTGTTCTGGGCTGTCGTTTCCAAAAGCATCAGCTTTCTTTTGGTACTTTTGGGAAACGCAACCCTGATTGCGCTGTCAGAAGTGAGTGAATGCTCTCTGTGATTGATTGGGTCTGGAAAATAGTCCTATATATCCTACACAATTATTAACATAAGTTTTTTTGTCCAATTCAATGCATATTGTACACATTATTTTTTTAATCACTGGTAAATAAAATACCAAATAGTATCAGTATTTTTTGTTTGAGGATCGATACTTTTGCCTATCCCTAATACAAAGTCGCTTTGTATTTTTAAGGGGAACAACCCTCAGATAGAGGCGTCCTGTCCTCCCCGTGATTTACACCTGTCTTTTTGCTCTCTCTGTATCTTCAGTTTCGCTATGCCACGGTGGTCCAGCCGTCTGAGTTTGGAGGAGAGCCGTGTCACGATCACGGCCGAGAGGAGGAACCCTGCATTGCTCCATCGCGATACACCTGCCAGAAACCCACTCTTCCATGTCAGGGCTTCCGCTGTACTGTCACAGGTGACCCTCACATCAATTTACATACACATACATTCTTAATGCTGTGTTGTTACCTGAATGATCCACAGCAGTTTTTTTAGTAATAGTTGCTCATGAGTCCCTTGTTTGTCCTGAACCTGTCAAACTGATTCTTTGATTTTCCAGCATTTTTGTGTATTTGAACCTTTTCCAACAATGACTGTATGATTTTAAGATCCATATTTTCACACTGAGGACAACTGAGGGACTCATATGCAACTATTACAAAAGGTTCAAACACTCACTGATGCTCCAGAAGGAAAAACCATGCATTAAGAGCCAGGGGTGAAAACTTTTTGAATTTGAAGATCAGGGTATACTTAACTGATTTTGTCTTCTTGGAAACATGTAAGTATCTTTTGTAACTTCTGAAGGGCAGTGCTAAATGAGGACAAAAATATGATATTTAGGCAAAATAAGAAAAATGTACACATATTCATTCTGTTCAAAAGTTTACACCCCTTTTTCGTTCTGATGCATTTTATAAATTCAACTGTTATTTTCTCTTGTGGACGATTGTAACCATCTTTCATGTGGACAGTACTAAATAAAAAATAGCGTGCATTTTGTATGGTCCCTCTTATTTTGGTAAAATAATGAACATTTTGCAGAGGTATGGTGTATGAAAACATTTGACTTCAATATAATAATAATATACAGTGTAAAAACTGAATATTTCAAGTACAATACATTTGGAGTACATTTTTACATGAAAATACTATTTAAGTCTTTTTACTTCAAAATGTAACCTTTAATTCAAAGTCACTTGCTATGTTTGTGAAATTTATTTAGCAATTTTTGAGTGGACTTTGTGTTTTGTCCAAATTCATCTTAAACAGTTAATTTATTAATGGGGTAGTTCACCCAAAAACAGAGGTCTAACTCTGACGCTTCAAAAACACTCATAAAGATCGTAAAATAAATCCATATGAGCAGTTTAATACAATTCTCCTAGAGAGACACAAACACTTCAAAAACAAACACATACCATAAAAAGATTTACTTCATGATTTTATTAATCTAAAAAAAAACATTGGTAACATAAACAGAATTTTGAGCTTTTATAACCAAATTTGAATGCTTTTTGTTTATTTTTGAATAAAGGCCTGCAGTAAATAAAGTCAGTTAATCATCTTAAGCCAAAACGTCTCTTCAGAAGACATGGAATAAGCCGCTTGATTCCTATGGATTTATTTTATGAGTTCTTTGTGAATGTTTAATGATTAATTTTTTGAGTGAACTGTCCCTTTAATTAAACAGATGTCATTTTTAAGTTTGAACGCGGGTTTAAATGCTATGTTTTTTGTGTAACAGGTCGCTGTGTGCTGGAGGGTCTGCGCTGTAATGGTGATGATGACTGTGGCGATGGTTCTGATGAACTGGGCTGTAATAAAGTGTCCAAAGCCTGTAATCAGCCAACCGAGGAGTATTATGGGATTGAGAATCTTGCCAAAGGGTGCGTGTGTTTAATATATTGTTACCTATTAACATTGCATTCATGTTTAAACAACTACAGCTGACTGACTGATCTGGAAGTGCCATGTTTTTATTGTTACAACATATGTAGTGTCTGCATTTACTTAATGGCATGTTAGTGTGCTTATGTTTTTACCTTTAGTGCATATAATACCAGGCTCCCACAGATCATGGAATTTCTGGAATATCATGGAATTTTAAAAGGTCTATTCCAGACATTGGAAGTCAGGGAATTTTATATATTTTTTTGTCCAAGTCATGGAATATCAGGGATTTTTGTTTGTTGCTTTAAATTTTAGTTTCCATTTATCAAAATGTTCTATATGTTTTTTTTTCTGTGTGTTGTTTCATGCGCTATTTTTTTAATCGCCATTTTATTCTCTTTCTGCTCTTCAACTGGCAATCATTTAAGTAAAATGCAGTCACCAGGAAAATGTATATTTCCAGAGTTTTGGCTACAAAATGACCACTTTAAAGACTGGGTGTTAAAAGTAGATAGAAAAGCAAAAACTAAATGAAAAGAAATAAACAGACTGAATGATGAACTTGATTAAAAAGAGAAAATCCTTTGAAGCATTTAATCCCTGAAAGCATAAAAACCATAAATGAATTTCTGTTGAAATAGTACAGAAAATATCAAAGTGCATAAAACAGGTGAAAGCAAAAAAATAAAAAAATAAAAAAAAGCTTGTATGTCTGTTTTGTACTAAAACGTCTGTGAACAAGTAAATATGGCTTGCAAATAGATGGATTTGCTCATTTTAGGTCAGGAAATTTGACATTTGGCTTAGAGTGGGAATCCTGCAATAGTTTTTTATGCAGTACTGACCAACGTCAATAGTTATCCAAGTTCATTTTTAAATCATGTTTTAATGTTTTGTCACACTTTAAAGAAGTACACTTACTTTGATATGTCGACTAACACCCTGAAGCACATGTAAAGTACTTGATTATAATTATAATTGTAGTGTTATTCAATATTGCATTTGAAGTTAACATTAAATTGGAACTTCATCATTTGTTAAGCATGATGACAAATATATTTAAATACATAGCATGCAAGTATTAATAGAAATTAGATTAAAGTCTATTTTACTTTACCATAAATGCTTGTCAGTTCTAACATAATATAAGTTAATATCAAAACTTGTGCATTTAATCCATCAGTTTTTTTGATTACGGCAAATTAATTTGTGACTTAGTAGTAGCTAAACAAATTATATAGATGCCATAATGCATAACAGGTTTTGAGAATGCATGACATTTTCTGCAGCCTAATCAAATATTTTGTCTAGAGTTTGTTCAATGTGCTAATTATGCACAGTACGGTTCTTTGTCATTTTTCAATGCCACCATTGCCATGATAATCATTTTTCGTATTGCAGTTTAAATGAACATTCATAAATTCATGTTTGATTTTAAGGATATTTTTGTTGGTCATGTGCTTGAGCCAAATGCAAAAGCTGATTATATGCTATGGATCAGGTATGTGGAGATAACTTGTTCTTCATTCCCAGAATCAACATTTTGAATGGTAAACTGGAAGCAGTGGTGCTTGATAACCGTTACTACGCTGGCGCCTGCTTGCCTCATTTCATCCAAGATGTTCGCTACAGGAAGCCATACAATATACAGCAGTACACAATAGAGGTATGTTACATGTTTAAAAATGCAATCTGCAATACAGAAGATTAGTGTTTGCTGCTTTTAAAACACTGCTTTGTAAGAATATGTAATTCAGAGGATGTATTAAACTAGCCAAGTCGTGTGATTTCAGCAAATGGGACTGTTTTTTTGTTGTTGTTTTTTTTTTTGATCTGGTGAACCTTAAATCATCTATTTATTCCATGTGTAAAATATATTTTTAACTGATTTTAATTGGTCTAGATGGCTGCACCCTACCTAAAACGCAAACATTTTTTATTATTTTCCTTACCAAGTAACTGGCAGATTATTTTGACAATCATCGTTTATTTATTTTGCTGCATGTTTTAAATGATAAAAATAGACCCAAGTGAACAGTGACTTAAAATACATAAAATAAATGGGGCACTAATGGTCTAATTGGATCAATAATATAGGTAAGTAGGTAATCTTATGGATTTATTATTAAAATACCTATTGTAATAGTATGTGTTTTATACTGACAGAGAGACAGATATGAATTTAAATGATACACATTATACACAAGATGTTGTGGCCACGAATTAAGAATTTGTTCCCCTACACTGTAAAAAACAATTTGTGAGGCAACTTAAAATTATTTGTTACTTGGCTGCCTAAAAACTAGAAAAAAGTTTAGTCAACTTGAAATGTTACATTTTACTTAGTGACAACTTAGATATTTGAGTTGATTCAACTTAAATTGTCAAGGCGATTAAGTTAAACAAACAATTTTTTTTAGACAACTTGAATATCAAACTTAACATTTCAACTTGAATAAACTTATTTGAGTTGACTGAACTTAAAATGTTAAGGCTGCAGTGTGTTTAAGTTAAATCATGGTCACGTTTTACAGATTTGCATTGTTTCAGTTCAGTTGTGTCTATTATTGGACTACATTAAAACAAGAGAACAATTTAGTATAACATGGCCACAATTGAACTAAAATGAGGGAACTAATTAGTACAACTTGGCCACAACTTTTCTAGTATGGGGACAAGCTTTGACCTCCTTATTGACAAAAGGATTCATAAATACCAATACATCTGAGTAATTTGCAGTATCTTTTATGCTGCATCTTTACATACTTCTCTGATAAAAATGTTACCAGTGACTCTAAACCAGTGGTCTCAAACTCAATTCCTGGAGGGCCGCAGATCTGCAGAGTTTAGCTCCAACCAGCTCCAACTCACACCTGCTTGGAAGTTTCTAGATACCCTGAAGAGCTTGATTAGCTGGATCAGGTGTGTTTCATTAGGGGTGGAGCTAAACTGTGTAGAGCTGTGGCCCTCCAGAAATTGAGTTTGAGACCAATGCTCTAAACTATACAGTATGTGTGAAATAATTTACTTTGTTTTTCCCAGACAAAAGGCTCTTATGATTTCACACTGGAGGCATATGAATCTTACGATGAATACTTCAAGAGTGAAACCAAGGCCACTTTGTCTAAGACCAGCGTCTCCTTTGGAATTGGTTTTCCTAATGTTTTTGAGCTCAGCTTTAATTATAATGACCAGAAGTACAAGAAGTCAGTGACAAAGATGCGCACCTTTTCAGGGACGGTAAGTAGCCTAGTTTTTTTAGGACTAAGATGAAACGTAATTTGAACTTTATTTAGTAATTTATTTAAATGATTTTTTTTGGCTTTGTGTAGAAGACATGATCTAAGCGCATGTTTGGTGGTTTCTTAATCCTCTGTAATTTTTGACCGAAAAAAAAATATATATATATTTTTTTTTTTTGTAAATCAGAATTGTATGGAAATAAAATTGACAGGATTTAAACAACATGGTCATGCTTGTACTGTTCGCAGTCAAAAATGACACATTAGAAAAGAATTGGAAGCGAATTTCGTCTAGTGGAAGTGTTCGTAAAATCTGACTGAAAGCTAATCTTTTGAAATATCATCCTCAAAAGTACAACATAACTTTAGATATATATCTTTGATTTTCTCACAGTTTTAGAGTAAATTTGTCATTATAATCAACTTTTTTGTTTTAACTTTTTTTCCACTTCAGCAATAATCTGCCAAAATGTCTTCTTTAAAAAGTTAAGCTCCAAAGCATTCAAGATTTATGGCAGTTTAAATAGGAAATTTCATTGCTCAAAAAAGAGGTTAAAAGGTAATAAATGGATCATAACTCTTTGATAGATAAAATTTAGTATCATGCAAACTTTTCAATCAAAATTTAAAAAGTTCATTATTTAACTAAAAGAACATTCATTCTTTAACATTAATTAATTTATATACTGTTTAATGTTAATATGACTAATATGCTGTAAACGATTAAGCTGTAATCATAATTGTACAATACTTTAATATTTTGTAGATGCAACTTTCTCACTGACAAGCCCTTAACTTGTGTTAAACTTGAGTTTGCAGTCATATTTGTGACTTTGTGGTGGAATTCATATGTGTTCAACTTAGGGGTTGGCGATTTAGCAAAAATATCACGATTTTTTCCCAGAAATATCACAATTTTATCACGATTCTTTGGCGTGTTGGTTTTACTATTTTGCAAGTTGTCTGAGCTACAGCCAAACTAATTTCCCTTTTTAAAAAACAAAGCCTTTCAAGGTAACAAAGTATAAAATAAAAAAAAGAATGGCAGATATTTAGGCCAAAGTGAGTGAAGATAAAAAATCTTTGTCATTATTTTATCTTTGTTAATAAAAAATAAGAACACATCACAAATAAACAGAATACAAATAAAACAAACAGTGTGTTATTTTTCAGGTACAGTAGGTGTGTTTAGCAGTAGCATTCAAGAAATTAAATATAAAAAGTGAAACACTATATACTATATACATCTATTGTACATTGATTTGTATTAACGCAACTGTATGAAAGTTCTTCAGTCAAAAGGAGTGACTTTTCTCTTTGTGGTTTGTCATTTTATTATTATTATTAAAAGAATAGTTTGCCAAAAAAGGAAAATCAATCATCTGTCTGTCAATTCTGTCCTTCACATTTTTCGAATTATATTATTTTGGGTTAGCACAAGTAAGAAAATAATACAAGTTTGGGACAACATGTGAGTAAATAATGACAGAATTATAATTTTAACAACCAGCTAAAACCAGCCTGACCAGCTTAGCCAGGCTGGGAAACCAGCTAAATTCAGCTACTTCCAGCTTAAACCAGCCAACCATCTTAGGCTGGTTTTAGCTGTTCATCCAGCCTGGTCTCGGCTGGTCAGCAGGCTGGTTTTAGAGGGGATTTGGTCACTTGGCCACTTCCTTAGCTGGTCTCAAAGAGTCAACCAGCTAAAACCAGTCTGACAAGCCTAGCCAGGCTGGGAAACCAGCTAAAACCAGCTTAAACCAACCAACCAGCTTGGTTTTAGAGTGGTTTTAGCTGTTTTTTTTTTTTTTTTAGCAGGGTGTTATCAGCAGATTCAGATTCTGAGTTGGATGCCAAAAGTTCTCCTCCTATTCAAAATTGACATTGAAAGGGTACATACAACATATTTGCCTACCGGCAACTATAGTTGTCGCACATTCAAACACAATTTTCAAAAAAAAAAAAAAAAACCTGGGGAAAATAAATGCAGAACACATAGGACACTATTAACACAACTATATGCATGAAACCATTGAGAAAAATTTGCACACAAATGGGTTAATTATATTAATAAAAGATGTCCATGGCCAAGACAATGTCAAATTCTTGACCGGACTGTGAAGCCAATCAATATTTTATTTTGTGTTGTCCTCAGAAAAAGAAATTTATCCGAGCTCACGCTGAGCTTGAGGTAGCACGCTACGCTTTAAAGACATCAAACCTGATGTTGCACCCTGAATTCGCGTCCCGCTTGCAAGCCCTGCCACTGGAATACACATACGGAGAATATCGGCAGATCTACACTGACTATGGGACACATTTCATCAGAGAGGCGACTCTCGGTGGAGATTTTGAATATACCCTTGTCCTCAATGATGAGACAATAGAGAAAGCTGGTAGGTAAATGTTTGGGATCAAAAGAGGGATAATCCTGTCATTTCAAAGGTTGAGCCTAAACTGAATGTATTGTCTTTCATTATAGACTACAAGCTTGAAGACGTGAAGAACTGTGTGCAGACTGGGCTTAAAGTTGGAGTCCAAATTAAAAAAGTGTATGTAAGTGTAGGACTTTCAGTAGGTGGCTGTGGAGGCCTGCTGAACGAGCTTGGGGGTGAGCAAAAGGCACAGTTCAGCTGTTTAAGTTAAAAGACTTATAAGATGAAGTGTGCAATCGCTTGATGTTAAAAGTACATTCTCCTGCAGAGACTACATTAGTGTGCAGAGTGTTTGGAAACATCCATTAATTCCATTTTGATCTTCTTTAATGTTTAGTGTTGGGGAAAGTTACTTTTAAAAGTAATGCATTACAATATTGACTTACTCCCTAAAAAAGTAACTAATTACGTACTTAGTTTTTATGGAAAGTAATGCATTATGTTACTTTTACGTTACTTTTTAAATCTGGACAGAGCTTGTTTTTAATATAAAAAGTTATATTTTTGGCAAACGGAAAAAAGCCTTTTCACACCAAATGCCTCAGGCTTAGAGAAGACTAAATTCATGTCTGTACAGTAGAACACAGAAGAAACAAATGTCAACTCTTCAGCAATAAAAAGGAAAACAAATTAGTAATTTTTGCTTATTAGTATGGATGAATTGGATCATCGAAGCAGCAAAGACAGTGGTTAATAAAATGGGATTAGAATTTCACAGTTTTTATTAATTTTGAGTCTTTTGTGATTTCCATGAATTATTGAATTAATGCATGTTCACATTTATTCTAGAATTAAAGTAACTTCCTACTCCTGATTTCTCTTAACATGGAGACAGGACAGCTTTTAATCAATAAATGTGGGGGGCGTTGCTTATTTGTTACTTACAAATTATTTATTAATTTTTTTTTTTTTGAAAAACTCAGATTTTTTCTTGTTAATTATAAATTAATGCAGTTCTTTACTAGTTACTTGAAAAAAAAAGTAATCTTACTATGCAACTAGCGTTAGTTGTAATGCGTAACCCCAATGTTACTAGTTTCTTTAATACTACTGTTTTGTTGTCTGCCAATTCAGAGTCCAGTAAAGACAGGGAGATGGTGGAAGATGTGTTTATTGCAGTGAGAGGCGGTGACAGTGAAACGGTCTCACGTCTAGCTGCAAAACAGCTGCCGACTCCAGACGTCATGCAGCTGTGGGGCGATGCTGTGTTCTACAATCCAGATTTTATTCGCAAGAAGGTACAGTTTTTCACTCAGTGTGCATTTCTATACAGTGCCTAATTAAACACACCTGAACCAAATAATCAAGGTCTTCAGACTCACTAGAGACTATTAGGCAAGTTTTGGAGCTGGTTGGAGCTAAAATCTGCAGGTTTTTGGACCTCCAGGAGCAGGGTTGGGCATCCCTGGTTTAGTAGATTTATTATTAGCTACTTTAATATTTTTCACAAGCTACTTAAAAATGTTTTATTCTGAATTCATTTCACTTTGCAAAATCCTGTGATGTTACATTTAAGCTGTTTGTCACAGATAGAACCACTCTATGAGTTGGTGCCATCGAGTGACCCGAATGCTAACACTCTGAAGAAAAACCTGAGGAGAGCTCTGTCAGAGTACCTGAAAGAAACCAGCTCCTGTCGCTGCTCCCCCTGCCTTAACAACGGCATAGCAGTGCTCAGAGGTGAGAATAATCAGTAAACACTAATAACTAAAAAAAATTATTTCAATAGGAAAATAGTTTGGAGTTCTAAAATGGCATTTCTAAACAAGATAAGAAAGTTCTAAACACAAGAGTATTTTCATGAAACAATAAAAATGTATTCCATTATATATTTATTTATCTAAGGAAAAACACTGCAAATGTCTTCTTATCTTTTAAATATCTAAATACCTCAAGTGTAGGAAGTTCCTTATTGATTCTTATGAGATTTTGTTCTTGTTAGGCTCAAGGTGTGTATGTATTTGTCCCGCTGGTTTCAAAGGAGTGAGCTGTGAGATAACCCAACGAAAAGGTTTGTCTGTGTGGCCTAATGTTTTGGTCCTGTCCCAAATACTGCACTTGATATGCACTTGATGTAATTGTATGATTTAGAAGGAATCCGCTCTTTAGAAATTAAGAAATTTCTGCCTGTATTAGTATGACCCTCTTTTATATCATTTCATCTTCACTTGAGTTAATGCTGTCATGGTCAAAAGAAATTGTACACAAAATTCTGTTCAATTTGTTTTAAAGAATCTAATTTCAGTATATAAAGTACATTACCTTTGCTCTAGCTTATGTACTAAGCTAGTTAATAGTATAAACTTGGCATTCTATACTATGTATACTGTGCAAACTGCATGTGATTTTCTTCACTTGAAAGTTCCTCTGGACAAAACTTGTACTAAACTAAAATCTGATTTTGTCATTTCTTTTTTCTTTTTATCCTAACACTCACAGCATCATCAGTAGATGGCAGTTGGAGCTGTTGGTCTTCATGGTCCACCTGCACACAAAAGACCCAGCAACGCAGCCGCCAGTGTAACAATCCAGCGCCGCAGAACGGTGGAGTAACATGCCCTGGGCCTCAAGAGGAATCAGTCGATTGCTTATAACATATCTGCCATTTAAAAAACAAAATGTATCAAAAAGTAAAATTGTGCAATTAAATGTTGTTGTAGCACGGATAAAGTATATTGCCAGATATGGTGGACAAATGCAAATAAATCATTTTCTTTAACCAGAGCTGTAATAAATGGAGAAAAGCTGGAAAAATGTTGGATGCATTAAAAAAAAAAAAAAAAAAAAAAAAACTCTGCAGGCCACATTATATAGAAACATTTTTCCTTGATTGATTGCATCTCTGACTTCTGGTTTTCATTCATCATAACTGTAAATTCCCTTACACTAATTACATTTACTCACCACTGAAGAAAATAATGTCCATTCAAAAACCATAGACATAGATATTGTATATATACAGTGCCTTGCAAAAGTATTTTTCACATTTTGCTATGTTGCTGCCTTATGCTAAACTGCTTTAAACACATCAATCTACACTCCATACACCATAATGGCAAAGCAAAAAACAGGTGTTTAACATCTTTGCAAATTTATTAAAAATAAAAAACTTATATGGGACAGTTAGCTCAGGAGCATTTATATTGCTTGTAGACATTACTACACTTCAAGTGAAGTTAACCTGTGGCAAATTCAATTGAATGGATATGATTTAGAAAGGCACAAACTGAAACAACTGAAAATGCATATCAGAGCAAAAACCTAGCCCTGAGGTTAAACAAAATACAGAGTTCTGGCATGAAACTCTAGAATGCAGTCCGAAGGGTTTAACTCAATCTGACAACATGACATGATAATCACATAGCACAGCTGATTGGTTCTCTCCTGTATCAGTAGCCAATGAGCTCACTGCTCAGCATTCAAATACATGACTAGTGCTAAATGTAGCAGTTTGCAGCATGCTTCAGAAACCCTCCACCTTCCCCAGCTCCACCTGCATAGATCTGCTATAGTGATTCATATATTCTATAGAGTTATATGTATATACGAGACTGTCCTCAAAGAAAATACGACCCAGTTGTACGTTTTTGAATCGACCAAATACGACCCATGTTTACGTTTTAAAGTTAAGCGCCCTCTAGCGGTCGTAAAAATAATGACAGTGTCGCGTTGGATCTGACGTCATGGAATGACGTATGAGTTTTTATACCGATTTCACGGTAATTTAAAGGTGTTTTACTAGGTGTAATTTGTATATATGACCACACCTAACCCCACCCTAAACCTACCCCTTACAGAAATAGTGCAAAATCATGATTTCTAGTGCATATTCCAAAAAAAAACATACAATGAATACATATGCATTCTCTGGTATCAAACCTGTGTTCATATGATTATACCACTTTGCAGTGGAACACGCTACTAATTGACCTACACATAATACTAAGGTTGAATTAGATACCTGTTACTGATAAGGGAGCAAATGTTGAATACGCTCTATAGAGACGTATTTGATGTTGAAAACGCTCTACAGAGACGTATTTGAGGATTTGTGAAAACGACTTACGTCGGTCGTATAAATTGGAGGACATGTTGGTATATACAGTTATTATTCACATATGTTATATGTCCAGCAGCAGTATTTCTTACATGCTTACAGCAGCATGTTGTGGATGTAAGTCTCGTTACTTGCTCTGCCACAACAGCAGCATAGCATATCTATTCCACCAAGACCAAATACATTAACATTGTCATGTATATTACCATGCCAATCCCTCCGAGAGTTGTCATGACAGAACTGCCTGTAGAGCTTAGAAGCAGAATTGCATCAAGCCACACATAAAAAAGTTGAAGAAGCATGAAGCATGTAGTCTCTGCTACCCTTAATGGAAGAAGTCTGAAACAACCAGGACTCTTCCTAGACCTGAGAACTGAGCAATGGATGAAGAAGAGCATTGGCTAAAGTGCTGACCAAGAACCTGATGGTCACTCTAGTTGAGCTCAATGATCACATATACAGATAGAGAAATCACTGCAACACTCCACCGATCTGGGCTTTATGGTGGTGTGGCCAAACTCAATCTTCTCAGTGAAGACACATGAAAACACAATTGGAATTTGCAAAAAAAAACAAAAAAAAAAAACAATAATAATAATCAAATAAAGCATCTGAAGGACCCTCAGATTGTGAGAAGCAAGATTCTGTGGTCTGATGAACCTCAATTCCAAGCATCATGTTTGAAGGAATCCAGCTCTTCTCATCACCTGTAGAGTACCATCCCAAAAGTAAAGTGTGATGCTTGCAGCCTCATGCTCTGGGGCTGTTTTTCAGTGGCAGGGACTGAGGGACTCATCAGAGTAGAAGAAAAGCTCAATGCACTAAAATACTGAGATAGACTTCATGAAAACCCAGTCCAGAGCATTCAGAACCTCACCTTCCAACAAGGCAATGACCCTAAGCAGATAGCAATAGTGGCTTATAGACAATTCCTTAAATGTCTTTGAGTGGCCCAGCCACCGCCTGGACTTAAACCCAATCAAACATTTCTGGAGAAACCTGAAAATGTCTGCCAGACCCAATCCAAGATGACAGCGCTTGAGAGATAAAGAGGTGAGGCAAAAAATGGCAGATTTTGCCAAATGTTAATGTGCAAATCTTGTTGAATCATACCTGAAAAGTCTTGAGGCTATGAATAAGGGTATGAATACTTATGCAATGTACTTAGTTCAATTTTTTTATTGTTAATAAATTGACGAAGCTGTTTCAATTCTGTTTTTGCTTTGTCATTACACTGAATAGAGTGTAGATTGATATGAGGGGGGTATGAATACTTTCGCAAGGGACTGCATTATAAATACGTTTGGTGATTTTGGAGTGAGACAGACATGTTGTTACATTGAAACAGGTAACAATGAAATCTCCCAATATACTAAATCTTTCTATTACATTGGGTAATGATGATCTTCAGGATGTCCTAAATACTTTTTATGTACTCAACAGACAAATTGGGTGTAAATCAAAACCATCATTTATTGGCCCCACACTAAATTAACTCAACTAAATATTCACTTTTACATTTTGTGTACAGCAAAGTACAAATGGTAGTCCATACAATTTATTTGCTCTACTTCCAGCTACTGAATAAAAAATATTTTTCTTGCTTTACAATCAATCACAAGACATTTTTAGGTAAACTTTTCCTTAGCATGTAAAATTTGTTTTTATTTTTGAAGTTATATCTATGTGCTTTATCTAACTGCCTTTGTGTTGATAGGACAGTATAGAGAGAGACAGTAAACCGAAGAGGACCGGGAAAAGACCACAAGTCAGGACTTGAAATCAGGTCATCCCAAAAAAAAAAAGGTACAAATTTTAACTAAATTGAACAACATTAGCTGGTCAAGGTAAAACAGCAATTTAAATGTGTGTTGGTATGAAATGACAGGACGCTGTCAGTGTATTGGGATTTTAGCAACTTTTCTTCTGATTGCTGCTTCCTTGACAAGGCAGACCACCGTCCTTTGGTGGGGGACTGTTGCATTCTCGTTTTCGTGTCTTTCTTCCAATCAAACATGAGGACCAGGAGCTCCAGCAGCTCCAGTCTCCATGTGTAGGACCTGTCAGAGGGAAAAACCTTAGAAAATGTGCTCTGCAAAGGCCTTGCTTAACATCTAGTACATTTAAAGTTGTTGTAAAATACTCCATAAACACAAACTTGTGAAATTGTTACACCAGTATTAGGCCATGTTCACACTGTCAGTGTTGACGTTTGAATACTCTATTTATGAACATGCAACTTTATTTTATACAGTCATGGCCAAAAATATCGGTACCCTTGCAATTCTGTCAGAAAATGCAACACTTCTTTCAGAAAATTGTTCTAATTGCAAATGTTTTGGTATTCACATGCTTATTGTTAGGGCTGCATGATATTTTGCATGCGATAGTCATGCGCATTCGATTGTGAGTGTGATATTGCGTAGCTTGTCAGCGATCTACGGCTCTGTGTTTTAAATGCCGCTCCGTCTGAACGCACGTGATGGAGATTACTACTAATCAAAGAACCGGCTTTACTGATGAGATGTGCATGACTATCGCATGCAATTTTTTGTGCAGCCCTACTTATTGTTTTTGTTTGCGCTGGAACAACACAAAAACTGAGAAGAAAAGTCAAACTTGATCAAATTTTCCCACAGAACTCAAAAATGGACTGGACAAAATGATTGGCACCTTGTCAAAATTGTAAGAAACAATTGCTTTTCAAGCATGTGATGCCCCTGTAATCTGTGTTTAGACACACCTGTGGCAAGTAACAGCTGTGGGCAATATAGTAATCACACTTGCAACCAGTTAAAATTGAGACAAGTTGACTGAACCTTTGTGTTTTGTGTCATACTGAGCATGGAGAAAAGAAAGAAGTGTAGAGTTGTCTGTGGATTTGAGAGAAGACAATGTGGAAAAACATGGACAATCTTAAGGTGACAAGTCCATCTCCAGAGACTGTAATGTTTCTGTGTCCACTGTGTGCAATATCATCAAGAGGTTTACAGCCCATGGCACTGTAGCTAACCTCCCTGGATGTGGACAGAAGAGTAAAATTAATGGAAAATTACAATGAAGGATTGTTCAAATGGTGGATAAAAAACACAGATTAACTTACAAATTTGTTCAAGCTGATTTGCAGACACAGGCTACTGCTGAAACAAAGGCATAAAAAAGCAAGACAGGAGTTTGCCAAAACTTTGCCAAAACACAATCCTTCTGGGAGAACATACTGTGGACAGATGAGACAAAAGTAGAGTTTTTTGGTAGGCCATCATGGCACTATTTACAGAAAAAGAAATGGGCCTTCAAAGAAAAGAGCACAGTTCCTACAGTCAAACATGGTGGAGGTTCAGTGCTTTGTTTCTGGCACTGAATTCCTGGACTGTGTGAATGGTATCATGAAATCTGATGATTACCAAAGAATTCTGGGGCAAAATGTAGTGGCCAGTGTCAGAAAGCTGTGTCTCCACCAGAGGTCATGGGTCTTCCAGCAGGACAATGACCCGAAACACACTTGAAAAAGCACTCAGAAATGGTTAGAAACAAAGTGCTGGAGAGTTCTGAAATGGCCAGCAATGAGTCCAAATCTGAATCCCATAGAACACCTGTGGAGAGATCTCAAAACAGCAGTTGAGAGAAGGCATCCTTCAAATCTGAATGATCTGGAGCAGTTTGCAGAAGAAGAGTGGTCCAAAATTCCAGTAGAGAGGTGTAAGAAACTCATTTATGGTTACAGGAAACCACTGATTTCAGTGCTTTTTTCCAAAGGGGGTGCTACCAAATATTAAGTTAAGGGTGCCAATAATTTTGTCCAGTGAATTTTTTTCAGATTTGACTTTTCTTCTGTTTTTTTTGTGCTGTCCAATGCAAAAAATAAATAAATAAACATGTGAGCACCAAAACATTTGCAACTGCAACAAGAGAAGGGTTGCATTTTCTGACAGAATTGCAACGGTGCCGATATTTTTGGCTATGACTGTATGTGACCATAACTTGTAACAGTGAATAAACAAATATCAAAGACGGTGGTGTCTAAAACTGCAATGTCTTATCAATGTTCCTTGTCTCTTCTGACGTACCGGCAACACTCAAACCAAGTTGATTACCTTTTCTTTCAGTCTCCTCACAGGCATAACCTCTGTAACCATGTTTACAAATACAGCTGCAGTCTGTTCTAGAGAGCACAGGAATGCCGTTATTCATACAGGCGGCGCAGCGACACGGGCTGAAGTTCTGCATGTACTCTTCCCATGCCATCTTCAGATGAGGCAGCTTTGTACGAAACTGCTCGACTACTGTGCTTAAACGCACCAGCTCATATATCGGTAGAACCTGTGATGAACAGCAATGACCATTAAAGCACAAAGAAATAACAATGAAAAGAATTTCAGTAGCTGGGTTTCCATTCATCCATGCCTTGCAATCTGTGTATCATTTATTAATTTACTCATTTTTTATTTAATACTGAAAGAAAAAAAAATTAGAAACAGCTTAATCTGGCTTAATTCATCTTATTTTTTTCAAAAAGGAAAGAGTAATACATTGCAAGCGAGTTATTTCTTGGGTTTAAGTATATAATATTTATTTTTTTTCTGAATCTCTCATCCAAGTACAATAGTATGTGTAATGTTAATCATCACTCTATCAAAAGTCAAATGTGACCCTGGACAACAAAACCAGTCTTAAGTCACTGGGGTATATTTGTGGCAATAGCCAAAAATACATTGTATGGGTCAAAATTATAGATTTTTCTTTTATGTCAAAAATCATTAGGATTTTAAATAAAGATGATGTTTCATGAAGATGTTTTGTACATTTCTTACCATAAATGTATCAAAACTTAATTTTTGATAAGTAATATGCATTGCTAAAACTTAACTTGGACAACTTTCTCAATATTTTTATTTTTTTGCACCCTCAGATTCCAGATTTTCAAGTAGTTGTATCTCGGCCACATACTGTTCTATCATAACAAACCATACATCAATGGAAAGATTATTCGTTCAATTTTCAGATTATTTATAAATCTCAATTTTGAAAAATTGACACTTATGACTGGTTTTGTGGTCCAGGGTCACAAATGTACATGAATTAACTAAAGTATGAAAGAACTACATGACTTAAGTTAGCAAGGCAAACATACCTCAAACTCAATTAGAGCAGGGTTATATTTGAGACTCTTTCCCCATTCCTGATAACTTTTGGCATCTTTGACACGCAAACTTCCAGCACTGGAGCTGGTGTGTCCGCCCTTCACAAAGCCAAAAACATCCTCAACAGCATCGCTGGACTGAATGCCAGCTGTTGAAAATGAAATAATTGGAAGTTTAATTTAAAAAGTATAAAACCAAAAGAAGAAATTAAAACACATGGTGCTCCAAGTTACATACTCTCTGTCTTTGTTCCAGTTTTTCCACATGCTTTATATTTTTGTGTTATTTTGACATTTTTCACTAATTCCAGGCCGAAAGATACACCAATGCATGATCCCAACTGATACCCATTCATTTCTAGGAATGTGACAAAAAAAAAAAAAAATCAGTGACATTCAGTACCCTGTACATTTTATTTTGCTTGTATGTGTTACCATGCCATATTACTTACCATTTCTTTCCATGGCATTTCTGTTCACAACAGCAACATATTCTAGGACTCCACCCATGGTTCCCTCTGTGACATAGTGTGTGCCATATTTATTGAAAAACTGGGAATATGCACCAAAATCATACTGATCAGGCAGATCACCCAAAGCCCAGAGCATGTCCTCGTCTAGAGTCAAGTCTCTGCTTCTCATCTTAAACTGAGCTGTTTGTACCTTTGACAACAGCCTGACAAAGCCCACATCCTAAACGTGCAAAGGGGACATGCAAAAAATGAAACTGAAAAGCTGGATGCATGCAGTTTCCAAGTGGTTATCCAGACTATATACAGGTCCTTCTCAAAAAAATAGCATATTGTGATAAAGTTCATTATTTTCTGTAATGTACTGATAAACATTAGACTTTCATATATTTTAGATTCATTACACACAACTGAAGTAGCTCAAGCCTTTTTTTTGTTTTAATATTGATGATTTTGGCATACAGCTCATGAAAACCCAAAATTCCTATCTCAAAAAATTAGCGTATCATGAAAAGGTTCTCTAAACGAGCTATTAACCTAATCATCTGAATCAACTAATTAACTCTAAACACCTGCAAAAGATTCCTGAGGCTTTTAAAAACTCCCAGCCTGGTTCATTACTCAAAACCGCAATCATGGGTAAGACTGCCGACCTGACTGCTGTCCAGAAGGCCATCATTGACACCCTCAAGCAAGAGGGTAAGACACAGAAAGAAATTTCTGAACGAATAGGCTGTTCCCAGAGTGCTGTATCAAGGCACCTCAGTGGGAAGTCTGTGGGAAGGAAAAAGTGTGGCAGAAAACGCTGCACAACGAGAGGGGGACCTGCGGAAGCAGTGGACTGAGTCTGGAGTAGAAACATCCAGAGCCACCGTGTACAGGCGTGTGCAGGAAATGGGCTACAGGTGCCGCATTCCCCAGGTCAAGCCACTTTTGAACCAGAAACAGCGGCAGAAGCGCCTGACCTGGGCTACAGAGAAGCAGCACTGGACTGTTGCTCAGTGGTCCAAAGTACTTTTTTCGGATGAAAGCAAATTTTGCATGTCATTCGGAAATCAAGGTGCCAGAGTCTGGAGGAAGACTGGGGAGAGGGAAATGCCAAAATGCCTGAAGTCCAGTGTCAAGTACCCACAGTCAGTGATGGTCTGGGGTGCCATGTCAGCTGCTGGTGTTGGTCCACTGTGTTTTATCAAGGGCAGGGTCAATGCAGCTAGCTATCAGGAGATTTTGGAGCACTTCATGCTTCCATCTGCTGAAAAGCTTTATGGAGATAAAGATTTCATTTTTCAGCACGACCTGGCATCTCCTCACAGTGCCAAAACCACTGGTAAATGGTTTACTGACCATGGTATTACTGTGCTCAATTGGCCTGCCAACTCTCCTGACCTGAACCCCATAGAGAATCTGTGGGATATTGTGAAGAGAAAGTTGAGAGACGCAAGACCCAACACTCTGGATGAGCTTAAGGCTGCTATCGAAGCATCCTGGGCCTCCATAACACCTCAGCAGTGCCACAGGCTGATTGCCTCCATGCCACGCCGCATTGAAGCAGTCATTTCTGCAAAAGGATTCCCGACCAAGTATTGAGTGCATAACTGAACATAATTATTTGAAGGTTGACTTTTTTTGTATTAAAAACACTTTTCTTTTATTGGTCGGATGAAATATGCTAATTTTTTGAGATAGGAATTATGGGTTTTCATGAGCTGTATGCCAAAATCATCAATATTAAAACAAAAAAAAGGCTTGAACTACTTCAGTTGTGTGTAATGAATCTAAAATATATGAAAGTCTAATGTTTATTAGTACATTACAGAAAATAATGAACTTTATCACAATATGCTAATTTTTTTAGAAGGACCTGTAGTTTTACCATTACATGGCATACAATGGATCAAACAAAACAGTCATTTAAAAGCTCAAACTCAGGCTACTGGATAAGTCAGTGCTGTTGTGTCCAGCTGGTTGGGATGCTCAAACAAACTGAGAGCGATGTTTTGGATAGTGTCACAATGTTTACATTTCTCAGGACAATCAATCAAACATACAAATGGCTTAGTTACAGTGGATAATTAGTGGACTTGGCAAAACTGGTACATGGTGACAATAAAGTGAGTTGAGTTGACTACTTTGAGTTGAAATGTATTACATTACCTTATTAGTGTATTGTGATATGTTGCTTAGAAACTTGAAATCTGTACTACTTTCTACACCAACTTTCACAACGATTTGTAATGACACACCGAAGTTCATCGATCCTTCTACATTCCTTGCTTTGAGCAAGCTAACAGCATCCTCATAATAATCCGATGCTTCCTCAGTAGTCGCTTGTGCCTGGAAAAGACAAAAGCAAAGTCAATGGGTGCTTCTCAACTGGAAGGCAAAAAAAGCGGTTCTCAACTCGAAACACAAGTTTAGCTCCAAACCTAGTCAAACACAACTGAACAAGTTACTCAAACTACTGGATTACTAGAAGGTTACCGGTTGGTGAGTCTGATCAAGATTGGAGTGAATAACCTTGAGAGCCAGAGCTGAGAATACTTGGTCAGGTAAAACAGCTTGGCTATGTCATAAAAGATTCAGCCTTGGTTATGGTGCAAAAAATACAATTTAAATGATTTCGGTAAAATGAAGGATGCAAAACTTCCATGTATTCTTCAAATTAAGATAGTCTTTGATCAGAGATGCCCAGTCCTGCTCCTGGAGGGACACTATCCTGCAGAGCTTAGCTTCAGTCTTAAATAAACACACCTGAACCACCTAATCATGGTCTTCAGGATCACTAGAAACTTTCAGACAAGTGTGTTAGGGCAGGTTGGAGGTAAACTTTGCAGGACATTGGCCCTCCAGGAGCAAGACTGGACATCCCTCCCTTTGATGTTGCTTGAGCAGCCAATATAAGCAGCCTTACTAGAGCACAGACTTCCAAATGAGAAACAATTTGACAAGAGAGTCAGCTGTAAAAAGAACTGAGATACATTTAATTTGTTTACTATCAATATGTGGTTTATGTTCTATTAACTTACTACTGATAGAATTATGCTACAAAAAATAGAATCCCAGGCCTAAACCTCATTCTTAGTCAAGTCAAGGCACCAATGTAACCCCTCTGTTTCTACTCCCCTCGAACCAGCGTTTCGGCAACCGATGGCAAAGAACTAGTGCATCATCTGTGTCAGGGCATAAAATAGCTGCACTTAAACACGCCGGTCAGACTACAGTCAGTGGCCAACTAGCATATACGCTCTGCACTTGCGTGAGAGAACATAACTCTTCCATACCAGCAGGTGGCAATAGTCGTTATTTGGCATTCAAACCCGGGAAGCCGGAAGAGCAGATGATCATCGGCTTGGTGTGTCCCAGACTTAAACATTACTGCCATCCGGGTCAAGGCACTAATATAACCTCTCTGTTTCTACTCCCCTCGACCAGCGTTTCGGGAATGGGAGGCGGATACACTAACAAAGACGCTAAAGACCACAGCCTCTAACGTCAGTCACTAGTGCACCTCTCGAGATCAGGGGAGTAAGATTTACCTGCAAAGCTCTTACCAGCTCAACTCCATTACACTCACCGCCCTAAGAGTAGGGACACACCAAACCGATGGCAAAGAACTAACGCACCATCTTTGTCAGGGCAAAAAATAGCTGCACTTAAACAAACCGGACAGACTACAGTCAGTGGCCAACTAGCATGTACGCTCTACACTTGCGTGAGTTAACATAACTCTTCCATACCAGCAGGTGGCAGTTGTCTTTATTTGGCATTCAAACCGGGAAACCGGAAGAGCAGATGATTGTCAGTTTGATGTGTCCCGGACTTGAACATCACTCCCATCCGGGTCATGGCACCAATGTAACCCCTCTTGTTCTACTCCCCTCAAACCAGCGTTTCTGGCATGGGAGGTGGGTGCGCTAACAAGGATGCTTAAGGCCACAGCTTCCGCAGATTCCAGCTTCCGCTAGTACACCTCTTGGCAACATGGGAGTGAGGTTACACTCACCACCGTAAGAGTAGGGACAAACCTACGCCAAAAAACTAGACTATGGCATTGACTTATGTCACCTACTTCAGAGTAAAAAAAAAGGTTGCACTAGAACACACCAGACAGATTACTGCCAACTGCCAAGTAGCGTGTAGACTCTGCACTTGCGTGAGAGAACATAACTTTCCCATACCAGCAGGTGGCAGTAGTCTGTATTCGGCATTTAAACAGGGAAACTGGAAGAGCTAGAACTGCAGATATACAAAGCAAGCAGCACTTGCTTTTGAGCATGCACTCATTATTGACGTATTTGTGTAGCGTTTTTCAATTATGTCTGCTAAGTTGCAAATAGCTCTGGCATTGCCAGCCCTTGTTCTTTTTCTTGTAAATAAATAAAGAAAGAAATGACAAGTGACAAGAATCACAAGTGTGTCGACAGGCTCTGCCACCAATTTGAGATGCAGAATTGGACAAAAAACAGCTGACGGTATCTGACTAGAGACAACGGTGCAGAACACACCAAGAGAATTAAGCCGACCGACACTCAAAAACCACCTGACATTGCCTGACAGCCAACTGTAGGCTTTGTGAGTCCAAGGCTTAAACCTCACTCCCATCCAGGTCACGGCACCAATGTAACCTCTATAGTTGTACTCCCCTCGAACTGGCGTTTCCTGCATGGAAATTAGATTGCACTAACAAGGCTGCACTTTTTTCAATCATGTCTGCTACGTTGCAAATGGCACTGGCATTGTCAGCCCTTGGTAGTAAAGAAAGAAAGTAAAATGACAAGTGACAACAAGTGTCTGTGTGTTGCCTTTTTAGCCCGTTGTTTTTCGTCAATTCCGATTTTATTCTTATGTGCTCATCTGGAGTTCTCTTTTTCGCCGACAAGCTCTGCTACCAATTCGAGATACAGAATCAGATGAAAAACAGAAAACTACAGCCAACCGATGCTCAAAAACCACCTGACATTGCTCAATGGCCAACTGTCGGCTTGGTGTGTCCCAGGCTTAAACCTCACTCTCATCCGGGTCACGGCACCAACATAACCCCTTTGGTTCTACTCCCCTCGAACCAACATTTCTGTCATGAGAGGCGGATGCACTAACAAGGACGCTAAAGACCACAGCCTCTAACTTCAGTCGCTAGTGCGCCTTTTGAGATTAGGGAAGTGAGGTTTTGAGATTAGGGTAGTGAGGTTTACTTGCATGGCTCTTACAAACTGGCCTCTGTTACACAGGAAGCATAGGTTTGATTCTGAAAATGATTGATATCTTTAAACAAATCTATACTCTGTATACTTCTGTATACTTCTACCCTACAGAAGTATACAGAGTATAAAGATATCGAGAATTTTACTCTGTATAATTCTGTAGGGCCAGCAAAATCCAACCGTAATGTAATACACCTAAACCAGCCAATAATGGTCTTTAGGGATGTGTCCGAAATTGCCCCCCTATACCCTTAAAGGGGGGCTACAATGGTGTTTCGTATATTCAGAGTTGTTTACAGTGTTGAAGAGTTGGATTCTTATGCTAAACATGGCCAAAGTTTTAAAAAATTATTTAGACGAATGACGGAAAATTTATTTGCTGAAAATCTTACTTCCGGGTTGGTACAAGTTTCGGCTGTTTTTTTTCGAATGTGGCTTTAATGACATAGACAATGGTGGAACTCCTTATATGAGCATTTCTCCCGGAAAAGCGTGCCCGCGGCGCCTGCGCTCAAGTCGGCTAGACCGTGAGAAAGAGAGCGCACCCATCAACACGCTTCTTTCGGCAGCACTGCTGCAAGGGATTCACTCGGGAAGAATGTCTCTAAAGAAGTGTGGTTTTGGTTGTAAGGCAAAGATAACTTTGCTCAGCTTCCTGAAGAACTCAGCGTTACGTGAACAGTGGATGCAGTTCCTTTTTCCGGGGCAGCAATGGAGTTTAGCAAGTGTATGTTTGCTGACAAACGTTTCATATACATCGACCAGTTTGACGCTGGATTTGCACATTGTTTGATACTGAAAGATGGAGCGGTCCCAGCTATAAAAGATCCCGGTAATGATTCAGAACTGCAGATGGTAAGTGAAACAGCATCAAATGTGTGTTTTATTGGCAATCCCAGCGCAAGTGATCGTCAAACTTAGCTCCGCCCACAGCGTGCCTCCAGAAGCTCAGCTTTTTCAGAAGAAAATCGGAAAGCTGTATATTTCTTTTATAAGTATGATAAAACTAAAGACTTTTTGGAGATATTAAGGATACAGTACTACTCTATAGGTACTCAGGATTAACATGAGATTAGGTGAAACTGTGTATGTTATGTACCCTTTAAATAGGGCACTATTTAAGGGGACAGCCATTTGTAGTGCACTCACTCAATCCCATAATGCACCGCAATAATGAGTGAACAACTAATGTACACTCAATGGCTAGAGAATATCCATAATGCACTGTGAGGGTTCTGAATAAATTCCTGCGTCTCACTAGAAGATGACGCCTGCAGCTGAGTCATTTATTCACAATTTTCCAAACCGTTGATTCAATGTGTGTACAGCATAATATCATACATGTATAAATTTAGTTTAAATTGCTTACTAACTAGTTTAATTAAGGCTAGTTTGAAGCTGGAGCTGCCAATTTGCTAATGATTATTACAATAACAGCATGCAATGATTGTCTATTATTTGCGGCGCAATAGCACAATGTCACCATCTTTTCAGAAAAACCCTTGGGATAATATAATACACATAAAACACAAAAATTAATGGAATAGAAAAAAGCAAGTAAGTTCATTTCTTGCCATAATAAAGTATCAGAGATATGAGAGCATACCACTATTTGATACGAGAGGAAGTTGTGAGGTTTCCGGTAATATTTTTCAGCATCATCATAACTGAGGTGTTCACAGAAAGGATCGTACGTGAGTTTCCGCCACTCTCCATTATAGATGTATTCACAAACGCCTCCAAAGTATGTCGGGTCCAGAACGTGATTCATAAATTCACCAGTCAATGCATTATATCTGAGGGAATAAAAAAAACTAACTTCACCATTTGGATATGTATCGTACATGTCAAAATTGATTGGAATATAAAAGATACCACACATGTGATAGTCTGGATTAAGGTCATTTTTCTAGATGTGAAACCAGAACTTTTGGTCTTGTACAGTATGTCAGCTAATGATTTAATTTTCCGCCAAAATATTTAGCATTAAGCAACCAAAAAAAAGAGAGAGTAAAATATATTCCTAAATCACTCTGCAACATCTTACCCTTGAGTGGCTTTTTCAGCTCCTGGTATAGTCAACATGCCAGTGCATTTGGTTTCTCTTCTGTTTAACACTTCACAGTCAATCTCGTCATTCTGATTTAAACAGTCTATTTCATCATTGCATCGGAGCTGCTTTCCAATACATCGTCCTGTGAGAACACATACAGTACACAATACATTAAAAAATACATACAGACAAATATGCAGAAAGAAAGACAGGCATAAATATTAACCTTTGGGCCCACATGCAAACATGTCCCCACAGTGGTTTTCTTGTAGCTGACACTCGCCCTCTTCTGGACATTGTTTTTCGTCCCACTGACTGTGAATACACTTCTCACCACCAAACTGAGACGCTCGTTCCAAGTACTGGAAACGAATCTGTGAAACATCATAAACATGAAGTAGGCTATCATACAATTTTTATTTTATTTTTTCAAAATTTACAATTAACAATTGTATCATTACAATAGACAAAAACAGAGACCTGCATTTCCATATCTGTTGGATTCTTTAAGTTTTATATGACTATAACTCAGTTTTTACCATCGTATCTCGACATGAATCACAAGATGACCATTGCGTCCAGCTCTTGAGTTTACAGTCAATAGGAGGGGGGGTATCAACTCCTCTGGTGTGTCTTGAAGATGCATTAGACCTGGTGAGACAAAATACAGTTACATGGCACAACATGAAAAGCTCCTAAAATTAAGTTTATATTACCTGTTGATTGATGACTGTAGTAAGTCATCAGTAAATCTGGCAGAAATATGGTGACTGAAACATGATAAAACAATTCCAAAAGTACAAATAGAAAACACAAATCTGCACATAGCTGAAATAGTTGGTTTGAGATTGATCTGAGACTTAGGTCCAGTCTACAAACTGTTTGTCAGCTTTATTAATGATTGACAGGGTATTTTGGGGGAAAAAACTCTTGGTCACTTTTGCCCAGAAAGCTCCACCTCCAAACAAATACACGACTTACAAGAAATTTAGTAAGTGTTTTTTTTTTTTTTTTTTTTTTTTTTTTTTGGTGAAGAAGGATGATGACTGGCACTGAATCAAAATGAAAAAAAAAAAAAATACAAAAATTGCTAAAAAAAAATAGCTAAAAAAGCAAAAAAAAAAAAAAAGTGAATAATGTAGAAAAGTGGAGGTATCATTATGTACGGTTTAATGTGTAACGTTAATTGAAATTACAAGAAATTAATTTCTTAAATGCAATATGGCATGCTTAACGGAGAAATCAGATTATAATGTCCTAAGTGGTATTGTTTTCAAAATAATTAATGCACAAAATACAGATTTACCTGTCAGTCTCTCTGTTAGAAAATCAGAAAACGCCGCCATGTAAAACCTACAATTTCGCAAATCCTTGGCTCATTAATATTAATTACGTTGCGTCTATGACGCCAGTTACTCCTGATTGGATAAAATAAAGACGTTAAAGAGAATAGCGGGCGCCATAGCGGGCAAACACAAACCTCAAGACATATAACCTATTATGTATGTCTAAAATTATTTTATTTTTCAGCTACTGGCGCCCACTTATTAGCGTCTTTATTTTATCCAATCAGATCGGTCGAAGTACACGCAACGTAGTTAATATTCATGAGCCAAGTCTTCAACATCTTGCAATGGGCGAATTCATGCCCGGTTTATTTGTTCAATAAGAACAATGTTCCGCTGCCTAGACGCGTTTTTTGCAGATATTATGTAGTATTTATGTAATTCTCGTTTGGCCAAGGAGAAGTAAAACGAACATGGGAGAGGTAAACAAATTATTTGAGATAAACAACAGAACTGCTCCTAATAAAAACGCCAAACATGCCTTATTTTGGCAAATGGATTTTGTTGAGCAGAAGTACGTTGCGTTTTATAAGTGTATTTTGTTTACATGTCTGCGTTTTATGTTTAAAAACACGATTTTAACCGAATTTAAACGAACATGGGAGAGGTAAACAAATTATTTGAAATAAACAACAAAACTGCTGCTAATAAAAACGCCAAACATGCCTTATTTTGCAAAATAGATTTTGTTGAGCAGAAGTACGTTGCGTTTTATAATTGTATTTTGCTGATATGTATGTTTTATGTTTAAAAACGCGATTTTAACCGAATTTAAACGAACATGGGAGAGGTAAACAAATTATTTGGGGTAAACAACAAACCTGCTGCTAATAAAAACGCCAAACATGCCTTATTTTGCAAAATAGATTTTGTTGAGCAGAAGTACGTTGCGTTTTATAAGTGTATTTTGTTATATATTTGTTTTATGTTAAAAGCACGATTTTGTACTATAATCATGTTTTTAAACGCCTGCCTATCTGAACATTACACTATCCATTGAATTGTGTTAGTATGAGCTCAAATGTACATTTGTCAATGAACTGGTGTAATTTTTTTTCTCTCCATATGTTGACTAGGAAGCATGCAACAATTTCAAATCTTTAAGGGCAAAGTTTCAGGAAGAGATCCAGGTGAGGTACAGGCCTATGGTTCCTGAGAAACCCAAACGCCTCCCACAATCTGCCATAGGCCGCTCTGGTCCGATAACCATGAGCTCTTGTTCGGATGTGGAAACCAAGACCACTGGTCAACCCCAGGTCATTTTGAGAGAAGACCTGAAAACAAACTCGGTAAAACGCCCTGTATCATTCCCAAACTTTCCTAACGCAACATATGAAGTCGGCAGTTCTGGAAATGGGCATAACAGGCAATCACTTAAAGTCCGGCATTTGCCCCTCGTGTTGCCGCTTTCACATGAGCCAAAGCATGATTCTTCTGCTCCTCCTTCAAAGGGAATCACCTCACCTCTTAAATGCATCATGAAACCAATTCCTACACCTTTCAGCTTGACCAGAGTTTCAGTGTGTGGCAAAGAAACTGGTAAAAATGGTCTGGGGCTTTTGAAAAACAGTGGCACTTTCAACGTTCAGCATGAAGAATCCACCTTGAAGACTGCAAGTGCAGAAGCTGTTGAGGTTGTGTCAAATCCTGTACCGCTGTGTCCCGGTCAAGATTGTTCAGCTTCATCTTCACCAAATGATTCACTGACAGATTCATCTCCTGGAAGTGTTACTCATTTCTTTGACCAGCATGTCCTGAGCACGCTAGAGAAGGCCAAGAGGAAGCTCTGCCACAAGAACCTGTTGGTGTGTGGAAGACCAAGGGGCTTCTACTCAAGTAAAGCGCATGTGCTTCCTACAGAAAGTCCTCCATCGTCTGCTGAATCTGAAAGGTGTCACCAAGAGACTTCTCCCTGGAAGACTAATGGAACATCAGACAGTAAGTTGCAAATCTGTGAAATAATTTATGTGGATGCATATGAATGCTTGTAGCACCTTGCATGATAAGGAAATTAAAGTCCTGTCTTAATTTCTTAAAACTGTTCTTGTGCCTTAGCCTCCATTTCTGTAATGGAGCTCAATGGAGTCATGCAGGCTGAAAAAGCACGCAGACCTCTTCCTGATCTGGCATCCTTGGGCCCTGCAGCCTCAAAGCCGCCAAGACCCCCACATGTGGATCTGAGCAAACATAAGACTGGATTTCACATCAGTGACTCAAGTGCCGCACTTGCTATTGGTTTGTAAAAGTTAATTTACTTGCCTCTCTTTTCTTTTGATTTATTGTTCCTTGGCCTTTTCTTTTTTTTTTTTTGCTTATATATCGATATTCCCTTAGTACTAAATACGGTGTCTGTAAAACAAATTCTCTGCAGTGTCAACCATAAAAAGGTTAAAGCGTATAGCTATGAGATATTAGTATTAAAAGGAATTTTTAAAGTTCTTTAAAAACCAAGGCTGCATTTATTTGATAAATGATGCGAGAAACAGCAATATTGTGAAATATAAAATTTTTAAATGAACCCTTTTTAATTTTAATATATTTTAAATGTACTTTAAGTAAAGCAGTCACCTTTATTTATATAGCGCTTTTTTTATTTTTTTTTACAATACAGATTGTGTCAAAGCAGCCATGTGTCACATGAAATCCATTTTCAAAAATCATTTTAAAATGCTGATTTGCAAATCAAGAAACATTTTTTATCATTTACTTGCCTATCTTTTCTTTTGATTTATTGTTCCTTGATTTTTGCTCGTAAATCAATACTCCCTTAATACTAGACTAAATACATTGTCTGTAAAATGAATTCTCTGCAGTGACAAAGCATATAGCTATGAGATGGAATATTAAAATGTATTAATATTTGGAGTTTTTATATAGCTATGAAATGTAATATTAAAGGTATTAATATTTTGAGTTTTTAAAGTTGCATTTATTTGATAAATTATGCAATAAAACTGCAATATTGTGAAATATTAGAATTTAAAATGCATCCTTTCTATTTTAATATACTTTAAATGTAATTAATGTAAAAAAAATTTTATCAGCCATGTGTCACATGAAATCTGTTTTCAAAAATCATTTTAAAATGCTGATTTGCAACTCACTCTTTATTCTCAATGTTAAACACAGCTTTTGTTGCTTAATATTGCGATAAAGTACCAAAATTGATAGTAAAGACATTTATTTACAAACGATTTCAATTTCAAATACATTTGTGTGTTTCTATTCATCAAAGAATCCTGAAAATCAGTATTACGTTTTTACAAAAATATTAAGAAGCAAAAAAAACTGTTTTCAGCATTGATGATAAGAGACATTATTAACAACTGATCACCTGTAGTTGATAATTCCACTGATTTCAGTCTTTTTCTTTCTTTACTTGTCTTTTTTCCACAGAATATGTACATGAGCCTGAGTTTTTTGCCACCGGTAATCCATCGCTTGAGGACGCCAGCGTACCACCTCCTGAATTTCCAGATTTTGACCTTTCTGCGCCAGAAGTCGCAGACAGTAATGGCATAAATCTGGCGGCCCTTGATTTTGAGGCAACAGAATTTCCAGGGTTCGATTCATTGCCTCCACCACCAGTGCCAAATGAAGACAATGGCCTTGATTTACAGGCTTTGTTGGCCCAGCATTGTCCAAGTCATTTTGGTCTAAAGAACACTGAGTCAGAAGACTCTCTCTGTCAGCCTTCAGAGGAGATGAGAAATGTAGGGATCCTGACATCTGCTACAGAATCAGTGTCCTCTGACCTGAGAATGAATGGATCGCACATGAGCAGTGAACACCAGCTTTCATCAGAAACAACGTAAAAGCATGAGTTTAATTTGTGGGGTGATCCTGAAATAGCTATTGAAACATTCTAACCATTTAAGGCTTAAACTTACATCCTTAATATTGTTCTGTCATTTTCATTATGAAGAGATCAAGATTCAAGACTAATCAGACTTTTTTGGCAATGAATATTTTCCTTTTTTTCCTCAGTTCTTCTCAGCAAATGCAGTTTCATCAAAACTTTGATAATGTTTATGAGGATGTGGAAACAGTCCCCAGGTTTTCTTTTGCTCAAAGCTCTTATAAGTGTAAATCAGCTCCTAAAAGTGAGTGTTATTCTGGCAGTGCTGTTTTATTTACAGAAAATCAATGGTTTGTAGAAAATGTGATTTATGCGTTTTCTCTTTCAGATCCATATGCTGATAACGGCCATGGGGTGAGGGTTAATTATTTAAACTACATAAAGTTTAATTTACAATATTTAACGTATAATAATGTACAGATCAACATTATGTTTTATATATGATATAATATGCCTGATACCATGTATGCTGGAAATTGATTTTAATAGGTACTTGATATGTGATGGGATCCTTGAATTTGTTCAGAAAAGTGCAAAACCTGATTTGGGAATCACTTTTGATCATGAACAAAGTTTATTATTCTAATGTGTCTTATCCAGCACTGGCAATGCTAAAAGTCTTAACAATTAATGTATTATTTATTTGTTTGACAGAAAGAAGAAACATGGAGGAATATATGGCATGTCACTCACTGGTTTGTCAGCATTCGTTTCACTCTAATCTTGTCTAAAAACATTAAGAGTACATACATTTTTAACTTTTTTGTGTTTTTCATCTTATAATTTGAAGGTCTAATGCAGCTGAAGATCAAAATGGCCAGCATGATCGGTATTATGATATCTTTTTTGTTACGACTCTACAATGAGATGTCAGTATAGCGTTATAATTTCCAGCTTGTTGCAAATGTTCTTTTAGTAAAAGATCATGTATTTCAACATTTTTGTAAAAAATAATGGAAAAATATAAATATTTTAGCAAATATACACTACCAGTCAAAAGTTTGGACCCTCTCATTTAGTGTTTTCTTTATTTTTATGACTATTTACATTGTAGATTCTCACTAAAGACATCAAAATGACTGAACACATATGGAATTATGTAGTAAACAAAAAAGTGTGAAATAACCGAAAACATGTTTTATATTTTAGATTCTTTGCTTTAATTACTGCTTTGCACTCTCTTGGCATTCTTTCGATGAGCTTCATGAGGTAGTCACCTGAAATGGTTTTCCAAAAGTCATGAAGGAGTTCCCAGAGATGCTGAGCATTTGTTGGCCCTTTTGCCTTCACTCTGCGGTCCATCTCATCCCAAACCATCTCGATTGGGTTTAGGTCAGGTGACTGTGGCGCAGCACTCCATCACTCTCCTTCTTGGTCAAGTAGCCCTTACACAGCCTTTGAGTCATTGTCCTGTTGAAAAATAAATGATGGTCCAACTAAATGGGAACCGGATGGGATGGCATGTCGCTGCAGGATGCTGTGGTAGTCATGCTGCTTCAGTGTGCCTTCAATTTTGAATAAATCCCCAACAGTGTCACCAGCAAAGCACCCCCACACCATCACACCTCTTCCTCCATGCTTCACGATGGAAACCATACATGTAGAGACCATCCATTTTTCTGCGTCGCACAAAGACACAGCGGGTATACCCAAAGATCTCATATTTGGACTCATCAGACCAAAGCACACATTTCCACTGGTCATTCCTTGTGTTTCTTGGCCCAAACAAATCTCTTCTGCTTAGTAGTTTTTTGTAGCAGGCCTGATTTGCGCAGTCTCTTCTGAACAGTTGATGTAGAGATGTGTCTGCTACCAGAACTCTGTGTGGCATTAATCCGGGCTCTAATCTGAGGTGATTTCTGAGGCTGGTGACTCAGATGAACTTATCCTCAGCAGCAGAGGTGACTCTTGGTCTTCCTTTCCTGGGGCGGTCCTCATGTGAGGCAGTTTTGCCGTAGCGCTTGATGGTTTTTGCAACTGCACTTGGGGACACATTCAAAGTTTGTGCAATTTTCCGGACTGACTGACCTTCAGTTCTTAAAGTAATGATGGACTGTCATTTCTCTTTACTTAGCTGATTGGTTCTTGCCCTAATATGAATTCTAGCAGTTGTCAAATAGGGCTGTCAGCTGTGTACCAACCTGACTTCTGCACGACACTGATGGTCCCAACCCCATTAAGAAGGCAAGAAATTCCACAAATGAACCCTAACAAGGCACACCTGTGAAGTGAAAATCATTTTAGGTTACTACATCATGAAGCTCATTGAGAGAAGGCCAAGGGTTTGCAGTGCTATCAACAAAGCAAAGGGTGGCTTCTTTGAAGAATCTAAAATATGAAACATATCTAGAGTTATTTCACACCTTTTGTTTACTACATACACTATCGTTCAAAAGTTTGGGGTCAGTAAGTTTTGCAATTTTTTTTAATGAAGTCAAGGCTGCATTTATTTTATCAAAAATACAGAAAATAAACTGTAATATTACAAAATGTTATTACAATAGAAAATAATGGTTTTTATTTTCATATACTTTAAAATATAATTTATTCCTGTGATGCAATGCTGATTTTTCATCAGCTTTTACTCAGTTTCCCAGGCTTAAGTGTCACATTCTGATATTCTGAATTATTAGTAGAATTATCAGTTTTGGAAACAATTGTGCCGCCAATTTTTTCTTTCAAGAACAACATTTATTCAAACTATAAATCTTTTCTAGCAATGTAAATCTATTATGTCATTTTTTATTAATGTAGCAATTTATTCATTTCTTTCAAAAAAAAGAATGAATAAATATTTACTGACCCCAAACTTTTGAACGGTAGTGTAATTCCACATGTGTTCATTCATAGTTTTGATGTCTTCAGTGAGAATCTACAATGTAAATAGTCATGAAAATAAAGAAAGAACTTTAAATGAGAGGGTGTGTCCAAACTTTTGACTGGTAGTGAATATAAAATAAAACTTGAGTAACTTGTAACATATCTAGATGTTTAATTGTACCCAAAAAAGGACGAATCTTATTTGCCAGAATAGATATGTAGATTCAGAACGGAGATGAAGAAAGGAAGATGAGTGAACCGAGTCATTCCCCATCGAAGCTGATCTGCTTAAAAATATGTGATTCTTTCAGAAAGAAGCAGCTGAGCCCTGATCATCATGAGGATAAAGAGCAGAAGAAGAAAGAGAAGCAGCGTCTGGAGAAAGAGAAGAAGGAACAGAAAGAGAAGGATAAAAAGAGAAACGAGATGCACAAGAAGTTTAAAGTGAATTCAAATACTTGAATACTAGGAATGTCAACACAATAGATGCAGTTTCAAACTATCTAGCTTTTATTGTAAAGAAGATGGCACGAGTTCACTTTTCCAGATACCACTTGCTCTGATATCTAATGACGTGACATTAAGTGAATGTCACTGCATTACCTCTTAGGCAGCCTGTAGGTTTTGACGGATTTCCCATGTTTCTCGATAGATCACTGGCCTGGAAGAGCCCATGTATACCGCCAGAGTGCTGGCGGACAGCAAACTCCGAAAATACGACCTGTCTGTCAAAAGTGGGGATCTCATCAGCATCATCCGAACGGTCAACTGTCCCAAGGGCAAATGGCTAGCCAGAGACGGCAACAACAAATGTGAGATGTTCCTAAAAAACTGTTCCTTTCCCTCACCATTCTTAAGGGATGAAATAAAATAATGCTGGCCACTGTTGTCCAGAACCAACCCAATTAATCAGACTTCACTCTTGAAAATCTCTTGCATGTCTCGCCTAATGTAGGGAGGCAAATGTCTTTATTTTGTGTTCGTGTTTCTAGATGGCTACATATCTGTGATGAATGTGGAGTTGAACATTAAGGAGATGCTTGAGCTCGGAAAAAAGGTATCGCAGGCTGCCGGACGAGGCCAAACCGATGGAGATAACCTTAGTGTCAGCAGCAGGTAAAGAGAATTTTTTTTTTACCTACAACAGACAGCATATTCATACCTGGAAAAACATGCATTCATGGATTGGCTACTTTGGGTTTAATTCTAAGAATTTTTGAAGCGCATTAGGTGATGATTTTAGAAAACCATATATAAAACTACTTACAATTGCTTAGAACATATGGTCATTGACAAGTCACCTAACCCTGGGATATGCACTTCATATATGTGTATTGTTTTTAATAACTTAACTTGGTAATGGATAATCACTACAGTGGCTAAAAGGAATTCATTGTCGATAAAATGTTACTTCTCAAACTAAATTAAGTTAATCTCATGATTTAATAAAATCAAGATATATCATATTATATAAAACTGGGGTTGTACAGGGGTTTATGGCAAAAATGTTGCCAAACACTGAGTTAAACTTTAAATTGCAACAATGACAATTTCGAAATGCTTGATCTTTGCAGGTCCTCTCATCAAAATCCTGTGCTTACAAGTAGCTGTAAGTTTTCTTTTTTCTTTTTTAATTTTTTGGTATTGGCAAAAGTGATCATGGGTATTGATCTTCATGCATTTGTATGCTGTGTTTTGTCCCACTCCTTTTGTGCAAACCACTGTAGTTATTACGAAAAAAGACCCGTAACTTTAGATTTAGACCTTACTTTCTGAAACAGGGTCTGTATTTGCCTTTTAAAATGCTTTGGTACATGATTTAATAATTCCTTCCACACTTTGAAGTCATCCAGTTCCTGTGCCAGAAAAGCAATCCTACAATTTCAATGAAAAGTTGGTTTAACTACTACTAGACAGTGGTAGTAATGTTGGCTGGGCCACTTTAGAATGACAGAAGTACAAGGGTGCCAATATTTTGGGCCACAACTGTAAGTGTAATAATGCATGTCAATCCATTATTAAAAATGAGTATATGTGACCCTGGACCACAAAACCTTAAGTTTTAAGTAGCATGGCCAAAAATACATTGTATGGGTCAAAATGATAAATTTTTCTTTTATGCCAAAAATCATTAGGATATTAAGTAAGTAAAGATCATGTTCCATGAAGATATTTTGTAAATTTCCTACCATAAATATATCAAAATGTAATTTTCTCGACCAAATATTGTCCTATCCTAACAAACCATACATCCATGGAAAGGTTATTTATTCAGCTTTCAGTTGTATAAATGTCAATTTCGGGAAAAAAAGTGAGACTTATGACTGGTTTTGTGGTCCAGGGTCACGTATTTATATTTATTTATTTATTTTTTGTTTTCTATGTGTTCATCCAGTCACTGATGACAGTGAAGAATGGACGTATGAAGATGACACATTGTCGTTATCTGTTGAAAATTTGTGAGTCTAAATTTTGTTTCATAAGATGAATTTAACAGCTTATCTGAATTGTACACATCTCTAGAGTTGTATTTCTCATTTTTCTCTTTCTAGGAGTCAGATTAAAGCTGTCTCTATGCCTGAGATGTGTAAGTGTGCATTTTACTTTCTCAGTGAGGAGTATTTATTTTGTGATTTGTTGTTGATTAATCATGGTTTCCTCTCTCTCCTCAGTTGATAGCAACTCTTCTGCTCATCATCCTTTCGGTGACTGGAGTATTGAAGATGTTCAGACACAGTGAGTTTGACAATACAGAGAAACACATAAGTGACTGTACGCATTAATATTTGCAGACAATTCACGAAGATATCCAGTAGTAACAAATAAATTTATGTACTGTTTTTCACTTTTTCCGTTGAACCTTTGCAACTTTTTTTTTTTTTTTTTTTTGTCGTCTCATTGATTCTTTGCTAGTAATTAAACTTTTTTTCCTTTTTTTTTTAACCCACATATCATCTAACCATAACGCATAACATGACCTACAACATAACACATAAGGAGCAGGCCAGATTTTGAAAGAGTGATTTGGACAGTAGGACATTAAGAAAGTGTGAATGTAATTGGAATTTTTTTAATTTTTAAATTCTGTATCACCACAATTTCTAAAAATAATTTGATTATCAGTTATTTGTATAATTATTAGTTCTATTATTTCCTATATATATTTTTCATTTTCTTTCATATTGGTATATTCCCCTACACTGTATGGAAACAAATTTTATATATATATATATATATATAACGCAAACTCCTCTATTAAATTTCACAGTGTAAAGTCTCTATTGTCTTAATTAATTACCATTAAATAGTTTTATACAGGGTTCCCATGGGTCATGGAATTTCTGGAATATCATGGAATTTTAAAAGGTCTATTCCAGACATTGAAAGTCAGGGAATTTTATATTTATTTTGTCCAAAGTGCAATAACGGGTAAAGGCAAAAACATTTTTTGTGTGCGTTTTGTACTAATGGATCTGTTCATTATAGGTCATGGAATTTTAGCTTTTTAGTCCGTGAAAGTCAGGGAATTTTACATTTGACTTGTGGGAACCCTGTTTATATAATTTAAAGAATCCAATAAAGCAAAGCCAGCATTGTGTGATTACGTCTGATCTTTAATTGTGTCTCGTCTTTAACTGTTCATGACAGAGAGGCAGAAAACTTCCAGTTTGCAGACGTTGATCTTCTGCCTCCTCCAGCACTTTACGCTGACTCTCTGTGAGCCTGTGGTATGTTTCACTATATCATTTAATGTTTGCTGTGTTTATTTGCACTGTAAGAAACTGGAACCAGCTATATATGAAAAGTGATTGACTTTTTTTTCCCTCCACAGTGGCTATGATTGCATTCCTCCATTACCAACGAAATCCACATTTCTTCAGGAAGTGTTGTTTGATAAAACATAACTACCTAGCACTGGCCTTTGATTTTCGAACTCGATCAGACTTTATTCTCAAATTGCTCTCAAATGCTTGTTAGATGACAACTGTAGCGTTTTGATGAAAGTTTGATGAAAGATGTTCTGTTTCCATTGTGAGCAAGCAGTGGTAGATTGAGGATAAATAGCAGACAACGCCAGCTTAGGGGTTTAATAAGATGGGGGTTTGCACTTTTTCATATGAACTATTAAAACATGTTGGAGTCATCTATAAGGAATTGAGTGTTTTGTTTAGATAACATGTAACCAATTTTGCATGTTATCTGTACAAAACACTTTTAAGTTGCTTTTGTCTTTGTGGGAATGTTGGGAGTTGGTGGTTTGATTACATGTTTGTTTGTTTGTTTGTTTGTTTGTTTGTTTATTAATGAAAACACAGCTTGTAAATGTTGGCATGGAATAAATGGATCTGTATACAGCAGTGAGTCTGACCACTTTTCTCTGAAATGACAAAACTGTACATTTATTATGAGGTATATTAAGAGTCCAGATGCAATAGCCTCTAAATCCATCTCATTTTTCTTTAAAAAAAAAAATACAAAAAACCTTTTATCAGGCTCCGATGTTTAGGTTTCTATGTAAGTACTGGTACTTCTAATTGGACTGAGGTGGGATTTTAGCGAGTTTGAAGTAAAAGTATTTGATGGAGGTATAATATGTGTTCAGAGCATTCACTCAGTATCATTAGCTCATTTTTGACCGAGATGGCTTTTTAGCTGGTTTTGTATCTGAACTTTTCATGTACTGACAGTTTTACCATATAAACAATACCACATAAACAGTATGAATATCTACGTTTAAATAATCTATATATCCATATAAATAAGTGTGAAAATATTATACGTAAACATTAATGGATCAACAGTTTTATATAGTTTGCTATTAGAGCGTTTATTTATAAACTGTTTGGTAAATAGAATTTTGTCATTCACATTTCCTCTGCTTTTAAAAAATAACGAAAATACAACTAGTCGAGCCCGTTTAGGCTCGCCTACAGGAAGTTGGTCCGCACCGAATTACTTCCGACCGAAACACGGAACAATCGTGTGAACTGAATAAATGAATGTACTGCAGCTGCAAATGAAACGGCATTTTAACGCTTGCTATTTCAAGGTAAGCAAACTATATACCGAGGCGTTTACATACTTTAATTTCTGGGAATGTCGTCACGATTGTTTTAAAATATTATAAAATGTATTTTGTTTATCGCAGGAGATGAAGAGCTAGTGTCTGCCTTCACACATCAGCTCCGCTTAAACGCTGAATAAATCAGACTGATATTTAAGGTAATTCATCTTTATAGTGGCACAATTCTCCTAATTTTAATCGTAGTAATGTCTTTTTATTTTGGTGATTTGCCGTGGAAGATGATTGGGTGTTACATTTTGTGCAGGCATGGCCTTTTCATGAGTAGCTTTGCATTCATTTTGACATTTCAATAGATTTATAGTAGTATAGTAATTTACAATGACTTTACCTTCAGTTACGTTATTGTAAGCATTATTTAAAGATCTGTGAACTTTATTTTCTGGGCAATAATTGTGGGATTTGTATACATTAATGTGTAATATATAATACAATGACAAATAAACCTATTCTGAAAAATATTCACTGCCAGCTTGGGTTGTTGAAGACTTCAACACTGATTTTCAGCCGATAAATATCAATATGCAATATTTTTTTTTCTTCTTTTTATTAGGTCTACTGAAGCAAAGCTCTCATCATGGGCCTGTTGTCTGACCCAAATCGCAGAAAAGCCCTGACCAACCTCTTGACCCGCCTCAACACCCCCATATGGTAGGAATCACAGGATACAACTTCATCAACCTTTTGTGAACCTGATACACTACTTTCTGTCCCTCATTTACTTCTCTGCTTTTCTGCTTTGTTTATTCAGTATGGTGTGCTACCTGGCGGCCATAGTGTGGTTTATGGGTCTGGCGTTTGAGCCCTTCACCCTGCGCACATACATGTCAGAGAACGCCATGGGCTCCACCATGGTGGAGGAGCGCTTCTCTGCTGGGGAACGAGCGCTGTCCACCGCGAAGGAGTTTGATGCTCACAAAAGAAAGGCGGGGTGAGCAGAACATAGAAGTCATTGCAGTATCTGAGCACTTGCTGTATGATCAAATCAGGTAGAGTTTCTCGATGAAGTCAGAAATGATTCCGATTTCTTTCTCCAGAGGGATGCCGGTGGAGTGGTTAGTTAAGAGCATGCAGGCCAGGGGACTGGAGGTGTTCACTCAGAGTTTCTCTCGTAAGCTGCCCTTCCCCGATGAGAACAAAGAAAGATATGTGAGTTTCTGTGTTGCCGTTCTGTATTATTACAACCTTACATAATGCACATCAGCTATATTGACTGTGAGCTATTTTGAATTACTGTGCATTAAATAATTTTGTTACTTTTTAAAAAAGAAAAGAAGAAATTTATATGTAGGCATTTATTTAAAATTAATGTCCCAAGACTTAAGTAAAACTAAAGGAAAAAACAAAGTGCAATTGAATATAAAGGTTTTTTTTTTTTTCTTTTCCAGATGGTTCATGGCACGAATGTGTATGGGATCTTGCGAGCTCCTCGCGCTCCTCGGACAGAGGCTCTCGTCATCACTGCTCCCTGCAGTCCTGGAAACAGCAACAACCAGGCGGTCGGTCTTCTGCTGGCTCTCGCACAGTATTTCAGGAGTAAGACACTTTATAAGTAGATTCTGTCAACAGGCTCAACGCTTAGTTCAATCAGCATTACAAAATCACTTTTGCATTTAAAGTTCTGGTCTTGCAAATTCAGACATTTTTCCATATAAAATTCCTTTAATACAATTCCTTGTGTTTCCCAAATTCCCAGTCTTTGCATTGAGATTAATTTTAGGATAATGACTGTCTGACTGCACATATATCCCTTATCTAAGACTCAGACTAGTCTAAAAAGTAGGTTTGGTAATCCATTTAGGGTCTACCTAAAATCCTGGAAATTGCCATATTATAATTCTAATACTTAATATTATTATTATTATTATTATTATTATTATTATTATTATTTTAAAAATAAATCAGTCAAAATAAAAATAATAAAAATATATTTTTAATTTAGTTAATTATTTTGTAAGCTTTGTATTATATAAAATATTCACATTAGTGTAATACAGTAAAAACAAATAAATAAAAATGTATTAATTTCACAATAGCAGTTTAAAGCATAAAGTTTTCTTTTTTTATAGCACCACCTGGTGTTTGATTGCAGCAGTTTGTACATGCATTTCGAGAATGACTCCTTTCACATTAAGTTATGAGAAAATTGGACATTTTGTTCAAGAACCTTTTTACTAAATTGAATAATAAAGCTATATGAAGGAATTATGCCATTGTCATAACTTAATTATCCTGGGAATTCAGGTTTTTATTTATTTATTATTATTATTATTTATGTGGAAAAAAAAATACTCCTGCACTAAATTTGGCAAAAATCCATGAACAAAGCTTAAAATTTGGCCTCTTGTGTTTGTAATTGTTATTGTGCCACCAAGCGTCTAAGCCCTGACAAAATGTTTTTTTTTTTTGCTTGCATAGATATACTTTTGCTTGCATTGATATATGTATTTTTTCCAATACCTCACTGCATTCAAGAATTATAACCATTTACGTAGAAGAAGCCACTTTGACTACTGGAATTTTTTATTGATTTGATAATGGCACATTTTGTGACAAGTTTATCATTATGATAATTTTGATAACATTTGATAATAGTTAAACTTGATAAGATTTTTCTGAATGCTCCAATTGGGTAAACCTAGTTCACAAAATACGGAGGATTTTTCCTACATGGAAGTGAATTCAGACAAAGCGATAGTTTTTGTTTTTATTGATACAAGTTATGTAAGACATTAGAGTCTGAACCTTTTGTTTTAATTATAGTTGGCTTTAGTTCTGTTTTGTCCACATCTTCCTTACAGATCAGGTTTACTGGGCCAAAGACATCATATTCTTAGTAAATGAGCACGATCTGATCGGCATGCAGGCCTGGCTGGAAGGCTACCACCACACTAACATCACAGGTGTGTACAGGTCAAACATCCTTTTTCACTGTGGTATCAAAACAAATAACAAATAGCTGTTTTCTAGAATAAATTGCTGGTTCTGTCCGTTTATGTTTGGGGTTCTCACTTTTATTCAGGAATGGATTACTCGCCGCTGCAGGGTCGTGCAGGGTCAATTCAAGCTGCCCTCTCATTGGAGCTCAGCAGTGATGTCATTACCAGCCTGGACCTGATTTTAGAAGGGCTCAACGGTCAGCTGCCCAACCTGGACCTGGCCAATCTCTTCTATGCCTTCTGTCAGAAATTAGGAGTCCTGTGCACCATTCAGGGAAAGGTAGGCAGCAGACGTTGCTGAAGTTATAGTTATAGGATAAGAACACGCAGCCTCATGAATAATTATGAGACACCAATGCGTCATCAATGTACTATAGTCCATTAGATTTCAAACCCGGAAGATGAAAATAGCGCAAAAAAGCTCAAAATTAACCAGTTTTCTCCATCAATTAAAATTAATGGATGCTAACATTATCTATGATGTGCAACACAAATACCTCTGCTAAAATCTCAGAAAAAGTAGTCTAGGCTTTCATAACCCTTTAATAAAGTCATAATTTTTGTTTTCTTTGCATGCAAAAAGTATTCTTTATAAAAAAAAAAAAGTAAAATTATGGTTGAACCACTGATGGCAGATGGACTATTTTGATGATGACTTTCATACTTTTCTGGGCCTTGACAGTGTTATTTACTTGCCAGTCAATGGGACAGCCACAAAGCTCGGGAGTTTTTTTTATCCAAAATATCTTAAATTGTGTTTTTAAGACAAACAAAGCTTTTACGGGTTTGGCACAACATGGGGGTAAGTGATTAATGAGGGTGGAGTAACACTTTAACTTGCTGGCCCTGCCCCCAGACCTGTACATCATCTTATATTTTGGTTATATACTGTTGACAAAAGCCCTATTCGCACGGGATTAGTATTATCTGGGGACTTCGTGTGATTTAGAAATTACCCCCCAACATCTGAATTTCATGTGACTCATTCGCATGGGATAAACGAAGTCTGTGGTTTTACTCGAATCAAGGCTTTAAGTAACATTATATATCATAAACAGAAGATCGCATGCTGCTATATCAACTCTATATCTCCAGCTAATAATTTGTTTTCGCTCCTCTGATGGTTTTCAGCTTTCTCTTAATGCAAAAGTATAGCGTTATGACCCAGCACCCAAAATACTTTCAAAACACTTCGCAGCCTCCATTTTTTTACAAAAGATGGATAAAAAGGCGCACAGGAAACAAAAGCCTTGAAGAAATTATATACGACCCTGCCAAATGCTGGCCAAATCACAGAGGTGCAGATTCGCACGGGACTGATATCACAGGACCTCTGTGTTCAGCTAAATATGGTAGGTCATTTGCGGGGGAATTTTTACTTTACAAATTACAGACATGGCCGATTCACATGGGATTAAGATCACAGACAACCTCCGCAATTATTACAAATGACTAGAGGTCACCAGGTAATACTAATCCCGTGCGAATAGGGCTAAATATGATGCAACTCCATCAATGCAATTATGCCCTAAATTTCAAGATATTGGGGCAAAAAATAGCCCTTGTATAAGTTTTTATCTCATATTTATATGGTATGACAAGCGTTATCACACTAGCAGCAAGAACAATTTGACACAAGTTCTATTTGTCCCAAATATAACAAGTGCAAATGTGATTTTAACACAATACTGTCTGTTTTTGTTCAGTTTTGCCAACAAAAATATTACCTTTAAAGCCAGCCACAGCAGAATTGTTGTGCTTCTCCGAGCAACACAGAAGTGTTTAGTTTCTGAATAAATCCGCGTTTTGAACGAATCTGGTAGCGTTTATACCGAATTCCTGAGTGATTCAGCTGTTTGAACAAATCGAATGCATGAATAAAGACAAAGACATTTACCGCCACCTGCTGGTAACAAAAAATATATAAAAAGGATAGTACATCAAAAACATTGTAAAACTGTCATAATTCACTCAAACATGAATGTAAAAATTTATAGCAAATGGTAGACTAAACTGGAAACTCACATTGAGGTCTCAAACCAGTCCAAATTTGGTCCACCATTTGGCCCAATCTGGCAACACCATATTGAGTTAAAATCATATGAAAATTGACTAGTTTGACACTGGAATTAATTTTCAGCTCTGTTGTTGGTTGTTTTAGCTCCAGAGGAATGACTGGGACAGCGCTGAGGGCTACACTCACGCGGCTCAGACCATGATGCTGATGGTATTAAAACAAGCTTGCGGACGGTCCTGGGGTGATCATGGCCTCTTCCTCCGATATCACATCGAAGCCGCTTCTATTCGAGGCATCAACAGTTTCAGACACTACAAGATGGACGCCACCACCATTGGCAGGTCGGTTTTGTATTACACAAGAAATAGTCTGTGACGTCAAAGTAGCAGACAGGGAAAATACTCATCTATTTCCTTTTTACAATGCAAAACAGACAAACCACTTTCTGAACTTGTTTTCATCATGCATTCTTTGAATTCAGCCCTTCTTCTGTTTCATTGTTCGACAGATTGCTGGAGGGAATGGTCCGTAAACTCAACAATCTCCTGGAGCGTCTTCATCAGTCCTATTTCTTCTACCTCTTGCCTTCTCTCTCTCGGTTTGTCTCCATCGGCTACTATATGCCAGCGTTTGGCCTCCTGGCTGTCATCTTACTGCTTCGGGTATCCTTTTCACTCCTGGGTCCCTTCAGTTTCTTTAATGCAATGAAGTAAAAAAATAAAAATAAAATCAAAGCCAGATTTTCCACTTTTTTTTTTTCTTTTTTTTAAAGATGTTAACTAAATGGGCACAACCTGCATTGTAAGAAATGTGTTTTTTTTGTGGACATGGAGTATGAAATTAATCATTAATTAAATCAAATGGTAATGTGTTTGTTAGAATCCTTAATTTGACTGCAGGCGCTGGATCTCTGGGTTCATCTAGGAACACCTGCTCTGGAAGCAGTGGATGGAGTTGGTGAAGCAGAGCAAGTAAGTCTTGTTATTAGAGGTCGACCGATATTGGATTTTACCAATAGCTAGGTTAGACCACACTGGCCAATACCAATTAATCAGCTGATAAAATGGATACTAAATGGAAACTAAAACAGTGGTCTACTATTTAAAAAAGGGACTGAACCATACTTTGTAAAAGTATTATTATATATTTTAATATATCAGTAAAAGTTGAAATAACACATTAACAAGGAACAATACTTACAGATTTATTAATCTTAGTTAATGCTACTAATGGACTCTTAATGTGAAGTGTTGCCATTTCATATCAACAATCTTTAAACATCTACACAAAAGCCATAATATTGAAATTACATCATATGGCTATTGTATGTACAGTTTAACTTCTATTCTAGAACACTTGATGAATATCTAATCAACAACAAAATATTTTAGTCACAAACCGAGCAAAAGCCCAGCGCCGCTTTTAGTTCAAACAGCAGTCTAAAACGGTTTATTTAATCACCAAATGGACATAAGTTTACTTCAAGAATTACCAAAAAGTGGAAAAGATGAGTTTGAAGTTCAGTGTTTGAAACAACAGAGCAAACGCAAAGAGAAAGCGCAATCTATATTATAGCTCTCTATATGAAACATACAGACTTTATTAGAGCCACAGAAAGAAAAACATTTTGCTAAAAATGCACAATACACACAATCTTCCAGCCAATGGTGAAGTCTTTACATACATTTACATAAATTTGGGACAGATATGATGTATTTAATGTAAAACTCTGGATGTTTTCTTTCCACTAGTCTGAAAAAACACTTTATGAAAAACCAAAAAGCCCAAAATCTCAAACTTGACAGGTGCATGAAAAAACTGTTCTTGTCTGCAGTCAGTGCAGTCTCCCCTTAAGATGCATTTACTTTAGAAGCAAAGCAAATTAAGTCTTGTTTTCTGAAATATTTATCAAGATTATGAAAACAAGAAAAAAACTACTTTTTTCTGCTAAGAAATGCCTACTTTTCATGATCCAATCGGTGAATAACATTCTGCCTTGACTATTTTTATTAATATTATTTTTCACTATAATGTCACATTAAGAAAGTAAAATTGTTGTTTGCTGACTTGAACCTTGTGTTGCTGAAAATAATTAACCTAATTTGGTCAAAAAATGGCCTTTGAAAATTGTAATTGCAAATCTCTCATTATGCTTTATCACCAAATCTTGGATTCAGTCTTTTTGTCAACTTGTTTTCAAGTAGCACAGGTTATGTAATTGTTTTTTTTAAAACTGATTTATCATAGACCTGAGGTGCATAAACTCTGGTCAATGAGGCTTGTGATCAGTCAGTTCCAGTTAGAAATACAAATCCTGTGCTAATTAAAAACTTAAAACAGTATAAGGTAAGTTTTAAAAAATCAAACGGTACCCTGTGTGAGCAAAGCCAGTCAAGTGCGACAGCAGTGACTAGCATCTTCTGTGGATCAAAATTATGGAAACCCAACATTATTTTTATGAAAACGAAAGAAGAAATCTAATGAATGTGTTCAGTTCAGTGGTAAAAGCCCAGTTCTCATTGCAGATGTTCTTGAATAACATTTGTTTTTCTCTGTTTCGGTGCAGCCGTCCAGTCCGGGTGTGTTGACCGTGTTGACTCCAGTGGTGATTAGTCACCTGACAGGGGTGGCGCTGTATCTGCTACCTGTTCATCTGCAGGAAATGGCTGTGGAGCACTTCCCTGTGTCTGAAACCGAAGCTGTGGTGCTCACTGCTATTGCCATCTATACTGCCGGCCTAGCCCTGCCGCACAACACACAACGGTGAACACGCAAACTCATTCTTATGCAGTTTATATTGTATCAAATGTTTATTTGCTAACATGAATCATGTGTCTGTGGCAGGTTGTTGTCTGGAGAGGGGACAGAGCAGGGCTGGAAAGTGCTGAAACTGACGGCTTTGCTCTATCTAGCAGTGCTGTTGGGGTGCACAGCTCTCATTAACTTCTCTCTGGGATTCATCTTGGCGGTTACGCTGGTGCCGATCACCGCCAGCATCACGCCGAACATGCCCAAGTAAGCACATTTTAGCAAAGAGTCATTTATTTTTGTCAAGCATGCTCTGAAAATAATCTGATTTAATTTTGGTGAAAATTGGGCAATTTGTTGCATCACTATTAGCAAATCTGTAACTACAATAAGATTTTATTTGTTAACATGGTAACACTTTACATTAGTACTACATTATTAGATTTGAGTAATCATCCTAAATTAGATATCATTTGAAAGCCTAATCTCAATATTCATCCTGTGAAAACTATTCTGAAGTTGGACATTGCTCTACAATGGAATCAGAACTTAAACTATGAAAAAACATATAGTTGGAAAGGTCATTATAACAAGGTGCATTATTTTAATAGAAGTTATATTGTGACAGAAATTGATTTGTGACAAAGAAGGCTTCAAAAACTTTTTCTTTTTTTTTTTTTTTGAGTAAACAAAATAATTTACCTGGCTGCCTTAAAATTAAGTTCAGTCAACTTGAAATGTTAAATTTTACTAAGTGACAACTTTAAGTTGAATCAACTCAAATATCACAGGTAGCAGAGTAACAATCAATTTTTTTAGTTTGGTCAACTCAAATATCCAAGTTGTCACTTAGAACAACTTAACATTTCAACTTGAATGAACTTATTTGAGTTCAAATTAAAATTAAGACAGCAGGGTAACAAATTATTTTAAGTTGACTCAACATTGTTTTTTTTTTTTTACATTGTGGCTGTTTTAGTATAGCGCCTACACAAAATTATATGAATAGGAAAAGCAAAGAAATGTGATTTATCAACTTCACATTTGGAACATAACATGGGCAGACATATGGCTTTGATTTTATAGCCATTTTTAGATTAGATATGAAGAGTTCAGATGCAAAAGCCTCTAAATCCATCTGACACATTTCTTCAAAAAATGCATTTTTATCAGGCTCAGATGTATAGGTTTCTATGTAAGTACTGGTACTTCTGATTGAGCTGAGGATGGGATTTTGGTGAGTTTGAAGTAAAAGTATTTGATGGATGTATAATATGTGTCAAGAGCATTCACTCAGTATCATTTTCTCATTTTTGACCGAGATGGCTTTTAGAGGGTTTTGCATCTGAACTCTTCATATATATATATAGATATATATATATATATATATATATATATATAGATATATAGATAGATAGATAGATATAGATGGATATATATATATATATATATATATATATATATATATATATATATATATATATATATATATATATATATAAGTAATGTTTAGTACAGTAAATTATCTATACAGTAAACTTCTATAATTTTTTTGTTTCATTTCTTAAAATGCTTTCACTAGAGCAATAATCTGCTGGATCTTCAATAAAAAGAGATCAAAGCATTTGTAAATTCAAAAAGGGGGTGACACTTAACAAGTTAAGGACTAAAAATTTGTGAGAAACAGGCCTGAAAATAAAAACCCTTGAAAATAGCCATTTTTCTGTAAAGGTACTTTAAGTACTTTTTAAAAGGAAGTAAATATGAAATTAGTATTAAGTTAGAAACTACATTTTCAGGGAAAATTAACAATGCAGTGCATCTGATAAATACAGCGTCATTTCACCTAGCTTCCGGGAGCGCACAAGATCTCGTGATATTAAATGTGATGATACTCCTTGAGGTGAAAAGCAGTCCCGAGATTTACATTTACATTTAGTCATTTAGCAGACGCTTTTATCCAAAGCGACTTACAATAGAAGCAATCAGAGCAACAAGAGAGTGACAGTGTATAAGTGTTGTGGCAAATTTCAGTTAGATAAACACGATAAGTCTTGCAAGGGTTTTTTTTTTATTTTTTTATATAAATATAGAAAACTGAAAAGAGTAGGAAAGAGCTAGTGTCAATTGGTCAAGTTCTGCCGAAAAAGATGGGTTTTCAGACGTTTTTTGAAGATGGCCAATGACTCAGCTGATCGAATTGAGATGGGTAGGTCATTCCACCAGCTGGGAACAGTCCACAAAAAGGTACGTGAAAGTGATTTTGAGCCTCTTTGGGATGGCACCACAAGGCGTCGTTCATTTGCAGAACGCAAGCTTCTGGAGGGGACATAAGGTTGGATTAGACGGTTTAGGTATTCTGGTGCAATACCAGTGGTTGTCTTGTAGGCAAGCACCAGTACCTTGAATTTGATGCGAGCAGCTACTGGCAGCCAGTGCAGTCTGATGAAGAGAGGTGTGACATGGGCTTTCTTCGGCTCATTAAAGACCACTCTTGCTGCTGCATTCTGAATCATCTGCAAAGGCTTGGAAGTGCATGCAGGAAGGCCTGCCAAGAGTGCATTACAATAGTCCAGTCTGGAGAGGACAAGAGCTTGGACAAGAAGTTGTGTAGCCTGCTCTGATAGGAAGGATCTGATCTTCCTAATGTTGTACTGACCGAGATGTCAGTATAAAGTTGAGTTTATGGTAAAAACCTTTGCTAGCGCTTAGATTTATATTGCTCGCTCTTTTATTGCATGTGCCGCTTGTCTGGGTTTCCAATCACGTTCATTTGGGAACGCAAATAAAGACTAACGCACTTTGTGTTGCTGCACTGTTATCATTTGCATTTTCATTTGGGAAAACTGGGTGTGTTATCTTACTAGATTTGTAATATAAATCACTTCTATGCCAACACAGGAGAATACATAAACTATTTCTAAATATGCAAATTGTTTTACATCGCAATTTCAACACAAAAGTTTAAACCCTCGCTCAGAAGTTGCACGTTGCCAAATATTAAAATTAAGTTAAGTTGCCTGTGTTCATATTGTGCATAGTATATTATGTATTTAAACAGTGTTGTTCAATAAAACCATGTAATTACTTGGTTTTGATATTTTATTTGAACTTTTTTTTCTTTTTTTTGCTTTATCGTTAGTTTATATAGAAGTTAGGGCTGTCAAACGATTAATCGCGATTAATCGCATCCAAAATAAAAGTTTTACATACTATGTGTGTTTACTTTGTATATTTATTATGTACATATAAATACACACACATACATGTATATATTAAAACTAAATATTTATGTGTATATATATTTATACCTGTATACAATTTAGATTATTAATAAATATAAATATTTTAGATATAAATCTAAAATATTTTTCCTTAATATATACATGCGTGTGTGTATTTATATATACATAATAAATATACACAGTACACAAATATAAGTGTCAAAAGTTTACATACCTCTTGCAGAATCTGCAAAATGTTAATTCTTTAAGCAAAATAAGAGGGATCATACAAAATGCATGTTATATTTTATTTAGTATGGACCTGAATAATTCACATAAAATACATTTACATATAGTCCACAAGACAAAACAATAGTTGAATTTATTAAAAAAAAGACCCTGTTCAAAAGTTTACATCCCCTTGATTCTTAATACTGTGTTGTTACCTGAATGACCCACAGCTGTGTGTTTTTGTTTAGTGATAGTTTTTCATGAGTCCCATGTTTGTCCTGAACAGTTAAACTGCCTGCTGTTCTTCAGGAAAAAATCCTTCAGATCCCACAAATTCTTTAGTTTTCCAGCATTTTTGTGTATTTGAACCCTTTTCAACAATGACTGTTTGATTTTGAGATCCATCTTTTCACACTGAGGACAACTGAGGGACTCATATGCAACTATTACAGAAGGTTCAAACACTGATTCTCCAGAAGGAAAAAAAACATGCATTAAGAGCCAGGGGTGAAAACTTTTGAACAGAATGAAGATGTGTACATTTTGCTCATTTTGCCTAAATATCAATATTTTTTTCATTTAGTACTGCCCTTCAGAAGCTATAGAAGATACCTGCATGTTTCCAAGAAGACAAAATTAGTTAAATTTACCATGATCTTAATTTTAAAAGTTTGTATTTTCTTGTGGACTATATGTGAACGTCTTTAATTTGAAATATCTTATACAGGTCAGATAAAAATAAAAAATAACATGCATTTTGCATGATCCCTCTTATTTTGCTATAAACATGAACTTTTATTTTGGATGCGATTTAATTGCAATGAATCGTTTGACCGCACTAATATAAATATAGTCATCCTAAAACCTGTTTTTCAAAATAATCACATTACTTAATTACCAAAATAATTTAGTTACAGCCCTAGATTAGTTAAAGCATTTCAGAATACAACTGCATTGTTTTGCTTTTTGTAATTAAAAGAGAAACATTGTGTAATTGTAATAAAAAAAGTAATTAAAATATCGTCTCGTTCTAGTGTATCGAGTATTTGTATTTTGTTTCATCGCGTAAACTAAGCGTATTGTCAAGTGTATGATATAGCCTTCATTCTTAAGGTCAATAATATATTCACAAAAAAATGTTTTGAGTGAGGAAAGTGGTAACTTTGCTATATCCGTTCAAATGTTAAAGATGCCACATTCATTGCATGGTTTGCACTAATAAAGGTACTGTTTTGCTTATTAGTTTGTTTATTAGAATTTGAAAGATAATGATATTGTTTGATAAGTGAGATCTCTGAGATCTTTTAGTCCTTGAAAACCAAAAAAGTACTACTTGGAAAAAGTTCTGGAATTTCACAGTTTCTGTATAAACACTGGAGAAACCATCTCAGTGCCATTATTGTAGGACAAAGTGTTATTGATTGTGTATATAATAACAGCACTTGAGTACAGTGACTCATACGAACACACACACAATCTGACTGCAATACTCATGTTACATGTTGATTTGATTGCGGCCTGTGGTCTCAGTCATATTTCTGTTATCCTCTCATATCTCTTCCTGTGTGTTTGGTCTCTCTGTTAGAGCTCTGAGCGCTCTGGCCATGGTGCTGCTCAGTCCTGCCTTCACCATCCTCTACTGCGTCTTCATCTACCAGGAGCTCGTCGAAGTGCCCGTCGGCTTCAGCGAGGGCTGGATGCTCTTCCTGTCGGTCATCTCTCAGGGCATTCTTGATCACGCTCTCTACGGATCGCTCGTGTATCCGCTCCTAGCCCTGTTCATTTATCCCTGCTGGCTAATGTTCTGGAACATTCTTTTCTGGAATTAACCTTTCTCAGATGTCTCAAGTAGCTTCAGACGGAGCGGTTTCTGAATTAAATCCCACTTTGTGCCAATCATAAAGAGCTATTGTCCATCTGTGGACGTTATCTGCCTTTTAGGGGTTGGCGTAAGGAAGATATAAGAGGATGTCAGGCCCAAAGAGAGATCAAATAAAGAGGATTTAATGGTGTGGCTTCAATGGTGAGAGTAAGAGTGTTTCAGTTTTTGGGAAGGGGTTTGCATGAAGACAGAAAGAATGAATTTTTGTAAGAAATGTTCAAATTCATTAGAAAAGAAATATTGTTACCGGATATGTGGACATAATAGTTCATTTTTACCTTATTACAAAAAAGGCTTTGCATCGTTTGGCATTCCTGAAAGCTTATATTTGATATGGTTTAATATTGAAAATTGCACAAAAGCATTGTTTGTTTGTTAATGCTAAATGAAGCCCTTGCAATTTTAATTCTTTCTGGACATTACAAAAGGTGGAAATGTGAACAACCTTAAAAAGCAAGTTTTCAGGACTTATTTTCAATTTGTTTTAGGCAACACTGTATTCATATGCTCTGATGAATTATGCACATTGGTTTTTGATTAAATGTGTTAAATGTGAATAAAATAACTAACAATTATTAACAAAGTGTCAGATTTACTGCTGCTGAAGTATTTGTGTGCATTTATATTAAATCAAACCTTCCAACATCTCAAGTGTTTATAAATTAATAATATTAATAAAACCTTAAGTCTATGAAAACAAGAGTTTGAATACTAATACAAAATAAATTAATAACATCAAAATGTAATATTTCTGTATATTATTGCCTATTAGCCAGGCAGTATATATTTTTTTTGTATATTATCTGTAATTTCAATAAACTGATGTTTCAGTTATGAACCACTGTAAATATGTCTCCCACAGTATATGCCATCAGGAAGACGGTACAGGAGCATCAAAGCCCGCTCTGCTAGGCTACTCAACAGCTTTTTCCCCCAGGCTGTGAGAGCCCTCAATTCCAGCTACCCCATCCCCCCTCTTATCCAAATGTAAACTGTTGAAAAACTCAAACACTGTGCAATTCTGAGTGGGCCGGACAAACCACCTGTAGAAACACTCTTCTCTGCACCAGACACTTTCATATTAACAATTCATGTTATAAGGACTTGAATGTTTACTTGCACCACAAATCACCCATATTTCTAAGAATTTTCTTAGAATTTTGTCACTAGGAGCAACTTTTTGCACTAAGAATTATCATGAATACAGGCCCAGATACAAAAAAAAAAAAAAAAAAAGTGTGCATAGTTGTGTTTGACACATGAAATATGTAACAATGTATTTTACAAGGTAACATGATGTAACTCTCACTTAAAATGTGTCCCCACATTAAGTCATTGAATTTGAGGGTATTGGACCTGGAAAGTTCTTCAAAGGTCCTTGAATTTGAAGTTAACCAAGGTGTGAAAACAGAGTTTGAAGCGGTTTTAAATTCACAGTCCCAAAGCATACACTGAAGCTGACATGGAGTCAGTCAAAAGCATCAAATCAATTGCATGCACCAGTCTGCCCACTGCCTAACTCCTCTGAGTCCGAAGTGTCTCAAATGCACAGCTGAACTGCCGTTGACCATGCGACAGAACAGACAAGCAGAATCCGTGATAAGCAATCATTTACACAAACGGAATGTTTGGTAGCACAAGGCACCAAATCAATGGCGTGCACCAGCCTGCCAGACCGAAACATATACAAGCCAAAAGAGGCTTACATAGGGAGCTTCTGGACTTTAACACAACTCACGTGCCACTCCAACCAGTGAAAACACTGCACATGCAGAGAGAACATGAGCCTCAAACTCACATATTCTGCTTGTTCTCTTGGAAAAAAGCAAGTCTAGAGTGAGGTAATGATTCTAAACGTGTGTGAATGCATACAAGAGCTCAGATTAAGCCACAGGAACAGCTTCCTGTGGCATAAAACGTTTTAAATGCGCACATGCAAATTCAAGCAATCACTGATGAGATGTAAATTCCTTTGAAATGTAGATGCACTATAGGGGAGGAAAAAAAAAAAATTATATATATTTATTTATTTATATATATATATTATGATATATTTATATTTATTATTTATATAATACAATAAATTATATTTTATGTGTGTTTGTGTGTATATATATATATATATATATATATACACGTGTATATATTATATATATTTTTATAATATATTTATATTTATTATTTATATAATACAATAAATTATATTTTGTGTGTGTATATATATATATATATTGCTTTTAACTACTTTTCAGCATAAAAACAAGTACAAGCAAGTAATTGCAAGTTTCTTCTGCTGAACACAAAAGATGTCTATTTTCATACTATAGAAGGGAATGGCTACCATCAACTGTTTGGTTAATAGCATTATTCAAATACTCTTCTTTGTTCAGCAGAAGAAAGAAACTTTGGAACAACTTGAGGATGAGTAAATGATGACAGAATGTTCTCTCTCTCTCCTTATAAGTGGTGCCATTTTCACAGTTTAACAAGCAGTTATTAAAAAAGATGCACACTTCTCGCCTGCTGTTCTTTTTCTATTCATGAAAAATGTTAAGCATGCAGTAAGAAAACTCAAGATACATTTTACTGCTTCTACTTATGGAGAATTAAAACATTAATATGAATTTAGTATTCTTTGGAAATATATGGCTGTTTAGTTTGGCTGTTGCTAAAACAAATGCAATCTTGGCAGTTAATACAAATCCATTCAGGAATGTCATTAAAGCCGAAAGTCCTTCATTTGTGCTGCAGCAACAAAACTATTCATGCTTGTGTGACCTCACAGGTTACAAAACCTACCTACAGAAAAAGAATATGCAGGCATAAAAAATTTATTTATTGACTTTTTTTCTCATTCTGAGAGGGAAGGAAACTTAGGAGCCTTAGAATGGGACTCTTGTGATAACATTATTTATTATAATAACTTGTCAAATCACCACAGGAAGACATGAACTGATTGTCAGGCTTGTTTTCCCACAGGCCAAACAATGTGCTGGTTGTCCTGCCAGAATATGGCTGGATTACACAGCATATCTGCTTCAAAAGGTATTTGGAGACAAAGCACATATTAGTGGTGTGTTTGTTGTATTTAGTTAGGCTGTTCAAATTAGCCATTTACATTTTCCTGCCTCTAGCAGATTTGACAGATTTTTTTGTTAGTGTTAAATACAGAAAGAAAATATACAGACTGTTTTTATGCAATCTGTTTCAATATAAATAAATGTTTGTGTGTGTGTGTGTATGTGTGTGTGTTTATTTTTATTTTTTTATGTTTATTGATAATTTTTTCTCCTGAAAGATTTAAAACTCATGTTGAGATACTCTAAATTTCTGTTACACGTGTGTGTTGTTATGAAAACTGTTGCGTGTGAATTTCAATGTTATTATTTCCTGAATAAAGTCTTTGTTGGGGGTTTTATCAGCTGACTTCAGCTCATTTCTGACGTCGTACAATCACATTTTGTACACCTGATTGAATCTCAGCTTTCGGCTGCGTGAAAATCTCAAATCCTATTTGAAGAAATGGCTATTGTAACGGCATCTCAGGCTCTTGTACAATGGGCTTGTTGTTTAGTAAATGCTGCCATTGGTTGTAACATGGGTCAAAGTCAGTCGGAGTAAACCTGTGTAAGAGGATAAAGTATAAAAACCCAAAAACTCAGAGCTCTGCTGACAAAACAACAAGAACAAGCCGAGTCACAAACGCGACTGTCCCAGCAGCAATCATGGTTAGCCGGTAAGTGACTTTCTTTCTTTTCTTTCTATTCTTTCCTGTATATCACAAGCTTTGAGATATCTGGATGAACAGAACAGTATGTTTTGGATTTATGCTGTTGCGTTTAGGTCATTGGAAAACATTTATATAGTGATGTTGTAAAATGGCAAAATCTGTGCATTAATTCTCTCAGAATATAAACAATTAAATGAAAGATTTCTTTCCTCACTTTTCAGCTTTGAGCACCCTGCTGGAGGCTATAAGAAAATCTTTGAGACTGTGGAGGAGCTCAACGAACCTCTTCCAGCAACTGTCACTGGTACTTTCCTCTTTTTTCATTACTTTTTGCTTTTTATATTTATTGATTGAAAATATGGTAACACTTTACAATAAGGTTCATTAGTTAAACATTAGTTAGTGTATTAACTAACCATGAGCAATACATTTGTTACTGTATTTGCAAATCTTTATTAACTTTAGTTAATGAAAATACAGGTGTTCATTGTTTATTCATGTTAGTTCACAGTGCATTAACTAATGTTAACAAGATTTGATACTGTATTAGTAAATGTTAAAATGAACATTAACAAATATTAATAAATGATGTATAAGTGCAGTTCATTATTAGTGCTTGTTAACTAATGGACCTTATTGTAAAGTGTTACTGAAAATATTCTAGTGAAAAAATTACTTTCCTTTCTAATATTTTAATATGTATTTTAGAAAAAGATGATGTGCTTGTCTGACCTGGCAAAACCCTTTCTGGGTTGAAATGTATAGATTACCCCCCCAAAAAAATTTATTTGTTATTAGTTTTTAAATGAACATTTATTTGTAACTGTACACCTGCATTTTTTTTCTAGATGTGTTGTAGTATTAGTACATTTCAGGATCAAAGTCTGGAAACAGCTTAAGATGCATTTCGACTCGAGTTGCTCACATGATCATCAAATGTAACCCTGGACCACAAAACCAGTCATAAGTGTCATTTTTTCGAAGTTGAGATTTATACATAATCTGAAATCTGAACAAATAAGATTTCCATTGATGTATGATTTGTCAGGACAGGACAATATTGACTGAGATACAACGAGTTAAAAATCTGGAAGGGTGCAAAAAAATCTAAATATTGAGAAAATAATCTTTAAAGTTGTCCAAATGAAGTTCTTAGCAATGCATTTTACTAATCAAAAATTAAGTTTTGATATATTTATGGTAGGAAATTTACTAAATATCTTCATGGAACATTATCTATCCTTAATATCCTAATGATTTCTGGCATAAAAGAACCCATTTTGACCCATGCAATATATTTAAGACTACTTAAGACTGGTTTTGTGGTCCAGGGTCACATATGTACTAATTATCAAAGACAAAACTTGTGCATAATGTACATTTTTTAGGTCGCATTCCCTCATTTATAAAAGGAAGTCTGCTCCGTCTGGGTCCCGGTTTGTTTGAGGTTGGAGCGGAGCCCTTCTACCATCTTTTCGATGGCCAGGCCCTCATGCACAAATTTGATTTCAGCAATGGACAGGTCACGTATTTCCGCAAGTACGTAATATGTTACATTATTGTTTTGATTCCTGCTTTAGTTCACTCTTTAAAAAAAAAAAAAAAAAACTTATCAGTGATATTTTAGTGATACTAACATAAAAAAAGGAAATAATTTTATTGTTAATTATAGTTATTTTATTGTCTTTTTGTAGTTTTGTTTTATATTTTTTTATTTTTGTTTAATACATTGTTACATTGTTTATATTTTATTTAGATGTATATATAGTTTTCTAGGGCTGTCACTAACAATTTTGGTAACTGAGTAATCGGTTGATTATCCTGACGATTAATTGAGTAATTGTATAATTTTTTTGTGGTAATGAAGATAGACCTAAGTGAATAATAAACTTTAAAATGATTTAAAATGCTTATATAACAGCAATGAGACAATTATAATTAGTTTAAATAAAACATCAAAAGCAAGTAATCGTATGGTTGTATTGAACTAAATAGTTAAAATACACAATGTAATAAAACAATACAATCAACTTATGTACATCACATTATTTTAAATTTGTAAATTTTATGTGCAAGGCTTTTGGTCTCATGTGCTTCCAGCTTTTTTTAGCTGAACAAAACAGTTTGTTTTGCTGTTTGCTATTGCACACACTATTGCATATTGGTGTGTCTTACCAAAATTATGTATTATCTTAATTATGAATACATTGGTTTGTAGTGCAAACAGTTAACCGATTACTGCACTTTGTCTAATGAACCGGAAGTCTTGCACATTCACAGAAAATGACTTACTTCCGCGCTGAAAAAAAGATAGATATACAGAGGGCACCAACTGTCTGACAGTTGTTTTTATACTTTACAGTGCAATTTAATCCTTGTTTAATATTGACTAAATAACATTTAATTCAATTGTCAGCTTAATCTTTAATATTTGGCTGCTTCTTCATGATATAAATTCAACAGCCACTGTCATTTCTTGAACAAGAACATGTAGACATCAAAACATGCAAGCTCAGAGTGAAGGTTAATTTTAGGTTATTTTGAAGTGGCAATGAACAGTTTGCATATTTAGAAAAAAAGAACAATAAATATGTGAGTGTGGGTTTACAAATGATTTACCTTATAAATCTGACAGAATGGTGCACATTGTTCCCAGATGAACATTATAAGCAACTCAGACTTACAGCAATATGCAGAGATGGAGTTTGAAATGGATGTAAATGATAACTGTTTGTGTGGAGCAGCATTTACTGTGAACAGATCTACGTAATAAATAAAAAAGCACATATTAGAACCACAGCACAGATACGCATTTAATTGAATCACAGTCTTTGTGAGTTCACAGATTTTTAAATGGTTTTGATATTTCGTGCAGCCTTAGAAAATTAAGATATTAACCTAATACAGTGGGGAAAATAATTAGTTGATCCCTGCTGATTTTGTGCGTTTGCCCACTGACAAAAAAAATTATCAGTCTGTAATTTTAATGGTAGGTTTATTTGAACAGTGAGACACTAAAAAATCTAGAAAAATGCATTTAAAAAAAGTTATAAATTGATTTGCATTTTAATGAGTGAAATAAGTATAGTATATAAGTATAAGACCCCTTCGCAAAAACAGTACTTGATGGTAAAACCCTCAGGAGGGATTTTGTCCCACTCCTCTTTGCAGATCCTCTCCAAGTTATTTAGGTTTCTAGGCTGGCGTTTGGCAACTTGAACCTTCAGCTCCCTCCACAGATTTTCTATGGAATTAAGGTCTGGAGACTGGCTAGGCCACTCCAGGACCTTAATGTGCTTCTTCTTGAGCCACTTCTTTGTTGCCGTGGCATGCTGGAATACCCATCTACGACCCATTTTTAATGCCCTGGCGGTACATGGCCCCGCCCATCGTCCCTTTACACCCCCAAAGCATAATGTTTCCACCTCCATGTTTGACGGTGGGGATGGTGTTCTTGGGGTCATAGGCAGCTTTCCTCCTCCTGCAAACATGCCGAGTTGAGCTGACATTCTTTGGGCCTCTACATGTGCTTTCTTGAGCAGGGGGACCTTGCAGGATGTCAGTCCTTCACAGCATAGTGTGTTACCAATTGTTTTCTTGGTGACTATGGTCCCAAATGCCTTGAGATCATTGACAAGATCCTCTTGTGTAGTTCTGGGCTGATTCCTCACTGTTCTTATGATTATTGAAACTCCACAAGGTGAGATCTTGCATGGAGCCCCAGACCGAAGGAGACTGGCATTTTTTTGTGTTTCTTCCAATTGCGAATAATCACACCAACTGTTGCCACCTTCTCACCAAACTGCTTGGCAATGGCCTTGTAGCCCATTCCAGCCTTGTGTAGGTCTACAATCTTGTCCACGACATCCTTGGACAGCTCTTTGGTCTTGGCCATGCTGGAGAGTTTGAAATCCAATTGATTGATTGCTTCTGTGGATAGGTGTCTTTTATATAGTTAACAAGCTGAGATTAGGAGCACTCCCTTTAGGAAAGTGCTCCTAATCTCAGCTTGTTACCTGTATAAAAGACACCTGGGAGCCAGAGATCTTGCTGAAAGATAGGAGATGAAATACTTATTTCACTCATAAAAATGTAAATCAATTTATAACTTTTTTGAAATGCGTCTTTTGTCTTTCACTGTTATAATAAAGCTACCATTACAATTATAAACTGATCATTTCTTTGTCAGCAAACATACAAAATCAGCAGGGATCAAATAATTATTTTCCCCACTGTATTTCACCTACCTGACAGGAAATAATAAGAACAAATGTTGTTGAGATTCTTGCCCTGGAAATCCTGTTTCAGTTTGGCCAAGCACTAATGCATTTTGTTCCTCAGGCAGTTTTTTGCACTCTTCTCCTTGCTTTGTTATAACTTTTGGCAGTCTATATTACTCCAAATGTTTTTTCCAATCCGACTGATTAGTACAACCCAAAACATGACAAGAATTGACCATTTTCAGCAGCAGTGATAAGCCAAATATGCAAGTTTTGTTTGGTTCAGTGGCATTGTTTTTTATGTTGGATTCTCGTCTGTGGAATGTGCCACTTTGGTTTATTGACACTGACAAAATGTAGGATTTTTTGTAATGGAATACTAGAATTTAATTGAGGAATTGTGACAGCCCTATAGTTTTTATTCATTTTATTTCATTTTTAGCTATTTTAGTACAAGTTAAACTTATTAAAAATGAAACTATAACTATATCCTGTTATCCATGGAATTTTTCCCACAGGTTTGTCAAAACAGATGCTTATGTTCGTGCTATGACAGAGAAACGTGTTGTAATTACTGAGTTTGGAACCTGTGCTTATCCAGATCCCTGCAAGAACATCTTCTCCAGGTTCGACTGAACTGCTGTTATTCACAGAATTAAATCCTTACGTGTTTGGTGCATCAGCATTTTTACATTTTTGTCATTTTTGGCAGATTCTTCTCCTATTTCAAAGGCGTTGAGGTGACAGACAACTGCCTGGTGAACGTTTACCCTATTGGAGAGGATTTTTATGCTGTCACTGAGACTAATTACATCACCAAAGTCAACGTGGAAACTTTGGAAACCTTGAAAAAGGTCAGACAAAGATTTATTGCACATTGATTCAAATATTTTGTAGTCCTTTCCAGCATTTAAGAATATTACTTAACCGTTCCGAAAGGTTGACTTGTGTGACTATGTGAATATAAATGGAGTAACGGCCCATCCGCACATCGAGAAAGACGGTACGGTCTACAACATCGGAAACTGCATGGGGAAGGGAGCCTCGCTGGCCTACAATATTGTCCGAATCCCACCGAAACAAAAAGGTAAGTGTTCTTACAGTCATTGAGAAACCTTTAAAGAAGGTTGGTTAAATGATACCTAATGCGTTTGTTTAAATGTCAACTAAATCTTTCAGACAAATCGGACCCCATCGAGAAATCAAAGGTGGTTGTGCAGTTCCCGAGTGCTGAAAGGTTCAAGCCATCCTATGTGCACAGGTAAGCACAGATACGCTCGAATAAAAGATTACTGAAGAAAATACTATTTGGGTTGTTTACTTGAAAAATTGTATATTTACTTATTGGTCATTATTGGTGAAATTTACTAGCAATGTCTAAGTGAAAACTGTTCCTTCGCCAAATTTCTTTCAATGTAATATAAAGTTAATAAATGAACAACCAATGCATTGATTCACTGATAAAATGTAGCTATTTTTTTTCCTCAAAAGAAACTTGTGTGGAATTATATAAGTAAGAGATAAGTGAGAGGTAATGTATAGTCAGCTAATAAACTTGCCAGGGTGATACAGGGAAAAATACCTCTAATGTTTGTTGCTCAGAACTGCATAATATATATTTTTTTATTTTATTTTATTTTTGCTTCATTTAAAATTTTTACACTGGCAGATGTTGGAAATACAATTAAAACATTTTTTTTAATTGTTGGGTTGTAAATCCTACATTGATAAAAATGATGAAGAAACCGTTTTTACTCAGAAATTGCTAATAAATATCACAATTAATTACTAAGAATAGCAAGTAACGCGTTGCTAATTAATTCATTAAACATAAAAAACTGAAATAATATTTTTTTGTAAAACATACTCCAATATCTTAGTTTAATTTACAACTTCAAAACAATTTTTACAGTGTAATATTATAATTGATAATTATAATTAGTTTTGCAGTCAAACTGAACCTAGTTTTATTAAAATTGACAAAAAATTGAAAATGATACTATTGCAAATAAGAAAGACGATCAAAATAGTGTTATAACTTTATGACTTCACAAAAGCATGTTACAAACATAAAACTAACATGAGAAATAAAACTGTATTTAACAAATCATTTTTGTCATTCATCATTTTCTAACTATTTAACATTTTTATTTTTACGAACTGTCAGTATACAGCAATCTGTTGGATATCAAAGCTGTTGGAAATATTAATAATAATAATAATAATAATAAGTATTTCTTTTGCCAAAGAAACAATATTGTGTAGGTCATATAAGTATGGAATAATGTATAGTCAGCTGGCTTTTATCACAAAATAACCCTTTTAAAACTGTTTTTTTTTTTTTTTTTTGCTTTATTTGTAACTTTTTCCATTGTTAGAGATAGAAGGTTTGAAAAATTTAATCTAAAATATTACTCAATATTACATTTTTGTTGATGGTAGGTCTTAATAAATTATTTTTAGTATGTGCAATATTTGAAGCCAGTGACAGAACTGTACTGAAATTAATTAATTTAAAGATTTGATGAATCACATGTCTAATATGTCTTTCTCTTCCTAGTTTTGGCATGACAGAAAACTACTTTGTCTTTGTTGAGACACCCATTAAAATCGACCTGTTGAAGTTCCTGAGCGCTTGGAGTATTCGAGGATCCAACTACATGGACTGCTTTGAATCTGACGAGGAAAAAGGCGTACGTTCCTGTTTCTTTGCCGCTTGATAATACTTGAGTTTCAGAGCATTAGGCAGCATTTGAACCTTAGATATGTTGTGTTCATTTAAACAGACATGGATACACATCGCAAGGAAGCATCCAGGAGAATACATCGACTATAAATTCAGAACCGCTGCAATGGGTCTGTTCCACCACATCAACTGCTATGAGGACTCAGGCTTCATTGTTGTTGACCTGTGTGCCTGGAAAGGGTAAGTCAAACACAATGATTTACTTACATTAAAGCAGCTCTATTTATTTATTGATTTATTAAGTGACTTTGGAGCCACCTAGAGTTAAGTGAGTGTAATTCATTGTCGTAATTACAGTCCATAACACAAGATGACCAGATTTCTGAAATGGAAACTGGGAACATTTTCTAGTTCAGTGGGCAAATATAATTAAAATTATGATTCTGAACTGAATAATGAAGACTAAATATTTTTGTTTGTTCAATTTTGTGGGTTCCATATAATAATATTAAAGTTAATAATTATAATGATGTTTGCGGTCAAGCTGAACCTGTTTTTAATACAATTAAATACCAAAAATCACACTATGAAAAATAGCAAATAATAACTATTGCAAATAAAACGCTATTATGTTGAAATTAAGACTTCACAAAAACACATAAACAATAAATATGACAACATTTGAGAATAAAAATGTATTTAACAAATTATTTAAAAAAAAAAAAAAATCTAACTGTATTTAACACTTTTCAAAAACTGAATATACAGTATTAACAACATCTCAAATGTTATTTTATGTTTATGCTTCTGGAAATGGATCTTTCATATTCCTTGTAAGGCTTATTATTTGGCATTTAAGGCTCATTTTGAGCACAAAGCTCATGCTTTCTGCAAATACAATTGTTTAGTTTATTATTTTTCTAATTATTTATTCATATCAGAGCCTGATTAGAAGTCAGAATGATTTTTAAATTGATATTTTGGGGTTTAAAAGCCAGTTTTTAAGTTTCAAAGCCAGCTTGCCACTGTAATTTCTGATGACTTTTACCAAAAACTTTTATATAAAGCATGGGTTAATTTGTACATTTATTATTATTTATGAGCACTATTATCATTCACATTTAACAATGGGTTTCAGGTAAGGTTATCTTCATAACAAGGTATTATTTTTCCTCTTCAGCTTTGAATTTGTCTACAACTATCTGTGGCTAGCAAACCTCCGTGCAAACTGGGAAGAGGTGAAAAGAAATGCCATGATCGCCCCTCAGCCGGAAGTCAGGCGATACGTGCTTCCTCTGGATCCCTACAGGGTAAATATAAAAACAATTAAGCTTGATATTTTTGTGGGAGGAAAATCCTGATGCTTCAAGATCAGTCTTCAACCCTGATTTGTTTATTTTTATAGGAGGAACAGGGCAAAAATCTGATCTCTCTGCCGTACACCACTGCCACAGCCACAATGAGGGCTGATGGGACCATTTGGCTGGAGCCTGAGGTGCTTTTCTCTGGTCCACGTCAAGGTATGACAGCTTTAGATGTTTTTTTTTTGTGTCATGGCACCTTTTTTGTCATCGATACCTTTTAAGATGCAGCTCAAATAAAGCTGGGCATAAAAACTCACAGTATCGTTTTATCTTATGTTTTAATTCTCAAAGCATTCGAGTTTCCTCAGATCAACTACAAAATGAACAACGGAAAGAATTACACATACGCCTATGCGCTGGGCCTCAACCACTTCATCCCTGACAGGGTATGAATGATCACATCAGCTGCTCAGTATTTCACAAGCAGTGTTGAAGAATGCATTTTTAAAGCTGTCTTTGATTATTCGAAGATTTGCAAGCTGAATGTGAAGACTAAGGAGACCTGGGTTTGGCAGGAGCCGGACTCGTACCCATCAGAGCCGCTGTTTGTGCAGAACCCTGATGGAGTGGATGAGGATGATGGTGGGTGACATTAGCCATATATTAGATGAAATATATTGTGTTGTTTAGCTTGTGTTTTGGGTGTTTTCTAACACACATTCTACTGACTGTAAGTAACTTTGCAAGTATGTCACCTTATTCTACTAACCCTAACCTGACAATCTATTAATAACTCTAATGCACTGGTTCTCAAAGTGTGTTACGCGGGCTCCCTAGTGGTACACAGAGAAGTCACTGAATTAAATATCAATTAAAGGGTTACTCCACCCCAAAATGAAAATTTTGTCATTAATTACTTACCCCCATGTCGTTCCAAACTTGTAAAAGCTTTGTTCGTATTCGGAACACAAATTAAGATATATTTGATGCATTTCGGAGCGCATTAATTGAACGCAAAGCATACGCTGTACTATGGCAAGCTGTTTTGACTTTTATTCATTCGCAGGATATGAATTCTTGATGTCAAAAATTTAATTTTCACTAGTTAAAATTATAATTCTTGATATCATAAATTACATTTTTACTAGTAACTATGGCAATTTTTGATATCAGGAATTACCTTTCCACTCGTAAAAAGGTTAATTCTTGATATCAAGAATTGAATTGCAACTAGTAAAAACTATAATTGTTGATATCAATAATTGTATTTTCACTAGTTAAATGTCACCATAGACTCCCATTCAAATTTAACTGTTGATAAAATAATTGAATTCTTAGTAGTTAAAATTCCAATTTTACATATCAGAAATACAATTCTCACTAGTAAAAAGAGATCCTGTTCTCTGCCAGCTGCGTCACGCAGATACGCTGTTTACGTCGATTACGCTTTGATTTGACTGAAAACAGCGGCTGCGTCCGAAAGCCTAGGCAGCTGACTTCGGACAGCCTTCTGAGGCAGCATAACGATCTAATGATCTAAGTTTTGATGATATCTGAACGAATATTTAATATATTCAATATTATTTAATATAATACTGATTTTTCGCTAGAAATAACATCAAAAGTGCAAAACGTTTGTCAGAAATATACATTTACACAACTGACCACTTGCTACGTTTCTGGACATTGATCGTGTGAATTACATTGAATTACATAAACGAGGATTAGAGAGCTGTCAGGATGCAATAAAAATATCTTAATTTGTGTTCCGAAGACAAAGGAAGATTTTACGTGTTTGGAACGAAATGGGGGTAAGTGATTTAACGACACAGTTTTCATTTCGGGGTGGAGTAAGTTAACCCTTTAAGCGCTTTTAAAAAATTTGCAAGGTGTCTAAATGATGCCTGTGTTATTTTATTATTATTATTATTATTTATTTATTTATTTATTTTTGATCAAGAAGGCCTACTGTACATCTTTTACTTTATATTCAAAGGATTAGTTCACTTTCAGAACAAAAATTTACAGATAGCCTAATGTACTCATCCCTTGTCAACCAAGATGTTCATGTTTTTCTTACTTCACTCGTAAAAAAAAAAAAAGTTTTTGAGGAAAACATTTCAGGATTTCTCTCCATATATTGGACTTATATGGTGCCCCCGAGTTTGAACTTCCAAAATGGAGGTTAAATGCAGCTTCAAAGGGCTCTAAACGATCCCAGCTGATGAAGAAGGGTCTTATCTAGCGAAACGATATTTTCAAAACAAATTGACAATTTATGTACTTTTTAACCCCAAATGCTCGTCTCGTCTCTGCCATGCGCATGTGTAGTCTGTGTGATCCGGGTCAATACAGTAGGTTAGGGTATGTTGAAAAACTCCCAAAACGTTTTCTTCCCCTACTACAAAATTGTCCTACATCACTGCAGAAGTATCAACCCAGTGTTTACAAAGTGAACAAAGAAGATCAAAGCCCTTTACAAAAAAAGATAAAACAGCGTTGTAGGGCGATTTTGAAGTTAAAGACGGAAATGAGGTAGGAGTTTTTCGACATACGCTAAGTGTATTGACCAGGATCACACAGACTAAGCAGAGATGAGACAAGAGCAGCATTGAGGTTTAAAAAAGCATGTAAATTGTCAATTTGTTTTGAAAATAACCGGTCATTTAGCTAGATAAGACACTTCTTCATCAGCTGGGATCATTTACAGCCCTTTGAAGCTGGATTTAAACTGCATTTTGGAAGAACAAACTTGGGGGCACCATAAAAGCATTATATGGAGAAAAATCCTAAAATGTTTTCTTCAAAAAACATTTTTTTTTTTTTTTTTTTTACGACTGAAGAAAGACATGAACATCTCAACATTATCTATACATTTAAATAAGTAAAGTTATTTTATTTTATTTAACGTTTAGGTACAGTACAGTTTAATTTCATCATTTCTGGTTTTTTTTTATTTACCTGTATGTAAGCACAGTGCAGTGTTAATTTTCAAACTGTATTTACACAGTTAGTTGACATGTAGTTGCAAAGTGGCTCGTATTTATCATAAAACATCTAAAGTGGACTATCGAAATAAAGTGTAATGGTATTCTGTAATGCTTTACTGCTTAACAGGTATCCTGATGACGATTGTGGTGTCGCCTGGAGCCCAGAGACCTACTTTTTGCCTGATCTTGAATGCCAAGGACCTGTCTGAGGTTGCAAGAGCAGAAGTTGACATCATATCTCCAGTCACCTTCCATGGAATGTATAAGCCATAGAACGACTGGAACTACTGAACATAGTCCTCAAACACTGATAAACACTGTTACTGTACACACCATGACACTGTAAACTAATAATAATAAAACTATGGTATTGCACATTTCTGATTTTCAAGGTTGTTTTTGCAAATGCATAAAAATTGTCACCATAATAGACATGAAGGCATAGTTAATCTAAAAAATGTAAATTAGCTTTTAATTAACTCACCCTCAGGCCATTCAAGATGACTTTGTTTTTCTTCAGTAGAACAGCACAGGCTCAAAGGTTTTCAGCTGACAACGTGGTCCTTGGTGATTCATTAAATGCAAATCAATGGCAATACCGTCACTTTGAGCTGCAACACAAAATGAATTCTCTTGAATCCTGATGATATATTGAGGCCTTATGGAATGAAATAATCGCTGTGTGAGAAACCGAACATTATTTACAACCTGTAATTTAATTTCAACTCCATATATTCAGTTTTGAGAAAAAAATTGACACGTAAAAATGCACATCTTCAGGTTTTATTAAGAGGTATTTTCATTAAACAGAATGTCCAGTAGTCACATGTAAGTTCAACCAAAGTTTTATGCTCCAGCTTCTCACCTGTGCTGTTGTCTTCATTCACCTGTAACCTTACATTGTCAGAAGCCCACAAGCTTTTACATCGGTTCTGATTTATTGCGTGATATATTTATTGTGGTTTGTGCACTCAACCTAGGTTTCATCAACATTCTTTCATTTCCAATTCAATGTGCAGGCTGTGTATTTAACTGGAGATGAAAATGAGACATTTTTATTCTTTTGAAATTATTTCATAAGCAAGGTATACATTTTCCACACTCCAAACATGTGTAGCGTGATCACATTTGTAACAGACAGTCACATTATTATTATTATTATGACATGTAAACAGACTTTGGCTTAACCATCATAACATTAAATAGATTTTTTTCTTTCAGTTCAGTGTTTTTACCTTCAATTTAATTCAGTAGCAAGCAATGCAACATGTTTCCACTGATCCATTTTCTATACCTGCTTTGTATGGCACCTAATCAAACACATCTAAATCAACTTATAAAGACCTGAAAATGTATTCTCAGATGAAAGACATTCAAATGCAGACAAATGGGTAAAGAAAGATGGAGGAAGGTAAGCTAAACTTTAGTTTGTGCAGTTCTTTTGCTGTTTTGATCAAATATTGTTACTGTTTGACTAAACTAATAGGAGACCTTTTCAGATTAGAGTCAACTAATTTAACCATGGTAAGGTCTCTGTTTATCACAGTAATTTAGACTTAATTTGACAGAACAGTTCTCTGAATCTGCCTTAAGCATAACATTTGATAAAACTGCTTGGAGGTAGTATTGGAGGTGTAAGAATTGAAAGTAGTAAGATATATTTAATGTCAATCAATGTTTCTTCATTTGTTTTGGGGAAAATCATCTCATGGTGCAGTTGCTTGAGCACAACATACAAATATCCCAGTAAACTTTTCACATAACGTAACTTAAAACATTAGCTCTGAGGCAAAAACTAAGATGAATAATCAATAAAAAAATAAATAACTTGGAGGTCTTGTTTTGTTCCACATCTGTCCATTTACTAAAATAATATTTTTTTTAAGTTGATAAATGTTACTTATCTGTACACACACATAAGGTCCATGCACTGCATTGTAATAACATTTCTGTCAAATGCATTTACTGAAAATAATCTCAGCATTCATGTTGAACTCCAAAGTCCTGCAGAGGAAGTTTAAAATGTTACATATTTATTATGCTACATATCAGCAGTTAGTACTTGGTTATAACTGGCATTTGAAAAATCAATCAATCAATAAAGGAAACGCTACATAACTAAAGTTAGAAATGCAGCTACAAAAAGTGAGTCACATGTAGTTCAGACACTTTGACATTTACAAACTTTAACACTTAGACATTTAATGATCATTTTGTTCTTTATCTTTTCCCCCCCATAAAGTTAGATGAAAATGCAACTGTGATTTAATGAGATTAAAGCACATGGGGTGTGAACATTAACAACTGTGTTGCGGCTTTTCGAAATCCCAGGGGTAAAAGCTTGTGGTGTTGGGATCGGAGCCGAATAACATCTCAGCAACACTTTGTTGAACAGAATCAGACGAGCTTGAGGATACCATTTTACTGAGCTCAGAACAGAAATAGTCAATTTCAGCAAGGTCAGCATTTTTCACTGCTTTTCCAGCACAGTGTGTATCCTCTTCAGCTTCTTGGCTTACGTTGGCTTCAAATAAGCCAAAATCCGATGTATTAAAATCAAAAACGTTGTCGAGCACTTCAGGGTTGGGAAAGCTCATTTCAGAGTTTCCCCACACAGACTGAAATACTTGAGAAGAATCACTAGCGTTGGACACTATGGAGCTCGGTTTGGATTCTCCATCAGATGCTTCTCGGATTGGATCAATGAGTTTTTCTTCGTAACTATAAGCATAGCTCTCTTCATTAGATGGGCAAGAACCGAAGGGGTAACAATCATCATGTTCGGATCCACTGAGATGATCACTTAGCACATCATAGGACACAGATATCTGCTTCTCCTCAAGATTATTTAAATCTGTGTAAACCGGTTGAGGATTTAAGAGTTGACACTTAGTAATCATATAACCAGACTCGTAGTTTTCTGTTTCCGAGTCAAATATCCCTGTGTCGACTGATTCGGGACTAAATGGATCAGGGACGTGGATTTCAGAGTTGCTCTGCTTCCTGGTTTCCAAACCTGGGCATTGAAGATCAATGCTACACTTGCTTTTGTCAGCAGGTTCTGGACTAAAAGGAGTAGGAGTGCCAACTTCATGATAACCTGAATCTAGTCTTGGAGCCTCATGACAGAATGAGTTAACAGTGTTCAGTTCTTCTAAATCAGATACGCCTTTGATGGGCTCAGTAGGTATGGGACTAAATGGGTCAAAATACTGGAGTTCAAGATTGCTCATGGCTGAGCCTTCAGAGCAAGAAGGTTTGTTTTGGGAACTGCTAGATTCAGGGCTGAGCTGCTCATGGGGATAAAACTGGTCAGTAGTAGTTTCTGTATCACTGAAAAGACAAAAGACGTCCTGAGTTGTACAATTTGCCGGGTTGCTTTCTGTGTCCTGGATGGATGAATCGGGAACAGGTTCGGCTACATCTGGACTTGTCGTCCATTGGTCATCCCACTCTGAATCAAGCACACTTTGGCAAGCATCTGAATCCTCAAATGTGAAACTTGGGATATGTAAAACCACCGTTTCCGAATCAGGTACTAATGTTTCATCATGTTTAGGAGAGTCGCTGTTTGCTGCAATCTCATTCTGGTGGTTAGTTATCTCGTTGTGTTGTTCTGTGTCTTCAGGCTTTGGACTGGAGCATTCAAGCTCATCTACATAATTGAATTCAGGGCTCAAAGAGGCATTAGACTCATCTTTCTTCACATCATTTGGCTCTGGACAAACCGGACTTTGATTGTGTAGTTCAGGGCTACCAGGATCTAATCTCACTGTGAAAAAGAACATATCTCCATATTTGTAGTCATACTCATCTAAAGCAGAAGGTTGAGAAGGAGAAGCACAAGGAGAGCTGGAGGGATTACTATTTTTATCATGCAACTGTTCACCCAGAGGACCTGGAGTATTATCTGGAGATGAACTCTCAGTATTTCCAAGTTCTTTGCCATTCGCAGCATTTTGTTCGGAGGCAATAATATGATGTTCAAATGTCTTCTGGAAATCACCTGGGAGTGGATCAGGTTCACATGGACTTAGAGGAAACCCAGTATAGGAGCCTGCAATGATGCTCTGTAGACCACACAGTGAGTTCACTCTTAAACCAGATTCAGCCTGAACATCAACCCTGTCCTCCTCCTCTTCAACGAATATATTAGAATCGGCCTCGATTGAATTAAACACTGTAGAGCTGTGACTAGAGTCTGAATCGTGGAAACACTCTTCATTGAATTGAGGGCTGGCAGCTTCGTTTAATTGATCTGGTTGCACAGCATCATCATTTTGGTCTTGTGTGGCGTTTGTCTCGAACTCATAATCTACATCGCTGCCAGATTTGAGACTTCGACTTTCAGTGGACATGGACACACCACTATCACGCTTTCCAGAGGACTGTGTGCAGTCAGCATCTGGCGGCATGTTGACGGGAGTGTTAAATGTACCGTAGTCTTTAATGACGGATTGACGAGGGTAGAGTTTAGTTTCTGGAAGACTGTCCTCTGCAGGGATGAGTTCATCCTCACAACGCTCTTCTTCTGGCATGTTAACCAAGAGAGCGTCAGAGGCGAAAGGGTCTGTGCCTTTAAACGGGTCCCTGGATAATTGCTCTGAGAGAAAACAGCAGCATATTAGTAACTGTCTTACAGTGGATTGACTGCATTTCTTTGTTAGGAATGGCTAACTAAAAGTAGCAATGCTACAAACCTACAGTATATGCATTACTTTTCTAGTAAAAAGCCACATTTTTCAAGAAGTAGCTGTCTAATGTGATTTTTATGTCGAATTGTATTGCACATACAGTTCTACAGCCGAGCAAATCATGGTAATGATCAAAGGTTCTCATGCAGATATCGCTCTGCAGAATTCAGAATAGTTCACCCAAAACGAAAATTGTCTGTTTACTCAGCCTCAGGCCATGTAAGATGTGGACTTTTTTTCTACGGTACAACATTAAAGACATTTTTTTTGCAGAGACCAAGAGGTCCTTGGTGATTCATAAAATGCAAGTTAATGGCATGATGTGCTTTTCTGACCCTAAAAGCTACTGTTTAAATGTTAGAGTAAAAAAAGCATATAAAGTAACAATAAAATTAAATTAAGGATTAACAATGAAGAAATAGAAAGAGTGTATGAAAATAAATTTTGCGGTGTTGTAACTGATCAAAATTATGTTGGAAAACACATATCAATCATGTAAAAAAAAAAAAAAAAAGTCTAAATCAATTGCAATATTACATAGAACAAAACATATTTTGAATGAAAAAACTAAATATATATTGTATTGTGCGCTCATAGTTCCATTCATTACTTATTGTGTGGAGGTGTGGGGTCATACATATAAAAATAATATAAATTCAATATATAGGTTACAAAAGAAAGCTATAAGGATTGTTAAAAGGGTTGACTATTGTGAACCAACAAATTAATTGTTTATTGAATTAAATGCTTTAAAATTTGTAGATTTAGTTGATTTATATACAGCACAGGTAATGTACAAAGTTTATAATAATTTACTTCCAAATAGTATTCAGAGGCTGTTCAAAATAAGAGAAAGTCAATATAATTTAAGAGGAATGTTTATGTTTAAAAAAATTGGGCAAGAACTAATGGCAGTAATAGTTGTATATCTGTCAAAGGGGTAAATTTATGGAATAAATGTGACAAGGAATTAAAATGATCTAATTCACTTTGCAAATTTAAGAAAATGTATAAACATAAGGTGATAAATAATTATTTGAATGAGTTTAAATAGATTGTGAATGTATAGTTCAAATATCAAAGTAATAACTAAAATGTGTATTTCTGTTTGTTGATTGTGTATTATGTATGTACATTTTGGGAAATGTTTTATGTAATTTTGTTTATCTTGTATTATCAAATGTAGTGAAAGTGTCGTTCATCAGTTAATTTTGTAAAAAGGGTAGGCATAATAAGCATGGCTTCAGCCTATACCTGTTTTGGCAATTATGTTTGTTTGTTATTTATTTACTTTTGTACAAAACTGTTTGTTAGGACCGTAATAAATTATTGATTGATTGATCATATCAGGCAACACAATATTAATACCTCTGTCTCCTGATGATATATCGAGGATTAAAGGAACACTCCACTTTTTTTGAAAATAGGCTCATTTTCCAACTCCCCTTAGAGTTAAAAAGATGAGTTTTACTGGATTTTTTATGGATTTTTGAATCCATTCAGCCGATCTCTGGGTCTGGCGTTAACACTTTTAGCGTAGCTTAGCATAAATCACTGAATCAGATTAGACCATTAGCATCTCACTCAAAAATGAAAAAAGAGTTTCGATATTTTTTCTATTTAATACTTCTGTACTTGAGTCTTCTGTAGTTACATCGTGTACTAAGACCCACAGAAAATGAAAAGTTGCAATTTTCCAGGCTGATATGTACAGGAACTATATTCTTATTCTGGCGTAATAATCAAGGAACTTTGCTGCTGTACCATGGGTGCAGCAGGCGCAATGATATTACGCAGCACCTGGTCATTTTTGAGCGAGATGCTAACGGTCTAATCAGAATAAATGATTTATGCTAAGCTATGCTAAAAGTGCTAACAGCAGACCTGGAGATCAGCTGAGTGGATTCAAAAATGGTAAAACTCATATGTTTATCTCTAAGGGAAAAAGTGGAGTGTTCCTTTAATGAAGCAAAATGATCAGTCTGTGCAAGAAACTGAACATTATTTACAACATTATTACCTGTAATTCTCAGGAAAACTGTCTACAGCGTTGTCCGGTTCCTAAACGAATTATTCCTTTAAACTGGTTCTCTTTATTAGACTGGATAAAGCAGTTTACCAAATTGACTGAGGCGTCTGAAACAGTCCGCAGCACAGATCTCAAGTTATTCAATCAAAACTCACTTTCAGACGCCTGACAGTCACTCCAACTCGAAATGAGCCAAAATAGCATATCTGATCCTATGATGAATGAATCATTCAGTGCTCCAGTTCCTCCAACAGTCACTGAACTGAGGAAAGAGTTCGACTTGGACCAAAGACCGATGAGCTGCTGATATGTGCTGATATGAATTGAGCATTTGAATAAAGTGGTCGAATGAAAGTTTTTATGGTTCCTCATAGGGCTGCCCCGTAATAGTCAATTAACCATTAGTTGACGAGAAGAGGCTTGGTCGACCAAAATGTTAGTCACTAAGTTGCAGAAAAACAAATACGGATTTTCATCTGAAATATGTGGGTAGTAGCAACTTTACATGGCTGCTCATCTATTGTTAACCTAGACAAATGTGCGCTATTGAAGAGAGGATGCTGAACAGTACCATGCTCACTGCATGACTGATAGAGGCGCTGGTGCAGTCACTTGCTCTTAAAATACTCCGTCATTTTTGGTCATACAGATATCTTTTGAATCTGTAAAGACGCTACATTTATTTGTGTGCACTCATAATGGCAAAGAAACGTTGCACTTTGGTAAAATACTTAACAGGACGCACTTGGTCTCTGTCTCTTTGAACCTGAGCATGAAACTTCGAAACTCAGTGTATACTTGCCTTACAGACATGAAAAATATTTATAGAGAGTTAAATGTCTACTTTTAAATGAAATAATTAAAATAGAAAACATTATATCTGCCGGTGAGCTGTGGCAATTTTTTTTTTTAGCATGTGCCAGAGCGCTTATTAGGCTGTGTAGGCAAATAAAGGCTCATTAATATGATTCATATGGTTTATTAATAAATTGACTAATGCTTAAAATGAACGACTACTAGTCGACCATAATAATGTTGTAAATAATGTTTAGTTTCTTGCACAGGCCAATCGTTTGGCTTCATAGGACCTCAATATATCATCAGGAGCAATGGATGATTCATTTTGACTCTCAAAGTGACAGTAGCCACTGTCTTGCATTTTACGAATCACCAAGCACCACGGCTTCAGCTACAAAATTTCTTTAATGTTTTACTGAAGAACATCTTGGATGGCCTGAGGAGGGGTACAGTAAATTAACAGCAAATGTGTGAACAATCCCTTTTAACCTGGGGTCATTAACCATAGGTAAAGGGTAAAGAGAACCCTAGGTTATGTTTTTCCATGTTTCACAATGTTCAAACTGTTCCCTGGGTTAGAAACTAATCATGGGTATTCATGCTTCAAGGTTTTTTACTGTAAACTCTGGGTTAATGTTTTTATTTGCATATTTGTGATATCCGTGATTGGACAAACATAGCATGCAACATGTTGAAAAATGTATACACCATTACAGGCAAAAAAGGATACGGTTTTAAAACAGAAAGTTACTAACCTGTCACATCAACCTTTGGAAAATGTTCATCTCCAAATACATCACCTGGGATTTATAAATAGAAAATTAAGTTTCATACATTGAGTCACATGTAAATGTAGGAACACAATCATGCCATAATAGTCACTCACCATCGGTGAAGGGGTTTGGATGGAAGAAGTCAAACTGTCTGTTTGTCACCTGACAGGGTTGAATAATCTCAAAGTCTTCCTTCTCTATGTCAGAAGAGTCAGACTGTTTGAAAAAAAAAACATAAGCTATTGAGTGTACAGTACCAAAAAAGAACATTTCTTAATCAGTTGTACAATAGATTTCATTAAAAAAGCATGCAGTTTTTACACTTAATATTGTTTTCCATTTAATCTGAGCATATGCAGACTGCAGTTTGCTTAAACAAACAATAAAATAAATGAAACAAGCAATACATTTTTAGGCAATCAACAGAACTGAATATGACTAGGCACTCTGAAAGAGTTTGATAAAAAATAATGCAATTAAACATATCCCACAATGCAACACAACATTCTCAGTCACAAAGTAACACAGTGCATGTGTGTCCTACCTGTGGAGTGGTTGATCTGAACATAACATCCTCCTCTTTGACCTCTGTGAGTGTGATCTCAGTGAAGGACGATGAGCCACTGCTCTTCTGTAATCAGTAACACATCATGAGTTCAACAAACTAGTAACTAGCAGCAAATTACACATTCATAAGAATGCTAATGGACATACCAAGTTCTCCATTGAATACTGCATTTTATCAAGCTCTTCTACAGCGTTCTCCTGCTCAACATCATTCAGTTCCTCTCCTCCCGGTTTGGCATTGCTCTTTTCACTGTAGACATGATCGCACTCACTTTCTACAATATCCATGCTTCCTTCCAACTCTTGGTCCAAAACAGCACAAGGATCATCTTCTGTCATCTCAGCCACTGAACTTTCACCAGCTATGAGGCCAGCAACCAGCTCAGCCAGCTTCTTTTTAACCTAGTCAAAAAAGGAAATAAAGAAAATAAAAACCATTACATTTACAGAGCGTGAACAAGTTTGCAGATTGCACGAGGAGAGTCATGAGCAATGTCAATGATGGGTCAATCAGTAAAAAATTGTTTCCTATTTCTCAGAGTGATGCATTGCAGTGATGCATTGAAGACAGATATGGAAGAGAAGAAATTGTTAAATAAAGTGGTAGTTGTGTTGATGTCTATGGAGGGTTAGAAAGCTCTTGGATTTCATTAAAAAAAAATGTATTTGTGTTCCAAAGATGGACGGTTTAGAAAGACATAAGGGTGAGTAATTCATGACTTTCCATTTAATTTTAGGGGGTACCTGGGTAATGTAGTGTGCATTTACTTGTAAATTTTTATGGTTTGAGATATCTGTTATTTTTTTAGGATGGGAATAGATGTATTTTATTTATTTTATTTTTTTTTACATTTTTATCATTTTGGGTTAACAATCTTTTGGGGGACCAGATAGGAAACTGTGATTTTTACAGATATAAGTCCCATATGGCAACAATTTGCTGTGAAAATTTGAGTTTGAGCTTCCATACAACTACAGTATTTTACAGTAATTATGTTTATGATTGACATACAATAGCTTTTGTTTGTCAGTGAGGTCTAAAACAGATGCTGGTGACCAACCTGATATAAATCTGTTACTGTAAGATAATTGTTATTTTTCTTACCTTTCTAACACACCACACTACACAAAATTAAATCATTTATTGAACAAAAATGATGATTATCACATGTGAATAAGTGAATAATGCTACACGAAAGTAACATTAAATAATATGTTTTTATTGACATCTTACAAACGCAAACTAGTCGTTGCTATCCGAATTGGCATCAAGAATTGTGACTTTTTTTTTTTTCTTTTTTTTTTACCAATATTAAAAATAAACTACTGAAATGTTGGTATTGTGACACTTTTTGCACATTATTATTGTAGCATTTCCCACTCCTAAAGACTATGCTTTCACTTAGACTTTTTATACAGCTAAATCTATAATTTCAATTAGTAAATTAAATAAATATGGTACATTGGCATTTTTAATATGTCATCTGAAACCACTTTTTTTTTTTTTTTTCAGATTTCAGTAATTTTACCCTTAAAAACCCTTAACTCAAACATCTTTTCTTGGGAAGGTTACTTTACAAATGTAATAGATTACAGATTAAAAATTACCCAATTTAAAATGCAATAAGTAGTCTATTTCAGTTACTTTATTGAAGTAATGTAACTGATTACATTTGATTACTTTTTGACTACTTTTCTAAATTTCTAACAAATGTTTTCAACTGTTTTAGCTAATCAACTATTAGACAGGTTTACAAGAAAATATTCAGATGTAACCACCTTTGTAATGGTTTCCCAGTAACTGTAACAGATTACAGTTACATTTATTTTGTAATTAAATTACGTAACAGCATTACATGTGACTAGTTAGTCCCCAACAGTAATTAAAAGTCAATGGAATGTTTACACTTTTAATTTAAAGCAGGATATATTACAGAAGTGAACTGCTACCAAAAATATGCAAAGAGAAAAAGACAAAGGTGACTGAACTGTGACCTGTATAATCTCCTCGAATAAGTCCTGCAGCGGAGTGATCCGTAGATGCAGGCTTTCTGCGTGTGCTTTGGCGTAAGCCACTTCCCGCTGGAGCTGCAGGAGATCTTCAGCCGCGGCACACAGCTCCATATCATACTGCTGTACTGTCTGCTCCAACTCCTGCTGCTCCTCCTGCAGCGACTGCAACTGTACAGGAACACAACGTCAGACACACACAGATGGCATTGCCTGCATACTGTGCTATATGCAGTTTGCACCCTGATGCACATAGTGAGATATATATTTTATACCCCAAACATTATGTAATTAGTGCCAGATTGTATTTGCACCCAAATTTAAATACACTGAACAAAATTATAAACGCAACACTTTTGTTTGCCCCCATTTTTCATGAGCTGAACTCAAAGATCTAAGACTTCTTCTATGTGCACAAAAAGCTCTCAAAATATTGTTCACAAATCTGTCTAAATCTGTGTTAGTGAGCACTTCTCCTTTGCCAAGATAATCCATCCACCTCACAGGTGTGGCATATCAAGATGCTGATTATTGCACAAGTGTGCCTTAGGCTGGCCACAATAAAAGGGCACTCTAATATGTGCAGCTTTACTGTATTAGGGGGTCCAGGGGTCTGTCTATCTGGTGTGACCACCACTTGCCTCACATAGTGCAACACATCTCCTTTGCATAGAGTTGATCAGGTTGTTGATTGTGGCCTGTGAAATGTTGGTCCACTCCTCTTCAATGGCTATGCGAAGTTGCTGGATATTGGCAGGAACTGGAACACGCTGTCGTATACATCAATCCAGAGCAACCCAAACATGCTCAATGGGTGACATGTCTGGTGAGTATGCTGGCCATGCAAGAACTTCCAGGAATTGTGTACAGATCCTGCCAACATTATCATGCTGCAACATGAGGTGATGGTCGTGGATGAATGGCACAACAATGGGCCCCAGGATCTCATCACGGTATCTCTGTGCATTCAAAATGCCATCAATAAAATGCACCTGTGTTCGCTGTCCATAACATACATATACACCCACCCATACCATAACCTCACCGCCACCATGGGTCACTCAATCCACAATGTTAACATCAGCACACCCCTCACCTACACAACGCCATACACGCTGTCTACCATCTGCCCTGTACAGTGAAAAGCGGGATTTATCCATGAAGAGCACACCTCTCCAAAGTGGCAGATGCCATCAAATGTGAGCATTTGCCCACTCAAGTCGGTTACAATGATGAACTGCAGTCTGGTCGAGACCCCGATGTGGACAACAAGCATGCAGATGAGCTTTCCTGAGACGGTTTCTGACAGTTTGTACAGAAATTCTTTGGTTATGCAAACTGATTTGTTGCAGCAGCTGTCCGGGTTGCTGTTCTCAGACGATCTTGGAGGTGAAAATGCTGGATGTGGAGGTCCTGGGCTGGTGTGGTTACATGTGGTCTGCAGTTGTGAGGCCGGTTGGATGTACTGCCAAATTCTCTGAAACGCCTCTGGAGATGGCTTATGGTAGAGAAATGAACATTTAATTCATGGGCAACAGCTCTGGTGGACATTCCTGCAGTCAGCATGCCAAGTGCACGCTCCCTCAAAACTTGCGACATCTGTGGCATTGTGCTGTGTGATAAAACTGCACATTTTAGAGTGGCCTTTTATTGTGGCCAGCCCAAGGCACACCTGTGCAATATTCATGCTGTTTAATCAGCATCTTGATATGCCACACCTGTGAGGTGGATGGATTATCTCGGCAAAGGAGAAGTGCTCACTAACACAGATTTAGACAGATTTGTGAACAATATTTGAGAGAAATAGGCCTGTTGTTTACATAGAAAAAGTCTTGGATCTTTGAGTTCAGCTCATGCATAATGAGGGCAAAAACATGCATTTATAATTTGTACAGTACAGTACAGTATAAGGCCATCACTGCGATATGTTTATTTAGTTTTTCCTGTGTGCATGTACATATTATGTTGAGAGTCCAATAGAAACTCTACACCAAACCCCTAACATAAACCTAACCAATACTTACTGTACTTAACTGTGTGCTTCTTCCCACTCTTATCAGTCCATTATCTAATACAGGATCCAAAGTGTAGACAATACTATCTGTTTGACCATCTTTGAACACAACTATTAGTTTCTTCTCTCAACAGCTGATTGAAAGACATGCTGGCAATCTGAGCCTTACAGTCCAGTATGGTTCTTGTTCCTCCAGGGAAGCTTTAAACTCCTTTAGTATTGTATCTACAGTAGATACAACAATATTGTTAGTCTGTTCAAAAGCCAGTGTCTTCTTTTCTTTATGACTCCATCAATACTTTCTTCGGTTTCAAGCACAAAGCAACTGCAGCACTCATCTACTTCCAACCTGTGAAGTACTTTAAATGCTGACTAATGGCATTCTGGGGAATATGTGTAGCTTCCACACAAACCACTGAAGACACAAAGCTCTTTTAACTGGCAATTGTCTTACAATGCATGCAGTTGCTTTATGATGAACATGATGCAGAACAACTGATGACTTGATAATGAAGCCCCTAAAATTCAAGGTACGGTTTTGTTTTATGTTTATATCAAATAAAGCAGTTTAGAAATATTGCGTGAGCAAGAGTGCTTTTTCCCAAATATCTGTACAATTGCAAATATAATACTGATTTTAGTTTTTCGGGTTTTAGACCCGATATCGTCAGTATTGTCTGTTTTTGCAATTTCGCCAACGGAAATAGTTCCAATCAGAGCTACAGCAGAACTGTTGCGAGTCTACACACAAAACAACATAGTGTTTCATTACTAAATGAATATGTGGTTTTGAATAAATCGAGTGAGTCAATGAGTCAATGTTTCATTTATAAAGCTACTTGCTTTGTGAATAAATCAGATGTTTGAATTAATCGGTTGAATGAATGACTGAATGACTCGCTCATTAAGACTTTCAGTTTCATTTGTAAAACCCATTAATGCCCATTTAAAACCCTTTAATCTCATGTCATTATTCATGCAATCTAATGTCAGTGTAAATGCATTCATGCCACCCCTGCACAGTCACTTCAGATTCAGTTTCCACATTTTATATTAAAAATGCGTATGTAATAAATTCTATATTGCACCAAAATATTTATTTCTAAAGCTATGTTTAATGTCTATTCTTTTTTTATTTTATCTTACACAATGATGACCTTAAAATATCTTTCAGGGAATGTTTTTTTTCAGTCGAAATTAATGTGTGATTAATTTGATTAATCTGAATAATTAATTGGCATATTATGTTATTATTTAAATTAACAATTTTAATCACTTAACAGCAATTTTAAAACATAAAAAGTGCAGTCTGAAGGAGCCAAAGCTCCTTAAATATGAACAATGAAATGGAGGTAATACCATTGATTCAGTTTTTCTCCTACTGAGCATGAGACTGGCTATTGATCACTGTCTGTTGTGTCCAGCCAATGAATTAGACACTAAAGTAATATCTAATTACCCCATCCCTATACTGCCACCCAATAGTCAATAACAACACTGCAACGAAGAAATATGGTTCACCAAAAAAGTCACACAATATAAGGTCACGTATACTATGATGTATTACTATAGTAAAATATGGTTAATTTCTGTTAGGGTTTCTAATCAAATGAATAATGCAATGTAGAAATAAATGACTGATGCTGATTCATAGGATAAAGAACTTCTATGGTTCCAACTCAATAACTAGGTGCAATAGTTTGAGTCTGGTTTCTCCCAAGGTTTCTTTTCTCCATTTCTGTCATCAGTGGAGTTTTGGTTCCTTGCTATTGTTGCCTTTGGCTTGCTTTGTTGATTTTTGGCACACTTCATTTTTGGCATCAATAGCTGTTTCCATCCAAAGATGTGAATTTAACTCATGCATACATTTTTTTTGCCTAAAACCTTTGCAAATAATGCACTATTTCCATCCAACGCGCCAAAGAGAACAAAATCATCACTTCCTGATAAACTGGCACTAAATATCAATAAGAAAAGTAGGAGAAGCCATTGAATATATATTTATTGTCATATAATAAATTACTCGCGCCTCAGAGCGAGCAGATGAAATGCTGTTTGGGAATGCAGTCGTGTAAGAAAATTATACAGAAATACTTTGATGACAGACTTTGCTTAGACATTTGAGAATGACCAAAACAACATTTCTGATGCTGTGCAACAAGATCGTTCCGCTGCTTATTGAAGTTATCCCATCGTGCAGTCATATTATTTTTTTTAATGCGCATTTTATTTTATTCAGTAAATGTGTGTCCATCGTAGTTTATGTGCATTTTTTCTTATCGGATAAAAAGCTTAACCTACTCAATTTTTAGAATTTATGCACATCTTTTTGCCTTTTTGACATTTCCATCCAGCATTTTGTATGCAATATTCCAAAATGTGCATAAAAATAGATGGATGGAAACACAGCTATTGTCAGCTTGATTGCACAGACAATATTTAAAGAGAACTGAACTGAGCTGGACAAAGACTAAAAAAATCTAAACAAAGAATAACTGAATCAATGATGAACTGACTTTAACTGAAATATCTGACTTTAACTAGTGCTGCTTTACCAGCAGAATTGACTTTTGTTTGCATTATTGACATTTTTTCTGTTTGCCACTGTAAAGCTGCTTTGACACAATCTGTATTGTATAAAGCACTAGAAATAAAGATAAAAAAACTGTGCTGAATGCACAGTGCTATAATGCTGTTTGTAAGCAATTAGAGACCCACCACATTTAGAAAGTGTATCAAGTATATAATCAATTATCGGTCACTCTCTAATCGTATAAATTCATTAAACTTGGAATCACTGTAATAGAGGAAACATTAACATAAAAGGCACAAGCTGAGCGGCTCTTTCAACTAATTTCTTGGCATTTCAAGTCTAGACTGCTGCAGTGCTCTTTTGGCTGGCCGTCCCGCCAGCATGACTTTGCCGATGATTCAGAACGCAGCAGCACGCCTTGTTTTCAATCAACCAAAGAGAGCTGGCAACCTGTAGCCGCCCGCATTAAATTCAAAGCTTTGACTCTGGAAATGTACCATCTTTTAATTAACCTGGAAGAACAGCAAATGTCCTGTTGCAGATATCTTTGGCATCTTAAAGGATTAGTTCACTTTCAGAACTAAAATTTTCAGATAATGTACTCACCCCCTTGTCATCCAAGATGTTCATGTCTTTCTTTCTTCAGTAAAGAAATTATATTTTCTGAGGAAAACATTTCAGGATTTCTCTTCATATAATGGACTCCTATGGTGCCCCCAAGTTTGAACTTCCAAAATGAAGTTTAAATGCAGCTTCAAAGGGCTCTAAATGATCCCTGCTGATGAAGAAAGGTCTTATCTAGCGAAACCATCGGTTATTTTTGAAACATGTTGACAATTTTGAAGTTGGGGAAGAAAACTATATTGACACTGAATCACACAGACTATGCATGCGCATCACAGAGACGAGACAAGACGAGCATTTGATGTTAAAAAGTATATAAATTGTCAGTTTGTAATTGACAAAATAACCAACCCTTTTTCATCAGCTGGGATCGTTTAGAGCCCTTTGAAGCTGCATTTAAATAGCATTTTGAAAGTTCAAACTTGGGGGCACCAGAGTAGTCCATTATATGGAGAGAAATCCTGAAGTGTTTTCCTCAAAAAACATAATTTCTTTACGACTGAAGAAAGAAAGACATGAACACCTTGGATGACAGTGGGGTGCGTACATTATCTGTAAATTTTTGTTCTGAAAGTGAACAAATCCTTTAAGCATTTGCTTACCACTTCCTTCTCCTGTTTCTGGAGGTCATAGATCATCTTCAGTTCTTCCTTCAGCTGTGTCTTCCTCTCTTCCAGCATCTCCACGGTCTCCTGCGTGTTACGGCACAAAGCCTTGATGGTCTGAAGAGTCTCCTGTTCCATGTGGACCTCATCCTGCAGACCCTGAGGATACATTCATAAGCATATGTTAACCTGATGTCCTTGCATTTCCTTGCAAACTTACATCAAATGTTCCTAAAACTCGGATGCACCCAGAGTCTTGTGCAAAACAAGCTGATATGTTTCTTCGTCACACCTGGCTGAATAGTGAATTCTTCACAAACTTTTTTGATAGTTAATATTTTTGGGAACCTGTGATACTTTTTTCAGGATTCTTTGATAAATAAAAAAGTAAAAAAGAACAGCATTAATTAAACATATAAATCCTTTGTAACAATATACACTTTTTTTTTTCTTTTTCTGAATGGAATGTATACTTTTGTTCCGCAAGGATAAATGACATTGTAAAGTGATAATAAAGACTTACATTGTTAGAAAAGATTTCTATTTTAATAAATGCTGTTCTTTTTAACTGTTTATTCATCAAGGAATCCGGAAAGTTTTACAGTTTCAAAAAATATTAAGCAGCACAACTGTTTCCAGCATTTATAATAAATCAGCATAGTAGAATGATTTCTGATGGATCATGCAACACCGAATACCGCATGAAAGATGCTAAAAAATTCAGCTTTAAACGATATTTTAAAGTATATTAAAATAGAAAACTGTTATTTTAAATTGTCATAATATTTCACAATATTGCTGTTTTTTTCTGAATTTTTGATTAAATAAATACAGCCTTGATGAGCATAAGAAACTTTTGAACGGCTGTGTATATAAACTGAATTTTTACAAATATTTTAAGAATAATATGCATTCTTAGCATATTTTCAAAATGATTTAAAAACCCATTCCAAGTTAATACTGTTCTAAAATCTATAATACAATGGTGTATTTTTTATTGATAGGCTCATTTTAGAGGAGTGACATGCATAGTATAAAAACATTTTAAGATGCAGGGCTTCAGACAGTGACGGGGTGAAAAATGTGCTTTTACTACCAACAATCAAACAAAACAAACCACGCCATTAGGGAGTGATGGGTGCATTTAAAGCACTTTCGGGAAGCTTCGAAAACATTGCAAATTCAGTTATGTTTGACATTTAAAAGAGTGGTTATTATTTATGTCAGTTTTTACCATTTAGTCATTTACCATCTCTCTCTTACTTGATCTTGTTTATTGAAATAAAAGTAATTTTAAAGCTAAAATGTTATTTTTCAATAGCCAAATTCACCATACATAATCACAGTCTCAATCTTCCATCGCTCCAGATTAGAAAATCATCATAATACAGCCAAAGCAACACAAATGATTAGTTCGCCTCCTCAAGTCTTTCTCTCATTTGTCTCATGACAGACTAAATGAATGAACGACCCGTTCATAAATGGCCCATCAATAGTTCACACCAAAGCATGACGGGGCGTCACGATCCTGTCAGTAATGACTAGAAATAAACAGCAGAAGCTCCCATGGGATTCTCATCATTTGTAAGGAGAAGAAAATCATTTGTAATCATAGGCCGCGGGTCACAGGAGCTGTTTGTTTACATTTAGCGTCCTGATTAACTGTGTCAAACTGTAAACTGTGCACAGTTAAGTATAGATTGCTGGAGACCTGACGTCAAAACCTGGAAGACTAATTCACCACTCCCTTAATTGTCTGGTTTTTGTAATGAGGTTTTCAATTTATGAGTAACACAAGGTCTGTGCTAAATATAAACTGACAATACTTGGGCCTTTTGCTCTAACATAAATTGCACAGTCTTGTACTGTACACTGTAAAAAAAAAAAAAAAAAAAAATCAGTAAAATTTATGATAGAAAACTGGCAGCTGTGGTTGCCAGAATTTTACCTTAAAAAAAAATGGTAGCAACGTTTTACAGTTTATGGTTTTCAGTTAAATTTACAAGTAAATACCGTCATTTCATTAACTGATATAATTGTAATGTGTTGAAGAACTGAAATCTGTTTTATATCTTGTGATAAAATGATAACCACCAAAAGCAGGTGGTGATGAGAAAGTCACATGATAAACTAAAGTCCATCACAAGCAGCTTTTAAATATTAACATATATAGAAGGTGCACAGTGTCATTCACACAAACACCATCATGCTAACACACATGAAACTGAAATAATGCAATAAGCATTAATTTAACATTAGTTGTTACATACAACCCTAATGTACAAACCTGCTAAGAACAAAACTAAGAAGAAAGAGTTATTTCAACATGAAAACATCACATTTTAAAAAAAAAAATGTAACACAGGGAACTCTTTGAATGTCAATTTATGGTTATTCACTGTAAATTTTACAGTCTTTTACATTAACCATTTAACAGGTTTTTACTGTAGCATTTTTACAGCTTTTAACTGTTAAATTCACTGTCATATTTTACAGTGTACCTTTGTCCAATTTTCATTCATCATTTCATTTTTTTTGCTTCAAATCAAAGTATGTAACATTGTGATTCTCCCCATGGTTAGGTTGGTTCATTGCTTATAACTAGGGGTGTTTTCTCAATGCATCGATTACAAAACCTGACGATGCATATGCATCGATCTTGAAACATGGATTTTTGAATCGTGAAACATTGATTTCGCCTATTAATCGATTTAAACAATAAGAATGGAATGAATCGCGGTTTCTATAGCGATTCAGTGCTTTAAAATATAGACGTTTATATAAGTTACTACAAGCAAATATAAACGGAGACCTTGAACAGTTTTCTAAGGCTTGAGCAGCCAAAGTGTGATCTCTCCTTAGTGTTGTTTTACTTTTAAAGTAGTTTTACTTTTCTGTAGTTTTTCAGTGGTTCTCAGTCATACCATTAACACCTGAGCAGTTAAAAGCCGCGTGTTTGGATGGAGCAAAAATAATGTAAGTGTCTAAAAGCATATGCACAATTCCATTGAATGTAAATGACGTTTTAACTGGATGTCCTTAAAACGAAAGTATGAAGGATAACGCAGCATTAACAGCAACCTTAACATAAGAGCGTGAGGTTTAACGTTATCCGTCACATTGCGTTTGTTAAGTTGCATCAATAAAATCATCATTCGCCGATAGAAAGTAATATTCTATCATTTTATTTTATGAAAATAAGATAAAGAAGCTCACATCATAAAATGCCTATATTTAAAGCCTTTTTTAAATCTTGGCTTATAAGCTAATAAAAAAATAAAGAGAAACGTGTACTAAAATTTATTTGAAATAACTTTATTTAATGCTAAGTATAAATTGGCATATTTATGTTCTTAGTAAAAAATATGTTTAGTCTATAATAAACTGGCATAAAGTGTGAACTGAAGTATATTTGATTGTGCTAAAGTGGAACTATTGCAAGTATATTTCAGGTACACTTTAAATATCTTGCATGTAAAGACCTTTTTTTATTCAAAGATTATACAATCCTCAGCAATAGTGAAAACTATTAAACACAGTTTAGGCTTCATATTAGGAAATGTGCATTGTGCACATGTAGTAGCTACTTCAAATAAAGTTATCGAAGTCTGGAGGGATGTATTAGTAAATATGTTAATAGATTTGAACTATACTTAGTTTGAAATAAATGTATTTTAAATATATTACTTTTCACTAGGGTAAATCTCTACATATGCTATATGTCATGCCATAGCATCATTAAACTAACATCTAAAAGTGGACAAAAGTGAAAGTGAAAAGTGCCATAAAGGCAGAAGAGTAATTTGCCCCCTGACTAAGCATATGTGACCCTGGACCACAAAACCAGTCATAAGGGTCAATTTTTTTAAATTGACATTTATTCATAATCTGAAAGCTGAATAAATAAGCTTTCCATTGATGTATGGTTTGTTATGATAAGGCAGTATTTACCTGAGATACAACCACTTGAATATCGTGAATCTGAGGGTGCAAAAACTTAAAAACACTGAGAAAATCACCTTTAAAGTTGTCCAAATGAAGTTCTTAGCAATGCATATTACTTTTCAGAAATTAAGTTTTGATATATTTATGGTAGGAAATTTACAAAATATCTTCATGGAACATGATCTTTACTTAATATCCTAATGATTTTTGGCATAAACGAAAAATCGATAATTTTTACCCATACAATGTATTTTGGGCTATTGCTACAAATATACCCTGTGACTCATGACTGGTTTTGTGGTCCAGGGTCACATATAAAGAATTTAGGGGAAGCATTTAAATAATCCTGTGAATACACTTAAAGAATGCAGAATCGAATCGTTAATCGAATCGCATCTAATTTTATTGTGAATCGCCTCGAATCGAATCTTTCTTAATTTGCAAAAATCATTCTTGAATCGTATCGAAACCCTATTAATCGTGAATCAATTTGATTCGCTGTTTACCCAGAAGTTCACAGCCCTACTTATAACGCTTTTAACAAAGACTTTTTTTAAATCCCAATGGGAAAAATGAATAGAAAAAAATATCAAATTTTTTTAGACTTCTTGTTAATGATTTTCAGATTTGTTCTAATAATTAAATCAACAGTTCTTCAATAACTGTAGGAGAATGGTATTTGGGGCAAAACGTACACTTGGTGTTGGGGCTGAATAGCTTGTTAAAATAACTGATATGACAATAAATATAGACTGACAGCAAAGCTTCTGTTCAAATGGTCAAAGGACCTTCGTCAGTGTGGCAGCATATTTTATTTTTGACAGGAATGAAAACGAGGCTGTGAAGGTTAGAAATACAGTGCATTCAATGGATTGATATCATGTTCTGCTGATGAAACATCTTTCTGAAAGACTTTCTGTAAACAAAAACTACAAAAATATATTTTAAAGTTAGATTTTTGAGTAGTAAATGTGACAGTGCATGTCATTGTACAAACTGTAAGTCTACGCCTCACAGCCTTGTTTTCATCCGTGGTAAATTCAATACGGTGTCTAACCTGATTAAGGTCTATGCCATGTTGAGATAATGGCCTTAGAGATAATCACCATATTTATAACCAAACAATAGTTTTGTTTTGTATTTAGTATTAGCACTGTAACCCCATATTAAATTAAGGAATCTCTGTTAGGCTTTCAGAATCTTTATTTTTTATTCATTTCTATTTGAATGACACTTGTGGCAATAAAACATTTAATGTCTGTATTTTTTGAATGAAACAAAATGTAATTTAAAACCCCTTTGCAAAAATGTATATTTTGAACAAATATTTTCTCAAGACATATTATTTTAGGTAAATGATTTTAATCAATGCAGATGATTTTTTTGTACTCTGAGTCAAGAGCAAAAGGCACTCTTGCCTCATGTGTGACCCTGGACCACAAAACCAGTCTTAAGTAGCACAGGTATATTTGTAGCAATAGCACACAATACATTGAATAGGTCAAAATAATCAATTTTTTTTTTATGCTAAAAATCATTAGGATATTAAGTAAAGATCATGAAACTATTCTGTACATTTCCTACTATAAATATATCAAAACTTAATTTTTAATTAGTAATACGCATTGCTAAGAACTTCATTTGGGCAATTTTAAAGGCAATTTTCTCAATATTTAGATTGTTTTTTTTTTGCACCCTCACATTCCAGATTTTCAAATAGCTGTATGTCAGCCAAAAATTGTCTCATTCTAATAAACCATAAATCAATGGAAAGCTTATTTATTCAGCTTTCAGGTGATGTACAAATCTCAATTTCCAAAAAATTGACCCTTATGACTAATTTTGTGGTATATGGTTTTTAAACAAATCATTAGTACTGGAGGAATAAATGCAAATATTAATTTTTAGGTGTCTTTAGCCCTGTTGTTCCATGCAATTACTTATACATAGACTATTATTTCTATGATATAACACATGTTGCTGTTCTCCAACACTAACACACACAAAAAGAAAACTAGCATAGAACCTTGTTTTGAGAAAACCATAGCACGGAAAATAAAAGTATAGAAGTATAAAGCACACGATGCAATAAAATAAAACAACTTGAGACAAATGGCCCTCCAAGAATGACAGGAATATGGGTTGGACTGAGAAAAAAAAGCACTACGGTATAGTTAGACACGATTTTCAAGAGAACACGACGTACTGGCTTGATTGCAATAAATACTATCGGTGCAGCTGTAGTTTGTCAGTCTCTGTGCATATGAACAACAACAAGCGTAGAAAATAACACATTACCTTGATTTCATTATCATGCGAAGTGTTGACCTGAGCCTCAAGCTCCGTGTCCCTGAAACAGCATAAAACGTAAAGAAAATAAATCACGTCATGATTGCCTTATTTACTTGCATGCAAACAGGAGATTACCGCAGAAATGTGTACAGTTTAATTATGCAACCCATGTGTCAGATGATGTCAGGATGATGAATCACACCTCTACAGTACATGCAAACACCATGACATTATTTCATTGCATGAATAACCTCGACGTGAAAGGTGATGATGGATTTTAGAAGATCTTCGCATTTCAAAGGCTAAAACTGCATGCAGCTACTTAGATGCATAAAGATAACGCTGCGCGCATTCGCGTACCTTGTAGCGGCTGCAGCGCGCGCTCGCGCCGGCCGCAGGCAGTCTAGAATAAAGCGCAGCATATTCATGCGTGACACATCATCCGCAGCACACGCGTCACACGAGCGCGTTAACACTCAGCGTTCAAAATTATTTTTCCCACTTTCTATGAAACACATGCTGTCAAATAACGATGCGCGAATGAGGCGTTCTCCTTGAATCGCTCTCCGCTCTCCTTCGGCTGCGGCGGCAATCACGTGATCACGGACACTGCACGACACGCGACCAAACCAGAACCGGCCCCACGGTACGTGAGGAAGAAACCAGCTCAACACATCGCCAGTGGTCTGCCCCTGTACAGTTAGTCAGTCAGTAACATCATGCTGTAGGCAAACGTGGAAAGATGCAATATTTATTCCCAAATGCCCAAGAATACATTCAGTGTCAGTTTAATGCACCGAGGTAATGAGACACAGTGTGAACTGGAGTATATGATTGCCTGGAGGAGATTTACTGTACTGTGTAACAGTTTATTTGCTGACCACTGGAAGTCGCTCTCGATACGTGAGAGCACTGAGGTGTGTCTTTTTGAACCTGAAGGCATCATTAATATGGCAAGCCGTTTTGACGTTTATTCATTCGCAGGATATGAATTCTTTATATCAACAATTCAATATTCACTAGTTAAAATGCTAATTCTTGATATCAGAAATTGGATTTTTAGTAGTAACAATGGCAATTTTTGATATCAGGAATTACATTTCCACTAGTAAAAAGGTTAATTTTTGACATCAACAATGACGTCATCACTTGCAGAAACTGAATTCTTGATATCAAGAATTGAATTTCAACTAGTAAAAACTATAATTCTTGATATCAAGAATTGAATTTCAACTAGTAAAAACTATAATTCTTGATATCAAGAATTGTATTTTGTATGGCAAGCCGTTTTGACGTTTATTCATTCGCAGGATATGAATTATTGATATCAACAATTCAGTTTTCACTAGTTAAAATTATAATTCTTGATATCAGAAATTGCATTTTTACTAGTAACAATGGCAATTTTTGATTTCAGGAATTGCATTTCCACTAGTAAAAAGGTTAATTTTTGATATCAACAATGATGTCATCACTCGCAGAAACTGAATTTTTGATATCAAGAATTATATTTTCTATGGCAAGCCATTTTGACTTTTATTCATTCGCAGGATATGAATTCTTGATATCAACAATTCAATATTCACTAGTTAAAATTATAATTCTTGATATCAGAAATTGCATTTTTACTAGTAACAATGGCAATTTTTGATTTCAGGAATTACATTCCCACTAGTAAAAAGGTTAATTTTTTATATTAACAATGACGTCATCACTCGCAGAAACTGAATTTTTGATATCAAGAATTATATTTTCTATGGCAAGCTGTTTTGACTTTTATTCATTCACAGGATATGAATTCTTGATATCAACAATTCAATATTCACTAGTTAAAATTATAATTCTTGATATCAGAAATTGCATTTTTACTAGTAACAATGGCAATTTTTGATTTCAGGAATTACATTTCCACTAGTTAAAAGGTTAATTGTTGATATCAGGAACTGTATTTTCACTAGTCAAATGTCACCATAGACTCCCATTCAAATTTAATTGTTGATATCAAGTATTGATTTGTTACTAGTTCAAATTCCAATTTCACATATCAGAAATACAATTCTCACTAGTAAAAACCTTTATTTTTGTTATCAACAATTACATTGTTACTAGTAAAAATGCCAATTCCTGATATCAAGATTTCATTTGTCACTATAGTTGAAATGTCAATTGTTGATATCTGTAAATATATTTCAACATGTTACATTTCTTATTTCTGATATCTGAAAATGTATTTCTGTTATCAATAATTAGAGTAATTTCAGTCTAAATTGGCATTCTTACTAGTAACAATCCCATTCATGATATCAGAAATGAACATTGTCACTAGTAGCAACTGAATGGTTGATATCAAGAATGGACATTTGCACTAGTAACCATGTAAATGTTGATATCAAAATAAAGGTTTTTACTAGTGAGAATTGTATTTCTATTCAATTAAATTACATTTGAATGGGAGTCTATGGTGACATTTAACTAGTGAAAATACTTTTTTTTTTTATATCAAGAATTAACCTTTTTACTTGTGGAAATGCAATTCCTGATATCAAAAATTGCCATTGTTACTAGTAAAAATCCAGTTTCTGATATCAAGAATTATAATTTTAACTAGTGAAAATTGAATTGTTGATATCAAGAATTCATATCCTGTGAATGAATAAAAGTCAAAATGGCTTGCCATATTCTTACTAGTTAAAATTCCAATTTCACATATCAGAAATACAATTCTCAAATACTAATTACGTGGTTCCTAGTGCAAAAGGGTGAACAGGTTGTGTGTGTATGCATGTGAGGTCCTGGTATTCCTTACATTATAGGGACCAAATATCCACACAAGGATAGTGATCAGTATTTTCTGACCTTTGCAAAGACATTTTTTGGTCCCCAAGCTTATAAATAATACAGATAGAAATAGATACATAATACATGTTTTTTGAGAATGTAAAAATGCACCTGCAAGTTTTGTGTGCAGGGTATGGTTAGGGATAGAAAATACAGTTTGTATAGTATTTAAAAAAAAACCTTTCTTCTATGGAATGTCCATCCCATCAGGCCTTAGTAAAAAAGTAATGTATTTAAAATACATTTAGTTCACAGTTCAGTCAAGGAGGCCAGATCCTGTCAGAAAATATCCAATTTATATGGCAACAGAACAACTCGTTTAGAACAGTCTAATACCTAAAACCTGTTAACATGAGGTCTTGTCTGGTACCCAAAATACCTAAAACACAATTAACAGTCCTCAGACAAGAAGTTCACTGAGGAAAAAGCCAGTGAAAGTGAAGAGCAGAAGCAAGAGATGAAGTGATGATGGTAAAAAGGAGCAGAGATTATTGAATAGTCACAACACAAATTCAACAAGCAGTGTACAACAAACTGATTCACAACAGCAACCCATAAACCTTGAGTTTCCATAAACATTCCCTCGTATCTCTTATTCATGAAGACAAAGAGCCCTTGAAACCACACAGCCATAAGTCTAAACCACAATGGAAAAAATATATAAAAAACAAATATAATATAATATAAACTATTAATGAATCAATTAAATATAAATGACTATTATTATGAATGATTATATGATTAAATGAAATAATACAATGATAAATGATTATAAAGCAATAAATGAATGAACAATAAAAGTAAAATGCAACACAAATATAAGGTTGCCCTCTTGAAGCAAAACACACAGTGTGCATTTGAGGATCCTCAGGTCCTTCATTATCTATTCATTATTTACTCACATATCACTTGAGACTACAAAAAGTATACTTGAAACCTATTTGGAGTACTACTTGTGCACAATACACATTTCGTAATATTATGCATACAATGTGTTTTAATGTCACTATTGCTGAAGATTATATCATCTTAGAATGATATTGGTCTTTAAATGCAAGATATTTAAAGTGGACCTGTAATAGTGCAATTAAATATACTGAACTATATTAGTTGGACCTCAGCACTTCTTTTGCACAAAATTAGTTGTTTCAATTTAGCAGACTTTAAGTATACCAGTTTAGTATACTAAAAGTACAATTGCAGGGAATTTCAATTACATAGTACATAAATATGTAAAGGTATTTTATTATATTAAATAAATGTATTTATAAATGTAATGTAATGTAAATAAATGTGCCCACAAGCATAGCAATATCCAAAATAATTGTCCTCATCCACATTTGTACAAAGCATAATATATAAATGCATTATATTACAACACAGTAATACAACACAGAACAAATTGTCTTATTATAAGATACAAAAAGTAAATCAATTAAATAATTCTTGGGCTGCAAGTGCTTCTGAGCTGGCATTGGGGTTAATGTGAGAATATGCTGTCTGTATGATAACTTAAGAGTGGTTCATCTCATCAGTAAGACAGGTCCAAAGATTTCAACTTCACTCTTGCAAGCCACAGTGTTACAGCGATGGGTCCCATGGAAGGTGTGACTGGTTGTATGGTTTGGTTATCCATACTGTCATTTTGTGTGTGTTTTTTTTCCCCCAAATCAGAGACATCACTTATTAACTTGGCAAACTTGGCAAAAAGAGTAAAAATCCTGGATTTTTTTAAATCATTTAGTAGTTTTGATCAGGACTGAGGAGGTTGATTAACAGATTTATGCAAAAAAAACAAACAAAAAAAAAATTATATATATATATATATATATATAATAAATAAATAAATAAATAACTTAATCTGGTAAATTTTTAGAGCAGTTCAATTTAGTTTTCATCCCGAACATAACGAAAGGGTAGTAAATTTGCCCAGAGTGTATCGTTGGGTTTTTTGAATTTCAAAGCATTGTCCCAAAAGAATATTTGTCACCAAAAATCAGTCCATTTGGTGAATCACATACAAAGTTATGGCCAAATTAAGACGCAACAGCAGCGGACGAAAACGTCCCCAACAGCACATAAGGGTTAAACAAAGGCTATGTTGCTGCCGGGCCTCTGGGACAGTCTGCAATCGCTAGAGAATACTTGTTTAACAATCATTGCACAATCAAGACAGCCCAGCCCAGTGCCAAAAAACAATCACATCTGGGACGTGGCTGAGAAATTGCTGGCTGTTTTTGCATCTGGAACAGTTGCACCATCAATGCAAGATGTACAGGTTACCAGGTATGATCTGATTTCTGTCATTAACACCACAAAGATGATGGAAGGCATCGAGGAGGAGCTGAAAAGACAGAGGCTCAGCATTTTGCAAAATCGCCTAGATCTGGACCAGCTTTTGGCGGAGCACAGCGGAGTGTGCGTGACAGAGGGAGAAGCGTGCTACACTTACATCGCAGAACATGATGAAGACGGACATGCCATTGAAGAAGCGATAAACAATTTGACCTTCATGGCACTATCTGTGATAGACTGTCTTTTGGATCGGGGTGGTATGATGTGACAAGTCTGATTGTGATTTTAACTGCTATGCTTTGTTCGTTCTTCTTGATCGCATGTTTCTGACATTGATTAGAAAGGCTCTGCTATATAGCATCCAACACCAAAAGGTTGATCATGATTTGAACTACACTGAAACAGAGTCCAGCTTTAGTAGCAGTGAAGACAACACTGAAACTGATTCCAGCTATGCAGTGGCCATGAAGACCACACTGAAGCTTAATTACGTGTAGGGTGATGATTAGAAGGATAAGAGCAAATATTATTCATGAGACGAGATGAGATTTTTTAACTTAAAAGAAATTCTCAATAATGAAATATAAAATAGTAAAAAAAAAAAGTATTTTATTCAACTGAAAAACACAAAAATATATAGGTCATTTTGACATGAGCTTGTACTTTACTTCTATTTTAATGAATTATATGCAGTAATAAATGTAAACTAATGCTACATGATTCTGGATACATTAAAAAAACACTTTTTTTTTTTAATTGGAGATCACAATTGTCATGATTCTGAAGAAAAAAGATTAGGAAAATGCATCTCATTTGTAATATTTGTGAATTTACTTTTTTTTCAAGGTCCAGGGGCACACTCTGTATTTGTATTCAAAATAATTTTTATTTCTGCGAAATTGTTTATGTCCTTGCATCTGAATGTATTTTCTATCTGAAAAGAAGAAGAAGAAGAAGAAAAAAAAGATTAGATTCGATTAGAAATCTAAACAAAATAATTTATGACGATTCTGACATAGAGTTCATTGCTTTATTTCACAAAATATTATATAAAAATATTATTATATTCGATCAAATTAATTTCGCAATTAATAAAGACTTAATTTACTATTGGAATCTCCTAAATGAATGATTTAATGATAAATGCGCTTTTAAATGTGCAGGATAAGCTTTACAATACATACACGTGTTAAGATAGGCCTACTTTCATTTTGATTGCTATTATAGACATTAAGTGTTTATACCCCAACTATAAACTTTTATTCTAGTACTTCTGTTATTTAAATGTCTGTAACACGGAAATAATGATCATTATGTGTTTGAAAGACAGCAATAAGATTGCGTTGGCGTTTGAACAAAGATCGCGATCTTTTTAATCCTGCAGTTCTAATGTAAACACTACAGGTACTATCACAGCGGATCACGCGAGATCTCGTCACATCCCTATTAGTTTATGATTAGCTTGCCTAAATATAAGAGATGCCTATATCTCACAAAAAAAATTACTGATTGTTTTCTTACCTGTGGAAAATGATGCTGTTTTGAATCCTTGTGAATGAACGTGTCATAGGTGAAGGTGGGAAAAAAATCTGTTTTGATTAGAGAGAGCAACCTTACATTTGTGTTGTTTTACTTTCTTTTATTGTTCATTCATTCATTTATAATCATTTATCATTTCATTGTTTTGTTATTCTATTTATAATCATTATAGCTTCGTGGACTCACTTTATTTGCATTTATAATAATCATTATAGCCATTTATGTACTCATTTGCATTTATAATCATTTATAATAATCATTATAGCCATTTATGTACTCATTTGACTAATTCATTCATTGATTGGTCATGTATATTTTCTATTATTTCATCCATTGTTGTTTTTCTTATGGTTGTGTGGTTTCAAGGGCTGTTTGTCTTCATGAATAAGAGATACCAGGGAATGTTTATGGGATGTTGTGAATCAGTTTGGTGTAACACTACTTGTTGGATTTGTGTTCATGAGCATTAAGAGATAAGCAACTAAGACTACTCAATAAACTCTACTTTTTAATCATCACTTTGTCTCCTGCTTAGCTTTTTCCTCTTTCAATGTCTTGGCTGATTAAACACTCATTTTGGGTAGAAGACAAGACTTCCTGTTAACAGTTTTGGATATCATACTTTGCTGACAAGTTGTTCTGTTACCAAAAAACAAAAAAAAACAAAACATATTTTATAATGGGATCTGCATCTGGGGCTGGATCTTTATTGTCTAGGCATGGGGACTCGATCTAACAATGTGGACACTGTTTTTGATGTAGTCAGAAAAAATAAGTGTCATAGCTTTCATATAATAGCCTCATAATTAAATTAAATCGAAGGGGATAATTCTGTTTAATAGATTCTATTCTAATCCCTCATTTACAATTGGAAATATTCAAATTTTTAAACCTAATACAGTTGCATTGTTGTTTTATTATGCAAACATTAAACAGATACAAATAGGACAGAACAGACAAAACCTGTACAGAAATAAAACTAAGAAAAAGACAAAAAAAAAAAAAAAAAAAAAAAATTACATCTTGTAAAGTTTCACATACAAAGATAATACATGCAGACTAATAATAATAATAATAATAATAATAACAATAATAATAACAACAACTTAAAATAAATAACACATATGAAAAACCTTATGCATCAGTGGTATTACCAAAACAAATCTCATATTTAAAAAAACAAACAAAAAAAATTTTCTTTTTTCTTTTTTTTATCAGTTTAAGAGATTTAAGGAAAATATTGATTTCAATTAAGAAATAACAGTTTTATCTAATTATATCTTTTGACTAAATAAATAAATAAATAAACTATTCCAAAAGGTTTAAGTCTTTACACATTGAAAAAAAAAAAAAAAAAGAATCAGTGTTTCATCCTCAATCCCACAAAATGAGCGTGAACTCAACATCCATGTCTGAAAAATCAGCGAGTTGGTTCCTCAGATAACGATGACGTCACGACACTCCATAGAGGTAAGTGTTTTTATCAGCAGCTTCTTTAAAACGTTTTTTTTTTTCTACAGAAAAAATGTGTTGGAGTTTGTGCTCTTGATCGGCAAAGATAATTCACAGAAATTAGCAGATTAACAATTATTAAACGAAGAAGCCCGGAAGTGCGAATATAAAACTAACTTTACCCAAATCCAACAGTTTAAAGCGCATCAGCAAACAGGCTACAAAACATTTGTAGAATGATTCCCTACAAACGTTTAAATATCTAGTGCCAATAAATTTCGCATGCTTACCACTTGAGTTAAAACAAAGAACACCGAAATAGAATTTGTGTAACATTTCTTCGGCACACGTTCTGATCATAAATACTTGTCATTTGATTAAAAGCAAAAAAAGTTTTTCTTATCTTCTCGAATTTCACGTCTGCTTACTTCACATTAATCAAATCACATACGAAATATTCCATCTGGATGTTTTAACTGTGAGAAAAAAAGGTACAAACGCGGTCACTTTAAAAAAGGTAGGCTAATATGAACCATTATGATGCACTTAAGGTAGCCTACAAATATGTAAGGTTATACACAATTATGCACCTTTTAGGGGTAAATAAGGTACAAAGATTCATTTTTTAAAAAAAGGTGTCGCCCCAAAGAAAGCTTTTGTACCTTTTTTTCTGAGATCCAAACGCAAGAGGGCAGCAAAGCATCATACTTCGCTCATCACTAAAACATAAAAGTAAAAAAAAAAAAAGAATAATAATAATAAAACAAGAAAACCCTTAATTTTGTTTGATAAAAAAAAACAAAAAAAACTGTTTATTAACAATTGAAAAAATAAAATAAAATAAATAAATAAATCTGGGTTCAGGCACCAGTGGTTTTTAAGTGCCTTTTAAAGAAACATTATAGCCTATATTGAGCAGTAATTTTTCAATCAGCTGACACATGTATTCAGATATATAAAATATATACAAACGAGGTATTTCTAAGTTGCTTTTTGGAGGTTGTACAGAAAAACAGAAACTGACTCATGAACATTGCTTTTTGACTTTCTGTTCACTGCTTTTGTTGTTTGTGCCATAGTCTCTCAAATAAATGGGAAAGTTTTAACTTTTTTTTTTTTGCAGGTATTCAGCACATTGCCTGTCACCTTTAGTTCATCCGTGGCTGTCATCCATGATGTTGTTGATAAATCTGTCACTGCTATTCAAGGATAAATGCAGATGTTAAGAAATGTGAAAAAGAAGGCTGCGATTTAATTTAAATGTAACTCACTGTCGTACTAGTTTTACCTTTATAGTAACAAATCATATCTTTTAACTGAAAAAAAAAATCTAAACTATTCTAAAAGAGTTGAAATTAAACCTATTATTATTTACATTTTCAAACTAAAAATGTAAAAATTAAGACAAGAATGGCAAAACACTTGCATGAGACTGTTCTTTATTTATTGTTTTCTGCTGTGGAAGTATCACACTGGTACTTTTTTGATCTGACAGTATTAATCTAACCATTATACTTCAGTGATACTAGACAATAAAGATAAAGTTTATTATTGCTTTAAAAAAAGACCACATTAATGCTTGGGGTGAAAAGTACAAGTGCAATTCATCATTTATACAGTGTCTGTCACTCAGTTTTATGTTTATTCTCATTCTGAATTAATTTGTTTTATTCCCATTCATACATGCAATAGGTAAATGTGTTTAAACAAATAAATGGAGTTCAAATATGAACTGAAGGCTATTTACAGTAGACTATTAGTTCACCAACATCAGCAGTAATAAAAAACGATTTTGATCCATCTAAAGATTCTGAACAATTAGACCAAAATCTTTAGAAACATTCTGATGCCATTTGCACAGGAGATCATCGAATGATGATCATTACAGCTGGTAAACAATCAAATATTTACATTTATTCATATAACAGATGCTTTTATCCAAAGTAACTTACCAATGAGCATAAAAAAGAGCAAACAATATGTGGTGCTGTTGCAAAACAAAGCAGAAAAAAGTATTATTTATGTATTTTTTGTATTTTGTATATTTTTTGGTTCACTGTTAAAAAGAGACAAATCATTCAGAGATCTAGTAAGTGACTTTAAATCTTGGATTTGATAAGGAAAGCTATAGATTAGCCAGTGAAGAGAAAACACTGCAAGGAAGGCCATTTTTTAATATTTGAGCAGGCAGGAATAAAATCCTTTGAAGTCGAGAGCAAGTAGAAGTGGACTTGCAGATACATGATTAAATGATCAATATTACCCCTGGTTTCCCAGACAAGGCTTAAACCTAGTCCCAGTCTAAAATGTGAGTATGACCTTAAATATAACAGTGCCTTTGTTTTGTCTCAAGATGCACACCAATAATGCACATTTATATTAAAAAAAAAAAAAAAAAAGCTTAAATGTCCTAATTGAATATTGGCCTAATCCTGGCTTAGTCTAATCCCTATATATGAAACCAGGCCTTAGATAGACTAGTATGACTTTACGTCTTTAGGGATGCACCGATGTATCAACAAATAATCGAATTTCGGTCTCCATTACTGGCAATAATAAAATTAATAAAAACAGCCATGATCAGGGCTAATCATATCCTGTTAAGCAAATTTCAAGAAATCTCTAATGCAAACATACATTGAGCTGTGCATAATAACCCATTAATGCAATCTTAAAAAAAAAAAAAAAATAGCGTTGTTATTCTATTTGACCCTATGAATCACCTAATTCAAGCTGGGTTGCCAGGTCCACAGGTTTTCCCTTCAGCAAATATTATTTGAACTGCCTGTTACCTCTATTTTATTATATGTAGTGCCTGTTACTTATTGCTTTATTATATCTGATAAGAATCAAAGTCTCAGCCTTCAAATATCGTCCATTGTATTGCAAAATCAAACAACAGATGTCGTTTTGCCGCTCTTCAATGTGGCGTGACGGATCACTTTAGCGTGTCAGTTCAAGTCAGCAGCGTTTAACACCTTACAGCGTCAAATACACTTGAATGGACATCAATGGTATGTTGAAAGATTAAATATTAAATGCTTATATTTTATATAAATGCTTACAGTATGTGATGAATATGTGACTCAATGCTGCATTTACCTCAGAAAAGTTATCCAGTGTTGACAATTTATTAGTTATTAGTTTGTTATTAGTTATTAGTAATTCTATATGCATGTTTGAATAAATCTGAGATGAAGACTTTTTTTTAATGAAAACTACCTTATATGCAATTTATTTGTATGCAGACATGTTTTTTATAAATAGACCAATTTGATGTTTGCAAACAGTGTTGAGTTTTTTTTTTTTTTGTGGACGGAGCCTATCTGGTGGCAGAAAAGTTTTCAAGTAGCGCTCTATGGAAGCCATGTAATAATAAATAATAATTTATAGAGTTTTAGAGTTTATATTTCTAAATTGTGAATTCAATTCTGATTAAGACAAATCAACTCGTCATTCTCTCATTTTCCATCGGCCCAGAATCATGAGTTTATAACCCACACTTTCCCCTAAGAATTGACAAACTTGCTATTGTCAAATTAAATCAAGTTTTGAAGTCTGAACAAAGTGATATAATAAAAATGTCAGAATTATGAGAAAAATAGGTAGCCTAAATGTCATGTAAAATATTATAGGTTTAAATAGTATTTCATGCTGTAACTGTAATATAATACGTCCCCTATGAACTGCCTATGTGAATATGTTTTGTAGACAAATTATTTAAATCAAATTTCTTCTTTAAAAGTAGAGTACTCACAGCAGGTTTCATCCATAGTCTGTCTGTTTAAATGTCTGCATTTAGCTTCAAATGGCATTTTTGACGACAGTATTTTATAAAATTTGATTCTAACATTCACAACAATACGTTTTTCCTTTTATTCCATGGATTTGATCTGTTTCCCTCCCCTGACCACAATGTACACGCAGCTGCCGGTGAAGAAACTGTGACGCCTACACTGTAAAAAAATAATTGTTGAGTCAACTTAAAATAATTTGTTACCTGGCAGCCTTAAAAGTTTAAGTTCAGTCAACTCAAAAAAAAGTTTAGTCAACTTGAACTTATGTTTTACTAAGTGAAAACTTAAGAGAAATTTGAGTTGATTCAATTAAAAAAATATATAATTTACAGCTGAGTAACAAACAGCTGTTAAGTTTAACAAACAATTTTTAGTTTAGTCAACTCGAAAATATAAGTTGTCATTTAGTACAACTTAACATTGAATAACTTGAATAAACTTATTTGAGTTGACTGAACTTACTTTTTAAGGCAGCAGGGTAACTAATTATTTTAAGTTGACTCAACAAATTGTGTTTTTTTGTTTTTTACAGTGTACTCCAATTTGGTCTATATGTTAGCCTTAAGGATATCAATTGGGATATCAATTAATTTCTGCATGAGGGTGCCCTCTGGCGTCCAGTATGAATAAAACCCATCCTATTTTGCATAAAAATCGAAAAATAATACTTCTCTCAAAATAAATATTAAGCAGACATAATAATCCATGCTTTTGTCAAAAAAATTGTCCGAAAAAAAGTCAGAATTGCGAGATAAACATTTTGAGAAAAACGGAAAAAACTCGCAAATGCAAGTTTATATTTCACAATTGTTAAACTTTCAGATTGAGTGTTCTTAATGGGCTGGTTTTTTATATACGTGTTGCAATGACTGTTGTAACTTGTTTGTTTTTCTGTTTTTGTGTCCTGTGCTTTCTTATTTTTTTCTTTTTTTTCTTTTGTGAAGCACTTTGGGCAACATGAGTTGTATTATTCTGTGCTATACAAGTAAATAAACAAACAAACAATTTTGACTTTATAACATGCAATTACGAGTTTATATCTTATGATTCCAGGAAAAAAGTCAGAATTGTGAGTTTTTATTATGCAATTCCGAGGAAAAAAAAAGTCTGAACTGTGAGATAGAAAGTTGCCATGACCGTGGTTAAAAACCAAGGTACGTATTGAACCGTGGACTAACTGTATTGTTGCATCCCTTTTATCTATAAGCTAATGTGCTCCAAAACAATGACAAAATTCGCATTTAAAAGATATACGCGTTTAAAACTTCCAGTCTCTAACTTCTACCAATATGGGTCGTTTTTGATTACCCTGCACTTTGGCTTCCAATCAAATGCTCTCTTTAGATTCCAAGGCCAGCTGATATAAGAGAAAAGCTACTGGCTGTTTTAAAAAAGGGGCGAAGCTGCTTAATATATCCAACCCTGACTTCCTCAGCTGAGACTGTGTCAATGCATAACAACGCTGGGCATTTGAAGGCACTTCAGTTTACCTTTAAGAAAACCAAACTATTGCTACTGGTATCAGCAGATGTTATTTTAACATTCTGAGAAATTTAGTATCGGTGCATCCCAAGTGCTTACAGACTCTGAGGAGCAACCATATCCAACAACGCACTTCTTCCAACTTCCGTCTCTCCGACCGTTCCTGCCATCACCCTTCTGGATGGATGCATTTCCCGTCTAACCTCGCGAGACTCTGTAGACTGCATTATTTCAGTGATAACCATCTGAACCGACGGATGGAGCGCCTGTCTAACTCTTTGAGCCTCCATGGACTGCATTATTTCAGGGTTAATCATCTGAACCGACGGATGGAGCGCCTGTCTAACTCTTTGAGCCTCCATGGACTGCATTATTTCAGAGTTAGCAAGTTGGGCCACTTCATTAGTTTGCACAGACTCTTTTGTAGGCTGCTTCTCAACGAGAACTACACTTTGGTAGTGCTGCGTTTCACGTTTGGTAGTTCCACGATGAGGAGCACCAGAGGCCTTGTGCTCCTCTACTATCAGGTTCTCCTGAAGGCCTAGGACTGGGTTGGATGGCATCATCAGAGTCGGCTGGGCTTCCACCACATAAACAGGGGTGCCGGTGTAGTACAACGCAGGCTGCTGGACTAAGAGGGTTTGGTTAGGAACCATCTCTTGGACATAGACTCCTGCTGAAGACATGCTGCTGGTCTGCTGCGCTGCTGAGGTTTGAATGACGGTGGACGAGCTTGCTTTCTCCTGAGACTGTGAATGACTAACTGTGCTTTGTGCGCTGACATCTTTGTGTGTGGTGGACAGGACCGGTTTAGAGGTCACAGGGACTTCTGTGCTGATTTTAGCTTCGATTTTAGTACCGCTACAGATCTCCGCCAGGGTCTTGAACCTCATGTCAAGGTCATCAAGAAAAGATAAGTCGTCTCCTTCATGTAGGAGATCGCAGATGTCCTCGAACGATTCCTTGTGTGATTCCTGACCCTCAAAGTCGTAGACAAACAGACTGTCTCTCACATTTTGCTTCTTAGCCGCATGACTTGATTTCTGTAATACAAGAAAAATGTGCATTTACAAACCATTGTCTCATTCATATACAACAATGGCCTAAAAATACACTTGTGAGCAGTCATAAGTGTACATTTTTGGAAATTAAGATTTATGCATCATCTGAAAGCTGAATAAATAAGCTCTCCATTGATGTATGATTTGTTATGATATACAACTATTTGAAAATCTGAAATCTGAGGGTGCAAAAAAATCAAATATTGAGAAAACTGCTTTTAAAGTTGTCCAAACAAGATCTTAGCAATGCATATTACTAATCAAACTTTTAAATTTAAGTTTTGATTAGGGCTGTCAAACGATTAATCGTGATTAATCGCATCCAAAACAAAAGTTTACGTTTACATACTATATGTGTGTTTACTCTGTATATTTATTATGTACATATAAAAACACACACATACATGTATATATTTAAAAACTAATTATATGTATACATATTTACACCTGTATACAATTTAGATTATAAATAAATATAAATATTTTATATATAAATCTAAAATGTTTTTCCTTAATATATACATGCATGTGTGTGTATTTATATATACATAATAAATATACACAGTACACATACATATAGTGTGTAAAAAATAAACTTTTATTTTGGATGCGATTAATCATGATTAATCGTTTGACAGCCCTAGTTTTGAAATATTTACAGTAGGAAATTTACAAAGTATCTTCATGGAACATGATCTTTATTTAATATCCTAATGATTTTTGCCATAAAAGAAAAATCGATAATTTTGACCCCATGTAATGTATTTTTGGCTATTGCTACAAATATACCCCAGCGACTTAAGACTGGTTTTGTGGCCCAGGGTCACATTTATCAAATGTATAAAATAATTCTAACTGTACATACTATATTGTGTTTTAATGTTTTTTTTTTTGGTTTTGGTTTTGAAGTTTAAAGTTTAAAGGGCAAGTTTAATCTTTAATCTGTATAAAATATGTATGCTATTTTCACACTAAAGGCCCATTTAGATATTTTTGTTTTTTTTAGAAAATGGCTATAATGTAATATTTTTAAACTATAAAAACCTATTTTTTTTTATCAGCAAGTTCACATTAATAAGAGAATGTGAAAAAATGTCAGTTTTTGAATGTTACCATGTTATTACTATGTTGTTACTGCTTTTACCTATATATCATTGTATTATATATTATGTATTACACACACACACACACACACACATATACTAATTAATGTTATTTGCATAAACTTTTATTTTCAGATGAAATGTTTTTATAATTGTAAAAATAATTGTAAAAAGAAATCTGGGGAAAAAAAGTATATTTAAAGCATTTGCTAAGTTTTGTTCCCTTACTAAAAACAATGCTTTTTAAAATGTTTTTTCTTTTTAAATGCATTTTATGAAATGCAAGTTTTTCTCTCACAGTTATTTTTTTTTCTTGCAGCTGCAAATTTCTTGTAATTAAAAATTTTTCTCAGAATTGCATGATACAAACTCACAATTCTGACTTTTTTTTTCCAGAATTATGAGATATAAACTAGCAATTGTGAGTCATAAAGTCAGAATTGCAAGACAAAATGCTAGACAATTGCGAATTAAGTCAGAATCAGTATCAGTCTCTTTTCTCCCTCAAAATTGTCAGAAAGAAGTCAGAATTGCAAGATACAAATTTGCAATTTTGAGAAAAAAAGAAAAAAAGTCAGAATGGTGACTTTAAAACTCGCAATTACAAGTTTATATTTCACAATTCTGACTTTATAACATGCAATTACAAGTTTATATCTTACAATTCTGACTTTATAACATGCAATTACAAGTTTATATCTTACAATTCCAAGAAAAAACGGCAGAATTGTGAGTTTGTGTTATGCAGTTCTGAGGGGAAAAAAGTCAGAATTATGAGATAAAAAGTCGCAGTTACCTTTTTTGATTTTTTATTCAGTGGCATACAAAACAGACCTGAATTCATTATTAAGAAGTTTTCTGTTCTAGTGCTGGGGTCAATCTTTAATCGCATGCAATGCAAAAGCAAGATATGTGCGCTTGGCATTGGAGTCTTTAAATATGCATTTTGCCATATTAATGTTAAAGCAAAGTCAATTAATTTATTTGTTATTTTGAACCACGAACTGATACTTACTTGAGAATAGTAGTGGCTTAAGAAAGCATCAGACAGTGCAAGCCCATCAAACGTGTAGTCTTCAAATCTGCTCTGTTGTTCTTTTCCTTGTCCATACATGTACCGTCCGTCAGTCTGCTTCCTGTGGTGATGATATGCACTGTCACGCTGGTCATAGAAAGAGGTCCAGTGTGAGCCTTCTCCTCCTCCAAATCCACCATCTTTTCCTCCACCCCACATCTGACCCATTCCTACAGCGCCCACATTACCGAGCTTGATGTTGTCCAGGTCTGTTGGCATCTGTAAGAAAGCCACGTCCTGTGGGACAGAGTACAGCATGTTTGTATGTCTGCAGAAACGTATGCAAACTTATGTCTGTAGGTAAATCATTTTAGCAAATTACTTCAACTGGATAAGCAACTGCAACACAAGAGGTTAAAGTTCAACAGTAAGAATGATCTGACCTATATGGATTTATAAGACATGCATGATAGAAATGAAAGACAAAAAAAAAAACTACTACTATCTACTAAAAAAAATAATAATAATTTAATTAATTATATAAACTTCAAACATATATCAGTGAGATATTTATTTCAGGTTAAAAATTCAGTCATAAGGTTACATTTTATGAAACTGAAAACAAGCTATTAAATAAGCTTTCAATCGATTGTTAAGATCTAACAATATTTGTCTGACATACAACTATTTGAAATCTGAGGGTGCAAAAAAATCTAAATATTGAGAAAATCACCTTTAAAGTTGTCCAAATTAAGTTCTTAGCAATGCAAGTTACTGACCAAAATTAAGTTTTGATATATTTATGGTAAGACATTTTTCTTTAAAAGAAAAATCTATCATTTTGACCCATACAATGTATTTTTAGCTATTGCTACAAATATATCTGTGCTACTTAAGACTGGTTTTGTGGTCCAGGGTCACATATAAGGGTCAAAGACAAGACGTCTCATTTTTGTGTCAGAATTGAATTAAATTGACAAAAGTAATTTTATATACATAAAGCATATGAAAATGCAAGTAAAGTATCTACTTTAATGTTTCAAATACGTTTTTTGAAATTAAAATATTAAAATATTAGTAAAATAATGTTTCATCGTCATTCAACATAACACGTATATTTATGAAAAAAATAATACTTATTATGACCTAGAATTATTAAAATATATATACAACATTTAAATTACTTAAATTAACTTTTGCTGACAAATGGGTAAAACCTAGAGGTTTGAAGGATAACAGCAAAGACTGGTAATGGAAAAAAGGATTGTCATGGAAAAAAAAAAAAAAAGCAGCATTCAATAGGCTATTAATTGTTTTTGAATCTTGAAAAAATGTGTCCTTTGATCCAGAAGTAAATCGCCTATAGGCACACACAATAAAAGGTTTAGCAGTTTGTGTGCTTGACAGCATAGTTTTCTGCTGTACTCTTTAGCTTCTAAGACAAAAAAGCACAAGAAGTGTAAACATATTATTATAAATAATAAATGATTCTAATAATAATAGTGTCCAAGTTTAGAAGTTGTCCAAACTGAAAACACAAATACTGCTGATTCTTTTGGTAAATATAAACAAAAGTTGGAAATATTTGATATTTTGTCCTTCTAATGTTTGTGTAGTTTTAATTTTGTACTGACAAGATACAAGCTAATTAGTCCTTATGGGCCACATCCAAAAAAAGGAAGTTAGAAAGTTGTCAGAAGCATTTCTAGATGATCAGAATCAGAAACAGGACTGGAATCAAAATTGTATTTATTTATATATTCATCCCATTTTCATCCTAGGTATTCACCAAATTTAATAACATTTAAGTTACTAGGTACTAAACTAGCTTTTAACCTTTTCTGGAACATATTAGGCAATGCTGAAAAAAGAAATAAAAGGCCTCTGGAAGAAAATATCTGATTCTTAACTTCCAAAGTCAGTCTCTGTTGCCATGTTTGATGATAATATACATGAGGAGTGGTACTGATGTTGCAGACATAGAAACAAAGATACTTGGTCATCACTTGTCACCATGGAGACAGAGCACATATAGGCCACACCCACACAGGTGAGGTGGGGGAAACAATTCAATGCTCTCCATTGACTCTGCATTGCGGGAAGCTGCCTTCTTGTCATTTCTGACTTATAACTAAAAATAGTGTCTAAAAGTTGACAAGGTGTACAGTAAACAAGCTAAAAAACACAGAACTATGTTTTTATAAGCTCTCGACCCAAAAAACGAGCGTTTAGTTGTAGATGTCAGCAGTGGTGTAGTGGTGCCTGGATAAGTGGGTATACGCTTCCTCCTCCTCCTCCAAAAAAAAAAAAAAAAGAGCTGTTTTGAACTTACTATTTGAACTCATTCGTTTACTGGATCCTTTGACACAGGCATTGTGCACATGATCACAAGCGAATTTAATATTGAGAACGAAAAAACGAAAAACATTCATTTGTTCTGATCTAGCATTAGATATTGCTAAGCAAATCATTTAGCTCAAAAAATCTCTACAATATGAAGCTAATAACTCAGTGTTTCCATACCTATTTTTATGCACATTATGGAATATTGCATTTAAAAACGCAAGATGAGCACAAATTCTACAAATGCGCGTAAAAAATGTATGCACTCAGCTAGTTTAAATTCTGATCCAGTAGGAAAACGTGCGCATAATCTACAATGGGATCACTGTGACTTTGCGATGGGACAGCTTGAGCAAAGTCTTGTCGAAGTGTTTTTTTATAATTAGCTCCCAGATCTGCGTTGTCAAACAGCAGACTCTGAAAATAAGAAAACATGACCGCGTTTCATCTTTGCGCTCTTTTACAGTTGCGAATAATGTCTTATTCGTATCTATATGACTAAAAATGACATAGTATTTTAAGTTGTTTCTGTTACTATAAGGAAAAAAATTCTAAGCGATCGTGGGAAATATTCGTGCCGAATGAGAGATGTTTCAGTGCGTTTCAGTTTCTCTTTAAATTCGTTTTGGTTTGACTTTTGTATGTTGTTTGTAACGAATGCCATTACAATTTGTGTTTTATTTTGTAATTTGTCCGTTTTTTCTTTGCCATTATAATTTGCATTTTATTTTATAATTGGTCTGTTTCTTAAATAAATTATTTTTGTTAGACTAATGTTGTTTATAACGAATGCCATTATAATTTGTGTTTTATTTGTGTAATTTGTAATTTGTTTTTTAAATTTGTTTTGGTTAGACTTATATATGTTGTTTATAACGAACGGCATTATAAATTGTAGTTTATTTTATAATTTATATATATAAATATGTACTACAATTTTATAGCTGCTCATAATTGTGCTCCCCTATGAAAACGAAATGCCCCCCATTGAAGTTTTTCTGGCGAGAGAAAAGTTTACAGGGGTTTTCTAATCGTAAAAACTTGCTTCTTTTATTTGTAAGGTATTGTTTTCCTTATTATAAACTGATTCAAATCAGTAATAAATAATAATTAGTACTTTTCCACTCGTGCGCCTCCCCTAACATGCTCTCATGTATGAACAGCCAGCATCTGGGGAGCGGGAGACAGAGCGGGCGCGGGCGCATCAGGCGCAATCATCAAACAAATTTCAAAGCAAGCCTGCGCCATGGTCCTGGCCACATCATCACTGTCTTTACTATGTGTCTTTAGTGAATATTTCCATTTATTCTTATATGTCTGGATGTGGTGGACAGTCATGATTTTGGCTAATGCAGGACACTACTAAATGATGGGCATCGGAGGGTATTAGAAGTGGGTATACGCCAAGCCGCCTGATAAAGAAGTGGGTATATGCCGTACACCTGCGTATACCCTCCACTACACCACTGGATGTCAGGGTATTCACATTGGGCCATTCAGTTGGATCATTTCTCCAACAAAATAAGGTAAGGAAAAAGAGCACTGACATACAGTACACCAATAAAATTCAGTTTCTCAATATATCTCCTTCTTTCGGGTGAAATAATCCTTTGAAATCATTGAAAATAATTCATGTTTACTGTCGCCGATTAAATTTCCCACCAGTGGGTGTAGTTCTTAGCGTAAAATGACATGTTGCGTTCTACTTTTGTGTCCTTAAACCTTTCGTTCTGTCTCTATGAGAGCTGTGTATCACAAAAACTCACAAGCAGATTAACATGAAAGAAATATTCCGTATTGCTCATCTCTTTTGTCTTTGGCCTTTGTAACGGCACAATTCTGCCTTGTGCTGTAGTGCTGTAGTGTGACATACCTTGTCCTCTCCTTGTCCTTCAGTGTTATATGCAATAAGATGCTCTTTAGCTTCAAACGGCATGGTCTTGAAATTTCCTATAGCTGCTGGGCCTCCACAAATACATAAGAGCAGCAGAAGCGGCACCACTGCAAACACAATTAACATTAGCCATCAGTCTATATAATACTCAATAACATAACAACTGATGATAAACATAACAGACAACACATTTCCTTAACAATTACACTGTAAAAAACTATTTGTTTTATAACACGTTTTTACACTTTTATATCTTACAATTCCAAGAAAAAACGCCAGAATTGTGAGTTTGGGAGTTATGCAGTTCTGAGGGCAACAAAATAATAATTTGTTGCCCTTAAAATTTTAAGTTCAGTCAACTCAAAAGAAGTTTAGTCAACTTGACAAGTGACAACTTAGACATTTGGGTTGATTCAACTTAAAATTTTGGAGTGTAGTTAGGAAATTCATTTCTAAGAAAACACACACATTTTACTTTTATAATGCAAGCATTTCTATTTTAACAAACAGCACATGAGAGAGAGTGAGTGTTTTTACTCACACAGCAACAGCAGCAACAGTCCCAGCAGCATTAGAAGAACACCAGACGCTCCAAATGAAGAGGTGATTTTTTTGGGAAGGCAAACTTTAGCCGCGTCACACTTGCAGATGTTTATCTCAAGCGCCTGACCGCCACAGATTTTCCCCTGCTGGTCCCACACATCCACAAACACATGGTACATGCCAGGCCACAGTGTTTTTTGAGATCTGAATATCGCTGTAGTGTCTGAAAATATGATATAATATGACGCAAACAAGATCAACACATGAAGAATGACCTGTTTTCAGGACATAAATTAATTTTTAAAATGTTTTCTGTACTGTAAAAAATGTCAAGGTGACTCCACTGGTATAGCAACTAATTGCATTAAATTATTATGTCCTGAAATTAAATTGTTCACTAGTCTATAATGTTTCTAAAATAAAAAAAAAAAAGTTATTTTCTTTAACCCAAATGCTAGGTTCAACCATTTGGATAATTTTATTGGGTTGTTTTTTATATTTTTACTCAGGTACTGGGTAGTTTTTCTGCACTCTAAAAAATGCTGGGTTGCATTTTTTGTTTATCTCAAATGCTGGGTTCAGCTTGTTGGGTCATTTTGTTGGGTTATGTTTTCATATTTTTACTCAGGTGTTGAATAATTTCTAAAATGCTTGATAAAAGACTTTAAATGTATGTATTATTAACTATGCTATACACTGTAAAAAACTGTTTGTTCAGTCAACTTAAAATAATTTGTTACCTGGCTGCCTTAAAATTTTTCAGTCAACTCGAAAAAATGTTTTAGTCAACTTGAAATGTTACATTTTACTAAGTGACAACTTAGATATTTGAGTTGATTCAACTTAAAAATTTAAGGCAGCCGAGTAACAAACACAGCTGTTTAACAAACAATTTTTTAGTTTAGTCAACTTGAATATCTAAGTTGTCACTTAGTACAAATTAACATTTTAACTTGAATAAACTTATCTGAGTTGACTGAACGTAAAATTTTAAGGCAGCAGGGTAACAAATCATTATTTTAAGTTGACTCAATTTTTTTTTTTTTTTACAGTGTATTTTTACAAACAAATTTAATTTGTATTATATTTTTGTCCATGGGAGTTCTTGCTTAATAATAAATGTTCATCTTTTTAATATTGCTGTTGCCTCAATAATTCTGGGTGTGATTTTCACTTTCCATCCCATTTTAAGCTGGCAATATAGAAAATTTCAAACAATAATTGACTTTGAAAAAAAACATTTAACCTAACCAGCTGTGTCAAAATAACCCAGCATGTGTTCTGTCCAGTATTTACCAAATAACTCAATATCTGCCAAATAAATCAAGTTGGGTTGTTTTTAACCCAGCATTTTTGCACAAAACTATATTTTTCAAAACATGTTTTAATCTAATATACTGTGAAAAAGCCATACATCTAAACAAGCTGTATTCAAAATATCTCAAACAATTAATCTTTCAGTTTTTTGTTTGGACACAGGACCAAACGAAACAATGAAATTTGCATCCCATTCATTTCCAGTGTGACAATTTTTCAGGACCATTTAACCCTCTGGCCCTCTTAATTTAGGAGTCACATTACCTTCTTCATGGACAAAAGTTTTTTTTTCTTCAGGAAAATCAATGCAATACATTTTTGTTCAATAGTATTTTTTTATTATTATTTAGAATTTTGAGGAGATTTTACGATACTATGCAATATTTATACAATCTTAATAAGCTATTTTTTTCCCCATTGTAATTCATATATATTTTTGTATTTAATTATTTATATATTATTTTTCAATAAATGCAACATTTCATATTAAAATAGAGTAAAAGCATTTCAAATCCATTCTTGTGCAATTGGTGGTATTAAAAAATTAAAAAATAATCAAAACTAATGTCTTGTGCATATGGGTACAGTCATTTTAGACACTTCCAAAACTGAAGCAACAGAGATGGAAATAAAAATTTTTAAATACACAAATTATTATCTTTGTTGCTACAGTTTTGTAAGTGCCTTTTTCTGTTCTAAAGAAGGAGGTGTCCCAATACTTTTATCCATATAGTGTCAGGTTTTTGCAGTAGCCTGTTATGTTTGTCTTGTGTTTTGTTGTCCTGGAGCACATGGCCTTTGTTTTGACAGCCTGCCATGTGCTTCGCTGTCTACTCCGCCCCTCTTGTTAACCCTAATTGTTTCACACTCCTGCACCTCATTTCTGTTAATTATCCTCCCTACTTATTCCCCTTGTGGTTTCTGTCCTTTGTCAGTCTGTCGTCTGAAGTTTGTGTGGTATGGTGCTGATCTCCTGTTTGCTTTATTTTTCTGAACTGTTTTTGATCAGTTTTTTGTTTGTCCAGTCCTGGTCCCAGTTCTGTCTAGTTAGTGTTGTTTTTTGCTATATTTTTACCCTTTTGTTTTTTTTGTTAGTTTCTTGTTTTTTTTTTTTTTCTATTATTATTATTTTTTTTTTTTTTTCTGCCAGCTGGTTCTACTCCAGCCCTACTTCTCTTCCTGGATCTCTCTTCCTCTGCTCTCATCTCTCCAGCTCAGATTGACCCGGCTCACTACTCTCCCCTCTCCGGCGATCTTCGGGATCCAGTACCTGTCACGGTCTTCTAGCGGGTGGATGCAGGAAGTAGTACTAGCGTGAGGCTTCACAGCGAGCGCTTTTCTATCGGCTACCTTCCTATCCCCTCCACCGGTTGGGTCTGGTTTTCCCTTCCTCTCATCTCATTGATGCTGCTGTTGAGCTGTCTATTCATCGACTCCCCACCTCCTCTGCAGCCGGGATTGCTGGTCATCCGTTGATTCTCCTGCCTGTTGCTCTGCCCTGTTTCTCCTTGTTGGACTGTTGCATTATACCCCCAACTTTGTTCAATAAACATTGTTATCCTGCAATTGGGTCTGCTCGTCTGTCCTGACAGACGTACAAATCATTGGTGTTTGCTCTGAGTTTTTGGCTCAAGGTCTGCATTTAAAGTCACACCAGAGGTGTTCAGCTGGGATTAGGACTTGGGTCCTGTCCAAACTTTTGCTATAAAATTAGAAGCACAGAATTCCCTAGAATATCATTATAGGCTTAAGCATTAAGATTAGTACTCATGGAACTTTCTAAAGTAGTCAAACCTGTTCATTAGAAGGGTGTACAGGTCCTTATCAAAAATTAGCATATTGTGATAAAGTTCATTATTTTCTGTAATGTACTGATAAACATTAGACTTTCATATATTTTAGATTCATTACACACAACTGAAGTAGTTCAAGCCTTTTTTTTGTTTTAATATTGATGATTTTGGCATACAGCTCATGAAAACCCAAAATTCCTATCTCAAAAAATTAGCATATTTCATCCGACCCATAAAAGAAAAGTGTTTTTAATACAAAAAAAGTCAACCTTCAAATAATTATGTTCAGTTATGCACTCAATACTTGGTCGGGAATCCTTTTGCAGAAATGACTGCTTCAATGCGGCGTGGCATGGAGGCAATCAGCCTGTGGCACTGCTGAGGTGTTATGGAGGCCCAGGATGCTTCGATAGCGGCCTTAAGCTCATCCAGAGTGTTGGGTCTTGCGTCTCTCAACTTTCTCTTCACAATATCCCACAGATTCTCTATGGGGTTCAGGTCAGGAGAGTTGGCAGGCCAATTGAGCACAGTAATACCATGGTCAGTAAACCATTTACCAGTGGTTTTGGCACTGTGAGCAGGTGCCAGGTCGTGCTGAAAAATGAAATCTTCATCTCCATAAAGCTTTTCAGCAGATGGAAGCATGAAGTGCTCCAAAATCTCCTGATAGCTAGCTGCATTGACCCTGCCCTTGATAAAACACAGTGGACCAACACCAGCAGCTGACATGGCACCCCAGACCATCACTGACTGTGGGTACTTGACACTGGACTTCAGGCATTTTGGCATTTCCCTCTCCCCAGTCTTCCTCCAGACTCTGGCACCTTGATTTCCGAATGACATGCAAAATTTGCTTTCATCCGAAAAAAGTACTTTGGACCACTGAGCAACAGTCCAGTGCTGCTTCTCTGTAGCCCAGGTCAGGCGCTTCTGCCGCTGTTTCTGGTTCAAAAGTGGCTTGACCTGGGGAATGCGGCACCTGTAGCCCATTTCCTGCACACGCCTGTACACGGTGGCTCTGGATGTTTCTACTCCAGACTCAGTCCACTGCTTCCGCAGGTCCCCCTCTCGTTGTGCAGCATTTTCTGCCACACTTTTTCCTTCCCACAGACTTCCAACTGAGGTGCCTTGATACAGCACTCTGGGAACAGCCTATTCGTTCAGAAATTTCTTTCTGTGTCTTACCCTCTTGCTTGAGGGTGTCAATGATGGCCTTCTGGACAGCAGTCAGGTCGGCAGTCTTACCCATGATTGCGGTTTTGAGTAATGAACCAGGCTGGGAGTTTTTAAAAGCCTCAGGAATCTTTTGCAGGTATTTAGAGTTAATTAGTTGATTCAGATGATTAGGTTAATAGCTCGTTTAGAGAACCTTTTCATGATATGCTAATTTTTTGAGATAGGAATTTTGGGTTTTCATGAGCTGTATGCCAAAATCATCAATATTAAAACAAAAAAAAAAGGCTTGAACTACTTCAGTTGTGTGTAATGAATCTAAAATATATGAAAGTCTAATGTTTATCAGTACACTACAGAAAATAATGAACTTTATCACGATATGCTAATTTTTTGAGAAGGACCTGTATATAGTGCCCATTGTGCGTATTTTGAGTCGTGCATTTCTCATTTATTCTCTAATATCTCTTGGCCGTGACATTTGATCACACCCCATATGAGTTCATGCATACAGTATCTTGGCCTCAACCAGACGTTTCCACAAGTTAATATAATGCCGCCACAAGAAGTTACCAGTAATTACCGTTGAGATGCTCAATGCTCCATGACTCCTTTGTGTTCACTTGGAAACCAAAGGGTGCTGCATTGGGAAATTGATCTTTGTCCACAGCCGTGACATAAACCACATGATCCTCATAGCACAGTGATTGGGACTGATGGATCAGCACAGGACAGTGGTCATTAAAGTCCTTGACTTGAATTGCAATGGTTCCTGTTGCAGTTTTAGCTGGGGCTTCTGTAACAGAAATGATATATTCCTGCCTTGACTTTAAATTGCAATTGCAACACATAAAACAAAGCGCTTTTAATGATAACCTTTTCCATTTCTAAGTGTTTTACATACGTGTCAAATGTAGTACCGCCACATGCTCACTTACCATTAGTGATGCAGATGATATGAGCGTAATATGTGCCATTGATCAGAAACTTGGACTCATAATCTGGCTTTTTATTGAATTTTATATCAGCTGTCTTCTCATCTATAATCAGCCAGTTGTCATCGTCTCGTCCTTTTGCGTATCTAAAATTAATAGATTTATTACAACATCTGAACAAAAGCACATTCATGTTGTTTTCCACAAAGTGTTCAAGGTCTCACTTCACGTTAGTAGCCGTTAGTTGCGTGTCGCTGTCTATTGCTGCGTAATTGGTTATGACTTGGTTTAAAGTAATGCTTGAGTGCTCTTCAGAGATGGTGATGACTTTGACAGCGGGTTTGAAGCGAGGGCCCTCAGGCTGGTTGATCACACGGACATGGATGGTGTACGTCTTGCTCTCCGTTACGACTACTGATGAGTGATACGCTGCCTTGTTGGCGACAGACACATGCAGATTGATTTCCTTCAGCTCTTCATAGTCCAGCTCCTATAAAAAATAAACAAAGGGTGAAAAGCAGGAAATGGGGGATGCGGGAATGTAGGAGACTTCCTGTTGAACATCTACAGTATCAAACACACATACATTCCTGTTCCCTGAGATCCACTTACAAAGATTTTTACATCAAAAGTAGCCATGATTTAGAAATAAATGGCCATTTCCTACTGTAACACTTCCTACACACTGTTCTCTTTAATCAATACAAAACACTTTCTTCTTTGGGTAACACCTTTGTAAGTAAACTAAATGTATTTAGTTTGAAAACTTTAATATTTATGTTGATTTGATGCCGTTTTGTTGGAAATAATTATGTAGGTTTCTGTTTTTGAGCAATCATAATTTATACATTTCATGAATAATAATAAAAAAAAAAAAAAACTTGGGAAATATTTTTGGAAAATATAATTATTTTTCATAAAATATAATTGTTTTTCTTTTTATCATCTGAAAGTGAAAGTTTATGTGAGTAAACTAAATATATTAAGTTTAAAAACTTTCTGTTTTTGACAAATCATGAGTTACATACTTCATGAACAAAACAAAGCTATAAAAAACATTTATTGTAAAAAATAAAAATAATAAATTACTAAGAGAAATAAAATGTTTAAATTGTTGTTATACATATAATTTCCCAAACTTGGGAAATACTTAAAATATCATTATTTTTTATTTTATCACCTGAAAGTGAAGGTTTATGTAAGTAAACTAAATTTATTTAGCTTGCAAACTTTAATATTTTTGTTGATTTGATGCCGTTTTGTTAGAAATAATTATAGATTTCTGTTTTTGAGCAATCATGAGTTTTTAAAAAATCTATAAAAAAGCTATAAAAACATTTATTGTAAAAACAAAAACAAAAAACAAAGAGAAATCAAATATTTAATTTGCTGTTGTCAATATCATTCTTCAGGTTCAAATGGACACGGAAATGCAAAGATGAAACAGTTTCTGAATGCATTATGAAGGTTAATATGTTCATTTTTTAATGTTTTGGCACAGTTTTAAAATGTGCAAACAACAGAGTGAAAACTTAAAATGTCAGTGAAATGTCTGTGAATTTTCTGAACACACATGGACCAGAATGCCATTTTGACTTGCAGACAGCATCCACAAATGAAAAAAATAATTTACTCGCACTCATATTTGGGGGGGGAAAATACTATGGAAGTCAATGGCTGCCATAAACTGTTTGGTTACTAACATTCTTCAAAATATCTTCTTTTGTGTTCAACAGAAGACAGAAATACAGGTTTGGAAAATCTTGAGGGTAAATGATGACAGAATTTTTATTTTTGTCTCAACTATCCCTTTTAAATCCCCAAACAAACATAGACAATTTTACGTTAAGCCTCAGGGTGTTTTGTTTTTGATTAGACATTCGTAACATTCTTTCAGTGCCTGGTACAATGCTGTGATAAGCACAGCTGTGATTTCCCTTGCTAGCCAGAATAGCCAGTACCATAGCACTAGATATTCAAGATCAGGAGAGCAAAACGACATGACAGAATGTGCAAATGCATCCTATCCTTCGTGCATGGAGAACCACAGCGGGTTTCTACACAAGTTACTCTCAAGTGCATTTGTCTTCTGTTGGAACAAGATCAGCGTCCTCAGCTTGCACAGATTGTTGTCCAGTGATTGAACATTTGCCAGTTGAGTATTTGGCCTCAAAGCACATTTTAAGTCTTGCACAAGCCGAATAACAACCGAGAAAAGCTGTGATAACTGAGTTAACAATACCACTATTATAGACCCTCTGTTAGAAAACAGCAGCTGAAGTTACTTTTCAACATCATCCCTTACTATTTCAGTCTGATATTAACAATCTGAGCATCCCATTTGTAAATAGGCATGCGCTTGATCCCCTAAAAACTTTTATTTCAGCTAGTTTCCAGGGCAAAATTTCTCATTTTCATTTACTTTGATGTATCCAAGTAACTAAAGTTTAAACATTAATAAAACTGTATTAACATAAATATATTTAAAAACAACAAACATGATGAACACACACCAAAAATACAAAATCTTTAACTAAAGTTAACATGAAAGCAGAATATCAATTTAAATTCTATTTAAAATAATAACAGAAATCTCATTGATTCTTTTACTTGTTTCACCATGCCCTAACTACACACAATGTGACAATCTTTTCTGTTAATTGAAGTTTTTGTACTAACTAGCCACAACAATGTCATGCAAAACTACAAAACTACACACTATGAACCATTAGTTAAGCATTAGTAAATAGTCAATTCATCATTTATAAATCATTAATAGACAATAGTAAGCGGTTTATAAATGCAGCTATAAATGCTTTGTGCTTGATTTTTAAACATATCTACAATGTGTTTAAAAACTGTATTTTCATACTTTATTAACGATATTTTTATCATTTATAAATTAATCATTACATTATTTACAAGTCAGTTATTTAGTTGTCATCAGTGGTTCATAAGATCATTTAGAAAGTGTAATGATTAATGAAATATTTAAATAATAGTTATGTGCTTTATAAATGCTTTTTAAATGCTTTATTAACACATATTCCTACTGTATTTCACGATACTTCAATTAGTTATAACACATTTAGTAGTTGTAAAGTAGTAGCAAAGTGAAGACTATTTATAAAGCTTTTAAACGCTGTATCTTCTAAAGAGAAAATAATACAGAACACACACACACACACACACACACACACACACATATATATATATGTACAAAAAATGAAGAAAATAAGCTGGATATTTTGTGTAGTAAGCTGGATGTTTAAAATAAGCTGGATATTTTGGTGTAGTAAGGTTTTTTTCTTGTTTCAGTTTCATGGCTGAGTGAAAATTCAGTGAAGACTCACGATTAGCTGAAACAGAAAATCAAATACTGTATATTCAACAAGCGATAAAAAATCTCTTTATATCAGATTTCAGAGGTTTAGGTTCATGTTACTACTAAGTTATGTTTTCTGGAGGTCTACTGGAATTTCTAAGTTTCTATGACATTGCAGAGCTTTATTTTTTCATTTTATAACAAGTGTACAGTTGTAGTTTTGCTTTCTGCGTATGGAAATAAATATTTCTATATTTTGTATCACTCTGTTGTTTGTTTTCTTTTTCTGTTTAGAATATAGCTAAGCCTTTAAATCTCTTTTATACATTTTTTTTTTGAAGCATAAATAGTCTTTACTTTAGATTACCTCACAAAAATAGATAACTGACAACTACTAAATGTTTTATAAATTAATCATGAATTACAGTAAGAATATGTGTTAATACAGCATTTATTAACACACTGGGTAACTTTTATTGTATGTCTAAATAATGTGCATAAATGTGCATTTAAAGTTTATTAATTGTTTAGTTACACTCTCTACATGATCCTCTGACAACTCCTCAATAACTGGCCTGTTATAGTAATATAATGTTTAATTTAGAAATGATTAATTATTATACATTTTGGAAACACAATTATTAAAAACATTATAGGAACAAAACATTTATAGCTACATGCTTATTACTGTCTATTAATGTGGGATAATGGTTTATAAATGATGAACTGACTATTTACTAATGCTTAACTAATGGTTCCTAGTGTGTAGTTATCATAAAGGGTTACCAATTTTTTTTGTGAGCTTATCTAAAGTGAAGACTATTTATACCTTGTAAAGCTTTTACAAATGGAGATTTAAAGACTCTTGTATCTTCTAAAGAGAAAAAGGAAAGAAACAACACAGAGTAATACAGAACACACACACACACACACACACACACACACACACATAAATTATGCGTCAACAAAATAAGCTACAAAAAATGAAGAAAATAAGCTGGACATTTTGATGTGGTAAGAAGGTTTTTTTCTTGTTTCAGTTTCATGGCGAGTGAAAATTCAGTGAAGACTCACAATTACTGCACACAAATACTGTATATTCAACAAATGAAAAAAAAAATCTTTATATCAGATTTCAGCATCAATAACAAATAGTTTAGCTCAGACGTTAAAACAGCGAAGTCAATATGAACCAAGAAGTGTTTTCCACGCAGATGGTATCAGTCACTCGGTATGCAGTTTTAAAATGTTAAAAAGGTTTAATATTAATGAATTAGATTATAAACTTGTGTATTTCGTTGGGAGTGCAGGGCACATCCGCACTTCTGAATGGGTGTGATAACGTTAACGCTGTTGCGTCTGCTGTGGACAGCCAAATTGCTTGACGCTCTAATCTTGATCATTCTAATCTAAGTATAAGTCACAGTGTTTTTCTCTCATGTTCTCAGATAATGTAAATCGCGTGTCTAAATAAGAAAACAGTGTTCTGCTTTGGACACACTGCACATCTCATTGCAGTGTTTTTTTTAATCTGTCAGAATGTAATGCAGGTTTTGAATTGAGGCTGTTGAGGATTTTTCCAGTCGGGCTATTGAAGGTTATTGAAGGATGGAGCAGATAAAAATATATTTACCTAGACAGCTGTTGTGCAACGAAAAACAAAGCATCATTTGTGAGAGCAAAACAGAAGAAATGACAGGCTGATCAGTCTACCTTATTGAGAATCACAATGCCTTCGTTGGTCTTGTTGTCTGTGATTATGGAGAAATAGTCAGCCTCATTTCCTGACACGATTGTGAAGACGGCCAGCCAGTTTTCAGTATATATCAGATCTGTGTCGATCGCTCGAATCCTCACCACTTCCACATTTCGAATGTTTTCCTCCACACTACACTCGTACTAAAAACCAAACAAAGAGATTTAACATATCAACATATCAAACATTTACAAGCATGTGCATAAATATGTTCCCAAATGTATGACTTTTAATACGACCTTATATAAAATTTAAGACATAAACCTGTAATGGAAATACTCACTATATTGCATACATATCTGTAATAGTTAATGTGTTTAATGTAAAAAGAAAACAAAACTTCATCGCTGTCATAAATTATTTTTATTACTACGATAAACAGTGAACTTTTCATATCAGCACACAATATTCTACACAAAAAATCCCCATAAAAGTACCACATCACAAAAATGTTTGGTGGAGTAAAAAAAACTGTTCTGAAGCAATATTTTCACATTTGTTTAATATTTTTTACATCAGCTTTTACATATGTAATCTGCATATTTTTATTTTTTAATAAAAATAATTATAAATTATAAATTATTTATAAAGGCCTATTTTTTAAACTTTTGAAATGTATGCATCACCTTTCAGGTCAAATTATTACAACCGATCAATAGATTCTATAGGGCTGTGACCAGTCAGATTAAATAACTGACACTGCAAAACTAAAACGGCAATAAATTATTATATGAGATTACTGTTTAAATACATTTGTGAACTTAATAACAACTTGACTAATTATTTGTTTACTGAACTAAAATCAGTGTAACATTTGAAATCTGACAATATTCAGAAAAGAAATGAAAGAAATGTTCAGAACTAATTATGTTATAAATAAACTATACATTTTGTATTTTTACCTTAGAGTTTCTTTATGCGCCACAAAGAGACATGCAGCATGATCTTGATACCAGAAATACATTATTCATTATCAAGCTCTGTTTATGTTGAATGTATTAAAATAAAAAGAATCATACTCAATATTATTATTATTATTATTATTATTATTATTATTATTCTGTCAATCTTCAGTCTGTCCAATGATAGTAAACAGTCATTAGGTCCGTAAGACTGGAGATATTTTAGCTGTAATGTAACCAAAATATTTTACACCCATCGAATCTGAATTTAAGATTGTCACAAACGAGAAATAGATCCAAAGGCAAGTGCAAATAGTATTTATTTAAGTGCAGGAAGAATAAGGCAAAATGGTCAAACGTAGATGGTGGAAGAGCTAGAGTCACGAAGTCTGCAGCCAGCATAAACCTTCCAATGCAGGGAAAACTCAGAGCAGCTTGGCAAAGTAATCCACAGAGGCAGGAACTAGGCAGGAAACAGCCAGAGAAACAGAACTGGAGAGAGCAACGACGATCTGACAACAAACACTGCAAAAGTGAGACATATAAAGGCAGCGGTAATGCACAACAGGTGCTGTTGCTCTGATTAGCTCGTCAGCACCGTGGTTGCTAGACAACGCTGACGAGCAGTCAGACAGAAGCAACACACACACACAGACACAAGAAATGAACACACGGATCCATGAACCGTGAGAAAGATATTTTAAAAATGGTAAAATATCTATTCAGGAGTCTTAGACCTTTCTAACGATATATAGTTTGACATGATTAAATTAGGATTTATCTGTAAAATTGTGACGTAAACAGGTGTCCCACAGGTGGGACGGGTGACAATTAAGGGGTTAAGACATTTTAAGACTTTTTAAGGACCTGCGGACACCCTGTCCCAGCAACTCATAATGAACTTAAGATGTGTCATTTCTATAACTAAGTCATTTGGTATATGTTGTTCTAGGTCTAACTAGACTTGAGATGTAGTAATACTCAAAAAATTAAATCTTACATGGTTAGTCTCCAAAGTAGGGATGTTGTCATTGACGTCAAGAATCTTGATGACAGCTGTCCCTGTTCCTGAGTTTCCATTCGGACTTCCATCCAAATCAGTCCCTACAACAGTCAACGTGTACGTATCATGCCTCTGTGATGAGAAAAGCACAAATATCACAACAGTTTGAATCAGTTTGGAGAATTACTCATTTCAAAACATTAGTTATGTTTTATGTACACTTTGTTTTTAAGGACCAATTCTCACTATTAACTAGTTGCCTATAAGCATGCTGACTACCAGGATTTTTTATTTTTTTGTTGTGAATTTTAGTTTCTTTTCATGTCATTGCATTGTTTAGAGCATAAAAAATGATATGTATTTTTTTTATTATTATATTTTATTCATATGTTATGCTCTGTCCTCTGAGGACTTAAAAAATCCTGTTTTTAATCAAATAAAAAGACTTAAATAGACATAAAAAGGCATAAGCAGTGCCTTTTTTGTTTTAATCACAAATCAATTTTTATTTTTTTATACCAAACTTTAAAGATGATTCTCAACAATGTTATGAAACACTTGATAATGATTTGATATAGCATTTTTCTTAACGCAAAATGCGTGTAAAATGGCCATGAACAGGTTTTCACATTATAAACAATGTATCTATAAACTGTATCTATTTTGCATATGAATGTGTTTTTGTGGGCAACATATAATGGAACAATAAATGTAATAATAGGATAATAATTGAAAAGACTTTCATAATATGTAAATATGTATTTTATAATTTCATAATATTCTAATATGTCATAGCAATATTGAAATATAATTTTATTCCCTATTCACTTGTTGTGTTTCCCAAAATGTGTAATAAACATGCTTTAAGTCCTGATGTCCTCTACAGTGCACATGTGTGAAACTGATGTCCTGTTTCATAACAGAAACCATATTTTGATTTGAAACCCCATCACATTCTCCTGAGATGTTGTTTTATGACAAACAATTTGAAAATGTGTCAGATTTAAATGATCATTACAAAATATTAGCATATTTCCATGAGGGTGTTAAGTTTGATCACTAAATGAATGCCAGCTATTTTTAAAGACCAAGGAGAGGAAGTGGTCATGGTGAAATGTTCAAACATTTGGTATCTTTGAAAAGCCCTGAACATGCTCTGTACAGGACATCCAGACTTAAAACTGTGACATGTAAGATCTCAGAGAAATCGCTAAAAACGGATGTCCTCTACAGAGGACAAAACTCCTTGGCTGGTGGTCAGGAGGAAATTAGTAGCATACTGGCTGTTTAGTAGTACTTATAAAGCACATATTAATGCCTTATTCCGCATTTCCATTTTCTGGAACCAATCCACCCCATATTCAACTCAATAACTACCTTATTAACTATTAATAAGCAGCAAATTAGAAGTTTATTGAGGCAAAAGTGAAAGTTAATAGTTAGAATTGGACCTTATAAATATAATCAGATCTGCAAAGCTAGCAGAATCAGTCAACAACAACTTATGAAATGTCATGCAACATCAATAATGTTGTAAAAACTAGATTTGCATTTCCTGATGAAAAGAAAATGCTTGCAATGTATCAAATCAAGCAAGCAAAAAAAATCCAGAGAAGTAGAAGAAATCAATGTTCAGAATGGTCGTAAATGGGACATTTTCAATCTTTAATTGTAAATTTGATTAAAAAAAATGGAGCTGAAATGAACTCCAAAACACAATTTGAAATTAGTCTGTACATTCCCAAATGCAGCAAGATGCTTAAACATTTAAACAAGAAGTCATTAAATCGAATGTCTCGATGTTATCGACCGCATACCTCTCTGTCGAGAGTGTTTTTCATCACGTATATCCGACCAGTCTCTCGATGAATCTTGAACATGTCTTCGGGATGCTGTTTTACAATTTTGTAGGCGATTTTTGTATTCATAGTTCCTTCTTGATCTGCGTCTGTTGCGTTGCTTGTCACTACAAACATTTCTGAAACATGACATGCAGCAGAGTTAACACAAATAAACCTCATGAAACATTCACATGTTTTGAAAAAGTGCTGTACAAATATTGGATATTGTATTTTGCCTCTTTTCCCCGGTCCCAATATTAACTAAGAGTTTCCCTTAAAGGATTAGTTCACTTTCAGGACAAAAATTTACAGATAATGTACTCACCTCCTTGTGATCCAAGATGTTCATGTCTTTCTTTCTTCAGTCGTAAAGAAATTCTGGTTTTGAGGAAAACATTTCAGGATTTCTCTCCATATAATGGACTTCTATGGTGCCCCTAAGTTTGAACTTCCAAAATGCAGTTTAAATGCAACTTCAAATGGCTCTAAATGATCCCAGCCAAGGAAGAAGGGTCTTATCTTTTTAACCTCAAATGCTTGTCTTTGCAATGAGCATGAGTCTGTGTTATCCGGGTACAGTTAGGGTATTTCGAAAAAACTCCCATTTTGTTTTCTACCCCAACTTCAAAATCGTCCTACATCGCTGCAGAAGTACCAACCCAGTGTTTACAAAGTGAACATACAAAGAAGGTCAAACGCCCTTTACAAAAAAAGGTAAAACAGCATTGTGATTTTATAGTTGAAGACAAAACAGAGACAAGACAAGATAAACATTTAAGATTAAAAAGTATAAATTGTCAATTTGTTTTGATCGTTTCGCTAGATAAGACCTTTCTTCCTCGAATAGGATCGTTTAGAGCCCTTTGAAGCTGCAATCAAACAGCATTTTTATGAGTTTAAACTCAGAGGCACCATAGAAGTCCATTATATGGAGAGAAATCCTGAAATGTTTTCCTCAAAAAACTATTTCTTTACGACTGAAGAAAGACAGACATGAACATCTTGGAAGACAAGGGGGTGAGTACATTATCTGTACATTTTTGTTGTGACAGTGAACGAATCCTTTAATAAACTCTTGTTTTACTGCTTATTACATGAGAAACTTTGAAGTACAAACCAACAGTGTTGTGCAAGTTACTTCCAAATTGTAATACATTACATATTACTTGTTACTGTTATTTAAAAGTAATCCCTTACATTACAATATTACTGTCTTAGAATTGTAATACGTTACATTACTCCTGTATTACTTTTGAGTTACTTTCACCAAAATAACTACAGAAGTAAAACTTGACATCCTAAAATGACAAAATGTACCTCAGATCATTTTACATCCAGTAGAAAGTGATATGATGTACACTAATGACTTTGGCCTATCCAAGCTACTAACAATATAGTTTATAATTGGCAAAGTGAAAGTTCAAGACAATGCAAGAAAGGATGACAGCCAAAATGACATGATCCAGTCTGTCTGTTGTATGGTAGAGGTAAAGTGATTATCTGGCAATATCTGTGAATACTGGGCATATTAGATACAACAGGACTATGTAAACTCCAGTGCCATTTCATTCATTTTGAATTCAAATCGCTCACAACACAAAACTGTCATGCACAAAGTGAGCATGATGAACAGCTTATGCTTTCCAGGTATAAAGTGCAAACAGAAAACCAACCCCTCAGCCTCAGTCATTTTAGTCCACAGAAATTAACATAAAGGCTAAACATAACTGCTTAGAAAGAAAATAGATCAAACAGAGACCTGTGCATAATGTGCATATGTCCATCTCGCGAATATACTGTCGCCTGCCATTTGCCGCTGTTCCACTGGCCAGTGCGCGCTATAGGGCTTACAGCGAACCAGTCGGGTCCAATAGCCGCGGACCACGAGCTCAGAGCGTGAAATCATGCCGCGTTACAAAACACAACGCTCCACAAGCGAAAAGGAGATGAATGGCACCACACGCGTCTATTCACGAACAGGAAATAGAACTTGTGGGATTTTTGATTTGTTAATGTCTCGCAGGCGAAAAGTTTGTTGTAACGCAAGCGTTACTTAACATGTAACAAATAAAATATTACTGAAAATTGATTAGTAATGCCTTACACTACATTGTTACAGCAAAAAGTAATACATTACTGTAATACATTACTTTTGTAACGCATTACTCCCAACACTGCAAACCAAGATTATTGGAAAAACGTGCCTCTGTACCTACTCTTTTGCAAAAGTTTAGAAATAATTTGCAGCAGTTTCCAGCTGAAACAAACCCCAGTGGCAGTAAAACACCTACAACTTTCATTCCTATTCACATTATGATTATAGATCAGATTATGTGTTTTGACGTCAAAACACTTTTACCACTGCGCATGATGCGAAAAACAGATTTTGACGTTTACACCACATAAACAGTTCTAAATATATGTCCTTTTTTCTGTATTAATCTCACTCTGGTCAAAGACCAATAGACCTCAAAGACATGCCAAAGCAAGTTAAAAGGCATGTTTGCAAAAGTGTTATTATCTTGTTTGCTTTTTAACACTTTAGGTTTAGTGTAGGTGTTATTTTGAGACATAGAGTGTTAATCTTTTAGCAAATTTTAACTCACTGGATATTTCTTTTTTTTCAAACTAACACAATACATGCAACAAGAAATAAAATCGTTGCCACATTATTACACTTTGCCTTTCTTTATAGTTTTTAGACTCTTTTATTTAAAATTGTAATCATTTTGTTTGCTTTTTCCAATTACATATAGTTTTTTATCAATTTTCATTTATTATTTTTGCCATTTTAGTAACTAAATTTTAGTAACTAGTAACTTCAGATTAAACTAAATGAAAATGAGAAATCTTGTTTTAGCAATTGGCCAAAAATTTTTTTATTTTTCAATATTTTATATTTTTTTAATTAACATTTATTTTGTTCCAAGTATTGCAAATGCTTTCATTATGATTTAAATGTTAGTTTAATTTTATACACTCACCGAAAAGGTACAAAGCTGTCATTGGGGCAGTACAAATGTTTCAAAAGGTACAAATATGTACACCTTGGGTACTAATATTAAAGTACTAAAATCCACCTCAATAAGATACAAACATTTAGTGTCATTAGGTTCGGGTGAATTTCTTTTTCAAGCTCTTAATGGGTCAGTACCACTGTAGGGTGCCTTTTGGTGTCCTGTACATAAATATGGCATTTGCCATTATAACTCAACATAAAAATGACTATGAAAGGGTGTGTTATATTAGTATATGTTTATATATTCATAACAAAAACATTACTTGGCTCTATAGATACATTTTCTAGATTTTAGTGTAGATAAATATTTGAAAATAAATATTTGTATTTTTATATAGACATAATTGGTATGTAATTTCAACAAAATCATGTAAAGTAGTTTTGTTTTGTTGTTTTTTTGCGATTTGAGCTCATAACACAAAAAGGGCGAGCCATATTGAGCAGCCTCGCCCGTTTTTTTAATTAGCTAATAGCATTCCATTTATATCTGCTCAGACCAGAGCTGTTGAGCTCGGTAAAGCCGCATTTGACAGCTTATGACAGTCACAGTCTAATAGATTACCCCTAAGATTCAATATGAAACTCTTACTTGGAGCCAAAGTCCGGAGTAGACTGTGCACTGTTGGACACAGTCCAACTGATAAATGTTTTAAGAACAACAGACTTTATGAAAATGACTGCATACACAAAGCACGCCAAATTTTTGGATTTTGATGTAGGCTTTTTAATCAATTCACCAAAGAGAGTCATTCAGATTCATATAAATATTTAAGCTAAGATCAAATAAACTAATAACCCAAAAACATGTCCTTTTTTTTTTTTTTACAGAAAACATTTAATAAATATTAACATTGGGAATTAACATAACAAGGGAAGAACTGTGTAAACAAATTCTCAAAAAGTTAACTAGAAACAAGTGATTCGCTAAAAGAAATGAGACTGGAGGTGCAGGTTTGACAGGTCTGCTGCCCTTTAAAGTCCCCATGAATTCAAAATGAAAGATTTTTGGCTTTTGGTATGAATATGTTAGCCTTAAGGTTATCTTTAAGCTAGTGTGCTCCAAAACAATGACAAAATTCACATTTACATGATATGACCATTCAAAACTTACATTTTCATCACTTCCGCCAATATGAGTCAACGATTTTGATGACATCACGCTGCACTTCAGCTTCTCATCAAATCTTCTGTCCAATCAAATGCTCTCTAGAATCCCTAGCGCCCCGCCCCCTATACTATAAATAGACGCTGAAGCTGCGGCTGAGGTTGTCACTTGTTCACAGAGTTAGTACTTTCTGTATGGTGAATGACAGGTAGTGTGCAATGTAGGTGATAGGGAAAGATTCAGACAGCGTAAATATGCTTTCCGTCAGGGCAAATGAGGTCTGGTGTTGCGTGAACTGCCACAGTGCACAGTCTACTCTGGACTTTGGCTCCAAGTAAGAGTACAATATTGAATCTTAGGGGTAATCTATTAGACTGTGACTGTCATAAGCTGTCAAATGCGGCTTTACCGAGCTCAACGGCTCTGGTCTGAGCAGATATAAATGGAATGCTATTAGCTAATTAAAAAAACGGTCGATGTTGCTCAATATGGCTCGCCCTTTTTTCAGTTTAAATTATGTCACCACATAGAATAGCGCTGTGTGTTTCAAGGCACTTCAGTCGACCTTTAAATGGAATTCAAAAATGCATTATGACATTTTACTGGAAAATGTCAGGAGAGCAATCCACAACCTCAACTTTAAGAGCAGTTTGGGTGATGCAACAAGACAATGACCCACAAATAAGTAAATTAACATCACTTCAGAAAAAGAACACAGAGTCAACATCTTGATTTTAAGGGCAGCCATCCCAAAGAAATTTCTATCCTAAATCTTGTGTAAGCATTAAGGTTAACAGTAAATGCTAGGGAGTCATCATGTATTGTCTGTAATGCTGTTTACAGCACAATTAGCAATTTCTTGTGAAGGATTTGGTAATACCTGAGGAAAGCGGAATGAGGACTTTATACAGGAGTTTTCAGACTTTGTAGGTAAAATACATACACTAGCTATTTTTTGGTCAGCTTTTTTATCTCTTTTTTTTCTTTTTTTTTTTACCTTACATGGACATACCTTGGACTTAATCGGAACGTAGATGGAAGAAGGACAAATTACAGGTGTCATATAACATATTGCTATTTTGCTGATTTACTCTTAAAGCACAGTGGTAATTGCAATGTTTTGTTCAATAGTATTAACTTAATCCAACTGTTTCATGTCCTGATCTGCCTACAGGAAACTGATAATATCAGGCTGCATATTCTACCTGGTTCATACGACCCTTTGGTTACTTCTCACTACATCTGCTGTTTGATCAATTCAAATGAATTTCTCTTCAGCCTTTATCTGAAGTAGTTGGCCAGGTGAAGCACAATTTTGGTCACAAGGTTATCCCATCAAGATTAGTTAGACTTTTGATATTGTTGGTCCAAGTAAACTGACTTTAATTAATAAAAGTTTTAAACAGCTATATATGAGAGCTATAAGGAGTTTTAAGTATGCTATTGGATACAAGTGTTTAATCTATGTACCATCTTATTTCTAAATTAGCATTTTTATCAAAAATTCTAGAAAAGGTCAAATTGCAATTGCTGACTTTTTTAGTTTGCGCTGTAAACGTTTTAAAACATGAATACATTTCATTAAATTTAAATGTTTAATATTCTAAATGGCATAAAAGTGTCCTAATTATCATTTACAAAGGTGTAAAAATGTGCGGATGGACAGAAGAAAAATACCCATTTATTATTTTAATACGTTTTTTCAGTCACAAATACTGTATCTAACAGACTAAAAATGAAATAAATGAATAAATAAAATCCTCAAACAAAAACATTCCTCTTAAAGAAGAAACACCATCTAAAAACCACAGTCCACAGTCCCACAGTCCCATCCTTCAAAAGTGAAGCTAGTTGTGTGTGAGAAAAAGACTGATGTATATCAATGTTCCCCGTCTGTCGTTCACGTTCGAAGTTGTGTTGAAGTGACGACACTAGGGGTCACTCTAGGGAGCCCGAACACCTCTGACAGCTTTGAGAAAAGGCCAATGAAATTGGTGCGCAGTATTTGCATAGCCAGCTCCGCCCCTGACATCCGGGCATAAGAGGAGGTGGCACTGCTCATTGTTCTGTTTCTTTGGAGCCGAAACAGCATTACTCACCTCTTCGTCGTTGGATCTATGGCACAAGCAGCAGTCTCTCCCTTTAACCCTCCTATTGGTAAGTGAGAATACTCCTGGGTGCTTCGACGACGATCTCTAAAGAGCCTTTTTTCCTCCTGAAAAGGAGTAAATTTCTCTGAAAGAGCCGACACGGATGGATTGTGTGTTTACATGATGCCTTTCCGTCCGTGTCTTCCTGGTTGCGGTTTCCTCGTAAACAATAACAATCGGCATGATCAATGTGCTCAGGGTTGAGTTAGTCTCACGCTGAAACATCGCTTCGTTGATAGTTTGTGTACTGCTTGTGGAAGGGAACATAACTATGGGTACGCTCTGCTCACGAGCCACGAAGCCGCGGCTCACCGCGACCACTTTCCGTTCTGCCCTTCTACTTCCGGGTACGAGGGCCGCTGCGATGTGCGTCGATGGTGAGCAGTAGGAAATGAGTTTAGTTCTGCCGGGTTTCCCCTGCGGATCGCTCGTTACTCGCGACCCCCGATTAGGGTTTTGGACAGATTATTTTTTTGGACAGATTACAGGTTCTTTTTACAACTTGACTCTGTTCAAAACCTTAAAGCTGGTTGAGAGGTTGGCTGCGGCATCGGAGGGAGGGCTTAAACCATGGGAAGCTGATGCTTTGACTGAGCAAAGCTGGGGGGCGAGTCTTAGTTTGAGCAGACGCTGAAGTGGTGGCCGTGCTTAAACATAACCAAAACACATCGGGCTTGAGCGGGGAAAAACCTTCCGCCTCACCCTGTGTGTTCATGGCTTTCGGTAACGTACGAGATTGACTATATTGTGATAGGCCTTTTTTTGGCTGAAACACGATATATCAGGTCCTCCTCCCTCATCTCCCTCGACGGCGGTCCAGCACGAGGGGCTTTGTGGATTCTCCAGGTGGGTGGGCGCGTCAGTACAGCGGTTGCATATCTATGCCCTGCCCCCTGGTGGGACCACGTAGGCTCTCGTCCAGAGCGTGAGGGGGTTTCACGTCTTCTGGACAGGCTGTGTCCACCATGCAAACTTTTGCCATCCTGCTGGCTGCCAGGCAAAGTGTTATAAGATCTGCACGAGGGGGATCTCGCCTCAAGAGTGTCACAGGAACTGCGTTCAGTTCTGTCTATGCTTCCGAGCATCAAATGTCACAACGCAGGCTCTGGGTAGAATGCTGCGGCCTTCAACTACTTGACTCGGCTCCACAAACCACGCGCTGGGCGCCTGCTTAGGTTCAGCAGCATTCTACTCGCGCGGCTCAGGGTAGAATGCTGCAGCCTTCTAACAAGAACCATGCTCCTTTGGGTAAGGATGCGGTGAACCAAGTCCCCCTCAGCCGAATAAGACACTGACTCCGGTCCTCATCTCACTTTTCTCAGAATGGAGGACTATTATCAATCCTGCTTCTGGGAGCTTTTTAACCCTCTGGGGTCTGAGGGTGTTTTTGGGCCCTGAAGAAGTTTTGACATGCCTTGACATTTGTGCATTTTTCAGTATCTTAAAAACATATTCATGGCTAAAGTCAGATGATATTGTAATCAGGACAAACTGGGCTACAATAATATGCAAGCAACATGAATGTACATGTTTGTGTTTTTGAGAAAACAATGTTTATGCGTGCTTAATGAAAAACTAAAAAAATTAAAGCTGCAAGCAGCGATGAATGGGCCCTTGCACCCGGGCTCACCGCTGACTGGTGGCAAACGTTGACCAATTTATGCATTTAAATTGGTAAATATAAATGACTGACATATTCCTTCTATACGTACCCAACTTCCTGCTGCCAGATGGTGGCACTATCACTATAAATGGATATTGTCATGTAGATGTTTTCAGGCCAGTACTGTCATCAGACATATGAAGTTTGGTGCAGATTGAACATGGTATGGTTGAGTTATTGAGTGATTTTCATGTTGCCAACAGGTGGCGCTATGATTGTAACTGAATATTGGCACGTATATGCCTTCAGGCCAGGACCCTTATCAAACCTGTGAAGTTTGGGACAGATCAGACATTGCATGTTTGAGTCAGTGTAAAACATAAAATTTCATGTTCCCAGCAGGTGGCGCTATAACTAAAACAGCATATTGTCATGTAGATGTGTTCAGGCTAGGACTCTAAGCAAACGTGCAGTTTGGTGCAGAACGGATATTGTAGGTTAAGGTTAGTGTAACAGAAGTAATTTTCTGTTGCCAGCAGGTGGCACTATGACTATAACTGAATATGGACATAAAAATGGCTTCAGGTCAGGAGTATTATCATACATGTGAAGTTTGGGGCAGATCAGACACTGCATGTGTAAAAAAAAAAGCAATTTCCTGTTTCCAGCAGGTGGCGCTATGATTGTAACAGAGTATTGGCCTTTAGATGTGTTCAAGTCAGGACTCTTTTTAAACAAGTGAAGTTTGGGGCAGATCGGACACTGCATCTGTTAAAAAAAAAAAGCAATTTCCTGTTTCCAGCAGGTGGCGCTATGATTCTAACAGTGTACTGGCCTTTAGATGTGTTCAAGTCTGGACTCTTATCATACATGTGAAGTTTTGGGCAGATCAGACACTGCCTGCCTGAGTTACAGTAACTTCCTGTTTCATTGCATTAATAAAATTCTTTTGCACTTAGCTAAGTATTGCTAGCATGTTTTAGCTTGTGTATACCATGTTGCTAGCCTATTTTACACTTGCTGATGCTTTTTAATATGCTGCTAGGAGACCATAACAGTGTTAAACATGTTACTTCCTGTTGCCAGCAGGTGGCGCTATGACTATGACTAAATATTGGTATGGACATGTGTTCAGGACATGACTGTTAATAAACGTGTGAAGTTTGGGGCAGATTGGACATTGTTTGCCTGAGTTACAGCAACTTCCTGTTTCATGGCGAAACATCAAAGTTTGTCAGGCCGACAGGGACACACCCTTCGACGAAAACTCAAAAGCTTCGCAATTTAGTGTCGTAATGGCCTTATGAATACACTGACCAAATTTGAAGATGATCCGATAAAAATTGTAGGAGGAATTCGTTAAAATACGAGGTATGAAAAATGTCAAAAACTGCACAAAAATCGTACAGGAAATTACAAATAACTGACTTCCTGTTGGGTTTGGGATGTTGTGCCAGGAGACTTTTTTGTAGGGATTGGTGTGATACATGTATGTACTGAGTTCCGTACACGTACGTGAAACGTAGCTCGAGCCGCACTCCGTTAAGGCTTTCTAGGTGGCGCTACAGAGCCATTTTGCCACACCCACTTCTGAAACCCATATCAGATGTAAATTTTCGCCAGTCCTGATGTGTGTGCAAAGTTTCATGAGTTTTCAAGCATATTTAGGCCCTCTAAAATGCGATTCATTTTGGAGAAGAAGAAGAAGAAGAAGAAACGGAGCAATTCCAAGAGGGTCCTCGCACCGCAGTGCTCAGGCCCTAAATATGATCTTATAGTCATAAACACAAGCATGCTTTGTATTGTATAATGCAATGTATGCGGTCTAAACATTCTTAGACTCTATCATTCATGTTACAGTGTAAACACTATTACTTTTATATCGCATCGTTATCTAGAACAATAAAAAACATCCTTGCGTCGTGAGACATTTAGATGCAACGAATTATATGAATTACAGGATGCAATGAAACGTACATCATAACGTTTCACTTTATGTAGTCAGCAATTATAGTTTGGAAGTCTAACTAGTAAAACGTATACAGTTTAGTCTGTCACAGTAACGCAGCGAATGCAAGCAGGCTAATAAAAGAAAGACTTACATTACTTACAAACTAGACTTACGAATTTATTCTCTGTTGAATCTGCTGCATGTCACATCACGTTCTTCTTCTGATGAGGTAAATATAAGATTTATTCCTCTCAGCACGTTGAAAAAAGTAGAAATATCAAGCTTTCTCCGGGTATATGTATAATGAATCGGTGTGCTGTTTTCGCCGAGTATTTGATCATTTAAGTGACGCATTTCAAAATGAAGATCAGGGAGAACAACGCGGCACACAGCACTCCCTGTATATTTTCTTTGTTTGTCAAAAGCTCACCGTTTTATTGTTATTATGTGTCTGTACAAAGAAAATGAGACCCTTTACAGATTTGATTGATGTATTGATCTTATCTGTACGATCAAAACTGACGGAGCAGTTTAAGTTCTTTTTGCTGTCATCTAGAAAATATGCATGTGGCGTCGCCGGCGACCCCTGGGGGTTAAAGCAGGTCCTTCTTAGTGTCTGCTCAAAAAGCCTCCTCCAGCACAACCATGCCAGAAACAGGGTTGCTCTGTGGCATAAACCTGAAGGCTCCGGCCCTTTTTTGGCTCCCTCCCTTGGGCGGTCCCTGTTGCCTCGCACCTGTCAACAAAAGCCGCAGAGGCTGCCCCTGCCCCTTGGGGAACGGGCATTGCATCCCAACTGGCTCAGCGCCTCATTGTCTGGTTCGCATCCATATGTTGGTTCGCATTCATGGGACATGGCTTCCAGCCACCTAGGCCATGGGCAGCTTCAGGTCATTGGGAAAAGCGCATCTCTCCCTAGAGCAGAGTGTTGTAGTGCATTTGGGGAAATATTACTAATTAATCATAACTCATTATAATTAATTATAATATTTGGATAATTCAATAGAATTATCTTGATAAAGCTGAATTTACATTACAATTAATTGACCCGTTCGTCCAGCGAACATTCAGGGTAATTTCACATGTATTCAAAGAAAGAATACTTTCTTGGCCACAGAAAATAACTTTCTTTTATACTAGCGCATAGAGCATGTAGCTCGAATCGGAAATCGTAAAGGGACATTAATATTTTGCAAGGCAGAATCAGAAACTCACGTAATCTGTGCACAAGAATTTTATTAACTAAGAACTAACACATAACTAATCTAAACAAACAAACATACAGTCATTCATACAGGGGGAAGGGCAAGTGAGAAGGCATTAGAGAAAACAAGGAAAATGAAGCTATGAAAAGAGTCAGTTAACCTGTGAAACCATCTGTGCCATTTTCAATGGGTCTATAGCTTATACTAAACCTCTGTTTGTTTAGTACGATACTTGCATTGCCTTGGTTGTGGACCCGTGTCCAAATGCAGTCCCGTATGAAGGTCTTGATGGTTTCAAGGTTTTGGATTTGCGATCACTTCCTTCCGGTTTGAAGAGTGTCCTCCGAGATGTCCTGACTCTGTGGTGATTGGGAGTTTCCTCCCAGTGACGTGAAGAAGAACAAAAGGGCTGAGAGAGAGAGAGACCCAGCCGAAATCTGATGATTCTTGGAGAATGGAAAGAACAAGGCCGCACGGCCTGGCACAGACTTAGAAGTTCCAGAAGAGTTTAGCTCATCATCTTCTTCTCATCATCTTCTAGGTTCTGAAAAGAACCTCCGACGGATCATGCTCAAGTCCTGAAGAACAAAACAGGAGTGTGGCTGGTGTGAATCTTTTATCTATAGGATGGTCACACCTCTAGAAAGTTCAGAGAGCCAATGGTGTCCTGTATCTTTGGAGGGAAAATTTAATGGTCTTTGTCTGGATCCAAAGTATTTTGCATAGGTGATTCCATTGGGTGTTGATGCAAATACTACTAAGGATTCTTAAAACACTAATATGTTGCACATCTAACAACAAATAACAAAGAACATCTTTTGGGTAATCAAACTAGGAGTTGAAAGAGACCAAACATGGCATATACTGTATGTGGCTACACCATATAGCATTCTATCATAACACAAGCATAAAACAGTTATAAAATAAGAAATGCAAAGGACATGGACAGTCGTAATATACATACACTGATATATGGGGGCATGTGTGTCAGTTCACAGGAAGGTTTTCTAAGAATTGACTAATAAGTCACTTTCAGTGGAAAAATGTATTGCTTTAGAGACAGTCAAGGTGGGGGAGAGCATCTTCACACATTCTTTTAGATCATAAAAGCCCATTTGGTCTGCCAGACGCGTCCTGGCCGCCATGGTAACCAGGCATATCTGGGACTTTGTGTCACCCACTGTTCTGTTGGGTGAAGGGGAAGTCTGCTTCTTTGTTAATTCAATAAACTACTGATTTGGTTAAATCTAATGAACCATTGTCTGATTGGTCCATATCCTACAGCTCATACTGTGTGTCTACATTAGCCGGATGCTAATAGCTATCAGTCGAGGTAAAAGGCTTTAGCTTATCAGCGTGTGGATGTGCTAACGAGTTAGCCTATGCTACACGCATGGATCTGTTTACATGCAGGTCTGTGATGTGGGCACTGTGAGTTTGACTGGAAAAAAAAAACTGGTTTTCCCATGTTGCTAAGAAGACAGATGTAAGCTCACCCCCCAGTGTGCACAAAGCTGGTGGGTGAAGGGTGTGAGCACATTTCTAGAATCTTGCCAGCAGTCAGTCCTGACGTGTCACACACAACTTAATTCCAAAACTTCAACAGCAGGCTCACCTCACAGACCTGTTGAACTAGTGTTCCACCAGCCAAGCAATCTTCATATTCATCACATCAATGACTTTGACTACAATGATTGACTACAATGAGACACAGTTGTAAACGGAATATCTTACTGGAAAAATGAGCACGCTCTCACCGGATCTTACGAGCAGCACGCGAGCACCGTGCGCGACGTGCGGTCGGATTAATTTTCTGCCCGGACAGAGTTACACACATTGTTATACATAAAACAAACACACGACGGCTTTCCCAGTCGTACACTTAACTTGATCAAGATTTGACATCACATTTCCCTATTACGGTCGTCATCTGCTGTCCGATGTATGTCACATTAAAGTACATAAAACCAGAAACAACATCCTTCCGCCTCTCGGCTTCCTTTAACGGTTGTCATACGTTGGGTGCTATATCACAGTAAATAAAGCACGAACAACATCCTCCCGGCTCAAGGAGGAACGAGAAAGTTATGCCTATTAGGTAGTTACCCTAATGTTTTAACTCGGGAAATGGTATAGCCAGTGAAAACATTGGAAGCGCAATGTATCCATATATTGGCTATAAATTATTTTTCGGCTGTTTATATAAGGTAGATCGTTCAGTCTAACGATACCTTCTTCGCAATTATAGCGGTATCAAATTAAAATTACTTTTATGCCGTCATTAGCAGTGGATCTGCCTCTGCCTCTGTAATTCTCATGACGCTCGATGCAAGGAATTTTTTCATCTTACGGGGTCATGTAAATTGCAGTTACTTAACCTTCATCAACAGTCAGGTTTGTCTGAATAGAAAACTCAGGTTCTGTCTCAGCGCAGTAACTCTAGTGACACCCACTATAAGGAATTTTCTCATCTCATAGGGTCACATAAATTACAGTTAATTTTAGCCTTCATTAACAGTGACTGGTTTTCTGGATAGAAAGACTCAGTCTGTCTCAGTGCAGATTAACTGCACCATTCATTCATAAAACAAAACAAAAGGTATGCATTGCACACAGATGTACACTCTGGATGATTTGATACCGGCTTTTGCTCACAAACACGTTTAAAACTGCCAGCCCATTCTCCACCAAAATATGTAATGAAAGTTATTAATTTAAGCACAATAAAATATGTATGATTAATTGTTATTAATTACACGTACTTTATACACTTATCTGATACAGCAGAGTCAATAATAAACCAAACTAACGCCCTCGTCCAGCGAGTTTTAGCCACCTTTATTTTAACTCTAAGAAAAATCTAATTTCCTAGCCTTGAAAATTAATCTTTCCCACCGTAATTGGCTAAGCTACAGGACTGGATCAGTTTTGTAACGAAATCAAAGCAGTTTAAGTGATGTGATATTTGTGAGCAATAAACACATCAATGATTCAAACATGAATACAAAATGCGTTTTTATTGATTACATTAAAGGGGAAAATAAACGCTAACTAGCAAATAACAAACACTAAACAGACAACACATTAAACATAAAACGAGCAGAGAGAGAGAGAGAGAGAGAGGGAGAGAGAGAGAGAGGGAGTAGATTGGCAAACTTTTACATCAGCGTCACGACCAAATCATCAGGGAAAACCTGAATCTCCTTGACCTACAAGGGGCACAGCTTTGCTATCGCATCTAATAGTTAAATGGTTACTTGCATTGGTTTCCTTTGTGTGGTGCTTATGCAAGGGTCCAGATGCCAGCTCAAAGGCAGTCCTGATGATTTCATGGAGTTGGAGCCTTCGTTGTTCCATTGATCGGCTGATCGGATGGTTACAAAGGGGCTGAGTTGTAGATGCCAGGATAGAGAGGGCCCCGCCTCATGCTGGAGTCCCCATGGTGAGGATTTCTCCCCGGAAGGGGAGGCATAGAGTTGTGACCCAAGAAGAAGGAACTGAACTGACCGGGGGTGTGTCTGGCAACTTTTAAGTTCGTTCAAGAGTCGCCACCCATCCCTGGGGAATTGGCAGTGACAGTGTGAGGGTCTTTTGGCGGGAGAAGTTCCTTTGTGTCACCACACCTGTGTGTGTGTGTGTGTGTGTGTGTTCATGGGTGAAAGTGGGGGCTGCACCCCCCTTTCCCTGGTGCACCCTTTGAAGCAGATAAGGACAGGGGATGTTCAACATCTTTTGGGGTCTAAAACTGCCTGGATAGCAGACTCGTTGGAGCCATAAGCAATAAACTAGTGGGGGAGGTTGACCAAGTCTCTCAACTGATCATCTTATACCACCAATACCTTACAAAGTCAGTTTACTGGGACCAATGATATCAAAAGTCTAACTAATCTTGATGGAATAACATTGTGACCAAAATTGAGCTTCACCTGGCCAACTACCTCGGCTAAAGGCTGAAGAGAAATTTGTGTGAATTGATCAAACAGCAGATCTTGATGGGATAACATTGTGAGTTTAAAGTTACAGGTTTCTGCATGTCAACCATCCACACCGTCTTCTGGGATTTCCAACAGTTTGATTCTCTCAAGTCTGCATTCAATGCCTCAGTGATATCAAAAACACTGGGCGCTTTTATGCATCCTTTGTACACAAGTTTTTGAGTACTGCAAATGAGCTTTGGTGGTTGATGATGACATACGAAAACACAAGATTGCTTAAGAACGCATATTGGCCACGTACACACTGCAAGTTTCAGGAGTGACAACCGCATTTAAATGTGGGAGTTAGTCCCGTAAATTATCGTTCCATGTGTGTACAGAACAGCAGTCATAGAGAATAATTGTAGCCATTTGGTATCTGCCATTTTTTTGGCTAAAGACTCTTTTTGTCTGGCGATTTTAATTAAACTACAGCTGATAAATGTGCTGTGTTTTGTTTATGCTCGGGAGGCTGCTTTAGAGAGCGCTGTCCTGCACTGTTGCCATGTCCTCGTATTTACGAGCGCTTTTAGGCATGTTGTTTGGTCTTAGCTAATAAAGCTAGGCACTTTATGAATTTAATAAAGTGATCTTTGGCAGATATGAGATATATGATTTTGTTGGTGTTATAAAACATTACACATTTGGGTATTTTACTGTTTTTTGTGCTTGTGCTTGTCCTTGTTTGTTCTTTTTTTTTTAATATGAAGATCTGGACACACTGACACTTCACTGCAGGGCTCATGGGCGCAACTAGCCCCCTGTCCAAATCAGCTAAGGTCAAGACTTCTTTCACGATTATTTTCTTGCATTTCACGTACAGACAAAGACACATTTCTGACACGCGTTTAAATACGTCATTAACAACTAGTTGTTCAGTTCAGTTTCATACACACCGCCTAGAATTTCTGTAAATGCACTTGTCACAACCTGTATTTTTTGGGAGTTAATATGGTTGTCACTCCCTTATTTTACTGAATTATGTGAGTACAGAACGCGATTAAGGAGTAAAAGGTGAACTGACAACCGAATTCAGCTGCAGTGTGTACATGGCCATTGAGAAACAGACCATGATTTATCAGCTGGAGGCTCTGTTTGTGTTCCACAGAAGAAAGAATCAGATACACCTGGTACAGCATTTTTAGATGGGAGTTTCCTCTTTAGGAGGAATGTCATTGCGTGAGGATTTTATTTTATTTTATTTTTTATATAGTGTGTTAGATACAGTATTTTGACTAAAAACATCATAATAAATAGTTTTTTTTCCTATCCATCCACAAATGTTTACACCTTTGTAAATGATAATTATTACACTTTTTATTTTATTTAGAATATCACACAGTCTTTCATTTTGGAGAAATTTATTTATGTTTTAAAACTTTTACAGCACCTGCCAAATCATAATGTCAAGCCATAATTTTTTTCAGTTTTTGTGGTTGGGAAATGTCTTTACCTGATTTGATCAAGTGCACATTTATTCACAAGTTGCCAGTGATGGGAATAACAGCGTCATGAATAAACAGCATTACTCACATCACTACTTTTATTTTAGCAATAAGTAATCAAATTAACCACTGTTTTCCCCGTTACAACACCGTTACCGTTAATGATGTTTACTAACAAAGTTCGGGAGGAGCGCGTCAAATACTTAGCCTAATTAACACAAGAGGAGCTCCATCAAGTTAATCAATGCTAGCAGGTTAAATACAGCTGACTTTCCTCTACCTATTCAAGCACTTCGCCCCACTGGCCGCCACACACAGCCCCGCGCCCTGCAACTTCCAGCTCAGAACTAGCAGCTCAAGCAGGCGCGTGGCCGCATCAGCAGTCACTCACAGCGCCGCCCCCTGCCACTTCCAGCTAAGGACTAGCAGCTCAAGCAGGCGCGTGGCCGCATCAGCAGTCACTCACAGCTCCGCCCCCTGCCACTTCCAGCTCAGGACTAGCAGCTCAAGCAGGCGCGTGGCCGCACTCTCTATTAAACACAGCTCCGCCCCCAATTCCTCCCAGCTCGTTCCTCCAAACGAAATCACCTTATTCCCTTTTTACTGCATTACCAATGCCTGCCCCGTCAAATGCTATCGCATCGGAACCTCCCCAAGTGGCTCACAGCATCCGTGCACAGATTTTGGCAGTTGCAGACATTGATCTCTCCTCTCTTCTTTCTCTCTTGCCCACTTCCAACTCAAACCGCCAGATCGACTGTGGGGATTTAAAAAAGTCACCCTAAAAAATCCAAATCCCTTTTCATCACGTCTCCTCTCTTTTTCCGAGTTTACTATCGCTTTCAGTCACTATACGGAGATCATTTGTTCCGTCTTCCCCCATAGGTGACGCAAGCTCAATGACTATCTGTCAATCATAGCTAAGCTCGTGTTGTCCTATGGCGGGGGAGACTTTTATACGTACCACAAACTTTTTTCAGCTAAATGTGCGGTACGAATTGCCCAATGGAACCAATGCCCCTACTGGGGCGCCCTCGACGCAGATCTCCACAGCCGCGTGTTCTTGGGCTGTAAGAACATTTCATGCGCAGTTTGTCGATCAGTCGCCCACTCCACCATGGCCTGCCCACAAATCAATCCCTCCGTGCCCCCAGACCCAGCGTCATCTTCTGCGAAATCTACCAGCTACATCCCAAGGTCTGCAACCACCTCAAGCTCAGCCTACACAACAACAGCGCCATCTCCTGATGATAGCAGGCAGCCGTGCAACTCTTTCAACTGCGGGAGATGCTCTAGACAACATTGTCGCTTTCTCCACATCTGCAGCTTTTGCGGCGGAGCCCATGCCAGCATTGTTTGTCCCGTCCGCAAAGCAGTGAATAAAAAATCTAAAAATTATTTATCAACTCCAGTGAATATTTCCCACCTATCCACCGAACTCTCCCATCACCCAGACAAAGAATTCACTAATTATCTCCTGTCTGGCCTCAAACATGGTTTTAACCCCGGTTTAGAATGTACGCTCTCTCAAAGTTTCGTCTGTAATAATCAATTCAATCCGCCTTCGCAGAGCCTGATGTCGTAAACGATCTAATCAGGAAAGAAGTTTAATCAGGCTTCATGATTGGCCCCTTCAAGAAACCCCCCTTCAAAGTGTTTCGCGTTGCGAAGTGTTTCGATTTGTCATCACCTCATAACTCCTCAGTCCCAAGCATCAATAGCTTGACACCCCTCAACGAATTTTCTCTCAGGTACCACGACATCGACCAAGCAATTGAGTTAATTAAAATTGCAGGTCGAGGAGCCTGGCTCGCAAAAGTAGACATCACCTCTGCATTCAAGATGATGCCCATCCATCCAGATTCATGGCACCTATTCGGGATACAATGGCTTGGGTAAAATTTATTTTTCCGTCCGTTTAACATTTGGATGCAAAAGCAGCCCCAAAATCTTTGACATGTTATCAGAAGCCATTTGCTATATCTTGTCGAACAATTACGCTATTCCTCACCTTATTCACCTCTTAGATGATTTTTTAGTCATCTCACCCCCCGGCGCAATCCCAGCCGCCCACATCCTCTCAGTCCTAAAGGTTTTTTCTGAGCTCGGGATTCCCATTGCTCAGGAAAAAACCTTGGGGCCGGCGACATCTATCGAGTTCCTAGGCATCGATTTAGACTCAATCAAATTTCAAGCTTCCCTACCAAAGGAAAAATTGATAGGATAATTCTCGTCTCTTCTACACTCCTTGCAAGCCCAAGCTGCTCTAAACCAGAACTCCTTTCTCTGCTTGGGCATCTAAATTTCGCCATGCGCATTATTCCTTAAGGCCGCCCCTTCATCTCGCACCTCCTCTCTCACCTCCTCGGTTCATGCGCTCGAGGACCTCATTTCCCTATCTCATGCGTGCCGCGACGAACTCAGGTTATGGATAATGTTCCTCAAACAATGGAACGGCCTTTCCCTTTCCTATAACAGCCTCATTTCATCTCCCATTGACATCCAACTAACTGCTCCAACGAAGCAGTCGTCCAATGCATCAATAAAAGCCGTTCTCATTGTGCCGCCATTATGCCCCTCCTGAGGCGCTTAGTATGGATCTCAGCGTGCGACCAATTCCTAATAGTTGCCAAACACGTCCCAGGTTCAGAAAACCAAATTGCTGACTCTCTATCTCGCTTTCTGTTTCAGAAATTCATGAAGCTGGCTCCAGAGGCGGACCCGTCCCCAACTCCAGTTCCTCACTATTCAGAACTAACATTCCCATAACCCATCCACTGAAACCCCTCCTCGATGCTTCTCTCGATACCATCCTCCAAGCAGTTTTCCTCAGAACACTCCAGTCATACATAACAGCATGGAGATGCTTCAAAGCTTTCCACCTCTCGTATAAAACGTTGTTCCCCGATTTCTCACTACTCACAATCACATCTTTCATTTCTTTCCTTAACAACGTAAAGGGTGTAGGATATGGACCAATCAGACAATGGTTCATTAGATTTAACCAAATCAGTAGTTTATTGAATTAACAAAGAAGCAGACTTCCCCTTCACCCAACAGAACAGTGGGTGACACAAAGTCCCAGATATGCCTGGTTACCATGGCGGCCAGGACACATCTGGCAGACCAAATGGGCTTTTTTGATTTAAAAGAATGTGTGAAGATGCTCTCCCCCACCTTGACTGTCTCTAAAGCAATACATTTTTCCACTGAAAGTGACTTATTTGTTAATTCTTAGACAAACCTTCCTGTGAACTGACACACATGCCCCCATATTTCAGTGTATGTATATTACGACTGTCCATGTCCTTTGCATTTCTTATTTAATAACTGTTTTATGCTTGTGTTATGATAGAATGCTATATGGTGTAGCCACATACAGTATATGCCATGTTTGGTCTCTTTCAACTCCTAGTTTGATTACCCAAAAGATGATTTTTGTTATTTGTTGTTAGATGTGCAACATATTAGTGTTTTAAGAATCCTTAGTAGTATTTGCATCAACACCCAATCGAATCACCTATGCAAAATACTTTGGATCCAGACAAAGACCATTAAATTTTCCCTCCAAAGATACAGGACACCATTGGCTCTCTGAAATTTCTAGAGGTGTGACCATCCTATAGATAAAAGATTCACACCAGCCACACTCCTGTTTTGTTCTTCAGGACTTGAGCATGATCCGTCGAAGGTTCTTTTCAGAACCTAGAAGATGATGAGAAGAAGATGATGAGCTAAACTCTTCTGGAACTTCTAAGTCTGTGCCAGGCCGTGCGGCCTTGTTCTTTCCATTCTCCAAGAATCATCAGATTTCGGCTGGGTCTCTCTCGCTCTCAGCCCTTTTGTTCTTCTTCACGTCACTGGGAGGAAACTCCCAATCACCACAGAGTCAGGACATCTCGGAGGACACTCTTCAAACCGGAAGGAAGTGATCGCAAATCCAAAACCTTGAAACCATCAAGACCTTCATACGGGACTGCATTTGGACACGGGTCCACAACCAAGGCAATGCAAGTATCTTACATTTAACTAAACAAACAGAGGTTTAGTATAAGCTATAGACCCATTGAAAAAATGGCACAGATGGTTTCACAGGTTAACTGACTCTTTTCATAGCTTCATTTTCCTTGTTTTCTCTAATGCCTTCTCACTTGCCCTTCCCCCTGTATGAATGACTGTATGTTTGTTTGTTTAGATTAGTTATGTGTTAGTTCTTAGTTAATAAAATTATTGTGCACAGATTACATGAGTTTCTGATTCTGCCTTGCAAAATATTAATGTCCCTTTACGATTTCCGATTCGAGCTACATGATCTATGCGCTAGTATAAAAGAAAGTTATTTTCTGTGGCCAAGAAAATATTCTTTCTTTGAATACATGTGAAATTACCCTGAATGTTCGCTGGACGAACGGGTCAATTAATTGTAATGTAAATTCAGTTTTATCAAGATAATTCTATTGAATTATCCAAATATTATAATTAATTATAATGAGTTATGATTAATTAGTAATATTTCCTAATAATATTTCCTAGCTAATAAAGGCACTACAAGGGCCTCCAAGTCGGGTCCATCAAGGGCTACCTGAGCGGCATTCAATTTTTCCATAAGCTACTATTTGGCGCTCCCTCACCTGAAATAAGTAGTTCTCAAACCTCCCTTCTGATCAAAGGGATCCAACGATCCCGGCCCACCCGTCCCGATCCTCGCCAACCTATAACGTTAGATATCCTCACAAAATGTATACACATGCTCCGCTCAGGTTACCAGCCTCTTACCACTGCCCGCACTCTCAACGCTATGTTTATCCTAGCCTTCTTTGGATTCCTAGATGAGTCCAAAAAACCGGCTACTCTGTTCTGGTTACAAAGTCACCTAAGATCCGTCCTACAATCGTCAGGTGTCCCGCCCAAAAAAATTCTCTGGCCACTCCTTCCGCATCAGGGCAGCAACCTCAGCAGCCCAAAAAGGCCTGTCCAAGCAGCAAATTCAAACCCTAGGCTTACCCATTCGAGGCCCTGAGTCCTGATCTCCCCTCGGATGTCGGCAAGAGCTCTCCCAATCGGGTTTTCCTCTTCCTCTCCCCGGCCGGCGAGGCTTACCTGTCCGATACCACGAGCCTTGGTCTCCCGTCGGACGTCGGCGAGAGTTCTCCCGGTCGGGTTCCTTCACTTGCCGCTTGCAAGCACGACTTATCCATCTGATGCCGTGAGCCTTGGTCTCCCATCGGATGTTGCAAGAGTCCCCCTTGCCGGGCGTCCCAAACTCTTTTTATCTACCAGACGGAGAGGACCCACTCGTCTGACGTTCTGAGTCTTGATCTCCCGTCGGAGGCTTCATGGGCCCTCTCCGTCAGCAGCTTGCCTCTAACCAAAAGGGGCCAATCAGCCAGTAGGGCTCATATGTCGACGCCGTGAGCTCCGGTTAAGGCAACTTGGGCCCTCCTGGTCAGACCCAAACCACCCGTTCCAAACACCACCAGCCAGATCTTAGCACTTTTCGGGGGGTCTTTAATCTGGCGGCTGTCCTTCACTTCATAGCTTTTTGGGGGGTACTCTGGGTTTGGGCTGTTCCTGAGCTCGGAGCCCTTCCCTGGACAGCCCGCCAAATACGCATTACATTATTTCAGCTAATCATGTGTAAACGTGAACTCGTGAAATGATGTTTACTAACAAAGTTCGGGAGGAGCACGTCAGATACTTAGCCTAATGAGTTGATTAACTCAAGTTAATCAATGCTAGCAGGTTAAATACAGCTGACTTTCCTCTACCAAAAACTCAGACCAAACACCAATGACTTGTATATGGACAAAAGTATTGGGACACCCCCTTCTTTAGAACAGAAAAAGGCACTTCCAAATCTGTAGCAACAAAGATGGAAGCATAATTCATGTATATAAAAATTGTATTGCTTTAGTTTTGAAAGCATCTAAAAAGTCTGTACCCATATGCACAAGGCATAGGTGTTTTTGGCTCAAGGTCTACATTTAAAGTCACACCAGAGGTGTTCAGCTGGGATTAGGACTTGGCTTTATGCAGACCAGTCAAGTTCTTCCACACTGACTGAATCAAACATTTCTCTATGAACCTTGCCTTATACACAGAGGCATTGTCATGTTCAAATAAAAAAGTTCCTGTCTTAAACTTTTGCTATAAAATTAGAAGGATTCACAATTCCCTAGAATATCATTATATGCTTAAACATTAAGATTAGTACTCATGGAAATTACTAAAGTAAAACTTGTTCATTAGAAGGGGGTGTCAATACTTTTGGCAATATAGCGTATTTTAACATTTTTTAAAGTAACACAAGTTACTTTCCCTGGTAATTAGTTACTTTTAGAATGATGCAACTATTATTATTTGCAGGAAGTAGCTAGTAACTGTAACTAGTTGCACATGTAAGTGTTTCACTTAATAAAGACCTTTTGTATGATCAGCTGGTTTTGTGTAAACACCCACATCATCCAGTGCTTGTTTTGCCCCATGTGTTCTAAAGTGTGTGGCAGTTCAATTCACTGAGTGTGTGAGGTTTTGGTGTTCTTTGATAAGAAGACTCAAACAAGTGATCGATTCACAAATCCATGCATTCAGCATTGTTATAAGCAGCTGACAGAAATTACAGAAGAAGCTGACAAAAACAACTGCAGAAATATTGTAAGGGAAATGTGACATTTCAAAATAAATCCCTTATGTCTACTTGAGCTCTGCTGCTTGCAATATTCACTGAGAATATTTTAACCCAGGCTCAGAAATACCTGCATGCAAAAGTGATATAAAAACTAATTTGCTGATGTAACCATGCTATTTTAACTTCCTCATATGCAGCTTGAACTGTATTTGTACCAGAGCACTTCATTTCTCAAGTGCAAAACCATATCGCATGAGCTATCAAACAAACCTACTGCATTAGAAAACTCACTTTAAAATAGGGAACACTTATTGACCATTAACTACGACTTTTCCCAATTTGCTGCTTATTAATAGTTATTAAGGTAGTTGTTAAGTTTAGGTATTGTGTAGGATTAGGGATGTGGAATCAGGTAATGTAGATTAAGGTATTAATATGTGCTGAACTAGTAACTAATATGCATGCTAATAAGCAAATAGTTAGGAGACCGTAAAATGAAGCGTTACTGAAAACTCATACATACGAAGCTGTATATGTGACGCAATGTGAACATTCAGTTTTCAAATCTCACAGCATGTTAAAATGGTCTTAAAGTCATAACAAAATGTTGTGCAAGGAATTATGTGAAAAGAAATACAAATCAGAGTTTAACTGCTGTTAGTATTTCAACTGGAAAAATTGTGATTTGGCTTTTAGGTTTTGCAGAAATGTAGGTAGAGACATATATTTTCAATGAGCCTGTGTATAGGCTAATTTCACGATTGTCTCAGAAGTATGATGCATGATTCAGTACCTGTTTGGCTCTGCTCATAAACAGCTCCAGTTGTCAGGTTAAACACAGGATCATTATCGTTCTCATCCTCCACCACGATTCTCAAATCAATATCATTCTCTGCACGTTCGCCATTCGGAAAAAATTTGGCCACCCCTTTAAGCTGAAACACAGAAAAATTACAAAATAAAGCCACAGCAAACACTTATATCTATTTTTATTAATCTGTATATTATGACAGACATTTGTATTTCCCTTCCCTTGTCATGCTCTCATAACCCTTCACTTTTCCCTTGTCCTGTTTTCTAAAACTGCATTCAAGGGGAACAATGCAATACAAAGTAATTCAAACACCCATTTAACTAAACACAAATGAGATATGACAATTATTCCTGATAGAGGTAAGCCAGGCTGTGCTAAAAATATCATTAAACCCTGCCTTTTCAGTTGACCATGTCAGAAATCCTCTGTAGGACTTAGGAGATTTTGGGTTTTTTGGCTCAGCCTATGCATGTGAACTCTGATCAACAAGCACAAACCCACAAACTCTCTCTATCTTTTGTATTTGATTTAAATAAACTTTTAAAGTATGAAACGCCTAGTGTCGGTCATGTTCGTGCAAGTCTGATCTCTGCAGATAATATGCAAATCAGTGACATTTACCTTATGGCTTTTTTTTAAACATTCAGGCTAAAACAACAATTTAGAACCAGTGGATCATCTGCAGTGAATGGGTGCCATAAGAATAAAAGTCCAAAACATGTGATAAAAACAACACAATAACCAACAAGTAATCCACACCACTCCAGTCCATCAATTAACATCTTGAGAAACAAAAGCTTAAACAAATCCATCATTGAAATGTTTGTAACTTTAAAGCATTGCTTCTGGCTGAAACACAAGTTTATAAGAAAAAAGTGATCTGGTCTGAATCATCTGAGAAATAAGTACAGATCAAGCACCGTTTACAAGAGGAAACAGTTATAAATAAAAATGTGGTTTAATTTTTATGTGAGAGAACAACTAGAGGAAGCATTATTATGGATTATGGACTCATATTTTCTGACAGTTTAAAGTTGAAATGTCTTAATAATGGATCTTTTTTTTTTGTTTTTTTTTTTAGAAACACACAGCTTTTCACTTCACAAAATGTTAATTGATGGATGGGAAAGGTGTGGATTACTTGTGGATTACTGTTTTGACTCATTCTGACGGCACCCATTCACCGCAAGTGATGTAGTGATACATTTCTCCAAATCTGTACTAGAGGAGGGTGATATGACCAAAATCTTATTTCACAATAGGAGTTATTTTATTTCACGGTAACAATATATATCACAATATAGTTATTTTTGCTTTAAATAAGGTCTTTATGCTATCAAAATGTTTGATACCATAGAAATTTCATAATTCTTTTCACCAGTGTCATTTTTTTCTTTTTTGTTGTTTGATTAACATGAATGGCAGACAGCAGGAATATTAGACTGCTGTCACTTTAAGAGCTGCCCAGATCCAATATGCTGTTACATGGGTTTTCTTTCTCAGCCGTTTGCTTTCACTTAAGACCTAAATTACTGTGTTTACGAGGAAACTTGCAAAGATGGGCACATGCAAGTGTGTGTTTTTAACCATTCAAGGCTTATAAAGCGGCAAAATTACAGTACTCCCACACTCGAACGCATAGAGCACGAAATAGAAATAGCCTCTCAAACAGCACATGCTTATATTTTAATATAGTTTAAAATATAAAGCATTTCTGTGATTCAAAGCTGAATTTTTATTAGAAAAGCTCTAGTCTTTGGTGTCACACGATCCTTCAGAAATCATTCTGATATACTATTTTATTGTCAATGTTGGAAACAGTTGTGCTGCTTAATATTATTTTGGAAGCTATGATACTTTTTTCAGGATTCTTTGATGAATACACATTGATTCAAAAACAGAAATCTTTTTTTTTTGACAATACAAGTCTTTACTATCACCTGTTATCAACTTAACACATCCTTGCTGAATAAAAGTATGAATTTCTTTCAAAGCAAGCAAGAAAGAAAGAAAACAATTACTGAGCCCAAACTTTGAACAATAATATATTGTATTTTAAATGCGATGTCTTTAACATTTCAATAATCAAAGAATCCTGAAAAATGTATCACAGGTTTCAACAAAAAATATTAAGCAGCACAACTGTTTCCAACATTGATAATAAATCAGCATTTCACAATCATTTCTGAAGGATCATGCAACACTGAAGACTGGAGAAATTATGCTGAAAATTCAGCTTTGCATCACAGGAATAAATTCTATTTTAAAGTATATAAAAATTTTTAAATTGCAATTATATTTTCAAATATTCTATTTTTTTTCTGTATTTTTAATCAAATAGATGCAGGCTTGATGAGCAGGAAAAACATCAAAACTCTTACTGATCCCAAACTTTTGAACAGCAGTCTACATGCGCACCAGCTCAATGGCATTGCCTCACTTTAGGCATATGCTATGGCTAAGAAAACACAATTAATGGGTTTTCAGTATGACCCACATCTTATTTAGTTATCGAGTCATTCAGGCAGAATGTATGACATTCATCACTTCATGACAATCCCAAATCTAGCTCTCCTGTGAAATCGACTTCTTACTGACTCAAAGTACTGTTATAGATTAGTCAGGGAAGTACAGACACGCATGCAATAAATGTTTATAATCATGTGTAAAAGATGAAAGAACTGCTCACACAGTAAATGGGAATTTCCTCTCTGTCTAACACTCCACGGATCCTGACCAAACCCGTTCTATCATCAACAGTGAACATCTTGACGGGTGGCAGGTCAGCACCACGTCCAGTCAGTGAATATCGTATAGTTGTCCTGGTCTCCTCATCTGAACGGATCTGAAAACAAATTGATTTCACACTTTGAAAATGAAAATATCACTTTTTTCTTCACCTGGCATGCAGTTTTTTACCATACAGTGATACATAACTAGAGTTTATTCATCCTAATCCTAGTAAATGATAATTCATGGCAGAACATTGGAAAAATGCTCATTTTTTTTTCAATCTGGAGAGATCTTACAAATTACCATCTTATTTCCTGTTGCTCTATTTAATTTACAGTGCAACTGCAATTGTTGCAATTGAACAATAGTGCAATGCTATTGTTCTATGTGGAAAAACTAAAGCAAAGCATTTTTCCACAAAAAACAATGCAGAGACATCAAAAAAAATGAAAATATTACTTTGGCTATGTACTCCCGTTTTGTATAATCAACATTTTCCCTCAGTCTGTGTGGTGGGACAATCCATTCTCTCTTGTATCTGATTGTCTTCAGTTGTCCTTTAGACGCTGAAGTGTTCAGTATCTACACAAACACAAAAGCACAAGTGTCTGTTTCACCTAAATAACTTATGATCGTTCCTTTATATAGTCCAAAATACTGAAAGAAAAACATTACCATGCATCAATGGTACTAGGTTTAGCCTTGTGTGCTGTTATACATTCACAAGTCACTATTTTAAGGAGGCTATGAATCCAAAATATTTTTGCACACAACCAGTTTTGTATTATTGCCTTCTTTGCAGATGTAAAACTAGCAAACAACATTTTCTTCTTTAATGAACGTATACAAAAGTTAGAATCGTCATTGAGAAGACATAAACCTGGGTTAGACACATAATCAATTTGTAATAGCAAGGACAAATCTAAATTCTTAAGCACGCTCTTGAATTGTCTTCTTGTAAACTAATATACTTATTTTTGGGATGGTGAAAATAAAGCCACAGCTGTGGAACTGCTGACATTTTAAAATACCGAATATTATAAAGCATAACAAAAAGAATAATAGTGTTAATAAAGTTTGTGTTAGTTTTACTAAAAAGAATTATGTGATAAATGCCCAAAGCTGAAGAAACATCCACATACATATGAAATAATTACTTTCTAAGGCTGCCAACCTTTTGTTTTGACTTCCTCTGTAATTCCCACCCTGAGTAAGACTATGCTCTCTTCCCCTGGTAATCTGGCAATATAATAATTAAACCAATAATATCAATCTCTCTATAAGAGTCAGTACAACTGACATCTACAGTTCTTCTAATTAATATCTTCCCAGAGGTCATTAATAAACTCCTAAACCCCTCGCTGACTATCACACATCTGTGTGAGAATGAGCACCAGAGAGCGCAACACACACACACACACACACACACACACACACACACACACACACACACACACACACTCAATCCTAGCTGTGAAGATTAACAGAAAACATCAGTTTATACACGTAATTCATATTAAATAATCATCTTATTAACACACGCTGATGAAGAAGTGTTTAGAAAAAAAAAATCACATGAAAGAAAAGAAACTTTCATTTTCATGCAGGCGAAAGATTTAAGATGATATTCGAGACTGGAAACGTTTCAGTGTTTTCGCTCACCGCCAGAATCAGCGCCACGAAGAGTAAAATGCCGCAGATCTTCGCCATTATCCGCTGCCGCTTCTGCCGTTACTCGCGGAACTTTGACACTGAGCTTCAGCACAGCACTGAAGAAGGCGGCGGAGAGGGGAGGGAGATTTTCCACTGTCACACCCTATCAACACTGATAACGACTCGACAAACTACAGTGCATTCACATAAGAACAGCCTTCTATAAATACATTTTGTACGCATTTGGAAAATTAAATGCATTGTCTTCTAATAGGCTAAATTAGCTTACTCAGCGAACACTGAAAGCTCTCAGAAATACCGTTCTGGCAAGGTTCTCTTTTTAATATAAGGTTTGGTCAGAGTTATCTGGCTTTACTAAAGGCTGGAATACACTACACGACTTTTAAAATCTGAACAGATTTTTAAAATCTAGACATCATACACTTGCCGACTTTACAAATGATTACAGAGAACAACTGGGCATCATACACTACACGATTAGGATCATACACTAACAGATTTCAAGTCATTCCGATCACAACAAACTCACGCAGAAACGCGTGCCTGGTTGAGACGCATGACAGATGTAACAAACATGGATGTGCAGGAGATGAGCAGTACTTTTTGTAGCGACACGTAACGTAAAAATCCCGTAAAGACGTGACATTAGCACAAGGTTATAATGCCAGTACAGTCCCAGCTAACAAAATTACGTAACTGTTACGTAACTGCAACGTAATCTGGTGACCAAAGTTTCGTCGTGGCTACGTAACTAGTTACGTCGTTTTTATTAATATTAATATTAATATAATATTAACTAATATTAATATTAACGTAATATTAACTAGTTACGTCGTGGCAACCGGAAAAGTGAAAGGTGCCTATAGGTCGCCACAACGTAACTTTGTGACGTTGCCAGTAAGTAACTGCGACGTCGTGGCAACGTCGTGGATCAATAGTTGTGTGCTGCTAACCAGTTGGTAATTTTTCGTAATTATTTATTTTCTATGGGCGGACATGCAGTAGTTTAACCTAATTTATGTCCTCATATGCCCAAACTAACTTAAAGGCTGTTCAAACAGCTGTGAATGATGAATACAGACTCGAAATTAATTCAGCTGATTTATTTTGAAAAACACACAAATATATAGAGTAAAATACACTCAAATTATTAATAAAAACATAGGATATACAGCGAAGTATGAATGAAAGAATTCAAGACGTTCCGTGCTCAGCATCATTATAAACAGATAACGTTATGCTATGCTAGCGTAACATTTGCTCGCAGACATTTCAGATAATTAAGGAATACCATAATCACAGAGGTATAAATATTAACAAAAGTACTTAAAGTATACTGTGGGTAATGTTACTTAACCAATTTGATGCAGTTTTTTGGTATAATTACGAAAAACGGAGATAAATGTCGGACGCCGTCCTCTCCTCTCCAGCAGCTGATGTGCCCGCGGTTGCCATGGTAACTCAACCGCCACCAGTACTATACATAATAATAAAAACGGGGTTTTAGCGTCCTTCTAGAGTTAAAGAACTATATTTTATATATTTATAAACCTATATATTTGTTATAAATTGTAACACTCACCTCAGAAAAACGAATTCTTCTGTCAGACACAGTTGAAGTTCATGTTAGCTAAAAAGTGTCTCAGACAAAAGCGCTGTCCTTATTCAGTATCTGCGGCAGATGAGATGGTGTAGCCTGGTCCGTGTCATTATTTCAAGGTTATCTTAATAACTCGTTAAGAAATAAAAAGTTTAACGACTCAGAAAAATGTACTTTCTTTTCCTGTAGCTTGTAAACATTCTGTTCGCGTGAGTCAGTTGTGGAGGCGCGCGCGCTCCGTCACATGACTCACGTCACTTAAGCCTTTTTTATGATTTTATTAAACCTTCAAATAACAAACAGGCATCTTTCCATTGCTAAACACATTAACAATAAATCCAAGCAGCATATATAGTAAACAAAATAATATTAAAATAAAAAACAAAATAAACATTGCAAAAAAATACAAAATATAAAAATGCAAATTATAACACAAGTTTTAAATGTTTTTTAAATTTTTTATGGATTTAAATAAAATTATAAAATAATTTTTAAATGCCATAAATCAAGGAGAAACTAACAAATCTACATTTGTGTATTTAGCCTATAAAACACTCAACATATTGAACATATATTCAATATCTTTGTTTTGCACTATATTTAGCAATCGTCCATATTCTGGCTTGGTGAAAATAATATTTTATCTTAAGGGAACTTTCAGTCTTGTGTCTGACGTTTAATTACACTTTTTAATCAGAGCACATACAGAATTGTAAATGATGGTCATAAAATTACGTGCATGCGACGTTGCAGTTACGTTGGCTATAAATCATAAAATTACCAGTATACAATAGAGTACGTATCTGGGACGTCCTTGGTAATATTACAACGTTAGGAGGACGTAGTGAGGACGTAGTGAGTTGGTAATTTGATGGTAATAAAATTACGGACATGCGACGTCATAGTTACGTTGCCAGTAAGTCACAAAGTCACTAATATATTACCAGTAGAGTACGTATCTGGGACGTCCTTGGTAATATTATGACGTTAGGAGGACGTACTGAGGACGTTGTGAGTTGGTAATTTGATGGTAATAAAATTACGGACATGCGACGTCGTAGTTACGTTGTCAGTTGGTTCACGAGTTCGCCTTACAGATAATGAGGCTAGATAGATAATATGCGTATTTGGCGTGCTGTCCGTGGGGAGGGCTCCGAGCTCGGCAATTCCTCCCGAACTTGGAGTACTCTTCCCTCGTTTGAGGAGAGGGGTCCGAGCTCGGCATTTTAGCCCGAACCCTGAGCGCTCCCCCCGAGCTGGGATAGGAATGGGCCGATGGAGAGGAGTCGGGGTGGTGGAGGGATGCTGAAACTGCAGAGAAAGAAGGTAGGAAGGCTTAATCCATTTATAGCGGTATCTGTCTGTGTGATGTGATTGCTGATAGAGGATTGGTCGTGTTGATTATCTGAACGTGCTCCTCCCGAACTTTGTTTAGTAAACATCATTTCACGAGTTCGCCTTACAGATAATGAGGCTAGATAGATAATATGCGTATTTGGCGTGCTGTCCGTGGGGAGGGCTCCGAGCTCGGCAATTCCTCCCGAACTTGGAGTACTCTTCCCTCGTTTGAGGAGAGGGGTCCGAGCTCGGCATTTTAGCCCGAACCCTGAGCGCTCCCCCAAAATGCGATTTAGCGCAGGACAGCAGCCGGAGCATCAATTGCCCCCCAAAACTTGTGGCGCTTAAAACTTAGAGGGGTGCTGGCCGTTGCTTGAGCAGAATCGTTGCTGTGGCGATTGTGCGAGAAAAGGTGGCTTCTGCGGAAGCGGGAAGAAAGATGAGCGCTTCTGCGGAAGCGACGATGCTGCGGCATCTGGAAAATAGAGTGAGGCTTCTGCGGAAGCGAGCGCTGCTGCGGCAGCGGGAAGAAAGATGAGCGCTTCTGCGGAAGCGGCGATGCTGCGGCATCTGGAAATAGAGTGTGGCTTCTGCGGAAGCGAGCGCTGCTGCGGCAGCGGGAAGAAAGATGAGCGCTTCTGCGGAAGCGGCGATGCTGCGGCATCTGGAAATAGAGTGTGGCTTCTGTGGAAGCGAGCGCTGCTGCGGCAGCGGGAAGAAGGATGAGCGCTTCTGCGGAAGCGACGATGCTGCGGCATCTGGAAAATAGAGTGAGGCTTCTGCGGAAGCGAGCACTGCTGCGGCAACGGAAAGAAAGATGTGCGCTTCTGCGGAAGCGGGCGCTGCTGCGGCAGCGTGAACTGGGATGCTCTGATGATAGACGTGGGAAGGTTTGGATGCGATGCATTAGAGGGGAGGGCTGATCTTTAGATGACTCGGCTGATGAGGGTTCGGTGAGCTTCTTTGATATGGAAGCGATCTGACCGGATGTAGGTTTTGAAAGCCTCTGACGTCCAGCGGCCGAGCGTCTGAATTTCGGGCTGGGAGAGGCCTTTTTGGGCGGCTGTGGTAGCTGCGCCGATACGGAAGGAGTGGCAGGAGTAATGGTCTGCTGGGATGCCAGATAGAAGAAGAACGGATTTGAGATGTTTCTGGAACCAGAAACGGGTGGCGGGGTGATTGGCGTCGTCGACAAAAAGTGGGTCAGAGAGGAGTTTAGCCTGTGGTCTTCTGTGGTGTAGATAGGCTAGGAGGGTCTGGTATGGTTGAATTGGTGATTGGAGATTGAAGATGTAAATGAAGTGGCCTCTTTTTTGTTGGTCCGTTTTGCTTTGCTTAATGAAATAGGATATTGAGTCGGAATCTATGACTGCTAGATCTGAAAGGGTTGGGTGGACTGTTGGATTGAAGCTGGAAGTGATTGTAAGTTCCGAGCATCTGAGAAAGCCGAAGAAGGCCAATATGAACATGGCATCGAGCGTGCGGGCGGTGTGGATGGAGTGGTAACCTCTGCGGAGGGTATAAATGCATTTGGTTAGCATGTCTAGGGTTATTGGCTGTCTGGCGTCTGGGCGGGTGGGTTGGGTTTTTTGGATGCCTTTGATGAGCATGGATGTCTGAGAGCTGGCTATTTCTGGAGAGGGTGTGCCAAAAATTAATTTGTGAAAAAACTGAATTCCGCTTAGATAACCTTTGATGGAGCTGGCTTGGAGGTTTTTGATGGTGTTGAGGTAGGAGATGAACGAGGTGATGGTGAGCAATGAAAAATCCGGGAAAGGTAAGTTGTATGCGTGGAGAAAGGTTTTGAAACTCTTCCATGCAGTTAGATAGGATTGGAGGGTCCTTGGGGAGACGGCCTGAAAAATATAATCGAGAGAAGTATCTAAAAGGTTTTTTAGCGGATGGCTTACGGGAAGATCAGCTCTGAATATGGAGGTACTGGGGTTGGGAGTGGGTCCGCATCTGGCGCCAGCCGCCTGAATTTCTGGAAAGCAAAACGGGAAAGAGAGTCAGCTATTTGGTATTTAGACCCAGGAACGTGTTTTGCATTTAAAATAAACTGTCCGCAAGCTGAGATCCACGTGAGCCGTCTTAGAAAAGGCATCAGAGCGGGGGAGTGCGAACGACCTTTGTTGATGCAATGCACGGCCGCTTCGTTGTCGCAGTGCACTATGATGCTGGTTGCGGACCATGCTTTCCCCCATAGGAATGCTGCGACGACTAGAGGGTATAGCTCGAACAGCGCTGAGGATGAAAGAGACTGAGGCAGATCTGACAGCTGGGGGGGCCACGTAGATGCGAACCAGCTGCCTTGGAAAAAACCTCCGAAACCGCGGGAGGGGGCAGCGTCGGTAAATAATTGGATGTCGACAGGGTTGGAAATCATGTTGACGTAAAAGAAGGACAGGCCGTTCCATTGCTTGAGGAAAGAAATCCATAAACCAAGTTCGTTGCAGCACGAGCTAGGCAGGGATATGCGATCCTCGAGCGCGTGCACGGAAGACGCGAGAGCGAGGAGGTGAGAAATGAAAGAACGGCCCTGCGGAATGATGCGCATCGCAAAGTTTAGGTGGCCGAGGATAGACAACAGCTCGCGTTTGGAACAGATTGGGTTGAGCAGGAGGGTGGAGGCGACCAGGATTGTTCTGTCGATTTTTTCTTTGGGCAATGAAGCCTGGAATTTCTCGGAGTCTAGCAGGATGCCTAAGAATTCGATGGATGAGGCTGGTCCCAGGGTTTTGTCCTTGGCGAGGGGGATCCCGAGCTTTGCGAATACGTTCTGGACTATAGAGAGATGCGCGGCTGGGATGGAGTCGGGGGGCGAGATGATTAGGAAATCGTCTAGAAGGTGGATGAGGTAGGGAATTGCGTAATTATTGGATAGGATCCAACAGACAGCCTCTGATAGCATGTCAAAAATTTTGGGGCTGCTTCTGCAGCCGAAAGTTAGACGAACGGCGAAGTAGAATTTGTTTCTCCACTGTATGCCGAATAGGTGCCAGAAATCCGGATGGATTGGCATCACTTTAAACGCGGAGGTGATATCGACTTTGGCCAGCCATGCACCGCGACCTGCGTTTTTTATCAGAGTTATAGCTTGGTCGATGTCGTGGTAGTGGAGGGAGAATTCTTCGAGCGGAATGAGACTGTTAATGCTTGGGAGTGGGGAATTGTGGGGGGATGAAAGATCGATTATCAGGCGCTTTTTTCCTGAAAATTTTCGAGTAGCGACTCCGATTGGGCTGATGCGAAAACGGGCAAAAGGAGGATCATCGAAAGGGCCGACCATAAATTTCGACTCTACTTCTTTTTTAATTAGCAGATCGACTGTTTCGGGTTCGGTGAGAGCGGACTGGAGGTTGGCACAGATCATGCTCTGGTTTGGAAAAATTTCGACGCCCGGGTTAAAGCCGTGCGTGAGACCAGACAGTAAAAAATCTGTGAAGTTCGTGTCGGGGTGATTAGACAATTCAATAGACAAATGGGAAATATTCACAGGAGTCGATAAGTAAGGTTTTTCATTTTTATTTGCAGATTTAAACACAGGACAAATAATGCGGGCGTGGGCGCCGCCACAGAAGCTGCAGACATGCAGGAAACGGCAACGCGACCTTGAGCACCTGCCGGTGTTAAAGTTGGAGCAGACGCGACTTGAGGAAGAGGAGTGGCGGAGGTAGGATTTAGAGGATGACGGGTTGGTTGGCGTGTTAGAACTGCGCGGGACGTAGCTAGTGGATTTAATTTGGGAGGATTCGGGGACGGACGGTGTGACGAAAGGACATGCTTCGGTGGAATGGGCGGCGGATCGACAGACGGAACATGAAATATTGCGGCAGCCCAGGAAGACTCGGTTGTGGAGCTCGGTGTCCAGTGCCCCCCAGTAAGGGCACTGGTTCCACTGAGCTACCCGGATGGCGCATTTTGCTGAAAACAACTTGTGATAGGTGTAGAAGTGGGTGCCTCCGTAAGATAGCGCGAGCTCGGCAACTATCGCGAGATAGTCGCCGAGCTCTCGTCTCCTGTGTGGAAACGCGGTGCAAATTACTTCCAGATAACGGGTGAATGAGATTGTGAACTCGGCGAGAGAGAGTGTGCGTGATGGACTATGTGCTGGGTTTTTGAGGGTGACGGAGAACTCGCCGCAATCGATTTGGCGATCTGAAGACGGAGGTGAAAGTGGCGAAAGTAGAGAAAAGAGGTCTACATCCGCACCTGCTAGAATCTGTGTCCTGATGTTGCTGGCGACGGGGGGTGGTTCCAAAGCCGGGGCGTTTGGTGGGATGGGCATCGGCACTGCGGAAGCCAACGAGAAGGGAGAACGAGCTAGAGGAAGAGAAGGCAGAGAGGGAACAGTGGCCGCCGGAGCCGGTTGCGGAGGCAGCCTCACGCAGACGTCGGGACCGGGACCGGGGGCGGAGGTAGAAGAAAGGGGAGGGGGAGCAGGGAGCGTGGACCAAGTGTGGGCCTGCGCCGCTAACGGAGGCAGCCTCACGCTAGAGTTCGGCGGTGGGGCCACGGGCCATGCCTCGGGGAAAAGATGAGGATAGGAAAGAAGCTGTGAGTGGGCCGAGACGGCCGCTGGCGCTGCGCAGAGAGGCGCGGCGGGCTGGAGTTGAGCAGGGGCGGCGGGCTGGAGTTGAGCAGGGAGGGCGGGCTGGAGTTGAGCAGGGAGGGCGGGCAAACTGGGGCTTACGGCTGCGGCGTCTGGGGCGCGGCCCAGGCTTGCCGAAGGCCTGCTACGGCGGCTGGAGGAACGAAGGCCTTTCCTCGTGGGGGAGGAGGTTTGCTCAGGCCGAGCGTATGGGGTGCCACGAGGCGTAGCCTGATTGCCGGCCGCTTTCGGCGGGGGAGTGGATTGGATGGAGCAGAAGATGTTGTAGAGCTCCGTTTTGGTCATCCGCCGTGAGTAGTAGACGTCTGCGTTGCTCAGGGCCTGTCTAAGGCTTGCAACTGTCCACTTCTGGATGGCTGGGACGGAGCGAAGGACCGAGGCATAGGAAGATGCCGGAGAAGGTGGTGGGCGCCTAGATGGAGGAGGCGCGGGCGAGCCTTGTCGTCTCGGGGTGTGAGAGGCGGCTCTTGAGGGCCGACGGCCCCGTGGAGCAGCCGCGGGCTCGATTTCGGAGACCTGACAGCTGTTAGGCTGAGCGGCGTTGGCGGACGCCGAGGGACGCTGAGCGTCGTTTGGATTATCGCTTGAGGGCGAGTTTGACTCTGACATGCCGGCGATATGCTGAAACTGCAGAGAAAGAAGGTAGGAAGGCTTAATCCATTTATAGCGGTATCTGTCTGTGTGATGTGATTGCTGATAGAGGATTGGTCGTGTTGATTATCTGAACGTGCTCCTCCCGAACTTTGTTTAGTAAACATCATTAAGTCATGAAATGACCAAAAATGACCAATACATTACGTAACTGTTACGTCGTGTGTTAGCAGGGGTTTCACTAAACTGGCAAACGATTTCCACTTCAGCATGGATAGTAAGAAGATCTGCCTTCAAAACATTCGGTAAAAAGAGTCGCACAATAACGTGCGTCTTCACTTTTACGTAGCCTTTACGGCATTGGTTCTGGCTTTTGTTCACACAGCGCTCGTTCCGGGACTGAACCCGGCAATGTTACTAGGTCCCCAACCTGGAATCGTTCCCGGAATCAATCCCGGGACGTGGTTGCGTTCACACAGAAGGCATATCGGCAATGTTACGGCAATTTTCCGGAATCAATGGGCAGTGTGAAAGGGGCTTAATGTTCTCAAAATGTTATTTATACACAGTGTTGGGGGTAACGCATTACAAGTAACTCAAGTTACGTAATAATATTACCTTTTTCAAGTAACTAGTAAAGTAACACATTACTTTTTAATTTCCAAGAAAATATCTGAGTTACTTTTTGTTTCCTTTATGTATAAAATCCCATTTTATTAACCAATGCTGCTGACCTTTGTTGATCCAATTCAACCGTACACTGCAAAAATACTTTTCTTACTTACATTTTTTGTCTTGCTTCCAGCAATAATATCAAAAAAAGTCTTAAATTAAGAGTTTTCTAGTTTCTAGTAAAACTTAAGTGAGTTTTTGCTTAGAACAAACAAAACAATCTGCCAATGGGGTAAGGAAAAACAGAAAACAAGAGTATTTTGCTTACCCCATTGGGAGATTATTTTGCTTGTTTCAAGCAAAAACACACTTAATTTTGACTTGTTTTCAGAAAAAATCCTTCTTGATTTAAGATTGATATATATATATATATATATAGGCTATAAACAAGTGTCACACTTCGGGTGTGTAGAGAACACGCAGGCTCACGAACATGAAGATAACCAAAATCTTTTAATAATCCACAAAGGAGAGTTCCAACACAGGAGGAGATAACACACTTACACATAGTTGTAGTGAGGTCGTGATGAAGACTGGACAAAAACCATAGAACAGGGAGGAACTTATAAAGGGTAGATAACGTGACACACCTGAACTAAAATCACCAGTCAACAGAAACTAGGTCACAGAGCACATGGGGAAGAAAATACAACAAAAACAGTCCAGGGGCGTGACAGTACTCCCCCCTCCCGGATTCCACAAACAGGAACAGATGGAAACTTGGGAGGAGGCTCAGGAGGAGGACGGCTACCCAGGAGGAGGACGAAAAACAGAGTCCAGGGAGGAGACAAGAGGGATCCGGAGCAGGAGGAAGAGCCAGGTGGGACCCAGGCCACAGCCATGATGATGGCCCCCGGTGGAGCCGACGGAGGGAGGACAATAAACACTAAAAAAACAATAGCGATTTTTCATTTTTTTTTCTGAATGTTTTGTTGAAAAGGCTGTATTTTAGGTTCCAAGTGCTGCAAGTCCCTGCATCTTATCTTGTTTGATTCTGCTAGGTCTCAGGATGTCCCAGAAAAAAGATTCTTTCAAATATGAGCTTCTAAACTGGAGTTATTGATTTATAACTGAATGTAGTATAATTGTCAAATTTTCTGTCTAAATTTGCATACCCAAATTCAAATGTTTACCCTACACACATGCAATGGAGGAAATAAAAAAAAAATGGTGTCATTGTATAGAAAACCCTTTAAACTACAAAATATGATTGTAATTCTTTATAAATAACATGATATAGGTTTTAAATATGACAATAAACTCTAAAAAACAATAGTGATTTAGATTTTTTTTTTCATAATGTTTTGTTTGTAAGTCTATTTTTCTGGTTTCATTTGCTCCAGCTCTCTAAAACTTATCTTGTTTGATTCTACTAGGTGTCAGGATGTCTCAGAAAAAAGAATCATTCAACTATCTGCTTCTGAACTGGAGTTATGACTGATTATATCTGAATTGAGTAAAATGTCATCATCTCTATATGAGCATCCTCCTACATCAGGACCATAAATCAAGCCTGTATCATGCCTGTGGTCCATAAAAGCTTGTTTCTTGTGCCTCTGGCTTCTATTCCCTCTTCATAAAGTGAAACAAAGAAATATCTGTTTATGAACACATCACTGTAATAATATTTATACATATTTACTGAAGCACCTCCTATACTGTACTGTTAGTGGTCAGATGACTCAACATAAGGATTTTTGCGGTCTTTCACTTTTCAAACTAGTAATAATTATATCATAAACCTGAATATAACTCTATATATACTTGTAGACGCGCTTATCAGCCGCGCATCATCGTTTATCCATGTATTATAGATTGGGTCAAGGCTTCCTGTAGCTGGTTAGTTACGTTTTCAGGGGCTATCTGTGTCCACGGAGCTTTGCACGCATTTCCTCTTCAAATCAGTCCAAAAACTACAAATCCCAGTCGCTGAGCGTGCCCTCACAGCCAGAACGCTGAACAGGAATCAAATTCCTTTGTGCGCTCTGGTGTCCGGTTACACGGCTCTGAGTGGTCAGGCGCGCTAGAGTGACGTGTAAGTTGACCCGTGGTACTGCTCCGAGCGGACAGCGCACGCGCAGAGCTGTACAGGTCCTTCTCAAAAAATTAGCATATTGTGATAAAGTTCATTATTTTCTGTAATGTACTCATAAACATTAGACTTTCATATATTTTAGATTCATTACACACAACTGAAGTAGTTCAAGCCTTTTTTTTGTTTTAATATTGATGATTTTGGCATACAGCTCATGAAAACCCAAAATTCCTATCTCAAAAAATTAGCATATCATGAAAAGGTTCTCTAAACGAGCTATTAACCTAATCATCTGAATCAACTAATTAACTCTAAATACCTGCAAAAGATTCCTGAGGCTTTTAAAAACTCCCAGCCTCGTTCATTACTCAAAACCGCAATCATGGGTATGACTGCCGACCTGACTGCTGTCCAGAAGGCCATCATTGACACCCTCAAGCAAGAGGGTAAGACACAGAAAGAAATTTCTGAACGAATAGGCTGTTCCCAGAGTGCTGTATCAAGGCACCTCAGTGGGAAGTCTGTGGGAAGGAAAAAGTGTGGCAGAAAACGCTGCACAACGAGAGGGGGACCTGCGGAAGCAGTGGACTGAGTCTGGAGTAGAAACATCCAGAGCCACCGTGTACAGGCGTGTGCAGGAAATGGGCTACAGGTGCCGCATTCCCCAGGTCAAGCCACTTTTGAACCAGAAACAGCGGCAGAAGCGCCTGACCTGGGCTACAGAGAAGCAGCACTGGACTGTTGCTCAGTGGTCCAAAGTACTTTTTTCGGATGAAAGCAAATTTTGCATGTCATTCGGAAATCAAGGTGCCAGAGTCTGGAGGAAGACTGGGGAGAGGGAAATGCCAAAATGCCTGAAGTCCAGTGTCAAGTACCCACAGTCAGTGATGGTCTGGGGTGCCATGTCAGCTGCTGGTGTTGGTCCACTGTGTTTTATCAAGGGCAGGGTCAATGCAGCTAGCTATCAGGAGATTTTGGAGCACTTCATGCTTCCATCTGCTTAAAAGCTTTATGGAGATGAAGATTTTATTTTTCAGCACGACCTGGCACCTGCTCACAGTGCCAAAACCACTGGTAAATGGTTTACTGACCATGGTATTACTGTGCTCAATTGGCCTGCCAACTCTCCTGACCTGAACCCCATAGAGAATCTGTGGGATATTGTGAAGAGAAAGTTGAGAGACGCAAGACCCAACACTCTGGATGAGCTTAAGGCCGCTATCGAAGCATCCTGGGCCTCCATAACACCTCAGCAGTGCCACAGGCTGATTGCCTCCATGCCACGCCGCATTGAAGCAGTCATTTCTGCAAAAGGATTCCCGACCAAGTATTGAGTGCATAACTGAACATAATTATTTGCAGGTTGACTTTTTTTGTATTAAAAACACTTTTCTTTTATTGGTCGGATGAAATATGCTAATTTTTTGAGATAGGAATTTTGGGTTTTCATGAGCTGTATGCCAAAATCATCAATATTAAAACAAAAAAAAAGGCTTGAACTACTTCAGTTGTGTGTAATGAATCTAAAATATATGAAAGTCTAATGTTTATCAGTACATTACAGAAAATAATGAACTTTATCACAATATGCTAATTTTTTGAGAAGGACCTGTATAACATCCGTCTGTGAAGCAGAATCACCTCCGGTGCGGCTATAGTTTGGAGACGCGTCATAGAAGCAAAAGTGAAAGTAAACTTCGGGCGACAAAACAATAGATATCTTACCAATAGAAGCACGCAGAAATGTGAAAATGGTCTCGTTTGAAAGAAGAGACTCTAATCTAAAAGAAAATATACAGTTTATGGCTGTTTGTGGCTGAATAAAGCAGTAGTATGAGTAAGAATATGGGAAAAAGAAAATTCTGTCAGAATAGTTTTTTTTGACATCGGGATTCTATTGAAGATCATTTGATCTGTGGTTATCACACAATGAAATAACATATATAACTAGATTCTTTAGAATGAGAGCTTGTGATATATGACTTGACTGTTTTGTGAAAAATATAAAAAATAGACATTCTAAGGAAAAATTATTCGCAATCATTAGGCGGAAATTCGTAAGTGGTACGAATAAAATTCTAAGCTTTATTTTATGGATTTATGTATCATAAAACCAAAAGTTATGGTATTCCTTGTAAAGCTGAGACTCTAAGCTTTCAAATGAGACCATATAAGTGCATATACTATATAAGGAAGGCTATGTAAATGAAGCATAAACATTTTTAACGCGATTTTTAAGTGGTTAATAAACATGTTATTCATATCAAAGTTGGTTTGAGTGTATATAAAGTCGTATATATATAATAAAGTTTATTTGGAAGTACCTGCCAGTTTTTCAAACTCTTAACGGCGGGACATTTTGAAACGCTGAATGAAAGCCATTTTCAATATGAATATGAACAGCACGGTAAATCGCAAAGTAGGCCCTTTTCCCCCTTCCATGTTCTCCTGTGACGTACATGTACATAGTATATTTTGTTTAGAAGTACAGTATTTGATCTTAATGCGTTATACGTTTTGTAATGGTTTTCTATAGGAAAACGCTTAACTTGCAACTAAAAGGCGTTGCGTACACTTTTATTGTGCATGTATAAATGCATATGTTAATCTTTTAAGTAATAATATAACGTTAATCTTTGTGTTTTGATGAGGAATGGACATACATCTTGAGTTATTACATACTGGATCGTTGATTATGAAAATTACGTCTGTCCTGGGGTACGTTTCCCGAAAGCAACTATGGTCGTAAGTTCCGTCGTTACCTATAGAGTTCAATGGAGCTAACGTCCATAGTTAGCTAACGATGCTTTTAGGAAACGCACCCCTGGACAGTTACATGCCTAGGCTGTAATGTGATGCAGCTAAGTCAAAGTAAATAATATAAATTTACTTTCTATAATTTAGCTACAGTCAAATGGCAGACCAAACATCACTATTAACCTTTCCTGTTCAGCTTCCAGATCATTGTCTCAGTTTAACAAAGGCTGTAATGTCTGAATGAAATACAAGTTATTAAAAAAATGTTTTTTGGTTTCAGGTTGCGTGAAAAGACTGTGGACATCTACAGCAGATAAGCATGGCAATTCAGGTGTGGAACTTTTGTTGTTATTATTTTTAGCATTATTAAATCTATAATCAGCATAGACAAGTCTTTTCATGCCATATGATTATACAACAAATTCTGTATTTTCTTTTCATGCAGCTGTTTCTTTCTTTCTTAAATGATTGTTCTTTGGTATGGACTACCTTTATGCTTTCTAAATTAATTTTTTGGGATATTGGATAATGAAAATACTGATATAGACACATAGATGCATGTTATGCCTCAACAGATCTTGGACAACTTTCCAAAGAACACTCCAAAAGTGATCTGCTGAAGAAAGAAAAACATCTGGGAAGGCATGGGAGTAAGTAAAACAAGATCTTTTTCACTTTTGGGTAGGGCTGGGAATCGATTTATTGATATTGAACATTTTTGAATGTTTACATTATTTTTGGGTTATCTGGGTTGTTGCGCCTATAGTTAAAAATAATTGGGTCTGTCAGTGTGAAACATAGCTTTTCATATTACTTCTATTGCAATGAAACACATCTCTCCCTTTCATTCCAGCTGGATGTTCCGACGGTTGCTGCTTGCACCTCTGCCTCCTGGAAAAAAATGCCTTGCTGGATGTTGAATGACCATCAACTGAACCTTGCCAAGACAGAACTTCTCATGTTTTCATCCAACCTTGGTGTTCCAGAGGACAAGTATGAACTTCACTGAGCACATTGCAGTGGTCCGATCCTGCAGATTTGTTCTGTACAACATTAGGAAGATCAGACAATTCCCTATGGGGCGTGCTACAGAACTCCTTTCCAAGCTATTGTTCTCTCCAGACTGGACTATAGTACTGCCTTCAAACATGGACTACCAAGCCTCTGCAACTAATCCAGCATGTGGCACTGAGAGTGGTCTTTAGCGAGCTGCTCACATCACATTCCAAAGAGGTACAATTTCACTTTCACCGACCTATACTTGGACTTTGTCGCTTTTGTAATAAACTACCCAATTCTGTCCATTTTCAAGGCTAAAAATGCACTTTTTTTATGAACACTCGACCAGTTAAAGGGATAGTTCACTCAAAAAGAAAAATTAACCCATGATTTACTTACCCTCAAGCCATGTGTACAGTATATGACGTTCTAATTTTAGACAAAACACATCAATAAACATCCTGGCTCTTCTAGGCTCTATATTGGCATTGAATGAGTTTGAAGCTCAAAAAAGTGGATCCATCCATCATAAACTTACTCAACATGGCTCTGGTGTGTTAATAAAGGGCTTCTGAAACGAAGCATGTTTTACATCTTATAAAGTAAAATGACTAACGTTCTGGTCAAACAGCCATACAGATTCGCTTTAAACATATCTTGCCCAATGTAGGATGTAGCTTAGTATGTCATGGCATAGCGTTTTCTGTGAGGTTTCTTTTTTCTTTGTAAAGTGTAAAATATGCTTCCCTTCAGAAGTCCTTTATTAACCCCCTGGAGCCATGTAGAGTACATTTATGAAGGATGGATGCACTTTTTTGAGCTACAAACTCATTGCAGTTATTCACTGTCATTATAGAAACCTGGAAAAGCCTGAATGTTTATTCATATAACACTGAGTGTGTTCATCTGAAAGAAGAAATTCATACACAGATGATGGCATAAAGGTGAGTAAATCATGGGTCATTTTTTTTTTTTGGGTGTCTATTCCTTTAATACTATTTCTGTTTATAAAAAAACTACTGTGTTAGACTAACTGCTATGTTTACTATGTTAGACTAACTGTATGTTGCTTTGGATAAAATATCATTGTAAATGTATAAAGGTACTGACACGCTCACACCTCAGTCACCTGGCCGATCCACCACCCAATCACCAGCACGCTCACAGAATGCCCGCGAACAGTCACCAGAGTACTAATCATCATCACCTGTGCACCTCATTAACACCACACTATATATACTTACCTCAGTCAGTCACTCACCAGCCGGAATCACGTTCACACGCGCCTCTCTCCTCTGATCTGCCTGTGGAAGGAATTGTATTCGTCTATTCCAAGGGAAGTAAGACTTTTGAATCAAAGACTGTTTGCCTAGTGCTCACCTGATCTCATCCAGCTTGTTTGGACTGTGTTTGTTCAAGATATTACTCACCTTCAAGTACTCTCACTGTGTTTTTAAATAAAACTACAAAACCTGACTTCTGACTCCTCTCCTCCTTGGCACGCCGTGACAGGATTCTGGCTCTACATACATGGAGGTCCACGCTTCGGCACCCCCAACAACTGACCCATTCCCATTCCTTCGGCAATCCCTGCAGGCAGTCAATCCTCCCGCTGTAGCAAGCACCAACGCACTCGCCCATGTGCCCATATCACGCCCTACGGCGTATGCTGGTGATCCTGAGAGCTGCAACGGTTTTCTCCTACAATGTTTCCTGTATATGGAAGCCAATTCTCAAAACTTCCCGAGCGAAATCTCCAAGGTCGCTTTTATGATGTCTCTACTCACAGGGCGAGCACTGCAGTGGGCCGAAGCTTTGTGGAACACAAAAAGTTCGATGCTCAAATCAGTCAGCACCTTTATGAACCATTTCAAAGAAGTATCCGGAGTCGCTCTTACCTCTCTGTCCATGATGAACTGCTCCATCTCAAACAAGGTACCTCTCATATCCACGACTATACTCTCCGTTTCAGATCCCTAGCTGCCAGCAGCGGATGGAATGATGTCGCTCTTCTAGCTGCCTATCGTAAAGGATTATCACCAGCGGTGAGACGACACATGGTAATTTATGATGACTCCGTGAATATTGAGATGTTTATTAAGAAGGCCATTCAAATCTCCCAGCATTTGCATTCTTGTGATGAACATCCTTCGCCTAACACCACCACAAGCGTTTCCTCACCAGTGCCCTCTACCGACGTGGAGGAACCGATGATCACCGACGCATACTATCTCACGTCCCAAGAACGTCAACACCGGTTGAAAAATCACCTCTGCCTCTATTGTGGAGCGGCTGATCAAATCATCCCTGCCAGTCCTGTACGACTGTCCCGCATCATGGTGAGTGCCGTCCGTCTTACTCCTTCCGTTTCCAATATCCCACATGTATCAGCAGAGATTATTTCTAACAACCGTCATTTCTCCGTACATGTGCTGGTGGATTCGGGAGCGGCTGGGAATTTCATCTCTTCAGAGTTTGCGAAAACTCACAATCTTCCCACAGTAAAGAATGAAACTCTCTATCGCATAACAACCATTCAAGGGACACCACTTGGAGATGGACAGATTTCTCTACGGACCCGCAAGCTCAAGTTGAAATATGATGCTCACCACTACGAAAGTCTGAATCTGCTAGTTCTTCCACATTCCACTGTGGATGTTATCCTCGGCCGGCCTTGGCTGATCCAACATCGCCCGATTGTCGACTGGAGCACTGTTGAGGTACAAGGTTGGAGTCCATACTGCCACACTCACTGTCTGAAAGACACCTCAAAGAACCTTCCTGTCCACTCCACCACAGTGGAAAGTCTGGACACCACCACAGAAGTCACCATTCCCCCTGAGTATCACCAGTTTGAAAATGTCTTCATTAAAGAACAAGCCACCCACTTACCACCACACCGGCCCTGGGACTGTAGTATCGACCTGCTGCCAGATGCCAAACTTACACGGTAAGATCTATCCTTTGTCTCAACCCGAACAGAAGGCCATGAATGCTTACATTCAAGAAGCTCTGCAACAGGGGTTCATCAGACCATCCACCTCACCTGCCGCATCCAGTTTCTTCTTAGTCTCCAAAAAGGATGGAGGGTTAAGGCCATGCATCGATTACCGAGTTTTGAATGAAGCTACTGTTAAGTTTGCATATCCTCTTCCTTTAGTGCCGGCCGCCCTGGAAGAACTACGAGATGCAAAGATCTTCACAAAACTCGACCTCCGCAGCGCGTACAACCTCATCCGTATCCGGGAAGGAGACGAGTGGAAAACAGCCTTCATCACCCCCTCAGGTCACTATGAATACCGGGTTATGCCGTATGGGTTAGCCAACAGTCCCTCAAACTTTCAGAACTTCATGAACAAAATATTCTGAGACTTCCTTCATCAATTTGTCATTGTCTACATAGATGATATCCTGATTTATTCAAACAATATATCCCAGCACCAGATCCACGTCAAACAAGTCCTACAACGTCTGCAAGAACATCATCTGTTTCTCAAACTCAAAGTGTGAGTTCCACCAGCCCACCATCTCCTTCCTGGGTTACGTAATTGCTGCGGAGGGAGTCCGTATGGAGACCTCCAAAGTGGACGCTGTGACTGACTGGCTGGTCCCCTCTACTATAAAGGAGCTTCAGAGATTCTTGGGGTTCGTGAACTTTTATAGGAGATTCATTCAAAACTACAGTCTCCATGCATCTCCCCTCACCGCTCTCCTTAAAGGTGCACCAAAGAAACTGCACTGGAATACTGAAGCCCAACAAGCTTTTCGACCACCTTAAGGAGATGTTCACCTCGGCACCCATTCTTCACCATCCGAACCCTGAAGAACCATTCATTGTCGAGGTGGATGCTGCGGATACTGGAGTTGGAGCTGTGTTGTCACAATGGTCTGGTGAGCCCCGAACTCTTCATCCATGCGCCTACTTCTCCAAAAAGTTAACCCCGGCGGTGCAGAATTATGGAATCTGAGACCGCGAACTTCTCGCCATCAAACTGGCCCTCACAGAATGGCGGCATTGGCTGGAAGGCGCCACTCATCCATTCACCGTCATCACCGATCACAAGAACCTATAGTATCTCAAGGAATGCTCGTCAGGCCAGGTGGTCGGTGTTCTTCGCCCGGTTTAACTTCTCCATTACCTACCAGCCTGGTCACAAGAACACTAAAGCCGATGCACTGTCCCGTATGTATTCTTCTGATTTATGTGACAACCTACCTGAACCTATCTTGTCGCCTTCTGTGTTTTTAGCTCCCATTACCTGGAAGATCGATGAAGAGATTCGCTCCGGCCTAGTCACTGAACCTGCTCCGCCCGGGGTTCCTCCTGGATTACAGTACGTACCATCAACCCACCGCAATAACCTGTTGAACAACATCCATACCTCTCTAGGTTCTGGGCATCCTGGCAGCAGGCGAACCCTCTCGCTCCTACGTCAGCACTACTGGTGGCCGGAGATGGCAAAGGATGTTTCCACCTTCGTCCGAAGCTGCTCGGTCTGTGCCGTGACTGCTACACCACGTCATCTGCCAGAAGGGAAACTTCATCCTTTACCGATTCCCCGCCGGCCCTGGACGCATCTTGGAGTGGACTTCGCCACAGACCTACCACCTTCGACTGGGTATACTACTATACTTGTAGTTGTTGACAGATTCTCCAAGGCATGTGAACTTATTCCCCTTAAAGGTTTACCCACAGCCTTGGAGATGGCAGAAGCCCTGTTCACCTTCGTCTTCTGAAATTTCGGACTACCCGAAGACATTGTCTCGGATCGAGGTCCACAATTCATTTCCAGGGTCTGGCGGGCCTTCTTCCAACTCCTCGGAGTCACCGTCAGCCTCACGTCAGGCTACCACCCACAGTCAAATGGCCAGACCGAGCGCAAGATCCAGGAAATCTCCCGCTATCTCCGTGCCTACTGCTCCCAACATCAGGACACCTGGAGCCAGTATCTACCGTGGGCTGAGTATGCGCAGAATTCCCTCCGTCAAGAAAGTACTGGTCTAACCCCCTTTCAATGCGTTCTAGGGTTTCAGCCACCACTATTCCCCTGGTCCGGGGAGGCCGCCGGAGTGCCCACGGTGGATTCCTGGTTCCAGGAGAGTGAGAGGGTGTGGGACTCAGCTCACGTCCATCTACAGCGTGCAGTCCGGAGGCACACAGAAACCGCCAATCGCCACAGGTCTGATACCCCAGTTTACCACCCGGGTGACCAGGTATGGCTATCCACCCGAGATATACGCCTCCGGCTGCCCTGTAAGAGTCCCCGCTACATAGGGCCATTCACTCCCAAATTAATCCAGTCACCTATCGTCTTAACCTGCCAGCCACCTACCGAATACATCCCACCTTCCATGTGTCACTTCTGAAGCCCTATATTGAACCTGTTATCCCTCCTTCCACAGAACTCGACGCGCCGCCAGACCCCTCTGAAATCCTCACTGACAACATCTGCCAGGTCAAAGAAATCCTGGACTCCCGGCGGCACCACGGCCAACTTCAATACCTAGTGGACTGGGAGGGTTACGGACCCGAGGAGAGGTCGTGGATACCCCATGATGACATCCTGGATCCCACTCTCCTCGAGGATTACCATCGTCTCCACCCCAACCGCCCAGCTCCCCGTGGCCGTGGTTGCCCCCGCAAGAGATCTCGGGTGCTGGGAGTCACCCGTGGAGAGGGGGGTACTGACACGCTCACACCTCAGTCACCTGGCCGATCCACCACCCAATCACCAGCACGCTCACAGAATGCCCGCGAACAGTCACCAGAGTACTCATCATCATCATCATCATCATCATCATCATCATCATCATCATCACCACCTGTGCACCTCATTAACACCACACTATATATACTTACCTCAGTCGTTCACATGCGCCTCTCTCCTCTGATCTGCCTGTGGAAGGAATTGTATTCGTCTATTCCAAGGACACCTGTAACATCTGTGGACATCAGGACACATCAGGACACCTGGAGCCAGTAGCTACCTTGGGCTGAGTATGCTCAAAATTCCCTCCGTCAAACATCTACTGGTTTAACCCCATTTCAATGTATTCTAGGATACCAATCATCTCTGTTCCCATGGACTGGTGAGACCTCCGAGGTGCCCGCGGTACATCACTGGTTCCAGGAGAGCGAGAGGGTGTGGGACTCAGCGTATGTCCATATTCAGCAGGCAGTACGGAGGCACACGGAAACCGCCAACCGTCGCAGGTTACCCAATCCTACTTATCTCCCTGGAGACAAGGTATGGCTCTCTACCCAGGACATCCGCCTCCATCTGCCCTGCAAAAAGCTGAGTCCCCGCTACATAGGGCCATTCACCATCCATTCACAAATCAATCCCGTCACTTACCGACTAAATTTACCTCTACGCTACCGGATCTCCCCCACGTTTCACGTCTCCCTACTCAAACGTCACACTGACCCAGTCTTTCCTCCTTCCACAGAGCCGGAGCCGCCTCCCCCTCCAGACCAGCCTGAAGTCCTCGGAGATAACATCTACCAGGTCCAAGAGATCCTCGACTCCTGGCGGTGGAACTGCCAACTCCAGTACCTCGTAGACTGGGAGGGGTTCGGACCCGAGGAGAGATTGTGGGTACCCTGCAACGACATCCTGGACCCTGCTCCCAGAGGTCGAGGTCGAGGTCGTCCCCGTCACTGCTCTTGGGTGCCTGGAGTCACCCGTGGAGGGGGGCTAGTGTCACACCATCAACACTTACCCTCAGCCCCAGCCCCCGCGATCAGTCACCATCCAATCAATCCCTAACGCACCGCACCCATGAACCATCACCGGAGTTCTAATCACCAACACCTGCACCAGCAATCACCGACACCCTTTATATACTCCCCTCTGTCATTCACTCACCGTCTGGAATCGAAGTTGCACGGACGCTGCTCTGTGGATCTTCTCTCTGTCGTGCCTGTTTCCCTGTGCTCCAAGGAGGATTGCCTTTGTGAACCTGTGGATAAACAAACACACCGATCTAAGGGAAGTGACTCTTGCTAGTGCTTGTGCTTGCTATGAACTTGAACTCACCCGGTGAACTGTGTTTGAAGATTCTTATGCTAGATACCTCACTCACCTGTTTCACCTGTTCAAGTGTCTATATATCACAATAAATATCACAAAGTTAATATCTGCCTTCTCTTCTCTGTGTGTGGATGTAAGACTACCCAGATTTAAAAAAGTAACACAAAAATTGTTACTTTTTTAGGGAGTATCTCAATATTGTAATGCATTACTTTTAAAAGTAAAAGTGGAAGAGAAAGACAAACCGAGGGGTGTCTTTAAATGTTCAGTTTTATCATGGCCAAATGCTGTGTAACAAACATGCTTAAACACACACACACACACACACACACACACACACACATGCACGTTATTCAGTTTTATTATTATAATGCTAATAAAGCACATGCACACACCTAAACACACACACACACTAATAATGTTGAAAAGCCATTGTTGAATAAAAAGCTTGCAAAATTATTTTTTTGGTCATAATCCTTGTTGCGTAATGCTACATCTCACTCACATCTCACAACTAACCCAAAGAGTGAATTGCAACATTTCACTCCTTGTGTTTGAAACTAAACCATGCATTTTCTGTTTGGGTTACAAGGATAACATCTCATTTTATAGCAGACACTTGTAACTAGTTTCCCAGCCAACACATCCATGTGGGGCCCAAAGGGGTTGCAACTGGGCTGATTTCTGGGGCCCATCTGGGCTACCCAACTGGGACCCAGCTAATTTTGTCCGCAGTTTCCATGGTGGCCCCAGATGTGTTAGCCCAGATGGGCTGATGATGGGCTCCATATAGAGCCCATATGGGTTAACCAAGTAGCTCCCATTTAAGGCCTACATGAATCTGCCTACATGGGCTAGTGATGGGACCCAGCTAGGTTGTATGTAGGTCTCTTAAAGGCCAAAACAGGTATACACATAGGCTAATATTTTTGTCTGTTTGGGTTACCTTATTTTACAGTAAACCCCTTAACACAAACATTACATTAAATTCACAATGCTAAAAGGCATTCAATAAACAGAAATCAGTATTTCTTGTTCTTAAGCAAAGTTTATTTGAAATAATTTAAACATGACAAAATATAACATTTACAATTTTATAAAACACAAATATCTAAAAAAAAAAAGTTAATTTTAAGCTCCTGAAAAAAACTCTTTATTGTAAAAACTTCACAACTTGTATCCTGCAAGCTATAAGCACATTACAACTTGTAGATTTTTTTATTTTGTAAAACAACTTTTAAAACAAAAAAGTAAAAAAAAAATGAAGCTCCTGACAAACATTATTTGGCATATCTTTTATGGTTTGTATATGCATATCTGAAAACTCAAATATATTAAAACAAACAAACCAAAAGTGTAGCTCCTCACTTCTCTGTCCTCGCATTCTCAGTGATCCTTTAAAAAAGACAACAAGTAATCAATCATTGTGTCACTTTTTCAGTTAAAACAAATGACTCTTGTTTTAAGATTAGGGCTGCTCAATTAATCGAAGGCAATCATAATGCACATTTTGTAAGTGAAGCCGGTTGCGTAATCACTAGTAAATATCCAGCACCTGTGTTCAGGTGGAGCAGCATGTACTACACAGAGCCCTACTTCACAGAAAAGATACGCTTAATCGTGTACATTATCGCAAACTATTTAATCAGTTGATCATAAAATCGAAAGAAATCATTTAGTAAACCTTGCTTTACTAAAAGATACACTTGACAATCGCAGCCTTTGATTAATCGTGATTTCGATTTCACTTCGATTAATTGAGCAGTCCTACTTAAGATTGTATTTCCATTTAATAATCAAGAATATCTTAAGCTCTGTTAACTTAAAAAATTGAGTTTGATAACTCAAATGTTCTCAAAACCAAGTTAAGTGAACACAATCATTTAAGTACACTAAATAAGCACCAGGTTTGGTGAACTGAATGATTTAAGTAGAGTCTACAAAACCGCCAAGTTAAATAAACTTAAATATGCAAGTTTTGTGATACCCCATTACTCAATTAAATTGAGGCAACGAGTTTACTCAATTAATTTAGTTCAGTCAACTTATTAGGGTTTTCAGTGCAGGAGCAGGGTTGAAGACCTCTGATCTTGAGTATTTTTTTTGCTTATTAGTATGGATGAATTGGATCATCGAAGGTCAGAGAAACTGAAATTTAACTGAAACTTAAAGAAAAAAATATAAATAAAACAAACAAAAAATAGCTTTTAGTAAGCTATAACATGTCTTATTGATGTTATAACTAACCCAGAGACTTGTAACCATGAACTAGCTCACCTTACAGCCAAAACATTAGCACTAACAACTTGCGTGAAAGATATCTACACAGACACACAATAAACATGATTCAACTTTGATAAGTTTAACAAAGCAGGGATTGCATTGCATTACAAAAATAAATGTATAAAGTATAAAAAGTTATATTTTTTAATCTCAAAAATAGTTTTTCTCTTCTAAAATCTGTTTTAATTCCTAATTATATCTCCTTGCATGTGGACTAAAGGACTAAAGTGAGAATGTGTAATGTGAATTAAGTGATTTATAACTTGTTCCTTATTTGAGAAATTGGAACTGTTACAACTGACCGGTGTTTATAACCATCCCCAGTCTCCCCCAAATTGGATCTAATGTTTATAAATGTTACTATTTATTTCAGAATGTTTAGAGAACGTTCAAAAGTAACATCTCTATGATGTTCCCAACATTCTAAAAATGAAATAAAAAAAATAGACATTTAGAATGTTCAGAGAACATTCAGATACATTTTCATATTTTCATTAGGCTACTAAATGGGAGCATTAGCAAAACATTCTCAGAACATTTTGTTTGCTGGGTTTAGCATTGATTTTAAATAAATAAAGGACTGTGCAAAATAGAACAGGTCTTTTTATTTTTTACAGTGTACTGCTTTAGTTATTCATTGCTCTTCTTTGACATTCTTATGCCCTTGGTAACCAAATCACTAACTTTAGACCAAAACCAATGAATAACTTTAGGCATTAGTGTGGAATGTGGGGTTGAGAACCAGTCTTTTTTCAGCTTTTCTGCCGAGATTTATTGTTATTAGTGTGTAAATCATTTGTCTGTTCTGTGTAATTACTCCTCTGTAAGAGATAAAAATCAGAGCACTAATAGGTTTTAAGTGTGTGTTCAGATTTGCTTATTTAAAAACAGACAGTTCAGTTTCAAACTCTTTAATGCCTCAAATACGATATTCTTCTGAGTCACTTTTTCTAAAATAGAAAGGTATTTGCATGTATAAAAATATTATAAAGACTATTAAATAATTTACCTTTATTTGCCATTCTGGATATTAGAACTGAGAAATATTGTGAAAGTGTTAAATGATAAACTCCTTTAATGTAAAATATTAACAGTGACTATAAGGACAATAAATTGATGAGATCAGAGCTACAGATGTAACACTGAATCACTGTTAAAATATGAATGGTATTTGCAACCCTACAATCCCATCGCCAGACTAAACCACTTCATAATGCAAAATAAATGTTATTGTTTCTTCTACATTTTAAAAACAAAAGGAAGTCGAGGAAGTAAGAGCAAGCCGCTACTTGCTCTTAAAATATTTTTGGCCAGAATGACTCAGAATGAAGTCATTGATTTTGTAAGTGTGAGGGAGGAATGTAGTCTAGTCAAGTCAAGTCAAGTCAAGTCAAGTCAGGTTTATTTGTATAGCGCTTTTCACTAAACAAATCGTTTCAAAGCAGCTTAACAGCAAATTACAGTTTGTACAATAATTAAAGTTTGTTAAATTAAAGTTTCTACAATAATTAACGTTTGTTAAATTAAAGTTTGTACAATAATTAAAATTTGTTAAATTAAAGTTTGTACAATTTGTATAATGTTAACAGTAATGATTACATGTTGCAATCAAATCACTGTAGTCAATTTGAGTAGTGATGTATGGTGTTTCAGGACTGATATCATCTAAAGTCCTCCAAGGGGTTGGCATCATCATCTCTTCTTAGGTGTTCCTGATCCAGACTGAAGCTTGTGTAATTCCTAGTAGCTGCTGTTCAAACCAAGCAAAAGGATTTGTTCAATCAAAGCTAAAGATTAATAATGTGCATTTGATCAGATGCTTGGCTAAAAAGATGTGTCTTTAATCTAGATTTAAACAGAGAGAGTGTGTCTGAACCCCAAACATTATCAGGAAGGAGTTTGGGAGCCAAATGTGAAAAAGCTCTACCTCCTTTAGTGGACTTTGCTATTCTGGGTACTACCAAGAGTCCAGAGTTTTGCAACCTTAGGGAGCGTGATGGATTGTAGCGTGGTAGAAGACTAGTTAGGTACGCAGGAGCTGAACCATTTAGGGCCTTATAGGTAAGAAGTAGTATTTTATAGTTGATACGGAACATAATAGGAAGCCAGTGCAGAGACTTTAAAATTGGGGTAATATGGTCATATTTTCTTGACCTGGTAAAAACTCTAACAGCTGCATTTTGGACTAACTGTAGCTTGTTTATTGAAGATGCAGGACAACCACCTAGCAATGCATTACAATAGTCCAGCCTAGAGGTCATAAATGCATGAACTAACTTTTCTGCATCAGAAACGGGTAACATGTTTCGTAGCTTATCAATGTTTCTAAGATGGAAGAATGCTGTTTTTGTAACATGGGAAATATGATTTTCAAAAGACAAGTTGCTGTCTAATATAACACCCAGACTTTTGACTGTAGAGGAAGCAGCAGTACATCCATCTAGTTGCAAATTGTAATCCAAGAGATTTTGTGTATTAATTTTTGGTCCGATAAGTAATATCTCTGTCTTATCTGAATTTAATAGGAGAAAATTATTGGTCATCCAATCTTTTACATTTTTAACACACTCTGTTAACTTTGATAATTTAGAAGCTTCATCTGGTCTTGTTTCTGATATATAGTTAAGTATCATCAGCATAACAATGGAAACTAATTCCATATTTCCTAATAATATTGCCAAGGGGCAACATGTATATTGAGAAAAGCAGAGGACCTAGAACAGATCCTTGTGGCACTCCATAGTTTACTGGTGGTAATTGAGACGACTCCCTGTTTAAGTAAACAAAGTGGTAGCGATCGGACAGGTAGGATCTAAACCATCTTAAAGCCTGCCCTTGAATCCCTGCATAGTTTTGTAGTCGATCTATTAGCATGTCATGGTCTATAGCAGTGGTTTTCAAACCTGTCCTGGAGGCACCCCTGCCCTGCACATTTTGCATGTCTCGCTTATCTAACACACCTGATTCAAATCATCACGTCATTAGTGGAGACTCCAAGACTTGATTTGGGTGTGTCTAATAAGGGAGACATACAAAATGTGCAGGGCAGGGGTGCCTCCAGGACAGGTTTGAAAACCACTGGTCTATAGTGTCAAACGCAGCACTAAGGTCAAGTAAAACTAGCAATGAGATGCAGCCTTGGTCTGATGCAAGAAGCAAGTCATTAGTGATTTTAACAAGTGCAGTTTCTGTGCTATGATGGGGCCTGAAACTTGATTGAAATTCTTCATAGATATCATTTTTTTTTTTGCAAAAAGCAGCATAATTGAGCAGATGCAACTTTTTCTAAAATTTTAGACATAAACGAAGATTAGAAATGGGTCTGTAATTTCCTAGTTCATTAGGGTCTAGTTGTGGTTTCTTAATAAGAGGCTTAATAACCGCTAACTTGAATGGTTTTGGGACATGACTTAAAGATAACGATGAGTTAATAATATTGAGGAGCAGTTCTTCTGCTACAGGTAACAACTCTTTCAGTAATTTAGTGGGTACAGGATCTAATAGGCATGTTGTAGGTTTAGACGTATTGATAAGTTTATTTAGCTCTTCCTCTCCTATAGTGGTAAAGCACTGCAGGTTTTCTTTGGGTGTGACAAAGGAAATTGATGTATTAGACACTGTAGATGTAGCGTTGATTATTAAATCACAACAAACAAGCAAGGTCGACAGGGGTTACCAGGTGTATCGTAGGAGATCCAGAGAGAATAAAGCAGTCCAGGCAGAGTTCGAGGCAGGCAGAAGACAAAGGGTTAATCCAGTAAACAAAGCGAGAAGTCAGTAGGCGGGCAGCAAACGATCACACAAGTAAAACAATCCAGTCGACAACAGGCAGGCAAAACACCGGGGAAAACGCTCAGAGATGATAGCAACGGCAAATCAAAACTTCGCAAGGAAATGACAAAATGTCCGACTATTTATGGGGAGAGAGGAGCGAAATGGCGGCGGAGAAAACGGAACCGGAAGTGGGTCTGACCGGAGCTGGAAGAACAGTCCCAGGTACGGGGTGATGGGAAATGCAGTCCGTAGGTTAAAACTCGGGTGAGGGTTGCCGCTGGTGGCGATCGGAGGGAGACACTGAGACCAGAATGGTGACAGAGCCCTGCCCCTGCGAGCGACTCCTGGCGCGAGTGGAACCTGGGCGGCGGGGTCTGCCCCGATTTCTGGGAGCTGGTCGATATGGGTTGCGTTAATGGAAATCCTGGGTAAGAGAGGGGTCGAGAATGTCCTTGGAGGGGACCCAGGACCTTTCCTCGGGGCCTTCCTAAAAGAAACGGGGGTAATTTGTCTGATAATTTTGAATGGGCCCACGTACCTGGGGTTTAGTTTTCGACAGGGTTGGCGGAGATGAAGGTCCTTAGTGGAGAGCCAGACCCACTGTCCTGGGGCGTAAGGGGGGTTATGGGTGCGATGTCGGTTGGCCTGGATCTGGAAACGTCAGACAGCTCGTTGGAGGTGGACGTGTGCCGAGTTCCAGGTCTCTTCGCTCCGCTGAAACCAGGAAGTGACTGCAGGTAAATCAGATGGCTCGCCAGACCAGGGGAAGAGAGGGGGCTGAAATCCTAGGATGCATTGGAAAGGGGTGAGGTTAGTTGCGGGTTTGATGAGAGAGTTTTGAGCATATTCTGCCCACATGAGGAAACGGCTCCAGTCGGTCTGGTTATTGTGGCAGTAGGTACGGAGGAATCTGGTGAGTTCTTGATTTAACCTCTCCGCCTGGCCATTGGCTTGAGGATGGTAACCCGAAGTTAGGCTGACGTTAATCCCCAACAGGCGGCAGAAGCTGGCCCAAAGTTGGGATGTGAACTGGGGCCCACGATCAGACACAATGTCATCAGGAAGGCCGTAGAATCGAAAGACTGTTGCAGAGGGCCTCGGCCATTTCAAGGGCGGTGGGCAACTTGGGAAGAGGTATAAGTCTGCAGCCTTTGGAGAACCGGTCAATGACCGTGAGAATGGTGGTGTGCCCTTGTGAGGGAGGTAAGTCTGTGAGGAAGTCAATAGCGATGTGGGACCATGGTCGCTGTGGAACGGGTAAAGGTTGAAGAAGCCGGCCGGAGGGTGACGGGGAACTTTGAAGACATTGCAGGCCGAGCATTCTCTGACGAAACGTATGGTATCAGCTTGAAGTGTGGGCCACCAGAAGCGGTTGGTGAGTAATTGAGTGGTAGCAGTAATACCGGGATGACCAGAACTGGGTGTGGAGTGAACCTGAGTGAGGACGCGTTGACGTAGTGGCTGCGGCACGTAGGTGAGGTTAGGTTGACAGTTGGGTGGTTCAGGATCCTGATGCTGTGCTTCTGTGATTTTGGTCATGATATCCCAGTGGACGGGTGCAACGAAGATGGAACTGGGTAGGATGGTGTCAGGAGTGACGGGTCTAGAATGGGATTCACTGAGGCGAGACAGGGCGTCGGCCTTGGTGTTGAGAGCGCCAGGGCGGTAGGTGACCTTGAAATTAAATCTGGTAAAAAACAGAGCCCACCTGGCCTGAGCGTTTAGCGGATTGGAGGTATTCAAGATTTTGATGGTCTGTTAAGACAGTGAACGGGTATTTAGCTCCCTCTAGCCAGTGTCTCCACTCCTCCAGGGCTGACTTAATGGCGAGGAGTTCCCGGTTACCCATGTCGTAATTTCTGCTCTGCCGAATTGAGTTTAAAAAAGCCTGGAGAGCGAGGGGTGACCAGGAGAGGCGATGACTGCCCTTCTTGGTCATGGCGGTAAGGGGCTTGGCCACAGAGCTGAACAAACGGATGAAACGTCGGTAAGTGTTGGCGAAGCCGAGAAATCTTTGTAGTTCCTTCAGGGTGGAAGGTCGGGGCCAGTTCAAGACAGCGTTTACCTTCTTGTCGTCCATGGCTATTCCGTCAGGGCTGATGATGTAACCCAAAAAGGAGATTTTGGACTGATGGAATTCACATTTTTCCCTCTTGGCGTAGAGTTGGTGCTTGATAAGTCTTTCCAGAACTGCCCTGACCTGTCTGATATGATCTTGGAGATTGTCTGAAAAAACTAGAATGTCGTCGATGTAGACGATGTCCCACCGATTTAGCATATCCCTGAAGACGTTGTTTATGAAAGCCTGGAAGCAGGAGGGGCTATTGGCTAGGCCGAAGGGCATTACTAAGTATTCATAGTGTCCATTGGTAGTTGAGAACGCCGTCTTCCACTCATCCCCTTCTCGAATTCTGATGAGATTGTACAGGTCCTTCTCAAAAAATTTGCATATTGTGATAAAGTTCATTATTTTCTGTAATGTACTGATAAACATTAGACTTTCATATATTTTAGATTCATTACACACAACTGAAGTAGTTCAAGCCTTTTTTTTTTTAATATTGATGATTTTGGCATACAGCTCATGAAAACCCAAAATTCCTATCTCAAAAAATTAGCATATCATGAAAAGGTTCTCTAAACGAGCTATTAACCTAATCATCTGAATCAACTAATTAACTCTAAATACCTGCAAAAGATTCCTGAGGCTTTTAAAAACTCCCAGCCTGGTTCATTACTCAAAACCGCAATCATGGGTAAGACTGCCGACCTGACTGCTGTCCAGAAGGCCATCATTGACACCCTCAAGCAAGAGGGTAAGACACAGAAAGAAATTTCTGAACGAATAGGCTGTTCCCAGAGTGCTGTATCAAGGCACCTCAGTGGGAAGTCTGTGGGAAGGAAAAAGTGTGGCAGAAAATGCTGCACAACGAGAGGGGGACCTGCGGAAGCAGTGGACTGAGTCTGGAGTAGAAACATCCAGAGCCACCGTGTACAGGCGTGTGCAGGAAATGGGCTACAGGTGCCGCATTCCCCAGGTCAAGCCACTTTTGAACCAGAAACAGCGGCAGAAGCGCCTGACCTGGGCTACAGAGAAGCAGCACTGGACTGTTGCTCAGTGGTCCAAAGTACTTTTTTCGGATGAAAGCAAATTTTGCATGTCATTCGGAAATCAAGGTGCCAGAGTCTGGAGGAAGACTGGGGAGAGGGAAATGCCAAAATGCCTGAAGTCCAGTGTCAAGTACCCACAGTCAGTGATGGTCTGGGGTGCCATGTCAGCTGCTGGTGTTGGTCCACTGTGTTGGTCCCCTGTGCAGGGTCAATGCAGCTAGCTATCAGGAGATTTTGGAGCACTTCATGCTTCCATCTGCTGAAAAGCTTTATGGAGATGAAGATTTCATTTTTCAGCACGACCTGGCACCTGCTCACAGTGCCAAAACCACTGGTAAATGGTTTACTGACCATGGTATTACTGTGCTCAATTGGCCTGCCAACTCTCCTGACCTGAACCCCATAGAGAATCTGTGGGATATTGTGAAGAGAAAGTTGAGAGACGCAAGACCCAACACTCTGGATGAGCTTAAGGCCGCTATCGAAGCATCCTGGGCCTCCATAACACCTCAGCCGTGCCACAGGCTGATTGCCTCCATGCCACGCCGCATTGAAGTAGTCATTTCTGCAAAAGGATTCCCGACCAAGTATTGAGTGCATAACTGAACATAATTATTTGAAGGTTGACTTTTTTGTATTAAAAACACTTTTCTTTTATTGGTCGGATGAAATATGCTAATTTTTTTTAGATAGGAATTTTGGGTTTTCATGAGCTGTATGCCAAAATCATCAATATTAAAACAAAAAAAAGGCTTGAACTACTTCAGTTGTGTGTAATGAATCTAAAATATATGAAAGTATAATGTTTATCAGTACATTACAGAAAATAATGAACTTTATCACAATATGCTAATTTTTTGAGAAGGACCTGTAAGCACTGCGTAAGTCGAGCTTTGTAAAAAAGCATGCGGAGCGGAGTAATTCCAAAGCTGAGGGTACCAAGGGCAGAGGGTATCTGTACTTGACGGTAATCTCATTCAAGCCACGATAATCAATGCAGGGGTGCAAGCCGCCGTCCTTTTTTTTGACAAAAAAGAAACCTGCAGAAGCGGGTGATGTGGATGGCCGAATAAAACCCTTTGCTAACTCTTCCTGAATATATTCCTTCATGGCTTGGGACTCAGGCTGAGATAGAGGGAAGATGCGTCCCTTGGGGGGTTGGGAACCTGGAATCAAGTCGATGGCGCAATCTCCGGCCCGATGAGGTGGTAGCTGGGTGGCTTTGACCTTGGAGAAGGCAAGATGGAGATCTTGGTAGTAACTAGGTAGGTCCTCCTTGGCAGATGACTTGAGTGTGGGTGCCTGGTCGGGGGTGGATATCTCAGAGTGAAGACAGTGCTCTTGACAGTGAGTAGACCATTGAGTAATGCGTCGTTGGGCCCAGGAAATCGAAGGATTGTGGAGGTCGAGCCAAGGGAAGCCCAGGATTATAGGGTTATGTGGGGTGGTTATGATGAAGAACCGGATGCGTTCCTGATGGGTGGTGCCGATGCAGAGGGTAATGTCCGAGGTGGTATGATTGACGAGACCTGAGCCCAGGGGTCGGCCGTCTAGGGCTGCCACTGCCACATGGGATGCACAAGAAACCAGAGGGATATGGTGAGTTTTGACAAATTCAACGTCAATGAAATTACCTGCCGCTCCTGAATTTATGAGAGCGGAGGTAGTGACAGATTTATTTTCAAAGGTGAGGGTGACAGGCACTTCAAAACTAGAGGAAGTATGTTGAACAGAACTCACCGAGGATGGTTTACGTGGGGGTCGAGATGGACAGTTGGCCCGAATGTGACCCGGCTGGCCACAGTATAAGCATAAGTTGTTCCTCATGCGTCTCTCCCTCTCCTCCAAGGTCAAGCGTGTAAAGCCCACCTGCATGGGCTTAATTTCGGTTTCAGTCGACAAAGTGGCTTGTGCTGAGGGGTAGAGAACCGTGTTGCGAGTTGGCCTTCTGGAACGCATCAGATTGTCCACACGGATGGAGAGGTCGATATACTGCTCCAGGGTGGCCCCCTCGTCCCGGCAAGCGAGTTCTGACTGGAGCTCCACGTTGAGTCCCTTGCGATAGTGGAGTTTCAAGGGACCTTCATTCCAGTCACTCTGAGCTGCTAGGGTGTGAAACGTAAGTGCGTAGTCCGCCGCAGAGCCTCGGCCTTGTTTTAATGCCATTAGTTGTTCTCCAGCCTCCTTTCCATCAGCTGATTGCTGGAACACCTCCTTGAAACGTGAAACGAAGGCAGCGAACGTGGGAAAAGCGGGGCGTTGGTGATTCCACACGGCGGTGGCCCATTCCAGTGCTCGCCCAGTAAGTAATGAGCAGACAAAAGCAATCCGGCTTTCATCTGTCGGGTACAGTGCAGGTTGCTGTTCAACGAAGAGAGAGCATTGCATTAAGAAACCTTTGCACTTGCCTGGGGTACCGTTGAATTTTTCTGGAAATGCGAGGCGAGGGCTGGCGGATGAGTGGAAGGCAAGAGGAGAAGCAGTAGCATCGGAAGTGGCGCTCGCGGTGGGTGGGGCGGCCGCGGCGGCCGTGGTGGCCGATGCTTATGCTTGTAACGCCTGCAGGGACTTGTAAATCTCACCGGTGAGAGACGTCAGATGGGTGAGTTGTTGTTGGTGTGTCACGAGCATGGATGCTTGTGCAGATAGCTCTGAAGACAAACGGTAAACAGATGCTGGATCAGGTTCTGGCAAAGTTTTCTGTAGCGTTGATTCAGGAGGCGTTTGATCCATTTGCATCTTTATTAAATCACAACAAACAAGCAAGGTCGACAGGGGTTACCAGGTGTATCGTAGGAGATCCAGAGAGAATAAAGCAGTCCAGGCAGAGTTCGAGGCGGGTAGCAGACAAAGGATTAATCCAGTAAACAAAGCGAGAAGTCAGTAGGCGGGCAGCAAACGATCACACGAGTAAAACAATCCAGTTGACAACAGGCAGGCAAAACACAGGGGAAAACGCTCAGAGATGATAGCAACGGCAAATCAAAACTTCGCGAGGAAACGACAAAATGTCGACAATTTATGGGGAGAGAGGAGCGAAATGGCGGCGGAGAAAACGGAACCGGAAGTGGGTCCGACCGGAGCCGGAAGAACAGTCCCAGGTACGGGGTGATGGGAAATGCAGTCCGTAGGTTAAAACTCGGGTGAGGGTTGCCGCTGGTGGCAATCGGAGGGAGCCACTGAGACCGGAATGGCGACAGTAGAATCTACCCTGGTTATTGTATTTCTGGTGTTATCTATTTTATCAGTGAAAAAATTCATAAAGTCATTACCATTAAACTGTAAAGGAATATTTGTAACTGTGCTAAATAAAAACCTTGGATTGTTTTGGTTATTTTCTATGAGTTTGCGGATATGCTCGACCCTGGCATCTTTAGAGCCTGTCTATAGCTGGACATACTCTTTTTCCACGCAATTCTAAAAACTTCCAAATTAGTTTTTCTCCATTTGCGCTCAAGATTACGAGTTTCTTTCTTGAGAGAATGAGTAGTACTGTTGTACAATGGCCCAGTACGTTTTTCTCTAACATTTTTCAATTTGATGAGGGCAACAGCTTCTAATGTATTATAGAAGATAGTGTCCATGTTGCTAGTCAATTTGTCTAGATCCTGTGTATTACTGGGTGCACAGAGCAGTTGAGATAAATCAGGCAGGTTACTTGTGAATATATGTTTGGTGGCTGGAACAATGGTTCTGCCCAAACGATAGCGCGGAGCGATATAGTTAATATCAGTCATATGCAGCGTGCATGATACAAGGAAATGATCAGTAACATCATCGCTTTGAGGTACGATATCTATATCAGTAAGATCAATTCCATGCGATATAATTAAATCTAGCGTATGATTGAAACGGTGAGTCGGCCAGGTGACATTTTGCTTGACTCCAAAAGAATTTAATAGGTCAGTAAATGCAAGCATCATTTGTATTATCAACGTGAATGTTAAAATCTCCGACAATTAGCACTTTATCAAAATTAACCAACAGGTCAGAAAGGAAATGTGAAAATTCTTTTAGAAAGTCTGTATATGGCCCTGGTGGTCTATACACAGTAGCTAAAATAAGAGATAAGACAGATTTCTTTTGCATATCTGACAGTGTAACTTTAAGCAACAGTATTTCAAATGAATTAAACTTGTATCCTTTTTTCTGAGTTACATTGAGAATGTCACTATATATTGTTGCGACACCACCGCCATGACCAATCTGACGGGGCTCATGCTTATAACAGTAGCTTGGTGGAGTAGACTCATTTAGACCAATATAATCATTTGGTTTTAGCCAGGTTTCAGTCAAGCAGAGTACATCAAAACTATATTCTTGTGTCCCTCTATATCACGATGCCACCACAAACGTTTTCAGTCCCTTGAAGTGTTACAGCCGGGAAGCAAGAAAATACAGAGAGGCTGGTATTCTCAATTTTTCTCTATTCAATTTCTGTAAAATTCTCCCAGTCCTATATGATTATCACTTTTCATATATAATAACTACAAAGAATATACTCATTCTGTAATACATTTCAACCCATATGTCCTTTTATAGGTCGACTCATAAAAGCATATTGTGTGGCTACAAAAGTATTCATGGCACGGTTAATCAACAGTCTAATAAACGGAATAATACAACATACAATAAAGGCAAGGATTAATAATATCACTCCAATTGGGATTAAAGCATTCACAAGCATCTTCTGCCACCCTGTAAGCCAGGCAAACAAATCATTCGAGTTGTTTATCGCATCCCTTGCTTGTATTTCTTGTGAGATTCTAGTCATGTTCTTTAATCCCTCATCTATCAAATGACCATCAGCATCATTATCTGGAATATATATACAGCATGCAGTTCCTACAATAACGCACACACCTCCTTTCAAAGCCATTGATTGATCTAGAACTAATCTATTTTGGAGAGCAGTTAATCGCAAACCTCTCAATTCTTCTTTTACAGCTTCTAACATATCTCGAGTAGTATTCATAAACAGAAGTAATTCATAACGAATGAATTCGGTTTCAATTTGAAGATGGGCTACACCCACCTGCGGGAACATAGATTCAAAAAACTTTTCTGTGCCAGTCCATAATCGATGTTCTTTTGGTACTGGATTGTCTCTTGCTATAGTAAGAACTTTATTACGATCAGCCAGAGAGCGCTTCCTTCTTTGTTTTACACTGTTCTCTTGATGCTGAAATCTAACTACCATAGAATGTTCTTCCAAACTTTCTAGAGCACATCTCCCATTCCAATCCTCTGGGAGAGAAGTATACACTGCATGTCCACAGAGCCAGAACCAGTCTCTTAAAGCTCTGGTTCCTCTTCTATTTGGGATAGAAGATACATATGACATCTTGGATTGTTTCCATAAGAACAAAAGAAATCACATTTTTCTCTTATAGTCTCATTACTCCATCCATAACCAACCACTGTAGCTATGGGAAGAGGATTTCGAGTAGCACATTCCTCTAACTTAACCTCTCCTCCATTCAAAAGACAATAATGACAGCATGTAATGCTTTTCATTTGACAATATTGATAAACACGATCACATTTGCTCAGTGGAATTTCACCTAACTTCTGCTCTCCTTCTGTTCTTTCTACACAAAATAATGAGTCAGGTATGGAACTCACAATTGTCACTCTTACAAACACTTGGGGTATAAACCATACTGTGCCATTAGGTCAACACAACCAATGTCCAGAAGTTTTTAAAGCAGGAATCAAGCCTGCAATACTAATAAAAGAAATACACTCCCAATCTTGCGGTGGTGGGCCTTCAACAACTACAAGGGGGCCGACTGCACTCTCCTTCCTTCTCCTCCAAGAACGACCTTTAACCCAAGGACTGGGAAACGGTCCGCCCATTAGTATTTCAAAAGGAGACATCTTCGTTGTCGATGAGGGGGACATCCTTATCTCTGCTAAAACAGCAGGTAGTACGTCAACCCAATTTCGCCCCGTTTCCATACACACTTTAGTAATTCGATCTTTAATAACTTGATTGCATCGTTCCGCCACTGATTGCGTTTGCGGATGGAACGGTATTCCGAAGTGCCAGTTAATATCTAGCTCTTTGGCTAGTAACTGTGTAACTTTAGAAGCAAATGGTGTACCATTATCGCTTTCTATAACCGTGGGTATACCAAAACGAGGTATAATTTCCTTTGCAAGTACTTTTACTACGGTTTGTGCATTTTCTCTTCCGCACGGGAAAGCCTCAGGCCATTTAGAAAAACGATCGACTATTACAAGCAAATACTTGTAATTTCCACAAGGGGGCATGTGTGTAAAGTCTATTTGCCAATGCTGAAATGGCAGTTCTGGATGTGGTAGAGCATCATGTTTACTGGCTTTGTGTTTATTAGTCTTAGCACATATCAAACAAGCGTCTAATAACAGTAGAGTATTTCTTCTTACATTTGCTATGCAATATGATTGATTCAAATTTTGAATGACTTTTGCTTTTGAAACATGTGAGACACCATGATAATGTCTACATAACATAACAACGGTAGAAGCTGGCAGAGCAATCCTGCCCTGCTTATCTCTCAAAATACCTGCTTGATCCGGTTTTACCTCATTTGCTGCCCAGTGGTTCAGATCACTTTGGGTGGGGTTGGCCTGTAATATTTTGATATCCAAATCATTAGTCAACACAAAAGACATCATTGACACTTCAGTGCCTGCTTTGTCAACATATGGACTTAATATTACATCTTTAGCCGCCCACTTAGCTACTTCATCTGCAAGTCTGTTTCCCTTTGCCTCCTCTGATTCTCCTGATGCATGCCCAGTTACCTTTATCACAGCCAATTTGGATTGTAACTGTGCTGCATGAATCAGTTCAGCCACAACACTGTGGTGTGATATGGGTTTTCCTTCTGAGGTTTTAAAATCTCTTTCTTCCCACAATTTGGCAAAATCATGGACAATTCTATGTGCATATTTTGAATCAGTGTATACGTTGATACGACACTGTCCTCAAAGAAAATACGACCCAATTTTAAGTTTTTTTTGTCACATTATACGACCCATTTTTACACTTTAAATTTAAGCGCCCTCTAGCGAGCGTAAAAAAAATTACAGTGTCACGTTGGATCTGATGTCATGAAATGACGTATGAGTTTTTGAACAGCTCTCAAGGTAATTCAAACACATTTTACGAAGTGTAATGCGTATGGATGAGCACACCTAACCCCACCCTAAACCTACCCCTTAAAGAAATAGTGCAAAATCATTATTTATAGTGAATATTCAAAAAAACCCCAAAAAAAAACAATTTCAGAACGCATGTGTTCTCCGGGATCGAACCTCTGTTTGTTATGATTACAATACCTTTTAGTGCAACACTCTACCGACTGAGCTACACACAATCCTGAAAGAGCATTGAATACCTGTTCCTGATATGGGAGCAATTGTTCCTGATATGGGAGCAATTGTTGAATACGCTCTATGGAGACGTATTTTGAGGACTGTGAAAACAAATTACGTCGGGCGTATAAGTTGGAGGACATGTTGGTTGATACACTGGTCTTTTGCCAATTGACAAGCTCTTGTTAATGTAATTAGTTCTACCACTTGAGCTGATTTATATGGCAGAGAATAGGCCTCAATGACACAATCAGGTAATTCAACAATTGAATATCCACACCAGTATTCATTATCACTTGGCTTATAGGATGATCCATCTATATACCAATGTTTCCCCTCCTCCAGGACAGATGCGGACACATCTGGCCTGCAAGCTGTGGAAGTATGAATCCTGGCCAGTCAGTCATGATCGGTTTCCTCAAATTCACCCTGCAATAACAACTTATGCAAACATAAGGTTGGGCCATGAACCACAGAAGTTGGTTTTAAAGTTAAATTTGCAGTAGCTAATAATATTGCTTCATAGCCAGAACGTCGTTGAGCAGTCATATGCTGAGTAGAAATATTATGCATAATAGCTCCTACCTGATGTGAAGTGTGCACTATCAGTGGGTGAGACAAAACGATACGCTCTGCATCCTGTACCATGATCGCTGTAGCAGCCACTGCACGCAGACAGGCAGGAAGCCCTCTAGCCACAGAGTCCAATGTCTTGGACAGATATGCCACTGGGCGAAAAATACCCCCATGTTCTTGGGCCAAGATTGCGGCAGCCGTGCCCTCGCCCTCGTGCACGTACAAATGAAAGTCTGTTGTGTATGTTGGTAGGCCAAGAGCAGGTGGCCTTGTCAAGGATGCTTTCAAATGTCTGAATGCGAGGTCCATCTCTGCTGTCCATGTAATGTCATCAGAGTTCTGTGAAATGGCCGCTCTCAAGATTTTATCATACATGGAACAGTTGGGCACCCACGCTCTGCAGTAGTTGTAGTAGAATTTTCTTTGCTCAAAATAAATTGCTCTGAAGAGGTTTTGAAGCCAGATAGACTTTATTGACCAGGCAACAAGTCGAGTTACGTTTGCAAAGGTAACTCCTGAACATGTGTTTTACACTCATATATATACCCCTAAAGCTGTGTTCAGCAAAACAGTTTCTGAAGGTTAATCAATAGCTGTCATGTATTTCTAGCTCCTGAACAGGTTATTTGCATAGCTATGTGTTTTTCAAGCTTTAAATAGTTTCTTCACTGCAACTCAATGCACGTAGTCACAGACAAATTATCTATTCTGACTGTAGCCACACACAGTCAGAATAGATAATAGTAGAATCATTTTCTCTTAGGTATAGACATAATTCGTTATATTATGTTGAATCAAGTTCAATAAAAATGTTCCACATAGTTCACCAAGCCCAGGAAGCTTAGCATTAGCTTCTTTGTTGATGGATGTTTATACATAGCAATGGCTTTGAGACGATCAGCAGTCTTATTGTACCTTGCGACAATTCATGTCCAAGATAATTGACCCTCCTCTGTACCCACTGCAGTTTGTCTCTGCAAAATGTTGCAGACAATAGTAGAGGCAGCAGCACACACCGGTAACGGTGATGTCATCAGCATACTGTAGCAGACAGGTATCTACAGGATCTACAGGAATGGAAAAGAATGCAGAGCAAAGATCAATAACTGTAAAATACGCATGCGAACTAGGAATATAATTAAGAATTGTGTGTACATCAGGTACAATAGGAGCTAATGGTTTAATTAACTCATAAATTTTTCTAAGATCCTGTGTTAATCGCCAGGAACCATTTGCCTTCCTTATTGGATTGATTGGTGTATTATAGGGTGAATGAGTACGGATCAGAATGCCTTGAGCCAATAACTGTTTAATAACAGGCCGACTCCCATCCATTTTTTCTTTGGAGAGAGGATATTTTTTGCAATAGACTGGTGTGGATTTGATCAGGTTAGCCACATAAGGGCGGACGTTTATGAGGCCTGCGTCATCTTTGTGCTCTGCCCACAAGTGAGGGTTGACATCCACCAGTTCCGGTAAGGCTGCAGTTGCAGCCTCACTCTCAGTGGTCACACTTCCTGTATCAACAGTGAGAGAACAGACAGCAGGAAACATGAGTTGCAGAGAATTATTCTGAAATGTAATATGAGCACCCAATTTATGCAGCAAATCCCTACCCAAAAGGCAAACCGAAGCATCAGGTATTATTGCAAAAGCATGCATCTTAAACAAAGAGGGACTATCTTTAGACGTCACTGGTAAAGTTGGTGTCATTTCACAATGTACAGGGACACCGCTTATTCCCACAGAGTTGATAGTTTTCCCTGTAATAGAGCCCTCGTATACTTTACCAGACAGAGATGACCTAGAAGCACCAGTGTCCAAAAGAAAAACATACGATTTATGATCAATGTTCAATTCAAGAAAAGGCAAAACAGATTAATTATTAGGGTATGTAACAGAAATAATTGAATCTACATTATGAGAGGGCTCAGAACTCTGTGGGCATCCCTAACGGGGAACCCAAGCTGTAGGATACTTTGGTGTCTGCTTTTGCTGCTGCTGTGGAGGTTTAGTCTGTGGCTTGAAGCCAACAGACCCTCCTTTTTTCTGTCTTTTGTCCCACTGCTGCAACACCACAGTAATAACAAACTTTAGTGCCTGCTGTCTGCTTTGGATGATCTGTCACAACAGTATTAAGTTGCATCATTGTAGTAGGTTTCCCTCGGGGGGGATCAAATGCCCCTGCGGTGGAAAGCTTGCGCAGTCGCCGAGACAAAGCATCAACAGAAATATCAGTAATGCTCGAAGTGGTCAAACGAACCAACTGCACTGTTTCTTTATGCATATTATTCAGAAACGTATTAACAAATAAAGGAGAATGTTGATCTAACGGGATGGCTGACTCTTCAGTCCATGCATGCTTACATCGATTGAAAAACGCAACAGGATTTTCACCACTTTTCTGCTTGGTATTCACAGCATGCGACAAATCTTGCTTAGCTGAAGATAATTTCACCAGAAAAGCAGTCAATTGTTTAAAAAAATCTTTTAGCTGTTCCACATCAGCCCAAACCCATGCTTCATCCTCATCATCTGAATCAATTATTTGTAATGCTCGGGAAGATTTTGGTTGCAACAAATCTAATGGTTTGTCACCTTTCGATAAAGCATTACGGCGAGATGGCGGAAAGGGTCTGGCAATTCTTTAGAAATGGCCACACCCTCAGACATTGACAGAGGAGTAATTTTATAACCATCTGGAAGCTGCACAAATGGAAAAACATCTGTTGTACTTGGTAATTGCAGATACAGATGATTAGAAGTAAATTTTGTTTGTTCAGCAGGCTTTGTAACAGAATCATATCGGGGCGGAGGCGTGCTGGGAGAATCGGCATGGGACAATTGGAAAAATGATTTTTTATCAGACATTTTAGCCTTTTCTGGGCCTATATCCCAATAAGGTTTCATCTTTTCCCAGACATTATATGACTCTTTCATATAATCATAGTCCCAAGACGGATCACCCAGCCATCCTTCACCATAGACTTTGCTTCTTGCATATCCTTATCTTTAAAGGAACCATCACGAGGAAACGGATCCAATTGTACTTTGCCTTTAGACCAACCAGCCAAATTACTCAAATACGATTCGGTATTAAAACCTTTATTATTTCTGTACATCCAATCCCTTGGCAATTCGCCAAGAATGGGTCTCAAGATTTCCTGCCCCATCGCAAATCAAAGATGTCTCGTCAGTCTTAGTGCACTTTTTACAATTAATTGAATGGCATATAGAAACAATAAGGACAGAGAGTGTTTTTCTAACACCGGGTTAATCACGATCAGATTTTTTCTAGATCCTGCATTAAATTTATGTTTTGACCTCACTATTCGAGGAACAGACACAGTGTTTATAGATTGGACAGCACTAGTCCTATCATTTAAGTGTTCAGAGCAAAAACCATCATAGCAGTTATTTGGGAATCGGCTTACTAGTCAAATGGAGCGCAGTGTCCTGGAGATGTTGTCTGACAGCAGTTGTGCTCCGACTCTGCTGGGGTGCAGGCCATCAGCACGGAAAAGCCTAGGACGCTCCCAGAAAAGATTCCAATTATTAACAAAGAGCAGTTTCTGTTCTTTACACCATGTCAATAACCATTCATTGGTCACTGGGACAATGTGAATTAATGAAATTCTACAACAGGCAGAGTCCAGGGAGTGTATGTCAATTAGGAACCAAGTTAAAATCTGCCCATTTTTAAGGGAATGAAAAGCATTCCCGTCTTTTATTTGCTCAATGAAAGGAAAGCGAGTTCCACAAATAAATATAGAGAACCCTTCTGTGTCACAATGTTTTCTTTCATGAACGGGAGGGTTTCGACCAAATCCTGAATGGAAAACTTGAATTTTTACAGATTCAAAAAGCTGTCATCATTTATTCACCTACATGCTTCTTTCTTACTTACCTTATTAAGAATATTGGTAACCAAACACTTGACAGTAGCCATTGACTTTTATAGTACAGGAAAAAATACACTGGAAGTCAATGGCTACCGTCAACTCTTTGGCTACCAACATTTTTCAAAGTATATTTTTTTGTGTTCAGAAGAAGAAAGAAACTCATGCAGGTTTGTAACAAGATTAGGGTGAGTAAATGAAGACAGAATTTTCATTTTTCATCCCTTTAAAAATACACTACTTTCATCTCAACACAATGGTGCACTTTGGACATTGTACAAAGTAACTTTTGCTGCACAGTAAAAAAAAAAATAAAAAGAATCTGAAATATTAGAATCTCTCAAATATGTATTATTATGGAGCAATATGGAATATTTCCTTAATATACCACTGATTTACCATTTATCGTGTTTTTATTTAAACTTGGCATGAAATGGAAATTGTAAAAATAAGAATAGTCCATTTTGATGGAAATAAATGTGATACCAGACCATGTTCTCTCTTTAAACAACAAGTTAGTAATTCACCCCAATCAGCTATAGTGGAGATAAGTGCTCCAGCACTAACACTGAGTCTCTGTTTCTACTCATCTTGACATTGAAATTGACTTTTTTTATACTGTTACAGTTGACAAGCATGTCATTTGTTCATGCAGATTATTAGATTCAATGCTAAACCTTTACTGAGCAAAAGCATAGTATTAAAACATTTTAAGATGCAGGGCTTCAGACAGTGACGGGGTGAAAAATGTGCTTTTACTACCAACAATCAAACAAAACAAACCATGCCATTAGGGAGTGATGGGTGCATTTAAAGCACTTTCGGGAAGCTTCGAAAACATTGCAAATTCAGTTATGTTTGACATTTAAAAGAGTGGTTATTATTTATGTCAGTTTTACCATTTAGTCATTTACCATCTCTCTCTTACTTGATTTGTTTATTAAAATAAAAATAATTTTAAAGCTAAAATGTTATTTTTCAATAGCCAAATTCACCATACATAATCACAGTCTCAATCTTCCATCGCTCCAGATTAGAAAATCATCATAATACAGCCAAAGCAACACAAATGATTAGTTTGCCTTCTCAAGTCTTTCTCTCATTTGTCTCATGACAGACTAAATGAATGAACGACCCGTTCATAAATGGCCCATCATTAGTTCACACAAAAGCATGACGGGGCATCACGATCCTGTCAGTAATGACTAGAAATAAACAGCAGAGGCTCCTGAGGGATTCTCATCATTTGTAAGCAGAAGAAAATCATTTGTAATCATAGGCCGCGGGTCACAGGAGCTGTTTGTTTACATTTAGCGTCCTGATTAACTGTGTCAAACTGTAAACTGTGCACAGTTAAGTATAGATTGCTGGAGACCTGACGTCAAAACCTGGAAGACTAATTCACCACTCCATTAATTGACTGGTTTTTGTAATGAGGTTTTCAATTTATGAGTAACACAAGGTCTGTGCTAAATATAAACTGACAATACTTGGGCCTTTTGCTCTAACATAAATTGCACAGTCTTGTAGTGTACACTGTAAAAAAAAAAAAAAAAAAAAATCAGTAAAATTTATGGTAGAAAACTGGCAGCTGTGGTTGCCAGAATTTTACCTTTAAAAAAAAAGGCAGTAACATTTTACAGTTTATGGTTTTCAGTTAAATTTACAAGTAAATACCATAATTTCATTAACTGATATAATTGTAATGTACCAATCTGTTGAAGAACTGAAATCTGTTTTATACCTTTGTAATACACTGATAACCACCAAAACCAGGTGGTGATGAGAAAGTCACATGATAAACTAAAGTCCATCACAAACAGCTTTTAAATATTAACATATATAGAAGGTGCACAGTGTCATTCACACAAACACCATCATGCTAACACACATGGAACTGAAATAATGCAATAAACATTCATTTAACAACATTAGATGTCGCATACAACCCTAATGTACAAACCTGCTAAGAAAAAACTAAGAAGAAAGAGTTATTTCAACAAGAAAACATCACATTTAAAAAAAAAATGTAACACAGGGAATTCTGGGAATGTCAATTTACAGTTAAATTTTGTAAATATTACAGTAAATATTATAGTCTTTTACCATTAACCATTTAACAGGTTTTTACTGTTCAAATCAAAGTATGTAACATTGTGATTCTCCCCATGGTTAGGTTGGTTCATTGCTTATAAGTAGGGGTGTAATGATTCACTCGTTTTCTCGATGCATCGATTACAAAACCTGACAAGGCATATGCATCGATCTTGAAACATAGATTTTTGCATCGATTTAAACACTAAGAATCAAATGAATCGCGGTTTCTATAGCGATTCAGTGCTTTAAAATATATACGTTTATATAAGTTACTACAAGCAAATATAAACGGAGACCTTGAACAGCATTGTTAGTTTCCTCATCTCTCGTTCACGCGCTTCATTCACTGTCTGCCGCTGGATGGAGCGCGCGCTCTCACCAACACGTTTTTTAAGGCTTGAGCAGCCAAAGTGTGATCTCTCCTTAGTGTTCGTGGTCAGTACTGCTACAAGTAGTTTTACTTTTAAAGTAGTTTTACTTTTCTGTAGTTTTTCAGTGGTTCTCAGTCATACCATTAACACCTGAGCAGTTGAAAGCCGCGTGTTTGGATGGAGCAAAAACAATGTGTCTAATAGCATACGCACAAATCCACTGCATGTAAATTACATTTTACCTTAATGTCCTTAAAACGAAAGTATGAAGGCAGCATTAACAGCAACCTTAAAAGCGCGAAGTTTAACGTTATAGCAAGAATAGTCCGTTGTAGTAGCTACTTCATATAATGTAATCAAAGTCTGGAGGGATATATTAGTAAATATGTTAATAGATTTGAACTATACTTAGTTTGAAATAACTGTATTTTAAATATATTACTTTTCACTAGGGTAAATGTCTACATATGCTATATGTCATGCCATAGCATCATTAAACTAACATCTAAAAGTGGACAAAAGTGAAAGAGAAAACTGCCATAAAGGCAGAAGAGTAATTTGCGCCCTGACTAAGCATATGTGACCCTGGACCACAAAACCAGTCATAAGGGTCAATGTTTCTAAATTGACTCATATGCACAATCTGAAAGCTGAATAAATAAGCTTTCTATTGATGTATGGTTTGTTATGATAAGGCAATATTTAGCTAAAATATTTAGCTGAAATCTGAGGGTGCAAAAACTTAAAAACACTGAAATCGCCTTTAAAGTTGTTCAAATGAAGTTCTTAGCAATGCATATTACTTTTCAGAAATTAAGTTTTGATATATTTATGGTAGGACATTCACAATATATATTCATGGAACATGACATTTACTTAATATCCTAATGATTTTTGGCATAAAAGAAAAATAGATTTTTTTTTTTTACCCATACAATGTACTTTAGGCTATTGCTACAAATATACCCTGCGACTTATGACTGGTTTTGTGGTCCAGGGTCACATATAAAGTATTTAGGGGAAACATTCAAATAATCCTAAAGAATGCAAAATTGATTCGTTAATCGACTCGCATCTAATTTTATTGTGAATCGCCTCAAATCGAATCTTTCTTAATTTGCAAAAATCGTTTTTGAATCGTATCAAAACCCTGAATCGTGCATCAATTCGATTTGCTGTTTACCCAGAAGTTCACAGCCCTACTTATAATGCTTTAACACAGACTTTTTTAAAATCCCAATGGGAAAAATGAATGGAAAAAATTATCACATTTTTTAGACTTCTTGTTAATGATTTTCAGATTTGTTCTAGTAATTAAATCAACAGTTCTTCAATAACTGTAAGAGAATGGTATTTGGGGCAAAACGTACACTTGTTGTTGGGGCTGAATAGCTTGGTAGAATAAATGATATGACAGTATAAATCTGACTGACTGCAAGCTTCTGTTCAAATGGTCAAAGGACCTTCGTCAGTGTGGCAGCATATTTTATTTTTGACAGGAATGAAAACGAGGCTGTGAAGGTTAGAAATACAGTGCATTCAATGGATTGATATCATGTTCTGCTGATGAAACATCTTTCTGAAAGACTTTCTGTAAACAAAAACTACAAAAATATATTTTAAAGTTAGATTTTTGAGTAGTAAATGTGACAGTGCATGTCATTGTACTGACTGAAGTCTATGCCTCACAGCCTTGTTTTCATCAGTGGTAAATTCAATACGGTGTCTAACCTGATTAAGGTCTATGCCATGTTGAGATAATGGCCTTAGAGATAATCACCATATTTATAATCAAACAATAGTTTCGGTTTGTATTTAGTATTAGCACTGTAACCCCATATTAAATTAAGGAATGTCTGTTAGGCAATGTAAAAAAAGCTTTCAGAATCTTTTTTTATTTTTTATTAATTTCTATTTTAATGACATTTGTGGCAATAAAACATTTAACGTCTGTATTTTTTGAATGAATCAAAATGTAATTTAATACCCCTTTGCAAAAATGTATATTTTGAACAAATATTTTCTCAAGACATATTATTTTAGGTAAATGATTTTAATCACTGCAGATTATTTTTTGTACTCTTGCCTCATGTGTGACCCTGGACCACAAAACCAGTCTTAAGTAGCAAAGGTATATTTGTAGCAATAGCACACAATACATTGAATGGGTCAAAATAATAATTTTTTTTTTTTCTAAAAATCATTAGGATATTAAGTAAAGATCATGAAACTATTCTGTACATTTCCTACTATAAATATATAAAAACTTAATTTTTAATTAGTAAATTGCATTGCTAAGAACTTCATTTGGGCAATTATAAAGGCAATTTTCTCAATATTTAGATTTTTTTTTTTTTTTTTTTGCACCCTCACATTCCAGATTTTCAAATAGTTGTATGTCAGCCAAAAATTGTCTCATTCTAATAAAGCATAAATCAATGGAAAGCTTATTTATTCAACTTTCAGATGATGTATAAATCACAATTTAAAAAAATTTGACCCTTTTGACTGATTTTGTGGTATCTGATTTTTAAACAAATCATTAGTACTGGAGGAATAAATGCAAATGGTCATTTTTAGCCCCGTTGTTCCGTGCAATTACTTATACATAGACTATTATTTCTATATCACCACACATGTTGCTGTTCTCCAACAATAACACACACAAAAAGAAAACTAGCATAGAACCTTATTTTGAGAAAACCATAGCACGGAAAATAAAAGTATAAAGGACACGATGCAATAAAATAAAACAACTTGAGACAAATGGCCCTCCAAGAATGACAGGAATATGGGTTGGACTGAGAAAAAAAATAAATAAATCACTACGGTATAGTTAGACACGATTTTCGGTACGTGAGGAAGAAACCAGCTCAACACACCGCCAGTGGTCTGCCCCTGTACAGTCAGTCAGTCAGTAACATCATGCTGTAGGCAAACGTGGAAAGATGCAATATTTATTCCCAAACGCCCAAGAATACATTCAGTGTCAGTTTAATGCACCGAGTTAATGAGACACAGTGTGAACTGGAGTATATGATTGCCTGGAGGAGATTTACTGTACTGTGTAACAGTTTATTTGCTGACCACTGGAAGTCGCTCTCGATATGTGAGAGCACTGAGGTGTGTCTTTTTGAACCTGAAGGCATCATTAATATGGCAAGCCGTTTTGACGTTTATTCATTCGCAGGATATGAATTCTTGATGTCAACAATTCAGTATTCACTAGTTAAAATGCTAATTCTTGATATCAGAAATTGGATTTTTAGTAGTAACATATCAGGAATTACATTTCCACTAGTAAAAAGGTTAATTTTTGATATCAATAATGACGTCATCACTCGCAGAAACTGAATTCTTGAAATCAAGAATCGAATTTTAGCTAGTAAAAACTATAATTCTTGATATCGAGAATTGTATTTTCTATGGCAAGCTGTATTGACTTTTATTCATTCGCAGGGTATGAATTATTGATATCAACAATTCAGTTTTCACTAGTTAACATTATGATTCTTGATATCATAAATTGGATTTTTACTAGTAACAATGGCAATTTTTGATTTCAGGAATTACATTTCCACTAGTAAAAAGGTTAATTCTTGATATCAAGAGTTTGATATCAAGTTAAATGTCACCATAGACTCCCATTCAAATTTAATTGTTGATATCAAGAATTGATTTGTTACTAGTTAAAATTCCAGTTTCACATATCAGAAATACAATTCTCACTAGTAAAAACCTTTATTTTTGTTATCAACAATTACATTGTTACTAGTAAAAATGCCAATTCCTGATATCAAGATTGCATTTGTCACTATAGTTGAAATGTCAATTGTTGATATCTGTAAATGTATTTCAACATGTTACATTTCTTATTTCTGATATCTGAAAATGTATTTCTGTTATCAATAATTAGAGTAATTTCAGTCTAAATTGGCATTCTTACTAGTAACAATCCCATTCATGATATCAGAAATGAACATTGTCACTAGTAGCAATTGAATTGTTGATAGCAAGAATGGACATTTGCACTAGTAACCATGTAAATGTTGATATCAAAATAAAGGTTTTTACTAGTGAGAATTGTATTTCTATTCAATTAAATTACATTTGAATGGGAGACTCTGGTGACATTTTACTAGTGAAAATACAATTCTTGATATCAAGAATGAACCTTTTTACTAGTGGAAATGCAATTCCTGATATCAAGAATTATAATTTTAACTAGTGAAAATTGAATTGTTGATATCAAGAATTCATATCCTGCGAATGAATAAAAGTCAGTATGGCTTGCCATATTCTTACTAGTTAAAATTCCAATTTCACATATCAGAAATACAATTCTCACTAGTAAAAACCTTTATTTTTTATATCAATAATTACGTGGTTACTAGTGCGAAAGGGTGAACAGGTTGTGTGTGTATGCATGTGAGGTCCTGGTTTTCCTTACATTATAGGGACCAAATATCCACACAAGGATAGTGATCAGTATATTCTGACCTTTGCAGAGACATTTTTTGGTCCCCAAGCTTAAAATAATACAGATAGAAATAGATACATAATACATGTTTTTTGAGAATGTAAAAATGCACCTGCAAGTTTTGTGTGCAGGGTATGGTTAGGGATAGAAAATACAGTTTGTATAGTATTAAAAAGCCTTTCTTCTTTAGAATGTCCATGCCATCAGGCCTTAGTAAAAAAGTAATGTATTTAAAATACATTTAGTTCAAATTGTTAGATCGAGTCCCCTAGACAATTAAGATCCAGTCCAGGAGGCCAGAAAATATCCAATTTATATGGCAACAGAACAACTCGTTAGCAGTCTAATACCTAAAACCTGTTAACAGGAGGTCTTGTCTGGTACCCAAAATACCTAAAACACAATTAACAGTCCTCAGACAAGAAGTTCACTGAGGAAAAAGCCAGTGAAAGTGAAGAGCAGAAGCAAGAGATGAAGTGATGATGGTAAAAAGGAGCAGAGATTATTGAATAGTCACAACACAAATTCAACAAGCAGTGTACAACAAACTGATTCACAACAGCAACCCATAAACCTTGAGTTTGAGTTGAGTACTTGAAACTTGAAACTTGATTTGGAGTACTACTTGTGCACAATACACATTTCTTAATATTATGCACACAACGTTTTAATGTCACTATTGCTGAAGATTATATCATCTTAGAATGACATTGGTCTTTAAATGCAAGATATTTAAAGTGGACCTGTAATAGTGCAATCAAATATACTGAACTATATTAGTTGGACCTCAGCACTACTTTTGCACAAAATTACTTGTTTCAATTTAGCAAACTTTAAATATACCAGTTTGGTATACTAAAGGTACAATTGCAGGGTATTTTAAATTGAGTACATAAATATGTAAATGTATTTTATTACATTAAATAAATGTATTTATAAATGTAATGTAATGTAAATAAATGTCCCCACAATGTCCAAAATACTTGTCCTCATCCACATTTGTACAAAGCATAATATATAAATGCATTATATTACAACACAGTAATATAACACAGAACAAATTGTCTTATTATAAGATACAAAAAGTAAATCAATTAAATAATTCTTGGGCTGCAAGTGCTTCTGAGCTGGTATCGGGCTTAATGTGAGAATATGCTGTCTGTATGATAACTTAAGAGTGGTTCATCTCATCAGTAAGACAGGTCCAAAGATTTCAACTTCACTCTTGCAAGCCACAGTGTTACAGTGATGGGTCCCATGGAAGGTGTGACTTTTTTTTTTTTGGTAACACTTTATAATAACGTTCAGTTGTAAGTAATTTACAAGTGATTAGTTAATGATGAAATAATCATTTACAAAACATTCACAAATGATTAATAAGTGATGCGCTAATAATTTGTATATGTTTTGTTAATTACTTTACAAGTCAATTACAAATTAATTTACAAGTAATTAGTTAATTATGAACTCATCATTTACAAAACATAACAATGTGTTTATAAATTATTATAAAACGGTTAGTTCCATTCCTGGATTCTGATTGGTCAGCAGCTGTGTTTTATTCACGGTACAGCACGGCTATGACCGTTCCACCCAATGGTTCTTAGTATCACTGCGCAGCACCCTTAGCAACCACCCTTAGCAACATTATTAGTTCTTATTAGAAAGCAATAAGAGCTAACAGGCTAAAATGTTTAAAGTAAATTTTGATTTATATGACGTTAGATGGTTTGATTAACAATTTGGAAATAAACACCGATTTCTGCTAAGGACAGCACCATTAAACTGTCTGACATGCTTAATCCAACACACCTGAAGTACTCGTAAACAAAGTCTGGTTTGATGTGCAGTTACACACGGACTTATAGAAAAAGAGGGGAACCGAGAACTCATGCCAGACTCATTTAACATTTTAACCGAAGAAAATGGTCTATTTCAGCCGTGAATAAATCATTTGTAGATTTTTCTTACATGTCACAAATGATCTGGTGTATACAAGGCATTTACAACACTTTCTGCATCCCCTAATCTAAAGTGTAAACTACTCATCAGTTGTAAATGTTTTATAAACCTGCTGGTTGCAGGTTGTGTAGGTATACACACTGGGGGAAAGATCTACAAATGATGAGTAAAACATTTACAACTGATGAATTGTTTACACTTTAGAATAGGGGATGCAGAAAGATGTGTAAATGATTTGTTCATGATGTGATCTTCAATGGAGGGAAACATTTCAGTGACAGACATTTCAATTATTTACAATTGATTAGTAATATATTAACTAGTATCTTATTAACAATTTACTAAGGATCTGTTTGATTATTTTATGATATGCTATTTTTAAGACAAACTTTTGACAGATTTGTATATTGTTAGCATATTACTTAATAATCATTTGTGAACATAGTGATGTTTTGTAAATTATTAGTTCATCAACTAATCACTTGTACATGATTTATAACTTAAACGACAAAGCTCTATGCTAAAAATACTAACATATCACTTATTAAACATTTATGAATGCATAGTTGTTTTGTAAATGATTAGTTCATCATTAACTAATTACTTGCAAATTACTTGTAAATGAATTAACAAAACATACATAAATTGTTAGCATATCTCTTATTAATAGTTTATGAATGTTTTGTAAAAGATTATTTCATCATTAACTAATCACTTAGAAATGACTTACAACTGAACGTTATTATAAAATGATACCTTTTTTTTTTTTTTTTTTGGAGCAGAGAGCATAAGAGTAACTGCAAGTCCACGCCTCTTCTCTTCACTGTTTCACTCCAGATCTTCCAGCTTGCACAGTTAAAAAAAAAGGCAAAATGTGCTTGCATAGTTTTACCACTAGATAGTACAGGCACGTGCAGAGGGGAGGGCTTTGGGGGCTTGAGCCCCTGCCCTTTTTCCAAAAGTAATTAAAAGTGCCCCCTCGCAATATTTATCAACAAAAATATTGTGGTCGATAATATGCATTTGAATCATAAATAATATGAGAACGTGTATAAAATAGTAAATAATATAACTCGAAATGAAGTTTGGATAATCCCCCTATTGTTCAATACCGTTAGACAGTCTGACAAGCCATTGCCATAACAACGCGACGTAAGCATTAACGTTGATATTGCCATATCATGTGCACTCGTGACTCGTTACTGTTGCTCCATTGCTTCTTGCATCCGACGGATTTTACGATCAGCATCGGTAGATTTTCGAGAGGGCGTGTGTTGGTAAGTTAGTAATCGACTTGATGGTCTTGGTGTGGAGGTGAGTGGTGATGAATTTACTAATTATCCAACAAACAAAACGCAAAGCTAGTTAATTTGAGGTCACATAACTTTGTCTACATAACAAAGTTCGGCCACTTTCCAAGAATGATTGCTAGCGGAGTGAACGAGACTTGAGAGAGTTGTAAGTGAGGGCGCGGGTGCAGCCCTGTTGCCAGACCCAGTTATTGTAAGCGTCTTTGGATTTGCCTTTTCCACTTAATTTGACAGTTTAGAAAGTTAATAAAGTGGGAAGTTGCAGTTTTGGGATATCAATATATTTATTATTATTCCATGGAATGTCTGGATACTGGATTCTGATTGGCTGGCAGGTATACATTAAAATCGTTTAATGCACAGGTAGTTCCAAGTCAGTTTAATCACCGTTCTATATTAATGCGCTGCTTTAATTGATGCACGCAACCGCACACTGAAAGAGAGAAAGAGAGAGAGAGAGAGAGATTATGTAAATATTACAGATAATAATCACATATTTGGTGACACCATTCAAAACACCTGTGTTTACTTTGAGAAACAACTGTGACAATGTAATCAACAAGAATGGGAAAAAGATGTTACAGCTCTGTAAAAGTCTAGGATTATATATCGTAAATGGCAGAACCAGGGGTGATTCTTTTGGTAGATTTACTTACTGCTCCAAATTAGGAGCCAGTGTAGTTGATTATTTAATCACAGATATTGACCCACTTTTAATTAATGCTTTTACAGTCAAACCCCAACTCCCCATTTCTGACCACTGCCAAACAATACTTTACATGAAACGGTCATGTGATATGATCGGAACTCCCCTTAAACATGAAAAACTATTCCCATTAAAACTCAAACTTCAGTGGAAACAATCTGATGCTGAACAATTCAAAGAAAACATGAACAGCTCTGTAATACTGGAAATTCTAGACAACTTTATGTCCACAGATTTCACTCCAGATACTACAGGAATAAATGTAGCAACATTCAATCTTAACTATTTATTTCAAACTTTGGCCACTTTATCTAACATTAAACAAAATAAAGAAACAAAAAGAAAAAAATATGTGGTTCGATAATGAATGTAAACATCTTAGAAAAGACCTTCGACACATTTCTAACGCAAAACATAAAGAACCAACCAATCAGATACTACGACTTGCCTATTCAAATTGTTTAAAAAATTATAAAAAGCTTATTGGCATCAAAAGAGATCAATATCATAGAACTAAAATTGATGAAATCGATCAATCGATAGACCAAAACAATTTCTGGAATCTCTTAAAAAAATTTGAAACTCCCAAATCAGACACATTAATCCAGAGCGGTTCAGTCTGGAGATCCTACTTTAAAACCCTTTATCGAACACTTGAACCAGACCTCAACCAACACCAAACCAAAACAAAGAGAAAACTGGAAGATTTAAAAAAACAATCAAAAATGACCAAACTCCATTGGATAAATTTATAACATCATCAGAAATAACAGAGCACATTAAAAATCTGAAATTAAAGAAGGCAAGTGGACAAGACAATGTCAGCAATGAAATGCTCAAACTCAGCAACCCCTACATAATTCAAGCACTGACAAAACTATTTAATTTGATCTTGTCCTCTGGTATCTTCCCTGAGACCTGGTCTGAAGGACTGGTCACACCAATTTATAAAAAAGGGGATAAATTTGATCCAAATAATTATCGTGGCATTTGTGTTGGCAGTAACCTAGCCAAGCTCTTCTGCAATATAATAAACAGCCGCATAGTGACATTCCTCACACAACACAATATTCTAAACAAATCACAAATTGGATTTTTACCAAAACAACGCACATCTGATCACATCTATTCCCTCCACACTCTAATTGATAAAAATCTAAAGGGCAAACAAAGAAAATTTTTTACGTGTTTTGTAGACTTTAAAAAAGCTTTCGATTCTATTTGGCATGATGGCCTATTATACAAATTATTACAAATTGGCATCGGTGGAAAAACATTTGATATCTTACAGTCTATGTATAAAAACAGTAAATGCGCAGTCAAAATTGGGAATATGAGAAGTGCGTTCTTCCAGCAGAGTCGTGGTGTGAGGCAGGGCTGCAGCCTGAACCCGACCCTGTTTAACATCTACATCAACGGGCTGGCAGAAGCGATGGACAGTTCCGGCGACGTCCCTGGCCTCACATTGCACGACTCTGAGGTCAAATGCCTGCTGTATGCAGATGATCTGCTCCTACTGTCGCCCACCGCAGACGGGCTCCAGCGCAGTCTGGACCTGCTACAGCAGTACTGTGAGGAATGGGCTCTGCTGGTCAACCTGGACAAAACCAGAGTTATGGTGATCCAGAAGAAGGCCAGGGCTCAGGGAAACAGATACCCCTTCACCTATGGAGGAGATGTGCTCAAACACAGCACGAGCTACACCTGCCTGGGCATTGAGATCTCAGCGTCAGGGGGATTCAATCTCGCAGTGAAGACCTTGAGCGAGAAGGCCCGGAGGGCATTTTATGCCATAAAATCACGATTTGGCCAATTACATCTTCCAGTGAAAACATGGATAAAATTATATCATGCAATAATTAAGCCAATTCTTTTATACGGGAGTGAAATATGGGGACCAATTCTAAAATTTGACAAGTGGGATAAAAACGCAATAGAAAAAATGCAATTGGAATTTGCAAAAAATACCCTAAGGGTAAACAGAGGCACTTCCAACAATGCCTGTAGAGCGGAACTGGGCTTATACCCGTTAAACATCGAAATCCAAAAAAGAGCCATTCAATTCTGGAGTCACCTCAGTCAGTCGGACACTCAGTCAATCCAATATAAAGCTCTTCTGGCCAATGAAACGCCCTCAGTGTCTCATCCTCTGAACACACTCGCACTCACACTCATCAAACACACTCAAGCTGATTCTGATTCCAAGCAAAGCCCCAACATTCATAAAATAATTGACAAAAAACTAAAGCTTGATTATGATGAAAAATTAAAAAACAAATTTGACCTCCAAACCAAACTTGAGTGTTATTCGGCCCTAAACAGAACCACAAAATTGGCAAAATACCTATCAATTAAACAAATAAAAGAACGACACATTCTATCAAAATATAGACTTAGTGATCATGAATTAGAAATAGAAAAAGGAAGACACAGAAAATCCTGGGTCCCTAAAGAGCAGCGTTTGTGTAAAAAATGCAGTTTGAAGCAAATAGAGGATGAGAAACACTTTCTTCTATATTGTCCCAAATACACTAGTACAAGACAAGTGTTTTTCCAAAAGTCTGAAGAGCTCAGTTGTTCATTTCCCAATCTTCATGACTCAGAGAAACTACATTACATACTTGGAGAGGATGAAATGGCAGTAAATTTAGCAGCAAAATACATATACTCCATAAACACACTAAGAAATGGTTGATCCATTACAATAATTTTCTGTATATATTCATGTTATTTATTATATATACAAATGTAATTATTATTAATATTACCGTTATCATATCCTGTTGTTATTATTACTGTTATTTTACACATTTATTTGTTTGTTTGTATGAGTTTTCTTATGTTTATTGATTTTAATGTTTTATTTTTGATATTACTGATCGTTTGATCTATTGATGTACAATGCTTTACATTTGATTTACTGTACACTTGAAATGCTTTGGCAATACTTTAATATAAATGTCATGCCAATAAAGCAATTTGAACTGAACTGAACTGAGAGAGAGAGAGAGAGAGAGAGAGAGAGAGAGAGAGAGAGAGAGAGAGAGAGATCTCTCGCACGTGAACATCACTCATTGTTTACACAGAACAGAGATTGTAGGTAAGACGGCTAACAGAAATGGTACTCGTTTGCAATTTTCCGGGATGTTTAAACAAGAAATGGTTAAAAAAGGTATGTTTAGGATGTTTAAAAAATTAATTGTGCTCGCGCAATGGATCACGTCCGGTGCTTTCCGGCAGTAGCGCCGGCGCACTCACACACCAGGAAGCGCGCCCCCTTCAACTTGGACGTGGTTATTTACAAGAGGTAAAAAACGACATAAATACTGTTCGTTTTCTCACACAAACCACTCGTTTCGTGTCTTAGGCCATCAATGTGTACTTACGATGTGGAATTGTTTAATTTGGACAGTTTAATTTGAATCTGTGCATTTTCTTTTGTGAGGTGACCATAGGCATGCATTATATGACTGACAGACAAGAACGGTTGGACTTAAAAATATCAAAATTGAAACTACTGCGGAAACAAAGACACCTACATCTTGGATGCCCTTGGGGTAAGCTAAGACATATCAAAATTTAATTTCAAAGTGAACTATCCCTTTAACACACCATTTTTTATTTTATGAGTTTGTAGTATAATCAAATACTTTCATATTACAAGTACATTCATGTACGAGAGCTGAGCATGCAGTGACACAAGCTAAACTTCAATGAGCGAACCAAGAGAGCAAACAGAACAGAAACGATTGTGGCATCTCATGGGACGTCCTGCATGCTGTGTTCTGAGAGCTATGTCATGCTTTTTGATCATTCTGCCATTTTGGATCATTTTAACAGTGTTTCATGAGCATGTGATGAGCGGCATGGTGTCAGTCAAGCAGTCAACTTCTGGACTGAGACAACTACGAGAAATGGCTGAGGATTATAGAGCGAGCTGGATGGAGCATTCCAGCCCTCCTCATCTATTTGCTACGAACGTGGTGGAGACTAACTAACCATACAGCAAAGGACTATGTGTTTGAGAACTGTTACATGTGCACACAATTCCCACAGAGCACCACTGACATGGACTGGTGGCCTTATCAAGATCGCAACACATCTACCATCATGGCTGTGGCAGCAGCTGCTTTTAATGACAGCTCCACTCTGTGGTATGCACAAGACGAGGAATGGAGAGAGATCAAAGTGACAAAGCGACTGTTCGGCCAGGTAGCAGCAACTGATCTCACATGCTTTAGTAGAGTTACAGGAACTAATCCTTTAGGGAAAATACCAAAGAAGGAAATGCAACGTGATCTACGAACAGAACGAAACGAATCCTGGCAAACGACGACGTTGTCTCAGATGCTTAAACAAGGGCTATGTTGCTGCCGGGCCTCAATCATTGCCAAACAATCATTGCACAATCAAGACAGCCCAGCCCAGTGCCAAAAAACAATCACATCGTGGCTGAGAAACTGCTGGCTGTTTTTGCATCTGGAAAAGTTGCACCATTAATGCAAGATGTACAGGTATGATCTGATTTCTTTCATTAACACCACAAATATGATGGAAGGCATCGAGGAGAAGCTGAGAGGACCGAGGTTCAGCATTTCACAAAATCGCCTAGATCTGGACCAGCTTTTGGCGGAGCACAGCGGAGTGTGCGTGACAGAGGGAGAAGCGTGCTGCACTTACATCCCAGAACATGATGAAGACGGACATGTCATTGAAGAAGCGATAAACAATTTGACCTTCATGGCACTATCTGTGATAGACTGGGAAACTAATTCACAGTCTTTTGGATTGGGGTGGTATGATGTGACAAGTCTGATTGTGATTTTAACTGCTATGGTTTGTTCGTTCTTCTTGATCGCATGTTTCTGGCCATTGATTAGAAAGGCTCTGCTATATAGCATCCAACACCAAAAGGTTGATCATTATTTGAACTACACTGAAACGGAGTCCAGCTTTAGTAGCAGTGAAGACAACACTGAAACTGATTCCAGCTATGCAGTGGCCATGAAGACCACACTGAAGCTTAATTACGTGTAGGGTGATGATTAGAAGGATAAGAGCAAATATTATTCATGAGACGAGATGAGATTTTTTAACTTTTCTCAATAATGAAATATATAGGGGGAAATAGTATTTTATTCATATAATATTTGTGAATTTACTTTTTTTTTTTTTTTTAAAGGTCAAGGGGCACACTCTGTATTTGTATTCAAAATAATTTTTATTTCTGCGAAATTGTTTATGTCCTTGCATCTGAATGTATTTTCTAAGAAAAAGAAAAAAAAAAAGATTAGATTAGATTAGAAATCTAAACAAAATAATTTACGACGATTCTGACATAGAGTTCATTGCTTAAGTTTTTTTTTTTTTTTTACAAAATAGTATATAAAAATATTATTATATTCGATCAAATTAATTTCACAATTAATAAGGACTTAATTTACTATTGGAATCTCATAAATGAATGATTTAATGATAAATGCGTTTTTAAATGTGCAGGATAAGCTTTACAATACATACACGTGTTAAGATACTTTCATTTTGATAGCTATTATAGATATTAAGTGTTTATATGCAAACTATAAACTTTTATTCTAGTACTTCTGTTATTTAAATGTCTGTAACACGGAAATAATGATCATTATGTGATTGAAAGACAGCAATAAGATTTCGTTGGCGTTTGAACAGAGATCGCGATCTTTTTAGGATTAATCCTGCAGCTCTAATGTAAAGATCTCGCGAGACACATCGGATCTTGTCACACCCCTAGTAGTTTATGATTAACTTGCTTAAATATAAGAGATGCCTATATCTCACAAAAAAATTTACTAATTGTTTTCTTGCCTGTGAAAAATGATGCTGTTTTGAATCCTTGTGAATGAACGTGTCATAGGTGAAGGTGGAAAAAAAAAATCTGTTTTGATTCCAGAGAGCATCCTTACATTTGTGTTGTTTGACTTTCTTTTATTGTTCATTCATTCATTTATAATCATTTATCATTTCATTGTTTTGTTATTCCATTTATAATAGATATTCATGTACTCACTTTATTTGCATTTATAACAATCATTATAGCCATTTATGTACTCATTTGACTGATTCATTCGTTGATTGGTAATGTATATTTTCTATTATTTTATCCATTGTTGTTTTATCTTATGGCTGTGTGGTTTCAAGGGCTGTTTGTCTTCATAAATAAATGTTTATGGAAACTCAAGGTTTATGGGATGTTGTTGTGAATCAGTTTGGTGTAACACTACTGCAACTAAGACTACTCAATAAACTCTACTTTTTTATCATCATTTTGTCTCCTGCTTAGCTTTTTCCTCGTCTTGGCTGATTAAACACTCATTTTGGGTAGAAGACAAGACTTCCTGTTAAGAGTTTTGGATATTATACTTTGCTGACAAGTTGTTCTGTTACCAAAAAAAATAAAAAAACAACACCAACATAAATTTTATAATGGGATCTGGGATCTGGGGCTGAATCCTTATTGTCTAGGGATGGGGACTCGATCTAACACTGTGGACACTGTTTTTGATGTAGTCAGAAAAAATAAGTGCCATAGCTTTCATATAATAGCCTCATAATTAAATTAAATCGAAGGGGATAATTCTGTTAAATAGATTCTATTATTAATCCCTCATAACATTTACACCTGGAAATATTTTTATTTTTTTTTATTTTAAATACAGTTGATTTTTTTTTTATTATTATGCAAACATTAAACAGATACAAAAAGGACAGAACAGACAAAACCTCTACAGACATAAAACTAAGAAGAAAAAAGACAAAAAAAACCCCTCACATCTTGTAAAGTTTCACATACAAAGATAATAAATACATACAGACAAATAATAATAATAACTTATAAATAATAAATAAATAAATAAATAATAATAATAATAATAATAACACATAGAGATGAAAAACCTTATGCATCAGTGGTATTACCAAAACAAATCTCATAATATTTCAAAAATATTTTCTTGTTTTTTAACAACTTAAGGGATTTAAGAAAAGCATTGATTTCTATTAAGAAATAAGAAAAGAAGGCTGTGATTTAATTTAAATGCAATTCACTGACGTAATAGTTTTACCTAATTATATATTTTAACTGAAAAAATAAATAAATAAATAAATAAATAAATAAACTATTCCAAATGGTTTGTGTCTTTACACATTGAATAAATAAATAAATAAATAAATAAATAAATAAATCAGTGTTTCATTCTCAATCCCACAAAATGAGCATGAACTCAACATCCATGTCTGAAAAATCAGCGAGTTGGTTCCTCAGATAACGATGACGTCACGACACTCCATAGAGGTAAGTGTGTTTATCAGCAGCTTCTTTAAAACGTCTTTTTTTTTTCTACAGAAAAAATGTGTTGGAGTTTGTGCTCTTGATCGGCAATGATAATTCACAGAAATATGCCTTTTCAATGCAGATTAACTTTATTAAACGCAGAAGCCAGAAAGTGCGAATATAAAACTAACTTTACCCAACTCCAATAATGTAATGCGCAGCAGCAATACGTCTACAAAACATTTGTAGATTGATTCCCTACAAACGTATAAATATCTAGTGCCAATACATTTCGCATGCTTACCACTTGAGTTAAAACAAAGACCAGCGAAACAGAATTTCTCCGGCACACGTTCTGATCATAAACGCTTGTCATTTTTGAAAAGCAAAAAAGTTTTTCTTACTTATCTTCTTGAATTTCACGTCTGCCTACTTCACATCAATCAAATCACATATGAAATATTCCATCTGGACGTTTAACTGTCAGAAAAAAAAAAGGTACAAAAGCAGTCACTTAAAAAAAGATAGGCTAATATGAAACATTATGATGCACTTAAGGTAGCCTACAAATATGTAAGGTTATACACAATTATACATCTTTTAGGGGTAAATAAGGTACAAAGATTCATTTTTAAAAAAGGTGTCGGCCCAGAGAAAGCTTTTGTACCTTTTTTCTGAGATCCAAACGCAAGAGGGCAGCAAAGCATCATACTTCGCTCATCACTAAACCATAAAAGTAAAAAAAAAAATAAATAATAATAATAATAAAACAAGAAAAACACTTAATTTTGTTTGATTTAAAAAAAAAAAACTTTTTATTAACAATTGAAAAAAAAATAAAAAATAAAAAATAAAAAAATAAATCTGGGTTCAGGCACCAGTGGTTTTTAAGTGCCTTTTTAAAGAAACATTATAGCCTATATTGAGCAGTAATTTTTCAATCAGCTGACACATGTATTCAGATATATAAAATATATAAACAAGGTATTTCTAAGTTGCTTTTTGGAGGTTGTACAGAAAAACAGAAACTGACTCATGAATATTGCTTTTTGGCTTTCTGTTCACTGCTTTTGTTGTTTGTGCTATAGTCTCTCAAATAAATGGGAAAGCCTGCTTGAACTTTTTTCACAGGTATTCAGCACATTGCCTGTCACCTTTAGTTCATCCGTGGCTTAATGTCATCCATGATGTTGTTGATAAATCTGTCACTGCTATTCAAGGATAAATGCAGATGTTAAGAAATGTGAAAAAGAAACTCACTGTCGTACTAGTTTTACCTTTATAGTAACAAATCATATCTTTTAACTTAAAACAAATCTAAACTATTCCAAAATAGTTGAAATAAACCTATTATTATTTACATTTTCAAACTAAAAACGTAAAAATGAAGACAAGAATGGCAAAACACTTGCATGAGACTGTTCTTTATTTATTGTTTTCTGCTGTGGAAGTATCACACTGGTACTTTTTTGATCTGACAGTATTAATCTAACCATTATACTTCAGTGATACTAGACAATAAAGATAAAGTTTATTATTGCTTTAAAAAAAGACCACATTAATGCTTGGGGTGAAAAGTACAAGTGCAATTCATCATTTATACAGTGTCTGTCACTCAGTTTTATGTTTATTCTCATTCTGGATTAATTAGTTTTATTCCCATTCATACATGCAATAGGTAAATGTGTTTAAACAAATAAATGGAGTTCAAATATGAACTGAAGGCTATTTACAGTAGACTATTAGTTCACCAACATCAGCAGATGAAAATAAAAATGTCCAGTCTGGGTGATTTTGATCCGTCTAAAGATTCTGAACAATTAGACCAAAATCTTTAGAAACATTCTGATGACATTTGCACAGGAGATCATCGAATGATGATCATTACAGCTGGTAAACAATCAAATATTTACATTTATTCATATAACAGATGCTTTTATCCAAAGTAACTTACCAATGTGCATAAAAAAGAGCAAACAATATGTAGTGCTGAGCAGAAAAAAGTATTATTTATGTATTTTTTTGTAATTTGTATATTTTTTGGTTCACTGTTAAAAAGAAGCATTTATTTCTGGTTGTAGGTCAAGTGCTCATAGAGGAGTGTGTGTGATGATGGCTCAGAAGGTTTGTTGCAGACAAATCATTCAGAGATCTAGTAAGTGACTTTAAATCTTGATTTGATAAGGAAAGCTATAGATTAGCCAGTGAAGAGAAAACACTGCAAGGAAGGCCATTTTTTTGAGCAGGCAGGAATAAAATCCTTTGAAGTCGAGAGCAAGTGGACTTGCAGATGCATGATAAAATGATCCATCTTACCCCTGGTTTCCCAGACAAGGCTTAAACCTAGTCCCAGTCTAAAATGTGAGTATGACCTTAAATATAACAGTGCCTTTGTTTTGTCTCAAGATGCACACCAATAATGCACATTTATATATATAAAAAAATGCTTAAAAGTCCTAATTGAATATTGGCCTAATCCTGGCTTAGTCTAAGCCCTATATGTGAAACCAGGCCTTAGATAGACTAATATGACTTTACATAAGTGTTTACTAGGGATGCACCAATGTATCACCAAATAATCGAATTTTGGTCTCCATTATCGGCAGACTAATAAAAACAGCCATGATCAGGGCTAATCATATCCTATTAAGCAAATTTCAAGAAATCTCTAATGCAAACATTGAGCTGTGCATAATAACCCATTAATGCAATCTTAAAAAAAAAAAAAAATTGCGTTGTTATTCTATTCGACCCTATGAATCACCTAATTCAAGATGGGTTGCCAGGTACACAGGTTTTCCCTTTAGCAAATATTATTTGAACTGCCTGTTACCTCTATTTTATTATATGTAGTGCCTGTTACTTATTGCTTTATTATATCTGATAAGAATCAAAGTCTCAGCCTTCAAATATCATCCATTGTATTGCAAAATCAAACAATAGATGTCGTTTTGCCGCTCTTCAATGTGGCGTGACGGATCACTTTAGCGTGTCAGTTCAAGCCAGCAGCGTTTAACACCTTACAGCGTCAAATACACTTGAATGGACATCAATGGTATGTTGAAAGATGAAATATAAATGCTTATATTTTATATAAATGCTTACAGTGTATGATGAATATGTGACTTAACGCTGCATTTACCTCAGAAAAGTTATCCAGTGTTGACAATTTATTAGTTAGCTAAAAAACCACCAGAGGGAGCTTATTTATTGTTAATTCTATATGCATGTTTGAATAAATTTGAGATGAAGACTTTTTTTAATGAAAACTACCTTATATGCAATTTATTTGTATGCAGACATGTTTTTTATAAATAGACCAATTCGTTGTTTGCAAACAGTGTTGAGTTTTTTTTGTAGACGGAGCGTATCTGGTGGCAGAAAAGTTTTCAAGTAGTGCTCTATGGAAGCCATGTAATAATAAATAATAGTTTATAGTTTATAGAGTTTTAGAGTTTATATTTCTAAATTCTGAATTCAATTCTGATTAAGACAAATCAACTCGTCATTCTCTCATTTTCCCTCGGACCAAAATCATGAGTTTATAGCCCACACTTTCCACTAACAACAAAGAGAGAACAAAGAGATATAATAAAAATGTCAGAATTGTGAGAAAAATAGGTAGCCTAAATGTCATGTAAAATATTATAGGTTTAAATAGTATTTCATGCTGTAACTTTAATATAATACGTCCCCTATGAACTGCCTATGTGAATATGATTGTAGACAAATTGTTTAAATCAAATTTCTTCTTTAAAAGTAGAGTACTCACAGCAGGTTTCATCCATAGTCTGTCTGTTTAAATGTCTGCATTTAGCTTCAAATGGCATTTTTGACGACAGTATTTTATAAAATTTGATTCTAACATTCACAACAATACGTTTTTCCTTTTATTCCATGGATTTGATCTGTTTCCCTCCCCTGACCACAATGCACGCAGCTGCCGGTGAAGTAACTGTGACGCCTACACTGTAAAAAAATAATTGTTGAGTCAACTTAAAATAATTTGTTACCTGGCAGCCTTAAAATTTTAAGTTCAGTCAACTTAAAAAAAAAAGTTTAGTCAACTTGAACTTACTTATTTTAAGTTGACTCAACAAATTGTGTTTTTGTTTTTTTCAGTGTACTCTGATTTGGTCTGTATGTTAGACTTAAGGATATCTATTAGGGATGCTACTATTCTCAATATAATATCGAACCATTGGGTACGACACCCACGGTTCAATACGCGCTTGTGAATTGGGTTTTTTCAGGTTTGCATTTAAACAATTTCTTTGTTTTATTTCTCTCGGAATTAGCTGTGTGCATCATTCAAAACGTTATATCTTGTTTTTATTCAGTTACAGCGATGCCTTTATATATATATATATATATATATATATATTAGAGATTTCCTGGCTTGAACTTGACGCATATGTGGATTTTCTGCACGAGGGCGCCCTCTGGTGTCCAGTATGAATAAAACCCATCCTATTTTACATAAAAATCGAAAATAATACCTCTCTCAAAATAAATATTAAGCAGACATAATTATCCATGATTTTGTCAAAAGAATTGTCAGAAAAAAAGTCAGAATTAGAAATTTTAAGAAAAAAAACAAACTCGCAAATGCAAGTTTATATTTCACAATTTTGACTTTATAACATGCAATTATGAGTTTATATCTTACGATTCCAAGAAAAAAAGTCAGAATTGAAAGTTTTTATTATGCAATTCCGAGGAAAAAAAATCTGAACTGTGAGATAGAAAGTTGCCATGACGGTGGTTAAAAACCAAGGTACGTATTGAACCGTGGACTAACTGTATTGTTGCATCCCTTTTATCTATAAGCTAATGTGCTCCAAAACAATGACAAAATTCGCATTTAAAAGATACACGCGTTTAAAACTTCCAGTCTCTAACTTCTACCAATATGGGTCGTTTTTGATTACCCTGCACTTTGGCTTCCAATCAAATGCTCTCTTTAGATTCCAAGGCCAGCTGATATAAGAGAAAAGCTACTGGCTGTTTAAAAAAAGGGGCGAAGCTGCTTAATATATCCAACCCTGACGTCCTCAGTTGAGACTGTGTCAATGCATAACAACGCTGTGCATTTGAAGGCACTTCAGTTTACCTTTAAGAAAACCAAACTATTGCTACTGGTATCAGCAGATGTTATTAACATTCTGAGAAATTTAGTATCGGTGCATCCCAAGTGCTTACAGACTCTGAGGAGCAACCATATCCAACAACGCACTTCTTCCAACTTCCGTCTCTCTGACCGTTCCTGCCATCACCCTTCTGGATGGATGCATTTCCCGTCTAACCTCGCGAGACTCCGTAGACTGCAGTATTTCAGTGTTAATCATCTGAACCGACGGATGGACCACCTGTCTAACTCTTTGAGCCTCCATGGACTGCATTATTTCAGGGTTAATCATCTGAACCGACGGATGGAGCGCCTGTCTAACTCTTTGAGCCTCCATGGACTGCATTATTTCAGAGTTAGCAAGTTGGGCCACTCCATTAGTTTGCACAGACTCTTTTGTAGGCTGCTTCTCAACGAGAACTACACTTTGGTAGTGCTGCGTTTCACGTTTGGTAGTTCCACGATGAGGAGCACCAGAGGCCTTGTGCTCCTCTACTATCAGGTTCTCCTGAAGGCCTAGGACTGGGTTGGATGGCATCATCAGAGTCGGCTGGGCTTCCACCACATAAACAGGGGTGCCGGTGTAGTACAACGCAGGCTGCTGGACTAAGAGGGTTTGGTTAGGAACCATCTCTTGGACATAGACTCCTGCTGAAGACATGCTGCTGGTCTGCTGCGCTGCTGAGGTTTGAATGACGGTGGACGAGCTTGCTTTCTCCTGAGACTGTGAATGACTAACTGTGCTTTGTGCGCTGACATCTTTGTGTGTGGCGGACAGGACCGGTTTAGAGGTCACAGGGACTTTTGTGCTGATTTTAGTTTCGATTTTAGTACCACTACAGATCTCCGCCAGGGTCTTGAACCTCATGTCAAGGTCATCAAGAAAAGATAAGTCGTCTCCTTCATGTAGGAGATCGCAGATGTCCTCGAACGATTCCTTGTGTGATTCCTGACCCTCAAAGTCGTAGACCAACAGACTGTCTTTCACATTTTGGTTCTTAGCCTCATGACTTGATTTCTGTAATACAAGAAAAATGTGCATTTACAAACCATTGTCTCATTCATATACAACAATGGCCTAAAAATACACTTGTGACAAGTGTAAATTTTTGGAAATTAAGATTTATGCATCATCTGAAAGCTGAATAAATAAGATTTCCATTGATGTATGATTTGTTATGATATACAACTATTTGAAAATCTGAAATCTGAGGGTACAAAAAAATCAAATATTGAGAAAACTGCCTTTAAAGTTGTCCAAACAAGATCTTAGCAATGCATATTACTTATCAAAATGTAAGTTTTGTTTAGGGCTGTCGAACGATTAATTGCGATTAATTGCATCCAAAATAAAAGTTTATGTTTACATACTATATGTGTGTTTACTCTGTATATTTATCATGTACATATAAAAACACAGACATACATGTATATATTTAAAAACTAACTTATATGTATATATATTTACACCTGTACAATTTAGCAAGTTGTATATAAATTTAAAATATTTTACTTAATATATACATGCATGTATGTGTATTTATATATACATAATAATTATACACAGTACACAGACATATAGTGTATAAAAATAATCTTTTATTTTGGATGCGATTAATCGTGATTAATCGTTTGACAGCCCTAATTTTGATATATTTACAGTAGGAAATTTACAAAATATCTTCATGGAACATGATCTTTATTTAATATCCTAATGATTTTTGGCATAAAAGAAAATGTATATTTGGCTATTGCTACAAATATACCCCAGTGACTTAAGACTGGTTTTGTGGCCCAGGGTCAGATTTATAAAATGTATAAAATAATTCTAACTGTACATACTATATTGTGTTTTAATGTTTTTTTTTTTTTTTTTTTTTTTTTTTTTGGTGTGTATTTTTCTTTTGAAGTTTAAAAGGCACGTTTAACCCTATCAGTCTGGTCTTTAATCTGTATAAAGTATTTATGCTACTTTCATATTAAAGGCCTATTTAGAAATTTATTTATTTTATTTTATTTTTTTGTACAAAATGGCTATAACGTAATATTTTTATAAAAACCTGATTTTTTTTTTTTTTCAGCAACTTCACATTAATAAGAGAATGTGAAAAAATGTCAGTTTTTGAATGTTACCATGTTATTACTATGTTGTTACTGCTTTTACCTATATATCATAGTATGAAATTTATAATAACTTCTTAGTCTATTTTTATAATAACCTCTTTATTTTAGCATTATTATATATTATGTATCACACACACACACACACACACACACATATTCAAACAAAACATATTAATGTTATTTGCAAAAACTTTTATTTTCAGATGAAATGTTTTTTTTCCCCCTCTTAAAAAATAATTGTAAAAAGAAATCTGGGGAAAAAAGTGTATTTAAAGCAGTTTTGAAGAAGTTTTGTTCCCTTACTAAAAACAATGTTTTTTTTATGTTTTTTTTTTTTTTTTAAATGCATTTTTATGAATCTATATATATATATATATATATATATATATATATATATATATATATATATATATATAATTGCTACTTTTTATCTCACAATTCTGACTTTTTTCGCAACTGAGAATTTACATCTTGGAATTCTGACTTTTTTCTCAGAATTGCGTGATACAAACTCACAATTCTGTTTTTTTTTTCCAGAATTATGAGATATAAACTAGCAATTGTGAGTTATAAAGTCAGAATTGCAAGACATAAATATGCAAGACAATTGCAAATTGTTAAGTCAAAATTGTGAGATATACACTCGCAAATCTGAGTATCAGTCCTTTTTCTCCCTCAGAAAGAAGTGAGAATTGCAAGATACAAATTTGCAATTTTGAGAAAAAAAGAAAAAACGTCAGTTCATAACAATTGTAAGTTTATATTTCACAATTCTGACTTTATAACATGCAATTACAAGTTTATATCTTACAATTCCAAGAAAAAACGGCAGAATTGTGAGTTTGTGTTATGCAATTCTGAGGGGAAAAAAGTCAGAATTGTGAGATAAAAAGTCGCAGTTACCTTTTTTGATTTTTAATTCAGTGGCATACAAAACAGACCTGAATTCATTATTAAGACGTTTTCTGTTCTAGTGCTGGGGTCAATCTTTAATCGCATGCAATGCAAAAGCAAGATATGTGCGCTTGGCATTGGAGTCTTTAAATATGCATTTTGCCATATTAATGTTAATGCAAAGTCAATTAATTTATTTGTTATATTGAACCACGAACTGATACTTACTTGAGAATAGTAGTGGCTTAAGAAAGCATCAGACAGTGCAAGCCCATCAAACGTGTAGTCTTCAAATCTGCTCTGTTGTTCTTTTCCTTGTCCATACATGTACCGTCCATCAGTCTGCTTCCTGTGGTGATGATATGCACTGTCACGCTGGTCATAGAAAGAGGTCCAGTGTGAGCCTTCTCCTCCTCCAAATCCACCATCTTTTCCTCCACCCCACATCTGACCCATTCCTACAGCGCCCACATTACCGAGCTTGATGTTGTCCAGGTCTGTTGGCATCTGTAAGAAAGCCACGTCCTGTGGGACAGAGTACAGCATGTTTGTATGTCTGCAGAAATTTATGCAAACTTATGTCTGTAGGTAAATCATTTTAGCAAATTACTTCAACTGCAACACAAGAGGTTAAAGTTCAACAGTAAGAATGATTTGACCTATATGGATTTATAAGACATGCATGATAGAAATGAAAGACAAAAAAACTACTACTATCTACTAAAAAAAAAAAAAAATAATTTAATCAATTATATAAACTTCAGACATATATCAGTGAGATATTTATTTCAGGTTAAAAATTCATATGTGACCCCGGACCACAAAAACAGTCATAAGGTTAAATTGTATGAAAATGAAAACAAGCTATTAAATAAGCTTTCAATCGATGTATGGTTTGTTAAGATCTAACAATATTTGGCAATATTTGACATACAACTATTTGAAATCTGAGGGTGCAAAAATATCTAAATATTGAGAAAATCGCCTTTAAAGTTGTCCAAATGAAGCTCTCAGCAATTCATGTTACTGACCAAAATTAAGTTTTGATATATTTATGGTAGGAAAGTTTTCTTTAAAAGAAAAATGTATCATTTTGACCCATACAATGTATTTTTGGCTATTGCTACAAATATATCTGTGCTACTTAAGAGCTTTTTTTTTGTGGTCCAGGGTCACATATAAGGGTCAAAGACAAGACGTCTCATTTTTGTTTCCGAATTGAATTAAATTGACAAAAGTAATTTTATATACATAGAAAGCATATAATAAATGCAAGTAAAGTATGTACTTTAATGTTTCAAATACGTTTTGTGAAATTAAAATATCAAAATTTGAGTAAAATAATGTTGTCATTCAGCATAACATATATAATTATGTAAAAATTAATACTTATTCTGACCTATAATTATTAAAATATACATACAGCATTTTATATTTAAATTACTTAAAATTAACTTTTGCTGACAAATGGGTAAAACCTAGAGGTTTGAAGGATAGCAGCAAAGATTAGTGATGGAAAAAAGGATTGTTATGGGGAAAAAAAATTAAAGAGCATTAAACTTTAATTGTTTTTAATAGTGAGAAATGGGTCCTTTGGCCCATAAATAAATAAATAGCCTATAGGCACACATAATAAAAGGTTTATCAGTTTGTGTGCTTGACAGCATAGTTTTCTGCTGTACTCTTTACTCTTCTAAGACAAAAAAAGCACAAGAAATGTAAACATATTATTATAAATAATAAATGATTCTAATAATAATAAACAACAGCAGTGTCCAAGTTTAGAAGTTGTACAAACTGAAAACACAAATGCTGCTGATTCTGTTGGTAAATATAAACAAAAGTTGGAAATATTTGATATTTTGTCCTTCTAATGTTTGTGTAGTTTTAAAATTGTACTGAAAAGATAATTAGACATTATGGACCACATCCAAAACAGGAAGTTAGAAAGTTGTCAGAAGCATTTCTAGATGATATAGACCAAAATCTGTGTGAATCAGAAACAGGATTGGAATCAAAATTGTATATATTTATATATTCACCCTATTTTCATCATAGGTATTCACCAAATGTAATAAAATTTAAGTACTAAACTAGCTTTTGGACTTTTTCTGGAACACACTATGCAATGCTGAAAAAAATAATAAATAAAAGGCCTCTGGAAGAAAATATCTGATTCTGAGCTTCCAAAGTCAGTCTATGTTTCCATGTTTGTTGATTAATACACATGAGGAGTGGTACTGATGTTGCAGACACAAATATACTTGGTTGTCACTTGTCACCATCACAGCTGTTTATCAAAAAAAAAAAAACTGACAAGCAGATTAACATGAAAGAAACAGTTTGTATTGCTTGTCTCCTTTGTGTTTGGCCTTTGTAACGGCACAATTCTGCCTTGTGTGCTGTAGCGCTGTAGTGTGACATACCTTGTCCTCTCCTTGTCCTTCAGTGTTATATGCAATAAGATGCTCTCTAGCTTCAAACGGCATGGTCTTGAAATTTCCTATAGCTGCTGGGCCTCCACAAATACATAAGAGCAGCAGAAGCGGCACCACTGCAAACACAATTAACATTAGCCATCAGTCTATATAATACTCAATAACATAACAACTGATGATAAACATAACAGACAACACATTTCCTTAACAATTACACTGTAAAAAACTATTTGTTGAGTTAACTTAAAATAATTTATTGCCCTTAAAATTTTAAGTTCAACTCAAAGAAGTTTAGTCAACTTGACATGTGACAACTTAGTCATTTGAGTTGATTTAACTTAAAATTTTAAAGCAGCAGGGTAACAAATTATTGTAAGTTGACTCAACAAATTGTGCATTTTATTTTTTAGAGCGTAGTGTAGAACTCCAACCAGCAACATTGCTGTAAACTAGTAAAAAAATCATTTCTAAGAAAACGCACACATTTTACTTTTATAATGCAAGCATTTCTATTTTAACAAACAGCACATGAGAGAGAGTGAGTGTTTTTACTCACGCAGGAGCAGCAACAGTCCCAGCAGCATTAGAAGAACACCTGACCCTCCAAATCTAGAGGTGATTTTTTTGGGAACGCAAACTTTAGCTGCGTCACACGTGCAGACGTTTATCTCAAGGGCCTGACCGCCGCAGATTTTCCCCTGCTGGTCCCACACATCCACAAACAGATGGTACATGCCAGGCCACAGTGTTTTTTGAGACCTGAATATCGCTGTAGTCTCTGAAAATATGACGATAAAGAAGATGATGCAAACAAGATCGACACATGAAGAATGACCTGTTTTCAGGACATAAATTAAATTCTAAAATTGTATTGAAAAATGTTTTTTGTACTGTAAAAAATGTCAAGGTGACTCCACTGGTATAGTAACTAATTGCATTAAATTATCATGTCCCGAAATTAAATTGTTCACTAGTCTATCATGTTTCTAATGTTACTCTATACAATACTAAGTTATTTTCTTTAACACAAATGCAGTTTTCAACCAGTTGGGTCATTTTGTTGGGTTATTTTTGAATATTTTTACTCAGGTGTTGGATAATTTCTAAAATGCTTGTTAAACAAGTTTAAATGTATGTATTATTAACTATGCCGTACATTGTAAAAAACAATTTGTTGAGTCAACTTAAAATAATTTGTTACCTGGCTGCCTTAAAATTCGAAAAAGTTTTTGTCAACTTGAAATGTTATGTTTTACCAAGTGACAACTTAGATATTTGAGTTGATTCAACTTAAAAATTTAAGGCAGCCAAGTAATAAACACAGCTGTTAAGTTTAACAAACATTTTTTTTGTTTAGTCAACTTGAATATCTAAGTTATCACTTAGTACAAATTAACAAATAAAATTAAAAGTAAAATTAATATTGCTGTTGCCTCAATAATTCTGGGTGTGATTTTCATTTTCCATCCCATTTTAAGCCGGCAATATAGAAATTTGCAAACAATGATTGACTTTGAAAAAACATTTAACCCAACCAGCTGTGTCAAAATAACCCAGCATGTGTTCTGTACAATATTTACCCTGCACTGAGCTGCCAAATAACTCAAGTTGGTTTGTTTTTAACCCAGCATTTTTGCACAAAAATACTACTTTCAAATTTTATATGAGAAATATATTTTTAAAAACAAGTTTTACTCTAATATACTGTGAAAAAGCCATACATCTAAACAAGTTGTCTTCCAAATATCTAAAAAACAAAACAAAAACAAAAAAACTGTTTTTTGTTTGGACACAGGACCAAACGTTTTAGCTAGAAGAAATTTGCTGTTATCAATATAATTTCCCAAACTTGGGATTATTTTTCATAAAATATCATTATTTTTCATTTTATCATCTGAAAGTGAAGGTTTATGTCAGTAAACAAAATTTATCTAGCTTTAAAACTTTAATATTTCTGTTGAATTGATGCCGTTTTGTAGGAAATAATTAGTTTTTTGTCTTTGAGAAATCATTAAAAAATAATAAAATATATTTATATATTTTTTTTTTTAAATATATAAAAAAGCTATAAAAACATTTATTGTAAAAAACAAACAAACAAACAAACAAAAAAACAAAGAGAAATCAAATATTTAATTTGCTGTTAATTTGCTTCCCGTTCATTTCCAGTGTGGTCATTTTTGATTTCAAGGAGTACAAGTGTGACAATTTTTCAGGACCATTTAACCCTCTGGCCCTCTTCATTTAGTCACATTTACCTTCTTTACGGACAAAAGTGTCCGAAGCCTTGAAATGTAACTTTCTTTTTTTTTTTTAAGGCAAATCAATGCAATACATTTTTGTGATTTTATGATACTATGCAATATTTATACAATCTTAATATGCTATTTTTTCCATTGTAATTCATATATATTTTTGTTTTTAATCATTTATATATTATTTTCATATTAAAATAGAGTAAAACCATTTCAAATCCATTTTGTGCCATTGGTGGCATTAAAAAAATTAAACACTCAGACCAAACACCAATGACTTGTGTGTAGGGGCACAGTCATTTTAGACACTTCCAAAACTGAAGCAACAGAGATGGAAATACAATTTTTTAAATACATTAATTAATTATGCTTCCAAAGTTTTGGAAGTGCCTTTATCTGTTCTAAAGAAGGGGGTGTCCCAATACATTTGTTCATATAGTGTTTGTACAAGTCATTGGTGTTTGGCAATGAGTTTTTGGCTCAAGGTCTGCATTTAAAGTCACACCGGAGGTGTTCAGCTGGGATTAGGACTTAGGTCCTGTCCAAATTTTTTTCTGTAAAATTAGAAGCACAGAATTCTCTAGAATATCATTATAGGCTTAAGCATTAAGATTAGTACTCATGGAACTTTCTAAAGCAGTCAAACCTGTTCATTAGAAGGGTGTATATAGTGTTTGTGCCAAGCCTGAATGCCCATTGTGCATATTTTGAGTCGTGCATTTCTCATTTATTCTCTAATATCTCTTGGCCGTGACATTTGATCACACCCCTATGAGTTTATGCATATCTTGGCCTCAACCGTCTAAGACGTTTCCACAAGTTAATATAATGCGGCCACAAGAAGTTACCAGTAATTACCGTTGAGATGCTCCATGCTCCATGACTCCTTTGTGTTCGTGGTGTTCACTTGGAAACCAAAGGGCGCTGCATTGGGAAATTGATCTTTGTCCACAGCCGTGACATAAACCACATGATCCTCATAGCACAGTGATTGGGACTGATGGATCAGCACAGGACAGTGGTCATTAAAGTCCTTGACTTGAATTGCAATGGTTCCTGTTGCAGTTTTAGCTGGGGCTTCTGTAACAGAAACAATATATTCCTGCCTTGACTTTAAATTGCAATTGCAACACATAAAACGAAGCGCTTTTAATGATAACCTTTTCCATTTCTAAGTGTTTTACATACGTGTCAAATGTAGTACCGCCACATGCTCACTTACCATTAGTGATGCAGATGATATGAGCGTAATATGTGCCATTGATCAGAAACTTGGACTCATAATCTGGCTTTTTATTGAATTTTATATCAGCTGTCTTCTCATCTATAATCAGCCAGTTGTCATAGTCTCGTCCTTTTGCGTATCTAAAATGAATAGATTTATTACAACATCTGAACAAAAGCACATTCATGTTGTTTTCCACAAAGTGTTCAAGGTCTCACCTCACGTTAGTAGCCGTTAGTTGCGTGTCGCTGTCTATTGCTGCGTAATTGGTTATGATTTGGTTTAAAGTAATGCTTGAGTGCTCTTCAGAGATGGTGATGACTTTGACAGCGGGTTTGAAGCGAGGGCCCTCAGGCTGGTTGATCACACGGATGTGGATGGTGTACGTCTTGCTCTCCGTTACGACTACTGATGAGTGATACGCTGCCTTGTTGGCGACAGACACATGCAGATTGATTTCCTTCAGCTCTTCATAGTCCAGCTCCTGTAAAAAATAAACAAAGGGTGAAAAGCAGGAAATGGGGGATGCGGGAATGTAGGAGACTTCCTGTTGAACATCTGAAGTATCAAACACACATACATTCCTGTTCCCTGAGATCCACTTACAAAGATTTTTGCATCAAAAGTAGCCATGATTTAGAAATAAATGGTCATTTCCAACCCTGTTTTTGACCTTTTGGTTTGAACACACTGTTTTTTCAATTAAAAACACCCTCTGCTGATTGAGTAACACCTTTGCTTATGAAATAATTCATGATTACAGTTTCTGAGACGATTTGTTTGTATATATATATATATATGTCATGAAATAAAAAAATAAAATAAAATAAAACATATATTGTAAAAAATAATACAAAATAAATAAATAAAAATAAAATATATTTAATTTGTTGTTATCAATATCATTTCCCAAACTTGGGAAATACTTTTGTAAAATATCATTATTTTTCATTGTGTCACCTGAAAGCAAAAGTTTATGTAAGTAAACTAAACTTATTTATGTTGCTTTTATGCCGTTTTGTTGTAAATAATTATGTAGTTTTCTATTTTTGAGCAATCATGAGTTATATATTTCATGAATAAAAAAGTTATAAAAAAAGCTATAAAATACATTTATTGTAAAAAGTAATAATTGAAATAAATAAATAACTAACTAAGAGAAATAAAATATATTTAATTTGTTGTTATCAATATAATTTCCCAAACTTGGGAAATACTTTTGTAAAATATCATTATTTTTCATAAAATATCATTATTTTTCATAAAATATCATTATTTTTCATAAAATATCATTATTTTTCATTTTATCATCTGAAAGTGAAGGTTTATGTAAGTAAACTAAATTTATCTAGCTGTAAAACTTTAATATTTCTGTTGAATTGATGCCGTTTTGTTGGAAATAATTAGGTTTCAGTTTTTGAGCAATCATGAGTTTTTAAAAATATATAAAAAAGCTATAAAAACATTTATTGTAAAAACAAAAACCAAAGAGAAATCAAATATTTAATTTGCTGTTTTCAATATCATTCTTCAGGTTCAAATGGACCCAGAATGCAAAAAATAAAACACAGTTTCTGAATGCATTATGAAAGTTTCAACAACAGAGTGAAAACTTAAAATGTCAGTGAAATGTCTGTGAATTTTCTGAACACACATGGACCAGAATGCCATCCAAAAATGAAAAAAAATAAATAAAATAATAATAATAATAATTTACTCGCCCCTGTTTGGGGGGTGTTGGGGGGGGGGGTACTATGGAAGTCAATGGCTGTTCAACAGAAGACAGAAATACAGGTTTGGAAAATCTTGAGGGTAAATGATGACAGAATTTTTTATTTTTGTCTCAACTATCCCTTTTAAATCCCCAAACAAACATAGACAATTTTACGTTAAGCCTCAGGGTGGTGTTTTGTTTTTGGTTAGACATTTATAACATTCTTTCAGTGCCTGGTACAATGCTGTGATAAGCACAGCTGTGAATTCCCTTGCTAGCCAGAATAGCCAGTACCATAGCACTAGATATTCAAGATCAGGAGAGCAAAACGACATGACAGAATGTGCAAATGCATCCTATGGAGAACCACAGCAGGTTTCTACACAAGTTACTCTCAAGTGCATTTGTCTTCTGTTGGAACAAGATCAGCGTCCTCAGCTTGCACAGATTGTTGTCCAGTGATTGAACATTTGCCAGTTGAGTATTTGGCCTCAAAGCACATTTTAAGTCTTGCACAAGCCGAATAACAACCGAGAAAAGCTGTGATAACTGAGTTAACAATACCACTATTATACACCCTCTGTTAGAAAACAGCAGCTGAAGTTACTTTTCAACATCATCCCTTACTATTTCAGTCTGATATTAACAATCTGAGCATCCATTTGTAAATAACCCCTAAAAACATATTTTTATTTCTATTTTTATGGTTTTATAGTTTTATTTGTTTTTTATAGTTTCCAAGGCAAAAATCATTTCATTCTCATTTTCATTTAGTTTGATGTATCAAAGTGACCAAAGTTTAAACATTAATAAAACTATATTAAACAACAAACATGATGAACACACACCAAAAATACAACACATGAAAGTAGAAAATATAAATGTAAATTCCATTTAAAATAATAAGAAAAACTATAATATCTCACTGATTCTTTTACTTGTTTCACCGTGTCCTAATTACAAGCGATGCGACATCGTAATAATCATATTTTCATACTTTATTCATGATAATTCTGTCTTTTATAAATTAAGTATTACATTATTTACAAGTCAGTTATTTAGTTGCCATCAGTGGTTCATAAGATCATTTAGAAAGTGTAATGATTAATGAACTATTTAAATAATACTTATATAGTAATAGTGTGTTAATAAATGCTTTATTAACACATATTCCTACTGTAATTCATGATTAATTCAGGTAGTTATAACACATTTAGTAGTTGTAAAGTAGTAGTAAAGTGAAGACTATTTATACTATTTATAAAGCTTTTAAAGGCTGTATCATCACCGTGTGTGTGTGTGTGTGTGTGTGTGTGTGTGTGTGTGTGTGTGTGTACAAAAAATGAAGAAAGCTGGATATTTTGGCGTAATAAGAAGTTTTTTTTTTCTTGTTTCAGTTTCATGGCTGAGTGAAAATTCAGTGAAGACTCACAATTAGCTGAAACAGAAAATTAAATATTGTATATTCATCAAATAATAAAAAAATCTCTTTATATTAGACTACAGAGGTTTAGGTTCATGTTACTACTAAGGTATGTTTTCTGGAGGTCTACAGGAATTTTAAATTTTCGACGACATTGCAGAGCTTTATTTTTTCATTTTATAAAAAGTGTACAGTTGTACAGTTTTGTTTTCTGCGTATGGAAATAAATATTTATATGTTTTGTATAAATCTGTTTTTTGTTTTCTTTTTCTGTTTAAAATATAGCTAAGCCTTTAAACCTCTTTGATAAAAGTTTTTCAAAGCATAAATAGTTTTCACTTTAGATGAGCTCACTACTAAATATTTACTATTTATATTAACTACCTGAATTAATCATGAATTAAAGTACGAATATGTGTTAATAAAGCATTTATTAACACACTGGGTATTATTGTACGTTTAAACAATATGCATAAATGTGCATTTAAAGTTTATTAATCATTTAGTTACACTTTCTAAATGATCCTTTGACAACTCCTAAATAACTGGCCTGTTAATAATATAATACTTAATTTAGAAATGATTAATTATGATCCATTAAGAAAATACAATTATTAAAAACATTATAGATATGCTTATAAATCAGGAACCAAACATTTATAGCTGAATTTATAAACTGCTTAACTAATGGTTCCTAGTGTGTAGTCATCATAAAGGGTTACCAATTTTCTTTGTGAGCTTATCTAAAGTGAAGACTATTTATACCTTGTAAAGCTTTTACAAATGGAGATTTAAAGACTCATGTATCTTCTAAAGAGAAAAAGGAAAGAAACAACAGAGTAATATAGAACACACACACAAACAGACAAACATAATATGCGTCAACAAAAAAAGCTACAAAAAATGAAGAAAATAAGCTGGACATTTTGGTGTGATAAGAAGTTTTTTTTCTTGTTTCAGTTTCATGGCTGAGTGAAAATTCAGTGAAGACTCACAATTACTGTACACAAACACTGTATATTCAACAAATGAAAAAAAAACTTTATATCAGATTTCAGAGGCTTAGGTTCATGTTACTACTAAGTTATGTTTTCTGGAATTTTTTATTTTCTATGACACTGCAGAGCTTTATTTTTTTCATTTTATAACAAGTGTACAGTTGTACAATTTTGTTTGTGGCATATGGAAGTAAATATTTCTACGTTCTGTTTCACTATTTGTTTGTTTTGTTTGCAGCTGAACTGACCATTTACTAATGCTTAACTAATGGTTCATAGTGTGCGGTTATTATAAAGTGTTACCGGCAAAATTTCTATTTTAGCCACGGTTTCTATTTTTTGGAACGACAACATACAAAATATAGCACTTATAATCTCAGGTACCGATTATGTGCTTTATTCAATGTGAGTTTGAATATCATATTGCATGGCTTTCATAGCCATACTGAAAGCAACAACAAATAGTTTAGCTCAGATGTTAAAACAGCGAACACAATATGAACCAAGAAGTGTTTTCCACGCAGATGGTATCAGTCACTCGGTATGCAGGTTTAAAATGTTTAATATTTATGAATTAGATTATAAACTTGTGTATTTCGTTGGGAGCGCAGTGCACATCTGCGCTTCTGAATGGGTGTGATAACGTTAACGCTATTGCGTCAAATTGCTTTACGCTCTAATCTTGTCACATCACGTGTAAGTATAAGTCACAGTGTTTTTCTCTCATGTTCTCAGACAATGTAAATCGCGTGTCTAAATAAGAAAACACTGTTCTGCTTTGGACACACTGCACATCTCAGTGCAGTGTTTTTTTAATCTGTCAGAATGTAATGCAGGTTTAAAAAATGAGGCGGTTGAGGATTTTTTCAGTCAGGCTATTGAAGGTTATTGAAGGATGGAGCAGATAAAACTATATTTACCTAGACAGCTGTTGTGCAACGAAAAACAAAGCATCATTTGTGAGAGCAAAACAGAAGAAATGACAGGCTGATTAGTCTACCTTATTGAGAATCACAATGCCTTCGTTGGTCTTGTTGTCTGTGATTATGGAGAAATAGTCAGCCTCGTTTCCAGACACGATTGTGAAGACGGCCAGCCAGTTTTCAGTATATATCAGATCCGCGTCAACCGCTTGAATCCTCACCACTTCCACATTTCGAATGTTTTCCTCCACACTACACTCGTACTAAAAACCAAACAAAGAGATTTCACATATCAACATATCAAACATTTACAAGCATGTGCATAAATATGTTCCCAAATGTATGACTTTTAATACGACCTTATATAAAATTTAAGACATAAACCTGTAATGGAAATACTCACTAAATTGCATACATATCTGTAATAGTTAATGTAAAAAGAAAACAAAACTTCATCGCTGTCATAAATTATTTTTATTACTACGATAAACAGTGAACTTTTCATATCAGCACACAATATTCTACACAAAAAAAACCCATAAAAGTACCACATCACAAAAATGTTTGGTGGAGTAAAAAAACTGTTCTGAAGCAATATTTTCACATTTGTGAAGCAATCAGCTTTTACATATGTAATCTGCATATTTTTATATACCTTTATAAAGGCCTATTTTTTAAACTTTTGAAATGTATGCATCACCTTTCAGGTCAAATTATTACAACCTATCAATAGATTCTATAGGGCTGTGACCAGTCAGATTAAATAATTGACTCTGCAAAATTAAATTATGTTATGAGATTACTGTTTTAAATACATTTATGAACTTAATAACAACTTGACTAACTATTTGTTTACTGAACTAAAATCAGTGTAACATTTGCAATCTGAGAATATTCAGAAAAGAAATGTTCAGAAATGTTAATGAACTATTTATGTTATAAATAAACTATACATTTTGTATTTTTACCCTAGTGTTTCTTCTGAGTTTCTTTATGCGCCACAAAGAGACATGCAGCATGATCTTGATACCAGAAATACATTATTCATTATCAAGCTCTGTTTATGTTGGATGTGTTAAAATAAGAAGAATCATACTCGATATTTCGCTGGTTATTATTATTATTATTATTATTTTGTCAATCTTCAGTCTGTCCAATGATAGCAAACAGTCATTAGGTCCGTAAGACCGGAGATATTTTAGCTGTAATGTGACCAAAATATTTTACACCCATCGAATCTGAATTTAAGGTATTTTAAGACTTTTTAAGGCCTCTTATTTGAAAAAATTTATTTAACCCTTTAACTGTCACTTTCCTTTTTGAACATAGACATGAAAAGGCCGTAATCAAACTTATTTTTTTTATATTTCATGAACAAAAACATTTTGTGATATGATTTTTATGTACATTTTTCATCTTAATGCAATGCCTGATTGTAAAATGGTTTTCAAAGGATGAATTTTGAAATTTTAAGTTTTCAAGTGATTCATAATTTCTTATGATTTCTAAAGCGTGACAGAGAAAAAGGCAATGAAGAAAGTCTTTTTGTGACAAAGGTCAAAACTCCTTTTATGAAGTAGATTTGTGAGGGTGCACTCTTTTCATAAATTTATCTATTACTTTTCCTACAAAATTTGTAATACAAAAAAATGGTAAAATATCTATTCAGGAGTCTTAGACCTTTCCAACGATATATAGTTTGACATGATTAAATTAGGATTCATCTGTAAAATGAAATCTGTAAAATCCATTGACAATTGACGGGTGACAATTAAGGGGTTATGACATTTTAAGACTTTTTAAGGACCCGCGGACACCCTGTCCCAGCAACTCATAATGAACTTAAGATGTGTCATTTCTATAACTAAGTCATTTGGTATATGTTGTTCTAGGTCTAACTAGAGATGTAGTAATACTTAAAAAATTAAATCTTACATGGTTAGTCTCCAAAGTAGGGATGTTGTCATTGACGTCAAGAATCTTGATGACAGCTGTCCCTGTTCCTGAGTTTCCATTCGGATTTCCATCCAAATCAGTCCCTACAACAGTCAACGTGTACGTATCATGCCTCTGTGATGAGAAAAGCACAAATATCACAACAGTTTGAATCAGTTTGGAGAATTACTCATTTCAAAACATTAGTTATGTTTTATGTACACTTTGTTTTAAGGACCGATTCTCACTATTAACTAGTTGCCTATAAGCATGCTGACTACCAGGATTTTTTTTGTTGTTGTGAATTTTAGTTTCTTTTCATGTCATTGCATTGTTTAGAGCATAAAAAATGATATGTATTTTTTTTATTATTATTATATTTTATTCATATGTTATGCTCCGTCCTCTGAGGACTTAAAAAAATACTGTTTTTAATCAAATAAAAAGACTTAAATAGACATAAAAAGGCATAGACAGTGCCTTTTTTTTAATCACAAATCAATTTTTATTCTTTTATACCAAACTTTACATAAAGATGATTCTCAACTATGTTATGAAACACATGATAATGATTTGATATAGCATTTTTCTTTATGCAAAATGCGTGTAAAATGGCCATGAACAGGTTTTCACATTATAAACAATGTATCTATAAACTGTATCTATTTTGCATATGAATGTGTTTTCGGGGGCAACATATAATGAAACAATAAATGTAATAATAGGAATAATAATTGGCAAGACTTTCATAATAATATCTAATATTTCATAGCAATATTGAAATATAATTTCATTCCCTATTCACTTCTTGTGTCTCCCAAAATGTGTAATAAACATGCTTTAAGTCCTGATGTCCTCTACAGTGCACATGTGTGAAACTGATGTCCTGTTTCATAACAGAAACCATATTTTGATTTGAAACCCCATTACATTCTCCTGAGATGTTGTTTTATGACAAACAATTTGAAAATGTGTCAGATTTAAATGATCATTACAAAATATGATCATTTTCCATGAGGGTGTTAAGTTTGATCACTAAATGAATGCCAGCTATTTTTAAAGCTCAAGGAGAGGAAGTGGTCATGGCGAAATGTCCAAACATTTGGTATCTTTGAAAAGCCCTAAACATGCTCTGTACAGGACATCCAGACTTAAAACTGTGACATGTAAGGTCTCAGAGTCGCTAAAAACTAATGTCCTCTACGGAGGACAAAACTCCATAGCTGGTGGTCAGGAGGAAATTAGTAGCATACTGGCTGTTTAGTAGTATTTATAAAGCACATATTAATGCCTTATTCTGCATGACCATTTTCTAGAACCAATCCACCCCATATTCAACTCAATAACTACCTTATTAACTATTAATAAGCAGCATATTAGAAGTTTATTGAGGCAAATGTCAAAGTTAATAGTGAGAATTGGACCTTAAAAAAGTGACCTTAAAAATATAATCAGATCTGCAAAGCTAGCAGAATCAGTCAACAACAACTTATGAAATGTCATGCAACATCAATAATGTTGTAAAAACTAGATTTGCATTTCCTGATGAAAAGAAAATGCTTGCAATGTATCAAATCAAGCAAGCAAAAAAATCCAGAGAAGTAGAAGAAATCAATGTTCAGAATGGTCGTAAATGGGACAATTTCTTTAACTGTAAATAAGATTGAGCTGAAATGAACTCCAAAACACAATTTGAAATTAGTCTGTACATTCCCAAATGCAGCAAGATGCTTAAACAAGAAGTCATTAAATCAAATGTCTCGATGTTATCGACCGCATACCTCTCTGTCGAGAGTGTTTTTCATCACGTATATCCGACCAGTCTCTCGATGAATCTTGAACATGTCTTCGGGATGCTGTTTTACAATTTTGTAGGCGATTTTTGTATTGCTATTTCCTGCTTGATCTGCGTCTGTTGCGTTGCTGGTCACTACAAACGTTTCTGAAACATGACATGCAGCAGAGTTAACACAAATAAACCTCATGAAACATTCACATGTATTGAAAAAGAGCTGTACAAATACTGTATTTTGCCTCTTTTCCCCGGTCCCAATATTAACTTATTAAGAGTTTCCCTTTAAGGATTAGTTTACTTTCAGGACAAAAATTTACAGATAATGTACTCACCTCCTTGTGATCCAAGATGTTCATGTCTTTCTTTCTTCAGTCGTAAAGAAATTTTGGTTTTGAGGAAAACATTTCAGGATTTCTCTCCATATAATGGACTTCTATGGTGCCCCTAAGTTTGAACTTCCAAAATGCAGTTTAAATGCAACTTCAAATGGCTCTAAATGATCCCAGCCAAGGAAGAAGGGTCTTATCTTTTTAACCTCAAATGCTTGTCTTTGCGATGAGCATGAGTCTGTGTTATCCGGGTCAATACAGTTAGGGTATTTAAAAAAAACTCCCATCTTGTTTTCTTCCCCAACTTCAAAATCGTTCTACATCGCTGCAGAAGTAACCAAACCCAGTGTTTACGAAGTGAACATACAAAGAAGGTCAAACGCCCTTTACAAAAAAAGGTAAAACAGCATTGTAGGATGATTGTATAGTTGAAGACAAAACAGAGACAAGACAAGATGAACATTTAAGATTAAAAAGTATAAATTGTCAATTTGTTTCGAAAATAACTGATCGTTTCGCTAGATAAGACCCTTCTTCCTCGAATAGGATCGTTTAGAGCCCTTTGAAGCTGCAATCAAACAGCATTTTTATGAGTTTAAACTCCATAGAAGTCATTATATGGAGAGAAATCCTGAAATGTTTTCCTCAAAAAACTATTTCTTTACGACTGAAGAAAGACACACATGAACATCTTGGATGACAAGGGGGTGAGTACATTATCTGTACATTTTTGTTCTGAAAGTGAACAAATCCTTTAATAAACTCCTGTTTTACTGCTTATTACATGAGAAACTTTGAAGTACAAACCAAGATTATTGGAAAAACGTGCCTCTGTACCTACTCTTTTGCAAAAGTCTAGAAACAATTTGCAGCAGTTTCCAGCTGAAACGAACCCCAGTGGCATCAAAACACCAACAACTTTCATTCCTATTCACATTATGATTATAGATCAGATTATGAGTGTTTTGACCTCAAAAGACTTTTACCACTGCGCATGATGCGAAAAACAGATTTTGACGTTTACACCACATAAACAGCTCTAAATATATGTCCTTTTTTCTGTATTAATCTCACTCTGGTGCAGCATTGCACTTGATGTGGAACGATAGAGCTCAAAGACATGCCAAAGCAAGTTAAAAGGCATGTTTGCAAAAGTGTTATTATCTCGTTTGCTTTTTAACACTTTAGGTTTAGTGTAGGTGTGTTATTTTGAGACATAGAGTGTTAACCTTTTAGCAAATTTTAACTCACTGGATATTTCTTTTTTTCAAACTAACACAATACATGCAATATATATATATATATATATATATTTTTTTACACTTTGCCTTTCTTTAGAGCTTTTAGAGTATTTTATTTAAAATTGTAATCATTTTGTTTGCTTTTTCCCATCACATATAGTTTTTATCAATTTTCATTAATTATTTTTGCCGTTTTAGTAACTAAATTTTAGTAACTAGTAACTTCAGATTAAACTAAATGAACATGAGAAGTGTTGTTTCAGCAATTGGCCAAAATATTTTTTTTATTTTTCAATAATTTATATTATATTAATTAACATTTATTTTGTTCCAAGTATTGCAAATGCTTTCATTATGATTTACATTTTAGTTTAATATACACTCACCAAAAAGGTACAAAGCTGTCACTGGGGCAAAAAGTTTCAAAAGGTACAAATATGTACACCTTGGGTACTAATATTAAAGTACTAAAATCCATCTCAATGAGATACAAACATTTAGCGTCATTAGGTTTGGGTGAATTTCTTTTTCAAGCTCCTAATGGGTCAGTATCACTGTAGGGTGCCTTTCGGTGTCCTGTACATAAATATGCCATTTGCCATGACAACATACAAATGACTAAATTGTGTGTTATATTAGTCTAAGTTTTAATATTCATAACAAAAGCATTGCTTAGCTCTACAGATACATTTTCTAGATTTCTTCAAGTTTTGTGTAGGAGGATGCATGTTATTTTGCAATGTCCCATGCACTGCTCATTAAATTTGAATGAGAGTAGAATATAGTCAAATCATAAAACTTTTACATTTTGTTCTCCTCTTAATATTTTGTTAAATAAGAGATTACTCAATTTGACTGTATTGGTCATTTGGTAATAAAAAACAATAGTTTTATTTAATAAAAAAGAAAGGTTTGTCAATGTCCCTTGCATGGTTGTCCACCCTGTTGTAATATATTGTAATAATATTGTAATAAAATATTTATAATTGATATGCTGCTTGCAAAAAATTCTTTTGTAGACTTCAGTGTCATCTCTGTCATGTGATGTTTGTATTTGCACTAAGTTGTGATCAGATATCAACAGGAAGGTCTCTGGTTTCATGATTGCATCACGCAGTATGTACTGTGGTAATGTGCATTGAATATATCCTTCACATGATCTGAGTCACTGTATGTTGATAATAGACATAAAGAAGATGTTCTGTGAACTCTTGCGCTTGTGAATGAACTGTATGTGTAACCATCAATGGTTAAGTTCTTGTTTTAAGCTGTGGTTAAATGACAGGAGTGTTTACACAGGAGTGCAATGTGGTCAGATGCATTATGGACCTTTTCTGAATGTGGCTAAAAGTTTTGGACCCTTTTTACATCGGTATTGAGTGTTGTCCACTTTATTCAACCAGATCGGATCAACCATGGAATTTGAATGCTCTTGTGTGCTCTGCTAAAGCATCTGTTATAAAATAAGCATTAAAATGAAAGTGCCATTGGAGCATGAAAATGTGGGCTTTATCTGTGGAACTGTCCTTACATGCCCTACAACATGATGATTCCTGCTTTACAACCTCAAAGAAAAACAAACAAAAAACAAATAAAAACCATTTATTCATTGTGTTTAACAGTGCATTTTCTGATGATCGAAACGTAAACATGTACGTTACACAACAATGCTTCTGTTCTACTTTTGTGTTTGTGTTTCGGTCATTTTGACTTTCCAGAAAATGCTAGTTAATGTTGTCACATTGGACCAAAACTTACTGAAAGACAGGAAATAACAGCTTCACCAATACACTGTCATTGAACATTGCCAAAAAAATTTTATGTTTTTTTTTCTTTACTCAAAAACTGAAGTGCATAAGATCAGATCAACAAGGTCTGCATTCAGGCAGTTACAAAAAGAAAAGCAAAACCTATGCTAAGATTTGGTGATAATATAGAAAAACAAGAGATTTAAAGGCAATTTTTATCATTATTGACTGGGAACACCAAATTACCACAAGGGTTAATAATAGTTGTTTTAGGGGTTGACCTGTAAATATATATATATATATATATATATACATTTAAAGTACCTTTTCATTTTTTTATGTTTCAAATATCAAAACATTATTTATGCAGTTGTAATCTAAATGCCACTTCATATGCAACTTCTGCAAAAAATTATTTTGTTGATAGTTTTAATTTGTTTAGTAACACCCTAAATGTATTATTTTTATAATTGACTGATTAAATGTAAGAATTTGGCTCAAAAGATGATGAAAAAAAGGCTTTTATAATGGTAAAAATGCCCATAAAAGGCAAAAATCAATTTAAACTTATTGGAAAATATTAATTTATATCACTGCTGTGAACTGACCACGCAGAACACATAGGATATCAAAAACTTTAGGAGTCAGCTGTACACATTAGTCCTTAAGAAATTAGCACAATAACACACCCAGAAAAATAAATCTCTATCAATACAATCCAAGAAAATATTTAGATTTAATTTTTTTGGCAACATCGCAAACTCGCAGACTAGTACTGACACAAAATGATTTGCAACAGTTGCTCTGTCCGTCCAGTGTAGACAGCCTCAAGCTGTTGGTTTATTTCTGTTTTTTTTTTTTTTTTTTGGCTAGTAGAAGTTATGAATGGCTGATAACTTAGAAGTTGAGTAGCCAAATTGGCTGGTGAGTGAAAAAGCTAATTTCAATCCCTGGTTAAATAGTATATAAACTGTCAATTGTTTTAGAAAATAACTGATTTGTTAGATAGGACCCTTATTCCTCTGCTGGGATCATTTAGAGTCCTTTGAATCTGCACTTAAACTGCATTTTGGAAGTTCAAACTCATGCCATAAAAGTCCACTATATGGAGGGAAATCCTGAAATGTTTTCCTCAAAAAAACATAATTTCTTTACGACTGAAGAAAGAAAGACATGAACATCTTGGATGACAAAGGGCTAAGTAAACTATCAGGATTTTTTTTTTTTTCTGGAAGTGAACTTCTCCTTTAAAAAAAAAAAAAAAAAAAAAACTAAAAGCCTATCTTAAATAGCACCTGCTGACCTTTGAGGACAAGTATGCCTCACTAACAACCTGGCAGTTGTTCAATGGTTAATGCTATTCTTGACATGCTTTACTTTTAAGTCAAGCCAGTCTCTGTAATATAGTATATTTGGTTCAAAGAATAAAAAAGTCTAAGAGTCTCCTATCAGAGTGCCATCAGTGTTTAATGTCACTGTTGCACTGGATTTTGTTATTTTTAATGCTGAGGGTTTTTTTTTTTTTGCATTTGTTGTCAGTCATGGGAAATGACAGCAGCGACGGTTGCTAACTGGTCTCATGAAAAAACATACCTCTGACGCAAAATATGTACCAATAAGTACATATCACTGCAGTTTCCAAAAAAAAAAAAAAATAACACTAGAGGCTCTGACGCCTTTTATTCCTTTTCCCACAATGTATTTACAAAGTGTAATTTTTGCACAATTACCTGTAGAATATTATATTATGACTTAAAACAATTTTAATATGCTGGGAGATTTGAAAACTGATGCTTCTGAACGTTAGCGTGACATATCCAGCTTCATATCTATGTGTTTTCATAGACAATTGTTTTGTTTGGTAGCTCACGCAGTACAAATATGTACTTGAGAGGAGAAGAGCTCCGTTTCGAATCCTGTGCAACTACAGTTCAACAAAAAGTTTAAAACTACTCACAAGGAAGATTCAAATGGCATAAACAACTGTGTTTTTATATCGGTTTTGCATTTGTTAACACTACTGGTACGTTTAGGGTTGGGTTTGGTATAGGGCATATTTCCTAAACCATAGAGGATTAACTTTTAGCAACAGTCCCTGGATTTTTGAACTCTGAACCCCCACAATATGCACCTGAAGCAACATAATAAAAACACAGCAATACTTACCTATATCAACGTAATAAATAGATGCCAGGGTTCACGTATTGAACCTGTGTTTTAGCGCCACTCAATGGACACTTCTTTTTGAAACTGCCGTGAAACGTGCAGTAAGGTACGTAAAAACGGTGCTGCTAAAAAGTATTTCACTTTGTGTCACAGGCTTTCAGTTACCTGGGGCCCGTTTCAGAAAGGAGGTTAAGTGAAAACTCTGAGTATGTCAACACTGAAATGAGGGTAACTCTGGGTTTTCCATTTCAGAATTGGAGGTTTGTCAAACCTGAGAAAGCAGGGTAAGTCTCTGAAAGAGAGGTAACTTAGAGTCAGTTACCTTAGTATCTTACTCTGTGAACCTAACCTGGTCAGGAGCAGGTTTTCTTCATTAAACCCAGAGTTTCTTTTGGTCTCCTCGCCCTTTTTAAATTGTAAACGATGTTTAAATGCCTCATTCATTCATTTACACTGCAAAAAATGCTTTTCTTAATGAGTATTTTGGAATGTAAATTTAGTGCAGTTTACTTAAAACAAGAAAAATAATTTTAATGCAAATGTAAACAAGATGATTTTTCTTAAACCATAGATGGCAGCTAATTTGCAAAATAAGAAAAATATCCTTAAACGACTAAATACCTTATGTCCTTTTTCTGGAAAAATAGAAATTGCATCTAGATTTAAGAATCTTCAGATATTTTGACTGGAAACAACAAGACAATAATACTTAAAAGTAAGAAAAGCATTTTTGCAGTGCAGGTGCATTCATTCATAACACATATTTTCATCACACAGACACTGAAAGTGACAAAAACGGCGTGTCCTATTATACATAGGATTATTTTATTAATATATACAGGATTATTTAGATTTTTTGTACCATATCCACATGCATGCTGCATGTATTTATTTGAGTGGTAGCATTTTAAATGGTATTTTTCTGTATAACATCAGGGATGCATGATTAGTGGAGAATAAAGTGTGCCTCGCTCTCACGCTCTTCATGAGAATTTTTGTGTAGTTTCCTGAGCACAAACCCACCGAAAACAAAGCTGATTACTGAGATATATGTTGTAACCACCACCACAGCTGTTAAATTTACTTGTTCATCTTTATTTCCTACAAATACAAAAGCAACTTTTATTCTTTTTCATGTTGGATTTTAATATTCTTCCAATACTTGGTATTGTGGCCATCTCCTTTTCATCTGTTCTTCATTATTCTGCAAGCCTTCTTGCTGTTGGCTGAGTAAAATTGAAATGTCTAATTAAAAAATGCAACCGTTTGGATTAGAGAGTATTTAATTATGTGAAAAGAGAAAAGCTGCTGCACATTGAAATAGACACTGAATGATATATATTTAATATGTGACATGTTTGTAAAGTCATGTAGCCTACACCCATGAACCCTTTATGGTTAAAGCTTTACCTGATTTGTGCTTTTATACTTCATAGCTGTTTTATTTTTTTTTCTTTTGTCTGTGGAATATCAATTAATATTAGTTTCATAATTTACTGTTTTGCCAGAACACCTTTTTACCTTTGATATTATAACAGTGATTCAGAATTAAAGTTAAGCATTGACTCAAAGTATGCAGAGGTCTTTTTGGTGGGAGCTGTTGCCATGGTGAACCATCATTTCGGAGCTCCATTGATCAGGGCTTTTTATAGTTGTGATGCACGCGCTCACACCCCAGGGGCCTGCTTCAATAAGGGGGTTCAACCAACTCTAAGTTTGAACTTGAACTCTGAGTTGAGTTACCATGAGATGGGAAACTCTGAGTTATCAGTTTCAGAACAGCTGAATTGAGTTCAATCCACTCTGAGTAGGTTGACTCTGAGTTTAGCAGATACATCACAACTATAAAAAGCCCTGATCAATGGAGCTCTGAAATGATGGTTCACCATGGCAACAGCTCCCGCCAAAAAGACCTCTGCATACTTTGAGTCAATGCTTAACTTTAATTCTGAATCGCTGTTATAATATCAAAAGGTAAAAACCAGCAGAACGGTAAATTATGAGACTAATATTAATTGTCATGATATTCCACAGGCAAAAGAAAAAAAATAATAAAACAGCTATGAAGTATAAAAACACAATTCAATCAGGTAAAGGGTTCATGGGTGTAGGCTACATGACTTTACAAACATGTGACATATTAAATACATATCATTCAGTGTCTATTTCAACGTGAAGCAGCTTTTTCCACGTAGTCTAATGCTCTTTTCACATAATTAAATACTCTCTAATCCAAACGGTTGCATTTTTTAATTAGAGTAATGACATTAACATTTCAATTTTACTCAGCCAACAGCAAGAAGACTTGCAGAATAATGAAGAACAGATGAAAAGGAGACGGCCACAAGTACTGGAAGAATATTAAAATCCAACATGAAAAAGAATAAAAGCTGCTTTTGTATTTGTAGGAAATAAAGATGAACAAGTAAATTTAACAGCTGTGGTGGTGGTTACAACATATATCTCAGTAATCAGCTTTGTTTTCGGTGGGTTTGTGCTCAGGAAACTACACAAAAATTCTCATGAAGAGCGTGAGAGCGAGGCACACTTTACTCTCCACTAATCATGCATCCCTGATGTTATACAGAAAAATACCATTTAAAAATGCTACCACTCAAATAAATATATGCAGCATGCATGTGGATATGGCAAAAAAATATAAATAATCCTGTATATAATAATAAAATAATCCTATATATAAAAGGACATGCTGTTTTTGTCACTTTCACAGTGTCTGTGTGATGAAAATATGTGTTATGAATGAATGCACCTGCACTGCAAAAATGCTTTTGCTTACTTTTAAGTATTATTGTCTAGTCAAAGTATCTAAAGATTCTTAAATTGAGATGCATTTTCTACATAAGAAAAAGTACATAAGGTATTTAGTCGTTTAAGTATATTTTTCTTATTGTGCAAATGATCTGCCATCTGTGGGGTAAGAAAAATAATCTTGGATCCATTTGTATTAAGATTTTTTTTAAAGAATAGTGTGTGAAACACTATTCTGATGCTTAAGTGTGACACGACAAACGCAGATCATTAATTCAGCACAGCTGCCAAGATTGTTAATGTGTTAACAATTCTTTTTACAAAAGCTTCTTTTAGTTACTAGGGTTTTATGCTAGTAAACAAAGCTATAATACTGCCCATTTGAAGTCATTGCATAATCGATGAACTTTACAAATTGGACAGAACTAAATCAACACTGAGCTTGTCTTTAACTGAACAATAATATTTTTGGAAGTTACACTTAAAAAGCGATTTAGTTGCACTAAGTGCAAATAGCCTAATGATAAATTCATATACATAAGGATACATAAAGATCATGTTCCATGAAGATATTTTGCAAATTTCTTACCGTAAATATTTTAAAACTTAATTTTTAATTGGTAATATGCATTGCTAAGAACTTAATTTGGACAACTTTAAAGGCTAATTTCTCAATATTTAGATTTTTAGAATATTGCGCCCTCAGATTCCAGATTTTCAAATAGTTGTATCTCGGTTGAATATTGTGCTATCCTAACAAACCATACATAAACGTAAAGCTTATTTATTCAGATGTTGTATAAATCTCAATTTTGAAAACTGACCCTTATGACTGGTTTTGCGGTCCAGGGTCACATATAAGATTAATGCCACTTTATTGTCCCAATAAAGTGGCATCACTGTTATATTAATTGGGAGTTTTCTTTCGACTTTTCAAATATTTACTCTATTTTTATTAAAAAATAAATGCCTTTCTGCTCTGGTATGTGATGGGAAAAGGAGAAGTATGACAAACAGAAAATTTGCATACTATGCACAGAGTACATAGTTGATACTCCAGAAATAGTAAGAGTAGTATAATAGTATGGCATTTCGAACACAGCCTTTGTTGTGACACACTGAATGACAATCATTAAAACACTGACTTTGAAAAAACAAATGTTTTCATTGGCTGTATTCTCTAGTTTGTATATCAGTGTAGTACAAGTTGTGTTTAGCAGTGGTTAGTACAAGTTGTGGATGAAATGTTTGAAATGTTCTGTATTTTTTTACAGTCCAACTGATAAGTGTTTTAAGAACAACAGGCTTTATGAAAATGACTGCATACACAAAGCACGCCAAAACTTTACCAGTGAAAAAGAACAGTGGGTGAAAACCAAAATATACACCTTGATAAACCTGTTTGCACAAAAACCGACTACAGAGACTTTCACAGAGCCAACATCCATGAAAGGGTTGCAACGGCTAATACTGTTATCACAGACACAAAACTAAAACGCAAACAAGACAGCGTTATGATCATGAAACCTGCACAGAGAACAAAGATATCACCTGCCTTTTGCACAGAAAATGTATATTGTTTGGCTGAAGTATCAGTGGGATTTTGATGTAGGCTTTTTAATCAGCTCACCAAAGAGAGTCATTCAGATTCATACAAAATATTTAAGCTAAGATCAAATAAACTAATAACCCAAAAACATGTTTTTTTTTTTTTTTTTTTTACAGAAAACATTTAATAAATATTAACATTGGGAATTAACATAACAAGGGAAGAACTGTGTAAACAAATTCTCAAAAAGTTAACTAGAAACAAGTGATTCGCTAAAAGAAATGAGACTGGAAGTGCAGGTTTGACAGGTCTGCTGCCCTTTAAAGTCCCCATGAAATCAAAAGTTTTTTGGCTTTTGGTATGAATCTGTTAGCCTTAAGGTTATCTATAAGCTAGTGTGCTCCAAAACAATGACAAAATTGGCATTTACAAGATATGAGCGTTCAAAACTTACAGTCTCATCACTTCAGCCAATATGAACCAACGATTTTGATGACATCACGCTGCACTTCAGCTTCTCATCAAACCTTCTGTCCAATCAAATGCTCTCTAGAATCCGTAGTGCCCCGCCCCCTACACTATAAATAGACGCTGAAACTGCGGCTGAGATCATCACTTGTTCACAGAGTTAGTACTTTCTGTATGATGAATGGCAGGTAGTGCGCAATGTGGGTGATAGGGAAAGGTTCCGACAGTGTAAATTTGCTTTCCATCAGGGGGAAATGAGGTCTGGTTTAGGGATGTAATGGTATGAAATTTTCTTATCACGATTATAGTGACAAAAATGATCACCGTTATCAGTACTATCACGGTATTGTTAAAATGTGCTGGAAATGTTTAAAAAGTACTAACACATAAATTGTTTCACCAAGTTTTATATTTAAAATCAACAAACAACATATAAAATGACTTCTGTTTGCACAAACACTAAAACAATAACATTACCAATGAGATTTTATATTACAACATGACTGACAACAGTTCGAAATGTTCGACAACATGTTCGAAATGTTCAAATAAAGCTTTGAAAAGGTTTTATAAAATGGTAAACCTCACATTTCAGCCTTTAAATAAAGAAAATGGTTAAGTCAAATCAATAAATGATTATATGTATTTTATCTAAATAATTCTAGATGTATTATCTGAATTGTTTAAATGTGTAGAATCCTTGTTTTTCATCAAAAGGTCAGTTGACAGCAGGGCATGCAAATTCGGTCTGTTTTAGCTAGACAAAAACTGCAAACAGGCTGAACGTAATTGTAGGTCAATGTAAATCCACTCTCTGCCACTAGGTGGCACTTATGGAACGGGCAAAGTTGCAGCTGTTTCTGTAAACTCCGTGGACAAAGCAGCATTGCGATTAAGAACACCACTTTATTAGGCATTACATGGAAAGAAGATCAAAACACAATGCCATGGAATCTTTTCTGACAGTCAGAACCATCAGAGGTACATTCATATAATTAATTCATTTCTATATTAATTTGTATATTCCCTCAGCACCTTTTTAAAACCTCCCAGCTTTCCATCATGCTTTCGTTCAAAACGAAACTACTCTGCGTGCTCTGCGCACATGAGACTGTTATTTAAACTTTGCTTTACGCTGGACATATATTATATTATATATATTATATATATATTTATCATAAGTTGTTCAAATTGTGGCAATCAAATACAGTTGATAATTATAATGATGATAATTAAAATATAAAACGGTAATACTAACCGTGGAGAATTTGTATCATGATTTATGGTCAAACCGGTTATCGTTACATCCCTAGTCTGGTTTTGCATTGTGTCACGCGAACCACGGCAGCACGCAGTCTACTCTTTGGACTTTGGCTCCAGTCCAGAAACGCGGTTGCACGGAGCAGATCATATCCACGAGTCGGCATGTATCAAACTGCACAGCCTCAGCATGATTATGATCACTATTTTGTTTTAGTGAGAGTTTTATATTGAATCTAGGGGATAATCTATTAGACTGTGACTGTCATAAGCTGTCAAATGCAGCTTTACCGAGCTCAACGGCTCTGGCCCCAGCAGATGTAAATGGAATGCTATTAGCTAATTTAAAAAACGGGCGAGGCTGCTCAATATGGCTCGCCCTTTTTTCAGTTTTAATTACGTCACCACATAGAATAGCGCTGCGTGTTTCAAGGCACTTTAGTCGACCTTTAAATGGAATTCAAAAATGCATTATGACATTTTACTGGAAAATGTCAGGAGAGCAGTCCACAACCTCAACTTTAAGAGCAGTTTGGGTGATGCAACAAGACAATGACCCACACAAGTAAATTAACATCACTTCAGAAAAAGACCACAGAGTCAGAGCCATCCCAAATTCCAAAGAAATTTCTATCCAAACTCTTGTGTAAGCATTAAAGGCTAACAGTAAATGCTAGGGAGTCATCATGTATTGTCTGTAATGCTGTTCCACACAATTAGCAATTTCTTGTGAAGGATTTGGTAATAGCCTACTTGAGGAAAACGGAATGAGGACTTTATACATGAGTTTTCAGACTTTGTAGGTAAAATAAAATATAAATATAAAATCTAACTTTTATCGGTGGCAGATTTCACCATGCATGCTTGTTGCCCATCTAATACACTAGCTACTTTTTGTCAGCTTTTTGACTCTTTTTTTTTTTTACCTCATAAGGACATACCTTGGACTTAATCGGAATGTAGGTGGAAGAAGGACAAATTACAGGTGTCATATAACATATTGCTATTTTGCTGATTTACTCTTAAAGCACAGTGGTAATTGCAATGTTTTGCTCAATAGTATTAACTTAATCCAACTGTTTCATGTCCTGATCTGCCTACAGGAAACTGATAATATCAGGCTGCATATTCTACTTGGTTCATATGACCCTTTGGTTACTTCTCACTACATCTGCTGTTTGATCAATTCAAATGAAACTGACTTTAATTAATAAAAGTTTACGAGGTAAGTATGCGATTGGATGCAAGTGTGTAATCGAAGTACCATCTTATTTCTAAATTAGCTATTTTATAAAAAATTCTAAGGTCAAATTGCAATTGCTGACTTTTTTAGTTTGTGCTGTAAAAGTTTTAAAACATAAATACATTTCATTCAAATTAAATGTTTAATATTCTAAATAGCATAAAAGTGTCCTGATTATCATTTAAGAAGGTGTAAAAATGTGCGAATGGACAGAAGAAAAATACCCATTTATTATTTTAATAAGATTTTTTAGTCACAAATACTGTATCTAACAGACTAAAAAAGAAATAAATGAATAAATAAAATCCTCAAACAATAACATTCCTCTTAAAGAGGAAACACCATCTAAAAATGCTGTACCAGGTGTGTCCGATTCTTTCTTCTGGGGAACACAAAAAGAGCTCCAGTTGATGAATCACTCAGTCTGTTTCACAATATGCGCTATTAAGTGAACTTAATCATCATCAACCACCAAAGCTCATTTACAGTACTCAAGAACTCTTGTATAAAGGATGCATAAAAGCACCCAGAAGTGTTATTGATATCATGATGCATTGGATGCAGGCTTGAGAGAATCAAACTGTTGAAACTCCCAGAAGACAAGTTTTGGAATTGAGAAACAGCCCCATCCTTTAAAAGTTAAACTAGGTGTGTGTGAGAAAAAGACTGATTGTCATGAACTGTGCCTCTCACCCCTGTCGGCCATCTTGCTTTCCCCCGCTCACACCTGTTAGCCATTTCACCTCGTTAGTCTCACACTATAAAAGCCATTCTCACACTCAGTCACATCGCGAAGTCATAACTTGCCCCGGCCGTTATCTCTGAGTGTTTTCCCTAGTCCTGGTTTTCCCGTTGCCGTCCTCCCCTAGTTTCCTGGTTTCTTGTTTGTCTCGCCGCCCGTCTACTGACCCTCGCCTGTTCCTGGATTTACCCTTTGATCGCCGCCCGCCTCGACTTTCTGCCTGGACTATCGTTCGCTCTTTTGGATTACCTGTTCTGCTCTCTCTCGCTCCTGTCTGACCCCCTGCCTGCCTGACTATGAGTAATAAAAGTCTGCACTTGGATCTGCACGCCTCCTGTCTCGTATCTGGGGCTAACGTTACAGATGACTTCGCCGCAACAGGATCCAGCGACTTTAACTCACCTCCCACCTCTGCTATGGACCCTTTTGAGCGGCTGGTTTGTCTAAAACAGAATGGTATGTCTGTGGAGGATTATGTACAAAAGTTTGATGAACTCATGTACCAAATCCCTTTCTATGATGACATTTATTTCATGGACTTGTTTTGTTTTGGTTTGAGCGAGCCGCTAAAATCTAGGGTGAAACACGAGTGTCCACGTACATCTCTTGCCGATATAATGGACTATGCTTTGTGGTGTGAGGACTCGTCCTTTACCGGAGGTGTCGAGGAGGAGGAACGCGACACCTCTGTGATGACGGCCACAGACTTCCTGAGTGTGTGTGATGCCATGCCAACTGAACGTAAGCCTGAAATGGTGGCTTCAGCGGCACTGATTTCCATCACCAGTCCTCATAGCTATCTTATATCTTGCTTACGGGACACGCCTTTGCTATCTGTTCGGGCTGCCGGCGTAGTCAAACCAGCGCTCGCTAGTGTCACGTCACCCGGATCAGCGTTCGCTAGCATCACGGCAGACAGATCTGCGCTCGCCAGTGTCACGTCACCCGGATCAGCGCTCGCTAGCGTCGCGTCCGTCAGCTCAGCGCTTGCTGGAGTCACTTCAGCCAAGTCAGCATTTATTCAAGCCCAGCCTGCCAAGCCCTCTAAAGCCAAGTCAACCAAGTCTGCAGACAAAATGGCCGCTGTATCAGAGTGTGCACATGTCAAGATGGCCGCCATACCACAGTCTGCACCAATCAAGATGGCCGCCACTCTAGAATTAGCCCGTGACAAGATGGCTGCCCTTCCAGAGTCAGCACCTGTCATGGCCGCCCTTCCAGAGTCAGCACCTGTCATGGCCGCCCTTCCAGAGTCAGCACCTGTCATGGCCGCCCTTCCAGAGTCAGCACCTGTCATGGCCGCCCATCCAGAGTCAGCACCTGTCATGGCCGCCCATCCAGAGTCAAGTTCGGTTGCAGCTCTCTTTCAAGTATCAAGTCCTGTCACAGCGGCCACTGTCAAGTCAGGTCTAGTCTCTCATGTCACTACAGCACTCGACCGGCTGGATAACATCCTTGCTGCACTCTGCGAGTTACAACAAGCCGCAGCTCCGCCTCCCATGCCAAGTCAAGTCACTGCCATTCCTCCAATGCCAAGTCAAGACACAGCTGTTCCTCCAAAGCCAAATCATGCCACAGCCGCTCCCCTTGTGTCTAGTATAGCAGCTGCCACTCCAGAGTCAAGTGATGTCACAGTCGTTTCTCCTGAGCCAGGTGATGTCGCAATTGTCATCGCTGCTGCGCCGCTTCCAGTGTCAAGTGTAGTCGCCACCACTGCTCTTCCCCCTGAGTACAACAACCTGAGCAACAATACAGCGGCTCTACTCCCCGAGTCAGGCCAAGCCACCGCTGGTCCTCCCTCTGAGCCAAGTCATGTTGTCGCATCTGCTCCGCCTCCCGAGTCAAGCCCCGTCGCAGCTGCTCCGCCTCCAGAGTCAAGCCCCGTCGCAGCTGCTCCGCCTCCAGAGTCAAGCCCCGTCGCATCTGCTCCGCCTCCAGAGTCAAGCCCCGTCGCATCTGCTCCGCCTCCAGAGTCAAGCCCCGTCGCAGCTGCTCCGACTCTGGAGTCAAGCCCCGTCGCAGCTGCTCCGCCTCCGGAGTCAAGCCCCGTCGCAGCTGCTCCGCCTCCAGAGTCAAGCCAAGTCGTAGCAGCTGTTGCTCCCGTGTCAAGTTATGTCACAGCTGTCACTCCAGTGTCAAGCCTCTATGCAGCTGTCCATCCTGCACCAAGCCACACCCCCACAGCTGCTCTAAAGGTTACCAATATCACCTCTGAACCAAGCCAAGCCACTGCCGCTGCTCCAGAACTTACCTTCACTGAGGCCATGCTCCTCCTGAGTACTGCTCTTGGGGTTGTCTGGGCTGCGTATACCACCACCGAGTCCTCAGAGGTGGCGGCTCACTCCGCAGAACCTCTGAGGGTGACCTTCCCCGAGGAGGTGGCTGAGGTCACAGATCCTCAAGCTGTGGGGGAGGTCGCATCTGCTCCTTGCACAGTGGTAGCGTCCAGCAACTCACACCACTCTGAACTCTCGTCTAGTCCCAATTCAGCCGCTAAGGCCCCCTATACGCTGGGTATCCAACCCAACCTGGCCAGGAGCTTGGGCTCCGAGCTTTCTCTCTCTGTGTGTGTCTGTCTGTCTGTGCTCCAAATTACAGACCTGTCTGTTCCGCCCTGGGGAGTTCCCGCTCTGCCCTGGAGGGCTCCTGTCCTGTCTGCTCCACCCCGGGGGGATTGCGCTCTGCCCTGGAGGGCTCATGTCCTGTTTGATCCGCCCTGGAGGGCGTCCGATTCGCCTGATCCGCCCGAGAGGGCGTCTGATTCTCTCTCTGTGTGTGTGTGTGTGTGTGTGTGTGTGTGTCTGTCTATGCTCTACATTTACAGATCCGTCTGCTCCGCCCTGGGGGGATCCCGTTCCACCCTGGAGGGTTCCTGTCCTGTCTGCTCCACCCTCGGGGAATCTTGTTCCGCCCTGGAGGGTTCCTGTCCTGTCTGCTCCGCCCTCGGGGAGTCCCGTTCTGCCCTGGAGGGCTCCTGTCCTGTCTGTTCTACCCTGGGGGGCTTTCGTGCCACCCTGGAGGGTTCTAGTCCCGCCTGATCCGCCCTGGAGGGCGTCTGACTCACCTGATCCGCCCTGGAGAGAGTCTGACTCGCCTGATCCGCCCTGGAGAGCATCTGATTCGTCTGCTCCGCCCTGGAGGGTGCCTGCTCTGCCTGATCCGCCCTGGAGGGCATCTATTTCGTCTACCCTGCCCTGGAGGGTGCCTGCTCCACCTGATCCGCCCTGGTGGGCATCCGATCTGCTCTGGAGGGCATCTGTTCCGCCCTGGAGGCTGTCTACTCCATCTTCGTGGTCTTCTATGCATCCTTGGCAGCTTTGTTGCTTGGCTGCCATTCCGGCAGCTCCTGGACCTTTTGCCCTGCCTATCTCTGTCAGCCCGCATGGACCTGGTCCTCCCCTTTGTACTCTGTCCCACCCCCCCTCCCCTTGGTGTTATTGGACTGTGTTGAGCGTCTGGAAGCCGCTCCTAAGGGGGGGGCTCTGTCATGAACTGTGCCTCTCACCCCTGTCGGCCATCTTGCTTTCCCCCGCTCACACCTGTTAGCCATTTCACCTCGTTAGTCTCACACTATAAAAGCCATTCTCACACTCAGTCACATCGCGAAGTCATAACTTGCCCCGGCCGTTATCTCTGAGTGTTTTCCCTAGTCCTGGTTTTCCCGTTGCCGTCCTCCCCTAGTTTCCTGGTTTCTTGTTTGTCTCGCCGCCCGTCTACTGACCCTCGCCTGTTCCTGGATTTACCCTTTGATCGCCGCCCGCCTCGACTTTCTGCCTGGACTATCGTTCGCTCTTTTGGATTACCTGTTCTGCTCTCTCTCGCTCCTGTCTGACCCCCTGCCTGCCTGACTATGAGTAATAAAAGTCTGCACTTGGATCTGCACGCCTCCTGTCTCGTATCTGGGGCTAACGTTACACTGATGTATATCAATGTTTCCTGTAACTGATTTAAGAATTGAATGTGGTAGTTCACTATTATTCCAATGCTACAACAATGTTACGTATAATTAACATTTCTTAACTATAAACATTTTCATAATTTTTTTCTGTAAGTTTGTTTCTTTCTAAAGCACAAATAAAACGAAGCAAAGTTAATCAATGTGCTGTACAATTACACAATAAATGTACAAAAATAAATAAATAAATACCATTCCATAACATAATAACACCATAACAAAAAAAATGAATGACCGACCACATCAAATACCTAAAATAAATAAGACCCTCTACTAATGCAAGTAAATGTGATTCAGATTTTGCTTGATTTGCTAACATCCACATACAGTGAATTACAGTAATCTAGTCTTACAGAAATAAATAATGTTAATAAAATCACTAGCAGAAAAAAGTGGATTAACCTTTGCTATTGATGTCAGATAGAAAAAACAAGGTTTGACTACTGAATTAAGCTGTTTAGCAAATTTCAGAGAATTATCAAATTGTAAACCAAGATTCTTTACTACAATGAAAGCCTGTTTTTGCCACTGAATAAAAAATAAAAAAGGTAATTGCGATTTTTTTTATAAAGTTATAAAGTCAGAATTGTGAAATGTAAAGTCACAATTCTGAGAAATTAAGTAAAAAACTGGCAATTGCAAGTTATAAAGTCAGAATTGTGTGATAAGCAATTCTGAGAAAGTCTTTTTCCCCCTCAAAATTGGACTTTATAACTCAGAATTGCAAGTTTATATCTCACAATTCTGAGAATTGCTATATACAAACTTGCAGTTGTGAGAATAAGTCAGATTTGTGAGTTTTTATCTTACTGTTCTGACTTGCAATTGTGATTTATATCACGCAATTCTGAGAAAAAAAAGTCAAAATTGTGACTTTATAACTCGATTACAAGTTTATTTCTCATAACTCTGACTTTATAACATGCAATTGTGAGTTTATATCTCACAAAAAGTCAGAATTGCGAGTTTGCATCATGCAATTCTGAGAAAAATTGTAAGATAAAAAGTCACAATGACCTTTTTTTATTTTTTATTCAGAGGTTGGAAACAGGTTTCCGTAAATACAGATTTACAGAATTGCCCAAGCCAAAAAATATTCTAGGAAGCCCCAAAATAGATTATTTCAGTTTTGCATTCATTCACATTCAGAAAATGTTGTGACATCCGAGATTTAACTTTCTGTAAACGCAATGAATTATATTGTTTTCGCAAAGGTAAGTACATCAGAGTGTAATCTGCATAACAGTGAATGCTTATGAAATATAGAACTTAAAGGTAGCATACAGTTAAAGTCAAAAGTTTGCATACACCTTGCAGAATGTGCAAAATGTAAATTATTTTAGCAAAATAAGAGGGATCATGCCTGTAGGAACAATGACCCTGTTCAAAAGTTTACATTGATTCGTAATACTGTGTTGTTACCTGAATGATCCACAACTGTGTTTTTTTGTTTAGTGATAGTTGTTCATGAGTCCCTTGTTTGTCCTGAACAGTTAAACTGCCTGCTGTTCATCAGAAAAAATCCTCCATGTCCCACAAGTTCTTTGGTTTTTCAGCATTTTTGTGTTTCTGAACCCTTTCCAACAATAACTGTATGATTTTGAGATCCATCTTTTCACACTGAGGACAACTGAGGGACTCATATGCAACTATTACAGAAGGTTCAAACACTCACTGATGCTCCAGAAGGAAAAAATATGCATTAAATGTAACTTATTTTGTCTTCTTGGAAACATGTAAGTATCTTCTCTAGCCTCTGAAGGGCAGTAGTAAATAAAAATAAAAAAAAACACACATTTCAAAAGTTCAAAAGTTTTCACCCCCGGCTCTTAATGCATATGTTTTTCCTTCTGGAGCATCAGTGAGTGTTTGAACTTTCTGTAATAGTTGCATATGAGTCCCTCAGTTGTCCTCAGTGTGAAAAGATGGATCTCAAAATCATACAGTTATTGTTGGAAAGGGTTCAAATACACAAAAATGCTGAAAAACCAAATAACTTTTGGGACCTGAAGGATTTTTCTGATGAACAGCAGGCAGTTTAACTGTTTAACTGTTTAACAGGACAAACAAGAGACTCATGAACAACTATCACTAAACAAAAAAAAACACAGCTGTGGATCATTCAGGTAACAACACAGTATTAAGAATCAAAGGTATGTAAACTTTTGAACTTCAACTGTATATAATGAAAACAGGATTGGGCCAATAACAGATCCTTTCAGAACCTCACTAGACAATAGAGCCATTTTAGCGTAATGTTGACCAAAATAAACTGAAGAAGTCCAACTAAAAGGGAAGGACTTGAACCATTCAAGTGCTACGCCTCGAATTTCCACTGTCTTTTCTAGGTGAGACACAAGAATATCACGATCAATGGTGTCAAATACTGTGCTGAGGACTAATAAAACTAAAATCCCTGAGCACCGAACTTTCAACAATACTGTTTTTGTGCACTGATTTACTTTAAACCCTGACTGAAAATGTTCAAAAAAGAAGTCTGCAATTGCATTTGGGCCTTTTCTAGAATTTTTGATAAAAATGGTCATTTAGAAACAGGATGGTAATTAGATAAAACACTTGGATCTAGCATACTTAAAACTCCTTGGAACTATATCAGTTAAAGTCAGTTTACTGGGACCAATGATATCAAATGTCTAACTAATCTTGATGGAATAACATTGTGACCAAAATTGAGCTTCACCTGGCCAACTACCTCAGCTAAAGGCTGAAGAGAAATTTGTGGGAATTGATCAAACAGCAGATCTTGATGGGATAACATTGTGAGTTTAAAGTTACAGGTTTCTGCATGTCAACCATCCACAGCGTCTTCTGGGATTTCCCACAGTTTGATTCTCTCAAGTCTGCATTCAATGCCTCAGTGATATCAAAAACACATCTGGCCGCTTTTATGCGTCATTTGTACGTGAGTTCTTGAGTACTTCAAATGAGCTTTGGTGGTTGATGATGACATACGAAAACACAAGATTGCTTAAGAACACATATTGGCCATGTACACACTGCAAGTTTCAGGAGTGACAACCGCATTTAAATGCGGGAGTTAGTCCCGTAAATTATCGTTCCATGTGTGTACAGAACAGCAGTCATAGAGAATAATTGTAGCCATTTGGTATCTGCCATTTTTTTGGCTAAAGACTCTTTTTGTCTGGCGATTTTAATTAAACTACAGCTGATAAATGTGTTGTGTTTTGTTTATGCTCGGGAGGCTGCTTTAGAGAGCGCTGTCCTGCACTGTTGCCATGTCCTCGTATTTACAACTGCTTTTAGGCATGTTGTTTGGTCTTAGCTAATAAAGCTAGGCACTTTATAAATTTAATAAAGTTGTCTGTGTCAGATATGAGATATATGATTTTGTTGGTGTTATAAAACATTATGCATTTGGGTGTTTTACTGTTTTTTGTGCTTGTCCTTGTTTTTTTTGTTTTTTTTCATATGAAGATCTGGACACACTGACACTTCACTGCAGGGCTCATGGGCGCAACTAGCCCCCTGTCCAAATCAGCTAAGGTCAAGACTTCTTTCAGTTATTTTCTTGCATTTCACGTACAGACAAAGACACATTTTTGACACACGTTTAAATACGTCATTAACAACTAGTTGTTCAGTTCAGTTTCATACACACCGCCTAGAATTTCTGTAAATGCACTTGTCACAACCTGTATTTTCTGGGAGTTAATGCGGTTGTCACTCCCATATTTTACTGAATTATGTGTGTACAGAACGCAATTAAGGAGTAAAAGGTGAATTGACAACCGAATTCAGCTGCAGTGTGTACATGGCCATTGAGAAACAGACCATGATTCATCAGCTGGAGGCTCTGTGTTCCACAGAAGAAAGAATCAGATACACCTGGTACAGCATTTTTAGATGGGAGTCTCCTCTTTAAGAGGAATGTCATTGCGAGAGGCTTTTATTTTATTTTATTTTTTATATAGTGTGTTAGATACAGTATTTTGGCTAAAAACATTATAATAAATAGTTTTTTTTTTCCTATTCATCCACAAATGTTTACACCTTTGTAAATGATCATTATTACACTTTTTATTTTATTTAGAATATCAAACAGTCTTTCATTTTGGAGAAATTTATATATGTTTTAAAACTTTCACAGCACCTGCCAAATCATAATGTCAAGCCATAATTTTTTTCAGTTTTTGTGGTTGGAAAATGTCTTTATCTGACTTGATCAAGTGCAAATTTTTTCACTAATTGCCAGTGATGGGAATAACGGCACTATAAATAAACAGCATTACTCACGTCACTACTTTTTTTTTAGTAACAAGTAATCAAATTAACCAGTTTTCCCCGTTACAACACCGTTACCGTTACTGACAATAAAATGCAACGTCACTATAATTTTCATGTTGCATTCTTCTTCTCAGGTAAATTCTAGCTTATTCCTGTCTTTTCTCAATTTGAAAAACTGAGGCGCTACATTAGAGCTTACATTAGAGATGAGTTTAGACGGGAAAAAGACCTTGAGAGTTGAGTTGAAAACATACGGATTACTTTATCAAAGAATATTTGTCTTTTGATGTGACTTACTTCATTTAACAGTAGACATTTCATATACTTTCTATACATACATTTCTCATGTCTGTGAGGCACGTATTCATGGAGATTCAGCTGTTTTATTTACATGTCTGTGAAGAGAGATGACGAAAACCGAGACTGCAGCAAGCGCACTGTTTATTTTATTTGTTTTACGAAAGCACATTGTTTTCTTGTTATTATGACTATACACTAATCAAAGTATACCCTTTCCAGTTTCAAAATTTACTGAGTATTTTTTAGTTCTTTTTTAGCCAAAAACTCAGACCAAACACCAATGACTTCTATATGGACAAAAGTATTGGGACACCCCCTTCTTTAGAACAGAAAAAGGCACTTCCAAAACTGTAGCAACAAAGATGGAAGCAAAATTCATGTATATAAAAATTGTATTTCCATCTCTGTTGCTTCCGTTTTGGAAGTGTCTAAATGACTGTATGCACAAGTCATTGGTGTTTGTTCTGAGTTTTTGGCTCAAGGTCTGCATTTAAAGTCACACCAGAGGTGTTCAGCTGGAATTGGGTCTTGGCTTTTATTCAGACCAGTCAAGTTCTTCCACACTGACTCAATCAAACATTTCTCTATGAACCTTGCCTTATACACAGAGGCATTGTCATATTCCTGTCTTAAACTTTTGCTATAAAATTAGAAGGATTCACAATTCCCTAGAATATCATTATATGCTTAAACATTAAGATTAGTACTCATGGAAATTACTAAAGTAGTCAAACTTGTTCATTAGAAGGGGGTGTCAATACTTTTGGCAATATAGTGTATTTTAACGTTTTTAAAGTAACACAAGTTACTTTCCCTGGTAATTAGTTACTTTTAGAATGATGTAACTCAGTTATTATTTGCGGGAAGTAGCTAGTAACTGTAACTAGTTGCACATGCAAGTGTTTCACTTAATGAAGACCTTTCCATTCAGGAAGCAGCTACTGTATGATCAGCTGGTTTTGTGTAAACACCCACATCATCCAGTGCTTGTTTTTCCCCATGTGTTCTAAACTGTCAGGGAATTCAATTCACTGAGTGTGTGAGGTTTTGGTGTTCTTTGATAAGAAGACTCAAACAAGTAATCGATTCACAAATCCATGCATTCAGCATTGTTATAAGCAGCTGATATAAATTAAACAACTGCAGAAATATTGTAAGGGAAATGTGACATTCCAAAACAAATCCTCATGTCCACTTGAGCTCTGCTGCTTGCAATATTCACAAAGAATATTTTTATTTTAACCCAGGCTCATTAGAATTACCTGCATGCAAAAGTGATATAAAAACTAATTTGCTGTTGCAACCATGCTATTTTAACTTCCTCATATGCAGCTTGAACTGTATTTGTACCAGAGCACTTCATTTCTCAAGTGCAAAACCATATCACATGAGCTATCAAGCAAACCTACTGCTTTAGAAAACTCACTTTAAAATAGGGAACACTTATTCACTATTAACTATGACTTTTCCCTCAGTAAATTCCCAATTTGCTGCTTATTAATAGTTATTAAGGTAGTTAAGTTTAGGTATTGTGTAGGATTAGGGATGTAGAATAAGGCATTAATATGTGCTTAACTAGTAACTAATAAATATTCTAGTAATATGCATGTTAATAAGCAACTTGTTAGGAGACCGTAAAATAAAGTGTTACAGAAAACTCATACATATGAAGCTGTATATGTGATGCTAACTTTCAAAAGTATCAGTTTTCAAATCTAACGGCATGTTAAAATGGTTTTGAAGTCGCAACATAATGTTGTGCAAGGAATTGTGAAAATTAGGCTGCGTGTGAAAAGAAATACAAATCAGACTTTAACTGCCTCTAGTATTTCAACTGGAAAAATTGCAATTTGTACACATAGGTAGGTTTTCGTGTTTTGCAGAAATGTAGGTAGAGACATATATTTTCAATGAGCCTGTGTATAGGCTAATTTCACGATTGTCTCAGAAGTATGATGAATGATTCAGTACCTGTTTGGCTCCGCTCATAAACAGCTCCAGTTGTCAGGTTAAACACAGGAGCATTATCGTTCTCATCCTCCACCACGATTCTCAAATCAATATCATTCTCTGCACGTTCGCCATTCGGAAAAATTTTGGCCACCCCTTTAAGCTGAAACACAGAAAAATTACAAAAAAAACTCAAACACTTATATCTATTTTTATTAATCTGTATTTTATGACAGACATTTGTATTTCCCTTCCCTTGTCATGCTCTGATAACCCTTCACTTTTCCCTTGTCCTGTTTTCTAAAACTGCATTCAAGGGGAACAATGCAATACAAAGTAATTCAAACACCCATTTAACTAAACACAAATGAGATATGACAATTATTCCTGATAGAGGTAAGCCAGGCTGTGCTAAAAATATCATTAAACCCTGCCTTTTCAGTTAACCATGTCAGAAATCCTCTGTAGGACTCAGGAGATGCTGTTTTTTTTTGGCTCAGCCTATGCATGTGAACTCTGATCAACAAGCACAAACTCTCTATATCTTTTGTATTCTCTATATCTTTAAATACACTTTTAAAGTATGAAACTTGACTGATGATTGCCTAGTGTCTGTCATGTTCGTGCAAGTCTGATCTCTGCAGATGCTATGCAAATCAGCCAACATTTACCCTTTTTTTTAAACATTCAGGCTAAAACAACAATTTAGAATTGCATCACCTGCAGACCAATGGATCCTCTGCAGTGAATGGGTGCCATCAGAATAAGAGTCCAAAACATGTGATAAAAACAACACAATAAACCACAAGTAATCCACACCACTCCAGTCCATCAATTAACATCTTGAGAAACAAAAGCTTAAGCAAATCCATCATTGAAATTAACTTTAAAGCATTGCTTCTGGCTGAAACACAAGTTTATAAGAAAAAAGTGAAGTGGTCTGAATCATCTGAGAAATAAGTACAGATCAAGCACCGTTTACAAGAGGAAACAGTTATAAATAAAAATATGGTTGGATTTTTATGTGAGAGAACAACTAGAGGAAGCATTATTATGGATTATGGACTCATATTTTATGACAGTTTAAAGTTGAAATGTCTTAACAATGGATCTGTTTTTTTTTTTTTTTTTTTTTTAAACAGCTTTTCACTTCACAAGATGTTAACTGATGGACTGGAGAGGTGTGGATTACTTGTGGATTACTGTTTTTATTAGCTGTTTTGACTCTCATTCTGACGGCACCCATTCACCGCAAGTGACGTAGTGATACATTTCTCCAAATCTGGAGAGGAGGGTGATATGACCAAAATCTTATATCACAATATGAGTTTTTTTTTATTTCATGGTAACAATATATATCACAATATAGTTATTTTTGCTTTAAATAAAGTCTTTATAATATCAAAATGTTTGATACCATAGAAATTTCATAATTCTTTTCACCAGTGTCATTGTCATAAAAAAACAACAAAAAAGGCTGCATATTCTTTGTGTGTAAATTAAATACATATATTTTCTTATTAAAGTTACAAAACTGATTCAGTTAAGAGCAGTAAGAGATTTTTTCTCTCTTTTGTTGTTTGATTAAGATGAATGGCAGACAGCAGGAATATTAGACTGCTGTCACTTTAAGAGCTGCCCAGATCTAATATACTGTTACATGTGTGTTTTCTTTCTCAGCTGTTTGCTTTCACTTAAGACCTAAATTACTGTGTTTACGAGGAAACTTGCAAAGACGGGCACATGCAAGTGTCTTTTAACCATTCAAGGCTTATAAAGCGGCAAAATTACAGTACTCCCACACTCGAACACCCGTAGAGCACGAAACACAAATAGCCTCTCAAACAGCACATGCTTATATTTTAATATAGTTTAAAATATAAAGCATTTCTGTGATTCAAAGCTGAATTTTTATTAGAATAACTCTAGTCTTTGGTGTCACACGATCCTTCAGAAATCATTCTGATATACTATTTTATTGTCAATGGTGGAAACAGTTGTGCTGCTTAATATTATTTTGGAAGCTATGATACTTTTTTCAGGATTCTTTGATGAATACACATTGATCCAAAAACTGAAATCTTTTTTTTTTTTTTTTTTGACAATATAAGTCTTTACTATCACCTGTTATCAATTTAACACATCCTTGCTGAATAAAAGTATGAATTTCTTTCCAAGCAAGAAAGAAAGAAAGAAAACAATTACTGAGCCCAAACTTTGAACAGTAGTGTATATTGTATTTTAAATGCCATCTTTTTAACATTTCAATAATCAACGAATCCCGAAAAAAGTATCACAGGTTTCAACAAAAAATATTAAGCAGCACAACTGTTTCCAACATTGATAATAAATCAGCATTTCACAATCATTTCTGAAGGATCATGCGAAACTGAAGACTGGAGAAATTATGCTGAAAATTCAGCTTTGCATCACAGGAATAAATTCTATTTTAAAGTATTTTAAATGTTTTAAATTGCAATTATATTTTCAAATATTCTATTTTCTCTGTATTTTTAATCAAATAGATGCAGGCTTGATGAGCAGGAAAAACATCAAAAATCGTACTGATCCCAAACTTTTGAACAGCAGTCTACATGCGCACCAAATCAATGGCATTGCCTCACTTTAGGCATATGCTATGGCTAAGAAAACACAATTAATGGGTTTTCAGTATGACCCACATCTTATTTAGTTATCGAGTCATTCAGGCAGAATGTATGACATTCATCACTTCATGACAATCCCAAATCTAGCTCTCCTGTGAAATGTTGCTGTTAGCTGCTATCTCGACTTCTTACTGACTCATCAATGTACTGTTATAGATTAGTCAGGGAAGTACAGACACGCATGCAATAAATGTTTATAATCGTGTAAAAGATGAAAGAACTGCTCACATAGTAAATGGGAATTTCCTCTCTGTCTAACACTCCATGGATCCTGACCAAACCCGTTCTATCATCAACAGTGAACAAGTTGACGGGTGGCAGGTCAGCACCACGTCCAGTCAGTGAATATCGTATAGTCGTCCTGGTCTCCTCATCTGAACGGATCTGAAAACAAATCCATTTCACACTTTGAAAATGAAAATATAACTTTTTTCTACACCTGGCATGCCGTTTTTTACCATACAGTGATACATAACTAGAGTTTATTCATCCTAATCCTAGTAAATGATGTAAATCATGGCAGAACATTGGAAAAATGCTTATAATTTTTTCAATCTGGAGAGATCTTACAAATTACCATCTTATTTCCTGTTGCTCTATTTAATTTACAGTGCAACTGCAATTGTTGCAATTGAAATATAGTGCAATGCTATTGTTCTGTGTGAAAAACTAAAGCAAAGCATTTTTCCACAAAAAAAACAAACAATGCAGAGACATAAAAAAAATTAAGATCTTACTTTGGCTATGTACTCCTGTTTCGTATAATCAACATTTTCCCTCAGTCTGTGTGGTGGGACAATCCATTCTCTCTTGTGTCTGATTGTCTTCAGTTGTCCTTTAGACGCTGAAGTGTTCAGTATCTACACAAACACAAAAGCACAAGTGTCTGTTTCACCTAAATAATATGATAAACCAAACTAGAGAGCGGTAAAACAGATAATATAATATGATAAATTTACAGCTCGACTGCATGATGCAAAATAAAAACATTCTGCTCACAACATAATTATTACCATGATTTTCTCTCATAAATCCAGTTTAACATTTCATCTTAAGCTTTGGAACTATTGATTAATTTCCTCAAACTAAAATTGTTTAAAGTTTCTTTTGAATTATTGATATATTATTTTCCCATTTGATACTGTAAAGTTGCTTTGACACAATTTGTATTGTAAAAAGCGCTATATAAATAAAGCTGATTTGACTTGACTTAAGCACGCTCTTTTTTTGTGATCAATTTTTTTTTAATTTTCTTTAGATTGACAAAATAACATCCATTCGAACACACATACAAACAGAAAAGGGGGAGCAACAGAAAGATTATCAATATTCTTACAATCTGAGAAAAGAAAAAAACAAAACAAAACTAATAACAACAACAACTTATGATCGTTCCTTTATATAGTCCAAAATACTGAAAGAAAAACATTGCCATGCATCAATGGTACTAGGTTTAGCCTTGTGTGCTGTTGTACATTCACAAGTCACTATTTTAAGGAGGCTATGAATCCAAAATATTTTTGCACACAAGCAGTTTTGTATTATTGCCTTCTTTGCAGATGTAAAACCAGCAAACAACATTTTCTTCTTTAATGAACGTATACAAAAGTTAGAATCGTCATTGAGAAGACATAAACCTGGGTTAGACACATAATCAATTTGTAATAGCAAGGACAAAACTGAATTCTTAAGCACGCTCTTGAATTGTCTTCTTGTAAACTAATATACTTATTTTTGGGATGGTGAAAATAAAGCCACAGCTGTGGAACTGCTGACATTTTAAAATACTGAATATTATAAAGCATAACAAAAAGAATAATAGTGTTAATAAAGTTTGTGTTAGTTTTACTAAAAAGAATTATCTGATAAATGCCCAAAGCTGAAGAAACATCCACATACATATGAAATAATTACTTTCTAAGGCTGCCAACCTTTTGTTTTGACTTCCTCTGTAATTCCCACCCTGAGTAAGACTATGCTCTCTTCCGCTGGTAATCTGGCAATATAATAATTAAACCAATAATATCCATCTCTCTATAAGAGTCAGTACAACTGACATCTACAGTTCTTCTAATTAATATCTTCCCAGAGGTCATTAATAGCTCCTAAACCCCTCGCTGACTATCACACATCTGTGTGAGAATGAGCACCAGAGAGCGCAAACACACACACACACACTCAATCCTAGCTGTGAAGATTAACAGAAAACAGCAGTTTATACACGTAATTCATATTAAATAATCATCTTATTAACGCACGCTGATGAAGAAGTGTTTAGAGAGTGTTTAGAAAAAAAATCACATGAAAGAAAAGAAACTTTCAGTTTCACGCAGGCGAAAGATTTAAGATGATATTCGAGACTGGAAACGTTTCAGTCTTTTTGCTCACCGCCAGAATCAGCGCCACGAAGAGTAAAACGCCGCAGGTCTTCGCCATTATCCGCTGCCGCTTCTGCCGTTACTCGCGGAACTTTGACACAGACTGACGAGCGGTCAGCGGCGGGCGGAGCTTCAGCACAGCACTGAAGAATGCGGCGGAGAGGGGAGGGAGATTGTCCACTGTCACACCCTATCAACACTGATAACGACTCGACAAACTACAGTGCATTCACATAAGAACAGCCTTCTATAAATAAATTTTGTAAGCATTTGGAAAATTAAATGCATTGTCTTCTAATAAATTAACTTACTCAGCTAACACTGAACGCTCTCAGAAACACCGTCCTGGCAAGGTTCTCTTAAAGTTATAAACAAACTTTTTTTTTTTAGAACGTTTAGTCAGAGTTATCTGGCTTTACTAATGTTCTCAAAATGTTATTTATATACAGTGTTTGGAGTAACGCATTACAAGTAACTCAAGTTACGTAATAATAGTACTTTTTTAAAGTAACGCATTACTTTTTAATTTCCAAGAAAATATCTGAGTTAGCCTACTTTTTGTTTCCTTTATGTATTGAATCCCATTTTATTAACCAATGACTTTGCTGCTGACCTTTGTTGATCCAATTCAACCGTATACACTGCAAAAATACTTTTATTTCTTACATTCTTGTCTTGTTTCCAGCAATTTTATTCTTAAATTAAGAAGGACTTTCTAGAAAAGTAAAATTATTTTCTAGTTTGACTTGTTTTTCGGTAAAAAACAAGTCAAACTTAAGTGAGTTTTTGCTTAGAACAAGCAAAATAATCTGCCAATGGGGTAAGGAAAAACAATTTCATCAACATCTTATTTCAAACAGAAAACAAAAATATTTTGCTTACTCCATTGGCAGATTATTTTGCTTGTTCTAAGCAAAAACACACTTAATTTTGACTTGTTTTCAGAAAAAAGTCCTTCTTGATTTAAGAGTTTTTATTTATTATTATTATTATTATTATTGATATTTTGGCTAGAAACAAGACAAAGAATCTAAGTAAGAAAAGCATATTTTGCAGTGTACTAATAAGCAAAACTTTTTCTCATTGCTGAAGAGTGTTGAACTTTTTTTCCCTACAGTTTTACTGTACAGACGTCAGTTTAATTTTCCTTTAGCCTTAGCCTTATTCACTTCATTTCATTTTGGTGTGAAAGGGCTTTTATATTTGCTAAGAATCAAACTTTTTTCTATTAAAAACAAACAAGCAAGCCCTGCCCAGATTTAAAAAGTAACTCAAAAGTAATGTAATGCATTACTTTCCATAAAAAGTAACTAAGTAACGTAATTACTTTTTTAGGGAGTAACACAATATTGTAACGCATTACTTTTAAAAGTAACTTTCCCCAACACTGTTTATACATCGTTTATTAAACGTTTTATATGCTATTTATGTGCTGGTATGGTTGTAGTATTCATTCATTCAAAATGCGACTCAAACTAGTTACAAGCGTCTGCTATAAAATGACGTAGATGTTATCCTTGTAGCCCAAACAGAAAATGCATGGTTTAGTTCAAACACGAGGAGTGAAATGTTGCAATTCACTCTTTGGGTTAGTTGTAACATATCCTGGGCTGAGATGTAGCATTACGTAACAAGGATTATGACCAAAAAAGAATTTTGCGAGCTTTTTATTCAACAATGACTTTTCAACATTATTGGTGTGTGTGTGTTTAGGTGTGTGAGTGTGTTTTATTAGCATCATAATAATAAAACTGAATAACGTGCATGTGTGTGTGTGTGTGTGTGTGTGTGTGTGTGTTTAAGCATGTTTGTTACACAGCATTTGGCCATGATAAAACTGAACTTGAACATTTAAAGACACCCCTCGGTTTGTCTTTCTCTTCCAAGACCATTGTTGGGGAAAGTTACTTTTAAAAGTAATGCATTACAATATTGAGTTACTTGTTTGTTTTTAATATAAAAAGTTGTATTTTTGGCAAAAACCTTTTCACACCAAAAGCCTCAGGCTTAGAGAAAAGTAAATTCACTTACTGTCTATACAGTAGACCACAGAAGAAGAAAAATGTCCAATGTCAAAAAAGGAAAACAAATGTTAGATTATCTTGAGTATTTTTTGCTTATTAGTATGGATGAACTGGATCATCGAAGGTCAGAGAAACTGAAATTTAACTGAAATTTAAAGAAAACATATAAAGAAAACAATGTCTTATTGATGTTATAACTAACCCAGAGACTTTACAGCCAAAACATTAGCACTTACAACTTGCGTGAAAGATATCTACACAGACACACAATAAACATGATTCAACTTTGATAAGTTTAACTACAAAGCAGGGATTGCATTGCATCACAAAAATAAATGTATAAATGTATAAAGTATAAAAAGTCATATTTTTTAATCTCAAAAATAGTTTTTCTCCTCTAAAATCTGCTTTAATTCCAAATTCTATCTCCTCGCATGTGGAATAAGGACTAAAGTGAGAATGTGTAATGTGAATTAAGTGATTTATAACTTGTTCCTTATTTGAGAAATTGGAACCGCTACAACTGACCGGTGTTTATAACCATCCCCAGTCTCCCCCAAGTTGGATCTAATGTTTTTAAAATGTTACCATTTATTTCGGAATGCTCAGAGAATGTTCAAAAGTAACATCTCCATGATGTTCTCAACATTCTAAAACGTTTGCATTTTTAACATTAAAAAATAGACATTTAGAATGTTCAGATACATTTTCATATTTTCATTAGGCTACTAAATGGGAGCATTAGCAAAACATTCTCAGAACATTTTGTTTGCAGCATTGATTTTAAATAAATAAATGACTGTGCAAAATTGAACAGGTCTTTTTATTTTTTGCAGTGTATTGCTTTAGTTATTCATTGCTCTTCTTTGACATTCTTATGCCCTTGGTAACCAAATCACTAACTTTAGACAAAACCAATGAATAACTTTAGGCATTAGTGTGAAATGTGTCTTTTTTTTCAGCTTTTCTGCTGAGATTTATTGTTATTAGTGTGTAAATCATTTGTCTGTTCTGTGTAATTACTCCTCTGTAAGAGATGAAACTCAGAGCACTAATGGGTTTTAAGTGTGTGTTCAGATTTGCTTATTTAAAAACAGACAGTTCAGTTTCAAACTCTTTAATGCCTCAAATATGATATTCTTCTGGGTCACTTTTTCTAAAATAGAAAGGTATTTGCATGTATAAAAATATTATAAAGAATATAAAATAATTTACCTTTATTTGCCATTCTGCATATTAGAACTGTGAAATATTGTGAAAGTGTTAAATGACAAACTCCTTTAATGTAAAATATTTACAGTGACTATAAGGACAGTAAATTGATGAGATCAGAGCTACTGATGTAACACTGAATCACTGTTAAAATATGAATGGTATTTGCAACTACAATCCCATCGCCAGACTAAACCACTTCATAATGCAAAAGAAATGTTATTGTTTCTTCTACATTTTAAAAACAAAATGAAGTCGAGGAAGTAAGAGCAAGCCGCTACTTGCTCTTAAAATATTTTTGGCCAGAATGACTCAAAATGAAGTCAATGATTTTGTAAGTGTGAGGGAGGAATGTAGTCACCGGGACAATATGAATTAATGACATTCTACAACAGGCAGAGTCCAGGGAGTGTATTTCAATGAGGAACCAAGTTAAAATCTGCCCATTTTTAAGGGAATGAAAAGCATTCCTGTCTTTTATTCACTCCATGAAAGGAAAGCGAGTTCCACAAATAAATATAGAGAACCCTTCTGTGTCACAAACAGTGTTTTCTTTCATGAACGGGAGGGTTTCGACCAAATCCTGAATGGAAAACTTGAATTTCAACAGATTCAAAAAGCTGTCATCATTTATTCACCTGCATGCTTCTTTCTTACTTAGCCATTGACTTTTATAGTACAGAAAAAAATACACTGGAAGTCAATGGCTACCGTCAACTCTTTGGCTTCCAACATTTTTTAAAAGTATCTTCTTGTGTGTTCAGAAGAAGAAAGAAACTCATGCAGGTTTGTAACAAGATTAGGGTGAGTAAATGAAGACAGAATTTACATTTTTTGGGTGAAATATCCCTTTAAAAATACACTACTTTCATATCAACACAATGTTTCACTTTGGACATTGTACAAAGTAACTTTTGCTGCACAGTAAAAAAAACAAAAAATGAATCTGAAATATTAGAATCTCTCAAATATGTAATATTATGGAGCAATATGGAACATTTCCTTAATATACCACTGATTTACATTTGTGCAAATCCCGTGTTTTTGTTTAAACTTGGCATGAAATGGAAACTGTAAAAATAAGAATAGTCCATTTTGATGGAAATAAATGTGATACCAGACCATGTTCTTCTAAAAGAGTCTCATAAAACTTTGCCGTGTGTTTCTTCTCTCTTTAAACAAGTTAATAATTCACCCCAATCAGCTAGTGGAGATAAGAGCTCCAGTCCTAACACTGAGTCTCTGTGTTTCTACGCATCTTGACATTGAAATTGACAAGAGTTCATGCAGATTATTAGGTTCAATGCTAAACCTTTACTGAGCAAACTAACATGCAAATAAATCCTAGTTAGTTATGGGATTCATGAATCAAGAGGTTTTAGTGCAGGGAATCCAGCATGACACGACAACCATCAGATTGCACAGTGTATGATAATGATAAGACGGTGGGTTAGTCATCTGAGTTCTGTGGAAAGGTGGGAACTCGGCTTATAAGTGTTTTGACCCTTTGAACTTCTTAGTCTGGGTTCATGACTGCGACTGTGATGTGTGAGTCACTGCGTGTGGAGCTGCTACACCCAGTTTACTCTTATCAATATACTTCAAAGACATACAACTTCAGCAGGTTTATTGAAGATGGTCACATGGTTGTGTATTGGTTTAAGAAGAAGAGCTGCGCCATTTTTATGTATTTTATTTGTTTCAATCATTTGTGAGTGTTACATCAAAGTTACTTTGAAATTACTTTCAAACTATTGCAAAATTTTACAAATCACAAAAAACAAGTTGACAAGTTCAACAAGTTGAACTGAATGTGAAATTTTAAAGATGAAATGGTGTTTTCTTGTAAAATGTACTCCAATAATCTTTGTTTTTGAAATGTTGCCACCAGTAATAACAAATAATAAAAAGTTGTGAAACTTAAAATAAGAAACTAGATAGTAAAGTTCGCAGATAAACATTAAGTTGGCTTGAAAAAGCCTAGACAGAAAGTTTTAAAATGTTTAAATGTTTGATGGTTTTCAGTTTGAAATAGATTTCCGTTTAAAATAGTTTGAAAGATTGAAGTCTGAATGTTTTGAAGGCGATACAGTATATTAGAAAAACAGATAGATCAGGTGTTGCTATGTGGTTGCTAGGGTAGCTAGGGTAGTTGCTAGGGTGTTGCTATGTGGTTGCTAAGATCTCTGGTTGGTTGCTAGAGTGTTGCTATGTGGTTGCTAGGGTACTTGGGAGGTATTGCTATGCAGTTGTTAGGCTACCCGGGGGGGATGTTAGGGTGTTGCTATCCGGTTACTAGGGTACTTAGGGTGGTTTCTAGGGTGTTGTTATGTGGTTTCTAAGGTACCCTGGGCGGTTGCTAGGGTGTTGCTATGTGGTTGTTAGGGTAATTGGTAGGTGTTGCTATGTGGTTGCTAAGGTACTCTGGGTGGTTGCTAGGCTACCTGGGGTGGTTGCTATGGTGTTGCTATGCAGTTGCTAAGGTACTCTGGGTCGTTTCTAGGGTGTTGCTATGTGGTTGCTAGATACTCAGGGTTGTTGCTAGGGTGTTACTAGCATGTTGTTACCGTGATTAACATGTTTCTAACATGATTAGCATGTTACTAACATGTTTCTAGCATGTTTAACGTAGCTATCATGCTGTCAGCATTATTAATAAGGTACTAGCATGATGCTAGCATGTTTAGCAAGTTGCTATCATGATTTCAGCATGATCAGCATGTTACTAGCATGTTTATATCAAGATTAGCAAGTTACTAGCATTATTCTAACAAGATTAGCATGTTACTAGCATGGCGTTAGCATGATTAGCAAGTTACTAGCATGTTTCTAGCATGATTAGCATGTTACCAGCATGTTTCTAACATGATTAGCTAGTTACTAGCATGTTTCTAGCATGATTAGCAAGTCACTAACATGTTGTGTGTGATTTGTAAACTAACGCAATTTTTTGTTTGCATCACATAACCAGCTCCATTTTGTGGCTTTTCTGACATAGTAAACTTGCTCAGTAGCACACCTGGTACAGTATAGAGTCAAAAGGTTGAGTTCGGAAGTAAAATCTCCATTCATTTTTTCTATAAGGAAATAGATGAAGAACCTTCTTTCGCTATAAAGAACCTTTTGTGAAACAGAAAGGTTCTTCAGATGTTAAAGGTTCTTTATGAAACCATTTAAACAAACAAAAAAAGAGGTTCTTCTATGGCATCATGAAGCACTTTTATTTTTTAAAGGTGTAATTGCAGCTTTATGTGTAAGAAGGTCAGAATACTTATGCATTTGTGGAACTTGAGTATATAACAATAGTCGGATACAACTTCTGTGTGCAGTTCTTTGTTTGTCAAGTGGAGTTTTACAGGGTTTCCTTAATTGTTTACACATTGATTTTTTGGTGCACTGTCCTAAAATTAACAAAACTGTAGCAAAAGCAAAAATTGCATTCAAAACTATTTATTTTACTGTAACTGGCAAACAATCAGTAAGCAACACGGGCCTACTGATATGTCTGACTGCAGTATATACAGTACACACACATATAAAGCAAAGTGTAGATGGTATGTAACTCAATTCTGAATTTAAAGTTAATAGATGTTACTGTTTTTTCCCCCATGTTCTTTTTTGTTTTTGTTAAATGTGACCCTGAAATACAAAACCAGTCATAAGTAAGCATGGGTAAATTTGTAGCAATAGCCAACAAAACATTGTATTGGTCAATATTTTTCTTTTATGCCAAAAATCATTAGGATATTAAAGTAGAACTTCATTTGGACCACTTTAAAGGTAGTTTTCTCAGTATTTTTTCAGTATTTATTTTTGTCACCTTCTCAGCTAAATATTGTCCTATCATAACAAACCATACAAGGATGATGTATAAATCTCAGTTGAAACTTATGACTGGTTTTGTGGTCCAGGGTCACAAATGTGGATTGCGAAACAAAATTACTGAAGTGCATTACTGCCACCTGCTGCCACGTTGGTGCAAAAACACTATATTTTTCTCTTTATCAGTCAAGGCCCATGGCATGGCATCAGCTGGGCTACTTCATGTTCAGCTTCTCTAGGGCTACAATGGTATTGTGAGGGTTGTGAAATGCATTCAGATATGATCACAAAAACAGAAGGGTTTTCCTCATCCTCTTTGCTCCCTCTGCTGGTGACCTTTGCGACTGTTGATGAGATGAGAAACATTTTTTTAATTCATGTATGTATTTATTTCCATTTTATTTCAGAGGGAAACCAAAAAGATATATTCTTGAAAATTAAATTGAAATTATAATTATAATTTTAAAATTATATATATATATATATATAATTTTTTTTTGACAATGTAAAGGAACTGCATTTAAATGATAAGTCTAGTATTCTTACTGCACAAACAATAAAAACAACAACAACAACAAATAAAATAAAATAAGAACAACTTCACATAGAAATGCTTATAATGTATCTATTTATAATACCATCAGTTTAAATAGAAATTAAATGCTTGTAAATATTGGTTTAGTAAAATGGCAAATTACAAATACTAGCTGAATTAGAAAGTTCATTTTGCACCAAATATTGCACATATGTAACCCTGGACCACAAAACCAATTATAGATTGGTTTATACATCATCTGAAATAAGTAAGCTTTCCATTGATTGGTTTGTTAGGATAGGACAATATTTGGTCGAGATACAACTATTTGAAAATCTGGAATCTGAGGGTGCAAAAGAATCTAAATAGTAAAAAAAATCGCCTCTAAACTAGTGCAAATGAAGATCTTAGCAATGCATACTAATCAAAAATTAGGTTTTGATATATTTACTGTAGGAAATTTACAAAATATCTTTATGGAACATGATCTTTATTTAATATCCTAATGATTTTTGGCATTAAAAAAAGTAAAATTGATCATTCTGACCCATACAGTGTAGGCTATTGTTGGCTATTGCTACAAATATACCCGTACTACATAAGGTTTTGTGGTCCAGGGTCACATATGGATATGGTAAACGTAAATTGAAGGATTATATTGGACTGTACACACGACACTGCCGTTGTACACATTGTATTGGCTTGAATTTAACCAACGATAGTCAAGGCTGAGCAAATGGCATTTGGAATTCCCCCTCCGTGACCCTCTGGGATAAACCATTATTGTTACACAGAGGTGTGGGAGTGTTATTCTAGCTTGTGTATTTTGTGTTAATCGGGACATTGTGCTTTACATACCAATTTTTCGATCACCTATAAACTTAATTATGTTTCAAGCATCTTGATTCTTCTTTCAGCTTTGTCGGTTTTTAAGTTTTGAGTGCGGTGAAATGTCTCGACGCCCCCATCTGTTCCTTGAGCAATGGATCGTTCTGATTTCGCAGCTCAGCGCGTTTGTTCGCGGTCAGTGTGTATGTGTATGTGCATTGACTGTAGAGGTAATCTCAATTAACGATAAACTAACATGTCCGTGGCTTTCGCACCGCACCGGCAGCGCGCCAAGGGCGATATAACGCCTGCCGGGATACAAAAGGTAATTTCAACCGAGTCATTTTTCAAGCAGAATGCAACCGAGGGTAATTGCGTTTGCTTTAGTGGGTTCGGCTAGTTAGCTGGAACATCTCTCCCGCCAACGCTCTCATAAGACCGTAAACAAAACACTTTAGAAAGACGTTTGTCCTCGTATTGAACGGCTCCTACGGAATAAAACACGAGCGTGACGCGGAGCTGATTTCCAGTCGTTGTCCAGCGTTTAAAAGCTGTTGAAATCTCTTGGGCTCTGCTGTGTCTTTGTTAGCCGCTACATGCTCGCCTCTCTGATGAATCACAATAGATGGTTGTGTAAAAGCATCGCAGTGTAAACATTCAAACAGAAAGAATTGTGCCAGCGATTTCTTATTGCTAACATGCTTACTGTACACTTGATTTTATTATGAATCGTATGTTATGTTACAAGCGCGTATGCTAATTGCCGACATCTTATCGATTACGCGGGTCTGATTTAGCTCACCTGTATTCTTTGTTTTCATTATTCATGTCGGGTTTGATTAGTCAGACATGTTTTGTAGATGCGTTTATTAGTTTTTAATTCCTCACGTATGATTTGATCAGTCGTGCTTTAATCACTCATCTGATGTGGTCAGTGAAGCTTTATTCTTCGGTTTTCTATTAATCACGTCTGTTGATCGGTATTCTCTGATGCTTGAATTATTGTTTAGGTTTTAATGTATTAATCATGTAGAGTCGCGGAAATATTATAAGGCAGCGATCAAGGTGTCATCCAGCGCCATGTAGCACTGATTGGCTTGCACTTGTTGACAACCATTGTTTGATTTATTTTCTATATCTTTATACATGTTATGTGTATGCTTATTTCATGAATCAGTCCCTGAAATTGTGATGAATGATATAATGACCATATGTGGAACCTGCACCACAAAACCAGACCGAAGTAGCACAGGGATATAGCAATAGTCAAAATTACATATTTTTTTTGTGCCAAAAATCATTAGAATATTAAGTAAAGATCATGTTCCATGAACTGGTTTTGTGGCCCGTGGTCACATCAGTCCTGACTGATGCATAAAACAACAATTTGATTTTTCAGCTTAGTTTGATTCAAGTTCAGACTGATTCACACTTTTAACTCATCTTTTTTAACTATTCATTTAAAGAAAGTGTTCATGCATGCAGGAGCAACTCAATAGAAAGTCCATTCTTTCCATTATGACATTATTTCATTGAATGAGTTACATTCAATACAGAAATGGTGACATGGAATAAAACTTGATCTTGGGAATTGATATCAGCATCGTTTGAATTAATTAATAGGAAAAATGGGTATTTTTACAGAGCACTACTGTGCACTGTTTATTTTCCCCCGGAAATTCATTTTCTTCTTTGGTTGTGCTTTTGATGCTTTGTGCTGCTTTGCAATTATTCATTGCTTGGGTTTGATTTGATCAGCTAATGTTGTATTTCGTAAATGAAGGAAGATTTGGCTTTTACTCATTTTTCCTGCGTTGTTTTTTCTATCTTAATGTTTAATGATCTGTGTGACATTTTATCTGCAGTTACTGGATGAAAACAATCAATTGATTCAGTGCATCATGGACTTCCAGAGTAAAGGAAAAACAGCTGAATGTTCACAGTAAGTTATCGGTTACATCACTGATTCATATGCACCGTCTTTGATTGATTGATTTATTTAACTCTGGTGCGTCAGTTTAAAAGTGGACAAAATGTCTGTGTGAAAAAACGAATTATACATTAATATTTTTTCAGCTTTTGATCATAGCTACCAAAAATTCAAAGATTTTAAAGGGAAAGTTTACCCAAAAATGTTGTCATTAATTAGCTCACTCATTCTCATGTCGTTTCAAACCCATAGGACCTTCATTCACCTTCAGAACATAATTGAAAATATTTTTGATGAAATCCGAGAGCTTTCTGACCCTGTTTCTGACTATTTTAATGTTGTCCTTACTGTCTTTCTGGTCCTTAAACATGGTAGTGCCATTGCTGTCTATGCAGGGACAGAAAGCTCTCAGATTTAATCAAAAATATCTTACTTAATCCACAATTGTCATTTTTGGGTGGGTGAACTATACCTTTAAATTATTTCATTAATTTTATTAATATTAGTATGAGCCAAATATTACTATAATTGAGCCAAACAGACAACATTGTGTCAAAAATAACAAAATAATAACTTCTTACTTACTGCAGTGTTGTATAAGATCAGTAACTTTATTACATTGCTCGTGTGATATTGCACTTAGCCTATTGCTCGTGTGATATTGCTTAACTACATGATGTAAATATGAGACACAAACTCAAACAGGATCCATATTTTGAATTTTAGGGACCTTCTAACTACATTCTCTAGGCTCCAATGAGTTGTTGCCTTGCCTCATGTTTGTCATCAAACAATTGTATGAAATGTCAGATGACCCACTTAGGTCTGGGGCGGGGCAAGTACGTTAATAATTTTAACATGTTTTTTGTTACCGTAATTAATTAAACTAATTAACATGTTAAATTACCAGCCCTAATTATTTTACATATGCCAAACAGATTTTTTCAGTTGAATTGTTTTTAGCAGAATCAGAAAACAAAAAAGTCAGGTATTTGCTCCATAGACCAAACCTGCAAAAATGCTGTTATCAGGTGGAACAATAGTAAAAATGTACGAAAAAAAAAAAGTGTTCTTTATTTTTTTTTTTTGATCCTTAAGATCCTGAGTAATCTAATCTGTTGTACCTATTGTAAAATAACTTTATGAAAGGAAATGACAGAGAAATATTGAATTCCAAAAGAAAAAAAAACTTCTTGCAACATGCAGTTTGCATTAACAGCCAAAATGTAAAAACAATTTGAAGAAGAAACAAGTCTCAGTAACATTGCACAATGATTAAGCTAAGTCTTGGATACCTGAAGGATGCTCCATTATCTGCACTCCAGTGGTTTGAATCTTACCTCTCAGACAGGTCCTTTAAGGTATCTTGGAGAGGTGAGGTATCCAAGTTGCAACATCTAGCTTCTGGGGTGCCTCAAGGCTCAGTTCTTGGACCACTTCTTTTCTCTGTCTATATATTTTCATATCAACGCTATGCTGATGATACTCAACTCTCTCATTCAATCCTGATGATCAGACGATAGCTGCTCAGATGCTGTCTTGTCTAACAGACATTTTTTGCTGGATGAAGGACCATCATCTTCGACTCAACCTTGCCATGACAGAACTGCTTGTGGTTCCATCAAACCCATAGTTTCATCACAATTTCACCATTCAGTTGGGCACATCAAGCATAACTCCTTCAAAAACAGCCAGAAACCTTGGAGTTGTGATTGATTGATCAGCTGACTTTCTCAGACCACATTGCTAAAACTGCCCAGTCCTGCAGATTACATTTATTCAACATCAAGAAGATCCGGCCCTTTCTTTCAGATCATGCTTCACAACTCCTTGTTCAAGCTCTTATTCTGTTCAGGCTGGACTATTGCAATGCTCTCTTGGCAGGTCTTCCAGCCAGCTCTATCGAACCTTTACAATTAGTCCAGAATGCGGCTGCAAGATTAAATTTTAATGAGCCGAAAGGAACGCACGTCACACCTCTCTTCATCAATTTACACTGGCTACCAGTAGCTGCTCGCATAAAATTCAAGGCATTAATGTTTGCCTACAAACCACCACTGGCTCTGCACCCTTTTACCTAAATTCATTACTTCAGACTTATGTGCCTCCAGAAGCTTGCATTTTGCAAGTGAACAGCGCATTATTGTGCCATCCCAAAGAAGCATGAAACCACTTTCAAGGATTTTCACGTTAAATGTACCCTCCAGGTGGAATGACTTGCCCAACTCACTCCGAACATCTTCAAGAATCGGCTAAAAACACATCTTTTCCATCTTTATTTGACCCTCTTTTAGACTTATACTCTATTCATTTACTTACTGCTTGCCAAAAAAAAAGTCTCTAACACTAAACTTGCTTTTTCATATTTATTCTATTTTCTTTTTATTTATTATATAATTAAAAAATCCCTTGCTCGGTTTACTGCATTAGGCCAATTGTCGTAACACTTCCATGTTATTGCCTTGTTTATTTTGATTGCTTCCATTGTCCTCTTTTGTAAGTCGCTTTGGATAAAGGTGTCTGCTAAATGTCTAAATTTAAAGGTAAATTATTTTGTTCATAATTCACAATTCTATCAGTGATCAAAGCACTTTTCTCATTGCTCTGACAGCTACCAACAGATGCTACACAGAAATCTAGTGTATCTGGCCACAATAGCAGACTCCAATCAGAACATGCAGTCTCTGCTTCCTGCCGTGAGTATTTATTCCCAGTCTCCCCACAAGCTAGAATATATTTATTGTTCATAGTTGATATGTGCTGTGTGAATAAAATCAGAGTGGAATCAGTGGTTGAGTGTCTCTCTGTGTTTCTCTACAGCCGCCTACTCAGAACATGCCCATGAATCAGAGTGGAGCGACTCCACAGCTCCCCCACGGTCACAGTATGCCGTCAGACGGGCCGCCCGCTCCACACATGCAGAGCCAGATGAACGGACAGATGCCAGGTACGTTCAAACCAGTGCAGTTACTGTTAAACTCCCAGAATCAGCAACTGAGGAAACCTAAATCCATAGAAAAGCTGTGGTGAATTCTTAAAGGTGCTTGGGAAAAACTACCTGCAAACTACGGTACTGTGAAAAATGTGTAAATTGTGAATAGTTTCAAAAATATTACAATAAGTAATTTTTATTTATATGCTACCAGTCAAGAGCTTTTAGTAAAATTAGTTTTTTTTTTTTTTTTTTTAAGAAGTCTCTTTTGCTCACCAAGCTCGCATTTATTTAATAATAGTAGAAAGATCCAAAGATCAGCATTTATCTGAAATGGAAAGCTTTTGTAACATTATACACTATACCATTCAAAAGCTTGAAGTCAGTATAATTTTTTTTGTTTGTTTTGAAAAAAGAAATGATAGAAATTAATACTTTTATTGAGCAGGGATGCTTTAAATTGATCAAAAGCGATGATAAAGACATTTATAATGTCATAAAAGATTTCTATTTCAGATAAATGCTGTTCTTCTGAAGTTTCTGTTCATCAAACCTGAAAAAATATACTGTTTTCAACATCATAATAATAATAATAATAATAATAATAATAATAGTTTTTTGAGCAGAATATCAGAATGATTTCTGAAAAATCATACGACTAGAGTAGTGATTCTAAAAATTCAGCTTTGAAATCACAGGAATAAATTACATTATAAAATGTATTCAAACAGAAAATGGTTATTTTAAATATTAAACATATTTCAGAATTTGTCTGTTTTTGCTGTGCTTTGGATCGAATAAATGCAGGCTTGGTGAGCGGAAGAGATTTCTTTAAAAAAACATGAAAAATGTGACCGTTCAAAGACTTTTGACTGGTAGTGTAAATTTACATAAATCTAATATTTGGTTTTAAAACAGCTTATTTCTAGGTAGGCTTGCTCACAGTTTGCAGGGAGTTTATTTCGAGCATCTTGGAGAAAAGTGCCACGGTTCTTTTTTTTTTGACTTGGGCTTTAATTGCTTCTGCCTTCTTTTTGCATTTTTGCTTGTGCTTTGAAGCTATATTTGTTATACTGGTTATAATTCTTAACATACAGATGTTTTAATTTACTATTAATTTGTAATTATTTTAAGTAGTTATGCAAGTAACTTTGAAAAAATGCACAAGTAAATTGGATATTAAAAGATTCCCACATCTGCAATTTTTTTTACTGGAACACTAAAGCAAATGATGTAAATAACCCTCTTTAATGAAATGTTTACATCTTATCATTGTTTGCTTTAGTCATGTGCTTGCTTTGGTTTTTGAATAGTCATTGCATTTTCACATTTAATGTGAAGGGGTTTTAGATGTTGCTCTTCGTCAATTTCTGCAGGTCCAAACCACATTTCCATGCAGGGCCCTGGCCCTAACCAGACACCCAGCATACCCAGTGGCACCATGAACATGCCACCCAGCAACCATGGGACCATGGGGGCGTATAACCACACAGTGCCCTCCTCGCAGGGAATGCAGTCACAGGGGCAGATAAACATGAGCCAGGGGCAGCCCATGGGCAATTACGGTCCTCGACCCAGCATGAACATGCAGCCCAATCAGGGTACTGCTGCTCTCTCAACTCAAAACTGTGTTTTAACAATAATATCAACCACATAATAAGAAACCGAGTGCTCGTTTTGTTCTAGGGCCTATGATGCACCAGCAGGCTCCTTCCCAACAGTACAACATGCCCCCTTCTGGTGGCAGTGGGCAGCATTACCAGGGGCAGCAGAACCCTATGGGCATGATGGGTCAAGGCAATCACGTGATGGGACAGAGGCCCATGCCACCCTACAGGCCGCCACATCAAGGTATGCTAAAATTTCTTGATGCAATATTGTTTCACTCAGGTTTTAGTTAGTGTAGTTTAGTTTAGTTTAGTTTAGTTCGTTTTAACATCTGTTTGGTGTGTTTTCAGGACCTCCTCAGCAATATCCTGGTCAAGAGGAATATTACACGGAGCAATACAGCCATGGAGCACAGGGAGCGCCAGAGGGTTAGGATCTATTCTCTTGCAAACTGCTTTAGTATAGCACAAATAATCTTTACCAAATCATTCCTATGGTTGGTGGATCAGGGTTCCCTCGGGTCCTTGAATCCTTGAAGATTTGTGAATCTGAAGAAAAAAAAAAAGATTTCAAGACCCTAGAAAGCTTTTGAAAATAAACGTGCGTAGTGCTTAAATTTTGATAATCTGTTGGCCAAATATTTGATTTAATGTAATGTTGAATTGCTTTGCTTGTTAAGATCATGTAAACCCATGAGGCAAGAAAATCTTAAAACGTCTGGTTACATGAGCCTAAACTCTTTTACATAAAATCCATGCAAAAGGTAATTTCAGATCATTTCAGAATACAGAATAGGATGTATCGTATATTATGCAAAACAGAAATATGACAAATAAAATATCAGATCTCTGTTATATGGCCAAAAATAAATGCAAAAATTGTTTTTATTGCATAGTTTGACGCATAAAAACTCGAACAATGTATCTTACAAGGTAGCAAGATGTAACATTGTTCTCACATGAAATGTGTCCCCAGATTAAGTCCTTGAATTTGAGGGTATTGGACCTGGAAAGTTCTTGAAAGGGCCTTGAATTTGGAGTTAACCAAGGTGTAGGAACCCTGTGTCATACATGTTGTTTTTCCCAATATGATAGTTGTGCATGATGCAAACACTCTTAGCAGGAGTTTCTGCAGACACAGTTCTTGGCGGATAGCTTTGATGTTTCATGAATTGTTTGGTCCTCTTCCTGTAGGAAATGCACAGTATGCTCAGCAGCAAGAGGCGTATCAGCAGGGTCCACCGCAGCAGCAGGGTTACCCACCGCAGCAGCAGTACACGGGACAGCAGGGATACCCCGGACAGCAGCAGGCCTATGGTAGGAAATATACTGACAGATTCATGTCTGAGACTTCAGAAGACTGTTTTGATTAGTGTGGAGTCCAAAATGTAAACGCTTGCTCTCTGTAATGAAGTAGTAGGTTCAACTTCTGCGTGTGGATGCTTATTTTAGAGTGAATGCTTTTACTGCGTGATTTAGTCTCTTAAAATGCGTTTAGAAAAAAATTCAGGGCAAAAATGCCCTTGTATGTCTTTATAAATAAATTACATAACCAAAAACTGCAAAAAGAGTGCAGTTTTTATCAAAATATCAGTAAGATCACAAAGCGATACTGATTTTATTCAACAGGAAGTTAATAATATTAAGACACTTATGTTTTAGACGCCTTTTTGTTCTATCTCGCACAAAGATAAAGGCAATGTTTTGCATTTCTGAGCAAAATGCGACACTGTTTTCTACTGAATGAATTAGCTTTTTGAATTAATTTGTTTAATAAATTGGTTAAATATGCTCACAATTGTTTAGTCAGTCAAATGGTTTGCTCCTGAACGAATCATCGCAATGACTCACTCATTAACTTTTTTTAAATTTCACATTTAAAGTGTTTTTTTTATAATTTCCCTAATGAATATTCAGCATTTCATGTTTGAAAACATCACAACATTTTTTTTTTTTTTGCATTTGTAATTGCTCTTTGCTGAACAACTGTAATGTGTTCACTTGCCTAACAATATTTAAAATTTGAAGTTATGTTATTAAAGCTCTGTGGGGCCAGTGAAAATTTTGGCAGGGCAAATAAAAATTTTATCCAAAAAAATCCTTACCGTTGAGCCCTGTGGTGGATTTTTAAAAAGAACAGCAACAAGACAAAATGTGATACGCTCCTTAATCAATGTTTGATATTGACTGCTGTATTTCTTCTTTTTTTTTTAATTTCTTTAATGGCTGAATTGTAAAAACACTGCATAGCCATATAGATTTAAATATGATGAATTAAACAGCTTGTCAATTTTCACAGAAAAAAAAAAATATATATATATTCCCGTCAGTAAACACCCTTCCTTTTACACCCCCAGGTCCGTCTCAAGGCGCTCCAAGTCAGTACCCGAACTACCCCCAGAGTCAAGGGCAGCAGTATTCAGCCTACAGACCACCACAGCCAGGACCACCACAAGGACAGCCGCAGCGCCCCTATGCGTTTGACCAGGTAAGAAACCCTCTTGTCACAACAGAGCACTGATAAAATATCTATTGAAACTAGGGCTGCCCCCTAATAGTCATACAGATAAAAGTAATACTTTAGATATCTTTAGAATCTGTAAAGACGGTATATTTGTTTGTGTGCACTCAGAATAACAACAAAAAGTTGCACTTTTGTAAAATAAAGCAAACAGGTTGCGCTTTCTATCTCTGTGAACTTGAGTGTGAAACTTCGAAACTCTGTGTATACTTGCCTTACAGACATGAAAATGTATATCTATAGAGAGTGAAAGGTCTACATTTAAATGAACCAATTTAAATAGAAAACGTATGTTACACCAATTGATTTTTAATTTGTCGCGATAGGTGAATCTATTAAAAAAATAAAATAAAATTCTTCACTACTGCGGAGAATGACGAGTCAGTGTCGCTGACTTCATCTCTTAAACCGAAAGCGAAAGCACTAGTTTATCAATAAATGTTTAAAACTTCAATAAGGTCTCCTTTCTGTTTTTCCCTGACACATTCATAATTATATCTGCTGGTGCGCTGTGGCAAGCTTTTTTTGCGTGCGCTTGAGAGCTTTTTAGGCTATGGGAATTAAAGGCTCATTATTATGATTAAAGTAACAATAACGGAATTAAGTTACAATAGGCACGTTTCCATTACCCTTCAAAATGCGCAAATTGAAATTGCGAATTGAAAATACGGATAATGGAAACGCGTCAAATTCGCAAAAACACCCATATATCGCAAAAAAGTTTTTACGCTCGCATGAGGTGGTTTTTCAGACAATGCGAAAAAGGAATAATTCGCAAAACGGCAATGGAAACGCATTTCCAGGTCACATGATATACGTGAACAGTCATATGATCATTCTTTATTCGTTTATTTGTGGAAACTGGCTTGTGCATGATGCTGCAGGTGTTACAAGAGGCCCCATTGCACTGCACAGCTAAAAAAAAAAGTGAATGCGTTCATCCAGATATTCTGAATCCACAGTTCCTCCGTGAAATCGCGCACTATTATTAGCCTACTTCCCAGAACAAGCGCATACTTGCCTTGTATCCAGTTAAAAATATAAAACAGCTAGTGCGTTTTGAATGACTTATCGCGAGAGGACGAGTTTTAGTCGCATGATATGGTTAATGGAAACACCGTCATTTCGCAACAGGTTTTTATCGACATTTAGAAAATATCGCAAAAGTTTTGCGCACATTTGTAATGGAAACACGCCTAATAATGGAATAGTGTTTTTAAGTGTAACGCATGACTCTCTTGTTCTTCTCCACAGGGGCAGTATGGCAACTACCAGCAGTAAATGACGAGCGTTTGACTTCCTGCCCTAGCATTTCCAATTTGGAGCTGTGTGTGATCAGATGAAGGGCTTCTGTGCTCTCCAAATCTCTACACATCACCTATGAAGAGATGAATCCTCCCCACTAACATAGACTGAACTCTTCATTCGGCCACAAGCATTTGAACAAACCGATCAACGATTGGCTCGATTCTCAGCACAGGTGATCGTGAAACGCCTATAAAACTCACTCTACAAAAAAATGAAAGTGTACACATTTTAAGAATTTCCTGTCAACTCACATGTGGATCTTTTGAGTTTAACAGAGAAGCAATTTCACAGCAGCAATGCCTTAAGTGAAACAGCTGCCTTATTTACAGCAACTTACAAAATCAGTGAAAGTACGGAAACACACACAGCAATGGAACGTGTTTTGTTTTTCTAATAAACTTCATTGTGCGTTGTTGTTTTTTTTATTTTCTCCTCTCCTGTAAATGTCAGAGAAGCAATAATGCTGAGGTGCGAATGAAGGCTTGTGGAGAGGTGAAAAATGGTTTTAAATTTCAGGTGCAAAACTATGCTATGATGTATAAATGTATTTTATGCTTTATCAAATAGAGCTCAGATTGAGTCCAGGTGTTGAACAGTAGCTCAAAGTGTCGTCCCGTGTGCTTATTGACTGTATTGAATTTTTGTTTTCTTTCGTTTTTGAAGGTGGGACGTTCCATTTTAATATGACCTGTATGTCTTGCTGAAATTTGATTAAAATGTTCTGGTACTGTATTGTATTTCAGTCATGTTGGAATCGTGGACTGAAGAGTCTTATTGAAATTTTTAAACATGGTATCAAAGAAGCAAGTATCTTTAGAGCAGGGCTGCCCAACCCTGTTCCTGGAGATCTACCTTCCTGCAGAGTTCAGTTCCTGTGCAATAAGCTACGCAGCCAACTAGCGGTATGCAATAATACCAAAAAATTCTTTATTTTCTGGAGTTTTGTTGATAACGATAATTAGACAATATTTTGCTGAGTGCGTGATAGTGCTGGTACATTAACTTTTATGTTTAAATAATTTTTACCTTTCATGGGTATTTTTACCTTTATAAGGTCTTTTTTTTTTTTTTTGTAACCCAATCAAACGTGCATCTTTTGTGTCTCATTCTTAAATTGCATCAAATTCACACTTTGGGGCTGTTACCAATCAATTTAAATTAGTATCAACAAAATTAATATTAAACTTCATCAAATCAATATCACATTTGCAGTTGTGCAGACGTTTGGAGAAAACCTTTGTGTGATATGAATATCATTGAATTTTATTTTAATGGATAAATCATGAAGTGAAAGCATGAACTCAGTAGTCTACATGTACATCTGATAGTGAATGGGTGTGTTTTTGTGATATGCTTGATAATGTCAAATCCAGTGTTGGGCAGTAACTAATTACTAGTAATTTAGTTACTGTAAAACATTACTTTTTGCAGTAACTAGTAGTGTAACTATTTACAAGTAAGATTTCCGTAATAATATTACAGTTACTATACATAAAACAGCTCAGTTACTTTTGATTCCTCAGCCCCGCTTATTTAAAATCCAACAATCAAATAATTCCTTGATTTATTTTCATCATTTTTACAACTCACACATGCATGTGATGTCCAAGTTCAGCAGGCAAGCTTGGAATATGGAAAAACTTTCATTCAGCAGATAGAAATATTGCAATATATTGATTTTGACAGGAAAAAAAAAAAGATGATCTGAACACTGTTGTATAAATTGTATACTTTACTCTTGCATTACATCCATCCCTCTGATCAGCATGTGGTGCATTATGTTACTATAATTAAAACTTTTTTTTTTTTTTTATTAATCAGTTTCTTACAAACTTTTTAAATACATAGGCCTAATAAAATGTAATTGTATTGGTAATGGAGAAATTACAATTAGCTTCAAGCACTTGGGAACAATCCAACGCTCTCCATTGACTTTGTATTGTGGGAAGCTACCTCATTGTCATTTCTGACTTATAACAAAAAACAGAACAATGTCTATAAGCTGTACAGTAAACAAGCTAAAAAACACAGAACTACGTTTATATAAGCTGTCCACCCCAAAAAAATGAGCGTTTAAGGACACAAATAGTTGTAGATGTCAGGGTATTTCACGTTGGGCCATTCAACTGGATCATTTCTCCAACAAAAGGAAGGTAAGGAAAAGAAGCACTGACAGACTAACAAAATTTAGTTTCTCAATATATACCCTCGTCTCAGGGTGGTGAAATAATCCTTTGACATGGTTAAAAACGATGAATGTTTACTTAACCGATTAAGTTTCCCGCCAGTGGGTGTAGTTCTCTAGTAATATGACACGTTGCACTCTACTTTTGTGTCCTTAAACGCTCGTTTCCTTGGGTCGACAGCTTATAAAAACGTATTTCTGTGTTTTTTTTTAGCTTGTTTACTGTACACCATTGGTCTCAAACTCAATTCCTGGAGGGCCGCAGCTCTGCACAGTTTAGCTCCAACCCTAATCAAACACACCTGATTCAGCTAATCAAGCTCTTCAGGGTAACTAGAGACTTTCAAGCAGGTGTGAGTTGGAGATGGTTGGAGCTAAACTGTGCAGAGCTGCGGCCCTCCAGGAATTGAGTTTGAGACCACTGCTGTACACCTTGTCACATAGCAGCTTTTAGAGGTTGCTCTGTTTTTTGTTGTAAGTCAGAAATGACACACAGGCAGCTTCCCGCAATACAAAGTCAATGGAGAGCCCCGGTGGGCGTGGTTTTCAGATTATGACGCGTGTTGCTCTGTCTCTATTGGTAGGAACTGGAACCAACACAAATGGACTCCATATTTGCTTTAATTGGACAAACCTGTCCATTTTCCACCACTGGGTAGGTAATCGTAGCCAAGTGGGTCATTGAAAACAAAGTTTACTTTTGCATGTTGTTTGAACAAAAATACGATAATGTTTTGACCGCAAAACTCTCGCGACACTCACCGGAACTGACCGGAGTTTCCAAAAATAGCGCGGTTTTCCAGCTTTTAAAAGGAATACAGCGCTGCAGTGCAAACATTGGTGCCTGGATATCAACTCCGGGCGTTTGAGCACAACATCCTATCAGGTGAGTTATACATCTGAAAAGTAAATAAATAATAATAATACTATTTTGTTTAAAGACAAGCATCTTTTCAGCGCAGTTTTATTAATATCCTCGTGTAATGAGAAGTTAGGAAGCAGTAAGTTAATGTTAGATGTTTAGAAGAGCTATTGTCACGTTATCTAGAGCTTTAGGAAATGTTTAGGATGTAGGCTTGTAGGATTGTTGAACTTTTGTGTTTTGCCCTTAAAATAAAATGCCTTTCAGTACCCTACATGATTGATGTGATTTTCTGGTCTTTAAACTTTTTTTTTTCAGCAATGGGAGATATTAAGTTTTGAAACCTTGAAACCAGAATTCAAAAGTTTATTTGATCATAGTTTTGAAAAACATGAGGGTGAATTTTGACTAAACATTTAATGTGAATTTAAATTAGGGTGAATTGCCCTAATGTGTAGCCCAAAAATGAAATCCACACCCAATAGCATTTTAAAACACACCACAGCTTCGTTAACTGTCATTTATGTTTTTATGGGGGAGCTACGAACAATAGACCTTAGGTGTCCCACATTAGGGCAATTCACCCCTAATAATTAAAATTAAAGTATTGTAGCAATTGCACATTATACATTATTGTGATTTAGGCACCTACAGTAGTTTTAAAAAAGTATTGTATGGTGCCATGCTTGTATAATGAAATTAAATGTGCCACCCCAGAATAACTACTGGCCCCGCCACTGATTCACAGACCCCAGGAAACCAACACAAATGTCCAAAAACTGCATTGTGGTCACAGATCCACCACTGGATATCATCTTTGAGCTAATGGGTGGCCCTTAATCAGGCAGTGTAAATATTTTAATCTTTTCTGTTTTCTAGAAACTATGAGCATGCCTTTGGCTGTCAGATCCTGGAACATCAGGGTGATCAAAATGGCAAATATTAGAGAGGTTTTTCTTGGCTCCGTTCCAGGGAAACCACTGCACATTTTGTACGTCTCCCTTATATGACACGCCATGTTCAGTTCTCTGCAAAAGAGCTTATTATTTAAATTAGGGCCTTGAAGGTAAGGGAGACATATTGCATTGAAAAATGGATTTAAAAAAACGCTATATTACTATATATAAGATATTTAATGAAGTCTGCATTGTGATTAGGCAAAGATATGACAGCAACCAAAATAAACTTGATCGATTAAAGTGCTCATTTTATAAGGTCATGGTATCTGTGTTCACTCGCTGTGCTGTCATACGGAAAAACACAGCTTCCGTTCATCTCACGATTATAATTCAGAGCACCTCTCAGGGCAAGACTCTGAGCTGCCACATTGGGAAATGACTGCAATCATCCCTGGAAGGCAGAATATTCTCCCTCTTTCTCTCTTTCTCTTGTCTTTGTCTTTCTCTCTTTATGATAGAGGGTTTGTGTGGAGGAGAGAGGGGGGAATGCAGCTCTCTGCACACTTTAATTGGAGATGTGTCACACTAAATAAATAGTGTGAAAGCAACCAGCAACCAGAGGACTGAACTAGTAGCCCAGGGGAAGCCAAGGGCTTTATTGGGCAGCAGCCATCGTGCCACAGGGCCACAGAAGTGTGGCTACGTTAACCGACTTTCTGCTGGTGCGTTACAGTAGTCGCTATAACTAGAACTTTAGGCATGTTTATTTTACGGATTATTCTAACTATACATTTACATGGATAAACAGCTGTTATTATTGTTGTTATAATTAGCTGTAGTATGGAAATAATGATAATAATAATAAAATGCAATAAACAGTAAACTATGCAGTATGTTATTAATTAAGAAAATACATTAAATTAATGGAATGCTAATTTTACTAGGGGAACCCTGCCCCAAAAAAAAAAAAAAAATCTTGTATTTCATCCCCCCGAATGCAATTGGGCTAATATTGGGGTAGTTTTGAGTAGCAACTGGGCGGGTTTTGTTGTAAAACCTGGCATCCCTGATATCAAGCAGCAAAATTTGTACAGCTAAAAATAGTTGGAAGCAGATGAGACCTTTGCACGTTCATTTTGTATACACTAGGACGGTACTTCTGTAGCGCTGTAGTTGAATTTTGATTTTGAAGTTGGAGGAGAAAATGAGATGGGAGTTTTTCGACATACCCTAACTGTCTTTAACCGGAGTGCACATCGCAGAGTTAGACAAGATGAGCATTTGTGGTTAAAAAGTGTATAAATTGTGTATATATTTTTTTTTTAATAACTGATAATTTTGCTAGATAAGACCTTTTTTCCTCAGCTGGGATTGTTTAGAGCCCTTTAAAGCTGCATTTAAACTGCATTTTTTTAATAGACCATAGAAGTCCACTATATGGAGAAAATTCCTGAAATGTTTTCCTCAGAAAACATAATTTCTTTACTACTGAATAATGAAAGACATGAACAACTAATTCTTTAAATGTGTGTGTGTGTATATGTATATATATATATATATATATATATATATATATATATATATATATATATATATATATATATATATATATATATATATATATATATAGTATACTTGCAATATTTCCACTTTAGCACCATCAGATATACTTAAGTATATCTTTAGTTGGACTAAAGCAGTACTTCTGCACAATTAAAGTGCAATAAGCACAAAATTAGTAGACTAAATATACAATGTTAGTATACTAAAAGGACAATTGCAGGGTATTTTTTTTTGCGTAGCCTATAATATGTAAATATATTTGTAATGTTTAGCATGAAATAATAAAAAAAAAAATACATTTTAGCATATTTGAATCGTTTTTACATAGCTCTATAGCATGTTGAAAAGTAATTTGATTATTTAGTGGATTTACTTACTGTAGAGCAGTGGTTCTCAAAGTGTGGGGCGCGCCCCCCAGGGGGGGCGCAAGAGTATTGCAGGGGGGGCGCGGTCCATCTGCAGAAAAATTAAAAAATAAAAAAAAGTCGGGCGTAACTTAGAATGGGAGACGGATTGGTCTGTGAAAGCAACAAATGAAGTCGCACAGACCCAGGCAGGTGCTAGTCATTCAAAAGCTAAATGCAGAAAATATGAGGAGACGTATCTTAAACACAGCTTCTCTGCGTCTACACCGGACGCTACAGTTTTCACGTCGCAACAGCTCTAAACGGGACGCAACAAAACTACCATTGTAAACATGCTGTCTATACTCAATGTGGAGCGCGATAAATCCCCGACATTAAGCTGATGCCTTTTTTTGTTTATGACGTACTGACACAAAGTTAAAATGATTTGCAACGTTCGCTTTGTTGCGTCCAGTGAAGAGCTTTTGCGCTGTGACGCGACGCGACAACTGTAGAGTCCGGTTTAGACACGGTGACTTAAGTTTATAATGGGTACTGATTAAAATAGGTTCTACTGTATTTTGCCGCTCGCGTCTGGTGTAGAAACGGTGTTAATTGCGTAGGTGAGGAGGAAAGGTCTGTATGTGTGTGTGTGTGTGTGTGTGTGTGCCCTATGCCTTGGGGACAGCATAAAACAGCAAAAATAAAAGTAATACAGTTATTCTCTCAGTGCTATTTTAAGTTTCAAGTGTTGCAGATGTTTTTTTCCCTTTTAGATTTTTACAATTAAAAAAGCATTATTTTTTTTTGTAATGGTAATAAAATTATTTGTTAGTCTCGGGTGGGATGGAAATTCGGGAAGAAGGGGGGCGCCAGATTTTTTTATACGTTTAAAGGGGGGCACGACCAAAAAAGTTTGAGAACCACTGCTGTAGAGTTAAATAAAGTTATTATGTGCATTGTACACTTCAAAACTGATGTCATAACAATTGTCAGTAGACTGAGAAGATTTTTAAAGCAGTCGGTTCATTCATAAATTCGTACAACCTTACAACATTCATGCTGTGAAAAATACAAATAGAAGACAACAAACGCAGCACTGAACAGAGACGGAGCTACAGTCACGGCCAAAAATATCAGCACCCTTGCAATTCTGTCAGAAAATGCAACCCTTCCCTCAGAAAATGTTTGCATTTGCAAAAAGTCAAATCTGATACAATTTCTCACAGAACCCCAAAATAAAATTCACTGGACAAAATTTTGGCACCCTTAACTTAATATTTGGTAGCACCCCCTTTGGAAAAACAAACACAAAATCAATGGCTTCCTGTAACCATGAATGAGTTTCTTACACCTCTCTACTGGAATTTTGGACCACTCTTCTTCTGCAAACTGCTCCAGATCATTCAGATTTGAAGGATGCCTTCTCCCAACTGCTGTTTTGAGATCTCTCCACAGGTGTTCTATGGGATTCAGATTTGGACTCATTGCTGGCCATTTCAGAACTCTCCAGTGCTTTGTTTGTAACCATTTCTGAGTGCTTTTTCAAGTGTGTTTCGGGTCATTGTCCTGCTGGAAGACCCATGACCTCTGGTGGAGACACAGCTTTCTGACACTGGCCACTACGTTGTGCCCCAAAATTCTTTGGTAATCATCAGATTTCATGATACCATTCACACAGTCAAGGCATCCAGTGAACGAAGCAGCAAAGCAACCCCAAAACATCTTTGAACCTCCACCATGTTTGACTGTAGGGACTGTGTTCATTGCTTTTTCTGTAAACAGTGCCATGATGTCCTTTACCAAAAAGCTCTACATTTGTCTCATCTATCCACAGTATGTTCTGCCAGAAGGATTGTGGTTTTGTCACATAAGTTTTGACAAACTCCAGTCTAGCTTTTTTATGCCTTTGTGTCAGCAGTTGTGTTTTTTCATTCAGATTGTGACAGATAGTGGAAGCTGTCACTGTTATACCCTGTGTCTGCAAATCCGCTTAATCAAACTCTCCTTCGTTGTAATTTTTCATTCATTTTGCGTCCACATCCAGGGAGGTTAGCTACAGTGCCATGGGCTGTAAACCTCTTGATGATATTGCACACAGTGGACACAGAAACATTAAGATCTCTGGAGATGGACTTGTAGCCTTGAGATTGTCCATGTTTTTCCAAAATGTTTTCTCTCAAATCCACAGAGAACTCTTTACACTTCTTTCTTTTCTCCATGCTCAGTGTGACACACAACACAAAGGTTGAGTCGACTTGTCTCCATTTCAGCTGGCTGCAAGTGTGATTACTCTATTGCCACAGGTGTCTAAATACAAATTACAGGAGCATCACATGCTTGAAAAGCAATTATTTCTTACAATTCTAACAAGGTGCCAATAATTTTTGTCCAGTCCATTTGAGTTCTGTTTGTTAGAGCTGTGATTGTTATATTTGAGTTGAGGGAGACTAGATGCTCAAATTTGTTTGAAAACATGCCTTATTTATGTAGTTCCGCAAGAAGACACTAGTAGCGCAGAAACTACATACTCCAGTCTTAAAAGAACATTGGTTTGAGTGACTGTATTTCACTAAGTGAGTGACGGATCTGTAGCATCATATGGAAGTCGTGTTTGCATTTCTAATTTTGGTTTCTGATCAACATGTTCATATTAAAGCAAATTATCTAATCAATACATTAACATATCTGTACCCTCAAATATTGAATTTCAATAAGAAAAGTATATAAATTATGATTATATTACATAAAGAACCGTCAGCTTGAATCTTCTGTATAGGCTGACACAAAAACTCTTTTCAGTGAATTTAGTCGGTGTGTCCTGTAGGGGGAGTGAGAGAACTTTATAAAGAACCTTATATCACACATATTAAAAGGGTTTCACTAGCAGCACTGGAAAAAAAAAATCTATATGATGATCATATCTAATTTTTATTAACACAGATTGATAAGTTAACAATTATTTTGATCTCAGCTTCATACACCATTATAAACTTGCAAAAATGCTCATGGTGTGATACACAAAAAATCTGCGATTCGTAGTGCTACAGCAAAAGACATTTCCATGCATGTTTCATGATAAACTATCAAACTCAGTTGCAAAATTGTTTTATGTTCAGTGATGTGATCCTTCCCTAAATGTCTGGACAAAAGAAATCTTCCTCTGGCTTGACAGCAGCAAAGCAGAAAGTGTTTGAACTTTTTTACTGGTTTTTAATGCACAATATATTTTAGTTTGGTCAATGAATATGCATTATATTGTTAAACTGGAATGCTCTACAGTAGTTTCAGCACTCTTAATATGTTGTGTATTGGTACTTTAAAGGATGATAGTCAAATTCTGTGTATATGACATTTATGCAAGTAATATTTATTAAATACATGTTTTTGTATATCTAATAAATCAGTCTTTGGGTTTCATTTAGCATACAGACTGCTTTTTGAGCTTCTCTCAGTACAATTGGTGATTGTGTTCAGTACAGACAGTGACTCATTTTTACCAGTGCTATTGCATTAAACATTTTTTGAAAAGAAATATTTATTTATTTTTGACGTTAAACACTAGTTTATTAAAGAAAACATTTGAAGGGCACACTTTAAACAGAGAAAAGATTTGAAATAACTCTGGTCTCATTTTACGCTTATATTTTATTCAGTGGCTGCCGTGAGTGTATGTTTGCTATAATAAGTATGGATATTGGCCAAGAGCAAAGATAATAAATATCCGTTTGAGATGCTTTTGTCCTTGAATGGAGCAGTGAGGGAACTCTGCGTGGCGTGTTGGTGAATCCTCTAAATAGCCCACGGCAAAAGAAAGCCTGATTAACATGCCAAGAGCCGCTCCAGCTATCACTTACCAACTGCTTGTATTTATAGTTGCTGTCTGTGTGTTTGTGAGAGTCTTTTGGCTTCTGATGGTGTGTGTTGTCCTGCTGTGTGTGTGAGAGCGCCTCAGTCAGTCCTCGCGGCTCCCGGCGGACAGGAGGTGTGTTTGTTCTAGAAAGAGCTCGGCTACAATCTCTCTCAAGGTCAAACAGTGATAAAGGTCAGGATTTGAGAGGAATTCTGTGATGAGTTGATGCACAGACAGTAATTTGTTAGTTTAATTAGTTTGCATTGACTGCTTTGCTATCCCAAAAGTAAAATGTTTGAAAACAGATCAACTTTCCTGAGAGGTTTCTTCAGATAAAACCTTTTATTATTATTATTATTATTATTATTATTATTATTATTATTATTATTATTATTTCATTTTCAATTCATTACAGAGACACTACCAGTAAAAAAGTTTTTCAATGTTTTTTACAGAAGTCTATTCTGCTCACCAAGCTTGTTTATTTGATCCAAAGTACAGCAAAACTGTAAAATTTTGAAATGTTTTTATTATTTAAAAGAACTATTTTGATTTGTATCTATGTTTTCTATGTAAATGTGTTTTAAAATGTAATTTATTCCTGTGATTTCAAAGCTGTAATTTTTTTTAGCATCATTACTCAAGTCACATGATCCTTCAGAAATCATTATAATATTCTGATTTGCTGCTCAAAAAACATTTATTATTTGTTGTTAAAAACAGCTGAGTAGAATTTTTTTTCAGGTTTCTTTTTTTTTGTTTTCAGGATAAATAGAAAGTTCTGAAGAACAGCATCTATCTTTAATAACATTGTAAATGTCTTAATCATCACTTTTGTTCAATTTAAAGCATCCTTGCTAAATAAAACTATATATATATATATATATATATATATATATATATATATTATACACATATATATATATATATATATATATATATATATATATATATATATATATTATACACATATACAGGTGCATCTCAGTAAATTAGAATGTCGTGGAAAAGTTCATGGATTTCAGTAATTCAACTCATATTGTGAAACTCGTGTATTAAATAAATTCAGTGCACACAGACTGAAGTAGTTTAGTCTTTGGTTCTGTTAATTGTGATGATTTTGGCTCTCATTTAACAATACCCACCAATTCACTATCTCAACAAATTAGAATACTTCAGAAGACCAATAAATAAAGCATTTTTAGTGAATTGTGAATATGTAGGGGCTCCTTTTGCTTTAATTACTCCCTCAAATTGGTATGGCATGGAGGTGATCAGTCTGTGGCACTGCTGAGGTGGTATGGAAGCCCAGGTTTCTTTGACAGTGGCCTTCAGCTCATTTGCATTTTTCTTGTCTCTTGACAATACCCCATAGATTCTCTGTGGGGTTCAGGTCTGGTGAGTTTGCTGGCCAGTCAAGCACACCAACACCATGGTCATTTAACCAACTTTTGGTGCTTTTGGCAGTGTGGGCAGATGCCAAATCCTACTGGAAAATGAAATCAGCATCTTTAAACAGCTGGTCAACAGAAGGAAGCATGGAGTGCTCTAAAATCTCTTGGTAAACAGGTGCAGTGACTTTGGTTTTCAAAAAACACAGTGGACCAACACCAGCAGATGACACTGCACCCCAAATCATCACAGACTGTGGAAACTTAACACTGGACTTCAAGCAACTTGGGCTATGAGCTTCTCCAGACTCTAGGACCTTGGTTTCCAAATGAAATACAAAACTTGCTCTCATCTGAAAAGAGGCTTTGGACCACTGGGCAACAGTTCTTCAGTTTTTCTTTTTCTGACGTTGTCTGTGGTTCAGGAGTGGCTTAACAAGAAGAATACGACAACTGTAGCCAAATTCCTTGACACGTCTGTGTGTGGTGGCCCAGCCGTAGTCCATTCCTTGTGAAGTTCACCCAAATTCTTGAATCGATTTAGCTTGACGAGCCTCTCAAGGCTGCGGTTCTCTGGGTTGGTTGTGCATCTTTTTCTTCCACACTTTTTCCTTCCACTCAACTTTCTGTTAACATGCTTGGATACAGCACTCTGTGAACAGCCAGCTTTTTTGACAATGAATGTTTGTGGCTTACCCTCCTTGTGAAGGGTGTCAATGATTGTCTTCTGGACAACTGTCAGATAATTTTGATGGGAGAAACTCTGAACCAACTGAATATTGTTTTACACACACTAAACAATATAAATAAATAAATAAATAAATAAATAAATAAATAAATAAATACAGTTGTGCTCAAACATTTACATACCCCTTGCAGAATCTGCAAAATGTTAATTCTTTTAGCAAAATAAGAGGGGTCATACAAAATGCATGTTATTTTTTATTTAGTACTGACCTGAATAAGATATTTTACATAAAAGACATTTACAAATAGTCCACAAAAGAAAACAATAGTTGAATTTATAAAAATGACACTGATTCTTAATACTGTGTTGTTACCTGAATGACCCACAGCTGTTTTTTTTTTTTTTTTTTTTTTTTTTTTTTGTTTAGTGATAGTTGTTCATGAGTCCCTTGTTTGTCCTGAACAGTTAAACTTTCTGCTGTTCATCAGAAAAATCCTTCAGCTTCCACAAATTCTTTGGTTTTCCAGCATTTTTGTGTATTTGAATATTTTTCAAATACATTACATAATTATTGAGTATTTAAATTTTGTGTAATTTTCCAACAATGACTGTATGATTTTCATCCATCTAATGAGGACAACTGAGGGGCTCATATGCAACTATTACAGAAGGTTCAAACACTCACTGATGCTCCAGAAGAGAAAAAAAACATGCATTAAGATCCGGGGGGTGAAAACTTGAAATTTGAAGATCATGGTAAATTTAACTAATTTTGTCTTCTTGGCAACATGCAAGTATCTTCTGAAGGGCAGTGCTGAATGGAAAAAAAAAAAAAAGATATTTAGGCAAAATTAGCAAAATGTACACATTTCCATTCTGTTCAAAAATGCTGGAAAACCAAAAAATTTGTGGAAGCTGAAGGATTTTTCTGATGAACAGCAGACAGTTTAACTGTTCGGGACAAACAAGGGACTCCTGAACAACTATCACTAAACAAAAAAACACAGCTGTGGGTCATTCAGGCAACAACACAGTATTAACAATCAAGGGTATGTAAACTTTTGAACAGGGTAATTTTTATGAATTCAACTATTGTTTTCTCTTGTGGACTATATGTAAATGTCTTTTATGTAAAATATCTTATTCAGGTCAGTACTAAATAAAAAAAAATAACATGCATTTTGTATGATCCCTCTAATTTTGCTAAAAGAATTAACATTTTGAAGATTCTGCAAGGGGTATGTAAACTTTTGAGCACAACTGTATATTATGAACCAATTAAAATGTAAAATAAACTGCCAGTGATTGCCCTACATTTTAATGAATGGAAAACATTGGGACTGATTATTTTTCATAAGGAAAAAAAAGACAGCACAAATAAAAATGATGAAATATTTATAACACTACTTAAGCTTTTACTGTAATAATTACTGCGGTGTCTTCAGATCCAATTATATACTTGTAGATTATGAATGTCTGTGGTTGTACAGTATCTTTGTATTTGAACACAACACATTTAGTTGAGTTACTAAAGACATCTTAAAATCCTCAAGAGTTTGTTATAAAGTGTGGGTTTCCTCCTCCAGCTTAGGTGAATTGCAAACTATTCAAAAATACGTACACAAAATGTCAAAAAACGCCTACCTATTGTTGCATACTGTTACAGCTGCTGCATGCTGTTTGCATTTAATGGGTATTGGAACTAGCTGAGTAAACATGGAACATCAACTTCTTTTCCAATCAGCCCAAACCATGAGTACTGTAGACAAACTAGGCTAATAGTGAATGATATGTGTCTCTGTTTATTGGTGTAAAGGGTTTACAGCACTAGTTTTTTGCAGACCAAAAATACCCTTTGTTTGTGTGACTGTACCTGTCTGAGAACCTGCGAGACACAAAAGGAGACAAAAAGAAAGAGTAATGACGGCTGTATGTGTGTCGTCTAGTGAGAGGAGATCCAGTTTGGAAAAGGGAACTATGGGGATGTAAGTCTGCTGTTCACCGGAGCTGCCGGTCCCCGGGTCTCTCATGACAGACCTCCTGACAGCAGAGATGGGACCAGCGCAGAGATCATCCCTCACCAGTGAAGAATACTCCGGTGTGACCGTTTGACAGCCCTGCTGAACTAGTTTCTCAAAGCAGGTCAAGGGACTTGGGGCCGTCTCCATCCCCAGCTGCTTTAAACATGAGTCCTCAAGATAACCAGCTCTCTTCAACTGACGAAGGCCCAACCTACTAGTAACTAAGTGCTATCTCTGTGTCATACAAGAATATATCATCTTTTCTTCACAGCTGCAGTATACTGAATACACACAAAGGCACACCTTCAGAAAAAATTTGCTTTTCACTGTGCCTAAAATATATGATTGCAGAAAAATTCCTGGGGTTTATTTGTAGCAATAGCCAAAAATACATTGTATGGGTCAAAATTATTTTAAAAAGTTAGCATATTAAGTAAAGATCATGTTTCATGAAGATATTTTGTACATTTTCTACTGTAAATATTTTAAAAATTAATTTTTGAAAAGTAATATGCATTGCTAAGAACTTAATTTGGACAACTTTAAAGGCGATTTTCTCAATATATTATTTTTTTGCACCCTCAGATTTCTAAATAGTTGTATCTCAGGCCAAATATTGTCATATCATAACAAACCATACATCAATGGAAAGATTTTTTTATTTATTCAGATGTATAAATCTCAATTTCAAAAAATTTACCCTTATGACTGGTTTTGTAGTTCAGGGTCACATATACATTTATATTGAACATTTATGGAGCAACAGATTTTGTGTGAAAATAAATCATACAAGTCATTTATTTTGTTTAAAAATCTTATAAATGTATGAGGGTGCAACCACACATGGGGTAAAAATGGAGGACAAGAAATGACTTAAGTATAAATAAATAAATGCAGAAATAAAAAAGCAAAAATACATAAATTAATGAATAAATAAATGTAGAAATGTATACATAAATAAATGCTGAAATAGATAAATACATGCAGATATGCATAAATTATTTTGTCAAGTATAATTTTTAATTGTGCTATTTTGTACCATGTGTTATACTACATTTATGTATTTATACATTTATTTATTTTTACATTTATTTCTGCATTTTTAACATTATTTATTTCTTCAATTATGTATTTATTCATTTATTTATTTATACTTAAGTAATTTCTCGTCCTCCATGGGTAAACTCACAGTATTGATACAAATACTTTAATACTTTTAAAATAATGTCTAAGTTAACATTTGTTCAAAACAATCACTTTAGCAAAGTTTGTACTATTTTCTGCTTATTTTGATAAATATTTTATTTTTTGTTCAGTAATTTATACTGTTGTTAAAATATGTTAATATAAAAATACATTTTAAAATACAGAAACAAAATAATTTTAAGAAGTAAAGATCCTGAAAGTAGGCGATCCCATAATAATTTAATATAGGTTTAAAATAGTGACAACAAATTATATTTTATTATATGATATAATGGTTTTTTTGTTTTAAAATTTGATGGTTTCATTAGAAACATGGTGATTATCTCTAAGATGGACACCCAACATAATATATTTCCATTTCATGTCAACAAAGGGAAAAGACAGCCTTCTATTAATTATCATGTTAATTATTGTGCCTTTTTCCCCCCTTAAATGCCATACTTTTACATATTCTTTCACAATTTAAAAACTGTTGCTTTAATGATCTTAAACAAAACTGAAAATCATTAAGGAATAATTTTATTGATTCTCATTTGCTACTTAAATCTACAACATTTTTAAAAACATCAAATATTAGATCAAGCAAGCACAGAATCAACTTTGCACTGCTGCCCACGATTATGGCAAGCCGTTTTGACTTTTATTCATTCGCAGGATATGAATTCTTGATATCAACAATTCAATTTTCACTAGTTAAAATGATAATTCTTGATATCAGAAATTGGATTTTTACTAGTAACAATGGCAATTTTTGATATCAGGAATTACATTTCCACTAGTAAAAAGGTTAATTATTAATATCAACAATGACGTCATCACTAGCAAAAATTGAATTCTTGATATCAGTAATTGAATTTCAACTAGTAAAAACTATAATTGTTGATATCAAGAATTGTTTTTTTACTAGTTAAATGCCACCATAGCCTCCCATTCAAATTTAATTGTTGATATCAAGAATCGATTTCTTACTAGTTAAAATTACAATTTCACATATCAGAAATACAATTCTCACTAGTAAAAGCCTTTATTTTTTATATCAATTATTATGTGGTTACTAGTGCAAATGTCCATTCTTGATATCAACAATTCAATTGCTACTAGTGACAATATTCATTTCAGATATCATGAATTAGATTGGCATTCTTACTAGTAACAATTTAGATGTCCGAAATTACTCTCCTAATTATTGATAACAGAAATATATTTTCAGATATCAGAAATAAGAAATGTAACTTGGTGAAATACATTTACAGATATCAACAATTACATTTGAATTGGAGTCTGTGGTGACATGCAACTAGTGAAAATACAATTCTTGATATTAAGAATTTTAATTTTAACTAGTGAAAATTGAATTGTTGATATCAAGAAATCATATGCTGCGAATGAATAAAAGTAAAAACGGCTTGCCATACCGCGATCGCGTCAAGGATCAGATAAATTTGTACGTGCATCATGAAAAGCAGATGTTTTTTGGAAAGTGCTACGCGACGTTTTTCTGCCATCTAGTGGTTTAGAGGAAAATACAATCAAAGGCACTTTTTACCCCTAGGCACCTTTAGCCCTGGCCAAATTGCAATTCAGATTGCATGACAAAAATTGTAGTTAGTAACGTCCATTTCCAGTTATTGTTATACAAACACTTCTATTAAAATAGTCTTAAATCATTTGCTAATAGAACATTAGATAACTGTTCGACTAACAAACTAAGAGCAATCCCAAAAACAAAGCTATGTCCTTTTACTTACTGGAACGGTGCAAAACAAAACCTCTCCCACAGAAATACAGCCGAGGTAGATGACTGAACATGTGCTGTGATGAAACGAGATACGAATGAGCTGCTGCCAGACGCTGCTGTCATGCTCTGCCAAAAAACCCCGACCAAGGGCACGATGTCCCACGACCACCCTCCATCCACAGCCCCGATCTGATCCGTGCTGATGAGCCGACGTCGGCCTCACGCCGCAGGACGCCTCCGCCTGCGCTCATCCAAATTGGAAGGTTACAAATATTAGCGGTCAGTCTCAACCAACACACTGGCAACATGGTGAAGGTGACAAACGATGTGGATTTCAAAAGAATGCACGCCAGTGAATAAATCAGTGCTGTGTTTCTGTGACAAAGACCACCAAACATGCTAAACAACAATGAGCAATGCAAAGCAGTGGCCTATGCAGTTTGTCATTTCTCTGCAGCATGAGGAGTTTGGCACAGCTCAACAGTTCATGGCACAAACTCTGTGAGGAGCTGCTGTGGGCGGAGGAATCAAAGCTGAAAGACACCCTGACGCTCCAGAAAACATGAGAGTCTCCTCATTATACAGACTTTACTATTATTAGTGTGAAGGGAAACATCTAAATATACAGTTTACATTAAAACAACCTTTTATGGTATATTCACATTTGAGGTGAGTCTGTACTGATAACTGAAGAGCTTTGTTTGCTTGGCCAGCAATCTTTTTACAAATAAAAAAAAAAAAAAACTATATACAGTTGAAGACAAAATTATTAGCCCCCCTGTGAAATTTTACATTTTTTAGAATATTTGCCAAGTGTGATTTAACAGAGCAAGTGTTTTCACGTTGTTGTCTATTACTTTTTTCTTCTAGAAAAAGTCTGATTTCTTGTAGTTGCTTGAATAGAAGAATTAAAAAATAAATAAATAAAAAACTGCTAAGGTCAATATTATTAGCCCCCTAAAGAAATTATTAGTTTGATTAGCTATAGAACAAACCTCTGTTGTCCAATGACTTGCCAAATTAACCTAATTTGCCTGATTAACCTAATTAACCTAGTTCAGCCTTTAAATTGCTCTTTAAGCTGAGGATTAGTATCTTGCGAAACAACTAGTAAAATAATATGCACTGTCATCATGGCAAAGACAAAAGAAATTAGTTTGGACTTGAGAGAAAGAACTGTTAATGCTCATAAAGATGGAGAAGGATACACAGGTTTATCAAAGCATTTTCAAGTGTCAAGAACTGCAGTGAGATGCATTATCAAGAAGTTTAAAGAGACCAACACAGTGGAGAACAAGACGGGCAAAGGCAGGAAGTGAAAGATTTCAAAAACTTTTGGAAGAAAACTAGTGAGAGAGGTTTCTAAAGACCCAAGAACAACTGCCAAGACACTAGTGAATGACCTAGCCAAGTCTGGAATTGATGTCTCAACAAAGACAGTCACTAGAGCGCTGCACAGGAATGAACTACGAGGTTGCTGACCAAGAAAGACTCCACTTCTGAAGAAGAGACACCTCCAAGCTAGAATGAAGTTTGCTAAGGACAACCTGGGGAATGTGATGCATACTGGAAACGTGTCCTTTGGTCAGATGAGACAAAACTAGAGCTTTTTGGCCATAGAGATGTTGCCTATGTTTGGAGAAAGAAGGGAGAGGCATTCAACCCCAAGAACAGCGTTCCCACAGTGAAACATGGTGGTACATACACTGTTTACGCGGTGACACGAAACATATACTGTTTCGGTGACATGAAATGCGGGACACACTTAAAAAAAAGTTTCATGATTTACAAAGAAAATATAAAATAAATATTTTTTTGAACTTTACTGTTTTTTTTTTTTAAAATCAAAAAGATACTTTTAAAAACTAAAATGCAAAAAAAAAAAAAAAAAAAAAAAAAATTACATTTTCAATTTAATAATTTTCATAAGTTGAAATTCAGGGTCGAGGACAGCCACCTCCCAATATAAAATATTACTGATATTTTAAATAGTATTGTGGGCTTCAATAGATAATAAAAGGACCTTAGTAAACATCTAAGATTTGAATACTTAAATGCTTTTTAATTTACATTTTTTGTATTTTTTTGACTGTGGTAGTTTGCACCAATTCTGTAGAATGGCCCATATATATGATTGTAAAGTGCTTTGGGTGTACAGTTGTACATAAAAAGCACTATATAAACGCCTCATTCATTCATAGTTTTTATTCTTTTTTGTCAGCTTTATTTTTACTTATTTTAGGTAATACTTTGAGCAAAAAAAAACAACTTTTTTTGTGTAATTTTGTGCACAAATACAATTTTGTGCACGATATTACAATATATATTCATATACTGTATGTATTGACATTATATTGTCTATAGATATCACTAAACTATATCATCTGACCACACTTTACATCTTGTGATTATAAAATATGAGAATCTCAGCTTTTACAAGACAAAGACGTGCCTGTTTCAGGCCCTTAGTAAGTAAGTTTTCCTAATTCACACAATAAACATGACAATGAAAAGTTTGTTTGCTGCTAACTGCACCAAACTATGGAAGAATACGAGTGTTGTTCCTAATGAAAGTTGGAGCAGTCTGTGCGGGTTTGGAGCGCTGTTTGTTTGTGTTTGCGAGGAACGGCTGGGGGCTGCAGGTATAAAAGAGCTTCAGATTTGGGGAGAGAGTCTGACAGCATGTTGGGACCCTGCGCACCGCTCATATTCATCTGAAAGACAACAGAGACCTCTTGACAGAACGAAACCACGTACAAAAAATGTTTACATCCTGCAAACACTATGATTGCAACAAAAAAGCAAATCATATCAATCTCGCGTCTTTTGATCACACTTTGTTTGTGCTTTTGTCAGATGGTAAGCGGGGAATTTACTTGGGGGTGATTCCAAATATTTACAGAGGATTCTCAACATGCAAAGGCTTTATAAATATAGTGTGGATGTTATGCAAATAATACAACTATGGAGGTTAAAACATGGCATTGTTAATGAACAACCATGACTAAATGCAGTCCTTCAGTGCCTGCTCACTCCCAGTGCAACAGAAAAAATCTTTAGGTCTGGTTCCAATTCCTCAAATCTGGTTTCAATATATTCTGAATGTTGTACCAGTTCGTTTGCTGTTTTCCATGTTCTATGCGGGGCCATGATTCACTTAAATGTACTTAAACGTATAATTACACATAACAAGGACACCTTGAAATAAAGTGTAACCACATTGTAAACTTAAAAAAGGGAGGGAAATATAATTTTAAAACAGCAAACAAGTTAAAAAAAATACTGAGCATGTACTTAATATTTGGTTAGTTGCTTAAAAAATGCATCATTTACTGTTATTACTATAGTAAGTCTGTATGAATTGTGGCCTTTTAGCACAAATTAATGCATGGCTGCAAGTTATTGATTTCATTTTAAGTTGCAAACATTATTTTGACATAATAATGTTGATCATTACATTAATTTAATCAGGCAAAAAAAAAAAAAAAAAAAAGTTTTAAAGTCTTGCCCTTTCACAAATGAAGAGCAGAAAGTCTTAAATTTATTAAGTCATGGCAGTTTTTTTTTTTTTTTTTGTTTTCCCAGTACAAATATCTAAACAGCCTTAAATCAATTATATCAGCCTGATATTTCATTGAAATGCAAAATAAAGATGAAAGATGATTGAACTTTTTGTCTGAGAAACTGATAAAAATTAAGTGAGTTTATCACTAAAACTTCCTATCTTGTCATTTGTGACCCTGGACCACAAAACCAGTCTTAAGTAGCAAGGGTGTATTTGTAGCAATAGCCAAAAATACATTGTATTTTCCTTTTATGCCAAAAATCATTAGGATATTAAGTAAAGATCATGTTCCATGAGTATATAATGCAAATAGTGTGAACATATCAGTCTTAATTTTTGATTAGTAATATGCATTGCTAAAGAACTTTTATAAAATTATTACTATTTAAATATTTTCTAAATATTTTGATAGATTTGCAGATTTTTCCTCAGATTCCAGATTTTCAAATAGCTGTATCTCTGCCAATTTTTCGAAACTGAGATGCATACATCATCTAAAAGCTGAATAAATAAGCTTTGAATGGACATATGGTTTGGCCAAGATACATCTATTTGAAAACCTGGAATCTGAAGGCTTCAAAAAAAATAAATAAATAAATAAAATAGTGCTGTCAAACGATTAATTGCGATTAATTGCATCCAAAATAAAAGTTTATGTTTACATACTATATAATTGTATACTGTGTATATTTATTATGTATATATGAATACACACACATGCATGTATATATTAAGGAAAAATATTTTAGATTTATATCTAAAATATTTATATTTATTTATAATCTGAATTGTATACAGGTATAAATATATATACATATAAATATTTTGTTTTAATATATACATGTATGTGTGAGTATTTATATCTACATAATAAATATACAAAGTAAACACACATATAGTATCTAAACATAAACTTTTATTTTGGATGCGATTAATCGCGATTAATCAGCCCTAAAATAAAATATTGAGAAAATATTGAGAAAATCGCTTTTAAAGTTATCCAAATGAAGATCTTAGCAATGCATTTTACAAATCAAAACTGAACTTTTGATATATGTATGGTAGAAAATGTGCTAAATATCTTCATGGAACATGATCTTTATTTAATATCCTAATGATTGTGCATGATGATTGCATAAAAGAAAAATAATAATAATTTTGCTGTTTTGCATCATACTGTTTTGCAGTCAAGGGTCACATATATGTAAACTGGACTTTGTAAAAGAAAAAGTGTGAATGGAGTGTGGCCATATCAATGCATTATTTCAGTTTAACGTGTTTATGCGTTAAATTGCGCTCTGTATGAAAAAAAAAAAAAAAAAAACAAGAGCACAAGAGCTCCCGTGTCTAGAAACGTGTTGAGGTATGACCCTTTAGCATCCAATCTGAAATGTAATTTGCAATTGAAAAATGTGAAATGGTTCTGTATTTGAACGTGCATTTCTCACAGAGACGCGTCTATATACGCTGAGTCTCGTCTACCAGAAGGGGGACCAATCCGCCTTCATAAGAGGCGACAGAAGTCCAGGGCTCCGGATCCGGCGACTCCCCGATCCAGACGCCAGATCTTGCCGACGCCCCGCGGATTTTAATCATGCCTCTCTGTCAGTGTTTGAGAGCAGCAGGCTGACAATGATTTCCTCCGTGATTACGCACAGGGCGCGTCCCCGCGGGGATGGGGCCCCCTCTGGAGCCGTCCTCATGGCTTTGGGGGCCTCGCTTCCATTTTCCATTATTATGTGGACTACCGGAGCGACAGCGCAGAGCGAGACCTCGCAGGTTGGTGATGAGGAGGGAGCTCGCATGTTCCTCTCCGACTCTTTTTTTAAAAAAAAAAACAGACTCAGTTCTGATTCTCAGATGAAATGAGAAAATTGACAGTCTCAATTAGTCTTTAGCTCGTGCCAATGTAAGGAAATAATTCATTTTTACCCGTTTTTCGCTTTATGAGAATTTTTCGCACATTTACTCCGGCGTTTGAGATCTGTCGTGCAATGTAGGAACTGATAAAATCAAACATGTAGATGAATTTAGAGCGCGATATTAGCAGATGGATTTGACATTTTAACTCTTCAGCTCCTCTAAACAGGCACATCTAGACCGACAGGAATTGACCAGCACCACTGTGATTTTTATCTCGAATAATCCCGTGCCAGACTGAATGAGCTTTATGATCACATTAGAGGAGATATAGATATATATATATATGTATGATCTTCAGCGGGTTTCTGTAGGATGTCGCGCCGCAAACAAGCCAAACCAAGAGCTCTGAAAGGTAAGTGAACCTCCATACCTGCTTTTCGAGAAGCGAAACGGAATTTTGTAGCATGTCAAACACCTTTTCGGGGTAAATGCATGCGTTATACAACACCGTTGTTTCCACGGGCAGCGGCGCGATCGCTGAAGTGCGCAAATATGGGTTCGTTGGATGCCAGAGCTTCGTGAACAACTATAAAACCCCAAAAGATGTGCTTTATGAGCTAGTCTGTGTGTGACAGTAATTACAAGATAACATTGAGCCACTCTGCGCTGTGTTTTATGTCTGCTGGTCTCTTTGGAGAGTTCAGGGCGATGTGTGCTATAAGTGATCATATACGATCTGGATGTTAAATTGGCATGCAAGTTTGGAGTGACACATCACGTGACTGGAGTGGCTGAGCTCTATCGTGAAAGTGCTGCTTACCAATAGGATAAACATTACGACATTTTCAGTACTATCCTCATGTTGTTCTGATATGCACTGCTATAAATGCTTTTCTTACTTGTTTCAAGCCAAAATATCTAAACATTCTTAAATCAAGAAGGATTTTCTAGAGAACTAAAAATTATTGTCTTGTTTTCAGAAAAAAAACTAAATTAAGTAAGTTTTTGCTTGAAACAAGCAAATTAATCTGTCAGTGGGGTAAGCAAAATTATCCAATTTTCAGCTTGAAATGTATTTTGTTTAGCTTGTTTTAAGCAAAAACTCACTTAATTTTGACTTATTTTTTTCTGAAAACAACTGTCTAGGAAATCTTTCTTGATTTAAGAATTCTTAGATATTTTGGCTGGAAACAAGACAAAAAATATAAGTAAAAAAAGCATTTTTTTGGAGTGAGTTCTTGCTTTGCATCCAAGATAGTTGTTCTGATTGTGATCTTAATTAGCCTATCGCCTTAATTAGAGTCTTTGGCAATACTGATGTAGTTTATCTGACGCATTGGATTTAATAGCTTATGTTTGTAAACAAACTCTCACAAGCGAATAAGAGATTTTTTATGACTTTAATTTATTTCTGGCAGGCATTCATTTTTATTAAATAATTTTGACATTTTAAACAAGCTCTGTTTGCAGTCTGTTATAATTCCACAAAAGAGTTAAAAACAAACTAGCTACTTATGTTATGCTTGAAACCACTTTGTAAAATTGTATTAAACTATTCTGTAATACCTTATTTTTTTCTCGTGATCATAGATGGCACAAAATGTGACCCTGGACCACAAAACCTGTGTCTTAATAGCACAGGTATATTTGTAGCAATAGCCAAAAATACATTATCGATTTTTCATTTATGCCAAAAATATTTAGGATATTAAGTAAAGATCATGTTCCATGAAGATATTTAGTAAATTTCCTACCGTGAATATATCAAAACTTAATTTTTGATTAGTAATATGCATTGCTAAGAACTTAATTTGGAAAACTTTAAACGTGATTTTCTCAATGTTTAGATTTTTGCACCCTCAGATTTCAGATTTTCAAATAGTTGTATCTCAGCCAAATATTGACTTATCATAACAAACCATGCATCAATGGAAAGCTTATTTATTCGGCTATTTTAAAATAATTTCAGCAAAAATAAATCATAATTAAATTATCCTTATACCCGTATGAATGAAAACATGCATAAGATTTAGTCAGTTTAAACAGTTTTGAGGTTAACTGGTTTAATTTTATGTCTCCAGAAAATAGTGATCTCACATTGTATGAAGAATAGTTAAATAAACATAAACATAAAAAAAGAGCCCCTTAGGATAAGATGGCCCTTCCAGAACTGGCACAAAAGGCCTTGAGTAGCATGCTGTTACTAGTGTTTTTATGTTTTAATATATTGTTTATTGTAATTCGTGAGGTTATTATTCAGTAAGTCCATAGACATATTTTGGGCATATTTGCTAATCATTTCATACCGTACACTTGTATGCAATAGTGTACAAAATACCTGCCTGTAAATGCACACCTGTGCAACTATAACTACATCTGTAATTAATTACTGTAGTTACATCTATAATTACACAATTAAACCACCAAACCCATTTACACATATCCAACCTCAATAGCTGCGAATACAGCATAAACACAATAAGTACTTTGTATTAAACAATTAATTTAAATGCAACTAAGCAAAGACTCCTAATATAAAATGGGACCTTTTATGTTTTTATATTGCATTGTTTTTTGTTTTTGTGGACATGATATGTTTGTATGAAGTAGATGTTGTAATTTACAAGTGAATCAGGTAATAAACATAAATTAGGTAAACTGGATAAATGAGGATTATTTTAGCTGCTTTGAAAAGAGTTGCTTTTATTCTACTGGTTATTTGGTTATTGCATCATTAAATTTATAGCAGAGTGTCTGTAGGGAATTATATATATATATATATATATATATGAAGAGTTCAGATGCAAAAGCCTCAATATCTAAGTTTCCTCTTTTCAGCTATATATATACTGTACATTTGGCATGTTTGTTCAAAACCGCTTTGTATTTAAGTTTTTTTTTTTTTTAACCATTTTACCAATTTATAATGTACGTTCCTTGGTAATTTCACCCATTATTTTGGAGTTACTACTGCCAGGCTCTGCTGTTTGAGCTGTAAAGAAACACTCATTAGGTCACACCTTACCCAGACTTTCTTACCTTCGCTGTTCATACAGATAAACCTCTGGCACTGGAGCACTATGAGGCGATGGAGGTCAGTGAGGGTGTGTGAAATCCTGTCCTCTGTCATGAAGACACAACCTAGTTTAAAGACATGAGCTGAGCATTTCAGACATTTTCCTTTCTTTTTTTTTTAATACAAAAGGCCATTTTAATATATAATGCACTGAACAGAGGTGACAGCGTTATTGCTTAAGGGAATAAATGTCCACAGGCCAAAGACATACATCATCCGCTCATATGCAAACACTTTCTCCTCTCACGCTGACATTTACTCAGAGATGCCTGTCTGCATCACGCACACACACACACACACACACACTGTCTTTGACTGTGGTTTGCAGTGTTTGCTGTGCCACGTTTCTCTCTGTATCTGAGAGGGAGCTCCTGATGGACTGCCTTTACTAATGTTTATTAGTTGAATGCTTTGAGGTGCACTTTACAGAAATGGTCATAAATCATCAAAAAAAAAAAAAAAAAACAGCTCTATAATGTTTCACATACAAATATTTAGTCTGTATTAGATTATTGATCAATTGCCTGCTGGCTGATAAAGGGATTTAATTTGTAATTAACTTTTAATTAACTTTTCAGAAATGTTTGAACATAAGTGTTTGGCTGTACACACATTGTACATGCTGTAACCTATTGTTCGTCACTGAAGAAACACTCAGAGCAGGTCACCATGAACTAACATATATTTATTAAACGAAAGAGCAACAGAACCATATGAAAACGCATATCCGCAGAAGAGACATAATAATGGGAAAACCCTAAGCCTTAAAGGGACAGACACCCAGACCATTACAATGCACTTATAAGTTATTATTTACACACACATACATTATATTTAAACTGTGCATGATTATGTTTTCTTTTATGTTAGATTAAAATACGATGATTATCACTGGAGAACATAAAAAGCCATTAAGCTGAGCTGTTGTTTCTTCTGTGGTTTCTTATTGTGTTTTAAAAACGATGGCTTTCTAAATGACTTTAATCTAGTGAAGACTAAAATATCATATACAGTTTACTTTACAACTTTACATAATTTCTGTACTTAAGGTTAAATGAGGGTGATTATATTATTTTAGTAGTGATTTTTTTTTTTTTTTTTTTTTTTTTTTTTTTTACATGTATTGACTTCATATGAAGTCTGGTTTTAGTCTCTGTCTGTAAACGTTTAACCTCATGAGTCTCATTTGATACAGTGGTTGTGTCTTGCCCTCTGAAAACCCCCTTCGCACTCTTTACGTCTGTGATGTCAAGTATGAAGAGTTTTACTTTAGAGAGTAGCTCTAGTTCTGGAAAATCCAGTACATTTTGGAGAGGTGCTGATCAACGCCATTGATCTTTCAGATTTTCCAGAAAGGGAATGTTTGTTATTCTCAAGAATTATTCATTCTCATTTTATTTCCTTTATCAAAAAAAAGCTATTTTATACGCAGTTAAATATTTTTTTTGTCCTCTCCATTAATGTATTAAAACTAACAATAACAATACAATGACTGCCTGGAATACAACAAATGTTAAAGTGAAATGCAAACAATCTGTGTCATTTTGAAAATGTGTTTGTACTTACTGTTGTAGCATTTTTATGCGTCATACTAAAATTCAGTTAAAAATATGTAGACTGAATCCCGGATAGCATTAATCATGGCTAGCCTCGTGATGGATGGTCATTTGAGGAATGCTCTGTGCCACTTTAAAGAGCATGTCTGCCCTGTTGCCAGTAGTTTACACATGTAACCTAGTTTGTTTGCATAAATTAATATGTGTGTATGTTTTGAATTATGTATGTTGCTTTAATGCAATTTGTGTTTTAAACAGGTTATTGACCAACACAAATGATTCATGATGTGAAAGTCAAGATAGATGCAGATATATCAGCAGGATGTTAAATCAATTGATTATTTGAAAAAAAAAAAAAAGAAGTTTTTCTTAGCATTTTATAATGCCGTTTGTGCTGCTGGGTTTACATGAATCAGATCTAGTTGAAAAAAAAAAATAGCTCATCACTTTCTTGGATAAAATAGTGTACATGTTTGGGAAATAATCAGCTTAAATGCTTTAAACGCTGCTTTACTTAATAGCTAGATTCTAGAAGACACTTAAAGGGACAGTTCGACCAAAAATACAAATTCTGTCATCAATTACTCACCTTCAAAGTGTTTCGAACCTGTATGAATATAAAATTTATTTTGAAGAATATGGATAACTAACAGTTTTCGGTCCTCATTGACACCCATAGTATGGAAAAAATGTTATGGAAGACAATAGGGACTAGAAACAGTATGGTTATTAACATAATTCAAAATATCTTCTTTTAGGTTCAGCAGAAGAAAGAAACTCATACAGATTTGGAACAAACCTAAAACCTGGAGTAAAGTATGACAGAATTTTTCTTTTTTGGGTGAGATATACCTTTAATATTTAAAGATCTGGAATACAAAGTTAGTGCAGTTTGTAATAAGGGTGTACTGAATAATTTCTCCAGCTCTCCAGTCTGCTATGAGCCCTAGAGTATGAAATATACTGCCAGACTCTTCAGTATACTCAAAGGAAGACACTCTGGCGTACCGTTGCTTTTAAAAAATGTCAGATAAATAGCAAGTCTAATGATGATTTGGCAGTTTTGGATTATTTGGTGCAAGTTTACTGTATCTTTGTGCTTGAGCAGAAAGCCTGCCTTTGTGCAACCATTGGCCTTTCAGCTTAATTGTGTCAGATGGAGGACTTCTTTTTAAAGGTGCTTTTCAAAGCAGCGTTCTGGGCTGTCAGTCAGTGCCAGCGACCAGCGGGGAGGTCTCGTCAGGCGTCCCTTTCCTCTGTGCCAGGAAATGAAAGTGCAGATAGTGGAGGTATAATGGAGACCGCAGGGGTAGAGCTGAAGTCTCCTCCCAAAAAGCCTCATTTCTCATGAAGCAGGTGGGAGTCTTTGTTCTCCTCCTGCTTCAGAAATCCATTTAGTTCTCCACACCTGGCATACAGGAGGAACATTTCCTGTTTAATGGGTAGAGAATGAGTCTCTAATGAAGTGGCAGGCACATTTTGCAGCACAAACTCTGTTGGTGGAACACTGGTACCTGTAAAAACGCTTTATTGGCATATGTTTGTGGGCTATATGTGGGTTATTTGTAAGATACATGTTGGCTGGAAAGGTACTGTTTGTACAGTACCTAAAAATCAAAGGATATTTTTAGAAGTCACATCAACCAAAGTAACCGTAATCACCATATACTAAGGACACACCATTAGGGAGCTGCATCTTCATCAGTATTCAGAGTTGTAGTCAACAAAAATGGATTTTCAGTGACTCATTCTTCAATGATTGTTTCCATTCTTCAATTTTGTAACCATTTTACAAGTTATTTAAGCCTAAATCACAACATTATTTCAACCACAGAGTAAGTTTGGAATTTGCAACATTTTAATAAGTATATATTTTAATAATGAAAAATTTCAATATGGTTTTAGCATGTTAATTAATATGATAACGCTAATGCATTTGGTCATTTTGGACTAGATCTGCTATGCTGCTGCTGCAGAATAAGAATGGAGTTGGTAATGCCAACAGATACACAAATATTGTGCTGGATGGATAGGCATTCATAAATCCTGCAGCAGATCTAGACAGGTGGTGCTGGGGGAGGTGGAGGGTTACAGCGAACACTTGAACCAGACTATTTAAATGTTGAGCAAGCTAATCTCATTGGCTGCAGAGGCCAATCAGCTTGTGCCATGTAGTAAATGATGTGATTGCCAGCTGATTGCATGTAAAGGACTGATCAGCCTGTGCCATCTATAGTTTAAGGACTGAACTAGATGTATATTATGGAAGGCTCTGATGTCGGTATAGTGGATAAACATGAAATATAATATGTTTTGGATATATCTAGGAGTGTAACAGTAGAAGTCATGGTTTTGTACATGTCTCAGTTTTGGGGTCATGGTTCAACAACAGGAAATGTATTTTTATTTTGAACAGACAGTAAGAACCAAATAGCTTTCCAATTGTGACATTGTACATTTTGGGTACATTTGAGGTTTCAGGGTGACGGCAAACAAATTGTTTTGATACTCATTTTTGTTATCAAACTGGTTTGGAACAGTTGTTGAATAAACAATTAAACTGAACTACTATGCCTGTCTACCTGCTTCACTGACAGTTTTATTGATCACTGAGAGAGCATTGACTTGGTATGATGTTGGTTCAATATAAACATGAATTTTGTCTGTATGATGATTCAGCAGTAAAGACTTTTATATTGAAAGGGACTGAAACAAGGACATTAATTTTACTTTTAACAACACCTTGTAAGACACAATCAACAAATGCCTTGAGCCAGGTGCGTAGCCACCTTGAAAAACACAAATAAACCATATGTTGTCACAATTGTGTGTTTAATGTCTTCATGTTTCCAAAAGTTTCTGTTTTTCTGTGAAAACAACTGCTTTCATACAGCAATACCTGTACGCTTTTGTCCATATATTAGGGATTTCCTTGTATGACTTCCTGCGCGAGAGTGCCCTCTAGCTTCGAGTATGAATGAAACACAGCGCTCTGTGATGTTCATATCACGTCATTCTGGGTACAACTAAAACAACAGGTTATGCATGGACTATCCTGTCTCTTTCAATTTAAAAGTATATTTATTTACACCGGCCCTTGAAAGCCTCTATACGAACACACTTGCCCAAAAAAGTGCGGGGGGTGAATTTGTGTGATATTAAAAGTGTGGGGGACATGTCCCTGTGTAATCTGCACCCCTGCCTTGAGCAGTCATGGGAAACTAATGAAAGGATAGTACGACAAAGATATCGCTTTCCTCAGCTGACATTCAAACTAATGTTTTATAGTAAATACGAGATTGAGCAGAAGAATGAATGTTGTATCAAATGCAGGTAATCACACTCACTCAGTCCATCTCTCATAATACTCTACATAATATATTGAGCTTTTAATACAGTAATACAACAAGCTTTCAATGAAGCAACTCAATTACAAAGTGATGTTTTCAAATTAGTAACAGAGCCTTGGGCTCAGCTGTTAAACTGTCTAACTGAGATTTGAATCTGTAGTGGAAATAATTAGTTCTGAATACATTTTTTTTAAAGCCATATATAAGCCATATATATATAATTTCAGTGATGGTGAGAATGGGTCTTTCTGCTATGGGCTTTAAAGGACATTAGCTAACGGTCAAATTTTCTTTCTCAGTGACAGTAGAAGACAACGTGTTAGAAGAGCAGCAGAGCCACAGGCAGTTTGCTGGTTTAACCGGTAATGTGTTATTCTGTTCTTTCAGCAGTGAAAGCTCTGTGCATTTATAAAAGCTATGTGGTGCAGATTGAGGTTTGACATAATATAGAAAAATGAAAAAGTGGAGTTTAAAATGCCCAAACCAGCTGATGCAACGGTAAATGGTGTTTCAGACTTTCCAAACAAGACACGTCAAAGAATAAAAAATATATGGAATAAAATCTAAATAAAAGAAAATATATGGAAACTGAGTGGTTGTACAGAGGCCATGTAGTCAGCACCACAGTTGTTGGTCAAAAATTGTAAAGATTGTGTGTTTTATAATAGTGATAATGTAGACCACACATGCTGTTGCTGCATGGTTATTTAAGGTCAAGAAATGTGACATTTTCTGTGATGAAGCTGCATGTTCCAGAATGATATCACCATTATACACAGATGCTAAACAGATTCAAATGCAGTTTCTTGAGCATGGTGTGAATTCATTAATTCCTTGAAGATGTGTGTTAGTCTGGCAGTCTACTTTTCCAAATGTGCATATTATTTATTTTAAACATTGCATTACTAAAATAAATGTGCTGCATATACACTGAAAAACAACAAGTTAATTTACTTACATTTTATTTGGCAGGTGTGAAATTAAGTAAAATCACCTTAACTAAGTTAAGTAAAATTAGCAAAGGAAATAAGTGAATATAACATGTACAATTAGAGTTTTATGAGTAATTTCTACTTAATTATTTTAATTTTACCCTTTAGTCTTCAAGTACAATTCACTCAGCCACGGTTTGTAAACTTTACTCAAACATCATAGCTGACCAAAAAAAAAAAAAAGCCTTTAAAAGCATGTGGTTCACTTACAAACATGTAAACAAGTAGATGGCTCCTTATTATTTTTAAGGTTATATGTTGACTCAATGTTATGAACCAAATGAACACAGAGACCTCAATACTTGGCACATGATACACAATGACGCTAACAATTAGTGAATAGTTTTTGAGTATGAATTTTGGGTAGTAAATGAACTCTAGATGTTATAAAACAGCAAGTTACTTAACCTAACAAAAAAAGCAACCATAAAACAGTGTAAAAACATCTCGAAAGCAGCAAAAAAATGTAACCTTATTAATTATTTGTGCCCAAGTGCATGATGGGAATAACAGGATCATGATTTTGATATTTACTTAAACAAAAAGCCAGTCTGCCTTCAGCCTCTTGTTCACATTTTAAGGTTAAATTCAGTACCAATATTGAATTTACTTATTTATTTATTTTTTTTTTTTTACATTTTGCCTGAACTAAATTATTTTATGTAGAAATTGCATTTGTTGTTTACTTCACCACAAAATCATCAGTAGTTGTCTCTGTATCAAAAATTTAGTAATTGATACCAGTGACAGTGAAATTCCATGATACCAATTAATATAGGGTAGCATAATTTAATTAATTTAAGCAATCTGTAAGAAAATGAAGAATAAACAAATCTCAAGCAATACAGCAAAAATCTGGCCTTTTCTCAGTACTGTATCTAACTGTAGATGACTTACTAAAGCTGCTAAAGGTATCCAGACAAGAACAGTGAGTGTGTTTTAATCATTAGTTGTGTTTGATTGTTATTAATGACATATCTAGCAGCAGGTATTTTAGTCTGCAATTACACTGCATAAGCTTTTTGCCTGCATCCATGTTTTTCAGCTAATACTGACTTTTCAGTCAAAGAAAAGTGAAAAGAATGCTAGACTGAAGCTACCAGCAGCAGTCATCAAATGCATTAGGATTATACAGAATTTGAATGTAATTAATTTTGCTGGCTTCGTATAAGATTCCAGCACTTTTACAAATGTCTCCCAGAGATCACTTTTCAGAGATCCATTATGTGGACATGTTATGCCTTAATGTGTCCCTGGTCATTTCTGTGTGCCATGAAAGTCAACCCAGATGGATAATGTATATATGAATCTGATTTGCACGTGGCAGTGCAGCTCTTTGTGCTGTTATATGGATGTGTAGAGGCTGTGGTGGTTCACTAGACGAATGTCTCCTGTCATGCATGTGGCGTTCAGCGGCGGTGAGCAGTAATCAGGTCATGAGTGAGTCCAGCGGATCTGCGGCTTCATTTGTCTCATGTAAAGGTCAGCTCTCGTGTGTGTTTATTTTAAAGCTCATATGGATGATGGTACCTGTGAGCCTGTCAGCCGTTTGTGCAACAGCGGCGCTGCTGTGAAGACATAAATACAGTACAATGGATGATGAAAGCATCTGATATTTCAGGCCAGCAATGGTTAAACTGTGATATTTCATGTTAGACTTGTTTCTTTCAGATCTAAAAGATGACTTAAAGATACAGTTCTAGCGATGCTTTTACCTTTTGCAGAATGTGTTAATAATTTGAACAAAATAAGAGGGATCATAAAAATGGCATGTTATTAGGGGCCAAGCACCGAAGATGCAGAGGCACCTATTGTATTCGTTGGTCTTCTTCTTCTTCTTCTGCCATTGAGCCTATGGCAGCCCATAGAACCGCTTGCGGGAAAGTTGTTTTGATTTGGCACACTGATAGAGGACAGTCTCAACATTAACCAGCAAGTTTGGAGTCTCTAACTCAAACTCTCTAGCGCCACCACTAGTCCAAAGTTGCTTTTGTTTTTATGCTAATTACTTTTGAACTGTAAGGCACAGAAGAAAAAATATTTTTTCCTCTTATTCTGTGGCTCATGCCGAGTTGAATAGACACTAAAATTAAAAAATCGTTTGTAATTGTTTGTAAAACCTACTTTTTCAACTCATTTTTGACATTTTTTCACCAAAATTGGCTCAGATCATCTTCAGACCATGCTGGCAAAAAGGTATGGAATTCAAGTTTATTCGTCCAACTGTTCTCAAATAACAAGCAAACAAATTCTAGGAAAAGCGTGCAAAAATGGATTTGAGGCTATATCTCCACAACGGTTTGGTATATTGAGACAAAACTTGGTGTGTGTTATAACAAGAATGACCTGAGGCTACCTGCAGTGTTTCGGTGCAGTGCCCCCTAGTGGTCCGGAGATACGAAAAATAGTTATTTTAGCTTATAACTCAATGGTTTGCCCAAAAATCACAAAATTGATCTAGATTCGGTGTATCATGCTGAGTCGAATGATACCCAATTTTCCCATGTCAGCCATTTTGGGCGTCAACCATTTTGAATTTAGTAGTAAAATGCTGAGAACATTGATGCCAGTGTTGCCATAGTCAACCAAACTCCAAATGTCCACCATTTTGATTTTCTTTTAAAACTTACTTTTTCAAACTCCTCCTAGACCGCTGATCCAATTTTCACCAAAATCGAATCAAAACATCCACAGACCATGCTGACAAAAAGTTATGGATTTTGTGTTGATAGACAAAAGCATTTTCGCATAACACAGCAATTTAAGGCATGATGGCAAAATGACACAGGATATATCTCTGCAACAAACTTTGTGTGTGTCATTGTCAACTCACACAGAACAAACCACATCGATTTGATAACAGCACCACCTATTGGTCAAATGTGATAAGCCAATAAATCATATTACTACAGATGGTATTTATGATTTTTCAGCCGTTTTTACTAAAATCGTTCTAAAATGCCTTTAATTACTCATTGTTTTAGTTGCTCTGATGCTTGCTGCCTTGCTTGCCTACTGCTTGTAATTGCTGCTTGCAGCTATATTTTTTATTTAATACTGTTCTGGATAAGCTACATAAAATCTACATATAATATAATATAATATAATAATAACTGAATTTACACAAATTAACAAACGTTTCAAAAGTTTACACCCTTTTTCTCTCTTACTGTATTGTGCTGCCAATGTTATGATCTATCTTATTTTGTTCAGATTATTAACATCTTTCATATTCTGCAAGAGGATTGCAAATTTATGAGCAGAAAGCCAGAAAAAAGAGAACTTAATAGAAAATTAAAGAATTTTGGACATAAGCTATTAGAATTGTTGATAATTTATATTTGTGGTTTAAATGGTATGCAATTTCAGAACAAAATCACAATTTTCCAGACAGTGGGTAAGCAGAAGTAAAAAAAAAAAAAAAAAAGTATAGATACTAATTACATCTTTAACATTGTAATTAGATTGCTGTACTAATTACTCTCTCTTAAAAGTGTTGTATTACTTAATACTAATTGCTTTATAAATCCCAAATCAACCTCAGCTAGTTGAACAATACAAGGATAGACATGAAGCTGTTAAATAAAATAAATTATTCTTGAACTGACGAAAATATTAAAAGGAAGAAAAACCATCATTTAAACCTACATTTTAACATTATATATCAAATTTTTATGTTAAATCCATTTTTGGTTTTATATAGACTTGCAAATACATCAGAAGTAAAATTACAGAGAAATTAGTAGTAATCCCTTACGTTTTAAGGAGAAAAGTAATTAAATTAAAGTAATTAATCACAATGTAATTCATTACACTATCTTTCTATCTATTGCATTAACTGGCTATACACAGTATTATGGATAAGCATGTATTTTTGCTATTCTTCACATGAAAGAGTTTTCATTCATGTTTACTTTCAATGTATAGTAATTTATTTCATTCATTTACCTGTAAACGGAAATAAATATGATCAGGTCACCTACTTTATTTGATATATGAGGGTCTCGCAGAGCGATGGACGTCATTCATGTCATTTTTGGAAACTTATTTTAAAAAGTGTGAAAAGTAATTTCCTCCTACCCATCCTAACAGCACGAGCAGCTTTGGGAGAAAAAGACCTCCGGTGCTGCACCAGATGTCACTGAGCCGACCGAGGCGAAATGCAGAAGTGTATATGAGTTCACTTATATTATGCAGTAAGAAACAGCATATGAGTAAACTGTCTCTAAGGTAACACTACTGTTCTGAGATCAGTGTCTTCTGCTGTATCCTGCCTGTGCTGTAATACATCCACATCTCTCCGTCTCTCTCTCTCTCTCTTATAAAACTTGCCTTTATTTTTTATTGCTCTGGTCTGTGCTGTTCTTTGGGAGAGAATATGAGTCGAGGAGTGCATTAGACTGAGTGTGTGTGTGTGTGTGTGCACCGATTAGAGAAAGAAGATCGATATACAGAATGAACTTGCTGCTGGAGGAATTAGAGAAAGGAGGGCAAAGAGAAATCACTTATTCATGGCATTTGCTGTATTGATAAAACAGCACACATTTTTCAAGATCTGTTCTTTCACTATATTGGCTGTATCGCAGGAATATATATGTGCGGTTTATATTTTCTTGTACAGAGTTTGGTCTGTGCTGTGGGTCATGGTCACTCTGTTATTATGCGATAATGACTGTCTGCACATTATACCTTGTTTATTAGACTACAACAGTAGAAAACATGACATTACCAGTGACACTCAACAGAAGAGCAGTGAGTGTGTCTTTACAGATCTCCTATCGGCAGACAGTGTGAGATCTGCGTACGTTTGTCTTGTTGGACAGAGTTTGTCACTTGAAAAGAATGTGACTTTATGCTGATAAAGGAGAACCAAGGAGATTGTGTAAATGCTTATGTCTTAGTGAGTTCAGTAATGCTCGCTGCACTGCTTTGTGTGGCGGGTTGTGTGTATTCCAGGAGAGCGGTCAAATCCTCAAACGTCCCGTTATTGATCCGTCTCACTGCAGTGCACATCAATGACGGCGTCTCCAGAGGATTCTCTGGCAAAAGGATTGTTAAAGTTCAAACCTTACAGCTGCTAGGTTGAAAATAATCTTAAAATAACAGCTCGGTGCAGGTCATCTTTCATTGAGTTCGTTCACGATTTGCTAATGCTTGTCTTTTGCCGAATGTGAGTAAATCTTGGTAAATGTACAGTTATGTAGTACTTTAACTGCGACATCCTTAATCTGATGGTGCAGCATGATTGCAAGAGCCATTTGTGCATTTACTTACATTTGCATGGACACTAAAACATACAGTATTGACATATTGACTGCATCTTAAAGGAATTAATCAGCTGATTCCAGTGATTCGGCTCATTTATTTATAACATTTCATTCTGCACTGTGCTATTTCTCCTGCCAACTCGTTTAATCAAGGCTACACTTTAAAATAAATCAAAGTTCTGAACTCATTTTACAATTACTTGTCATGTAATTTTTGTTTTGTTTGCTGTGGGACACAAAAAATAAAATACTCAAAAACGCCCGAGAAAATAATCATAAAACTAACTGGTTTTACTCATGCACTGTATCCAAATCTTCTGAAAAGTCGAGTGTATCGCGATATTTTGTTTGGCGATACACTGTATTGATTCTCAAAAATGCAATATCGATATTTAAAAAGAAAAAATATACAAGATTTGTGGCAAACCTTCGTTTTGAGTTTATATCCTGACTGCTAGATTGCAGTCTTCTTATCTCTGAACTTAAACAATGACAGGAAATACTAGTACTAGTACACACCTCTAATGTTAGCGTTAATTGAGGATGAATAGTTACGGTGCGTTTCCACTGGCATGTAGCGAGCGCAGCGGAGCGAATGTTTTCAATTCATTCTTATGGAAGTTGAGCATAAACGCTCTTGTGGTGAACTACGGGATTGAAATCGGCACAGAGAAAGCGTCAAAAAGTTGGGCATTTCTCGAGCGAAAAATGCTGTGTGACAACCAATCGCTGTGAAAAGTAAAAGTAGTGTAATGCAAAAGTAAATGCTCTTTGGATGCGTTCATTAAATGCTAGGGCACCAATAGAGTCTTGGTGACTCCACACGGATAATTATTAATAAAAACTGAAAAACTTCCGAAATCCAAAACATGCGAAATTCTCAGAACAAAAAAAAAATTCTCAGAATGTCCAAAATCTGAATATATTTTATTGTTTTACAGTGATAATTATTTTGCTTTCTTTAGGAAACCTAAATGTGCATGTCGTGATGCGCATTGTATTGCCAGATTCTTGGCAATACATATCCCTTGTAATGAACAGATCCAAATCAAGTCTTTATTCAGCATTGTAAGCATCAAAATCTAAATCTCCAGCAAATTTGCCACTTGCCATCTCAAGAAGCTATGCATATGCATATATAATAATATCAATGTGTCCATGTTGTCCTGCTTGTATTTTGAAAGAGCTTTAGAAAAATCCACTTGTCTAACAGCTATCCATCTTCTAAACCTGACATGTCATTAATGCACACAAAAAATAACTCTAAAGGCCTTATAGTAGTCATTATTTGTATTATCAAATGTCGTTTGATCAGACTGTGGTAAAATAGTAGGACGCGGGAAACCAGTGCCAGTGAAGCAGTTTGCCAAGAAGACTTGATGAGATTGCAGAAATAGGTGTATTTTCTCTTGCATGAAGAGTATTTGAGCAGCCAGGTTTTTGAGTAAGTACCAGTCATACGAGAAAATAAATACAAAATTAAACACCATTACTCAAGTAGACTACAACTGAAATCACACCACATGTTACTGAAAGCCTTCTTACCAAGAAGCTGCTATTGTTGTGCTTTGAGACAGTGATCCAGATACAGTAGGTGGCACATCCTTGAGGAACAGATTCATGGAGCCCTGTTGGAAAGACTGAACCAGTAGTTGAACAAGCCAAATTTTACCTTTGCAAAGACCAAGCCATGGCACTCTCACACTACACATCGTTCTCGCATAGTAAAAAATACATTGTGGAGCAAAGAGAAAACTGACAATGTGCTGAAAGACATGCCAAAGCAGGTTACTTCTGGTATGAAACAAAGTCTCAGCTTTCGAATTTTGGTCTTTTCAAACAATAAATACTGTTTTGATGCACTTTAATGTGTCATGACTGATCACTGTAGGGCCTCAGTTCAAGTGGCACGTGAACTGATCATCTCTTCCTCGTTTACTAGTTATAGCACAAAATAAACATGAATGAACATCAGAAGGTTTAGTTTCAGTCGCGGAAAGAGGTCAATTCTCACCATTTTTCACGTTCAAGTCCATATTTCTACTCTCCTGTCTGGTTTGTTTGTTGTCGTACAAAATGACAGATTCTGCATTATGTTTGGTCAGATCACCTGTCAATCAAAATTATGGTGAAGGGTTAGTACCTTTATCTCCTTGTTGCATTTATTTTACTATCGTAAAGCCCATATTACTGCATTAAGGGTGCATACTAGTACTCTAAGATTCTAATATGCATCATTAAGTGGTTAGATGACGTACAAAGGTTTTACTTTTGAGACAAACCCCTAAATTACATCCAAGAAAGTAAACTTTTTGGACTTTTTTCTCACATTTATAGCATGTGTTCGATAGACACAAACAGACATGGCAGAGCAGAATAAACTAGTCATGACAGAGAGGACTCTTTTTGTGTATTTTTTTCTGATGATCGCTGGGAGAAGAGCCTTCTTCAAGGGTGCTTGACCTTGGAGCACACTCTTCTATGATAGGTGGTTGTCTACCAATATGGAAGTATAAGATGAGTTTTGGCGCAGTATTAGCACTTGTCTTTCTCTTGTTCAGAGAGACCTTGATGTAATATAATGAGTACAAAACTAATACATTTGACGCACTAGTCTAGTTAGCAGCCTTTTACAGGTTGATGGTAGATTGTGCTGTTTGTGCACATCAAATTCACATGTTAGGCAAGTTTTGTAAATGGACGGTTCTCTTACAAAATAAAACCCATCAATAGAGGTAATAACGGTCAGTGGTTTCTCCAGTGACTGGAGGAAGCTTTGAAGTACTTACAGTTTGTATATTGAAGTTGAGTGCAATAAGTAATCATATAATAATACAGAGCAGTGGGAATATTTGCATTGCTTTGTTCTGGTTTATTTTGTGATAATGACCAGCTGATAGTCCATTAGGGCTGCATGCTAATGGTTAAAAGGTAAACCACAACTAATTTGCTCAAAAATATAACCATTTTTGAGCATTTAATCAGAATTATTGCACTGTCACGTAACCGCAAATCAGGAGAACATCGACTTGCATGGTTTGCTCGCAGATTTAGTCACAGCAAAGCAGCACAAACAACTGTGTGAAAGAAAAAATGGCTATATTTACACTTTTTATTTGAGCAGAATATCTGTTATCTGTTTGCTGGCGGTTTCAGCTCATCAGCACTTTTGCACATGGTTGCCAGGTTGGGAAGATTAAAGGGCAGAAAATGTATACATTTTAAAAACACTGATTGGGGGATTTAATCTTTTGACATCTGGCAACCGCAGCCGTGAAGACTTGTGGAGGCGTGTTACCAATGCAAGACGATGCAGATGCCAAATTAAAATAAAATGTTTTCAGGATAAATAACTTGTGGAAATTGTGGTAGTGGTTAAAATATGATTCGTCATGCAGATCTATAGTACATTATTTTGTATGTAATCTATTAGGTCTGTTCAACTCCATTCCTTGAGGACATAGACTCATAGAGGACACACTGAGTGGAAAACACTCCCAAAGCCAGACCTCTAGTGTTTTAAGTGAAACAGAGTGGATTTCTACTTCTTCAATTGGAGCACCACTCCTATCAGACAAACTCTGAGGAACAAGCAGAACAGCATTGAAGTTTGAGACGAACAGCTAATCAAAAACATGGAGCTTTTTTCTCCTTTTCCTTAATGCGTTATCAAATGCTTTAGAACAAGAATGCATTGTTGTTGTCAAAGCCCAATCCATGACAATTTGTCTGCAGCAGTGGTTGGTAGATACAATTACCTTCAGTTGCCTGGTCATACTGAACAAAATCAATGTTCTCTGCAAATAAAAAGTAATGCAAGTACAATCAATACAATTATAGCTTCAGCAAAAATTATATCTGAGAATGTTGTTTTAATACATCTGCTTGTCTACTGGGATAATGTGAGAATAGATCTTATAACTATTGATGATCATCTCACCTCCTGCTGCGCTTGGTCCCTCAGATCCAGACGCTGCTGCTGCTGAGATTGAGTCAAAAGATGAAGGAAATGGCCGTCTGAGGCGTCAGGTCTGTCCTGAGGAGGAGGAAGAGGAGGAGGAAGAGCAGGCGTTTGAGCCCCTGAACACTCTCACTCCACACAAGAGTCATCAGTGCCACCTCACAGGTAAATCATGACCACGCTATTTGAGACACTTCTTTAAATTACACACAAGACAGTTTTTAAATTATGCAAATGTGCTTCCAAAAAGGAGGACACTTTACAGGATTTATGTAGCATGGATAAAAAAAATAAAAAATAAATCTTAAACCAGTGACAAAAATAAACATTTTCATTAAGAGGCAATATTTTTCTTCTGATCCTTCTTAAATTTGCATATATATTTAGTCAATAAATGCAATTAAACTAATTAAATTCTATAGGATTGATATCAATCAAATGCAATCAATATCAACACAATCCATCTTTGCACTCAAGAAGTGCCACAGAAGCTGCATCTGAAGTGGCATTTAGATGTATGTACGCAGACTGTTTAATGCCCCTCATAGATGCCATGAATGCATTTACACTGCAGTTCCATATGTTATGAGATTAATGTTTTAAATATAAATATACTAAATGTGACCCTGGACCATAAGACCGGTCATAAGGGTCCATTTTATGAAACTGAGTTTTATTCATCATCCGAAAGCTGACTAAATAAGATTTACATTGATGTACAGTTTGTTAGGGTAAGACATTATTGGTCGAGAGACAACTATTTGAACATCTGGAATCTGAGGGTGACACCTTTAAAGTTGTCCAAATGAAGTTCTCAGCATTGCATTTTAGTTTTGATATATTTAAGGTGGGAAATTTAATTCAAGTCAAGTCAAGTCAAGTCAAGTTTATTTGTATAGCGCTTTTCACGAAACAAATCGTTTCAAAGCAGCTTAACAGCAAATTAAAAGTTTCTACAATAATTAAAGTTTGTACAATAACGTTTGTTAAATTAGAATTTGTACAATTAAAGTTTGTACAATTTGTATAATGTTAACATTAATGATTATATGTTGCAATCAAATCACTGTAGTAAAATTCGGTAGTGATGTTTGGTGTTTCAGGGCTGATATCATCTAAAGTCCTCCAAGGGGTTGGCATCATCATCTCTTCTTCGGTGCTCCTGATCCAGACTGTAGCTTGTGTTATTCCTAGTTACCACGGGATGTCAATCCCGTGGCAGAAACAGAGAACAATAGGAACATAATTAGCGTAGCTGCTGTTCAAACCAAGCAAAAGGATTTGTTCAACCAAAGCTAAGGATTCATAAATCAGATATAACAGCAGTAAAAGATTATGAGATGCGTTATGTGAATGCTTGGCTAAAAAGATGTGTCTTTAATCTAGATTTAAACAGAGAGAGTGTGTCTGAACCCCGAACATTATCAGGAAGGCTATTCCAGAGTTTGGGAGCCAAATGTGAAAAAGCTCTACCTCCTTTAGTGGACTTTGCTATTCTAGGTACTACCAAGAGTCCTGAGTTTTGCGACCTTAGAGAGCGTGATGGATTGTAGCGAGGTAGAAGACTAGTTAGGTACGCAGGAGCTGAACCATTTAGGGCCTTATAGGTAAGAAGAAGTATTTTATAGTTGATACGGAACCTAATAGGAAGCCAGTGCAGAGACTTTAAAATTGGGGTAATATGGTCATATTTTCTTGACCTGGTAAGGACTCTAGCAGCTGCATTTTGGACTAACTGTAGCTTGTTTATTGAAGATGCAGGACAACCACCTAGCAATGCATTACAATAGTCCAGTCTAGAGGTCATAAATGCATGAACTAACTTTTCTGCATCAGAAACGGGTAACATGTTTCGCAGCTTGGCAATGTTTCTAAGATGGAAGAATGCTGTTTTTGTAACATGGGAAATATGATTTTCAAAAGACAAGTTGCCATCTAATATAACACCCAGACTTTTGACTGTAGAGGAAGCAGCAGTACATCCATCTAGTTGTAAATTGTAATCCAAGAGATTTTGTGTATTAATTTTTGGTCCGATAAGTAATATCTCTGTCTTATCTGATTTTAATAGGAGAAAATTATTGGTCATCCAGTCTTTTACATTTTTAACACACTCTGTTAACTTTGATAATTTAGAAGTTTCATCTGGTCTTGTTGAGATATATAGTTGAGTATCATCAGCATAACAATGGAAACTAATTCCATAATTCCTAATAATATTGCCAAGGGGCAACATGTATATTGAGAAAAGCAGAGGACCTAGGACAGATCCTTGTGGCACTCCATACTTTACTGGTGATAATTGAGAAGACTCCCCGTTTAAGTAAACAAAGTGGTAGCGATCAGACAGGTAGGATCTAAACCATCTTAAAGCCTGCCCTTGAATACCTGCATAGTTTTGTAGTCGATCTATTAGTATGTCATGGTCTATAGTGTCAAACGCAGCACTAAGGTCAAGTAAAACTAGCAATGAGATGCAGCCTTGGTCTGATGCAAGAAGCAAGTCATTAGTGATTTTTACAAGTGCAGTTTCTGTGCTATGATGGGGCCTGAAACCTGATTGAAATTCTTCATAGATATCATTTTTTTGCAAAAAGCAGCATAATTGAGCAGATACAACTTTTTCTAAAATTTTAGACATAAACGGAAGATTAGAAATGGGTCTGTAATTTCCTAGTTCATTAGGGTCTAGTTGTGGTTTCTTAATAAGAGGCTTAATAACCACTAACTTGAATGATTTTGGGACATGACCTAAAGATAACGATGAGTTAATAATATTGAGGAGCAGTTCTTCTGCTACAGGTAACAACTCTTTCAGTAATTTAGTGGGTACAGGATATAATAGGCATGTTGTTGGTTTAGACGTACTGATAAATTTATTTAGCTCTTCCTGTCCTATAGTGGTAAAGCACTGCAGGTTTTCTTTGGGTGTGACAAAGGAAATTGACGTATTAGACGCTGTAGAATCTACGCTGGTTATTGTATTTCTGATGTTATCTATTTTATCAGTGAAAAAATTCATAAAGTCATTACTATTAAACTTTAAAGGAATATTTCGGTCGGGCGGCATCTGATTATTTGTTAATCTGGCCACTGTGCTAAATAAAAACCTTGGATTGTTTTGGTTATTTTCTATGAGTTTGCGTATGTGCTCAACCCTGGCAGCTTTTAGAGCCTGTCTATAGCTGGACATGCTGTTTTTCCACGCAATTCTAAAAACTTCCAAATTCGTTTTTCTCCATTTGCGCTCAAGATTGCGAGTTTCTTTCTTGAGAGAATGGGTAGTACTGTTGTACCATGGCGCAGTACATTTTTCTCTAACTTTTTTCAATTTGATGGGGCAACAGCTTCTAACGTATTAGAGAAGATAGTGTCCATGTTGCTAGTTAATTTGTCTAGATCCTGTGTATTACTGGGTGCACAGAGCAGTTGAGATAAATCGGGCAGGTTACTTGTAAATAAATGTTTGGTGGCTGGAACAATGGTTCTGCCCAAACGATAGCGCGGAGCGATATAGTTAATATCAGTCATACGCAGCGTGCATGATACAAGGAAATGGTCAGTAACATCATCGCTTTGAGGTACGATATCTATGTCAGTAAGATCAATTCCATGCGATATAATTAAATCTAGCGTATGATTGAAACGATGAGTGGGCCCGGTGACATTTTGCTTGACTCCAAAAGAATTTAATAGGTCAGTAAACGCAAGCCCTAAGGCATCACTTGTATTATCGACGTGAATGTTAAAGTCTCCGACAATTAGTGCTTTATCAAAATTAACCAGCAGGTCGGAAAGGAAATCTGAAAATTCTTTTAGAAAGTCTGCATACGGCCCGGGTGGTCTATACACAGTAGCTAAAATAAGAGATAAGACAGATTTCTTTTGCAAATCTGACAGAGTAACTTTAAGCAAAAGTATTTCAAAGGAATTAAACTTGTATCCTTTTTTCTGAGTTACATTGAGAATATCACTATATATTGTTGCGACACCACCGCCACGACCAATCTGACGGGGCTCATGCTTATAACAGTAGCTTGGTGGAGTAGACTCATTTAGACCAATATAATCATTTGGTTTTAGCCAGGTTTCAGTCAAGCAGAGTACATCAAAACTATTATCTGTGATCATTTCATTTACAATAACTGCTTTGGGTGCGAGTGATCTAATGTTTAGAAGCCCAAACTTTAAAAATGGTTTTTGTTCGTTTATTTTGCATTTTTCCGGGTTAATCACGATCAGATTTTTTCTAGATCCTGCATTAACTGTATGTTTTGACCTCACTATTCGAGGAACAGACACAGTATTTATAGATTGGACAGCACTAGTGTTATCATTTAAGTGTTCAGAGCAAAAACCATCATAGCAGTTATTTGGGAATCGGCTTACTAGTCAAATGGAGCGCAGCGTCCTGGAGATGTTGTCCGACAGCAGTTCTGCTCCGACTCTGCTGGGGTGCAGGCCATCAGCACGGAAAAGCCTAGGACGCTCCCAGAAAAGATTCCAATTATTAACAAAGAGCAGTTTCTGTTCTTTACACCATGTCAATAACCATTCATTTAGAGCAAAAAGTCTACTGAACCTTTCGTTCAGTAGACTGAACGCTACTGAACGCTCTCGTCCTTCAGGATTGCGGGTATCTGCGCAGAAACATCGAGAACACAAGCACCAGGGAAACAATGAGTTTGCACATTACCTTTAGCTAAAGTAGCACGAACGTACCTGACGATGGAATCTCCGACGATCACAGCGTCGCGTTCCGTCTCGCGGAGGGGAGCGAAGCGGTTCCGGGTGGAGATCTCGAAGACCGGGGGCGGCGGAGGGGGAGAGGTCATCGTCCGTGGCCTGGCTCGCGTCTTCCGCTGCTGCTGCACCCAGGGTCCGTGGTGTCCTGGCGCCGGAGTGAAGGACATCTGGGAAGAGCGCGTCCTGGGTGCAGAGGGCCTGCACAGAGAAGCACAAGGAGTGGAAGTGGTAGGAGTGTTAGTATCGCGCTGTATACTTACCCGAGAGGATTCCAGAGCTGCCCTCAGCTCGGCCTGCCTCTCCAGGAGCTGGCGGATTTGCTTCTCCACGGCCTCCAGCTCCACCTGCACCGAGTGCAGCTCGAACGTGTCATCACCTGTATTCAAAGGTAGACACAAATTTGCCATTAAAGCAAGTAACAGTTAGTAAACAATGGTAGTGTGTGTGTATAAACAACGCAAGCAAGAGTAGCGGCAACCACGCTGGTGATGCTAACGGGCTATAAGCTAGCGGGATCGGGAATTCAAAACAAAACTAGTGTTAACAAGGTACTCTGGTTGTTTTAGTTTTAAAACACTACAAGGGATATATTCACACGTTATAAGAAACGTAAATGATGGTGTAAAAATTAGATTTTCGTTTGTAAATTAGACAATATTAAATTGACTTGACGGAGCCCAAACTCAAAGCATACGGCAACAACGAGCAGGAATTTACAAAATAATAAAGAAAAAATCCGTAATTTTGACCCATACAATGTATTTTTGGCTATTGCTACAAATATACCCATGCTACTTAAGACTGGTTTTGTGGTCCAGGGTCACATATTGAGTTTCATTCTTCTTTCACACAAGAAGATATTTTGAAGAATGTTGGTAACCAATCAGTTGCTGGTAGCCATTGACTTCTATAGTATTTTTCCCCAAACTATGTAAGTCAATGCTACCGTCAACAGTTAGGTTACCCACATTTTGCATGATGTAGATGGCACTCAGATCTGATTCATTTCTAGATGCAGCACAGTGTTGCTTCAGTATTATTTTCATCCATTGTTTTATTGCAGTATGTCACTTTGGCATAAACTTGTACACAAAAAACTTCTACACAAACATTTTTGGTTTGGTCCCTATAGGTTGAAGATAGGGCTTTTGTAATTCAGTACTTCTGTGTAATTGATTTGGCTGGATTTGATCAGCGACTCCCTCTGCTGACTTATGCCATCAGAGCAGCCCCTCATTAAAAACCCCCATTTCTCTGACAAATAAGTCTTAATTGTTCAGTACTTTCGACGGTGGTTTAAATGAGCTCCCCGTGGAGGCCAAAAAGAAGAATGTAATAGTCATTTGGGAACGGTGCATATCCGAAGAAGAGCAGAGAAGTGTGCAGGTGAAAGCAGGTTTAGAAGAAGCTCAGCGTGAATGATTAAATGAGTTGCTTCTTCAAATGGATCTGATATTAAAAAGCTGCAGCGAGAGGCTCGCATTCACCTTTTCCAGCATTTTCACAGATTAAATTCAGCAGAAAAAACTTGAACACATTAATTTAGGTTCATTTTCTTCATAAATGACATGCTCAGTAACAATGTTGTGGGTAATGCATTACAAGTAAAGCGAGTTACGTAATCAGATTACTTTTTTCAAGTAACTAGTAAAGTAACTCATTACTTTTTCATTTACAAGAAAATATAACAAGTTACTTTTTGTTTCCTTTATGTATTAAATCCCATTTTATTAACCTATGTCTTTGCTGCTGACCTTTGTTGATCCAATTCAGCCATACTAATAAGCAAAACGTACTTTAGATGAACTAATATTTATGCTTCATTTTTCTTATTGTTGAGTGTTGAACTTCCTTCTCCTACAGTTCTACTGTACAGATGTGAACTTACTTTTCTTTCAGCCTTAGGCTTATTCATTTCACTTTTTGGTGTGAAAGGGCTTTTATATTTGCTAAAATTCAAACTCTTTATATTAAAAACAAACAAGCAACCCCTGCCCAGATTTAAAAAGTAACGCAAAAGTAATGCAACGCATTACTTTCCATAAAAAGTAACTAAGCAACATAATTAGTTACTTTTTTAGGGAGTAACGCAATATTCTAATTAATTACTTTTAAAAGTAATTTAACTTACTGCTCAGTAATTAGACTGATTTACTGTAAGTCTTGCAAGTCTAAAGAGAACAAAACACAGTAACAGCTCTTGGTTCATTTCGAGTCACAAATCACTCAAAGTTATAATTTACAGACAAATCAGGAACCACAGATTGAACTATTTTAAATGACAAAAGCATAACAAAATGGGAACCCCATCTAAAGGTGTGCGAAACGAATTTCCGATTTTCACAAGAGAATGAGACACAAAGACAGAGGCAGTAAGAGACGTCACGTGTCGCCTCGATCAATGGCTGCCGTCGTCTCGGCCTGGTCCAGAGGAGCTTTAACACCTCTCTGTGCACTTAAGCCATGACCACTGCATTGCGTTATGGGAATGGGCCGATGGATCCACCCGTGTCCCTGATGTGATTGGACTATTGATCGTGCTAATGCAGAACTGCAGAGAGAGACGGCTATAGGAATGTGTCCCGCAGGACTTGCTGTCTTCCACAGGAACGGGAAAGGAAGAATGCCTGCACCCTCCAACATTCCTCATACTGACCCCAACCCGACGGCTCTTTTCCCCGCTGCAAGTGCTCGTGTGGGATTGAAGCACTGCCTCTCTGGGGAGGGTGTCTTTCTGCTGGGGTAGGATGGTAGGAACGCTCCCCAGAGGGGGCTGGGATAGGAATGTTTACCCCTGAAAGCTCTCAGCGTCGGTGGGGTTCTGGCTCCGGCCCGGCTGAGGATTGAGTTTCTGCGGCTGGTTTCAGCATCCTGTCGGTTCAGCCGTTGCTGTCCTCAGGGAGGCTGGAAATGCAACAGCTGTCCATCTCCACATAAACGCTCAGCGATACAGCTCCTCAAGGTCACCAGCGTAGGCTTTTACCAGATACTTTCTGTTCAGTTGTACACTGTTACAAAGCACACTGGTGTGGATGCAAGTGAATTAAAAACATCATCTTTTGTTTTGATGCTCACTGTTAAAGGATTAGCTCACTTTCAGAACAAATATTTACAGATAATGTACTCACCCCCTTGTCATCCAAGGTATTAATGTCTTTCTTTCTTCAGTCGTAAAGAAATCTCTTTTTTTTTGAGGAAAACATTTCAGGATTTCTCTCCATATCATGGACTTCTATGGTGCCCCCAAGTTTGAACTTCCAAAAAGCAGTTTAAATCCAACTACAAATGGCTCTAAACGATCCCAGCCGAGGAAGAATGGTCTTATCTTTTTTACCACAAATGCTCGTCTTGTCTCGTCTCTGCGATGTGTATGCGCAGTCTTTGTGATCCAGGTCAATACAGTTGCGGTATGTCGAAAAACTCCCATCTCGTTCTCGTCTTCAACTTCAGAATTGTCCTACAACGCTGTTTTACCTTTAGACTACGCATGCACATCGCAGAGATGAGACAAGACAAGCATTTGAGATTAAAAAGTATAGAAATTGTCAATTTGTTGCGAAAATGACAGATTGTTTTGTTAGATAAGACCCTTCTTTTCCAGCTGGGATTGTTTAGAGCCATTTGAAGCTGCATTTAAACTGCATTTTAGAAGTTCAAACTTGGGGGCACCATACATATCCATTATATGGAGAGAAATCCTAAACTGTTTTCCTCAAAAAACATAATTTCTTTACGACTGAAGAAAGAAAGTCGTGAACAACTTGGGTGACAAGGGGTGAGTATGTTATCTGTACATTTTTGTTCTGAAATTGAACTAATCCTTTAAGGGTAGGTTGCACCAATAAGGGTTAAGTCTAAAGGAATAGTTCACCCAAAATGAACATTTGCTGAAAATGTGCTCACCCTCAATCCATCCAAGATGTAGATGAGTTTGTTTCTTCATCAGATTTAGAGAAATATGGCATCACATCACTTGCTCACCAATGGATCCTCTGCAGTGAATGGGTCGAAACAGCTGATAAAAACATTACAGTCCATTAATGAATGTCTTGAGAAGCCAAAAGTAATAAATCCATCATTAAAATGGATAAACTTCTGGCTAAAATACAAGTCCATGATCCATAATAACGCTTCCTTCAGTGAAAAGGTTGTCTGGTCTGGATCACGAGAGAAACCTGCACAGATCAAGCACAGTTTACAGTCCAAAACAGCCCTAAACAAATATGTGGCTGGATTTTGATGTGTGATACAACTGAAAATTGACTTTTTCGTTGGTGGAAGCTTTATTATGGATTATTGACTCATGTTTGAAGTATTTCCACAAGTTGATATGATTCTTTAGGGTCTTGATAAAAAGTCTATAACATACTTCAGTTACAATTTCTCAATGGTAGTGTGAAACAGCACTCTTTTTACCTCATCAAAAACAGCTGTTTTCACAGTGAGCCGTTTTGTTGAATGTCCCTTTAAATGCTAATGAGCTCTGTTCACCCCGCCCCTCTCTTCTGTGGGGTGACAAGCCGTCCTGTTTACTTTAGCCAATGAAACTTGCTAACTAGCACATTATTAGATATGGCGACTTGCAAAGATTTATTAAAAAAACCCTTATACTCACTACTTCTGTAGGTGAAGCTAGATCATGAAAAATTTGTGCGAACATAGATGCATTTAGGTAGATGGGAGGGCGCATTTCCTTCAGAAAGGAAAGTAACATTAATCCTCTGTGCCTTCAGAGGCTCAGATGTTGGGAGTAAATGACTGCTATGATCTGCATTATTACATCCAACGACAAAACGCCTCAATCACTGAGCCATTCTTGTCTACATCAGCTCCGGCATCAAAACAATGGCATTCGGACTGTTCATAACTCACTCAGAGCGGGTCTAAGGTAAGACGGCCGTGTCAATCAACTATTGTGGGAGTGGCCTTTGTCTGAATGATGTCACACAGCCAAGATTGTGAGAATAGCTTGATTTGAAAAAGGGGATATTATTTATAGGGATTAAATAAAATACCTCTGGGTGGATTTTTATCATTATAGGGTTGTTGTGTACACACACTGCCATCCAATGACCCCTTTAAAACATCTTAATGATGGATTTTTTAAATAAAAAAAGTAGATTTTGGCTTCTCAAGACATTAACTGATGGACTGGAATGGTGTAGGTTAATTGTGGATTATTATGATGTTTTTATCAGCTGTTTGGACTGTCATTCTTGATGGCACCCATTCACTGCAGAGGATCCATTGGTGATGCTACATTTCTCCAAATTGGATGAAGAAACAAGCTCTTGGATGTCCAAAGTACATTTTGAGCAATTTTTTTAGGCAACAGTTTCTAAGGTGAACTATAAACGAAGGTGTATCTACAAATTCTATCATTCGAAACAAATTGGAAAAAAAATAAATAAATAAATAATAATAATAATAATAATAATTCAGTGAACACATTATCTTTTGAGAGTGAAAAAAATGCATTTAGAGTGTATAAAGAAACACCTGAGTAAGGTTTGGGAAATGGTTTAAATGTGTAATGGATCTGATGAGCTCACAGGCTGAGGATCCATTTGCGAGAGCTTTATCGATAAAAGTTAATGCAGTATATGGTGGAGTATGAGGTACACAAATCACAGTGCAGACACACTTATGAAATAATACTCCAGTGAAAGTGTAAGTACTCCTGTCTACTTTTAAATGCACTAAAGGTAACGATCTTTAAGTGCTATAGTTTACTTTTTCAATTTCATATTCTCCATTCTAGTGCTTGAATGCCTGTTTAGGAAGAGAGGAGTCTAATATGATTGACACTTAAATAGACCAGAGTCTGACATGATGAGTCGTCAGCTGGCTAGAAATATGAAGTGGGATTGCACATTAAATATGCATGACTCCAATTGAAAATTAGCAAATGTTTGTAAAATATTTGTGACCCTGGACCACAGTTATAAGGTTTTTTTTTTTTTTTTTTTTTTTTACTTTAATAGATCAGAAAGCTGAATAAATAATGTTTCCATTGATGTATAGTTTGTCAGGATAGGACAATTTTTGGCTGAGATACAACTATTTGAATATCTGGAATCTGAGGATGCAAAAAAATCAAAATTTTTGCCTTTAAAGTTGTACAAATTCTTGGCAATGCATATTACTAATAATAATAATAAAAAAGTGTTAATATATATTTACAGTAGGAAATATCTTCATGGAACACGATCTTTACTTAATATCCTAATGATTTTTGGCTTAAAAGAAAAATTATTTTGACCCATACAATGTATTTTTGGCTATTGCTACAAATATACACATGCTACTTAGGACTGGTTTTGTGGTCCACATTTATTATTCTATAAAAGATTGCATTATCAAATCAAGTGTGCATGTGTGTAGGCAACATACTGTATTCAAATGGGTAAAACTAAAGATAAATCAAAACCCTGTCGTTTTATTAAACTTTCAAAAATTTCAGCAGAGAAGGCACGCTACTTGCTTGCTTAATTTTGAGCATTTTTATTTAACATTTATTTACAGTTGTGCACCTAAAGTACACTATAGATGTGGATGTTAAATTTAAACATTTTCTAAAAGAAATGGATGCTTATTGGAAGAAGGTGCAAGTATGCGAGTAATGAGGATCTGAAGTGTAAGCATACAGTGATTTAGCATATAAACATGATCTAAATATGTTTGCCATTTGCAAGAAAACTAAAAGCCTTTGAGATGTGATGCATGCCTCTCATTATTATAAAAAAAAAAAAAAAATTACATTTATTAAAACCACCATCATCATACTAAAATATTTCCTGCTGGCTGTATAAATGCTGTATTTAGCTATTACAGGAGTTCCTTTCATCAATCAACGAGGAGCATATTATTCCTTATTCTTGGCTTAATTTGAATTGGACAAGATTCAAAAAAGACATTTTATAAATCATACAAGGCATAATGGAAACTATGGAGGGAACAAAATGACATTTAAAATGTGGGCTTTTCATATACACTGTAAAAAAAGGAAAAATATATTTTTTAAAACTGTAAGTAAAACTTTTTTATTATTATTATTATTATTATTATTATTATTATTATTATTAGAGTACATTTTAGAAGACTATGCTGTTTCAATCTTTCTACTTTAAATTAATGTGTTAAAATAATTTTAAAATCTTACAAATATATATATATTTTTTTTTCAGTCTGGTTTGAACTCCACATCCAGTTTTGTCCCAAAAAAAAGATTTCAATATTTTTGTCATTACAACTGATATTGGCTTCAATTCACTGCAATCGAATAAGTCCATTTCATAAATTAATCATTCAGTATGATTTGTGAGCAGATTCAACTGGTTCAACTTTCCACTTTGGCACTGGGTTAAGCGTGTTTCTTCATGCAGTATCTGTTGTGAAATTTATGCCAACTGGACTATTAGTGCCAGCTGTGTGTAAAATATTTTACAATGACAAAAAAAGCATCATGGGAAGGTAAAGTCTGGTTTAGATTTTGGAAGCTTGATTTCATGCGTCATTATTTTCTAAAAAATGCCCAACCGCAGTTCATAACACGACACATAATTTCTGGGCTGACAGGTTGAAGGATCTTCGGCCTCTGCTAGTGTTTATCAGTGTCACAAGTTAATGAACTCCTCATTGATGGATTCATCAGTTCAACTATTCAGAAGTATTGGAGTTATCTTGCGCTTGGCAGCATTATTATGAATGTGTATCTGAACGTGTGCCGCAGACTGAGTGTGTTCACTGCTGCCCATGTTAAAGCCAAAGTGTCATTAGATATTCAAAGCAGCTCCAGTCTCAGGAGACATATCTATTCCTCTTCCTCGCTCTCTCGCTTTCTGTCTCCTGAGCATCCTATCCTGCTCCATATAAACTATTCATTGAGCTTTGTCTACCAGCCGTAGCTCATCTCTGTAGAGACGCAAATATAGAAAAACAGGTGAGCTATTGTTCTATCAGACTTTCTGGACTTGCGCCAGTGGCCAATGAGTTTCCACTTTGCTTTATAGAGTGCATTAGTGCCCACCTTGAAAGCATTTTAGACTGTTAGTTGGCGGAGCTAAAGGTTTCTTTGGTGCTCTTTGCTCAATGCAGCTCTCTGATTGGTGGAATGTTCTGTACAGCATCATGGGTAATGTAGTTTTTCACCACAAATTCCACTTTTAAACATGATCATTTGCTGATTTAAAGATGGGTTCTACAAAAGCATATACAATCCAATTAAAAATCTCATAACTCACGACAGGCCTGTCTTTGGGTCATTCCTGGGATTTGGTTCATTTTCAACTTGTTTTTCAACTACATTTGATTCAACTTCCAAATACCCCCCACATCATTAGGCACATATCAAACCTCCAAAAAAGAAATTTTCCCACCTCAGGCCCTTTTATTATTTTCAGTTGTTTTCAGCATTAGACACCATTTTTTTCTCAACCCTGTAATGGACAAAATGGGATTGGTTTGAAAAGGATTTTACACAGAGATTGTTATAAAACAAACATGTAGCTACTGCTCATGTGTCCCTGATAACAGTTTAATGCTAAATTTGACATTTATCATAATTTTCACATTTTTATAGGACTGAAGTTAAAAATATACAAATGGTGTGTCTATGGTCTTTTTTATTTTTGTAAAAAATATATTTAATTTAAAATTTCAACTAAAACCACATTTGTATTGTTTTAGCCCTTAACACGTCAAATGGTTATCAGCAAGAAATACTTTTGTTCTTTATTGTCTTCCCTTTATTTTTCTAAAAATATATATAGTGACAATGTGTGACAGGGTGAAAGACTGTAACACATTTGAAGGGATACATTGCCTTAAATTAAAATTTTTGGTTTTGTTTCTCTCTCAAATTAACCCCTTGTTTCTGGGTCATCATATTTGCATGGCCAACACTGTCTGCTGCAAATGTGGGTGCAATTTCTAATGTGTGATGCTTGTCAAGTGGACATATAAAAAATTCTATTTAAAGCAAAAATATGCATTGTCATGATTTTGAAGTATATATATTTACTGAAACCATGATTATTTTACATTATTTTCATTAAAATTTGTAATAAATGAAGCAAATAACTCAATCCCATCACAAGTTTACAACCCTGTAACAATAAGAAATACATATATTTGTGACGGGGTTGTGGTTTTTCAATCAAAATGGCCACTGCTCCTCATGTAGTGTAGCAGAGTACAGCATATATGGCAGCAATAAAATCAGTACATTGTATTTACTTATGAATTAATATAAAATGTTGAAAAAGTAATAATTTTCCATCTTAATTTTATGTGAAGGGGTTGAGTTGTTAAGCTTAACAGTACCCTCCCTGACATGCCTCACAAATATGAATAAAAAGTATGATTCTACTAACAATTTTCTGCAGCATTGTTAAAGAAACCCGGATGATGTGATTGCTGGTAAATAAAGTCACTAAAGTGTGGAGTGTAAATTATTACAGGCGTAAAATGGTTAGTGTGACAGGGTAGCGTTCATACTGAGGGACATAACTTCAAAGTCTGTTTTTTTATATATATATAAAAAAGAAAAATTGTAGAAATTTTTTAGAAAGGAACACAAATTCTTACATTGTTGTCTCACAGAACACAATGCATATTTGGTTAATAATTTTCTAAGTACAAACTCAGTGAAGTGCCTCAGGGACGTGACAAAATCGTTGGTTTAAGAGAGATATAAGACATTATTTTATGCTAAAAATATTAAAATGCAATAATTATTTTTATTCATTATAATGGACATCCCAAAGTTTTGTGAAAAGCTTCTAACAATTCATTTTGGCGAACCACCACTTTAGAAACTCCAGGAGAATTAAATATTACCAAATCCCACGAATGATCCCTTTATACATTTATCAATTATTGTTAAAAACTAAATAAATAAATGGAGTTTTTACTTCTGAAACCTGACTGTTGCACTCTTTATCAGCAACTTTATCAAATGTGAAAGCAAAAAATAAATCAGTAAATAAAAATTGAATAAAAATCATACTTTGTGCAAACTTGATAGAATCCTGGTCAATTTATTGACCCATTGGATATTAGCAGACAGATTTGCACCCGTTTTGAAGGTTATCATAAAACGGTGTTGATTTTCCAGATTGGTGATTGGCTGTTTTTTTTTTTTTTTTTTTTGTAAAGCAGGGCTTACTTTACTAGAGGCACCATATTGGCCGTTTCAATTTCTCTCATTTATTGTAATATTTATTGTAATATCAGTAGTTATAGTGATTTCATGGCACATTAAAACCACATGATGGTATTTTAATTGTAATTTACATTGCAAACGAAGAGCCAATCCTGTTTCTGAGACAGACTTGTTGTTCATACATCTGAATTGAATTAATTTCAAAGTACGGTATGTACTACATTTGATGAAGAATGTACATTACACCTTGATCATTAAAAAGTTTTCGCCAGCTTCAACTTAAAAAGTTAAGTTAAGCAGCTGCCTTAATTTTAAGTTAAATCAGCTTAAAACTACAAGTCATTTCAACTCATAAGTACTTAAAGTCGTTTTAACTCAATTTATTGTAGTGAGTTAAAATGACTTGTAGTTTTAAGTTGATTTAACTTAAACCTTTTAAGGCAGCTGCTGAACTGAAGTTTTTAACTTGAAACTGGTAAAAACATGTTACAGCGTATAACTATGCAAGTGTGTAGTATTTTACTTTGGTAAAACCCTGACTGAATGCTCATCAGATCACAGGGTAGTGTTTAATAGTTTATATAGCAGATTGCAGATTTTAATTATTTAATTAGAAAAGACAAAGTCATTTAAAAAACAAGAAAGAAAGAAAGTAGCCCCCTCTTTTTAGTAGCCCTTTTTTTTAGCTAATTGCTAACATGTTTGCGGAGAATATTTTGCAACTTTCCTATACTCTTTTCCAAAAACACTCTTCAAATGAAATCCAGCAGCGCCATTCTTAATCCAGAAACCTTCATGCATGTTTGCAAACACACCGCCTGCACTCAACACATTTGTCGACCGGTTCCTCGTCCCAGATGTTAGTGCTCTCTCTGAGTTTGCTTGCACGGCTGGAAGCCGTATTAAGTATTAAATGTTTATAAGTCTGCGTCTGGCTGAGACTGTGCTGGTTCGCTCTCTCTCCTCGTTTGACACGCGACTGCAGGGATAGAAAACAAATGAATAACAGTTACAGCGGTTTGCCTGTAATGCAGAAAAATACAAGCTAATGTATCATTTACACAACTTTATTCACTGTAAAATGTAATACTTGGATTCAGTTGATCTGTCTATCTAGCTAAGTATAAATCAGACTGTTTTTTTTGTATTTAAGAGCTATAGTCAGATCCTTGGTAGAGCCCTGCACGGGCCTCAAATATAGGCCCTAGCCTGCTAATGTGCGCTATTAGTCACATGTCCAATCGTTTGTGCGGAGAGTGGAAGCTGAAGCCGCTTTGCAGGACATGGAGGCGCCAGCGCGATCACTTGCATTTTTTTTAGTGGAAACTATTTGAAAATTACCCATCATTTTTGCTCACAAAGGTAAGAGTAATACATCATTCGAAACAGTAAAGAGTCTGTTTTTATTTGTGTGCACTTACAGTATCAACAAAACAGTGCTTTTATAAAATAAAGAGCTTGAACAGGAGCGCTTCACAAAAATGAACCGAAACTCAGTGAATACATGCCTCACAGACATGATAGATATATATATATATATATATATATATATATTAGTGGTGTCAAAATTAGCGCGTTAACGCAGGAGATTAATTTTTTCATTTTAACGCGTTCAAAATATTTAACGCAATTAACGCATGGGCGGGGCCACCCCACTCACAACTGCTTATGAAATGCTTTTATTTAAATGCGCAGAGCGTCTTTACGAACACATCAAACAGGAGACTTTTCAGATGCGCGCTCCAACTTTACTTCAGCACCGGACGCGAGTCAAACGACCGCGGAAGCGGTACCGGTGACGGGGAGCTTAAGTAAAACGTTAGTGAACTGCGGTCAGATGAGATGCTGTCAGGCCATATGTCGGTAAAAACGAATTTAATTGTCCTGTCAGCCTATATACTCTGCTTGTAGCGTGCGCTCTTGAAGTTCACGCGCAAATGTGCCGACGCGCGCTGTATTAGGCTATATTAAACCCAAATGAAACTGCGAGCATGCAAAGTCGTAGTTATATCGTCAGGTAAAACATGAATTCACGCACACACACACACACACACACACACACACACACACACACAAAAAAACGTTTAAAGCTGCCTTAACTGTGCGTGTAAGAATTTATTATTTATAGGTCAAAGCAGTGTCAGATCAAGTTCAGCAGTGACAACCTTTATAGTAACAGCAGCCAAAATATCCTTATAACCAGTTGCTGTGATGTCTGTTAATTAAGGAACAAAATTAATAACTAAGTTTATCTTTATATAATTTAGAATTTGATATAATTTAGGCTATATTTTCTTGCTGAAGGGCACAGGTAGCTACTATATTGTAACAAAAGTTGTTAATTTAAGCACAATAAAATATGCGTAATCAATGGTTATTAATTACGAATATTTTATATGCTTCTCTGACGCAGCAGAATCAATAACAACACCGAGCTTGGATGCGCTCGTCCGCCGAGAGCATAATCGATTTAATATCAATTCTAAGAAATTTACTTTCCTGGCCAAGGAAAACAATATTCTCACCGTAATTGGCTAGATTACGATACTTTGTCAGATCTTGTAACGAAATCACTTCAGTTTAAGTGACGTGAAATGTGAGCAATGAGCGGCAACAAGTTCAACTGGGAATACAAGTGAGGGTTTATTGGTTACATACGAGGGGAAAAATAACTAACTAGCAAACCAAACAATACATAAAACACGAAAAGTAAGAAAAGGTAGAAAGAGTGGGTAAAGTGAAAGTACAGTATTAAATCAGCTATCCACATCTGCACGAACCATTGGAAGTTTCACCTTAATTAAAAGGGGCAAATCTTAAGCGCAGCTGTTAAGTTAAATCAGATACTTGCATTGATTTCGGAGTGGGCGCTATTTCAGGTCCTGATCCGCGAGGAGAGAGAGAGAGTGAGTTCAGTCCGGGTTGGTTCAGTGCGATTGGAAGTGAGTGTGTCCGTCCGATTCCGTGGCTTTCCGAAGAAGTTGACGAAATGAGGCGAGTCCAGCCGAAGTAAACTGCGGAAAAGAAAACGGTCCCGAAGAGAGGGAGAACCGGTCTCGAGAGAGAGTGACGAGCGCGTGCGCGGAGGCGAGCAGCGTCACCGGATTCAAAAAACGAGCGCAGTTTCTCTGTGCGCTGGTGTTTTAAAGATCTGATGTGTTCCGCCTCTTTCGGGTGGAGCAGCCAATGTACTAGCTCGGATTTTGGGCGCGAAATGCGTTCCTTTGTCTTAGTCCAGTTCTCATTTGCATTCATCACCCGCCCGTAGGAATTCACACATCAGAAAATTAAATCAACTTAGACTAAAATAAAATAATAGGAGTATGAGATACCACGCAAAGCTATGCACTATTATTTAGGAACTTAAAAGAGAAACATTTAGATATCAAACACGTAGAGATTATACCCATTACTACTTATAGCTTATACAGAAATGTGAATACAGGCAAGGTATAGTTCCAATATGTTTGTCCCTGAGGTTATTAAGGAGGTAGAGTAAATAGGGAGACAATTAATGCAACAAGGTATACATTTTATCCATTTCTGTCCCTTTTTGGTAGCCACAACTGAGGATAAGGGTTCTTCCCTTTGTCCAGATGCAAGGTCCTCCATTCCTGAGTCGTATGGCAATTCTCAAGTCTCATCTTCCCCCACCGACTTCTTTGAAGTGGAAAGGAGAAGTGAGAGTTATCTCAGTTGTTTGGTGAAGGAGGGGGTTTAATTTACACTCGTTGTCAAAAGGGCACTTCTAATTGTGGATTCCATCTGTCTGGCAGCCATTTGGGCCATCCAGAGACTTGCCAGATACCGGGGGGGGGTGTCCATTAGCGAGTTTTTTATGATTGGGGTGTTGTTTCTTTGGAGACCTCACACTACATTCCCCCCTTCTTCAGACGATGGTGTTCAGCAGACGCATAGACGGATGAAGGTTGTCTAGAGCATAACGACTCAAGCAGTGAGCAGGTCTCATTTGTCCTCCGTGCTGTGATGCGCGGGTAGCGTGTCAATCTCGATGAGTGTGACCTCAGGTTCCGCTGGCGTGCTTTTCTTCCGGCGTTGTCGTTCGAAGGTCCGGGGGAACGCCGCCGTACACCTGCCTACCGACTCTTGCATTTCGTTGACCTTTCTGTAGAGGATGAAAGCTAGGCCGAGAGTGAGGGCGTATCCTATGGCGGTGCTCAGGCAGAGGGCAGTGTCCGCGGCAGTCCAGGATCGGACTACTGGGAGGTTGGTCAGAGCAGGCATCTGGCCCAGGGCTTGTAGGGCCTGGTCGATAGGGGTGATATCGATTAGCTGGGGCCCGCCTTCTGCAATCTTCATTTCCAGTTCAGGGCTGAGGGTGAAGTTATAGTCCCTGAAAAAGTTTGAGATCTCCAGCTCAGTGTGGTATTCCTCGCTGGGTAGATGGTATAGGGCCAAGTCATCTATGTGTAGAATCGCATCCTTCGGGACTTGAATCCACATGGTTTGGTTGAGTAGGTTAATGCGGGTGGCGGTGTCATGCTGGTCGTAGGTTAGAGTGGCCACTCGGGCCGGAGTGTTGACTAGCCATCGATCTCCCACGATTTCAGCCTGGGTGTAGGTGACTTGGGCACGGGGTTTGGCTTCCGCTGGACAGCGGGTATCGGTCCTCATTGGGTGCATTCCGCAGATCCCCTCTGTGTTGTCCCGGAGAAAGGGCTTACTGGGGCATAGGTAGTGGATGTCTTTGGTCAGGGTACACATGCGCAGGTTCGGGGCCAGGTACAGTTGGTCATTGCTGTCGTGGTAGGCCACTATGCTGGGGGTTTGTATCCTGAGGTGGGTGCTACCCTGCCAGAATCCAACGTTGACCATGTCTTTGAGCCTATAAATGTTGTTAGCTTCGATGATGGGTAGATTCAGTAGAAAAGCTATCTCGCCCTGTTCGGGGGCAATGTGCAGAGGGATGGCGCTGCCCAAGGAATAGGCGAGATGGGCTTGAAGAGGGTTGGTTGGCCCGGAGGTGGCTGAAGCCAGTACGGTCTGGACCAGGCTCAGTGGTACCAGGTATGGCGGAATCCTTCCCATGGCGAGACTGTCCACAGATGAGCTTACTTCTCGCAGCATGTCTGTCATGAGTGCCGTGACGAGTTGAGCGTGGGCGTGATCCGACTGGACTACATAGAAGAGCTGCTTCACGGAGTTTACAGTCTGATTTAGCAGGACGCTGTGGGTGTTGAGGACCACTACAGTGCCTTTCAGTGACTTGCCGATGGTTTGCAGAGCTTTGCTCTGGGTCGTCAGTTGTGCTTGTAGCTGTGGCATCTCCGTCTGGATCTCATTCACATGTCGCCTTACGGTAGCCAGGCTCACCGCATTGACACTGGTTATGCCCAGGTTGAACAGGGTTCCGACTGCGGCGGCAGCCCCCAATAATGCTCCTAGGAATCGTTTAGTGCGGCGGTTTTGGCCACTTAGGTCGGCTTGTGTGACAGTCACCTTCTGGAGTTGGGTGAGCATGTGGGTAATGTCAGCCTCTGCGTGGTCCAGGGCAGTCTGTGTCCATCGTCCGCCAGCCCAGCTGACCTGTGGTACGGCCCGTGGGTAGTGTGCCCGGTAGACATCGCGAGGGTCGAGGCGGACGTACACTTTCTGGGTGTGTGTCCGGCAGTTGGTGATCAGAAGGCCTGGCTGTTCTCTCAACACAATGCCCGATGCCGGGCCAGGCGACACGATTTCCGGCTGTAACAGTCCTCTTGTTAGACAGAGGCTCAGGGCGGTGAGCAGCAGCAGCATCCTGGTGGCAGAGGCAGAAATGCAAAAGTCACAAATAAAGGAAAAAGCAAGCGAGGTTCTTTGGCTGGTCAGTCATTTTGTCGGGTGGCCCTCCCTAACAGCGCATTCTCTGGGTTCTGATTTAGGAAGGGAAGAGTGTAGTCTAATTAGAGTTAGCCCCCCCTTTCCCCTCTCGCCCAGTAGCCCAGTGTCTCTTGATCTGGTTGCGGTGGACCCACTTGAGGGTTGGTTCTGTCTGTCCCCTGCTGATCTTAATCCGATAGGCCACAGGGGACAGTTTGTCTACAATTTCATAGGGACCCGTCCAGTGTGGTAAGAGTTTCTTGGAGAGCCGATGAGGGCCTGTTTGCTGCGGTGGGGCGAAACGATAATACCAGACTTTGTCACCCACATCCAGTTCCTCTCGCGATGCTTTCTGATCGTAGTATGCTTTACGGCCTTCCGCACTTTTCTGGAGTTGTTGTTGGGCGAAAGCAAAGGTTGTTCTCAGATGTCTTTGCAGTTCCTCGAGGTACTGGTGGGTTGTGTATGCGGTGACAAGGTTGGAGTCTCCGGGCTGGTATAACAGGTGTAGTGGCAGAGTCATTTGTCGTCCAGTCATCAGCTCAAAGGGAGGTACCCCGGTTGACTGACTGGGGGTTGCTCTGATGGCCATGAGCACCAGGGGGAGTTTCACGTCCCAGTCCTTTTGATTCGATGCCACAAACTTTTTCAGCATGCTGACCACAGAACGGTTCGCTCGTTCCACTTGCCCACTCGCGATTGGATGGAAGCTAATGTGTAGCTGGGCTTGTATGCCCAGGAGTTTCCATATCTCTTGCATAATCTCGGCCGTGAAGTGTGTGCCCCTGTCCGAGTTGACTCGCAGCGGCAGTCCAAACCTGGAGAAGACGTGGTTCATCAGGAGACATGCTGTGGTTTGGGCTGTGTCATTGGGTGCCGGGAGGCACTCAACCCACTTGGTAAACTGGCACACCACCGTTAGGAAGTATTTGTTGCCCCTTGTTGACCTCGGTAAAGGTCCGACCCAGTCGATCTGCAAGTCTGACCATGGGAATGTTGTTCCTCGGTGTTGCAGTGGGGCTTTGTGGTTTGCGTTCGCCGGCTGGAACTGGCAACAGACCAGGCATCCTTTGACGTACTCTGTCGCATCCTGGTGCATGCCGGGCCAGTATGCCACTATCTTTAGTGCCTCGTAGGTAGCTCTGATGCCATGGTGTCCGGCACATGGTGTGTCATGGGCGTACATTAGCATGACCCCCCTTAGGCACTGGGGAACCACGAGCTTAGGCGTTGTGCGGTCATCAGGGACGTACCAGAGAATGTTGTCAGTGACACGCAGCAGGTGCCTGATGTGGTGTAGCCGTTTGAGGCCGGAAACCTGAGTGAGGTCAGTAGATGCGATAGGGTAGGAGGAGGGGTCTTTGAGGTGGTTCAACATAGTCAGTATGGAGGTATCAGAGGCTTGTAGCGAGACTAAGTCGCCGTTCGCAATCTGTGGTGTTAGGGACCCGGCTTGGGATGCCGGTTCTGTAGATGTGGCACGGCGTCGGCTGCGTGTTATCGCCACGACGGCTGGTGTAGTCGTTTGGGGTGGAGGTGACCACAGGTCACCATCTTGTGCGCCCGCTTTGGCAAGGGCATCCGTTTGGTCATTAAAGTCTTTGTCTTGGCCGGGTTGCTTTGAGTGTCCTTTCACCTTTTTCCAGTAGACAAGCATGTCGTGTTCCCTGGTAATGGTATCACATGCTCGGAACAGGTGTTGATGCTTGACCGGCTTGTTGTTGGCAGTTCTGTATCCATTCTGTATCCAGTTGGGAAGGTGACACGTGAAGCTCAACCTGGCATAGTTAGAGTCCGTACAGATGAGGAGTTCTTTGATGTTGTGAGTTGCTGCGATTTGGAGGGTGATCAGGACGGCTGCCACTTCTGCGTATTGCGATGACTGTGGCCCCAGCTTGAAGTGCTGCGGTGGGCAAGGATTGTTGTCTACCCACAGGACTCCTGCTCCAGCCTTCAGGTTGCCTTGGTGGTTGTACGAGCATCCATCGATGTAGGCTGTTGGCATGCCTTGACATACATTTTCTTCAAAGTACCGGTGGAAGGTGGGTTGCTGCAGTAGCTGGGGTTCCTCGGGCTCCAGTGTTGTGGTTGGCGTATCACCTGAGCAATTCTGACATGCAGCAAGTCCGTTGCCCAGTGCAGACCTGTGGTTCTGAGCATATCGTGCTTCAATGTCGCGTCCTTGGAGGGCCATCAACCATGTGGCTATGCGTGCGTTGGTGACCACACCATCTCTGATGCGTTGACTATTGAGGAATGTGACCGGCTGATGGCAGGTTTCTATGATCACCTTCTGTGCTCCGATGTAATTGGAGAATCGCTGGATCGCCCATACCGTGCAGAGCAGGGCTTTCTCACAGTCTGTATACTTGAGTTCGGGTGGGAGCAGTGTTTTGCTGGCATAAGCGACCACTCTTTTGTCTTGATCGTATCGTTGGTACAAGCCAGCGCTGAGGCAGTGGTTGGAAAATCCAGCTTCGAGATAGAACTCCTTCTGAGGGTTGGGGTAGGCCAGACACGGAGCTGAGCACAGATGTCGTTTGAGCTGCTGCACAGCATTGTCCTGAGTATCGGTCCACAGGAATGGACAGTCCTTTTTCAGAAGAGAAGTTAGGGGTCGTGCAATGTCAGAATAATTCTCGATGAATTGTCGTGAATAGTTGCACACTCCGAGGAAGCTCCGCAGTTCTGAGATGTTCTTGGGGGCTTTGATGTTCTGCACAGCTTGTATGCGGCTGGACTGGGGTTCGATGCCATGTGGTCCTATGAGAAGGCCAACGTAGTTTACTTTATTTTTGCACCATTGTCCCTTGTGGAGAGCAATTTTAGCGCCTGCTGTGGTTAGTTGGTTCAGGACATGCTTTATCTCCTCGAGGTGGTCGTCTACGGTCGCACTTTTCATAAGTACATCATCGACATAAATGAGGTTGCCCCTCATTCTGGCATCTGGACACGCCTTGTTGAGGAAGATATTGAACTCAGCGGGACTGTTTGCATACCCGAACGGACAGCGAGTGAAGGTGTATTGCCGGTTGCCGAAGGTGAAGGCCAGTTTGTGTTGGTCTTCCGGGTGTACCGGTATGGTCCAGAATCCAGAGGCTACATCAAGCGTAGAGAAGATGGTGGCCCCCCTTATCCTGGGAATCTCCTGCTCGAGTTGAGTCATGGGCCAACGTGATAGTGGCACCTGCTGATTCAGTTTCCTGTAGTCAATCGTGGGTCGCCACTTGCCGTTCGGCTTGAGTACAGGCCAGATGGGTGCAGAGTAGGTACTGTTGCAGGGCCGGATGATTCCCTTTTCTAGCATCGAGTCAATGATGTCTTGTACTGACTCGTGTGAAGCAATGGGGATCTTGTACTGTTTGACAAACGTGGGAGGAGCATTTGGGTGCGAGGGTATTCGCACCGTGTGGAGGTGGGTGAGCCCACAGTCTAGGGAGTCTTTTGCAAATGACGCCTTGTACTGGTACAGGATCTGCCGAAGTTTTTGGAGATCAGTTTCATCCTGTATGGCATCTGCATCCTTCAAAATCTGTTGGACTTGGGCCTCAAACCCGGGGTACGGCTCCTCCATGGTCGCGTCGTTCGTTTCGTTGATGGCTACGGGGGCGGTGATCTCGTTGACTTCACATGTGGGCTGGCATGAGACAGTGTATACTGACAGACAGTCTTTGGTCATTTCGGTCCTGCACACCTGCTCTTTGGTCATCGGCATGATAGAAGTAATGGCGACCATACTGAAGGGTGCAGTGAACACTGTGTCGTTAGGGCTTCCCTCCAAGGTCAGCGGTGGGGGAATGGGACCTATGACTGGTATAGTGAGTTCTAGGTCGTGGAAGTTTTGGCTTATCAGCCATCCCGCCCGGTAGCCTCTAGGGAGTCTAATGGGTGTGGCGGTGCAGTTGTTGAATAGGATGTAGACCGCCCGTGATGTGACTTCCGTTAAGGGTGTGGCCTCCAGGGTGAGTCCGAGTTCAGCGCACTCGGGTGACGGCTGGAAGTAGGCCAATGTGTGGTTGAGGGTTTGGCCCCGCCGTAGGTTAAGCCGAACAGCGACCCCTTTGGTGTAGGCAGGCACTGTGGTCTCAAGTTCATTCACCAGGGTACAAACTTCTGGGATGGTTTGGCCTGAGACGAGGTGCGTATGGTCGAACGGGCTCACAGGGAGCTGTGAGGTCAACGGAGCCCATACCACATCATTAATAGTGTCTATGTGTGCTTGGAGGCGGACGAGGATGTCTGCTCCAAGGTAAAGTTCGTGTGGTGAGTCCTGAAGGACGAGGAAGGGATGGGTGAAGGACCGACCATTCCACTTCAAGTTCAAAACACAGATGCGCTTGGCAGTTACGAAAGTTGGTAGCTGGTAGTCCAATGGGAATCGTGTGGTTTTGGCTGCATAGGGAATGTCCGGTGTGGCCATAGTGAGGGCAGTAAACAGCTTGAGGTTGATGGCTGAATTGTCTGCCCATAGTGCCAGAATAGTGTCTGTTATTTCAAGGTGATTCAGGTGCACGGCCTCTCGGACCCGGGGGCAGTAGGTGTCTGGGTCCTGGTCCGGTTCTAGGGTGCAGAGTGGTGCCTCTGAACTTGGGGTTGGTCCTGAGTCTGTGTTCTCGCGACCAGCTGGGGGCGGATCACTGACCTCTGTGACCTGGCACTGCACTTCAGCCGGGTTGGTCGTGGGAAACGGAAGTGGTTCACGCACTTGAGCCCATATTTTGAGTCGTTTAAAGTCCATCAGAGGTTCAAAGCGATCTAGCAAATCCTTGCCGATGAGGAGGGGATAAAAGTCCATGGGTGAAATGTACACAGGGTGCACCAGACTCATGGGGCCGATGGTCAGATGTATAGGAGCAATCTGTTGCAGTTGGACCTCGGTTTGGCTGTACGACTGCACATTCAATGCACACTTCTGTGGCTTGAGAGTCCGACTCTGTCTCTTAGCTCCATCTAAAAGTCTGTGAAACAGCTGTGATGACATCAGCGTGAGGTCTGCACCAGTGTCAACAAGGGCCTCTAATCTCACCTCATGCTCTAAGGTGATGGCTAGATACAGTCTCCTGGCCACTCCTTTTTCGATCAGATTTCCCAGAAGGCTTGGTACCAGGGTCTGTGTGGTGACTGGCGGACAGTTGGGGATGGTTTCCTGTTGCTCAGTTGGGAGACAGACGACCAGTACAGCACTTTCTGGAACTTCTGGATCTTGCTCAGTGATGGGCTGAAAAGCTGTGACTCGTTTTAAATGAACAGTTGTTGACTGAAGGGGGTTTTGAACGTCCAATCCTTGTATTGGTAGCGATATTAGCGAGGCGGTTCCGAGTGAGGGCGTGGCGTCGTTGGCGGGGATCTGGGGAGCAGTTCTAGGAGGAGGGCTTTCTGAGGTTTTGTTGGTTTCAGAAGCCACTCGTAGTCATGCCGAATCTGGCTTCTCCTGATCCTTTCTATTCCGCTTGTCGGGTTTCCTTTGCATCAGTTCCTTTAACAGTCTCAGGATCTCCGCTGACTCTGAGGTCCCTGTACCGGTCTGCTCTGAGGGCAGCTGAGGCTTGGGCTTGTCGGAGGGACCTTGCGTTGCAGTACCTTGGTGACTCTGGGGGCCAGCAGCCCTCATCTTGGCAGGTCGATGACTTCTTGGCTGTCGAGGGCCTTCCCAGGCAGCTTTGCTCTGTGGGTCCCCCGATGAGCGTGAGCCGTGCCCTTGTCTGTCTGTGCGATGCTTGGGTCGAGCACCTCTGTAGTCACCTCGCTCCCTGCTGGCAGTGAAGTCTCTTGTGTCTCGGTTGAAAGATCTTGCATGGTACTGTGGTTGAGCGCCCTCTAGTGTCAGCTCTGGGTAGTGTTCAGAGACGGACAAGACAACCGGGTTTTTAGCAGTCTTTTCAGGGGCAGCCCGGTGCTTCGCGTAGGCTTTATGGGTCAGATCTCGCAACTGTTGGATGGTCATGGTGCGGGGGCAGGCCATAACTCCCAGGTGGTGGCTCACGCTAGGAAGCAGGTTGCGAAGGAAAAGAGTCTTGAAGTTAAAGTCCTCTTCCATTTGTGGCTCGTTTCTAGCCCCAAAGTAGGTCTGCCTCAGCCTGTTGTAGTAGGCTTGTGGGGTTTCATTGCGACCTTGTTTAAGGTCCATGGCCGCAACTAACCCCTGGTCCGTTTCAGGATCCGAGAATTCTTTTATTAGAGCTTGTTGCAGTTGTCTGTAATCCGTTTTGACGGCGTCTGACTGTCGGTCCAGGAATTTGCGCACCTCACGGCTGGAAGTGATCCTGATTAAGTACAGTCTGTCTCTGATGGAAACGTTTGCCACGGTTTGTAAGTGAAAGTCAATATCCTGCAAATAGGCGTGGACATCGTGTCCTCCTGCAGGGTCTGGAGTAAACGTTGGAATGTTCCTGGCCAGCTTGTCGATGTCCTTGGGTGTCAACCCATGAGTCGTGGTGGGGGTTCTTGGCAGAGGGCCCCCTCCCTCGGCAGCTGCCAAGGGCCCTTGGACGCAGGCCAGCGTCCTCTTGAACAGAGGAGTTTCCTCTCCGTCTTCTGAGGCTTGGCTGAGAAGTCTAGGCTTGCTTGTCGGGGGAGGTTCAGTGGAGCTCCCCCCTTCCTTCTGGTCAGCCGTGAATTGATACGCATAGTTCAGTTCTCTTTGCACGGCATCAAATTCAGCCTTGAGTTGTTCTTGTTGCTGAGCCAAGGTTTGGGCCTCAGCTCGGGCTGCCTTACAGTGTTTTTCAAAGGCTTTGGCTTTGGCCTCTCTTTCTTTGAGGTCAACTTCAGCCCGTTCTAAAAGAGTCTCAGCTTGTTGGAGCCGGTTCTCCAGGCCTTGGCGAGCTAGCTCTCCTTCTTGATCCCTTTGCTCCGCGTCGATACGGAGGTCGGATAGGGCCTCTTGGAGCCGTTCCACCTCTTCTTGTAGCTCCCGGGTCAGTTGCTCCACGCGGTTCTCGGCGTCCGCTTGGTTCCTGCGAGCCTCCTCCGTTTGCAGCTTGAGGGCTGTAGCCTCTTGTTCCAGGAGGGTGATGTTTCCATCGCTGAGCTTTACTTGGGCAACGAGGTTGTGGGCGAGGGCCCCGACGATCTTGGCCAGCTCCTTGCTGCTGTAGCTTTGTGTCGGATCGTGGGCCATTAGCCGGTTCAAGTCCTCGTCCAGCTGTTCGCGGCTCAAGCGTTGCAGGTCCCTGGCCGACTCTGTCAGTATAGTCCCTGTCACTGCATTCAGCCAGGTCTCCAGCTGGTCCCAGTGGGTGGCCGGGCTAGATGATCGAGACATGTTGGCGCACTGGGGGCGAGAGAGAAGGACATAAAGAGGGCCCAGGTGGATCCCTACAAGGTTATTCAGCACTATAACGCATATAGTTTATGTGTGGTGCGGTTAAGCGGGGTTGAGTGTTCAGTGGCGCAACCTAAAACCTATTCGTCCCAGTGACGGCGTGTCTGGATAGCTATTCAGTGCCTGGGGTGCACGAAAAAGTCTAAATAAAGGTGTCGATCGATCACAACTGGGTGTGCCGTTGCAGTGACCGGGGTTGTTTATTTCATCTACTTATTACCGACACCTTCCGATGACTCATGCAGATTGAGCTTTCTAGGAAACAAACAAAAACAAACACACAAGCAGCGTGAGAAATAATGATAATAATAAGCAAGAATAAAGAGATAGAAGAGGGAAAATGGGAGCTGCTTTCCTTGGCTCAGTTAGTTAGCACGCTACGGTTATGACGGAATTCGCCCATAGAGGGCGCTATCGGGTCACCTAACCTAGGTAAACGATTTGAGTTTAAACAACAGAGTCGGCTTAAGGTGATGGGAGGAAGAGAGGGTGCTCCCTTTCATATCTGCCCTGGCAGCTATGTGGGTATTGTGCTTTTGTTAAACAGACCTGGGCGTGGAGTGAGGTCCTCTCGGTGGATCCGGCAAAGCGGGTTCTGTCTCCCTCCGACTCCTCCGGACACCTAGCGGCAAATGCCACAGATCACTTGCCCTGCACGCCACTCAGGCGTCCACCACACGAGGCGCGACCCTCAGCACGCTCTGGTAGCACCAAGTGGACTGACCGGCTGGCAGGCACTGAGAAAATTGGGGTTTTGCCCGGGGGGGAAGAGGCCTCCCGCAACAGACATGGCCCTCGGGCCTTTCTTTTCCGCAAAGAGGCACACCCCGGGGTTATTTACCCCAAAATTGCTGCAGTGCGTAAGCCAGTGTTATCGGTCCCCACTAACACGGATTACCAGCAGCTGAATGAGTCACCCCGTGTCGTGGTTCCCTGAGTGCGGGGACTGAGGTATCTGGGGTCGGGTTACCGCCGGCGCCGGATGCGTCAGGACAAACAAAACCCACCCACCAGGCACCACCGAAGAGGACGCGGTCACTCCACTACTCAGGCGTTCTAAAGGGGAAAACAAGGTTGCACAAAAGAGTAGAGTTAGTGGCGTAACAGGAACTACAGTGGGAGAGCAAATTTAAAAGTTTTGAGACCCTTAAAAGTTGCCAACCAAAGGTTAGATAAATTAAATTTAGTTAACTACGTTCCTGGACGGAAAAACATATAGAGCATAAAAGATTAGATTAGGGTGGTAAAACAAAGAGGACAAACTCAAACCTCATTATCATTGTTTCGGAAATTAATTAATTTTGAGCATGGAAAATGAAACAAGACTAACACGAAGTGTGTAAACTCGAATCAAAAGGGTCTTGAGAACCCTAACAGTTGTAAACCCCAGGGAGTTAACCAAACTAAATTTAATTAGCTTTTAATTTAGATTTAATTTGAAAGTCCCGGGGGGGAGAGCCATACAGAGTATAAGGGATTAAGCTAGAGCGGTAAAATAAACAAGGACAAATTCAAAAAGAATTATTATTGTTCGGAAATTAATTAATTTTGAGCATGGGAAAGGAATAAAGTTAACATGAAGTGAGTGAACCTCAAATCAGAAAACAAATGAAATTGGAATGAAACTGGGGATGAGAATCAAACAAGAAGACAACAAATAATACTAAAATAATAACAATGCTCAAAAGAAAATTTAAGAGAGAAGGAGGGAAGAGAAAACAAAACAAACGAAAACAAAAACAAAAACAAAAAGCAGGAACAAAAACAAAACAAAAACGAATAGCTTAATCTTAAACACGCTCAATGGAAATGCCGAACCAGAAGCAATAACACGAAGTCAAAGGAGGAAGAGACTGACTGAGGTTGTCCACACGGTGGCGTGGTCGAGCCGCACTAAGAGGGACGCCAGAGAGGGAGGGGGCTGTGGGGGTGTTACACCCTTACAGCACACTGCCCTCTGGTGTTAGTGGAACGTGATGACGCGTTTTACGGCTCGAGTTTTAGCAAGAGCGCGCCCAGTTTAAACACAGATTTAAATAAACACTTTGCCTCCAGCTGCAAACTTTGTTGAAGAGAATTTATACCAAAACACGTCCGACTCCAAATCACACATTGTAATGTAACTAGGCTCACAAGGGACTTGGGTTACAGCATTCCATGTTGGTTTTGATACAATTTCAAATCACATTAGCTGAGGCAATCGCGGATAGCGAAACTTGGATCTCAGTGGATCTTAACGGAGTTAACGCATAATAATACACAACACAAACACACAACGGAGTTTCACCGTCATACAATTTAACTTGATCAAGATTTGATATCACATTTCCCTTTTTAGCGGTAGTCATCTGTTGGCCGACATTACGATAAAGTACGTAAAACCAGAAGCAACATCCTTTCCGCCTCCCGTCTTTCTTCCTGCAATAGTCATTTACCGCGTGCTAAATTAAAGTTAATAAAGCAAACAACATCCTTCATGCTCAAGGAGGAAAACGAGAAAGTCAGACATTAGGTAGCAAAGCTAATGTTTAACTGGGAAATGGGTACAGCCAGCGAAAACATTGGATGCGCAAATGTATCAATAGATTGGCTATACCTTCTCATTCGGCCGCTTCGCTCAGAATCTGGCGGTAACAATTTAGTTGCTTACCATCATTAACAGTTAGGCTATTTATTTTCCTGGTTAGAAAACTCAGCAGCTGTTTCGGTTCAGCAACTTCGTGGCGCAAGGAATTTCTCGTCTTGGTCACGATATTTTGCAACTACCTAGCCTCATTAACAGTTTCTCTGAGTAATAACACAGATTCTGTCTCCGCGCAGCAGCGCTAGTGAGGCTCATTAAAAGGAATTTTCATCTCATAAGAGCCCCACAAGTTAGAGTTAACTCTAAACGCCCTTAACAGTTAGTCTGTCTCGGTCCGTTTAACTGCAGTATTCATTCATAAAACAAAACAAGGGGCGAATCTGATTTTGCCCAGCGCGCTTTACGCACACTTGTAAACACAAATGAACTGTATACCAATTTTGCTCACAAATAACGTTTTAAACTGCCCGCATTCTCCACCAATTATGTAACAAAAGTTGTTAATTTAAGCACAATAAAATATGCGTAATCAATGGTTATTAATTACGAATATTTTATATGCTTCTCTGACGCAGCAGAATCAATAACAACACCGAGCTTGGATGCGCTCGTCCGCCGAGAGCATAATCGATTTAATATCAATTCTAAGAAATTTACTTTCCTGGCCAAGGAAAACAATATTCTCACCGTAATTGGCTAGATTACGATACTTTGTCAGATCTTGTAACGAAATCACTTCAGTTTAAGTGACGTGAAATGTGAGCAATGAGCGGCAACAAGTTCAACTGGGAATACAAGTGAGGGTTTATTGGTTACATACGAGGGGAAAAATAACTAACTAGCAAACCAAACAATACATAAAACACGAAAAGTAAGAAAAGGTAGAAAGAGTGGGTAAAGTGAAAGTACAGTATTAAATCAGCTATCCACATCTGCACGAACCATTGGAAGTTTCACCTTAATTAAAAGGGGCAAATCTTAAGCGCAGCTGTTAAGTTAAATCAGATACTTGCATTGATTTCGGAGTGGGCGCTATTTCAGGTCCTGATCCGCGAGGAGAGAGAGAGAGTGAGTTCAGTCCGGGTTGGTTCAGTGCGATTGGAAGTGAGTGTGTCCGTCCGATTCCGTGGCTTTCCGAAGAAGTTGACGAAATGAGGCGAGTCCAGCCGAAGTAAACTGCGGAAAAGAAAACGGTCCCGAAGAGAGGGAGAACCGGTCTCGAGAGAGAGTGACGAGCGCGTGCGCGGAGGCGAGCAGCGTCACCGGATTCAAAAAACGAGCGCAGTTTCTCTGTGCGCTGGTGTTTTAAAGATCTGATGTGTTCCGCCTCTTTCGGGTGGAGCAGCCAATGTACTAGCTCGGATTTTGGGCGCGAAATGCGTTCCTTTGTCTTAGTCCAGTTCTCATTTGCATTCATCACCCGCCCGTAGGAATTCACACATCAGAAAATTAAATCAACTTAGACTAAAATAAAATAATAGGAGTATGAGATACCACGCAAAGCTATGCACTATTATTTAGGAACTTAAAAGAGAAACATTTAGATATCAAACACGTAGAGATTATACCCATTACTACTTATAGCTTATACAGAAATGTGAATACAGGCAAGGTATAGTTCCAATATGTTTGTCCCTGAGGTTATTAAGGAGGTAGAGTAAATAGGGAGACAATTAATGCAACAAGGTATACATTTTATCCATTTCTGTCCCTTTTTGGTAGCCACAACTGAGGATAAGGGTTCTTCCCTTTGTCCAGATGCAAGGTCCTCCATTCCTGAGTCGTATGGCAATTCTCAAGTCTCATCTTCCCCCACCGACTTCTTTGAAGTGGAAAGGAGAAGTGAGAGTTATCTCAGTTGTTTGGTGAAGGAGGGGGTTTAATTTACACTCGTTGTCAAAAGGGCACTTCTAATTGTGGATTCCATCTGTCTGGCAGCCATTTGGGCCATCCAGAGACTTGCCAGATACCGGGGGGGGGTGTCCATTAGCGAGTTTCTTATGATTGGGGTGTTGTTTCTTTGGAGACCTCACACTACAATATATATATGACATTTATTATAATGGGTTTGTGTGAAGATTGTTTCAAGTTCACTTAAATTATTATTATTAGTTTTTTAAGTCTAATAAATGTTAAAGTGATAGCTCTTAATGATACTGTAATGTTGAATGATTATATATATATATATATATATATACATTCAATGGTTAAGTATTGGGGGGGAAAATCAATCAGTGATATTTGCCTTCAGTCTTAAAACAAGATGGCGTTAAACAAATATTAAAAATATATGTTCTTTATGTTGTTTCTACATTAATTTGAAGCATTAAAGTGAAATTATTGCAATATAAAAGTATAATTAAAAACTTTAATGTCAGGTAGAATTAATCGCGATTAATCGCGATTAATTTCAGGTAAAATGTGCGATTAATTAGTTAATTTTTGTTTAATCGATTGACACCACTAATATATATATATATATATATATATATATATATATATATAGAAAGCTTTAAATAATTACTTAACGAAATAAAATAAATCGAAACCAAAAACTCTTAGTAATGCATCTGTAAAGATGAATTTCTCTCTAAAGGCGCGTTCAGAGAGGAGATTGCGAGTCAGGATCTTTGTAACACCGACTCAGAATACACTAGTTTAGTTAACAAAATAAATAAATAAATAAATAGTTAATAGTTAATAAATAATTTAAAAAATCAGCAAATTTCAGCCTATTGTGTGCGCTTGAACGTGGATCTCTTCCAACTGCGCTGAAGGCACTGCTGGTTGAAACACTAAATGCTATCTAATCCATTCTCAACAGTGAAAATGAAGTCTCGTGTTGTTTCCACCAGTGTGGCATTTTTTTCATTACCATAATTGATGGATGTATAAAATATAAAAAATAAGGAGAAGCCTAAAACAGGCCCGATGCCCGAAATTGGCCCAAAGCCTGGCCCTAGGGACGTAAAAAGTCGGGGCTCATCGGGCTCAGGCTGAAATGCAGGGCTGTAATCCATGGTGCATCTACCAACCCAGAAAACGTGAAAAAGGACTATCCAGTAACCAGAGCTGAGTAGAGTACTTGCAAATTGTAATCAGGTACAGATTCCAGATTCCATGACAAAAATTTTATTCAGTAATGTAATCAGTTACTTTACATATTTAGGTAATCTAATCAGATTACTTTTGGATTACTTTTAGTTTACTTTTAACTTAACTCATTTATCACATTGATTTAAATAGGAATAACTTGTACCATAATAATGAAGAAAGTGTTCCATTCATTGTAATTTACAACATTTAAACACAAGGTTTCGCAAACTAGGGTTTGTAAAAGGAACTGCGGGGGGTTTGTAAGTTTAATGAAAAGCTAACAATTAATTAAATCATAAGCAATTAAAATAAAAAATAAATAATTTTAAAACAAAGTCCCTTTCAAAAATATTCTGTATACTCAGCGGCCATTTTTGCAACGTCTCTGGCACCTCATACAAGACCAAGTCTTAATGAATGGGTGAATCCTGAAATCTCAAAAACTGCTTCCTTGACTCACAATTAAAATACATATGTCAAATCAGCAACAAAAATCAGAAATTAATTGTTCCATGAATGTTGTTTCTTATGCTCAAATAGCATTTAAAAATCTTTTTTTCAGGGGTCTCAGGGATTAAAAAATCTTAGGGGTAGTAAATATATATAATATAGTATATATTAGTGGTGTCAATCAATAAAACCAAATCTAATTAATCACACATTTTTCCTAAAATTCAAATTTTTAATTATAATTTAACACTGCAATAATTTCACATTCATGCTTCAAATTAATGTAGAAGCAATATAAAGAACGTATATTTTTAACATTTGTTTAATGCCATATTTTTTTATTTACTGAAGGCAAGTCTCGATGATTTTTTTTTCAAGGTATTCATTTCCTATTTTTAATTTTGTTCTTTGATTATTATACATCAAAACAGCCGGTTATTAGAATAGTTGGCTGCTGTTACTTTAAAATCTACTGCTGCTGAACTTGATGTGGATCTGACACTGCTTTAATAAATACTTACATGCACAGTTTTGAGGCAGGTTTATTTGCCAGGTTTTTATTTGTAAAAAATAATCTCCTGTGTTAACATGCTTATTTTGACACCACTAATATTTGGCAAATGAGGTTTAGATGACAATGCCTGCATTACATTTAATTATGAAATAACATGAATATGTGCTTTTTAATGTGTTTGAAAGACAAAAGCCTTCCAAAGACATAATAATACATGGTTAAAAAAAGTTCAAATGAATGTGTTCACCAGTATTGATGCAATGTTGAAACCCCTCTTAAACCTGAGAAGTTTTTTGTAAATCCAGTGGTTATGTCACCACCTGTGGTGTAAATGTCCACAAAACTGGACTTTCTGAATGTATATTGTACATTGTATTGTATATGTTATGAATAATTTATTGCTATTTTGTGAATAATATGTAATCATGTAATCTGAAAAAGTAACTGTACTCTGATTACGAGTACTTTAAAATGTAACTTACTCTGATTACAAGTACTTCATTTTTGGAATCTGATTACGTAATCCAGATTGCATAGAATCAGTTACTACCCAGCTCTGCCAGTAAATTTGTTTTGGTAAGCCTTTCTCTGCAAGCATGTGAAAAAAAGGAACTGCTCAGATTTAGCTCCACAGAACGTTGGCTAAACGTCTGATGCATATGGCACACTCATCTGGAAACACTTCAGGAGTTTCGAAGTCGTCATCGGATTGGTTAGATTTTACGGGATTCCCGGGAGACTCGTGTGTTGTGTTCTTTAACGTTCCACCCGAAAACAAAAATGCTGTGCTCTCACGAAAGAAGAAAGTCATCATGTTTACAGCTGTGACAACGAGCGCCTATTAGGATCAGCTAAATGCTGGACTTTCAAAAGAATGTGAAAAATGTAAAGCTTGCGGCATAGAATCTTTAAAATATGTCCGAGAGTTTCACACATGGTCTGTTATTGTGGTGACATTTCCACGTCCCTAAACATGACGCACCACAAAACGAAACATGATTGGTTGCTTTACCTTTACCTTTGTCAGTCATATGGCCTAATGGGCTGGCCTTGGCCATTTAAGTCAGCCAAAGATTGCCGTCAGTCTGAAGGTCTGGCTACACGAGACTAAGCTCCTCCTTGTGACGTAGGAAGGAAGCTTATTATAATATTACCGCAGTCGATTTCTGTGTGCATGCCTCCGATGTGTGCGCTCAGAAAAAACGTATATTAAAAGTTTAAACTAATGTGGTTTAAAACGCATGAATTCAAAGCCAAACAGATCAGAGTATCTGAGCTATACGAGCCGTAAAGGCACAGCCCTTTTCTAGAAAAGGGGCCAAGGAGCAGCAGCTCATTTTCATTTAAAGAGACATGCACAAAAACTGCTTTTTGCTTCCACTCAAAATGGGAATTGTATTAAAATTGTAGAAAAAAATTATTGAGCTGAAACTTCACAGACACATTCTGTTGACACCTGAGACTTGTATGACATATTGTAAAAAGGGGCAAAATAAAAAGTTAAAATTATTTTAAGTTGACACGGCGTCTTGTGCAAGATGCGGTGCTTGTGCGAGATGCTGCAAAAGATGCGAGACACGAGTGCAGCATACACGTCTGTCTAGGATGTTTACATAGAAAACCAACAGAAAAGTAGCACATTGAAATGGAAAAACACATTGAACGACCCCTAAGAAAAATAGCACATTTTGCAGTAATGTTTTGTCTGAAAGTGCATTCTCCTATCTTCTAGTGCAAATATGCTACTTAATGTCCTTAATATTTGTATTACATGGTAACTATTTCTAAAAGGCACTTAAAACCATTCAATGTTGTATTATATGCTGATGCAACTTTTTCCTAAATCATCAAACACTTACAAATGACTTTTGTATATATAGTCAGAGTCGCTACTTGTTTCTTGACATTCAGTGTCCGTAATCATGGATAAAGTAACCTGAGGGAGGCACTGCACTGCAGTCATTTGGACCCAGAGATCTCAGTAAACCTTTCGCCTAAGGATAGCCAGAGGTCAGCTGCACACGAGAGCTCACTGACACAACTCTGCCTGTGTACTGTCTGCTTAAATTCAATGTACGTCCAATCAAATCTCAGGGGAAAACGGAGCTACACTACCAGTCGAAAGTTTTTGAACCGCAAGATTTTTTGTCTTTTTTTTTTTTGAGAGGTCTCTTTTGCTCACCAAGCCTGCATTTATTTGATCGAAAATGCAGCAAAAACAGTAAAAGTTTGAAACATTTTTACTGTTTAAAAGAACTGTTTTCTATTTGAATATATTTTAAAATGTAATTTATTTTTGTGATTTCAAAGCTAAACGTTTAGCACCATTACTCCTGTCTTCAGTGTCACATGATCCTTTAGAAATCATTCTAATACTCTGATTTGCTGCTCAAAAAGTATTCATTATTATTATTATTATTATTACTATGTTGAAAACCACTGAATAGATTTTTTTTTCAATTTTTTTTTTTTGATGAATGGAAAGTTCAGAAGAACAGAACTGATCTGAAACAGAAATCTTGTGTAATATTATAAATGTTTTATCATCACTTTTGATCAATTTAAAGCATTGTTGCTAAATAATGTTGCTAAATAAATGTATTAATTTCTATAATTTCTTTCCCCCAAAAATAAATAAATAAATAAATAAATCTGACTCCAAGCTTTTAAATGGTATAGTGTGTAATGTTACAAAAACTATTTGTTTCAGATAAATGCTGATCTTTGGATCTTTCTATTCATCAAAAAATCCTAAAAAAAAAAGAAATAAAAAAATACTCAAATGTTTTAAATATTTATAATAATCATAATAAAGAATGTTTCTTGAGCAGCAAATCAGCATATTAGAATGATTACTAAAGGATCATGTGACACTGAAGACTGGAGTAATGATGCTGAAAATGTAGCTTTGATCACAGGAATAAATTACATTTTAAAATATACTCAAATAGAAAGCAGTTATTTTAAATAGTAAAAATATTTCTCAATAATACTGATTTTGCTGTATTTTAGATCAAATAAACGCAGGCTTGGTTAGCAGAAAAGACTTCTTTAAAAACATAAAAAATCTTACTTGACTGGTAGTATATTTTTTATGAATTCATACAATATGAATCATATATATATATATATATATATATATTTATTTATTTATTTTTTTTAAATAAGCACGCAGGTCAACCCCTAAACATAACCATTAAACTAGTAGTCTTTTTCGCTCTTTCATCTTTTACTTGCCTTTCGTCATCTTTCCACTGTTGTCAGGACTTAAAATTTGCATTCAATTTACCTCTTAAAAGGACAAACTTATTGTATATATCCTCTTTTTATCATTGACAGCAACAGATATGGCTGACTTCCTAATGATTAGCTATTAGTAGCAAGTAGTTGCTAAAATTTGAATGCCTTTTTTGGCACATGATTTTAGAGCAGAAAATGAAGATACATACACAATAGTTTTTCAGTACATTTGGTGCCCGGACCCTGAATACTTAACCATCAATAGGGAGTAACCAGATCGCAAGGAAACATATGAATTATTATTAGACTGAAATACAACACCAACTCAACAAAACAAATTTGTGTCTGTATATCTCTCGCTGGAGTCTCACTGCAGTAGTGACTGATGCTGCACATCTCCAGTTGATTGAGAGTGATTATGAAGCACACAGAAGTACACATTGATGTATATTTGCTACTCATGATCAGATCGCGATTTGATTTTCTCTTGACTCGTGCACCATCCTGGATGTATTTTTACTTCTTAAGCGTCTATTTCCATTATCTGTCCCCATTTGTTACCGCACATCAGTCTTTTCTCTCATTTCTCCTGTTTTGCCTTCTCGCTCCTCTGGCCTGTTCAGTATTCTGCTCTTGTCCTGCGTTGAGTGATTTTGCTCAGACACGTCTAGCTCTAGGTAAAGGGTCCCCAGAGAGCGCGCTCTCAACCCCTGGGTCGCCGCATCATGAATACATTATGATCCCCCGTTTCCATTCGGTTGCCACGACAGCACTTTCTGAGCCAGCGGCCGATGAAGATGGCGTCAATACCGCTCACTTCTGCTCCACGATCAGACGGCAGACTCTATAGTTTTTCCATTGTCATTTTAACAGCGTTTGCATGCTGTCCTGTCTTTGGGTCAGTGAGGGAATGGCTGTAGTGCTGTACTACCTTCAAGAGACCTTTGCTTTGTTTACAATCTGCTTTTCATTGTCTTTTTTTTCAGTGTATGTATAAAACATGGCGCCTCAGGTAAAAGATGTTGTCCTGTAAATGGCCAGCGCGTGCACGCTCCGAACACTTCACTGAGCAATCTGTCAGCATGTCAGCAACACATGTTTTGTAAAAAGCTTCCAGTGGGAGCCAGGGGAAAAGACCGCTCCTGCCAGACCAGAGAGGAAATGCTTTCCCCCCCTCTCTCTCTCACTCTCTCTCTCTCTCTCTCTCTCTTTCTCTCTCTCTCTCTCATTGTGGTGGGTTTTCTAATGCTCGTATGTTCAGCCCAGAGCCGTCTCTCTCCTCCTCCTCCTCCCCTGAACTTCAGAAATTTGAACTGCGAGACCCTTGGGGGACTTCCAGCTCTTTCCTTTTTCTTCTTTTTCTGCTACTTCTTCCTCTCTCGCTCGGATGAAATGGTGGAGATATATTGTAGCCGGTCCCCAAGCGGTCTTCTCTAATACCTGAGTTTCTATAGAAACTGGAAATTACTGGCAGGATCCTTCGGGGACTGTTTTATCCGCAGCAGGATGAGGGAGGCCAGAGCGACGGGGAGGTGAACACACGGCTGAAATGAAGGAACGTCTGAATGACGGGGGCCGCGGGGCTTCGTCTCGTCTGCGGGTGGGGAGTCTTCACGTGAAGGGCTCTTGTTTAATAAACTTTCAGCACGGTATCATGGGTAGACAGCTTCACAAATACCCGTGTGTGTTGCCTTTTGTCTGAGAGGCAGCTTTATGTGTGTTTCTGCAAATTTGATTTTTCAAACTGTCTCTTTTCCACTGCGACTGCCTTCTCCACCCCCTCTCCCATGTCTTCTGCCTCTTAGTATGCTGTCGTTTTTCTCAATCTGTTTACTTCTCTGTTCCTCTTTTCCTCCCTCACCTCAGCGGTGTTTTTTTCATTGTTTTGCAGGTTTTTCTCCCTGCACAACAGCAGTAGTTTGCTTAGGTGCAGTGCATGTCTGGACCGCTGCTGCGTCTTGACTCAGAAGAGTTCCTGCAGTGTCAGTGAATGCTGCTGTATTTAACAACAGTTGTATTAATAGGCTGTTCTTACTCTTAAGCAGAGGCTTCATGCTAATGTCTTTGTCTTATAAAATCATGGAAAACAGACCTGGAGATTCAGATTTTGGAAGAGCAATGAGTTTAGCTCCATCCCTAATCAGACACACCTGCTTGTAATTTTCAAGCAGTCCTGTGGACATAAACTGCGTCCCAATTCAGGGGCTGCATCTTTCAAAGGCTGAATTCGGAGACTGAATACATCAAAGTGGTGCAACAAAGTATTCTCTTATTCGAAGTCTCCTTCGAATGTAACTTCGAAATTCATTCCTTGTTTCCCGAGCTGTGAAAGATAAAAGAGATGGGTCCTTTGCAGCCCAGGGCTTGGAGGCCAACGGTCCTGCAGAGTTTAGTTCCATCCCTAACCAGACATACCTGCTTGTAATTTTCAAGCAGTCCTGTGGACATAAGCTGCATCCCAATTCAGACTGAATACTTCAAAGTGGTGCAATAAAGTCTGTTCCTATTCAAAGTCTTCTTCAAATATGGGTCCTTTGCAGCCCAGGGCTTGCAGGCCAACGGTCCTGCAGAGTTAAGTTCCCTAATCAGACACACCTGCCTGTAATTTTCAAGCAGTCCTAAGGACATAAGCTGTGTCCCAATTCAGGGGCTGAAAGATTGAATACGTCACAGCAGCTTGACGAAGGCTGTCCCAATTATATATCTTCTTTAAATGCAACCTAGAAATGCATCCTTTGTTTCTTGAGCCTTGAAAAACTCAAGAAATGGATCAATTGCAACACAGATCTTAGAAGACCACTGTCCTGCAGAGTTAAGTTATATCCTTAACCATACCTGCCTGTAATTTTCAAGCAATCTTGAAGATATAAGGTGTTTCCCAATTCAGAGGCTGCATCCTCTGAAGGTTGATGGTTGCATTTGAAGTCTGAATGTGTCACAGCGACACAGCGAAGGGTGTCCCAATTCAAAGGCTCCTTCAAATGCAACCTTGTTTCCAGAGCCATTAAATATACAAGGGATGGGTCCTTCACTGCCTGGATCTTGGAGAACCACTGTCCTACAGTTAAGTTATATCCCTAATCAGACACACCTACCAGTCATTTTCAGGCAATCCTGTAGACATAGGCTGTGCCACAATTCAGAGGCTGCATCCTGTATCCGAAGACTGAATACATCGCAGCAGTGCGACGAAGGCTGTCCAAATTTTGAGTCTCCTTCAAAGGCAACTTCGAAATGCATCCTTTGTTTCCCAAGAATTGAAAGACACAAGAGATGGAAATTCCATCCTTAAACACACCTGCCTGTCATTTCCAAGCAATCCAGAAGACATAAGCTGTGTTCCAATTCAGAGGCTGCATCCTCTGAAGGTTGTATTCGAAGACTGAATGCATCACACCAGCGCAACGAAGGTTGTCCCACTTTAAAATCTCCTTCAAACGTGACCTCATAATGCGAGCCATTATAGATACGATGGATGGATCCTTCACATTCCAGATATTGGAGGACAACTTTAGTTCCATCCCTAATCAGACACAACAATCTGTAACTTTTAAGCAATCCTATAGCCATGAGCTGTGTCCTAATTTAGAGGTTGCATCCTTCAAAGGCTGCATATGAAGACTGAATGCATCACAGCAGTGTGACAAAGGCTGTGCCAAATTGAAACTTCCTTTAAATCAGTGGTTCTCAACTCCGGTCCTCGAGGCCCACTGCTCTGGACATTTTGTAAGTTTCTGAATCTGACACACTTAGTTCAGTCGATGGATCTTTCTCCTAACGAGCTGCTGATCTGAATCAGGTGTGTTAAATGAGGGAGACATACAAAGGCCCAGAGGACTGGAGTTGAGAACCACTGCTTTAAATAAAGCCTCAAGGTGTTTCCAGAGCCACAAGGGATGGATCCTTCACAGCCCAGATCTTGGAGGACCACTGTCCTACAAAGTTTAGTTCTATCCCTTGTCAGACACACCTGTCTGTAACTTTTTAATCCTGTAGTCATAAGCTATGTAGTAATTCAGCGGTTGCATCCTTTGTGTCCTAGACTATTCCAAGATTCATTGCGCACTGGTGACGACAGGATTTTTTAAGAGAAAATGGTATATTTAAACTTTAAACCTAAATATTGGGTTTCAACTTAACTGAATATCTTACAAAAAACCACTTTAGAGCAGATTTAATGCTGACTTATATCTTACGAAGAGATATTGATAGTTCATACTTTTTATTATGTACATTAATGGACTAAGCTGAACATATTTATTATTTTCTGTTTTGTTTTCAGACAGTTGAATATAAGTCCAGTACAAATGATACTTCTGCTCTACAATGCTCAGTTCAACCTTTGGTCACATGGTCTTTGGGACACAGCTATGTGTATTTGGTTAGGGAAGGGGGTAAACTCTGCAGGAAGGTGGTCCTCTAGAACTGGACTTGCCTGTCCCTGATCTATTCCAATACCAGACTCCCTTGGACCAAGATCGTGACCCAGGGCTGTCAGTTGAGGAACATTGGCTGTCTATTTTAATCAATTAAAATAGAGAACATGCTTAATTTATTGTGACATTCATTTCAAACACTGAGACAGATGCTGTGGATTCCATGCAAATTCTCTGTAATGGTGAAGATGCTTTGTCGACTGAGCTGAGACCTAGTTGAGGTCATGTGTAGTTCTTCAAAGACCCAGATCCAGAACTTTCCAGATCCAGAACTACTTTTTCCATTTTTAGACCTAGATCAAGTTTTTTAGATCGTGACCACAAATCAAACCTCTAGTGGAAAACTGGGTCCATTTGGGACTAGTCTCATTTAGCCAGACTTTCAGACTGACAGCAGAAGGTCTGGACTCCATAGCAGCTTTCATTGGCAAGGACCAACATGTGAAGAAGCCAATCAAAGTTTGTTTTGTTCGGTGTCATGTTTAGGGCTATAAAAATATGAAGTCGAATTCCTACAAATAACAGACCAGGGTGCAACCAGTAAATCATGCATACAAGAACATCATCTTCAGTCATCATCTTTAGTCCTGAACTTCATAAAATTTGAAAAATCCAGCATTTAGCTGATCCTGATAAGTGCTCATTGTCAGTCATAACATCCTGTAGAATTCAACCTCATCAGAACTCCCAAAATGTTCCCTTTATGTGTGCCTTATGCATCAGACGTCCAGCCAGCGGAATGTTAATCTTCTGTCATTCTAAACCACTTCTACTTGTCTTCCAAACAGGATGCTTATGAATTTATGGTTTGTAAATAAGTAGATGGCAAATAGATCCAAATCAATTCTGATCCTCAATTATTGAGTAGATGAGTCTACTCGCACAGTGTATTGCTTTAGGCTGGAATCCACAGCTTCAATAAAATGTCATCTGGAGTTTCTGTTCAGTTGTATCAGCTTCCTGAAACAGTCAGTCTTGGTTACTGTGAGCTTTTAGAGCATGCTATAAACCTCACCACAGATACAACACATTAAATCTGTTTGTCTGCCATAGCTAACAACCTCATTCAATAGCATATCCGGACATTTTAAGGCTGCATCACTCAGGCCTTTGCACATGAGTTCAAGTAGAAATGTAAAAGAATGGTGACTCAAACATTTCAGCTTATTTTTCAAGTCTTCTGAAGTCATACAATAGTTTTCTGTAACAAACAAATCATTTGCAACTGCTATGGATCACTGAATTGGACCAGACCAATTTGTGTGCAAATAATAGCCCAAAATGATTGTTTTATAAACACAGATGTTGATTATCTCTACTGTGCCATCAGCTAAGTAACTTGCAGCTGCTGGATGTAAAATATATATTTAAATATGCATTTTATGCAATGAAACACGCTATCATAATGGTGTAAACTTTTACTCTTTGTTTTCATTGTTCTGTCTGTTGTTTGTCTCTCTTCTTTATTGAGGAATAAGGGAGGGTGAGATGAATATGACTGTGGAGAAACAGAGATGTTTGTTCATCTGGAGTGGATTAGAGTATGTGCAGCAAAAGAGACAGAGAGAAAATCTGCAGTTAAAAAGACCAAAGCAGAGCGCCAGTGTGTGGGTCAGGTTTTCCCCACATTGAAGGGACAGAATGTCCCCTCAAGGATAATAAAACTTGAAATCAGCTAGGTTATGGGGAGCAGCCAATGGGCCCCATGAGGAAAACGGCTTAATAAATACACTAAATAACGTCTTAATGAAAATCTAAGAATGCAGAAAGGTTTTTGTAGGGCTTAGGTTTTGGGTGTAGAGGTGGGGACAGAAAGCATACTATCAAAACAATAGAAGTCAATGGAATTTTCTCACCATGACAGCAAAATTGTGTGCCTACTGTTTTAGAAACCCCCCCAAAAAACTTGCAGTAAGCAATTTCTGTGAATCGCTGTTGATATTTGAAATCACCAAAACAAACATGCCCCTATCCAAAAAGATCACACCCTATTTTTATAGCTCCGCCTCCAAATATAATGACTATTTATAATGAACTTAAGCTTCTTCCTGGTGATTGAGTGTGTTTCGGTGCTCAGTCCGATCCGAAATATATAATTGCTATAATGTCCTAAATATATCATTGCTATTTTTTTTTTGTTTTTGACATGCTTCTTACTTAAAAATGTATATAAATATTTGCAGAGTACACACTTACAGTATATAATATATTATTTTAAAACTACTTATTCCAACTTATTTATTTTTAAGTGATACTAAATTAGCCTTGACATTTTGAAAGTAAAGTCTAAAACACTTGAGAGCTTTTTTGATCTCTTTAATAGCACTTAAGCACAGCCATGTATCTAACATTGTCCTCATTTATAATGCACCTGATAAATATTTAAAGACTGATTGATGCATAATTCTTGCATTGCTCTTTGAGTTTTATTGTTAATTTTACTAAAATGCACTGAAACTAAGTTCTGAAACATATATAATTTTAAAAGGTCATATTCATACATTTTCCAAACCACTTCTACCTGTAGGTTTGCGTCAGATGCATGTTGTTACAATCTCTTGTTAATATTTCTCGACTTTATTCAGCCACGGTTTTATTTTTATGCCACTTTCTTTTCAGACCATTAGTCATCAAATGCTCAGTGAACTTATGGTTAGCTATAATTTAACCAAACTCAGACACTGCCTCTCATGCGTCTTTGAAAAATACATCAGTGCCATTTGTGTGATTTTGGACGAGGGGTTTTGCTCACCTTTGGCCAAATCTAATCATTAATGAATGCAGTGTGTGTGTTCAGGCTTGGCGGCGTGTCAGTGCATCTTCACACTGATGGGGAATACATCTTGACATTTCAGACAGGAGCGCATGAAAAACACGTTCCTCACCTGACACTTGTTTTCTTTCTCTCCCTCCTCTCCTCTTTCTCTGCATGTTTTCTCTCTGTTGCGTTTAGACGTGTTCTGTTGTTGTTTCGCTGGTGACGTGTAAAACTTGAATAAGTATAAAGTATTCATCAGATAAATCATATCCAGGGTGAAGGACGAGCTAAACTGTGTTGAATTTTAATTGTTCTTAAAAAAAAAAAAACTAGACTTCTAGATTACCAATTATGTCTGCCACCTGATACTATTAGTCTTCAGATTTATGCATTTCTGTGCATTATCACTGGACATTTACCCTCTTTCTCATCTAAAGGGAGGTGGTTGTCTCATTTTGTCATTAGAAGTCAACAGATAATTGTAAATAAATCTGTAGTATTTTAAAACAACTCGGACATTACAGTTCAAAGTGCAGTTAAAAATATTAAAGGAATGAAAATTTCCTGAAATTGAATGAGTGCTTTAATTCACCAATGGATCATCTGCAGTGAATGGGTGCCATCAGAATGAGAGTCCAAATAGCTGATAAAAACATCACAATAATTCACACCACTCCAATCCACCAGTTAACATCTTGAGAAGACCAAAGTTGCATATTTGTAAGAAACAAATCCACAATTTATGACAAATAATAATGCTTCCTCCGGTAAAGAAGTCATCTGGTCTGAATCAGGAGAGACATTTGCACAGATAAGGCATAGTTTACACTCCAAAACTGCTTTAAACAAATATGTGGCTGGATTTTGATGTCAGAGGACAACAGGAGATGGACTTTATGACTGGAGAAAATGTTATTATGAATTATGGACTAATATTTTGGTCAGACGCAAGGTTAAAAACCTTGTCTTAATGATGGATTTGTTTCATAAAAACACATAGCTTTTGTCTTCTCAAGATGTTAATTGATGGAGTGGTGTGGATTATTGAGATGTTTTCATCAGCTGTTTGGACTCACATTCTGACAGCACCCTTTCACTACAGAGGATCCATTGATGAGCAAGTGTAATGCTACATTTCTCCAAATCTGATGAAGAAACAAACTCATCTACATCTTGGGTGGCCTGGGGTTGAGTGTATTTTCAGCACATTTTCAGTTTTGGGTGAACTATTTCTTTAATAAATGGGCTCAGAGGCATGCATAAAGAAGAAAAAAGATGCACATTTTGATACAACAGTGTTTTCAATAATGTGGGAAATTATGCTCTTAAAGCGAAGCAACATTGATCACACTTTATTTTAGGTGGCCTTAACATTAAATGTGACCATGGACCACAAAACCAGTCATTAAGGGTACATTTTTTTGTATAGTTTGTTAGGATAGGACAATATTTGGCTGAGATAAACTTTGAAAATCAGGAATCTGAGAGTGCAAAAAAATCTAAATATTGAGAAAATTGCCTTTAAAGTTGTTCAAATGAAGTTCTTATCAATGCATATTACTAATAAAAAAATAAGTTTTATATATTTACGGTAGAAAAATTACAAAATATCTTTATGGAACATGATCTGTACTTAATATCCTAATTATTTTTGGCATAAAAGAAAAAATTGACAATTTTGACCCATAAGACCCGTGCCACTTAAGACTGGTTTTGTGGCCCAGGGTCACAAATACTTGAAAGATTATGGATTTACTGTAACCACAGCTGGGTAGATTACTTACTAATTGTAATCAGTTGCTGATTCCAGATTACATAACAAAAATTGTAGTAAGTAATGTAATCTGTTACATTACATATTTTAGGTAATTTAATCAGATTACTTTTAGTTTACTTTTGACTTAACTCGCTTATCACATTGATTTAAATAGGATTATCTTGTAGCATAATGATATAAAAATGCAAAGAGTAAGAAAATATGTTCCATTCATTGTAATTTACAACATGAAGGGCATTAAACATTTTATTACATCAAGATTTACCAAACTAGGGTTCGAACAGGAAACTGCAGAGGGTTTGCGGGTTTTAATGAAAAGCCAACAATTAATTAAATCATAATAATTTAAATTAAAATAAATCATTTTAAAACAAAGTCCTTTTTAAGGAATGTCTCTTTACTTGGTGGCCATATTTGCAATGCCTTCGACAGCTCATACAAGACCAAGTCCATCTTAATGAAATCTCAGAACTCACAATTAAATGACATATATCAAATCAGCAACAAAATCTTAAATTAATTGCCCCATGAATGTTGTTTCTTATGCTCAAATAGTGTTTAAAGGGTTATTTTTCAGGCTATACCAGAAAATGCGCATGCGCAGTCATAACTTAGGGGTATTTAATGTAAATATATTTGGTGAATAAGGTTTAGATGACAAAAAGTTTGGGAATGCCTGCATTGCATGTAAATATGAAATAACTTTGCATTTTAATGAATATGAAAGACAAAAGCCTTCCAAAGACACAATAATACATAAAAAAAACTACTGAGTGAAATAAAAATAAATCAAAATGAATGTGTTCATCAGTAGCTGATGCAATTTTAAAACCATTTTGCAAATCCAGTGGTCAAATGCTGTGTCTCCACCTGAATAATGACTAGTCTATGTGTGAATGTCAACAAAACTAGACTTTCTGAATATATATAATTGCTAGGCTATTTTAGAAAGGGAAATTTAAAAATGAAAAAGAGACATTAGGGGGAAATCAATGAATTATGAATAATTTATTGCTATTGTTTGAATAATATGTAATCATGTAATCCATAAAAAGTAACTGTAGTCTGATTACGAGTACTTTAAAATGTAACTTACTCTAATTACAAGTACTTCATTTTCTGATTACTAATCTACCCAGCTCTGACTGTAACTATAGGCTTTTATTGAAAATGTGCACATTTAATGCTAGTAAGCTTCATGTTAATTGACTACAAGTTCTTAATATGTAATTACAATGCACCAATATGTATGTACATAATAGGAAAGTGAAAATGATCTCCTTGTTTTTTCAAACTAAGCTTTCAAACTGAGCTTTCAAACTGTTGAATATTGAGCAGAATGTAAGTATTTGTCATTGCAAACAGAAAAACAAAGCAAACTTACGGACACAGGGTCACTGGTGCCCCTCGGGCCCCCTTTTGAGCTCCTGGTAACAATAAATGCTGTCACACACTGTTTGCCATTTTGAAGTTGTGGAAACAAGACATGCTGGGAAATGTGTTTGGTGTGAAACAGACATATGAACTGCTATGAGCAGTTGGAGTTTGTTTGGCTCATCCATCTGCTTTTTTTTTGGCCGCCTGTCTTGGTTGTAGTCGAGCACAGACTGTTGTATTCGGCCGCTGCTCTGCCTCGCTCGCTCAGGGTGGGTGAATCAGTGAAGCGGGCCGGGCCGGGCTCTGCTGGGGGACAGATTGGCCTCCCCCCCGGTGGGCCGCAGGGGACAGAGACCCAGCCAAGGCCCCGGGCAGAGCCGCCTTCCTGTTTGCTCACTCATACCTGACCTGCTCAACAGCACTTCCACTCCCTGAGCGCTGCACGCTGAGATGAGCCCGAGGACGAGCCGAATATCGCAGGAAAGAGCTGATACAAAGACCCTGATGAACCGTGATAAAGCCAAGAGATGAAGTCAGGATTAAGTAGGGCTGGCCGAAAAACAATCACATCGAGATTATGATAACATTCATGTTGATAACGGTGATAATGTGTGGACATTTGTACTTGATGTTGATTAATCTTACAGCAGCTTTAACATATCACTAATAATCTGCGTGTTTCTGTGACTGAATGATGTGGATCTAATACACAAACTCAAACACGTGATGCTCACAGTGTTTCATCATTTGCATCTTAGTATATGGGATATATCTTAAATGTCTTAAGTGTCAGTTTTTTTTAAAATTGAGATTTATCCATAATCTGAAATCTGAATAAATAACATTTCCATTGGTGTATGGTTTGTTAGGATATGAAATGTTTGGTCGAGATGCAACTATTTGAAAATCTGGAATCTGAGGGTGCAAAAAAATCTAAATATTGAGAAGATCGTCTTTAAGGTTGTCCAAATTAAGTCTTATAAATGCATATTACTAATCAAAAAATTAAGTTTTGATATATTTGCAGTAGGAAATGTACAAAATATCTTAATGGAACTTGATTTACTTAAAATCCTACACTGTAAAAAACTATTTGTTTAGTCAACTTAACTGCCTTCAAATTTTAAGTTCAGTCAACTTGAAAACAGTTCAGTCAACTTGAAATGTTACCTTTTACTAAGTGACAACTTAGATATTTAAGTTGATTTAACTTAAAAGTTTAAGGCAGCCGAGTAACAAACACAGCTGTTAAGTTTAACAAACACATTTTTTGTTTAGTCAACTTGAATATCTAAGTTGTCACTTAGTACAGCTTAATAAACTTAACTTGAATAAACTTATTTGAGTTGACTGAACTTAAAATTTTAAAGCAGCAGGGTAACAAATTATTTTAAGTCGACTCAACAAATTGTGTTTTTTGTTTTTTACAGTGTAATGATTTTTAGATAAAAGAAAAGTCGATAATTTTGACCTATACAATGTATTTTTGGATATTGCTACAAATATACCTGTGTTCAGACTGGTTTTGTGGTCCAGGGTCACATATGACATGAACACAAATTTCAACCCCAGAGCTGCTCTGAGAGTCGCTTCAGCAGCTTTACAATGTTTTATTTGACAAAAACTACCATCAAATACATACTGAACCTCAAGATCTTCATGACAACTGCTAAAATAAAAGTTTGGATTCAATTAAAGAAATTATGACAAATGTAAAACTATTGTATATTATACGTCAGTCGCAGACTCAATTGTCTTATGTCACTGGAATCTTTGGCTCATGCTGGACAGAATGTATGCTTTGGATTCAATTGTGAGCCTTGCAAAATTTTCAGGTATTTTGCTTTTTTTAAAAAAAAAAACTGCTTTTGCGAACTAGATGAGCACCTATTAAACAAGGTTAACAGAGGCTGATCGTGACGAAACTCTGTGGGCCTGTTTGACTCATGGTCCTAAAGGTCTGTAAGAAATTTGAAAGAAACTTCCACTGGCGGGAGATTTTTTTTAAGTAAACGATTGTACATTATGCAGTTTTCCACATCAGATGATAGACCTCCTCATTCCAGTCAACTTTGCCTCAAGGACCACTGCTGTCAATCAAATCGTTTGTTAAATGATTGAAAAGATGTAAAAAAAAAAAAATATTTATATATATATTTTTGTGAACTAGTGTTTTTCACTCAATCTAGAAAAAAAACATAGTAGTACAATTCTCTGGACTCTCTAGGTCAATAATTATCAAAAAATGTTGAAATTTACCATTCGGAAAGCTATAAAAGGGGCCTGTCCAAATGTACCCAAAATCTTATAAAGCCTAAAGGAACACTCAAAACTTCACAAAACCCGGTGAGCACATGTGGTAGGTGATTCTAAACAAGCATGCAAAGTTTTAAGGAGATTGGACCATAGCTGGTCCTACAACAATCATAAACGTAAAAAAACAAAAACAAACAATATTTCTATGGTAAATAACCTGGAATTGCTAAACATGTTTTTTTTTTTAATCATTGATTTCGGTGGTTACAGGCTTGCCTAAATAATGTCTTTTTTTCATATGTGCTTAAATGTGCTTGAACCTTGGTAATCGCTGCTTGCAGCTATATTTTTTAAGCTATATCTATACATTATTTTTAAGGAATATTATAAAACCAAGATTCTTTTTCATCCATGTTTTCATTCAAGTTCTGTTATGCAACATCTGATTCGACAAAACATAAAAATGCAATGTTTTTTGGCAAATAATTTTTTTTTTTTTTTTTTTTGGATGTTAAAATATTTATTACATTTTTAAAGTATATTCATTTATTTAATTTGACAACATTATTATTGATACATTTGTATTCAATCATGAACCTCTGGATATGGAAAAAAAAAAAATATATATATATATATATATATACAATAAATTAAAAATTTAAATTCAAACAAGTTAGGGGAACATAAAATGGATTTAAATATGAACAAAAATTATGTTTACATTCATTCTCAAGGTCTAACAAACATGTGGAAAGCATTTGCTTCCTCATTAATATTAAACATCATGGTAAATATTGATATTGTGTAATATATATAAGGAATGTTTTGATCAATCTAAGGCTTTGGCAACCTTCTTAGGTTCTCGATCGTTTTTTCTCACAGTAAATCTGGGGAACAGAAGGAGCGACTGTCCTAGTTTTCACGTCCCTATCTGTCATTTGTCTGGTCTTTCTGGGTGTCCACCTGTGCGGTGTGATTTCTGGGACACTGACCAAGTGTTAGTGCGAGTGCTGGGGCACATGGGTAAATGTGGACTGACGCGCTGCTGCTCTCCTGTGGTGGACAGGAAGCTGTGGATGTCAGACGCCAGAGCTCAGATCTCACAACACCCTTGTGAAAAAGAGGTGTGCTTTTTTTGTATTCAGTGTGCACTTGTAAGTGGTAACCTTCAATTGTTACCATAAAGAGCCATTTCTGTCTTATTTAACCCATAGAAATTGAATTTGCTGGCATACATTAACGCATATAGGCTGGTTCAGTGATGTTAAGTCATATTTTTGACTTGAATAAAATCAGCTTATGTTACCATTTTTAGGTTATTATGTTTTTTTTCTGTGTACTTAAAATTTTAAAAGTATGCATTAAAAAAAAAACAAAAAAAAACAAACAAACTTGCAGATATGTTAATAAAATAAAAGCTCACCTAAGCGTACTTTACATGTCATTTTTTTATTTTATTTTATTTATTTTTTTTGCTTTAAAGTACATTTTAAATTCTAAAGTAAAGTACTTGATTATAATCTGTCTGTTTTTAATAATACATTAAGTTAATATTTTTAAATGACAATTCAAGTTTCAGTAGAAATGAATATATTTAGTTTTTTTTTTTGTTTGTTTTTGTTTTTTAGTTTATTATAAATGAACACATTTTACATAATAAACACTTTAGAATTATGCCATTGCATATAAAAATACACTTAAGTCCTGCAGTCTTAAGTTCAACTAATTGCATTTAATATACATTGAAAGTGGAATGTAATATAATTATATTCTGTAATGCAATATATACATACTGTAATGTGTTTTCACCGTAATATAACCTTAACATGCATGTATTTTAACGTGTATTTACATATTATATATATTAAGGCTGCAGTGTCCTACAGCCTATCATATTCAAGTCTCATAAAATTGGTAGAAAATATATTGAAAACTCTTTTACTGGTTTATTGGTAAGGGAGCAAACTCTTTTCTAGTGATGTTTGGCTAGATGATGTTTTTCTCAGCGGTCCGGGAATTTAGGTCAGCATGATGCAATCACAGCTGAAGAGTCAGTAACTGGCCTCCTAAACAAGATTAAACAGCCTTAGCCGTAGCCTGCTAGAAATTATGATGGATGGAGATATGAGGAGGGGGACTTTAGCTGAGCTATCATGTGAAATACATCAATGTATTCCTGTATTATGCAACTAAAGGAGCCGTTTGAATGTTGAAACTGTTTAAACTATTTAATATCCAAGGTTAAAACAGTTTCAAACTCATGAGGAGCACACTTACGCCATGTTTTATTTCGGTCAACTCTAGACTGAGTCCACTTTGTTAATTGTCATTGGTAACACAACTTTCAACTCAGATTTTACACTAAGTTTAGAGTTTTGTGATGGCATCTGGGGTGGCAAATCAAATTTTAGGGGAGGTCAGTGCTACCCAAAGTTGCCCATCTGGACACTTGCTTTTTGGAAAGTATGTCAAGAACAGCTACAGATAATGTTCTACATTCTTTAGACAGATAATGCATGATTTGAGCACAGTAACTTTTGCATGATGCCAGGAAGGATACAGAGAAGGAATGTGACTAAGGCGTTTGACAAATATGTAAAAAAAAAAAAATGTAGAGAAAGGTAGAGATTGTAATTGTATTTTGACCTACAGTGCATGCATTTTTTCCCATTGTTTTTTTTACAGATTGTTCATCATCACCCTCACAGCTCATAATATCCTCCTCTGTACGATGACATTTCCCTTTTAACATGTTTTCATGTAATTTCTTCCTGTCTGCTTCCTTCTTTAGAGTGAATACACCAGTAGGTATGTTAGATATCTGCCTTCAGGAAGAGGTCACTACTTAGATTTTAGCTAAGCCTCTAAATGTTAACAGAAAGAAAATGGTTCATGTATATAGAAGCCATTATAATTCCTTGTATTATACAATGAAAAAAAAAAAATCTGAATTTGTTACAATCAGTTATTTCAATTGTTTCAATTATATAGTTGGTTCTACTGTAAATTAAAATGTAATATATGTGACCCTGGACCACAAAACTAGTCAGATGTTGCTGGGGTATATTTGTAGAAATAGCCAACTATAAATGCGTAAAAAATATTGATTTTTCTTTTATGCCAAAAATCATTAGGATATTAAGTACAGATCATGTTAAATGAAGATATTTAGTAAATTTCCTACTGTAAATATGTAAAAACTTAATTTTTGAAAAGTAATATGCATTGCTAAGAATTTAATTTGAGCAACTTTAAAGGCGATTTTCTCAATATTTAGATTTTTTTGCACCCTCAGATTCCAGATTTTCAAATAGTCTTATCTCGGCCAAATATTGTCTAATCCTAACAAACCATACATCAATGGAAAGGTTATTTATTCAGCTGTATGAATCTCAATTTCAAAAACTGACCCTTATGACTGGTTTTGTGGTCCAGAGTCACATATATAAAAAAATACATATTAAAAAGTTAAAAAGGAGAGCTTATTTATTATAAAAATCTTTATCTTTAAACACAAACCAAAATGTTACTTAATGCAGGTCAACATAATATATTTATTTTTTAATTATATTATTATATAATTATTAATTATATTTTTTTCATAAAGAAAAGCTAAATTAGCTATGATATGAAAGTAGAATTTGATAAAGACAAACAAGTTAAATAGGTAAGGATAAAACTAAAAGCATTTTGTTAGTCAATGGTTTTAGTTTACTTACTACTAATAAAGACAATTAATTATTATTTTTTTTAATTTAAAAATGCACTGCTTATTCTTATTTTTTTCCAGTGCATTAAGGTGAGAGACCCCAAATGGCTGTCATGTTTGAAAGATAATAATGAGATAATAAGAAATTATTTTACAGATATTTTGTGTGTGCATGTGTTTGTGTGTTTTTTTCTGTCCGTTGCCTCTGAATATGATGGAGCACCTTATTTAACAGCAGCTATTCCGAACTATTAAAGTGCATTATTCCATTTCCAAGCACTCACAAAGCTCATGTCAAAAGTGTTTCCAGCTGTGCAGAGTGGTTGCTTTGAGAGCTACATACACAGTATGCTTTAAAAAAAGAATCCCGCACCAACGTCAGTCTGTAAGATGGAGGTCTTCCTCTCTGGAAGTGGCAGGATGTTGGACAGTGATGCTCAGGAAGGCTTTGGCAGGCCAACAAAGACAGACCCTCATCTGCAGGGTGTAGGTTTTCAGGACCAGCATCCCCTTTGGCAGGCACACAGAGGCCTCTGCCATGAGCCGGGGATGAGGACCCATGAGACTCTGGCTTTTATTTACTCAGGCGGCTAGCGTCCTGCACATTTCTCGTCTGAGTGAAGGAAGGAAAAAACAAGACAAGTAAGAGAGACAAAAACATGCTGTCTTTTTGCCCTGACTCTGATCCCATCAGTCAGTGTTCACACTCTTGTCTGTGAGCACTAGACAATCCTGACATTGATCTTAAAACGTGTTAAATCACAAATGGACTGTGAGGTTTGCCGATCAGAAGTGCATTACTTATGTATTTCCTTGTATCACATTTAGTCTGAACGTTTAGCTCAGAATGTTCCAAACTGTGCAGTGCAGTCAATAGGACAGGGGGAATTATTCAGAATGTGTATCTTGGGCTGAGCTGCGTAAAGCTGTGTGTTCAGAGGAACAGCAGGTCAACCTGCATTGTTATCTGTTTCCTGAAGATATGCTGCCAAGGGTTAAGTGCTCATAAATGCATGTTGCTGTGGCAGATCCTGAGGTAAAAACAATGGAAGAGATATGAATATGTGAGTAGGTGGCTTGAAGATGTCTCATAAATCCTACCCATTTCCCCTTGTTTTTCTCTTTCCCAGCAAAGCCTCTTGGCGTTTTATTGGTTGGCAAATTCACTCCATTATTTAAAGGTATATGAAGAAAAATTGGGTTGATCAGTTGTCTGAAAAAGATGGTTTTAAGCAAGGCCTGTATAATTACGTTTCATTACTGTATGTCCACCAGTTGTCTTCCTTGTAAACTAATATGTAGATGTGACCTTTAATTTCGTTAAACAGTAATTTTCTAGATGAAGTCCTGAAAGTGTAAGCTTGGACTTATGTGGTGATCCTTGATCCACATGCAAAAGTTCAGAACTGAAATATTGTGAGTGTATTCATCCAACAGTTTGAGGCTGTTTTTTTTAATACTGCATTTATTTTAAGTTGGTCATTTATCTGTTGTGACATACACCTGGGAGTTAGTACCACACTATAACAAATCAGCACTAGCCTTCAGAAAATATTTCTAATATGTCCTAATATATATATATATATATATATATATAAGGGATGTAATGATCATACTTGTCAACCCTCCCGTTTTTCCCGGGATTCTCCCGAATTTTACCATTCTATCCTGCTATCATCCCGTATTACTCCCGTATTTTTAATCTTCCTAAAAAAAATCCCACTGGGTATTTTATATATATGCTACATTCACCTTTGGTAAAACTCCCGTAATTTGTATGGCCCAAACCTCATTATATGAATAATCACGTTAACATATTTCAAGGTTGAATATTGTTTAATTTATTTAAATATCAGCGCTGCAGATTTCAAAGTCAGGTGCTCTGCTTTGTTTTCTGCGGTTACCGAGGAAACGGCTATATTCATGGCAAAAAGCACCACCCACTGGCAGAGAATTAATAGCATACACTAAGATATATTTATATCTATAATAATAGCAACCCTTTTCCCGTATTTTGGAACTCGAATGTTGACAGGTATGGTAATGATATCAAAATCTCCAGATACGATAATATCTCAATATGAAGTCCACAATACGATATATGTGTGCTAAACTCACAGCACATGAAATAAATGAGTTCACTGCATTCACTGTGAACTGAGCCGTTCTGAGGCGCAGAAAACACCAAATCATGAGCTGATCGCCTAAACAAATTGCACTTTGCGCAGCAAAAACAGGCTTGATGAAGGGATTATGCCATTGTGCTTTTGGTTTTAGTTCATCTGACAGATACTGTGCCAAAGTGTAATGGGCCAAAGCACAACTTTAAAGACCTTTTATGTTAGAATAGGAAGTTTAAATATATTTTTAAAACTACACTTTTAGGCCTGGAAGACCTATCGTTTCATATTGTCATGTGACCATGATGATATCAAGACAGTTTTGCAGTTTTGCGATACCATAATATTGATAATACGGTTACATCCCTCATATATACTGTATAACACATTTCATGTATGTACTTTTTCACACCAGGCAATTTTAGGTCTCATTGTCTTGGCATTTATTGTTGAAGGCAAATAATTTGTACAGAAGTGGTGCATTGATGGCTGGATGATGACATAAGTGGTGGATGCTGTTGACTGCTGTATTAGCACATTTCAACTGTTGAATTTAATAAACAAATATCAGTAGTTGTCCAGCAACTGACTATTTGATTTGTTGACAAACTTGGCCCTTCTTTATATTGAATTTCTATAACTGGTCACCTTTTGAATTGATTGAAAACACTTATATACTCCAAGTAAATCTCCACGACACTTTAGAGGCACTCATGCACAATTACGACTCCATTTTGATGAAAGAAATGAAGGCAGACATGCAAAAGAAATATATTTTCTGTAGGAACTCATGGTGGATGTTGGTTTGAAAGACTAGAATACTTAGAATAGCAAATACTGTTGGAATACATTGTGTAATAAACCTTGATTTGTAGTTTAAATCTACCATACACAAACTAGTATCATTTTGAACAGAGAGATTTTTCACAATTACAGTTTGTTAGAAAACAGACGTCTTGTTGCATCTGTGTACCACCAGACAGTAAAAGGCTAATGCATTCTGTCTTATCTTCTGTTTGTTTTTGACAGATGGAACTGATATAGAAGATGACCCATCCTGCTCTTGGCCTGCATCGTCGCCATCTAGTAAAGACCACACATCTCCAGGCCATGTCGATGAATATGAATACGGAGAGGACGAAGGAGGTGCAGGCCTACCCTACCCATGCCAGTTTTGTGCAAAATCCTTCAGTCGCCTGAGCTTCCTTAAGTGCCACGAGCAGAGTCACAGAGATAAACTTCCCTTCAGCTGTACATACTGCAGTCGCTTGTTCAAGCACAAGCGCAGCCGTGACCGACACATCAAGCTTCACACCGGTGACAAAAAGTACCACTGTGGAGACTGCGACTCTGCTTTCTCACGCAGTGATCATCTAAAGATCCATATGAAAACCCACGCTGCCAACAAGCCCCATAAATGCCCAGTGTGTCGCCGGGGGTTCTTGTCCACCAACTCGCTTCATGGACACATGCAGGTGCATGAACGTGGGAAGGATGGAGCGAATACAAGGTCCCCTCAAGAGTGGAGGTTAAAAGAGACGCGCAAATGCAGCCGCTGCGAGGAGGGTTTCGACATGCCTGAGGAACTGCAAAAGCACATTGCAGAAAGCCACCCAGAGTGCTCTTCTCCTGTAGGAGGGAGTCTAGAACCTGGTCTGCAGTGCATCTACTGCCACGAGCCATTTGGTGATGAAGGAACACTTCTGAGCCACATCGATCAGGTGCATGGGAGAGATACAAAGAACAACACATGCACTGTGTGCTCTGAGCAATTCCCTACTCTAGAGGAGCTCTACACTCACATGGACATCCACCAACTTCCAGAGTCCAGCAATAGCCCCTCTGTGTTGCCCGTAGGTTATACCTCTGTTTCAAGCACTACCCCAGACTCCAACCTTTCTGTTGACAGTTCAACCATGGTGGAGGCTGCTTCTACAGTGCCCAAGACACGTGGGAGAAGAAAGAGGGCCACTCATAATAACATGTATGGGCGATCTGCCAAACAGCCAAAAGTCGAATACAGCTGCATTTACTGCAACAAACAAGTTTTCTCAAGCCTTGCTTCACTGCAGATTCATCTTAAGACCAAACATGTTGACAAGCCAGAGCAGGCTCATACCTGCCAATTTTGCTTGGAGATCCTTCCATCCCTCTGTAATTTAAACGAGCACCTGAAACAGATCCACAGCGCCAAGGATCCTTCAGGTGTGCTTGCTAACCTGTCCGATGACCTGCTGCAGTGCAATTTCTGCCCTGAGGTGCTTGGAGATCTTAATACTCTGCAAGAGCACATACGGTGCTCCCATGGCTTTCCTAATCCAGTTGCCAAAGAAAGCAATGCATTCTTTTGCCCCAAGTGCTTTATGGGATTTTTGACTGAGGCTACTCTAGAAGAACATGTCAGGCAGACTCATTGTGACTCTGGAAGCATGCAGTTTGATTCTCCACTAGCCGTCACTCCGAAAGATCCCATTGTGGAGATCTACTCATGCTCTTACTGTACCAACTCACCCATTTTTAACAGTGTCATAAAGCTTAACAAGCACATAAAGGAGAACCACAAGAACATCCCTCTTGCCCTGAATTATATTAACAATGGGAGAAGATCTCTGCGAGTCCTTAGTCCCTCATCTCCAATCTCTGTAGAACAGGCCTCACTATTCAAACAGAATAGCACTCCCTTATGTTCAAGTGAGTTCATTTGTAACCAGTGTGGTGCTAAGTACACCAGTTTAGATCTTTTCCAGACACACCTTAAGACTCACCTTGATGGTGTCGTGCCACAGCTAACCTGTTCACAGTGCAACAAGGACTTTCCTAACCAGGAGTCTCTTCTGAAACATGTGACTGTTCATTTCACCATCATGTCCACATACTACATCTGTGAGAGCTGTGACAAGCAATTCACATCAGTGGATGACTTGCAGAAGCACCTTCTGGATATGCACACCTTTGTGTTTTTTCGCTGTACTCTCTGCCAGGAGGTGTTTGACTCTAAAGTGTCAACTCAACTCCATCTTGCAGTCAAGCACAGTAATGAGAAAAAGGTATACCGATGTACTTCCTGCAACTGGGATTTCAGGCACGAGGCTGAACTTCAAATTCATGTCAAACACAGTCACCTTGAAAATCAGGGTTGTTCACACCGTTGCATCTTTTGCGGTGAGTCCTTTGGCACAGAAGTAGAGCTGCAATGTCATATTACCACCCATAGCAAGAAGTACAATTGTCACTTTTGCTGCAAAGCCTTCCATGCTGTTTATCTGCTAGAACGTCACCTTCGTGAAAAGCACTGTGTGTTTGAGGGAAAGACCCAGAATTGCAGCACCAATGGATCCACGTCTGGTAGCGGTGATTCAGTTGCCAAAGATGATGGAGAATTACAGGCCTTTCTGACCAACAGCCATGGAGGCACTGTTGCAGCAGAGTCTCATAACAGTCGGGATGGCAGTGAAGAAGACTTTGATACCTCCGAGGTCATGTATAGCTGTGATATATGTGGTGCATCCTACACCATGGAGTCCCTCCTAACCAATCACCAATTTCGAGACCATAACATTCGACCAGGAGAGAGTGCTATGCACAAGAGAAAAGCAGAAATTATCAAGGGTAACCACAAATGCAATGTCTGCTCTAGAACCTTCTTCTCAGAGGGAGGACTTCGGGAGCACATGCAAACTCACTTAGGGCCTGTCAAACACTACATGTGTCCTATTTGTGGAGAGCGCTTCCCTTCTCTACTTACTCTTACAGAACACAAGGTCACTCACAGCAAAAGCCTAGACACTGGAAGCTGCCGGATCTGCAAATTACCTCTGCAGAGTGAGGAAGACTTCCTGGAGCACTGTCAGATGCATCCAGATTTGCGCAATTCCTTGACTGGCTTCCGCTGTGTGGTCTGCATGCAGACTGTCACCTCAACTCTAGAACTCAAGATCCATGGCACCTTTCACATGCAAAAGACTGGTGCAACATTTACAAATCAACCGACTGCATACTCAGCTGCCACAGAACTTCAACACAGTCAAAGCCAGAAAGTCGTCAAGTGTGCTGCATGTCTCAAAGAGTTCCACTCTAAGCAGGACTTGGTGAAACTTGACATTAATGGTTTGACATATGGCCTTTGTGCACTATGTGTCAATGCTGCTGGTAGCAAGAGCTCATCCCTAAATGGAGGAAAACTGTTGCATCAAGGTGCTCAAACTTCAATGGGTCCTGCTACTGGATGGACCCAGGGGGAGAGCCCTAGCCCTAGTCCTGTAAAGGGAAAGACTGTGTGTTCTTCCTCATCATCTTCATCAGTATCACCCTCTATTTCCAAGACCCGCTGTTCCAGTTGCAATGTTAAATTCGAATCAGAGGCAGAGCTTCAAGCACACCTGCAGACAGTCCACAGAGACCAAACACCAGAAGCTGCTCTGTTACGGACCCCCGATGGCTCCCCCATGTCACGAGTTAGCCCAACCCAAAGTGATGAGGTATTGTGTGCCTTATAATAAAACTACGGTGCAAGCTTAGTACATTTGCCATCGATACATTAAAGGGTTAGTTGACCCAAAAATGAAAATTCCCTCATTAATCATTGTCGTTCCGAACCCGCAAGACCTTTGTTCAGCTTTGGAACAGATATTTTTCATGAAATCTGAGAGCTTTATGACCCTGCATAGACAGCAATGCAACTACCACGTTCAAGGCCCAGAAAGGTAGTAAGAACATTGTTAAAATAGCAAAACATTTGCAATATTTAATAAATGTCGGGAAAAAAAGCTATTGTGAAATGATGGCTTTCCATTAACCAATGTTATTCGACGATAAGTCATGATGACGATGTTGTTAGGTTTATGTTGGTATAAACACAAGCATTGACTACAGTGGCCACGATCAGCTCCAGCGGTTTTGTCAGAGCCACAATGCAGTGTAAATAAGGGGTTATTCAAGCATTAATGGGAAAGAAACCACATTATACTTGAGAGCGGCCACGTATAATGTGTTTCTTGGAGGTTATAGTACATTAAAGAATGATCATGTTACTTTTGCATGCATAAATGTGAACAAAAAAGTTTTGTGAAATATTCCTATTTCAAATTGTCTGAAACACCACCTCATGTGAGCGTAAACAATTTTGCCGCATTTCCATTAGGTGTATTTTCATTTCGCAATTTCAATTTGAGCATATTTGAAGGGTAATGGAAATGCAGCTACTGGTTCAACCTTAATTTACCTTAATGAAGCTACAATAATTATTTTTGTGTGCAAAGAACGATGCATACATTGTGGTACTCTCATGAACACACATCGAAGACTGACACAGAAGAGAAGAAATTGTTGAATAAAGTTGTTATTTTAGTTTTCTTGGGACACAAAAAGTATTATTGTAGCTTCAAAACATTATGGTTGAACCACTGATGTCACAAGGACTATTTTAATGATGTCCTTAATACCTTTCTGCGCCATGAACATGGTAGTTGTGTTGCTGTCTATGCAGGCTCAGAAAGCTCTTGAATTTCATCAAAAATATTTTAATTTCTCCTTTATTATTGATAATCATTGTATTTAAGGATTTTTTTTTTATTGGGAAATACCATTTACATAGAGGGTTATTTTATTATTTTATTATTACTTTATTTTGATGGTCCCATTTAGACATTTTGTTGACTGTCAGTGTCTTTGCAACTACAAGTCAACTAACTCTCATTGTTGGTCTCAGGGAGCCATCAAAATAAAGTGTTAGAGGTTAAATAAAATAAAATAAAAGTATATAAGAGGAGTGAAAAAAAAAACATTTATACGGAACATGCATTTCTTGTTTCAGCATTGTCATTTCATTTATATTTGGTGTTTCTTTTTTCCCACTGTTTAGAAGAAGACTTACCAGTGCATCAAGTGTCAGATGGTCTTCTACAGTAAATGGGAAATTCAGGTCCATGTGGCCAATCATATGCTAGGTAAGACTTAATTTGGATTTAATTGGATTTTTTTGTAAGAAATGGCTAAATACTTGTCATTTCATTGTTCAGTTCTGGGTATTGCTGTCAAGCGTGACCATGTAACTTGTTTGCCATTTGGATCTTTTTATTTATTACACCTTGTATATGTCTCTTGTGTACAGTCAAGGAAACTTAAATGTGGTTAAATCATTCAGTTTGAGTATATGGACAGAATGTCACAGAGGAGAAAGTTTCAGGGTGGAATGTTGTATTTCAGGAAAATAACAGTATTAGTCAAGGGTCTTATGTGGTTGTCTTGTCGTCCTGTTCTTTATTCATTACTTTTATTCATTCCTGTTCATGATTTGATGTTTTTTATGGAAAGAGAATGTGTCAGAACAGAATTGCCTCTCTGCTTGAAAGAAGCATGTTCCATTTTTCTCAATAGATATAGAAGCTTTCAATTTTCAATTGGTTCTGCTGAAGCGCGTTCTGTTGCATTCTCCCATCAAATGCAAATCTGGACTGTAATTCCCTCTCAACTAGCATGTGCCAAAACTGCAAAGAGAAAAAACCAAGGCCTGATTTGAGAAGCTTTAAATATCTTTTCCCTTGAAAAAAGGCCACACTTTCTCCGGTTAATGGCCATCTGTAAAGATGTGGTGAAACAGGGGGCCGCGGGGTTATCTGTGCTCAGCTGTCAGTGTTATTAGCCTATGTAATGGAGCAGGCGCAATGCTCTTCAGGGTGTTGTTTCTAAGCACATGTCCCTGCTTTATTGCCATCGATAACTCTAAATATGTAGAGAATGGGATGCTATTAAACATGAGCACAAAAGCCAGTAGGTCCTCGTAACCTGGCCTTGCGGTTCGTAAATATAAAAAGGTGTGCTTTGTGCATTTTTTCCTGGCAGATTTCATTCACAGTCATTAATATTGCTGATTTCCACAGAGACATCTTCCAGAAGGCAATCGGATAAGGTAAGGAGGTGGAGGTAGGTGTGAACTGGACAGTAGGGACTGATATTGGCCACAGGAGCCCTGAGGTGCCTGCAAATAGAAACCCACAGCTAGAACAGCCCAAACCCAGATTTGCTGTTTAGTTGGTCGAAGATGTAGAAAGGCTTCTCTACCAACGAGGAGACCGTTGGTTTGATGTGCGTGATCCAGCCAATACCATTTGATTTGTCAGCATAACCCCAACATATTTCAGATTTTATGAGATCAGGCAAAAGGAAAAGGGCCAATTTCCATCCTCCTCTAAAGCTTTTGCCAAGTTGGTGGGCCACCTTCTCAAGGACGGTCACACATGGGCGTCCTGCATGTGGCGTGAGGTGGGGGTGGCTGATTACAGTGGCTCACGCTCAAGCAGCAAACACATCCAGCCTTGTGTCGCTGCGGCGCTCAGCGGGGAGCGAATGGCCTGGGCGGCCCAGTCAGAGGAAGGTGGGTGAGGTGGATGGCAGAGAGCAGTTGGTGGAGGCTTGGAGCAGTGTAGGATGCACATTTGTTGTCCAGCAGGCCACTCTGTGTGAAGCAGCGCTGTGGGCTGGTGTCATGCTGAAAGGAGAGAGGAGAAAATCTTCTGAATAAAGAACAGGAATGAAGTGGGTATACAGAAGAGAGGAGAAAGGTTACCTTCGAGGATCTTGTCGATGCTTGCTTCATTTAAGTGCATTTCTTGGCAGTATCTCGTTTTGTTGGCCTTTCCAAACAAGCACTAATTTGGGTAAATCCTTTCACTCAGTAAGAAATTCATGGTGGAAAATAAATTATATCTTTTTAACTGTTCCTTTTGCAGCCTTATGTCTAGCCTTTCTAACGCTCCTTTTCCTTTGATATTTCAGTTAAAGCACGTCCATGAGAAATTCCTTTAACATACTGTAATGCTTAATTGAAGATTAAAAAATGATATTTTTAACTTAAGTTATGACATCAGGGGTTATGACATAAAGAATTGCACTTAATTGCACTGAACATGCACTTGATGGTATGTTTTTTTTTTTTTTTTTTAATGATAGATAAGTGTTATATTAAATAAAAGGCTTAAGGCTTGCACTGTAAAAAAACTATTTGTTGAGTCAACTTAAAATAATTTGTTACCTGGCTGCCTTCAAATTTTAAGTTCAGTCAACTTGAAATATTGCGTTTAACTAAGTGACAACTTAGTTGATTCAACTTAAAATTTTGTTAAACTCAAAATGTTTAACAAACAGTTCTTTAGTTTTAGTTAACTCGAAAATCTAAGTTGTCACTTACATTTCAACTTGAATAAACTTATTTGAGTTGACTGAACTTAAAATTTTAAGGCAGCAGGGTAATAAATTATTTTAAGTTGACTCAACAAATTTTTTTTTTTTTTTTTTTACAGTGTGTAAATAATATGTGACCCACAAAAAACAAAAAAACAAAAAACAAAAAAAAACGTATGGGTCAAAATGATACATTTTTCTTTTATGCTAAAAATCATTATTAAGTAAAGATCATGTTCCATGAAGATGTTTTGTGAATTTCCTACCTTACCATTGCTAAGAACTTCATTTATACAACTTTAAAGTCGATTTTCTCAATATTTAGATTTTTTTTTTTTGCACCCTCAGATTTCAGATTTTCAAATAGTTGTCTCTCAGCCAAATATTGTCCTATCCTAATTTAAACATTAAGAATTAATTAGGAAAAATGGACCCCCAATACACTTTAACCACATTTTAAAGACAATAAACATTTATAATGAAATTACATCTAAAGATGCACTGAAGTCCTACTTCCATTTAATATATATATACGAAGAGTTCAGATGCAAAACCAGATAAAAGCCATCGCGGTCAAAAACGAGATAATGATACTGAATGAATGCTCTTGACACATATTATATGTCCAACAAATACTTTTACTTCAAACTCACTAATATCCCACCCTCTGCTCAATCAGAAGTACCAGTACTTACATAGAAACCTATACATTGGAGCCTGATAAAAATGCATTTTTTAAAGAAAGATATCAGATGGATTTAGAGGCTTTGCTTTAAATCTGTGCTGTACTTTTTTTCACAGGGACGTACAGCAACCGTTACACATGACTTGATATATATTCAGTAGATTTTTAGGGGTCTCAGTGTTTGTGTCATTTCTAGAGCTTGGCTCAGTGTGGTTTCCCTTGTTTTTCTTATTGCTTTGGCCCCCTGGGCTCTGCTGGTGAACAGGATGCTGATTAGTGAACTCTCTCATTGAAGTCCTTCATGATGCCCTCTGGCTGCAGTCATGGAACCCTGTGGAACATTCCACAGTGTTCTAATAAGATTCAGGTGCTTCAAACCAGTGGACTCACGCCAGATCTTTCCCAGCTCCCAGCAACACAGTTTATAAATTGTCCTATCTATAAAAGAAATCAACACCTTGAGCTGAACTTCATCTGAATACCCTGCCAATACCATAATGTTTATAAAAGCAGTAGTCTTTATCATGATTGTTTTTATGCTAGTGTTAATGCTAGTGTAAAGTCTGACAGATCTGTTTTTATTTATTTTCTAGTTGGAACGATGATGTAGCTTGTCAAAGTACAGGTAGTAAATGAGCTTTAATAATTTGAATTACGCCAGTATTTTGGTAAAAACTTTCTTTTCACCTTTTATCTTAGCCACTAGCACATTTTTTTAAAGTGTCGCAGGCTTCTTTGTCTCTTCTGACAGGGATTTTACTGTTGCAGTTTTCACAAAAATGAGTTCATCATACCCTCTTCTAGTGATCCCAATGCTCCAAATAATATTTAAACATCTAAAATGATTGAATTTAAGTAAAGAATTGCAGGAAAATTTGCAAAGTTGCTTGGTAATTTTGCTTTGGAACCTTTAGAAAGCATTAACTTGATTTTTCTCAAAATCAACTCGCCTTCAAACGGCTGTAGTTCAGTCTTTTTTTTTTTTTTGTCGGATTCCAACAATTCATTATTTTGAAGGTATTTTAATTGAGAATGGAAATAAAAATAATTCACTTTTGAAAATGTGCTCATTCAAATACATTTTGCCACCACAGGTCACATATGATTCATATCATATAACCAAGTCAGTGCAATATTTTTATTGTGCATAATTTTGAATCTAGTATTTATTTTATTATTATTTTTTTTTTAAATTTTGCTAAACATGAAAATACAATTTAATAGAAGTTAGACAACAGTAATCCATTTTAGTCACAAACATGTTTTTAATGTAATTTATATCATCAGCAATTCCACCATTGAATTCTAACATATTTAGTTCAATGTTAGTGTGAAAAGTGCATTTTAAAAACGTGGTTTTCTGAGTCCATAGTTCCTGTGCCTGCAGTTGAATAAATAAATAAATAATCTTCATTGACTAGTTTTGTAGCTGGTGTTGAAATGCCCTTGAAGGAGGACCATCAGCATTTCATTACCCATATTGGTTCTCCCCCCACACACACCTTGAGACTCAAACCTTAAACACTCTCTTTCTTTGATTAATTTTTTACGTTTCTAATTACTAATTAACTTGAGAGATGTCTAATGTAGTCCTCCTTCATTGAGGTGCATGGAGGACAACAGATCATTAGCTTCAATAATGAATGTGGATGGGGCAGATAATGGCCTGTGATATGCCCACACTGACAGCTGTATTCACAAGACAAAGCTTTGTTTGAAATACAATGAGGGGGATACGAAAGGAGCTAGAAGCTCAAGATGGTTTTTATGTTGACATAAAAAGGATGATCGAATGTGTTTTTCATTTATATTATATAACATTTCACAATTTATAATAATATATCATTGCTAGAAAATCATCCTAATTTTCTAATTTTTAACTGTTGACAATATGACTCAATCCTGGGTTGTTCTGTAAAGTTTTGTTGCCAAAGCATCAGATCTGTGAGATTAAACCAGTCCAGCTAATCCAACACAAAGACCTAAATTAATTAGCTAATTAGCTAAATCATCTACCATGATTTTATCTCATGTGCAGACAGTTTAAGAAGAAAATGGCTGCACGATACTTACTCTCAGACTGTTCCAATAACAAATTCTTCAATGTAAATATCAGTTGTGATATTGTGGAGCTGCATGCTGAGGTTATTAAACAGAAAACTTAAAACACATATTGAACATGAAGTTATGTTTTATTAGTCAGCTTTTATTAGTCAGCTCAGCTGCATGTTTTTTATTTATTTATTTATTTATTTAGAACTTGTAATTACTGACGGCCTTTGTTCTTGTAATATCTTTCGTCTTAAAATATACAGATTTACTGAAACGTGTATCTAGACAAACATCCCCCAAACATTAAAAAGTGTGGAAGAAGTGTATGTTCATCTGGGAAATCATTTAGAACTTAAAGTCATTTTCAAGGTTCACCAGCGTGGCATGCTCAGCATTTCCCATCATTAAGAGCATGAAGTGTTAATTGCAGTTTGATCTCATTAGCGATTAGAGTCATTTTCTTTGAGCATCTGAACTTCTCTGATGAAGACTCCTCTCCTTAATGGCAGCGTTGCCTGCCGGTGTCTGCTAACTCCGCCGACTTTGGGGAAAGATGCTTATGCTGTAATGATTATTATCATTAAGAAGTATGAAGGTGCCAAGCGTTGGTGACCCAGCTGTTCATTAAAGCAGGCATTTTTTTGTAGCCGCAGTCAAAGCATCCACCCATGAGCAGACCTCCACCTGTGCAAACTCCATCTCTGTCCATATGACACCATTAGCTCTCTTCTTTGACCTCCACACAAGACCTCTTTATGTCTTTCTGTAGGTTGGTGGTTTTAATTTTGGTCATATTGAATATTATCAGCATCATAAATTGTTCCGAAAAAGATTTAATTGCATTTTTGTTTTTTGGATGTGAAAGAAAATATTTGCCTTCCCAACTTTAATCAAAATGAATCAGAAAGATCTGTACTTATAATTATTGTCAAACTTCAAGTTTCTGTTATTATGCCATTGACATTGTTATTAGTTGAATATCTATCTATAGCCTATCCATCTTTAACATTTACATTGCATTTATGAATTTGGCAACACTTTTATCCAAAGTGAAGTACATTGCATTCAAGGTGCATTTCATCAGTTCATGCAATCAAACCTATGACCTTGCTGATGCTAGCGCCATGCTGTGCTACAGGAACCTCATCAAAACACAATGCCAAGGTAAAAATAGATTTTGCAAATTCACCTTACGACCCCCTGCATTATTTTATGTTGAGCTTTCATTAGGTGTTTTTAAATAGAAAAATGCATCCTATGTGAACACTTTTTTTTAAAATGTGTGCAACTGACTAATCAACTATAGTCGTTTAGTCACTAACCAACTATTAGATTCTGAGTGTAGTTTTTCATAGCAATCATAAGTGAAGAAGAACTCTATATTAACTCCACTGTCTATTCATACATACATTTTAAGAACATTTTAACTAAAAACTTTCAGAAAAATTATTTCTTGATTAATCTATTTGTTTAGGGTACTAATATGTTTAAAGTATTAATACTGTATGTACTAAACTACTAATATGTAGTGTAATATACTAAAAAAAAAAAAAAAAAAAAAATGCTGGGTTAAAAACGACCCAACTTGGGTTATTTGGCAACCCAGCGCTGAGTAAATATTGGACAGAACATATGCTGGGTTATTTTGACCCAGCTGGTTGGGTTAAATGTTTTTACCCAACATGCTGGGTTGTTTTATTTAAGTCAACTATTGTTTAAAAATTATTATATTCCGGGCTTAAAATGGGTTGAAAATTAAAACTAATAGTGAGAATTATAGAGCCAACAACAATAATCAAAAGATGAACATTTATTATTAAGCAAGAACACTCATAGACAAAATAAAAAAAAAATTAAAAAAAATATTTGGGTGAATACAGCATAGTTTACAATATTACATACATTTAAACTCGTTTAACAAGCATTTTAGAAATAAAAAGAGCGTTTAAATGTAGCATTTTGATTTAAGTTTATACAAGCATTCTCTGTAATCACTTTTCACCAAAATTGTGCTAATTCTTGTGCCGGTGTGTCGCCAAAATCTAAGCCGGTGTTGAGCTTCTGTTCACTGGGTAACTGCATTCCACTCATAGTTGAAAGATGCCTTGACTATAACCTGCACATAAACAAACAGTACTGAGATAAAAGAACCTATTTTAACATCAATTTAAATTAAATTCAGTATTACAATGAATAAAATCAGTTTATGTTATGCAAGGCAAACGACCACTGTTGACATCTTCGTTGCATAAAATAATATAAGCACAGTAAAGACTTTATAAATTAAATAAAATGTATTCAAACTACCCAACACCTGGGTAAAAATATTTAAAATAATCCAATAAAATCACCCAACAAGATGAACCCAGCATTTGGGTTAAAAAAGAAATAACCCAGCATTTTTTAAAGTGTACTAATATGTACCATTTAGGGGTAATTATGTTCATAGATGCACCTTTTAACTTTTGTACCTTAGGGTTATACATTACCATTGACAGACTTTCAGATAAACATATAAACATCATTATACACATCGCTGTAATAAAAATTGATTGAGATGTTGATTAAGATTTAAAAGATCATTCACCAAAAGAGAATGTCAAAATAAGTGCAAGGGAGGGGATCGTAAAAAAATATTGTAATATTGCTGCGTGTTTGTCAAATTACTAGGCTGCTTGTTCGAATGGAGGTTCTGATAACCCTGCTGGGGCTTATTTTGCTCTAATGGCTGTCTGTCTTATCGCTTACATACCTGTCATGCATATACGGTTTGCCATTCCATTCATCTCTCCTGTGCTCTGGGCTGTATCTGAGACCACGGGTCTTGACGCGGCCAGCCTGCCGGTTGTTTGCCAGCTCGCGTGTCCGTGTGGAATTGAGGTGGTATGAAAGCAGTGCAGCGAGTGCGGCGGCGTCCCAAGCTGCCCGTTTGCTTGCCTTCATCAGCATTCCACCGATGAGAGTAATTAAAGCTCAAATTAATTCTGCTGTAAGCAGACGAGCCGCTGAATAACTGATATTGGAGGCGCGATGATGAATGCGCCACATCAAGGGTGAAGCCCTGGAGACACTGCAGAAAAAAAGACATCTCCCTTTGTCTGCTCTCATTTTTACTCTGGCTCCGTTCCATAACCTAGTGAGCTGCCTTACTGCCTACATGGGCAGCTGCTTTCTAAAGCCACGTCGTAACAGAGATGAAACCTCAGGTTTGGAATGCGCTATTCCACATAGGTAGCAATGAAAATAGTACTCACTTTACAAATGATTCCTGTATAGTTTGAAGTCGGTGTTAGAAGAGCTTTAATGCATCTTGGCATTGACTCTATTTGAGGGAAGGAACACTTCCAAAAGATATTTGGTGTTTTGATAACAATGATGGCGGCGGAGAGCACTGTCTAACACTTTGGTCCAAAATCTCCCATTGGGCTGAGATCTGGTGACTGCGAAGGCGATAGCATATGACCCATCCCCAGTGGAACCAACCCATGCCAACAAAATGCCCCCACACCATAACGGAGCCACCAGATACCCTAGATTTTCCTTTAATTTGTCACTTGTCTTTCATATATATGCTGTATACATGTTTTGTCTGCAGCCTGTGGCTCTACAATATCCAGTTGGAGGCACCTTAACCTATTCTGTTGGAAAACTGCGGCCAGATGGAGGAATTTGATTAAGCAGCAGTGGAAGACCAAATGTTCCGTTGGATCCAGAGTCGGTCTGTGAGAGAGATTGGGTGGGGGGTATTGAGTAGGAGTCTAAAACGGCCTTCTGGTGTGAGCGGGCCAGCGCTCTTTCCAGAAAGAGGCAGCCGCTGGGGTGCAGTAATGTAGAAGCCCTTTTCCAACAACCAGCTGGGCCTTTTAGGAGCTGCTATCCCCACAGCAGACACCCAACAGCCTCAGAGCAGCTTGACTTCACCATATGTGGAGGTTTTTTAACGCTCCACCTGGTTTCCCGGGAGGAAGTTGAGCCGCTGGGATGCCGGGAGCAGGTGAAATGCTCTTAATGCAGCCAACAGTATGAGGGAACAGCCCGACGCGGATGACCTTGGAGCCTGTGCCCACGCTACAGGAATACAGCCAGTTGGATGTTTTACTCCACACAGCCCATATCTTCATATCCAGATCTGTTTCTACTTTTATAAATGTAAAACACTGGAGATAAGAGAGGAATTGCCCCCTTAAGCATACTCTGCCCCCTTAAGTGGGAACTTAGTAGTTCTCTTTCTAGAAGAAAATACTCACTAGAGGATGTCCTTTCTTCACTATATGAGGATGTTCAACCTGCCACAGGAGCTGTTTAGACAGTTTTTCTTGTCATTGAATTTGTCTTGTGCTCTTTAACTTCCTGGTTTGATTTGGCTACAATGATTAGTTACCACTTGCCCACCTTCCATAATGAGGAAATGGGCTTTGGGGAAGAAAAAAAAATAATAATCCACATACTAAGGCCTTCTGGCAGACACTATAGCATCTTCACAAGTCTATGTGGGAGGTTAGTTTGCTGCACATGGAGCTGACAACAGGAGAACGTCAACAAGATGATATACTCCAACGCTCCCACAACATTGCTATGCATTTTGTGTAGGCTTTTGGTTAGGGCTGCAACGGTACACAAAATCCATGGTGCGTTATGTACTGTACAGGATAGTAATTACTAGTTAGTAATATAGCCGCAAGCGGTGATTACTGGGGTTCAAGCACAAATGGCAATATAGTTAATGACATAATGGCCATGTCTCTTTAATTTAGGTCATACAATGTCTCTTTATAGAAGTATTATTCTATGTATTATATTACAATAGACAATATTTTCAAAATAATGAAAATACATTTTAAAAGTTTATTTTAATTTGACAGCAGTACATTCAGTTATGCCTGGCAACTTGACAAATATGTTTTCAGTTCCATTAGGATAAATTAAAAAAGGTAATTTGGACATCACAGCTTTCTTTGCAAATTAATTAGACTTAGGGTGTGTTCACATTTGTCATGTTTGGTTTGATTAAAACAAACTCTGGTGCAATTGCTCTGTTAGTGCGGTTCGTTTAAGTATGTACCAATCGTATGCACCAAATAAGCAGACTGAGGCCCCGATCACACTGAATGCGTTTTTTGCAGTGCGACGCGCCTTTTTTGAATTGTTTTCAGTTGGCAGTGAGCGTTCTGCGCGCTGTTTATGCGTCCCCTGTGCCTCACGTTTTAACCACCTGCTGCGCCTCATGTTTTTGCCGGAGCGCTCCAAGCGCCTGAAGGTGAAAAAAAAAAAAGCAACTCTGTGCAGAAAAGCGCTCGACGTCATCGCGTTTTTTTCATTGTCCAATCGAATGTTTTGATGGTTTGACCGTTTCCTAGCAACATAAAAAAACGCGGCGCACTGCTCTTTTTTAAAAGTCACCAAAAAAAGGCAGTGCTGTGCGCCTCACGTTTTCAGGCATAAAAAGCGCGTCCGGTGTGATCGGGGCCTGAGACTGAGACCGCTAAACAGATGGGTCTCGTACACTTACGAAAAAACTCTGGTGCGGTTCGAATGAAATATGAATGCAACACGAACCAAATACTTCTAAACGGACCAAAAACAGGATGTAATGACAAGATACGATGCTGTGCAACATGATTTGACCATTCGGAACGAGCGTTGTATCTAAAATAAAATGAGCAGAGGACAAGCCTGGAGCAACAAGAAGGTAACGTGCCTTTTATGAGCTCTTCGTGAGTTCACAGGTGGTGAAAATAAAATCATATGTACATGCAACGATAAGCATGCAGAGTCCAGCAGACGAACACATCTTTTGTTTGGGCTGTTCGTTGAGTTCCGTCACAAAATATACATAATTTAACCCAACCAATCAGGTTATGAATGCATCACTATGCCTTTAGGTTCGGTGTCAAAAATGCAGTATGAACCAGGACCAATTATATTGATTTCTTTTTTTGATCCAGACCAAAAAAAACCAAGGGAACCGAACTACAAGTGTAAACACACCCTTATATTAGGTAGATGCATCAAACAATCTTGAACCGAAGGAATCAAAACGAAGTAACAATTATTTTTAGCCCTTACGTTTCAGATGTTATTAGCATAAGCGTAAGTGCGAAGTTGAGCTGTTGGTGGCGCTAGAGGGTTTGAGTTAGAGAGTCCAAATTTGCTGTGGTTAATATTCAGACTGTTGTGTGCCAAATTTTGCAGTTTTTTACAACATGATTCTATGAAGAAAATGAAAAAGAAGAAGAGGAAGACTAATGATTATAATAGGTCCTTACAGCACTTGGTTCCTATGAAGAAAATTTAGAATAGGGTGCTGGGCCCCTAACTAGTTAGAAAGCACCACCTATCTATCCATAGCACCATGTTTGCTATGCTTTTTTGTTTCTTTTACTGAGTTGTTTGGTTCCATTTAGTTATTTTTTCCTTAGTAACGTGGGCTTGTTAGTGCACAGTATGAGCTCTTCATCCTTATTGAGAGTGATGATGTTTTTTCTGTCCAGTAAGCGCTATTCTGTCTGTTTAAATGAGTGCTGTAAGTGAGGTGTTGGAGACAAACAAATGAGACCGGACACAGCACAGAGTTTTTGACATATTCTGTCCAGTTTAGATATGAGCGTATATGTGTGTATATTTGGATGCTTTCCAAAGTGGCTAATTGGCCTGTATCTTGTGAGCACAGTGTCCAAACTGCACAAAACTTGGTGCAGATGGAGAGCAGGACATTCTGAGTACACATGCCAAATTTAATCAATTTCCAATTATAGAGACTGGAGTAAACAAAGAAAGACTTCAACATTTGAACTGTGCTAACACCGATCACAAGCCCTACTGTTGTTTCAAAATTTTGGTAATTTTCTCTAGTTTTCTAAACAGCTGAACAGACTCTATACTACAGAAAGTGTTTTTTGAAAGACTAAAGTAAAATTCTGGCTGCATTAAGTCATTGCAGAAAGGCTGTGTTCCACTATTGAAAGGCTACATGAGTCCAGCATGCTTTGACCTCGGTGTGGTTTGTGTTGGTATGTTTTTTTTTTCTTCTGCATGGTCTTCTTGACAGGTCTGGCAGCAGATCAGAGCTGGTTTTCTACTGGCAGGAGTCAGGGGAAGCTTATTTCCTCCAAAGCAAACAGTCATTTGAGTTGAGGCTTTTCACTGGACAAGTAGCACACGTGTTCACGAGCACATATGGAAAACGGGTGACTTTAGAGTGGAAAATGGAGCTATTCACACAATCATCTTTATAAACCGAAAGCAGTTCCATGAGAGTCTTGTTTGTGCAGCTGTTGCTTCCATTGCATTGATGATTTAGTGGCTTGTTCCTATAAGGGTGCCCAGATTACTCACCCTGAGCAGCGTCGAATTGGGCATACTGCTCACGTGTACCCTTCAAATACCCCATCAACTGAAATTTACCAGGGTAATCCTGACCTGACTCAACTGAGGGGGCCGGAGAAGGCTGTTTCCCTTGAGATGAGATGTCAGCCGCTCTGAGTACACATCCAGCGGGAGTGAATTACTGAAGTCTTTCTTCTGCGCCTGTGTTTCTTCTGTAAGTGTGCGTATGTGTGTGGGAGCATAATTGCAAGCGTAGAGGGAGCGTGTCTCTCAGTTTTGTGATTGTGAGGCGCAGACAGCAGCCCGAGGGTTCCCCCTCGCCTGCGTCGCCTCACACATCAATACAAACACACACACAACACATTCTCCCACAAGGGCGCCTACCCTCAAAATCCCCCGCTAATGGAAGCCACTGCAGTTTTCAGTCAGGTTTTCATGCACAGCTTCGTGCAAACATGATGCCAATAGACACTACCTTCAGAAATAAAAGACAAATACTGTTCATCACATCATCACCGGATTTGATTCAGTCTAAATTGATTATTTTTCATTGTTTTACTTTAAATACCCCATGAAATGGAGGAGGTTTGGTTTAGTTCATTTGTTAGTTTTGAAGTCATCTGTATGCTAATGTACTCCTAGAAGTTTTCATTTAAATGTATGACATCATCTTGCAAATACACACTTTTTGTGCATTAAAATGCCTTCTAAAATGAGAATTTCCTTCCTCTTAAGTTATCAACCAACCTTAATCTTTGGATGGCTGTGTGTAGCAGTTCACAGAGTTTCTGTAATTTTGTTTTCATTTATTAATTTATTGGTGATTTCAAGGAATGGAAGTATTTAAAAGGATCAGTGATACTTCAAGTTAAACTGTTAATATTTTTGAGAACTTTCCATATGTAATGAATGAGTTCTTTATTTTATAATATAGAAATATACCATCTGCCTGTCACACATTAAAGTGTTTGCACAAGCACATTTTACCAATTCCAAACCACATCAGTCTTAATAACTATTATTTTGTATTTAATCATTTATAAGTGAGATATAATTGTCCAGGAAGGCTGTAAGTAAAAAGCTCTTTATATTCAGGTGTGCATAATTATTGTGCAGGTTTTCTTTTACAGATAAAATGAGCCAAAAAAAAGAGATTTAACGCAGACTGAAAAGTCAAAAATTATTAAATCCCCATGAGAAGGATGCAATACTAATGCAATACTAGACTTTGCAAAGTTAAGGCATGATCATTGACTCCTGTCCTGAAAAGTCTGTGTTGCGGAGATGGACTAAAAATGAACTCCCAAAACGTACTGCCAGATTCTGGAAGATAAATAAAGAGTGGTACAAGAGGATGTGATGCTGGTCCTTTGAGTCACTCTCAACTAAACTAAAAAACTAATCTAAAAACAGTCTTCATGTATTTCACAGCACTTCAGCATGCTATTCTTATTAAGTGATGGTAATTTTTTTTAGGATTCTTTACCTAACCTAAGTCTCTGAGAACCTGGCACCTTGCACTTCTGGAGACTAAAGGTAGGTTGCAGTTCTGAAAAATGTTAGTGCTGGAGACTAAAAGGATCCTGATGGTTTCACACCTAATTCTTCACCTTAATTCTTAATTTTTTTGCAGGTAACATCCTGTTTTTTTTCTGACTTTGCTTACCCAATGAGCTATTCGCTGTCCAATGGTCATGCCTTAATTTAGCAATTTTTGTATTGCATTAATAAGTTTTAGGAAATTTTCAATTTTCAGCTCAATTTATCTGTAAAAGAAAACCTGCTTAATAATTATGTACACCTGAATATAAAGAGTGTTTCACTTCCAGCCTTCGTGGACAATTATATATCACTTATAAATGATTAAATGCACAGTTATTAGTAGTTATTAAGATTGATGTGGTTCGGAATTGGTAAAATGTGCTTGAAAAAAAATATATGTCATTAGAAAATCAACTTGCCTAATAATTTTGCACAAACAGGACAGTTGGTTCATCTAATAACCAACTGCTTAAGCTGAGACACATTTAATTACTAGTTTAAATTAGTAACAAATTGTTGTTTTTACTGTAGCTTATCTGTTTAAATTAGTTTTTTTTATTATTTTTGTATGAACTGCATGTGATATAATAATGTATGCAAACATTAATCTCATCGAACCCTTTCAACAAAAGAGCAGCAATGCCTTTCCTTCATACCACTGAATTGTTAATTCTGTTTAGTTTACACATATTCCAGTTTAGATATTTGCAGTTGTGCAATAAATGCATTATATAAGCCTGAAATGCTCAGTTTAAGATGCAGCTTCCTTCCATTTATGGTTTCCATTTTGCAAGTACTGCATGCTTTTGATTAATACTAAAGGTATTTATTATTTATTTTATTCTTCATGCTTACCTTTTATTCTAAAAATGTTTTTCAGACAACTCAAATTGTACAAATTCATATAAAATAAATATTTAGTCTCGTAAAATTGTTGTTGTTTTTTTTTTTTTAGGGTTATAGAATGTGACCTTGAACCACAAAACCAGTCATAAGTAACATGGGTATATTTGTAGAAATAGCCAAAAATACATTGTGTGGGTCAAAATGATAAAATTTTCTTTTATGACAAAAAATTATCAGGATATTAAGTAAATATAATGTTCCATGAAGATATTTCCTGAATTTCCTACCATAACTGTATCAAAACATATTTTTTTCATTAGTAATATGCATTGCTAAGAACTTCAAGACTTTTTTCCACCCTTGGATTCTGGATTTTCAAATTGTTGTATCTTGGCCAAATATCTTATCCTAACAAACCATACATCACTGAAAAACTTGTTTATATTTATTCAGCTTTCAGATGAAGTATAAATCTCAATTTCAAATAATTTAGTGGTCCAGGGTCACATGTGTCAAATAAATACTTTCTAATAAAATGCGAAAGTCATTATTCATGCCTCTCTGAATAAGGTATTCGTCTGTGGACACATTGTTACTGAATGCATTACAATTACATATAATTTCACCACAAATTTAATAATTGCAAAAACAAACTGAACTCATATAAGTAGTATAGTTGCCTTGTAAGTGCATTTGGAGAAACTGTCTCTAGGCCATTAAATTATTCACTAGTTCGATTTTTTTTATCTTTAGCTTTATATTCAAAAAAATGCATATATCAAAGAGACTTATTATGGAAATGTCTACAGAAAATGTAAAAGAACTTTAGTGTTTAAATGCATAAACTATGGATTAATGAGTGAGGCAGGATGCATCCCATTATGCTATAAAATAATTTTCATACATGGCTGCTTCAGATCGCTGTATCTCTGCACGTTCTACAGCACGACACAATCTGATGCGTGCTGTTTGATATCCGGGGTGTAATCTCACAGGACCTGCTCCTCCGTGCCGTCTCATTCATTTGGCATGCTGCACAACAATCTGATTTGTTTGCTAATTGTGTCCTGTTCTTTATCTGATTGGTGCTCTTGCCTCTTTTGAATTGTGAAACTATGGCAACAGGCATCAGTGGGGCGGATGCAGGAACGCGCGAGCCAAGGAAAAAAAAATCAGCCCTGTGCTGCAGACATTTCTGTTTTTGTATGGTTATCATCATGTAGAGGAGACCGAATGTAAATCATTTATAGATGCAGCCATAGTTACGTGAGAGAAATCTCTGATTTGATTCGCAAAGGTTTCTTTTGTCCGAACTCTTCAAACGTTCACGCTTTTGATGCAGCAAATTTTCCCGACGGTCAAAATGGCTTTTACTGACCATGTTTGATGCAGGACTGATGTCAGTTCTGCAGGCATGTGGCTTTCATTCATGTAATTACGTACACATGTCTCGCTTCTAATTTCTGAGCCACATATCCTCGGTTTCAATGAAAACGTAAGAATGAGCAAAAGCGAAAGAGAGACGACAGAGCGAGAGAAAGGGCGGGCGGTGTGGAGGAAGTGTGAATCTGCTGTGTGAGGCAAGATATCGTCCCGCGTTGATTCATCACGTCTCCCTGCTGGATTGTGAAGGGCCGTCTAATGAAGTTCAGGCCGTCAGAATGAAGGGACTAATTCTGATTTAGCTGAGCTAATGAACTTCCTCTCTCCTGGTGTGAGCGGCTCATGGGGCGGCCGGCAAACTGACGAAGAGACGCTGCGAGACGAGGAAAGAAAGAGTCTGTAAAATGCTTATTTGGTGTATGCCGAGAGGTATTACAATGAAGCCTGTGTGAGCTCTGAAATTATGCTAATGCTTGGCTTTATGTATATCTGGTCTTGTACTCAGAAGGATAAAGATGTGTTCAAATTAGGTCTAGATTTTGGGCACAAAAGCACTTACCAAACAGTTTTCAAATGAAGCAGCACTTTATCTTCATGAACCATCAAACACCGAAAGGGGGCGAAAACTGCATTTAAAGTGACAGTACACCTAAAAATTTTAATTCTGTCATCATTACACTCAACCTTCTTTCCTCTGCTGAACACAAAAAAAGAAGATATTTTGAACAATGTTTGCAATCAGGTTTTTTTTCATGATATGGAAGTCAGTGGGGACCAACAGCTGCTTGGTTAGCCACATTCTTCAAAATGTCTTCTTTTATGTTCAAAAGAAAAAAGAAACCCAAACAGGTTTGGAGCAATTTGAGGGTGAGCAAATATTTTTTAAAATATTTTTTGGGTGAACTGTCCCTTTAAATCAGGCTTGGTTGTTCTACAAACAAATATGACCCTGGACCACAAAACCAGTCTTAAGTAGCACAGATATATTTGTAGCAATAGCCAAAAATACATTAAATGGGCAGTGTTACTGTTTTTCATGTCTGCGGGTTGAAGCAACCCCAAAACTATATTTAGCCCCTGAATTTTCCCAGGGGAATCTCACCAAAAAATGTGTATTTTACCCCCGGAACACAATTTTTACTGGGGGAGCCTCACTCAAAATGTGATTGGGCTACTTTTGGGCTAGTTTTGAGTAGCAATTGGGTTGGTTTTGTTGTGAAAACCTGGCAACCCTGTGTATGGGTCAAAATTATAGATTGTTCTTTTATTTTCTTTTATTCTTTTTTATTTCTTTTAAAGTAAAGATCATGTTCCATTAAGATATTTTGTAAATTTCCTACCGTAAATATATCAAAACTTAATTTTTGATTAGTAATATGCATTAAGAACTTTATTTGGACAACTTTAAAGGTGATTTTCTCAGTATTTAGATTTTTTTTTATTATTATTATTCAAATAGTTGTATCTCAGCCAAATATTGTCATATCCTAACAAACCATACATCAATCGAAAAAAGTTTATTTATCCAGCTTTCAGATGATGTATGAATCTCAATTTAAAAATCAAAATTGACCCTTATGACTGGTTTTGTGGTCTAGGGTCACTAATGTAATTGTTCAGTTCAATTAAAATTGCAATAGCCTAATTTTGCATGTTGGCAAAGCAGATTTTCAATCCAAACCACAAAACCATGTCTTAAGTAGCATAGGTATATTTGTAGCAATAGCCAAAAATACACTGTATGGGCAGTGTTGCCAAGTCCGAGGTTTTCCAGCGGAATTGGGCTACTTTAATGCTGTTGCTTTTCATGTTTGCGGGTTGAAGCGACCCCAAAAACGTAACATTTAGCCACCTGGAACATGATTTTTACTGGGGGGACCGCACTCGAAATGCGGTTGGGTACTTTTGGCCTAACTTTTGGTGGGTTATGTTGTGAAAACCTGGCAACCCTGTGTATGGGTCAAAATTACCAATTTTTCTTTTATGCCAAAAATCATTAGGATATTAAGTACAGGACATACCATATATATATATATATATATATATATATATATTATATATAATATAATATAATATATATCAAAACTTAATTATGGATTAGTAATATGCATTAAAAACTTTATTTGGATGACTTTAAAGGATCTTTGCTCAGTATTTTGATTTTATTTTTTTTATTTAAATAGTTGTATCTCGGTCAAATATTGACATATGCTAACAAACCATGCATCAATCAAAAAAAGCTTATTTATTCAGCTTTCAGATGATGTATGAATCTCAATAAAAAATAAAAATAAAAAAAACCCAGGTCACAAATGCAATTGTTTAGTTCAATTAAAATTGTAATAGCCTAATTTTGCATGTTGGCAAAGAGGATTTTGATGACTGTATCTCTGCACATGCATCAACACTAGGAATTAGAAGTTTGTCTTTTATTTGGTAAATATCCCAAACACAAATAATTTTTTGAATTTAAAGTAATTACTGTATTAAAATTCATCCTCGTACTCTACATTAGCAATATGCTTGTAACATTGATGGCCTTTCGGCCACAATAACCACACACCTAGAGCAACTCCACTAATTTGAGAAGGAGAACATGGGAGTAAATCACATTATTTCACATTGCATGTGTGAGAAAAATGATGTCCAGGACAAAAGATTCTTTGACTGAAAATGCTTTTCTTCCCTTGTCTTCGTCAGACATGAGAGGTCAATCTCGCATGCAGAAACACTACAGCATTCATAAATCAAGTATAGCTCAGATCCATCATTAATCATCAGTGTTTGATTCGATAAAGTTTCCTCTATAAAGTCCTCCTACACTATTTCCAGCGCTAAATGAATAAACACACGGCGGTCCCGCATGAGCTGCTGAACTCATCAGGGAAATCACACACACAGGAGGAGGAGTCAGCGTTTAACTCCCAGGGCTTTAATCACTGTTAATTTGGCTCATTATGTATTAATAGATGCACGACTCCCTCAGTGAGCTGTTCTCAGGTCAGTATCTGCTGCCATATAGCTGCAGCATCATATGTATCCACTGCAGATCAATCAATCTTATAATGCATTACGCTAAAATATTTTATGTCTATTTTATATATATATATATATATATATATATATAGCTTTTCAAACTGTTCAGCAATCTATTCTGTTCTGCTAAAAAAGGAGCTCTGCCATCACAAGTAAACAGTGGCACTTTAAATGTACAAATTAAATCAGTTTATTTGTATTTTTTATTTATTAGTTTAGTTATTTTATAATATTTTGTACTCTAGAAACTAGAATATTGTCTTAGAGGTTGTTTCTATTGAATCAGGCCAGTAAGCAGCCATGCAGATAACATAACAACCTCCCAGCAAAGCCCTGGCAATCACCCACAGCACCCCAGCAATGTGAAGGTGACTTTTGCACGGGCAAACGGTTCGATTCTTTAACAGATTATGTAAAAATGAAGTTTTACGTGTGTTGCCTTTGTAGTGATAGTTGTGTTTGGGGTGCTGTAGGTGTGTTTGAAGATCCTGTCACTGTTCAGTCTATGCTAAATGCCATCTGTGGCCACCTGTGCTAACGGCTCCTCTGGGGTTTGATGGGCTGCAGCTGCTCCCTTGTGGCAGTGCAATCGCATATGTCGACACAGACCTTCAAGATCAGACCACCTCTGATATTACAGATAACACTAACTCCACTGTGTCTATTGCACATTTAACACAGTTTATTTGATTATATTTATTCAGGAAAGTGCCATAATTATGCGTTTATCCAATTCAAATTGAATTTACAGTGGTGTAGTGTGAAAGTAAGACATAAAAAAATAAGGCATAAAATAATGATGTGATATTAATGCTGACTCTGTTTGCAAAACCAGTCATTAATTCAGAGGTAATACAACATTGACACATGACCTTAATTTGCCAGGATTGAAAGGGGAGATGGTAAAATGTTAGTATCAAACACAATATCAACAGTGCTTTAATTTGCAAAATCGAAACAAAATTCAATGTCGATTCAACCTTATTTAATTCTTTTAACGTGTATTTTAATTATATTTCTTTCTTTCTTCTGTTTTTGCAACATTCTGTCCAGGGACTATGGATGAAAAATAGCCTTTGGCTAATTCTGGTACATTTACAGAAATGTTTTATTAATGTGCAATGTCCCTGTTAACTAAACAAATAAACAGGGTTCCCACAGGTCAGGAATTTCTGGAATATCATGGAATTTTAAAAGGTCTGTTCCAGTCATTGAAAGTCAGGGAATTTTATATATTTTTTGTCCAAGTCATGGAATATCAAGGATTTTTGTTTGATGCATGACATTTTAGTTTCCATTTATCAAAATTACATTTTTCCAATGCAGTATTTTTTTTTTTCCATTGTGTTGTTTCACATGCATGCAACTGGCTGGAAACAAGACAAAAAAAAAAAAAAATTATAAAAATTTCAGTAAGAAAAGCATTTTTTTCGCAGTGTAGGTAGTACCTGTTAACTAAGGCAAGCATGCCTGGAAAATGTCAATTTCAAGAGCTTTGGCTACAAAATGACAACTTCAAAGTTTGAGTGTTAAAAGTAGACGATAGAAAAGCAAAAACTAAATGTGAAGAAATGAAAAGACTAATTTGATGAAGCTGATGACAAAGAGGAAAATCCTTCAAAGTGTCTAGCCCCTGAAAGCATAAAACCATAAATTAATTTCTGCAGAAATAGTACAGAAAAATATCAAAGTGCATTTAATTGGTAAAAGCAAAAAAAAAAAAAAAACACTTTTGTATGCGTGTTAAAATGTCTGTGAACAAGTAAATAAAGCTTGCAAATGGATGGAAAGTCAGGGAAAAGTCAGGGAATTCAAAATTTGGCTTAAGAGTGGGAACCCTGAATAAAATAATGACATTATTTAACTGCATCAATTGCAAAAAAAAAAAAAAAAAAAAAATGTTAGAAAAAAAATGTGTGGAAAATATTGCTAAAAATTCCCAGCACCTTTTACTCTCAAGCAATGTTAGGGAAAGTTACTTTTAAAATTAAAGCATTAAAATATTTTGTTACTTACTAAAATTACAAAACTAATTATGTTACTTATTTACTTTTTATGTAAAGTAATGTGCTATGTTACTTTTGCGTAACTTTAAACGCTGGGCAGGGCTTGCTTTTTTGTTTTTATTATAAGAAAATCTATGTTTAGCAAGTGTAAAAGCCATTACACACCAAAAAGTGAAACGAATAAGCCTCAGGCTGAAGGAAAAGTAAATTCACGTCTGTAGAGCAGAACGCAATAGCGCAGGAGAAGAAGGTTCAACACTCTCCAGCAATAAAAATGAGGCACAAATGTTCATCTAAAGTCATTTTTGCTTATTAGCATGGTTGAACTGGATCAGCAAAGGTCAGCAGCAAAGACATTGGTTAATAAAATTAGATTAAAGTATATTTGTGATCCTGGACTGCAAAATCACTCTTAAGGGTGACAGAATACACCATCTGAAAGGTGAATAAATAAGCTTTCCATTGATTTATGGTTTGTTAGGATAATAATACAACAAGATTGGGCAGAGATACAACTACTTAAAAATCAGAATCTGAGGGTAAAAAAAAAATCTAAATATTGAGAAAATTACCTTTAAATTTGTCCAAATAAAGTTCTTTGCAATGCATATTACTAATCAGAAATTAAGTTTTGATATATTTATGTTAGGAAACTTACAAAATATCTTCATGGAACATGATCTTTACTTAATATCCTAATGACTTTTTGGAAAGTGAGATGAATGAATAGATGTTCACATTTGGTCTAGAACTACAGTAACATCACATTTACACAGTCCACACAATGCCTCTTCCAATTTCTCTCAACATGGGGACAGGAAACTTGTCAGTCAATAAATGGGAAAATAAAGTAACTGGCATTACTTCTTGGAAAAAGTAACTCAGATATTTACTTGTAAATTTAAAAGCAATGCATTACTATAGTTACTTGAAAAAAAGTAATCGGATTATGTAACTCGCGTTACTTGTAATGCGTTACCCCCAACACTGCTCTCAAGTTTGCAAATATTTCCTTCACCCCTAAAACAGAACACAGTGCAATGCATTATTCAAAACCCCAGTGAAAAATCAGTATGAATAAGTCAATATGATATCCCTCATAACAACACACTTTTCTTAACAGACTTTTCTTTAGGGTGTAGCTTATTTTTCCTGGACAGACTACGTAATATAAATTATATTTTTGGACCATTTTACATTGTAGTATAAAGTTTTTGTTTGTTTGTTTGTTTATTTGTTGGGAATGTTGGTTACAAAGTTACAAATCTGTGTTTCAAATCAATGAATTTAAATTATGAATCAGATGGCCATCTTCAGGTTTTAGCGTCTCATGTTTATTCTTGACTGTGGTTCATTACATGACAATTTATTATGAATGCTTAAAATATAGTGTGAATTTTTTAAACATTTCCAGTGACACAGGCTTGTGTTTGTGTTTTTCTGTCTTTTCCCAGAGGAAGGACTCATTCATGAATGTAAACTATGCAGTCAAACCTTCGACTCTCCAGCGAAACTGCAATGTCACCTCATCGAGCACAGCTTTGAGGGCATGGGCGGCACCTTCAAGTGTCCCGTCTGTTTCACAGGTACATCTTTATATTTGTGTGTGTGTGTGTGTGTGTGTGTCTACTGTATATGCCAGAGCAACACTAAAGCCAAGCAGTCTAAATAATATCAACAACCATAGTTGTTTTATTAATTAACAACTGTATTCCATGTTCCGCACACATTGAAGTATGATTCTGCTCACATTGCATATACTTTCAAACTACTTAATGAGCTGCACCATAGCATACCTTGTAAACATTAAATTCACATGTATGCTGGATACTGGTTTTCCTCTAGATACTGGTTCACGATCCTGCCATGCAATCCTTTCTATACATTTAAGATCATACACAGACACTGGTCTCAGTGTTTTGACTGGTAGTGTGGTAATTGTGACAGTGAGTGAGAAGAGCAGGACACAGAGCAGAGGCTGAAGAGTGTATTCAGTATTAATGGATGTTGGTGTTAATGATCTGATCTGTCTCTGAATGTGAAGGAGGGTGTGAGTGGGATCAGACCCCATCCTGAGAGAAAAGCGTCTCATGTCTGGTGTCAGCAGGGTTAACTGTCTGCATAATGAAATCCCAGAGCTCAGAGAGGCTGTTTGCTGCTCAGGGCACAAAGCTCCATTCCAAACTCATTCAAATGTTGTTTATGCCAGGCTTTCTCAAACACCTGGTTGCTTATGATGGAACTGTATTCAAACGATAAAAATAAAGGTACAAAAGCTATCATTGAGGTTTTTAAAAGGTACACTTTTGTACCATATTTACCCCTAAAGGGTTTGTATTAGTTTGACCTATTATGCCCCTATTTACAAGAAAGTCTCTGATGTCCTCAGAGTGTGTATGTGAATGTGTGTAATGATTTTTATAGCTCGTTAACTGCCACTTTTAGAGTATGTGCCGAACACGCTGTTTTTGTGTTTGTCCCTTTAAATGCAAATGAGTCGGTGCTCCTGTCCCCCTTTCTTCAAGAGCCGGCAACAACAAAACAGAGCAATCTCACGCACTGAAAATGTCAGAAACTCTCAGTAGCGGTGTTCTATGTAGTGTATGTTTGAACCAGGGGCGTAATTTCCACTGGGGACAGGGGGGACATGTCCCCTCCCACTTTTCAAAATCTCATTTGTGTCCCCCCACTTTCAAATTTGTTTGTTAAATAAATGTCTTGTATTGTAGAATGCACTCTCAGCACTGCCGAGAGTTTTTATGCAATCGTTAAACCGAAAGCAAAACATGCACATGCATTCAAAAGCAATTTTAATACACTGCTTTTAGAGAGCAACTCTACAATGTGCACAAATTAGGCTACATAGCATAGCAACACTGTTATAGGCTATAATAGGTTGTGTAGTTGTCTATAGCTCTGTATCATGCTTGAAAAATTCGGTCTCTATTTGCACTTTGAATATTAAGAGAGTAGCCTACTTTGATTATGCCTGCATTTATTGTTTCTGCTTAATACGACCACTTTTTTTTTTTGTTATTTGAGACCCTGGACCACAAAACCAGTCCCAAGTAGCACAGCTATATTTGTAGTAATAGCCAAACATACATTGTATGGGTCAACATTTTTTCTTTTATGCCAAAAATCATTAGGATATTAAGTAAAGATCATGTTCCATGTAGATATTTTGTACATTTCCTGCTGTAAATATATAAAAACATAATTTTTGATTAGTAATATGCATTGCTAAGAACTTCATTTAGACAACTTTAAGGGCGATTTTCTTCATATTTAGATTTTTTTGTTTGTTTGTTTTGCACTCTTTGCACTCTGCACATTAAGGCAGCATTAGTGAAAACTAATGTAGCTTTAGCCAGAGGGCCAAGAATCTCTATCGGAAAGATAATTTGGAAAACAAACGCTTTGTCCGGAGCAGACGTTCATGCACAAAGCATTGGAATTGATCCCTATCCCCTATCTAGGGGACTTTTTTTTGGGGACATTTCCTTTGAAAATGAAATGTAACCACAGTCTTTGGAGACTCTTATGTTCGTTGGTGCATCCCCAAAAAAACTTGTAATGCCTCTTTGGCACTGACATTGTATATCTCCAGCGGTTTCAGCATGAAAACAGTAATGGTGGACTGCTGCTTCTCATTAAGGGCTGTGTCTATGCTAATAGGGCAGAGATCATCACAAATGAGTGGGATTGACTGGAATCGCTTGTTCAGACCTTTTTTATTGGGATTATAAAAAAATGAGTGGGTGGGTTTTTCCATTATAAGATGGTTGTTTTCACACACTGTGGCCACACTACTGTGCTCAAACTTTTTAAAAGTGTTTTTTTATAGGTCCCCTTTAAAGGCACATATTAGTACCATAACCAGTAAATTTGTGTGCATAAAATTATGTTTAGAAATTTAATCAATCAGATCTTACAGTAAACCACAGTAAACCACTCATTAGTTATTTTATTTATTGTCTTTACTGTAAAGTTAACATTACATAGGGGGGAAATCTGGACTGTGTCAAAATTTGGTGGGTCTGTAAGTAATTTTAATGTAAATTTTCTTTGTATTTCTTCATATAAATGAATTAATTGATTAATTATGAAATTTGATTTATGATTGACTTGAGTTGTGAATGATGTCATCAGTTCATCCATTGGTACAATATACTAGGCCAACCCATTTAAATAAATAAAATTCAAAGGGGAAAAAAAATGGAAATGTAAAAGGATTTCTAGGTCACTACAAACATCAGATACAAAACATCAGATTTTAAAGCTTCCATTGAGGTGCTCAAGATGCTCATACTGGGATGACATAGACACTCTCTTTTGATAGGCATGTCACATTCGTCTTATCAAACGATCTGTAACAGATGAAACAATAGTGACAAATAGTTACTCACACTTGTGTGTTGCGACATTATTGTCGGACCCAATATAGTTGGCACATCATTGTCTTTTACTGTCAGTCTCTGAAAAACCTGCATCAAACTGTCTTGTTTAAAAATGAATCTGACCTCTTATATGTCAAAAGAACAAGGGAATTTTTGTTTCTGAATGCATGACCACTTTAATGCTGAAGAAGACAAGGCAGTGATTGACAGGCTTACAGTCTTTACAATGACACAGACTTAAAGATCTGAGATGTCAATTTCACAACTCAGAACTTTCAAAATTATTGTTTATTAAAAGCTATTTTCAGAAATAAGTTTTGTCAGCTGAACAAACAGTATGTTGTTAATCCATTGAACAGACACTACTTCACTCCCTCACAGCTTCATTTTCATTCCTGTCAAAGTTAAATATTGAGTTACCCTGACTAAGGTCTATGTGGGCTACAAAGTTATTAGTTCCTATAGAGAGACTGGTTTCCATTGCATATATTTGCTATGTTATATGGGAGTTGGCAGTTACTGTTATTATCCATTTCCATTTTCAGCATGTTTATCAAGATTGGTGATCTTTAGGATTATGGTTAGTGTCATTTTTCATCAGGAATTCAACACATAAATTGAGAGTTTTCTGTCATTTTATGCTTTTCTCTATGGAGAAAATCCATCTTGGTGTCCTTGTTTCTAAACGAGGTTTGAGAAGCCCTGACTCGGGAGCTACATCAAGCATATAACATAAAACCATAAGCCACAGCATATACAATCACTTTATCTTGATGCATTTCTCTTCCCTGTCTTTCTCTGCTTCTTTCATTCTTACTGACTTGATCTACAGGGCTTTTTTTTTTTTCATTTTGGCTTTATTTGGTGTTGGCGCCTGACAGACAGGTCCCACATCTCCTTCCGCACTCATATTGATCATGCAGCAGAGAGAGAGAGAGAAAGAGAGAAAAGAAAGCAGCTCAGTGAGGACAGCATCCGCACTGCAGAAATCATGACAAACATGTGAATACATGCATCACACACATCCAAACACTAATCTTGGTGCGTTTTCACACTAGATCATCTTTTATTTGTGTTAAAGTTATTTTCTGAACTCGGATTCTGCTTGAAAACTTTAGACCGGGGTTGATTTGCAATTTGTATGAAAGCTGTCCAGCGTCAATTTTGTGAGTGTTTTGTAACTCACCTTGCCAATAAGCACAACTGATGTGCTGCAAACAGAGCAGTAAGTGTATTTTCATTGGTACTTGTCCCCAAAGAAGGGCTCTTCAGCAAGCAGATCACATTCTTTGCGTCTCTTGTAATGTATTTGTGGCCGACAGATGCAAACGCCGTTCTGTGCTTGTTGAGTGTTGGTAGTAAAACAAAATCTCGTCTTGAGTGCTCATTTATACACAGTGGTAAGCAGCTGCTGTTTGTACTCAAGTAGTACACACTTTGGTTCCTAATAAAAAAAAAAAAAAAATCAAATATATATTGTATTCTTTTTTTTAAATATGAAAAAAGGCCTAAAAATATTTTTGCTCAAATAGTTTTAATAATAATAATAATAATAATAATAATAATAATAATAATAATAATAATAATTATATATATATATATATATATATATATACGTGAATACATTTTCATATCTTTTCAGTAACAATTTATAAAAACGGCATGCTATGAACCATTAGTTAAGCATTAATAAATAATCAGTTCATTATTTATAAAGCATTGTCCCGACATTAAAACATTAGTAAGCAGTTTATAATGCAGCTATAAATGTTCTTGAATTATGAGCATATCAATAATGTTTAATATTTGCATTTTACTACTTTATTAAGGATTAATTTATCTTTTCTAAATTAAGTATTACATTATTTACAAACCAGTTATTTAGATGTCGTCAGTGGTTCATAAGATCATTTCGAAAGAGGAGGTAAATGATTAATAAACTATTTAAACGTATTTATACATCATATTAGTTACTCATAATAAATGCTTTATTTGCGCACATTCTTTCTCTAATTCATTGTTAACTGAAGTGGTTATAAAACATTTAGTAGTTGTCAATTATTTTTTTGTGAGCTCATCTAAAATGAGGACTACTTATACCTCAGTAAAGGTTTTACAACAATTTCAAGGCTCAGTTGTCTTCTATTTTCTTCATTTTGTTGTTTTTTGTTAGGTTTGTTGCTTATTTTGTTGAATTATATTTGTCTTTTTGCTTATTTTGTTGGCTATGTTTACTTTCTTGATTTCATTTTGCTGTTTATTTGTATATATTGCTTTATTGTTTGTTTTATATCTAGTGTACAGTTGTACAGTTTAATTGTTTTGCATCGTCAAATATCTCTGTTGTGTGTTTCTTTTTTCTGTTCAAATGTGCTTTGTAAAAGCTTTACACAGCTCTACGAGGCATAAATAGTTCTTGCATTATATGAGCTCACAAAAATAGTTAACTAGCAACTTCTAAATGTTTTATAACTACCTGAATTAATCATTAATTAGAGTAGGAAAATGTGTTAATAAAGCATTTATTAACACACTATTATTATATGTCTAAATAATGTATAAAAGTACTTTTAAATAATTTATTAATCATTTACTTACACTTTCTAAATGATCTTATGAACCGCTGACAAAGACTAAATAACTGGTTTGTTAATAATGCAATACTTAGAAATGATGAATTGATCATTAATTAATTACAAAATATACAATTAATCGATATGTTCATAAATCAATAACAAATAATTACTACTGTCCATTAATGTAGGGACAATGCTTTGTAAATGATGAATTAACTATTTATTAATGCTAAACTAATGGTTCATTTTTTGTATATTTTTAAATATATATTTATATTAGATTTTTATATTTATATTTATTTTGTCCTCCATTCATTACTGTTCAAGAAAATACATTCACATATGTCAGAAAAATCTTATTTGTTGTCTATAATATGTCTATGAACGCATACAACACATTTTAATAAAAAAAGTTTTGATCTTTAGTAGTATTCCATCCACGTTTTCATTTAGCCTAAATGTAAGTTACTGTAACACTAGAAATGTATTTTCCTACCCTGCAAAATATTTTAAAATGTATTTTGGTATATAAAGGTTAAAACTGTTTTCAATATATGTGATGCGATCTGGGAAATCCTGTTGCGCTGGGACATTTTCAGAAAAATCAGAAAATAGGTTAAATGTCAAGTTTTTGTCAAAATCAGGCTTTCATTGAATTATTATTCTCTAACATATTGTCTATCATCTCTGAAAATATCTTGCCAAAATTCACTTGTTTATTGCAGAAAAATAGCGATTTATTGCAGCAAACAGAAAAGACTGTGTCTTTCTCTTATGTTAAGAACGCTCTGCGTAAAAACTAAACTACGCAAAACTGTCCTCTTCAGGGTGACGTTAGTCTGTTTGTGTAATGATGCAGACAGCACTTCTGACGGACAGCTCTCATTCTCAAAGAGCCCCCTGCACCATTTTTGTATCGCTATGCATTAATTTAGTTCAAATGGTGACGGCATGAACTAAAACTACAAGTTTAAAACACAAAACTACAAGTTACAACCCCAAACTGTGTCTGGTTATGTATTAAGTCCAGAGTAGAACAGGAGAATTGGAGAGTCTGTAATCTGTGATGATTTATGAACATATGTGATCCTGGATCACAAAACCAGTCATAAGGGTCTATTTTTGAAAAAATGAGATTTATACATAATCTGAAAGCTAAGCAAAGGAAGATTTCCATTGATGTAAGGTTTGTTAGAATAGGACAATATTTGACCGAGATAACTATTAGAACTATTCTAAAATATTATATTAAATCTAAATATTGAAAAAATTGCCTTTAAAGTAAAAATATAGTTCTTAACAATGCATATTGCTTATCAAAAATTAAGTTTTGATACATTTATGGTAGGAAATTTACAAAATATCTTAATGGAACTTTACTTAATATCCTAATAATTTTGAATATGAAAATGAATAATTTTGACTCATACACTGTATTTTGGGCTATTGCTACAAATATACCCCAGTGACTTATGACTGGTTTTGTGGTCCAGGGTCACATATATACATTTGTTTGTATGTTTGATATGTTTGATGTTTGATTGTTTGCAAGGGTTCTGTGTTCCTTGGGGTCATTTTGTATCTTTTACATAAAATGACTAAAATAAGTACTTTACTACAGTAAATTGACTTTTACTTGTGATACTTGACTGCTGTGTTTATGTTTTCATTGCCTCACTTTAAACCAGTTTTTCTCAAAATTCCATTCCTGAAAATCATAGCTATCAGCCAACTTCAGATAGGCATAACTTTTGTTGTGTTCAAGCTATGGACAAAATAAAAATAGTTTTGGAACACAGCTTTCATATGGTATCAAAACCTAAAAAAGGTAAAAATTCCACCATGTGTTGGATTTTCCCAGATCGCATTTAATATACAGCTTATGGCATATCTTAAAATATACTGTCAAAATCTATATAGGTCAGAGAATCAAATATAATGTATTTAATGTATAAAATATAAGACACACCTTTGGGAACCGGGGTTGGAACTGAAATAAACAAATCTTGTGTGAAAACTCAAGATGTGACCCTGGACCACAAAACCAGTCTTAAGGATCACAGGTATATTTGTAGCAAAAAACTAAAATACATTGTTGGGGTTAGAATTATTGACTTTTCTTTTAAAAATCATTAGGATATTAAGTAAAGATCATGTTCCATGAAGATACTTTGTAAATGTGCAAAATGCTCTGTAAATATATCAATACTTAATTTGTGATTAGTAATATGCATTATTTTATTTTTTTTGCACCCTCAGAATCCAGATAGTTGTATCTCAGCCAAATATCCTATCCTATCCTAACAAACCATACATCAATAGAAAGTTTATTAATTCAGCTTTCAGATGATGTATAAATCTGAATTAAAAAATATATATATATATATATCCTTATGACTGGTTTTGTGGGCCTGGGTCACAAACGTTTATGCTCACCATTGAGTAGAATACGGAGGCCTCTCAATCCAGCTTGTTCTCTCAGGCCTCCACAGGCACAAATAATAATCCTAAGTAATAGGATTTCAATTCACCAGCGGAAAATCTGAAATTATATACAGTTTTATTGTATTATTTCAACACGACGAGTTTTAATAGAAGCGTTTGTTTCGGGACTGCAGCCTGAGAGAGTGGAAGCAGGAATGAAGGAATGCGGATGGGGAAGGACAGACGCAGCGTGATCATGCAAAGCGAGGGAGGATGAGAGAGGAGCGAGGGGGGAAGGAGGTAAAAGAGGAGTCGAGGAGCCATCCAGAGGCAGCGGGGAGATGTCAGAAGTGTCGCTCTCACGGGACGCATTTGACAGCTATGTGAAGTCAGGCAGCCCGCAGCTGAAAGTAGCTCCGTTCACCCTGGAGGAAGCCAAGCGCAGAACAAACACTCTGCATGCCACTTATGAGCTTTTGTCTCACTTTACACTACAAAACACTACAGTTTTACACCCAATTGTGTGCACAATAATGCTGCCTGGCCCTGGGTTTGTAAATATGTGCCCATTAACGCAAGAAATACCTTCTTGTACGATACATTAAATAGAAATGATGCCAAATAACAACAGTCAGATGTGCTCAAATTAGACCAATACCCCCAATGGTTTATTTATCAGTTCCTTAATATTGTGTCTTTCAATTAACATGAACATCTTATTATAAATACATCTATGTGGATAAATGAAAAAAAAAGACCTGTAAATTAATTATCCTCACGGACGGCTGTAATCATCACATCCTACATTAGAATATCTTCTATTTTTTAAAACAGTAGAGCAGCACTCTAACATTAGCATCCCATTATGCACATTAAGTGCTCCTTACTGTAAAGTGTGACCTATTTCTAAATTCAACATTGCTTTTTGTGTTAACGTTATATAACTTTAAAAGAGCATTTCTTAAGAGCGGTTCCTGGAAATGTGCATTACATAATAGTCGTAACACATTCAAACAATCAATCAAAACCACAAACACTCAAATTAACATTTTTTTGTGAGAACAGCAGAACATACTGTATTTTTTGAAAAGCGTTGGCTAGTGGGAAAACTGTAAAGCCATCTTGAATATCTTGACAGTGGGTTTTGCACAAACACACACTTAAATCTTTAATGTGCTATCTTTGCTTTCACATTGGACACTTCCTCCTTTGACAAACGTTCAGTTTTCACATTCGTCCAATTCATTGACTCCACAGGCAAATAGTTTTTTTTTGCCAGTGTATATGTTTAGCAAAATTTGGCATATGTAAAAAACACTCTCAGAAGAAATAAATAAATGAAAGCTGTCACTCAGGTTTACAATTACAGGTACAGTTTAGGTACTAATATCACTCTTTAGGGATAAATAAGGTACAAAAGTCTACCTTTTAAAAGGGTGCTGCCCTAGTGACAGCTTTTGTACACTGTGCCTTAAAAGGTTCTTCAAGCGATGTCATAGAAGAACCGTTTTTTGGTTCCACAAAGAACCATCTCTTTCTTACCTTTTTATAATCTAAAGAACCTTTTGTGAAACAGAAAGGTTCTTCAGATGTTAAAGGTTCTTTATGGAACCATTTAGATAAAAAAGGTTGTTCTATGGTATCATAAAGCACCTTTATTTTTAAGAGTGTACCTTTTTCTGAGAGTGTATGAAATAGAAATTTCCCTACTGTGATGTATATATGTGAAACAGCGTTTTGAATGAGAAAAATGCAGGGCATGACTTGATTTGGTGTACATGTCATCAGTGAAGTTGTTTTAATTGAAAGAGAACGTTAATGTTTTTGAGGAAAGTCTGTGAGGGCATATGCTATTTAAAAAAATAAATAAATAAAAAAATAAATAAAAAAATAATAATGTGCACAGTTTAAAATTTATTAAAAAATAAAAATAAATAACATTGACTGCTAAATACCTGGTGAAAAACTACAGTACCCACAATCCCATCAAAAACATGGAAACTAGTGACCTCAAAAGTACTGTGGTAACAGTGTCTTCTGCTACTGATTGGTGGATCTGATTTAGAGATCCAAATTTAGCTTGATTAGAGTGTGAATTAAATGTGAAATTTCCTATTATTAAACAACCTTGGAGTTTAGGAACCCAATTTGAAGGCAAAAGTACAAATAGCGATATTTTATAAAGAAAATGCAATCAGTGTTTGTCTGTGTCAGAGATGCTGAGAAAAAATATTGGATTTGAGTAATGTGTATACAACCACATATTTATTTTTATTTTTTCCCCGTGTGCTTAGAAAATGTTCTTAAAAGTTTTTATATGATACTTAAATATGGAAACATCTGTAAATGTTTTTCAAATGACGGAAAACAGTGACTTGACATGGGTTTACAGTATGATCCTGCAGCAGCCCTGCTCTAAATGCTCTTTTGGAGTTATATGACGTTACTTAAGAGCCTACAAACATTAGTGAAACGTCAAATGATGTTGAAACAGGTTCACAAATGTGCATAACAAATACTTTATTAACATTTATTAACACTTTATCTAACTTTTGTTGTTTGTTGACTTGTAAATGAATACATAAGCATAAACCAAGATACATTTTTAAAGGAATTACAGAGATGTTCATTGTTAGTTCATGTTAGGTGCTGCATTAACAAATGATAATAATTTATTACTATTTAGAAATGCATCATGTTCAACTTAACAACAAAGATGAACCAAATACTGGTAAGACTTTACAGTAAAGTTGCATATGTTAACATTGTTAACACAAAAAAGCCTTTGTTGAAACAGGAAAAATATCCTATTTAAATACAACATGTCTTCTTCCAATGAGTCCTGGCTCAAAATGGCAGCAAATACAGTGTTCTGGCATGAAACTCTAGAATGCAGTCCGATGGGTCTAACTCAATCTTACAACATGACATCATAATCACATGGCAAAGCTGATTGGTTCTCTCCTGTATCAGTAGCCAATGAGGTCACTGCTCAACATTCAAATATATGACTAGTGCTAGATGTAGCAGTTTGCAGCATGCTTCAGAAACCCTCCACCTCCCCAGCTCCACCTGTATAGATCTGCTATGGGTGTAATTTTTATTGGCTTTCTCAAGCCAACTTACTGATCTGCTATTTTCTTCCGAGACTAAATCTGTCGACACTATCTCCTCCTAGAGCTTTAACTCTACAAACTCCAAACTCAGCCCAGATCTTCAGACTGATCTGACCTGAGTTGCTATATCTATTCTAGCTGATCGGACTTACGATTTTCCTAAAAATAACGATTAAAACTCAGAAAAATCCCATAGACTTACATTGACGGAATGTTCAAATGAGCCAAGACATTCAAATTTCAACTGTCAGAACTCCCAGAATCCTTTGAGACTAAATCTACCTTCCCTTCTATGTACTATTTCTAATCCATTCAAACTCATTCAAACTAACTTGATAATCATACTAGAATCATGCTAGAATCATGCTAGTAACTTGCTAATCAGACTAGAATCATGCTAGAATCATGCTAGTAACTTGCTAATCAGACTAGAATCATGCTAGAATCATGCTAGTAACTTGCTAATCATACTAGAATCATGCTGGTAACTTGCTAATCATGCTAACAACTTACTAATCATGCTAGAAACATGCTAGCAACTAGCTAATCATGCTAGCAACATGCTAGTAACATGCTAATAACTTGCTAACCATGCTAGTAACTTGCTAATCATGCTAACAACTTACTAATCATGCTAGAAACATGCTAGCAACTAGCTAATCATGCTAGCAACATGCTAGTAACATGCTAATAACTTGCTAACCATGCTAGTAACTTGCTAATCATGCTAGGAACATGCTAGCAACATGCTAGTAACTTGCTAATCATGCTAGAAACATGCTAGCAACTGGCTAATCATGCTAGAATCATGCTAGCAACATGCTAGTAACTTGCTAATCATGCTAGAAACATGCTAGCAACTGGCTAATCATGCTAGAATCATGCTAGCAAACATGCTAGTAACTGGCCAATCATGCTGACAACATGCTAGTCATGCTAGAATCATACTAGCAACATGCTAGTAACATCCTAATCATGCTAAAGTCTATCTATCTATCTATCTATCTATATATCTATCTATCTATCTAACTTTTAAAACTACTTTAAACTTCAAAAAGTAAAAACTTTTTAAAACTTCCTAAACCTTTAAACCTTTAAACCTTTAAACTTTTAAAACTTTTTACACTCTTTAAACTTTCTGGTCCGGCTTTCTCAAGCCAACTTAAAGTTTGTCTTGACAAACTTTTTTATCTAGTTCATATATGTTATATGTGCAGCATTAGTATTTCTTACATACTTACAGCAGCATGTTGTGGATGTATTGGTAGTATGAAGTCTCGGTACTTGCTCTTCCACAGCAGCAGCAGCAGCATAGCAATCTATTCTGCCAAGACCAAATACATTAACATTGTACATTGTACATTAACATTAACATGTACATTATCATGACAATTCCTCTGAGAGTTGCCATGAAAGAACAATAAATAGTTTACGATCACACTAAACAAAGAACATACTTAACATTAAATACAAGTTATTTATTCCAATAAAGATGTAAAATCATGTACTGCAGAAAGAGTATTTAGATAATTTTCTTGAAGTTCATTACGTCCAAGAATTCTTCGCTGTTAGTTCAGATTAATTAATGGGTTAATTTAATGTTACCAAATACTACGTTATAATAAAGGTGCTTCACGATGCCATAGAAGAACCTTTTTTATCTAAATGGTTCCATAAAGAACCTTTAACATCTGAAGAACCTTTCCGTTTTACAAAAGGTTCCTTGTGGCGAAAGAAAGGTTCTTTGTGGAACCAAAAATATTTTTTTCTATGGCACCGCTGTGAAGAACCTTTTAAAGAACCTTTATTTTTAAGAGTGTATTGTAAAGTGTTACGAATTATAGTAAGTGAAATAGTAATTTCCACACGGTTGAAAACAAAGCACATCTATGTCTTTCTTTAAGTATTGCTCATTTATGCTCGTGAACAGGATATTAAACCCGCAGATGCATGTCCAGATCATTTTACCCGTGTGGGCTGAATTAGAAGACACCAGTTCTCACTGACCCTAATAAAGCTAGCATGGTAGCAGTGCACATTAAATTTGGGTCTACATCCACAATCCACATAGTGACATGAAGGCAAAAGTTGTTTATCCCTTGTAAGAAATTCAAATGAAGACCAGAACTCGCTCTTTACCTCAGAGACACGACTCGGTGTGTGTGTGTGTGTGTGTGTGTGTGTGTGTGTGTGTGTGTGTGTGTGTGCGACTAGCCACCCTTAACATATGGGTCTCTAAAAACAAACAGCATGTTTGAAGTACTCCTGGGAGAATAACTACATGCTTTCACACACACACACACACACACACACACACACCCATTCAGCAGCCCTATGGCTTAATTAAAGCACACAGACGCACTATGTGTTTTAAGTGCCATTTCAAAGATTATATGTGACTGAAATCAGGCTACGCATAAATAAAGAGTCTGCATGAATATTAATAATGTCAATATAATTAGCACTGTTGACTAATAGAGACCATGTTTTTGCATGTGGAAGGGACTGTAGTTCCTGCGCTTGTTTATGTCCCTACAGTGGCTCTAAATAAAGCACATCATTATTCCTCGCTCTTCACTATGACTCAAAACACCGACCACTGACCATTATACACCCAGACACAGAGCAGAGGCTGCCAAACCCTGGACATGTCCAGCTGGATAGTGAATCAAAGCCGCATTACATTTGCAGTGTTTTAGCTGAAAGAGCTGTGCGCAGGTGGGATTGGTTCTCCCATGATGCAAAGGACTGGAAACATTTGGGTTTCCCAGCATCTTGATTCACTCATTCGTGACAATACTTCTTTCATATGCTGCCAAACTGTAACTTTTTAGCTTGGAAAACAGAACATGTCTTTCCTCATTTGAACTGAGTAATATTATGGAAAAAAAAAAAAGAACCAGAGAGAACTTCCTCAGTGTCCATGTGTGTGCGTTTTACCATAAACACTACTGTAAAATTGTGCATAAATGTTTGCTTACTGTAAGTGATTCATTAAGAAAAGTTTGAATGTTAAAACATGAAGTGTTTATATTTCTTATTACTTCATGATATACAAAACATTTTCCTTTGAAAAGTAGTTTTATTGTATGTACACTGCGGTCAAAAGACACCTTCTAATTTTTTTATTAGAACTACTTTCCACATTTTTGAATACTAGTAAACTCATTAAAACTATGAAATAAACAAGTATAGAAATTATGCAGTGATCAAACGTGCACATTTTTTAAATTATTTTTTCCTTTTTATTTTTTCCTTTTTTTTATTAATACTTATTCATCACAGATACATTAAGTGACAGTAAAATACAAATACATTTCCTTTAATTGCTTTTCTTTTGAAATTTGTATTTATCAAAGGATCCTGAAAACAAAAGAAAACAAAACAAAACAAAAAAAAAAAATTAATAATAATAATAATAATAATAATAATAATAATAATAATAATAATAATTTTCAACATTAATAACAATCAGAAATGTTTTTAAGCAGCAAATTAGAATTATTATTATAATCATATTAGAATGATTTCTGAAGGATCATGTGGCACTGAAGACTAGTGTAATGATGCTGAAAATTCAACTTTGCATCTCAGAAATAAATTACATTTTAAAATATATAAGTTATTTTAAATTACAATACAATTTCACAATATAAATGTTTTTTACTGTATTTGTTTGATCAAGTGCTTGGAGCCTTGGTGAGCCAAAGAGATTCTTTTAAAAGCATTAAAAATTATTTCATGCACTGCCAAGACTAACATTTGTCTACTCATTTCAAGAAATTAAGCATAGGCCTGTGTTGAAAGGTTTTAGGATACAATATTGATGGCGCATATGGAAAGATGTACAATTAACACATATATTGTGTCTCTTTGCAGTATTTGTCCAGGCCTGTAAACTGCAGCAGCACATCTTCACCGCACATGGACAGGAGGACAAGATCTATGACTGCTCTCAGTGCCCGCTGAAGTTCTTCTTTCAAACCGAGCTTCAGGTGAGACGATCTGAGAATGAGGATGCCATGTTGAGATCAAATGAAAAGCCAAATAACCCCATCACAACCTTGCTTGGCAGAATAAATAATTCATGGGGAAGCATGAAAAAAAAATCTCAGTATCTCACAAAAGTCAGTACACTCCTCACATTTCAGCAACCATTTTAGTTTATCTTCTCAGGGGACAATACTATAGAAATTAAACTTGGATGTATTTTAGATTTGTCAATCGACTTAGTCAATCTGTCCTCTGAAAATAACTCAACATACAGCCATTATGAGCTAAGTGAACTTGTCCAAACTTTGTCCAAAGTGTCAGTATTTAGTGTTAGTACCATTGTTCTCTGGCACTGCCTTAATCATTCTGGTCGTGGAATTGATCAGAGCTGCACAGGTTGTTGCTGGGATCCTCTTCCACTCCTCTATAATGACATCACAGAGCTGCTGGATGTTAGACACATGCTGCTTCTCCAACTTCCGCTTGAGGATGCCCAACATGTGTTTAATAGTGTTAAACCTTCACATTCAGCTTCTTCAGCAAGGCAGTTGTCATCTTGGCGGTGTGTTTTGGGGTCATTATCATGTTGGAAAACTGCCATTCGTACCAGTTTCTGAAGGAAAGGCATCATGTTCTGCTTCAGAATGTACAGTACATAATGGAATCCATGTTTTCCTGAATGAACTGCAGCTCCACAGGACCAGCAGCACTCAGGCAGCCCCAGACCATCATGCTACCAGCACCATGCTTGACTGTAGGCAAGACACCATTTTCCTGGTACTCCTCACAAGCAGGACACCATCTGAGCCAAACAAGTTTATCTTAGTCTCATCAGACCACAGGACATGAGTACGGTAAATCATGCTCTTGGACATGTTGTCTTCAGCAAACTGTTTGCGGGCTTTCTTGTGAGCCAGCTTCAGAAGAAGCTTCCTTCTGGGATGATGCCCATGCAAACCGACTTGTTGCAGTGTGCATCGTATGGTCTGAGCACTGACAAGCTGACCTTCTACTTGTGCAAACTTTAAAGCAATGCTGGCAGCACTCATGCATCTGTTTTTTGAATCCAGGTTCTGCACCTGACGCACAGAACAAGTGCTCAACTTTGTTGATCGACCCTTGCAAGGCCTGTTCTGAATTGAACCCATATTGGAAACCTCTGTATGACTCTGACCACTGTAGTGTAACTCAATTTCAGGGTGTTACTGAATCTCTCATAGCCTTGGCTATCTTTGTGGAGAGCAACAATTCTAATTCTCAAATCCTCAGAGAGTTTCTTTGCCATGAAGTGCCATGTTGAACATCCAGTGGTCAGGATGAGAGAATTATACTCAAAGCACCAAATTGTAACTGCTCTAATACGAGATACACATCTTTGTATGGTTCTGTCAAGCAAACAAAAACATGAACATGATGAAAAGGACATGTGACTTTGCATGGTTAAACAACATACTGCTGTTATCACTTAGGGTGTACTCACTTTTGTTGCCAGCTATTTTGACAATAATGGCTGTATGTTATTTTCACAGGAGTTATTTTCAGAGGACAGCAAATTTGTGCTGCTATACATTGACTATTTTATCAATTTGATCAATGCAATCAGGCACTTAATTTTATGAAATCGTACAATATAATAATATATGTCTTTACCAGCAGGCTTAAATTGTTCTAATTATTTAAAATGGATGTAAATCCTATAACAAATTGGTACATAATAAAGCAACATTTAAGTCATAAATATGGAATAAAAGTATAAGAATAAAAATACATCAGCAGCATGCGTCTAACCGCTGGACCACTTTTTATTAAGGCTTTACTTGAATGAAACAAGTAGGGAACGGCTCAACATTTCAAAAGATAGCCTACTTGTGCTTATATTGACACCAACCTACCAGCTTTTGCTTGCAATGTATATACTACTAAAACCTTATACTTCTCCTTTATACATTTTTATCCTACACAATTAGTTAAAATGAGGATTTACAGGATGTTAATGGAGGTTTAGACATTTTTTTTTAATGTTAATGTGACACCATAGCAATAAAAAGCATCTCTTTGGTCTTTGTTGTGGAGCTCTTGTAAGCAGATTCTTCACTTTACTGCTGTGATGCATATAAACAGCTACAGTGAAGACAGCAGTGAATTCTCTTGGTGGACAATGAGACATTTCATTGATAAATAAATGGGACAAGTTATCCACACATAAGAAAGCTAACCTTTCCTGGGACGGTATCTTTTTTAGTGGCTGCAGCTCTCCTGGGAAATATGCTAGATATTGCTTGTTATGAATATAACACATTTTATATGATCTCATACATGTGGAATTTCAATGTTGCCTTTTACTCCCTGAATGAGAAAGGCCTCATAGTTATTCACCAGTTTATAAGTGTGCAATAATGAACATTCAGATTATGAGAGTATTGGTAAAACTTTCTTTTAATGTGTCCTTGTTACACCTTACATATATTTACAGTACTATAACAGAGAACTATTATGCATAATTACAAGCAACTAACACTAAACCAAACCCTAAACTAAACTCTAAACTTATATTAAGTGCATGTTAATTAATACTCACTTGTGTAATTACATTGTAACAAGGACAGCTTATAGTGAAATGGACCTGTCTGTTTTTAAGATGCATATTCTAAATATTATTGTGAACAATTCACCTGTGAATATTTCATAATTTGATTCTCTATTGACACATGGAGGACTTCTCCAATGATTTAGTCGATTTAGCTTAAACTCCGCCTCTACATTTTCTTCTGCCTTCACTTTTAAACGCCACGCCCACATCTCAATGTCCAATCAACAGCCAGTGCATAGAACCAAGCCCCGCCCCAACATTTCTTTATCTATAATCCGTTACTCTCAGATTTGCATCACAATACAGATTCTACTTCTAGTGCTTTTATTTTTGTGATTTCTGGTTTTAAATTCATAGACAAAAATATATACATAACATCTAAGTCAAATATCTAAGTTGTCACTTAGTAAAATGTAACATTTCAAGTTGACTAAACTTTTTTCGAGTTGACTGAACTTAAAATTTTAAGGCAGTCAGGTAACAAATTATTTTAAGTTGACGCAACAAATTGTTTTTTACAGTGTAACTTTACCCAACACTAGTGCTGTTTTAGTACAATCAGGCTAAACTGGATTGAATGCAGGTTTTAGCTTAAACTCCGCCCCTACATGTTCTTCTGCCTTCACGTTTAAATGCCACGCCCACATCTCAATATCCAATCAACAGCCAGTGCATAGAACCAAGCCCTGCCCAACATTTCTTCATCTATAATAATTCGTTACTCTTTGCGTCACAATACTACGGAGCCCCTAAAAGGACATGGTGGTGAAAAAAAAATTGGGGTGGTTGAAAAAAAATCGAGGTGGGTGGAAAAAAATTCGGGTGGGAGGAAAAAATAATTTGATCCTTTTTTGCGTTCCCTCGCAAAACTTTGCGTTCCCTCGCAAAACTTTGCGTTCTCTCGCAAAACCAGATAAGTTCGGACAAACACTCCCTATAGCTTGCAGTGGTTCATACAGCTCCGTACGTTCGCAATGGAGCGGCTCATGGAGCTCTGGACTCAATATGAAGAAATACATGGTTTTGGGACATTCTAAACGCTTAATGTTATATATATATATATATATATTATATTAATGGGTACAGACAAACAACGCGGTGATCCATTTAGCCACGATAAGAGTTTTTAGTGTTTTTCTACGGGGAGAAAACATGTCCGTTCATATTGTCTGCTTTTATTAATAAACTGTGAACCAGATTTGGTCTTTTTATATTACATTCTTCTGCCATTAGCCTACCAAGCGTTTTCCATAACGGTTTACTACGGAGGAGAAAAAGCTTAACGTGCATTAGCGCATTGATTTCATATCTGTCATAATAATAATAATAATAATAATAATAATAAAATTGCTATTAGTATTAACAATATTTATTAATAATGAATTTGGCCCTCCAATGTCATTGTTTACACTAAGCAACAGCAGGCAGTGAATTAAGACAGCCAAATGTTTATTATTATTAATCTCCAATTCCTTTTGTAAAACAACAGGGTGTGCTTTCTGTTTTATATACATAATATTTGATATACATTCTAAAACGCTTAGTGTAATTATTTCGTTTTGTTTCAGAAATGGAAATTGTATAGTCTATGTATTGTATTTTGATTAGCCTATATATTATTGTATTGTATAAACTTCAGCTGAATCAGTCGTATTGCGTTATTCTTTTGGGGTAAATTGCCTTGGTTTTAAGACTGTACGTACCACTTGTTGGATTTATACGAATTAAATAAACTAGTTTTCGATTGTTTTATTTAAGCTTTTAAGCTGTCTGTAGATAACAGGGTGCTACAGAAAGCACACCCTGTTGTTTTACAAAAGCAATTTAGTAACGTTTTGTTTGGTATTGTGGAAGTAGACAAAATAAAGCAGACATTCATATTTCTTTCCTCATTGTTATCACAATGTAGCCTGGGGATCGCGCCGGCGCCACCGACCCGAGAAGTGCAGTGTTGCGCTTTATGTGAGATGTATAATTACAAGAAATATGCAACAGCCGAACAATATGAAGAAACGTTATCGTGACTAATTTGCAGAGCGGTAAATCAGATGAACTATTCTGCATTATGGGACAGACGGTAAAGACAGTGTTTCAGGGCCGCTCACGCACAAATTTCAAAGCACAAGATCTTTTTTACCCACGAAAAAAATCATAGTTTCCGTTTTTCAAAACCGAGCGAAATAATAATTTAATAATAATAATAAAATCAAACCGTTAGTAATTTGTCTTTATTTCTTTATGTTCGTATTTCGATTTGGTGTTAAATGATTTGATTTTATTTGATTTGATCTTAAACGAGTCATATCGGGTTGGGGTCTGAGTGCAATTATTGTATAGCATTATTTTGTAGACAGATTGGAGATTAATAATAATAATAAACATTTGGCTGTCTTGATTCACTGCCTGCTATTGCTTAGTGTAAACAATGACACTGGAAGCCAAAATTCTATTATTAATAAATATTGTTAATACTAATAGCAATTTAATTATTATTATTATTATTATTATTATTATTATTATTATTATTATTATTATTATGATGACAGATGCACTTTAAGCTTTTTCTCCTCCGTAGTAAACCGTTATGGAAAACGACTGGTAGGCTAATGGACGAAGAATGTAGGGTAGAGTGGGGGAAAACGCCCCCCCGGGGTAAAACGCCCCCCACCTGTTTTTCCCAAAATAACCACTCGAGGGGGTCAAGATACATTTTCAACTGTTGCTATGCACTACGTTGACAACGGGGATAAACAAATCTCCTTGGAGAAGCTGACACCAGCGACGTGTTTGAAGAGAAGAGGATTACATGCTAAGTGCTATAATTTTCAGATATTAGTAAACAAGTGTTTAAGAGAATATTGTTGTGTAGGATATCACAGTGATGTATGATAGATGAATAGTGAAGTCTGTAGTTTGAGAGGATATGTTATTTATAAGGAATATAATTGTATTTTAAAAATTAAACATTTTTTTAAAAAGACATAGCTTGTGGGGTAAAACGCCCTCTACGCTGAGGGGTAAAACGCCCCCCAGAGGGCATAGTTTCTCTCTATCATAATTACTATAATAACATATTTCTGTCTATCAAATCCTGTTTTACACTTAATTAATGAATTAATGTTTATTTATTTATTTTTTATTTGTTACAACATATTTGTTGTAATAATGAATTAATGTTTATTTGTATATTTATTTATTTATTACAACATATTTGTTTGCATGGCTTAGTTGTATAAATATAAATGTTAAAAAACTGGATATTTTGGACATTCCTCAAATAAATATTAATATATATACATGTTGATACATTACTTGCCTCTTACTTTTAGAGATTAAAAACTATAGCCTGTTCATTTTGCTGTTGATCTATGAAGCAAACTGGTTGGTAAGAAAGGAGGCATTTTACCCCACTGCTGGGGTAAAACGCCCCCTTTGTACAAAAATATGTTCAGTCAAAATACTAATTAATTATGAAGGCTGAGCAATTTTAATATTTGGTGAATAACTCCTGCCATAGTCACTCAAAACCGGGATGGCAATTCTAGTCACATTTATGTTTTGTTTCACTGTAATGTCACATTTTCCTTAAGGGGGGCGTTTTCCCCCACTCTACCCTAATATAAAAATCTGGTTCACAGTTTATTAATAAAAACAGACAATATGAACGGACAGTTTTCTCCCTGTAGAAAAACACTAAAAACTCTTATCGTGGCTAAATGGATCACCGCGTTTGTCTGTACCCATTAATATAGGCCTAATATAAAATTTTGTATATTACGGTCGTCTTATATTAAGCCACGTTATTGCGGTTTTCTATGGGGAAGAAAACGCTTATCATGAAATTCAGCTGCTGCTCACATGACATATTTGTAATAACTTCTGTAGCATATTTGGTCTTTTTATAATCACCATCTTCATAAGCCGCGTATTCTTCATGGGAGGAAAGCCCTTAGCGTGCAATTTAGCGCTTTCTGTTCATAGTCTGTAAGCTTTAAGGTGTGTTCTGGTCCTATAGTTTACATTAAGCGTTTAGAATGTCCCAAAACCATGTATTTCTTCATATTGAGTCCAGAGCTCCATGAGCCGCTCCATTGCGAACGTACGGAGCTGTATGAACCACTGCAAGCTATAGGGAGTGTTTGTCCGAACTTATCTGGTTTTGCGAGAGAACGCAAAGTTTTGCGAGGGAACGCAAACATTTTTGCGAGAGAACGCAAAGTTTTGCGAGGGAACGCAAACATCTTTGCGAGAGAACGCAAACGTTTTGCGAGAGAACGCAAAGTTTTGCGAGAGAACGCAAACATCTTTGCGAGAGAACGCAAAGTTTTGCGAGGGAACGCAAACATCTTTGCGAGAGAACGCAAAGTTTTGCTAGGGAACGCAAACATCTTTGCGAGAGAACGCAAAGTTTTGCGAGGGAACGCAAACATCTTTGCGAGAGAACGCAAAGTTTTGCGAGGGAACGCAAACATCTTTGCGAGAGAACGCAAAGTTTTGCGAGGGAACGCAAAAAAGGATCAAATTATTTTTTCCTCCCACCCGAATTTTTTTCCACCCACCTCGATTTTTTTTCAACCACCCCAATTTTTTTTCACCACCATGTCCTTTTAGGGGCTCCGTACAATACAGATTCTACTTCTAGTGTTTTTGTTTTTGTGATTTCTGGTTTTAAATTCATAGACAGTACTATATACATAATAACATAAATAAAATATAAAAAAAGCTAGCCTGCCTGCCTGTAACAGTAAAGAAAGATCGTGGAGAACTAACATAAACATATAAGTGACCCAGGACCACAAAACCAGTCATAAGGTGAAAAATTTTCAAAATTGAGATTTATACATCATCTGAAAGCTGAATAAATAAGCTGTGTCAATAAATAATTGATGTATGGTTTGTTATGATAGGATAATATTTGGCTGAGATACAATGATTTAAACATCTGGAATCTGAGGGTGCAAAAAAAAAAAAAAAAAATCAAATATTGAGAAAATCAGCTTTAAAGTTCAAGTCCAAATGAAGTTCTTAGCAAAGCATAAGGCTTATCAAGGCTTATCAAAAATTAAGTTTTGATACATTTATGATAGGGAATTTACAAAACATCTTCATGGAACATGATCTTTACTTAATATCCTAATGATTTTTAGCATAAAGGAAAAATCGATAATTTTGACCCATACAATGTATTGTTGGCTATTGCTACAAATATACCCCAGCGACTTATGATTGGTTTTGTGGTCCAGGGTCACATATATGAATTCAAACAAAAGGGTTAATTCTTGGTTTACATGGCTGACAGAATTTTACCTGTCCATCAGAAAGTGAAGGTTGTTTTCTTTGGACTGGAGCCTTGTGCGGGATCTTGTTTTCTCAGTTCTTCACACCGCAGTCGTCTCCGCTCAGTCGGAGAGGTCAGAGGTCACGAAGATGGATGGATACAGAGATGTTTTATTTATTTGTGCTGAGCTCATAGAGCTGAAGATGAAGGGCTGTGACAGACCGTCTGCCCCCTACCCAAACTCCTCATGCCCTGAGCTCAGTGAGGAGTCACCGCATCACCACTGACCTGCCAAGAGCATGATGGGAAAAACTCAACCTAATCAGCTCTCATAGGAACAAACACCTCACCTTACACCCTAATACACACAGTAACATACCTTATATATCGCAACACAAAACTCACACACCAAAACACAACTGAGGATGTTACTTATTCGTGAAATTTGATGGATATACTTATAGTTTTCAAATTATTTAGAGCTATTAGTATTAGTAGACCATTAGGTTGACATGCATTAATTCATCTCACTTGCCAAAAATCATTAGAACATTAAATAAACATCATGTTCCATGATGATATTTTGTAAATTTCCTAACATGAATATGTCAAAACTTAATTTTTGATTAGTAATATGCATTGCTAAGAACTTTATTTGGACAAATTTAGAAGCAATTTTCTCAATATTTAGATTTTTTTCACCACCAGATTCCTGCGGTCCTCCGGTATCTCGGCCAAAAATTGTTATTATTACTATTATTATCCTAACAAACCATACATCATTGGAAAGCTTATTTGTACAGCTTTCAAATAATGTATCCATCTCAATTTAAAAAACATGACCCTTATGACTGGTTTTGTGGCCCAGGGTCACAAATATCCTTTATGTATTTCATCCCATTTTATTAACTAATGTCTTTGCTGCTGACCTTTGATGATCCAGTTCAATCATACTAATAAGCAAAAATGACATTAGATGAACTAGCATTTGTGCTTCATATTTTTTTTTATTGCTGAAGAGTGTTGAACCTTCTTATCCTTCAGCCTTCTTTTCCTTCAGCCTGAGGCTTATTTGTTTCACTTTTTGGTGTGTAAGGGCTGTTACATTTGCTAAACATAGAATGTTTTATATTAACAACAAACAAGCAAGCCCTGCCCTGATTTAAAAAGTAACACAAAAGTAACATAACACATTACTTTCCACAAAAAAAAGTCAACTTAAAATAATTTGTTACCCTGCTGCCTTAAAATTTTAAGTTCAGTCAACTCAAATAAGTTTATTCAAGTTGAACTGTTAAGTTGTACTAAGTGACAACTTAGATATTCGAGTTGACTAAACTAAAAATGTGTAACAGCTGCATTTGTTACTTGACTGACTGAACATTTTAAGTTAAATCAACTCAAATATCTAAGTTGTCACTTAGTAAAACATAAAATTTCAAGCTGATTAAACTTTTTTCGAGTTGACTGAACTTAAAATTTTAAGGCAGCAGGTAAATTTTAAGTTGACTCAACATTGTTTTTTACAGTGCAACTTTTCCCAACACTGGTGCTGTTTTGGTGCAATCAGGTTAAACTGGATTGGATGCAGGCTTTTGCAATTCCTCGATCAATTAATTCATTAAAGCATCTACATTAAAAAACTAAATCCATGTTTCCCTGAAAGTTTTTATTAGCATTCACAGCAGACAAAACAACTAACCCAGTTTTAACCGTAGTTTTCTATCACTCATACTTTTGACATTAACTCCGAAGTTCTATCTTACAGTTCACACTGAAGCACAAGAAGAAAAAAAAGCTTTTGACTTTCGGTTTAAGATTGCTCAGATGTTTTTAAAATATGATTCGTACACAAAAGTGTAATGAAAGCTCCGATATTACCCAAGAGTGACTCACGGATGCAGGTAGATCAGATACAGACAGCAGCAAACCCCAGCGTCCTGCGAGAGTTTGCGTGTGTGTTTGTGTTTGTTCCCGCCTCTGGCTGGGTCTGATGTGTGTATGCAAACACATCGTCTTGAGACGGTGACAAACCCTCACTGCAGCCCATGAGCGCGCTCATTCTCTGCTCATCACCGCCGGGACACGCGCAATCCAAACAAACACTTTTGATCTCTGACACACTTCTGCTTCCTGTAAACTTCCTGTGAACTTTTTACAAGCGACTCTGCTAATGCGAAATAAAAGATACCTAGCTTTGGCATTGTGAAGATGCACGCTGTTATAAGAATGTTTCATTGAAAGTCATTTAGCAGAATTAATGATGGCTTTATTGCGGAGAACGATTCTTGGACAAACTGTAAAAACTTTATATTAAGTGGTCTTAACTAATATGTACTTACATAAAAAAATAAGTACAATGTACTTGTTGTGTTCATATTGTATTGCAAAACACTTTCGCTGCTATTAAGGTGGGATACGGGTAAGTTTAGGGACAGGTTTGGTGGTATGGCTAGGTTTAGGGGTGGGTTAAGGTGTAAGGGATGGGTCAGTAGTGTAATTAAAAATGTAAATACAGAAATCAATTACAGATGTGATTACATGCAGGAATTTTTTAAATATAAGTACAATGTAAAAACATGTATGAACACAATAAGTACATTGTAATGAATGATTAATTTAAATGCAAGTACATAGTAGTTAAGGCCACTTAATATAAAGTGGGACCAACTACTTTAAGCTGCATTTTCAAAATGCATTTATAATTACAATGCATGCAGCTTGCATGAGCTATCAAAAATTTGGAACATTTGTACTTTTAAACATTCATTTGACTCACCGTAGGACTAGTATTAAAAATCATTTGATCCTGCAATGACACATTTTTACCCCAGGAGTGCTGTAGCACAATAAATGTGGTAAAATTACATTCTTGAAGTGACCAATGCATTGCATTGTACTCATTGTTTACAGCCTTGAAGGTTGGCACTTTGTGAAGGGGTTAGTTTATTCATTTTCTTTTGGAAAGACACGTTGTGTGGTCTCTTTCCCTTAGTCCTTTTCAAGGGGGCAAAAAATACCCATAGGGTGAAATGAAGTTTTGAGAAATTACAGACAATCCTGTCATGATACATGCAAGAGAGAACCTTTTTCTTTTAGAGCAATTCTGAAATTATTTTCTTATTTTTTAGTAAATATTTCAGTATGTTAACTATTTGTTTGAATTATAAACTAATGCTACATGAATAAAATAAACTACAGAGTTCTCTTATTTTTGATTAATTTTTCATTTAGTTGTTAATTCCTACAAACCAGCAATAGCTTGTTCAGTTTTGAGCATCTCTAATACAGTCGTCGTGATACATAAATTACAGCAAACTCACATTGGAACGAATCACATCTAAAGCTGCCAAGACTGTTTGCTGTTAAGTTTATTTAATCTCAGGCTTTACACTCAACCATACCAGAGAAATCACCAGCACTCCCTCATGCAGCTCATGAGATCTGTGCACTCTTGCACGGAGAATTATGTATTGCTGATGTATAATTAAGAGTTATTTCAAAGTTGTAAGTTGTGATGGAAGTAACTTAAATGTGATGTAAGTATTGTTAAAATACTTTCTTGTATCTTAGATTAATATACAGAGGGAACATTAAAGGGATCCAGAACTGCATTTAATTGTTTACTGTTTGGTCTGGCTTGATTTACTGACACATAAACCGCAATAAACCATTTTGTAACAAGAATGTTGAGGCATTACTGTCAAGTGATACATTCTGGCAGTCTTGTGATGATGTATTCATCTCTATTGAGTAATAAAAAGGAGAATGTAGAAAATGAGTCAAAAAGAAAAGAAGAAAAGATTATTTCGAAGATATAACATGCAACACATTGAAATGTACAATGTCAAACCACTGACATCTACTTGGATCTACTGTAATGTATCACAAAAAAAGCATAATTTACATTACTTTGAAGCTAATCTTGGGAAAGTGATACCAGTGTCCTTTGTGTAACTTAAACTCATCCCAGCTCCCTTCCATCTGACCTAAAGGTCCAAATGCAATCGTGCCGCTCCATATACGGTGAGTATGCAGACTCTGTAGGGCACAAACTACCAAGGGGACATCATATCATCTCCCTAAAAGCACCTAAAAGCCATTTCAGTTTTAAGTGTGTAAGAAACACCCTAAGTGTTTTTTTCTCAAGCTTCAGTAGAGTGAAGTGTTCACAAGCTACAGTTCTTCTATTACAGACAGAAACTTGTATCATAAGCCATATAGCCAATGATATGGTAGACGTTAGTGAGCAGATTAAAACGGGAAGATATGGCAGCATACTACAAGCTGAACGAATTCAGCTCACCAACTCCAAGCCCCAATTACCTTCTGGAGATATTTTACCACTCCTGAGAGCTCCTTCACTGTCCTCAAACAATATATATCCAAATTACATCTCTGGCCTTTACCCAGTGTGCTGCCAGGTTTGCCAGAAGATAGATATATGAATGGATCACCAAATCTGACCCATTGTGCAACATCTAGGAGATACAATCAGTATTAATTTAGTTGACAAATAGTTTTTGTCAACAACATTTTTCACAGACAAAAACAAAATGATAAATGAAACAAAAACTTGTTTTGAATGACAAAAACTATGACGCAAATCTATTTACATTTTCGTTAATGAATAAAAACGAGATGAAAATGTTAGGAAGGGACGATTAGGAAGAGATTCATTCAGAACGAATTTGCTGTGTGGTTAGAATTTGAACTGTATCATAGTCTATTGATCTATCCTTTAGGACATAGGCTAGCATACATTTGCTGCACGTCTCATAAATGTTAAAAAATGTCAATATCTGGGAGTAAGAGAACAGCAGACATATGGATAAATTTGACAGCACAAAAGAGAACTCCGTTCTGTCCGGTTTTCTGAACAGCTCTCACGCAGGACACGAGTAAGTCACTTACTTACTGCATCTTAGATGAACGTAAATAGTTGGGAGAATATCACCATATCAAAGGTGTGTCAGTATCATGCATTTGGTTTTAAAGGGACAGCAGCCTAATATACTTGTGATTGTCTGTGGCATTAATGTTAATCAAGCAACAAAACAAAGAAAATCACTCACTGCTCTTCACTTCAGTAGAGTCACTTTAGTAGCCCTAATAAAGATCTAAATCTAAATCTAAATGTATTTATATAAATAAATGTCTGCTTGAAAGAATGAAGAATATGGTAAACAAGTATGCATAATTAGCCTTTATAACCATTTAATTGAAAAAAAAAATACTGTGTTCTTGTTTCTTTATAAGAAATGGTTTCATTTAATTTTAATATAAAGGCATGTTACACATCACATCATTTAAATCTGTGTCTATCATGATAAAACCTTAATATGAAACCTATATAATGAGTTTGGTCATTTTAGAGCAGTGGTCTCAAACTCAATTCCTGGAGGGCCGCAGCTCTGCACAGTTTAGCTCCAACTCACACCTGCTTGGAAGTTTCTAGTTAACCTGAAGGGCTTGAATAGCCTTGATTAGCTGGATCAGGTGTGTTTGATTAGGGTTGGACCTAAACTGTGCAGAGATGCGGCCCTCCTAAAATTAAATGGCATTTTAGTCAAAGAGTATATGACTAAAACTAAATAAAATTTTGCTGTCAAAATTAACACTGGATACAATCTGCATTAGTGTTTAGTTGGTGTTTCACAGTATTATAGTAGCCTTGGTGTAATAAAAAGCACTGAATTACCCTGGCATTTGTATCCTTGTTCATTCTCTAGGACAGTGGTTCCCAGCCATGTTCCTGGAGCGTGTCATTGTTGCATGTTTCAGATCTTAAGGTCTACTAATGAGCTGATGACCTGAATCAGGTGTTTGTGATTAAAGGGATAGTTCACCCAAATATGAAAATTCTGTCATTAAAGGGGGCATAACACACACAGTTTCGCCCAATCTCATGTTAATCCTGAGTAACTATAGAGTTGTACTGCATCCTTCATATATCCAAAAAGTCTTTTAATTTGATCATATTTACAAAAGAAAGATACAGCTTTACGATTCTCTCCAAAAACAGTCCAGCTCCTGGAGGCTATTTTAACGTGGGCGGAGCTAAAGATTGACGAGCACTCACATGGCGATTGCCAATAAAAACACATACTTTTGATGTTGTTTCACTTACCATCTGCAGTTCTGAATCATGACTGGGATCTTTTATAGCTGGGACCACTCCGTCTTTCAGTATCAAGCGATGTGTAAATCCAGCGTTGAATAGGGCCATGTTTATAAAACGTTCGTCAACAAACACAATTGCAAAACTCAGTTTCTGCCCCGGAAAAACAAACTGCATCCACCATTCACGTAACGCTGTGTTCTTCAGGAAGCTGAGCAAGGTTATCTTTGCCTTACAACCAAAACCAAACTTCTTTAGAGACATTCTTCCCGAGTGAGTCCCACGCAGCAGTGTAAACGAACGAAGCGCTTTGATGGGCATTGAGCGTGAAGTTTGTGCTTGCTCTGGTTGATGTGTGCATGGGCGTGCTCTTCCTGGAGAAATTCCCATACAAGGAGTTCCACTCTTCAGGATGTCATGAAAAGCCATGATCAAAAAAACCTTTCCAAAACTTGTAAGAAACCCGGAAGTGTGTATTTGGCATAGAAATACTCTGTTATATGTTCAAATCATTTTTTTTTTCAACTTTGTCCATGTTTAGCATGAGAATCCAACCCTTTAACAGTCTAAATAACTTAACATGCATGAAACATTTTTAATTACTCACCAATGTTGTTCCAATTCCGTAAACCTTAGTTTGTCTTTGGAACACAAATTAAGATCTTTCTGGACCTTGAACTGTCTATGGGGTCAGACAGCTGACCGAATTTTGACAGAATTTTAATTTATGGGGAAAGTATCTCTTTAAGGATACATGCAAATCCACTGCTTTTAGGCTGGGTTCTCACAGCATGTAATAATTACTGTGAGATATGGGATACCTGCTTGTGGGATTGTTTATTTAGTTATTATAGATCCAGGGGGTGCTACTGGATTTTAAGGCTATAACGATGATGCTGGACATGCCCATCCAGGCTTCTTCGAGAGACTGTCCTCAAAGAAAATACGACCCACTTGTACGTTTTTGAATCGACCAAATACGACCCATGTTTACGTTTTAAAGTTAAGCGCCCTCTAGCGGTCGTAAAAATAATGACAGTGTCTCGTTGGATCTGACGTCATGGAATGACGTATGAGTTTTTATAACGATTTCACAGTAATTTAAAGGTGTTTTACTAGGTGTGATTCGTATAAATGACCACACCTAACCCCACCCTAAACCTACCCCTTACAGAAATAGTGCAAAATCATGATTTCTAGTGCATATTCAAAAAAAAAAAACATTCAATGAAAACATATGCATTCTCTGGTATTGAACCTGTGTTCATATGATTATACCACTTCGCAGTGCAACACGCTACTAATTGACCTACACATAATGCTAAGGTTGAATTAGATACCTGTTACTGATAAGGGAGCAAATGTTGAATACGCTCTATAGAGACGTATTTGATGTTGAATACGCTCTATAGAGACGTATTTGAGGATTTGTGAAAACGACTTACGTCGGTCGTATAAATTGGAGGACATGTTGTTCTTCGATGACCCCTAGTTGCAGCATTCAGCTTACCTCCTCAATAATCAATCTGCAAACCCAACTGACCTATCAGTAAGCCCTGCCCCTCGAATGCAGATGAGCCAATGGCAGTTGAGTATCAGATGCACAGAAAAGGAACTTGGACGTCTGTAGGTTGCAGCGCCATAGAGAAGCATTGGAAAATCCAAAGCTCTCATTGTTTTAATGGTGTTGATGCTACAAAAATAATAAAACAATGTGCCTGAGGTATCTGTAACACTGATTCCAGGTATCCTGAGAGGATTGGCAATGGAATTTGGAATTTATTTTATTAACGTTTATTTTCTGGTTGTCATACTCTCATTAAGTGGCCTTTTTCATCTGCTCAAGCAGTTAATGTCTGTAAATATTGTTAATATCTCTGGCTAAAAACTAGCTAATGTTAAAGTTAGTGAGTCCATGTTAACGTACAAACCTCAGCTAACTATTCTCACATCATGTACAGTGTACATCAAAAACACATAAACGAAGGTCTACATTTCATGCCTCTCCATATTAAACTGGTTAAATGTAAAATAATTAATCTTACACTGCGGTACATGAACAGTGTTGATCCTGGATGTTGTCATCTGCGATCGTGACGACCGTGACATGAGATTCTTCCATTTGCATTACGATCTGTAAACCCTTGATTTCAAATTAATCATGTTACACACCATATTTCTAATTAAATCATTTATATATCTCTCCATGGCATATTAAAGCCCTTTTGAATGCTCCTCGACGAGGGGTGGTCCTTCTGTGTTCAAAATTTATCAAAAACATCTTCAGACAAGGTTTTCACACTGACAGCTGTCAATGTAAGACAGTGGGGAACTCCGTTTGTTTGTCCGAGGCAGCAACAGTAACTAAGGGGGGTGGGGCTTACCGATAAGTCAATTGGGCCACTGTCTTATAATCACCCCATGCAGGCAGTGTACATACATGATGTGCTTTCACCTCAGTCAGACTGGGATCTCAAAGAACACTTTTTTAGAATTTAAGCACCTGTATACATCCTTATTAGAATCTCTACTCTGGAATTTCCTTTGGAATCCCTACTCTGGTGGAGAGAAGAAACATCTCTCTAGTGATGATATGTAGCGTGGCTTTGCAGAGAGGAACTGCTGCATCTTGTGACATAAGCATACAAGTAATGGGAAATTAGGGCACTTACTGGCATCAGAAAGGGAATGAGTCCAAATTGGATGAGTCTGAAACTGCTCCCGGAATTCACTGCGGTCATGATGCACAGTCAGTTTTCCCATCACAGGGGATTTGAGATTTGATGCAGTGGATGATGGGAATAGAGGTATAGGAAGTCGAGCAGCATGGCTTCCTTTCGGATTCCTGCTGCTGTCGAACGCTCTATTGGGAAGATGCCCTCCGGCATTCGCCTCTCTGATGTGTCTTCAGTGGGAAGGTTAGGATCCTATTCCCAGCATCTCTGGCATCCACTGGCTCTTCAAACAGCCTGCCCAATGCTTTCTGCTGGGTTCAGGACAGCACCTTCTCAGCGACCTGGCAATGTTGGGTTGACTAGAAAGCAATACTAGGAAGGAGGGAAAGGCCACATACACATTGTCCTTCTCTGTGATAACCACAAAATGAATTCCAGTGATGTCCTGCTCACCTCCTGAGGCTTTCGCTGTTCCTTAACTGCTACCTTCCTTGATGAAGGATATTGCCTTCAGGTGTTCCCAACTCAGTGCCTCTATTCTGCTGATTACGGCTGGCAGAGGCCAGAGAAATATATTATGGTCAAGGTTAAACCATTGTAGGTCTATCAGATTTTAACAAGATATCATTCTGAGCAAAAATAAAAACAAAACAACGGTTGTATTTCTTTGTTCTCTCTTTATTCAGCTTATGCATTTTTAGATTCTCTTTTTATTTTATTTTTGATGCCTGAAGCAAGCTTGTGTGTTTGTTTTTTCTAAATCAAACCAGAATTGTTCAGAATCACACTGGCAATGTAATATAATGAATAAATATGAGATGATTGTTTGTTCAAGCCTGTCTGATTTGCGTGTTGAAGTGAATGTTAACACAAACGCAGTGTGAACACATTCTCATCTGGACAGGATGTTTTAGGGTGAACTGTTACAGCGTTTATTAACTTGCATTGTGTTTCCTTTTTCAGAACCACAGTCTGAGTCTGCACAGCAGCTAACAACAGAACCGCCTGGAAGAGAATCAAGACCCCATCATGACCCAATAAATATATTAACGTTGCATTATTGTGTCACACTCGGTCAAACAAAAGAGTTATAAAGAAATTAAAGCAGGGGGTAGGAAGATAAATGTTTGACATTCAAGTGTTCCAACAAACAACCTATTTGTAAGTAATATCCTTCATGTTTTGCTTTTTCTTTTCTTGTAAAGAGTCTTGAATTTTTATTGTTAAAAAAGATGTTTGAACACTACAAAAGAAACCAGACTAAGCAGATATGAGAAAGAACTGGGGCTCACAAAACGAAAAAAAAAGATGATACCAGGAAAACTGAGCCATCATCACCAGCCCAACCTGCCTCATGTGACCAGAACACGAAACATCAAACTTTTGAGTGACATGACATATAAATAATAATATGTTGAATATATGCAAAACCAGAACAATACAAAAGCAGCAGCAATCCATTCCAGATGATCTTCTCTTATCCAGAGGTCATTTATCACAGTTAGAGAAACTGCTGTCTGTCTGCATTGACTTGTAAATTTCTGTTTTTAATGTTTACTGCTTGCTTAAGTCTGGATGTGTCTGGAATTGTTCTTTCTATATGAAAGAAGGCAAAGACATTTATTCTCTGTTGTCTCCATTTGTCTCATCGGGTTTGGCTGCACAAATGCTGTCAGGAGCATGTCAACGGCTGACTGATGTGTAAAGCCCTACTCTACTTGTATCAGCGTTGTGTCTAATATGTACAGTATATACCAGTTTTACATTAAATGAAATTGACATGCACTTTTGCAACACTCCATACTTTTATGGATGTTCTCGTTTTGAGCTGATCTACACACTTGATAAGTGGCAACTGGACGATTGGAAATGAGACTTTTATTAATGTCATGACATGTCAATAAAAAAAAAATGAAACAAAAAGGTTCTATAAAAATATTAACTTAGGTCCGATTTGTTGGACCTTTTTTTGTGTTCTCATGTGATGAAAAAAATTAAAATTGTATGAAGATATGGATTTGCTGTGCTTTTCCAAAGATGTTTCATTACTGTGTTTCTATGTTTGTTTGTGTGTTTTCTTTTTACAAACATCAACAGAGTGGAATATTTTACACAGTGCCCATTGATCTTTTACCTAAACATCAGCAAATGTCAAAAACATTGAAAATGTCCACCTCAGAAGGTAAAACTGAATATGGTTCCAAACACATTACCAACATTTTGGGACATATCTGGATTAGGGTTTGTGAAAATGCAATAACTTTCGATTACTGGCTGTTGAACAAATGCATCATATATTAATTTATTAATCTTCCAAATAACCAAAGCTGCATGAACAAGGAAGATCAACCTCAGCTTATGAGAGACACAATTTGGATTTGTGGTTGATGAGGCATTGTGGTAACTTTTTAGTTTGATAACACAGAATTCAAACATTGGAACATAATCTAATAAAAACACAAGCTGCTCTAGGATGTTCTGGCCTGGAAGTAAAGAACATAAGAAACTCAAATCTAACATGGATTCCACAAGTTATCTCTCAGTGTTCGTTAACAAGCTCCAGTTTAGGAGATGCACTAGAGTATGATAGTGGGAAAACAAATAGTGTTGGTCACTGTCATTTGCTTCATTGGCATGAACCTGAGGAGATGTCCTCCGAAACTTCTAAGTACATAAAGTTGAAGTCCAATGTTTAAATCGTTTTAATGTTAATTATTTTACCAAAATCACTGGGGTCATGCAAAATCTTTGGTTTTCCAGCATTTTTGTGTATTTGAACCCTTTCCAACAATGACTGTATGACTTTGAGATCCATCTTTTCCCACTGAGGACAACTGAGGGACTCATATGCAACTATTACAGAAGGTTCGAACGCTCACTGTCACTCCAATAAGAAAAAAAAAATGCATTAAGAGTCGGGGGTTGGAAACTTTTGAACAGAATGGAGATGTGTACATTTTTTATATCATATTTTTCATTAAGTACTGCCCTTTTAGAAGCTGCAGAAGATATTTACATGTATACCAGAAGACAAAATAAGTTACATTTACCCTGATCTTCAAATTCAACAAGTTTTTACCCCCAGCTTAATGTATAGTTTTTCTTCTGAAACATCAGTGAGCATTTTAACCTTCTGTAATAGTTGCATATGAGTCCCTCAGTTGTCCTCAGTGTGAAAAGATGGATCTCAGCATCATACAGTCATTGTTAGAAAGGGTTCAAATACACAAAAATGCTGGAAAACCAAATAATTTGTGGGGCCTAAAGGATTTTAGGACAGCAGGCAGTTTAATTGTTCAGGACAAACAAGGGATCATTTAGGTAACAACACAGTATTAAGAATCAATTGGATGTAAACTTTTGAACAGGGTCATTTTTATAAGTTCAACTATTATTTTCTCTTATGGACTATATGTAAACATCTTTTATGTGACATGTCTTATTCAGGTCAGTACTAAATAAACAATAACATGCATTTTGGTAAATTAATTAACATTTTGCAGATTCTGAAAGGGGAGGTAAACTAAGTATAAAGACACTCCAGTTCATGGAATCAAAACAATAGAAGTTCTTTTATGGCCTGCTAGTATATCTCTTCATTTGAGTAGGATAAGTCCCCAGCAGTATATAGAACAGACACTGATGGCTTAAAATAATGCATGCAATTATTGTGAAGTAACTATGAGCCATGTTGAACTTCATGCAACTGAGCAGCGATTCTACCATTGGGAACAAAGACAGCTCACATGATGCTTGTGTCCCATTAGCTTAGCTGGTAGAGAGCAACACCAAGGTTGTGGAACTGATTCCCAGTGGATACACACACACTAATTAAAATATGTTCCTTAATTGCATTGAGAGATGGTTTGGATAAAAGCACCTGCAAAATGAATAAATGTATGTTTGATTCTTGATATTGTTGCATACTGTACCCACCATCAATGAAATTGCTTTCTGTCTGCACTTTGCATGTCTCAAAGTAACACACGAATTTGAATGATATAAGCCTTTAACTGTAGCAGTGATTTAGTGTTTTTTCTTTCTCTCCAGTGGCACATATGGTAATAAGTTTCCCCGTATTGAGGGAGTTCTTCATTTAGACTTTATAGAAATCTCTCAAACATAACTGCCCTTGAGCAAAGCGCTCAACCCCAGGCTGCCCTGCGGTCCTAATAACTAGCTGCCTCATTTAAAGGTAGAGTAGATGATTTTCCAGAAACATTTTTTTAATACTAGTTGAAAGTCTCTTCACATCCTGATAGTAACAGTTATGACGTCTTCAGTTATGACCCCAAACAAATCTACAATATATCAATTATTTTTTTAACACTTAAAATAACTCAAGCATACCTAATGCTGCATCAGACGAACTTGTAAGGGGGGAAATGTGAACAATAAATCAACTCCATCAGCGGATTTCAAGTGATCAAGGGCTTAAAACGCACTGCAAAGGTTCCAGTAGTGGGCACTCGTGCAACGTAATCAATGACGTACATCCAAGTAAACGAGACAGAGGGAAGTTAGAAGTCAATGCCATTAAAAATGAACTGAAACGCAGCCAGAGATGGCGGTAAAATGGGGCAAAACAAGGGTAAACACTGGCAGTGTTTCTACAAGATAGAGGGATTTTACAATAGCCAATGTTTGGGCAAAGTCCTTTTAAGTCAAGTCATTCCACTCGGCAGCCATTTGAAACGCCTCTCTGGCATCTGCAGCTCCTATCTCTTTGAATTGGGAAACATCAAATTCTCCAAAACTATTTACACAGTTTACGATTAGACTTCATATTTGAAATGACCAATGAAATCTGACTAGAACTACATGATAAATATGGTTCCTTGTGCTCCAATAGCACTAAAAAAGGCTTATTTTTCAGGCTAAATCAGCCAGTGCGCATGCGCAGAACTGAGCACATGTCTTAGAGCGCCAATTGTTTCTATAGCAAGAACTTATAACAGGACTTCTAACAGCAGCTGCAGTGACGCACTGACTTTACTAATCAACGATTGGCTCTTTCATTAAGAAGGCTCCGTAGCCATAAACGTTGCATTTTTTTTCCCATTTGAAACTATACTGCCCTACAAAGGCTAAGTGCAGTAACTACGCCAACACTGAAACTGAGAAAAATGCCTTTATAGTTTTTACACAAGCCAGTCAAACATGTTGTGGGTAGATTAGTGCATTCATGTAATGCCTTAGGAAGAATTTTTTTATAGATAAAAACCATGACAACTGATGTGACATTTGACCACCAAAATGCAGATACTGCACTCTGCCTTTGGATGACCCTACACAACTAAAATGTTATTGCAAAAGCTAAGTGCAGCATCTACAAACTAAATCTGTTCAACCAACTTTCTTGATGTGTCTCTTACTACATTTTGATTGTTTTTAATAACTTTTTAAAAAATAGTTTTATTGATGTTTGCATGTTGTGAATGTTAAAACTGCTCAGTAGTAAGCCTCAGGAGTCATCTTATCACAATGTTCCTTGCACAATAAAGGGTGTTTTGCCCATTTTATTTATTTTAATTTGAATTTTATTTAATTCATTACTTTTCTCAAAATTCTCTTATTCTCAAACTTGTACATTTCCAGTTTATGCTATGTACACCCTTAAAGCTATAATTAATAATTAAAATAGATGATTAATATGTATATTTAGCTATCTGTAAAAAAAAAATAAATGTATCTGTTGTATCTGTCTTTTAATTAGATTGCCAATTTAAAGATGACTTATTTTATCTTAATTCTATTTTAGTCATGTGATTAACGGGATTTGCAAATTGTGGATAGTAAACACATGCGTATTGACAGATAGCTGAAATGACTGTTTAAAAATATACATTATAAAGCTGTTATTTGCTTTGATAAGAGTTAATATTTTGCTCTCTTTCTTACCCGTCTTTGGATATTGTGTAACAGCTTCCAAAGCAGTTTGCAGTATATGCGGTGTCAAAGCCGGGAAAACAAAGCTAGAATGCAGTAACATCACTTACTGCAGTTTGCCTTGGTATTAGTTTGGATTTTGTAGTTACTGCAATTTTTGACAAAATTGAACCAGGAGACTTTATCACAAGACAAAACAGATGTCACAAAGCCCATTTTGAGCCTTAACTCAATTTTGACCAAATGTGTAGTTACTGTGCTTTGCCTTTGGACAGCAGTATACGGGTGTCACGTCTTGGGAGTCTTGGGTTTCTTCTCCACAGGTAAGATAAACTTTATTAAGTTAAAAGTATTCCTAATATGTTGGAACTTGTATTGATAATAACTTACTTTTACCTGTTGAAACATGCCTTCAGTTTTATAGACCCGTGATGTGAAAGGGTCGTTTGTAGTTTTGTTTGAACGCTAGCTGACACTAGTAGCTCAGAAACTGCCTAGCCTAGTTTCAAAAGCAAAACTGACCCAATTGTTTCTTTATTAGTCTGAAAGGTCTGTATGATTTTCTATATTTGTGATAATGTTTCCATCAAATGTACAATATTTTTGAAATATAGGATAACTAATTCTTATCAGTTTGTTTAACATTCAAGACATATAATTAATTAGGTGATTTGAACAGTTGTGGATATTAATTGTCAGCCTTTTTTTTTTGTTCTGCAGTTTGGCCACATAAATGTGAACATAAATACTCTAAACCACAACGACAACAACTGTATGCGTGCAGTGTGCACAACTGAATTAAAAACAAATCCAAAAATTTGTGATACCCTTATCATTTAATTGATAACATGAGTGTTTAATAGTCGTTGTGTGTACACTATGGTTTCATGCAGTGCTACTGATTTGATTTTAAAGACCAACATTTCGTGCATGAAATTTATATATATACTGTATATCCTAAAACTTGCATTGTTGTGTTTGAGCAATTTTTTTCTATTATTATAATCTTATCTTTGTTGTTTAGAGAAAGTTGTTTGTATTTTTTTCATCTAAAAGCAGCTCTTCCATCCAAGTCCCCAAATGCTCACTTCAGTTAATGATAAACAGTTTATTGTTAAAACAGTGTATTGTTCATGACAAATAGCGCTCCCGATCACCCACTTCATTCTGTTTGTTATTATCTTTGCTATTTGTCTTTTATTCTGCTTTTCTTTTGAAGAAAGAAAAGCCACCTTAATTAAATATGGAACAAAATGGAGCAGCATCTTTCTAAACTCTCATGTCATTAAAATGGAGATGAGTATAAAATAACAACAGGATAGTGTCTTGTGTGAGATATTTATGGGCTATGTTATGCAAGCGTGTCACATTATTCTGTCTGTATGTTTCATGTCATTATCACCTCTTGTAGTGACGTTCCTCAGGGACCCACTGGAGGAATGACAAGTGAAGCAATGTATCCACATTACAGGGTTTTTAATTGCTATGGTAAGTTACATTGAGACCAGGATTGGAAAAAATGACTAGCAGTGTTACAAATGTGATCAATGTGGAGTTTTAGGCAATTTCTAGGCAAAAATATCTCTGATTTACTCATAATTCAACCACATTAATTCCGTACCATGGCTATATAATATGGATTCAGATGCAGACATATATGTGGACCCTGGACCACAAAACCAGTCTTAAATCGCTGGGGTATATTTGTGGCAATAGCCAAAAATACACTGTATGGGTCAAAATTATAAATTTTTTCTTTTATGCCAAAAATCATTAGGATATTAGTAAAGATCCATGAAGATATTTTGTAAAAATCCTACCGTAAATATATCAAAACTTAATTTTTGGTAAGTAATGTGCATTGCTAAGAACTCGTTTGGACAACTTTAAAGGCAGTTTTCTCAATATTTGATTTTTTTGCACCCTCAGATTCCAGAGTTTCAAATAGTTGTATCTCAACCAAATATTGTCCTGTCATAGCTTATTTATTCAGCTTTCAGATGATATATACAAAAAATGACACTTATGACTGGTTTTGTGGTTCATGATCACATATATTTAGTTTATTTCCTGCATTGCGTCAGATTATTTAGAAACTAAAATGGTCAATTTCTTTTGCTGTATATTTTTGTTCACATTTTGTCCTGATTTACATTGAAAATTGAAATTTGCATAGCCACTTCATTACAAACACTTCAAAAGGGATTGCAAAACTTTGCATTGGACTTTAGTGGATTATAAAAAAAAAAACATTTTATATTTTTTTAAGTGTCATTATAAGTATACAAACTACCAAATGTATTAATTCAAATATGTTAAGTGTTTAAAACTTAATTAATCGATTTTAAAAAGCAAGAAAATATACAATTTATATATAAAAAAATAATAATAATAAAAACACATTGTGAAGGGCTGAGTTTATTCTTTAAAACCACCAAAAAAAAAAAAAATGCAGTCCGATTGTATAATGTTTAAGCGAAAGATCAACAGTGACATCTAATGGACAAAATCAGTCAGCAGAACAAACCCAACAGAAGATCTGTCTATCTGTCTGCCTGTATTTAGGATTAATGTAGACCATAATAATTCAATTATTCATGCATTTATTTCCAAATATGACACAATAAAGTACTATAGTTAACAGGAAGTGTTATTATGTCAGTTAATGTTGTGTTTTTGCATGTGTCTGATTTTTCTGCAGGAGAACATTGACATATATGAGTCCGATATTTAATGGTATCACACACTTTATTGTCATATGAGTTTATTAGTGTTTCAGCTTCAGCCTATATGTACACTACCAGTCAAAAGTTGGAATGGCTAGTTAGAGAAAAGCGGCCATTGAGTGTTTATAAAATGGGAGAAAAAGTGTGCAGAGCTGTGAAAGTCAAAGAGACTAAAATATAAAATAGTTTTGATTTGTGCAACATTTTGTCTTACTACTTAGTGTGTGTCACAGTTTATGTGTCATAGCTTAATGACTATTGTTTTGAAATATGTAAATAATAATAAGCTGGTATTTCCAATTTTTGACTGGTACTGTGCACAATTTATTCTTAATTCACAAAATCTAAATCATTATATAAGTGTGTTCTGAATAATTCCAAGCAGTACAATAGCTACAATTATAATTTAAATAATAGAGTAACAATTAGTTTGGCACCATCTGAAAGAAAAACACATATCACACAGAGCTCATCAACATATAATGCAAATGCTAATATTATAAAAAAAAAAAACTGAACATTTACTGTCAAATGAAAGTGTGTGAAAAATGCAAAATAATCACTATATAACATTTAGCAGCCAGTTATAATACTGAATATATGTTGTTCAGTAAGAACACAGATTTGATTACTGAGCAAAATGCACATTAAGATTTACAGTGCCTGAAGTACAGTAAAATAAGATTGATCGATGAATGTAACCCAGATAGCACATGTACGTCTGCAAAATGTCTGTTAAAGATCTCTTCTGGAAAGCATCTGCTGTGTACAAAAATCTTAAAGACATCTGTAAGATGTCAGTTTTACAAACATTCTGAAATCATAATTAGATGTCTTAAAGACATCTAATAGACATCTATTTGACATCTGATAGGAAATGTCCAATAGATGTATTGCAGATGAGCAAACTACGTCTTGCAGATGTAAATGCAGATGTCAAATAGATAAATAGACATACATGTGCTATCAGGGAACCCTACCACTTACTCTAACATTTGAAGGTCACAATCATACATATTTACATCTACTATACAGTCAAACAGCCATGAAGTGAAAGCTGATTTCTTCGCACCAGGTAACCAGTTAAGAGTAGCCACTGACTTCCACAGTATGGAAAAAAATTACTATGGAAGTCAATGGCTACCATCAAATGTTTGGATACCAAAATTCTTCAGAATGTATTCTTTTGTGCTCATCAAAAGAAAAAAAAAAAAAATCTTACAGATTTGCCAAAACTTAAAGGTGAGTTAATGATGACAGAATTTTCATTTTAGACAAACCATCCCTTTAAAGTCATGACATACTAAAACATGTTTTTGAGGTGTATATGTTGCACATGATGGAAGACATTGTCAGCATTTATTTATATACATATGTACAGGTGAAAGCTGACAGGAGGATGTGTCTCTGTCGCTCCATGATTGGCTTATTACCTTGTCATTGTGATCATGCCCTCTTCTCACACTCGCAATCATTGCACAAAGCCTGAGTGGGACATACTGCAGGAAACAGACTAATTACAAAGTAAACAACTGACCCACTCAGACATCATCACTGTCCATCACATATGAATCAAAATGATGAAATCAGTGAGCCGCTTATTAAAGAGCACTCAACTCGATTAGGCCAATGTCTTATTCACCACTTAAATCTGTATCAGACACGTTCTACTTGGCTTAAATACTCAAGACTCTAACTAACCTAAACGTGTTGATTCAGTCCGTAGCACAGATCTACCTTTATGGTAAGAAAAATAACCTAAGCTCATGGAAAAACATGTCTGTAACTACATTTTTGCGAAACATGCCTGTATATTTACTGCATTGTCTGGCTGGAATGAACACTACTGGCAGTAAAGAAAAACTATTTTGCTCTTTTTCACAAACTTTGTTGGTTGTTGATTAATAAAAATTTATTTTTTGTGTGGTTCCATGATACCATGGGTTTTAAAACTATAGATATCTACACATTGAAGCCTCATTAGTGGTTATTTTTACAGCTGTTATAAGCTGTTTGCCAGTGTTAATGCTCTATAGCAAGTTTACTGTGCATCTGCAACCATAGTTATACACATGTATGAATATCTGTAATAGACTTTAGCAAATATTTGAGCTGAACTAACACAGTATAAGACTAAGGCTTTTGCTAAAATAACATCAAAATATCTGGTTAAAACACTTTTACCATAGTGCATGGTTTGTAAAAGAATACATGTTGACTTTTGCCAGCTCCACAATTATGGCATTTCTAATGTGGTAAACTTGCTCGCGCACCTGGTACAGCCTTGCATTTGCACAAGTCACAATGAAAGAGCTCAAGACTTGTGGAAGCAAGGTAAAATGTTATGGTTGCTTAAGCAAATTTGTTTGGATCTCACATTTGCTTTTGTTAGGTTTAGTTTAGATGGTGCGTTAATTTTTAAATGCGATAGCGCTACTCACTAGACATTTCATTTCGAAACTTCCGTGAAACAAACAACAACCAACAAAATACAATGTTCCAACTTGTACATTCATCTTTTTCTTAGAAAATTGAACACACTTTTAGCACCACTCACTGGACATTTCACTTTGAAAGTGCCACAAAATGTAAAGGAGCAGCATAATGTTTTGCAGAAATGTGTCCATACACAGACACGTTTTTCCAACAAATTATTTTTACAGTGTATTACAGGAGGTACAATATCAGCTTTTCCATGAATGCTAACTGTACTTGGAATGATAATATATGACATCCATTATTACAATTCTAAAAGCATAAGTGCTAATTTAAGTATATATTCTTGGCACATGTGACATCAGGAACAAAAATACTGTACACTAAAACAACACAGCTCCAGCTTGTCCCACAAACTGGCGTGGTTACAGCTAACCACGTGCTGCAGTCAGCTCTGGTCTCCCCTACTGAACCCGTATCAGTAACGATCAGTATTTGTCTTAATCAATAAGTATCATCATTTATCATTATCTGTTTATCATCATTAAAGGAATGTTCTTGGTTCAATACAGCTCTATTTTCAGCATCTATTTTCTATTATCACTGTAAAATAATTGTAATAAGTAACTACTGACAGTAGTTTTAGCCCACTGTAACCTTACCGATGTTTTCTTGGGGTAGATGATAGGTTTACATGGCAAATGATTGCACAAAAAAACTGAAAAGATTGTCAAAACAATACCTGTTCACACGGATCTGCAAAAACAATTTAAAACTCACTGCAAAAAAATGTTTTTCTTACTTAGATTTTTTTGTCTTGTTTCCAGCCAAAATATCTACAAACTCTTAAATCAAGAAGGATTTTTGGGGTTCTCTGCTTGAAATAAGATTGTTTTGATTACCCTCCATGGTTTAGCTCCTCAGTACTTGAGTGAGCTCTTATCGCATTATAGTCCCTCACGTCCGCTGCGTTCTCAAAACTCTGGCAATCTGATAATACCCAGAATATCAAAATCAACTGCAGGTGGCAGATAATTTTCTTATTTAGCGCCCAAACTCTGGAACAGTCTACCTAACACTGTTAGGGAGGCAGACACACTCTGTCAGTTTAAATCTAGACTAAAGACCCATCTCTTTAACCTGGCTTACACATAACACATTTAAACACTTCTAAAATTCTAAGCCGTTAAAGGAATATTAGGCTGCATTAATTAGGTCAGCCGGAACCGGGAACACTTCCCATAACACCTGATGTAATCGTTTGCATGGCATTTACGCTAATATTAGTCTGTCTCCTGTTTATTCCGAGGTCTTAGTTGCCATTCAGATCCAGTCTGTATCCTGATCAGATTGTCACTGCAGTTCCCTGATCCAGTCCATATCCAGATGGTGGGTCAGCACCTATAGATGACCTCTACAGGTATAAATTGCTTGTTTGTTGGTCAGAGGAGAACTGACTAAATTCTCAACTAAATAACATCACTAAATTCAATGATTAATTCCCTTTAGCTGAAAATTTGTTTGCTGATTTTTTTTGCATTATTGACACATTACCTTCTAATACTGTAAAGTTGCTTTGACACAATCTGTATTGTAAAAAGCACTATATAAATAAAGGTGTCTTGACTTGACCCCATTGGCAGGTTATTTAGCTTGTTTCAAGCAAAAACTCTCTTAATTTTTACCTTACCTGTCTAGAAAATCCTTCTTGGTTTAAGAATTTTTTGATATTTTGGCTAGAAACAAGACAAAAAAACAAACTTAAGTAAGAAAAGCATTTTTTGCAGTGCACTGCATGCCAGGCCTTTAGTTGGTGATGTTAGTTTGTAAAGAAACACTATGCACCTGTGCACATTTCTCTCATGACAACTTTTGGAGGGATCAGCATGGTAATGTACATGACAATGTTAACGTGTTTTGGAATAGATGCTGCGGCAGAGCAAGTACTGACATTTGCTGCTGCCAATACATCCACAGCATGCTGCTGTGAGCATGTAAGAAATACTGCTGCTGCACATATAACATACATGAAATAACCCCCATATAGCATACATGAATCACCCCATAGCAGATATATACAGGTGGAGCTGGGGAAGATGAAGGGTTTCTGAAGCATGCTGCAACTGCAACATAAATCACTAGCCATATATTTGAATGTTGAGCAGCAAGCTCATTGGCTACCGATTCAGGAGAGATCCAATCAGCTGTGCCATCGTGCCAATGATGTCATTATGCCAGATTGAGTTAGACCCATCAGACTGCACCATCTAAAGTTTCACGCCAGAACTTTGTATATGCAGCCATATAGACTGAACGCTTGATGTGTATGCTCGTGTTGTCACTTTTTACACAAATTTGCTTTTTTTCGTAGTTTAAAGCTCTATTCGGATGGGACTAGTTTTACAGGGGGTCATTAGAGAAATTTGTACTTTGCAATTTTAATCCTGTCTGAATTTACAGCATAAAGGCAAAACTCACTGATCCTCTGAAAAAACTAGTCCCGTTCGAATGCGAATGTCTGTGATTCCAGACAAAAAAAAATTCACAGCGCATTTTGGCCATGTTAACTGCAAAATCAGCGTCAGGTAAGATTATGCACGTTCATTTCTGCACACAATTACATAATGTTTTAATGTTAAACTAAAGTAACCACACATTAACCATGGTTTTGCTATACTATCCATACAGCTTCACAATGGTATTTGTAGTAAAACTAGTCCCGTCCGAATAGTGCTTAAGGCCAAGACACACCAAGCTGACACTTGGCCGTTGGCCAACGCCAGGCTGTCAGCAAGCATCTGTTGGGCTAATTTTTGTGGTGTGTTCCACACATTCGTTCTTGTTTGGCTCATGCATGTGGCAGTTTGCTCAATTCAACTTGATAAATTGCCATCGGTTAGAAATGGGATGTTCAATTTAGCAAAGGAGTCTGTTGACAAGCATTAAAGCGAAAGTGATAAAAGAGCAAGTACGCCAAGACGACACCGACAGAAGGCTGTTACAATGTCACATTATCCTACCCAAGCATTCCAATGCGCAAATATTGTCATGACAACATGAACTGCTTAAATTAAAATGAACAAAGTTATTAACATAACTGATATTTAAAATGGTAAGCAAGAAAACACCGCCAGCTTTTGTTGCTGCCAGGGCCATCACAACTGGGAGGAAAAGGAGGACAGAGTGCATAGAGGGGCCCACAACGAGACCCTCCACCCACTACTACTAAACGTGAATTTGAGGGGGCCCCATAACAAATTCTGTGCAGTGGGTCCAGAATCCTTATCGACACCACTCGTCTCCGCTAGTTCTTTGAAGTAGGCTTGGTGTGTCCCGGCCTTTACACGGAGAGAACGATAACTGCAAACTTGCACTTTAAAACACGTTTTCAATGCTGCTGACATGAAAGTGAACAGCCAAAATGCATGAAAAGTTTTCAGTTTTAAGTTGAAAACGTTGTAGTTTAAACACCCCCTTATGCCACAAATGCAGTCAGCAGACTCGTATTGAACCTGGAACATTCCTTTCCATAGATAGGCACTTAAATCCTCCTTGTACATGCTATTTCAGTACATGTGCACTGTCCTCCAATCATAATTATACAGACTATCTGTGTGTGCTGGAAGAGTGGACTGTCAGCGGTATGTTGGACCTCTGTCGTGGACACAGGATCTTAAAGAAGGCCCTCCGGAAGCTGCTGTGGCACAGCGGGTACAAGAACGGGTTGATCGCCGAGTTCAGCCACAGCAGCCAGAACGTCACCTCGTACCAGTGATGCGACACACAGTCTCCTCTGCACGCCGCTCGGACAATCATTAACAGAGTGTACGGTGCCCAGCACACTGCGAAAACACATACAATAATGGCCAGAGATTTGGCAATCTTCTTGTCCTGCCTTAGACGCGAGCGCTGGACGCACCGCATTGACAGGCCATCGTTCTCCGAGCGCTTCTCACCGTCTGCTGTGGTATTTTTCTTTTTGGGCGTCATCGAGTTCCAGCAGATTCGCAAGCTCATGCGCGTCTTGTCCGTGTACAGAGTTGAAGCATCCTGGCACTTTGGAGAACAGGATTCTTTCTTACTGCCGAGTCTCCTCTGACGGATGCTGAGGTAGATGCTGATGTTGAAGAATGCCACAGATACAAATGGCGAGAAAAACTCGACCGCTGAAGCAGAAAGCAGGAAGTACCAGGTGTAGTAGAACTCGGCGAAGCACTCGTCGTCTGGCACGCGGCTCTTGCCTGTCAGCTGCTCCCAGAATAAGATGGCCGGTCCGTAGAGGAGGAAGGCCAGTATCCAAACCGCTGCTATCTTCACCACAGCAAAGTGGGTCATTCCCTGCTTGGCCCGATAAGATACCTAGGACCAGAAAAGAAAACAAAACAGATGCATGCATATAGTTACTACACATACTGAGCCAAAGAGTCACAGTACAGATAATCCGTTATTATGGTTAGATTGATTTTAGAATACGTTAAATAAGCCTCGGATAACTGATTAAAGTAAACTGCGGCTGTCAATAATCTTATGATTAATCTCATATTTTTTCATTTAAAATATTAACATATTTAATTTATTTTAAGTGCAAACATTAGGCAACAGTAGGCAAACATTGCTCACACCTACTGCTTCTCTACATATTAAGAGAAATATTCCAATGCAGTTGCCCTAATTTTTTTGTTAGATTTGGTTACTTGTTTTTTATTTGTATTTGTATGTTTTATTTGTGTTTAATATGTATTTGGCCAAAAAACAGTAAAACGGTAATTTTATTCAATTTTAATACAATTTAAAATAACTGTTTTCTATTATAATGAAATATTAAATTAAATATAATTTATTGTTGTGATACAAAGTTAATTCAATACTTTTTTTCATTATTATTACGATGGTTTTACTACAAATATCATGGTTAAATATTGAATATTAAATATTGTTACTGTTGCGGTACATTTGTTGTTGCTGTGGTCAAGTACTATAGTTGAAATAGAGTTGCTGTAGTAAAATGTAGTTTGGTTGGTTATTTATTTATTTATTTATTTGACAGTATAGAACAGGAACATAATCCATAGTTTAGAGAATGAATGGATCATAGAGACTAGTGGTGGTGATAGCTTCTTGTGTTTTACTAATAATCGTATGCTCAATATGCTTTAGGAAATGCAGCCCTGTTTGAATAAGCCCTGTGAATGAAGCGTAAGATCAGGAGAAGGAGGAGTTTTATCCTATACAATTATTCACTAACATGGTTTACTTTTCCACTTCCAAGCTTTTTGATGCATTAAAAGTCATGCTAAATAACAAAATAAATATGACTGGTAATTTTATTATGTTCTGCACCAAAGGGTCACATTAATAAATCATTACTTAAAGGAATTGCCTGGATTTCACACTTTATTAGTTAACACTTAATAATCCCACTTAAATACAATAAAATATCCCAACATACCTAACTCCAGTATCATTTAAAGGTGTCCTAATATGCCCCTTTTAAAAAAAAAAAAAACTTGTAAAATAAGTCTCTGATGTCCCCAGAGTACAGTGTTGAGTCAACTTAAAATAATTTGTTACCTGGCTGCCTTAAAATTTTAAGTTCAGTCAACTCGAAAAAAGTTTAGTCAACTTGAAATGTTACATTTTACTAAGTGACAACTAAGATATTTGAGTTGATTCAACTAAAATTTTTAAGGCAGCTGAATAACAAATACAGCAGTTAAGTTTAACAAACAATTTTTAGTTTACCCAACTCAAATATCTAAGCTGTCACTTAGTACAACTTAACATTTCAACCTGAATAAACTTATTTGAGTTGAATGAACTTAAAATTTTAAGGCAGCAGGGTAACAAATTATTTTAAGTTGACTCAACAAATTGTGTTTTTTTTTTTTTTTTTTTTTTTTTTTTTTACAGTGTATATATGTGAAGTTTTAGCTCAAAATACCTGACAGATAATTGTTTATAGCTTTGTTAAAATTGTCACTTTTAGAGTATAAGCTCAATGCTCAGTTTTTGTGTTTGTCCCTTTAAATGCAAATGAGCTGGTGCTCCCCTTTTTTTTTTAGAAAAGGGTGGAGCTTTAAGAGCTGGTAACAACAAAATACATCGCAGCTGAAAATGTCAAAAGCTAGAATTGGTATAAAAGTCTGTCATCTGATTGTACTGTGCATAATAAATGCGACATAGCTGGTCTTGTGCTATCACAAACGTTATAAGTCCCACTTGTGATTATGAGCTTGACACATTAAAATGCTTGACTTCACATTGCTTTCATATGCAATATTTAACTACCACATTCCCTATTTAAGATCATTCTGGTAGCACATGAAGGCATTGCCAGTGAAAACAGGCAAAGACAATGGTAGCTTTAGCAACATAAGCCTTACAGAGTGCCAAGAAGGCAATTTGGAAAACACGCGTGTGATATTTTCTTTGTCTGGAGCTGACATTTGTGCACAAAGTGCTGGTATTGATCTCTAAACGTGTAGGTGACTTTACTGATATTTTTTTCTGAACATTTCCTTTGAAAATTAAATTTCACCACAGTGTCCTCAGCGGTTTAGATGGAAGGAGTCTATGGAGACTCCTATGTTCATTGGTACACTTGTAATGTTTGGCACTGACATTGTATATCTCCAGTAGCTACAGCAAGAAAACAGTAATAGTGGACCGCTGCTTCTCGCTCTAGGCTGTGTCTATACTAATAGGGCAGAGATTGTCACAAATGGACAGGACTTTTTCACTATAACGATATCATCATAGTGAGACATCTGGAACTGCGTGTTTCGAGAGACTGTTTATGATTTATTAGGATTATAAAAAATGAGTGGGTGCACTGCAAAAAATGCATTTCTTACTTAGATTTTTTTTCTTGTTTCCAGCTAAAATATCTAAAAATACTTAAATCGAGAAGGATTTTCTAGACAAGTAAAAATTATTGTCTTGTTTCCAGACAAACTATGTTAAAATTACTTGAGTTTTTGCTTAAAACAAGCAAAATTATCTTCCAATGGGGTAAACAAAATAATCTAGCTTTCTGCTTGAAATAAGATTATTTTGCTTACCCCATTGGCAGATTATTTTGCTTGTTTTAAGCAAAAATTTTGACATAGTTTGTCTGGAAACAAGACAATAATTTTTACTTGTCTAGAAAATCCTTCTCGATTTAAGTATTTTTAGATATTTTAGCTGGAAACAAGACAAAAAATCTAAGTAAGAAAAGCTATTTTTTTGCAGTGGGGATTTGTACCATTAAAGGCTGGTTGTTTTCACATAACTGTGTTCAAACACCTTATAAAAGTGATTTTTGTGGAGTAGGTCCCCTTTAAGCAGCAGCATAAGCCAATGTTTCCAATGAAGAATTAGTTTTAATTTATAAGATGTAAAACTGTTCAGTCCACAGTACTTGCTATTAATTATATGATCTGCAAAGAAATGGCTGTTTTACATTTTGTCACTATTCAACCCTAAAGCAAAACGTTAAATTCAGATGCAAAACCTTGTAGGTTGCTCCTGTTTTGAACTGCCAGCTTCAAAATCTGTAATCATACGGAGGCCCAAATATGAAACTAATATGATGAAAATCATTTGATAAATCAGTTAAGAAAAAAATAAAGCAATCAATTATCAAGATGTGAGGAAAAATACTAAGAGTATATTACTATTCAACTAATAGACTGCTAATTAAAAATCAACTCTTGGCATAATTCATTTCCTGACAACAAAGTGTGGCATTGCTCCACTGAACCAAACACAGAAAACAAATGTGAAAATGCACTTTCTTTTGCTGGTGCACACATATCAGAGTGTGTGCGCACACTGTCATAGTGCTGCCAATGATAGCATGAATCTTTCCTTCACTGGCTTTGATTGAAGCTGAAGCCGCAGTCTGTGAGATCAAACATGGCTGTCTTGCAGATTAAAGGCAGACGTTACGTATTGTGATTTGTGTTCGTATCTTTGCTCTGATGTTAAGAGCTTGTGTGGGAAAACAAAACAAGACATTTTCAAGGACGCTTTCTGACCTGAGTCTAACCAAACATCAGAGAAAGCTTTGAAGTAAATATTCCACAATATTCACTGCTTTGTAAATCTCTGTTCCAGGGGCATCTCAGGATGTTTCTTTAGTTAGACAGATTTAACCCCACAGTAAAGATAGTTTAGATAAATTTGGGAAGATCATCTCATGTCACATCTTTTCAGTAATGCCTTTGGTTTAAAATGAAATAAAATACAATCCTGGCCCACCTGTTCACACCTGTTGCTGCCTAATACACTTGTAATTTTCAGTTTACTGGATAGCTGAAAATCCTCAAGGTAGAGTACTTTAATATGCAAATACATTTGCTAATAATTATAAATTAAATACACGTCATCCGAGTCCATGAACAGTTGTGAAAATTACAAATTGTAATCCTACAAGTGATTTGTCACAGCACTATGTGCTCAAGCACTATTTTAATTATTCTCTGTTAAGTATAGTATGGTTTTTCTTTTGTGCTGTAAGCAAAGATCAAAACGTCCCAAATAAATAATTAAAAACATATTAAAAATTCCTTTAGTTTGTGAGGAGAGTAGAGTAGGTGTGTTGTTGTGATCTCCACGTTCCTTTAGTGAGATAAAAGCATATTTGGATAAAGTTAAATGTATTTGGCTTGCTGTCCATAATGAGCAAACCTGATTTCTGAATACAAGGTCTTGGTCTTTTTGTGCACAATTCATCAGAACATGTTAGCATGTTATTTTATTTTTCTTTTAAGGCATACTTTATTTTAAGGTCCAGTTTTCCTATTAACAAACCATTAACTTGCTGCTTATTAATAGTTAGTAAGGTAGTTGTTAAGTTTAGATATTGGGTAGGATTAGGGATGTAGAAAATGGTCATGCATTGTAAAAAATGACAGTGAATTTAACAGTAAAAATCTGTAAAAATGCTACATGGCTAATGGTAAAAGACTAAAATTTACAGTGAATAACCAAATTCCCAGAATTCTGTGTTACATTTTTTTTTTTAATTTGATGTTTTTTTTTTTGTTAAATAACTCTTTCTTCTTAGTTTTCTTAGCAGGCCTAGACCTAGCCGTGTTACCATGATGGTGTTTAGTGTTTGTGTGAATGACACCGTGCATCTTCTCTATGTTAATATTTAAAAGCTGCTTGTGATGGGCTTTGGTTCATCATGTGACTTTCTCATCACCACCTGCTTTTGGTGGTTATCAGTGTATTTCAAAGGTATATAACAGATTTCAGTACTTCAATAGGTAAACAGCCAATAATAGGCATACTAATAAGCAACTAGTTAATAGTGAGAATTGGACCCTATACTAAAGTGGAGACTGTCCTCAAAGAAAATACGACCCAGTTTTACGTTTTTGAATCGTCCAAATACGACCCATGTTTACGTTTTAAAGTTAAGCGCCCTCTAGCGGTCGTAAAAATAATCACAGTGTCGCGTTGGATCTGACGGCATGGAATGACGTATGAGTTTTTATTTTAATTTCAGGGTAATTTAAAGGTGTTTTACTAGGTGTAATTCGTATAAATGACCACACCTAACCCCACCCTAAACCTACCCCTTACAGAAATAGTGCAAAATCATGATTTCTAGTGCATATTCCAAAAAAAACATACAATGAAAACATATGCGTTCTCTGGTATCGAACCTGTGTTCATATGATTATACCACTTCCCAGTGCAACGCACTACTAATTGACCTACACATAATGCTAAGGTTGAATTAGATACCTGTTACTGATAAGGGAGCAAATGTTGAATACGCTCTATAGAGAGGTATTTGAGGATTTGTGAAAACGACTTACGTCGGTCGTATAAATTGGAGGACATGTTGCTAAAGTGTCACCTTTTTTTCCCCGATCTTCACTCTTCTTTAGAACACAAATTAAATAATTGGTAACACTTTACTATAGGGAACAATGTACTGAGGCAAAAGCAGTAGTTAATGATTTGTTAATAGCAAGAACAAGACTTATAATATAAAGTGGGATCACACTTTGGAGGACCAGTTCTCACTATTAACTATGTCTTTGGCCTTAATGAACTCCCAATTTGCTGCTTATTCATAGTTATTCATTGTTAGGTTTATGTATGGGGTGGATAAAAGGGCCTAGAATATGGTCATGCAGAATAAGGCATTAATATGTGCTTTATAAGTACTAATAAACAGCCAATATGCTAGTAATATGCATGCTAATACGAAACTAATAGTAATTGGTCTTTAAAATAGTGTTACCTTGAAATATCTATACATTGAAAATCTATGCTGTCAATTTTTTTCAAAAAGTTTATTAAACCACCCAAAATTCATATGGATTGCTTTTATAATTGAATTCATATGAACCAAGCAGTTAAATCCAAGCCATCGGAGGAGACGTGAATGCATGATGAACAGATTTAATTAAGGCTATTATTCACATATAAACTCTGATGAGTGCACATGCATAGAGCACATCAAATATGGAAGCTCAAAAGTACTTCTTTGATGCACAAGAACCAATGAGGTTCAAGCACGCATGGTAAATCTGTCAGTCAGTGAGGTGCATAGCATGAGCCAATCGTTTTCTGACATGACCAGTGAGCTTGAATGCTGCTCCCCATACATCTAGTTTTTAAATCAGGGTTCTTTAAATCTGGACCTCAAGGTCTCAACCCCAATCAATACCCCTGAACAAGCTAATCAAGGACCTGAGGATTACTAGAAAATTTGCAGATAGGCCAAGGTTGGAGCTAAACTCTGAAAGACAGTGGAACACAAGGGCAGATTTGAAGAACTCCATTTTAACTTTATTTTAGTCTTGTTTCATTGTTGCTGCAAGCTGATTCACTACAGTGCGCTATCAAAGTTACCGTTTTTTAATAGGACCTATGGAAACCCTGAAGCCAGCAGACGGTCTGTAGTAGGTCCAGTCAACCCTTGAAGGATCTGGGGAGGCCTTTCTCTTGAGTATGACACTCCTGAATCTTTTGAGAGTGGAGAATGATACCCTTTATTATTAGACCATGATCTCAAGAGTTTCAAGTGTCATACACATTCCCAGGATGTCAGTGACCCATTATTCCATATTGAATTCACACAAGGAAGATCAGACCAGTTTGAAGGGTAAGACACAACAGGTACTTATGGAAAGTGAAGGGGTATGACTAGAAAATCTCCTTCTTATTTATTTATTTTATAAGTGTATTATCCATGATAAACAGGTCTATCACCTTCACCAGTCTTAAGCCAGTGAATAATCCACCTGAACCAGGTGGAGTATTAACATTAAGGGGAAATCCTATCCAGCAATAAGTGGAAAGCCAACAAGCAATTGTTAAACCTGATTGGAAATGATCTATGAATCTAGAAGTTTTTCCTTTACTTAAAGAGACCAATGCATTATAGCAGGGGTTCCAAAAGTAGGGGTCGGGACCCCCCAGGGGGGTCGCGAAACCAGGAGGAGGAGGTCGCAAGATGATTTACAGAAATCAAATAATTTTTAAAGCATTAGAAATAACATATTTACCCATAAATAAAAAAATATAAGTTAAAAATATTAACAAAAATAAAATTGTTATTATTATTAAAAATAAAACTCCAGCATGTTGCCCACCCAACTCATTAATTAATGTTCAAGATTAATGTTCAAATGTAAATAATGAGTAGATTACTATAAAATAATATTATGGTTGTTAGACTGTTGTGTTGCACTGTGTTGTCATTACGCTTGGGCGCCGTTTTGCAAAATGTTCGTATACTTAAGAAAAGTGGGGGTCCCGAGGTACTTTCACTGTTATTTTGGGGGTCGTTGGCTGAAAAGTTTGGGAACCCCTGCAATATAGGACCCAGTGTAAGTAAGGAGTTTTTCGCTTTGATACCCAAGTAAGCTAAATCCTGTAATCTAAAAGAAAGAACTAATTCTTGCTCTGTACAAGGCCAAGACATTTAGCAAAAAAGTGTCAAGCCATGATTTTAAAGATCTAAGCCCAAGACAAAAACTTACATTTGAGCAATGTAAAACAATAACATTTCTTAGGAAATTGTAGAGAAAAAAACTTGCCATTTTTACCATTGATAATTGATATCATCAATAATGCTGTCAGGGTGTTCTGATAAATACAGGTTTATCAGTAACGCTTGTTCTGAGAACAAAAAATACTATACCAATGCCTTTTAAAGATGCCTGATGCATGGGATTTAGCAGTAGATTAATGCCAGTGATGAGGAGGCACAATCAGCATCAGCTTTGACTCATCATGAGCTGCCAGTGGGGCTCCATTGTCCTGCCACCCGCTCCTGTCATGAGACGTATCCCAGCATTACCACTGGGACCGGCGTGACTGATTTTAAGGCAAGCATATCCTCACAAAGACCAACTATCAGACCTGCATTACCATAAGAAAGGTTAATGGAAGTAGGACAGGTGCACTGCTGCCATTAGTGACAATGCAATTTTTAAAGGATAATCTGAGCAGAAAAGTGTCAAAAGAAATGTTATCCAGACACCTGAATTGCCAAAATTATGTGCAGTTAGACTGCGAGCCAGAATATGTGCCATTTGATGAATGACTGTTGTGAACTGACACAAACATCGTTTTTATATAAAATGTTTAGAATACTAAAACATTTAAGATATTGTATGTAACAATCAATCCCCTCAATGTATCAATATAGGTAACACATAAATATCTGCCCATTCCCTAGTCATATTGTTTGAAAAACAGTAAATCTGACTAAATCCAGTTGATTTAAAGGATTAGTTCACTTTCAGAATAAAAATTTACAGATAATATACTCACCCCCTTGTCATCCAAGATGTTCATGTCTTTCTTTCTTCAGTCGTAAAGAAATTATGTTTTTTGAAGAAAACATTTCAGGATTTCTCTCCATACAATGGATATGTATGCCCCAAGTTTAAACTTCCAAAATGCAGCTTCAAATGGCTCTAAATGATCCCAGGCAATGAAGAAGGAATTATCTAGCAAAATGATCTGTCATTTTCGAAACAAATTGACAATTTATATACTTTTTAACCTCAAATGCTTGTCTTGTCTCGTCTCTGCGATGCACATGCATAGTCTGTGTAATTTGGGTCAATACAGTTAGGGTATGTTGAAAAACTCCCATCTTGTTTTCTTCCCCATCTTAAAAATTGTCCTACATCGCTACAGAATACCAACCCAGTGTTTACAAAGTGAACATATAAAGATCATCAAACGCCCTTTACAAAAAAAGGTAAAACGTAAAAGTAAAGGTGCGTAAAGGTAAACGTTTTTGGACATACCCTAACTGTACTGACCTGGATCACTACGCATCGCAGAGACAAGACAAGACGAGCATTTGAGGTTAAAAAGTATAGAAATTGTCATTTTGTTTTGAAAACATTGATCGTTACGCTAGATAAGACACTTCTTCATCGGCTGGGATCATTTAGAGCCCTTTGAAGCTGGATTTAAACTGCATTTTGGAAGTTCAAACTTGGGGGCACCATAGAAGTCCATTATATGGAGAGAAATCCTGAAATGTTTTCCTCAAAAAACATAAATTCTTTATGACTGAAGAAAGAAAAACATGAACATCTTGGATGACAAAGGGGTGAGTACATTATCTGTAAATTTTTGTCCTGAAAGTGAACTAATCCTTCAAGTAGTTACTTGCACTATGGGTTTCCATGTAGATGAATTACATGTAGCTTGGCTCCCTGTGTGAATTATGTTTAACGGTGATCAAGTTTGCAATAATTCTCAGACTCTTGATAAGCATTTTATCATTTTTGTGATTATTACAGAAGCAATAGTTTCATAATCTTGACCATTTCTAAATAATATGCGATCATTCATAACAGTCTGTGTCCAGGTTCTGCTTTATATGAGTCAGACTGATTAAAACGAACAAAACAAATTGAGTCACAGTGACTGTGCATGTATTTCTATTAATGAGTTTCATTAGTAGTGCTTGTTGCTGTTGTTTATCACCAGCTGGATGGTTGTCATGAGCTAAGAATGCTGACTCACATTGAATTTGCTGCTATAGATCAGTCTATATTAAAAAATATTGTGCATAAAATTAGTCCTCACCGCTTTTGTAACGGAGAGATAACGGTCATAGCTGATAAGTACGATGTTGAAGACAGACGCAGTGCAGAGAAGGTAGTCTACGACCAGCCACAGCTTGCAAAGTCCTTTTCCCAACATCCATTTCCCTGTCAGGATGTAGGGCATATACACAGGTATGCAGAAGGCACCTGTGGGAAACACCAGTCAGAAAGCAATATTATAGTCATTATGGTTAAGCTGAATTATTTTCATAATTCTTATCCGTTATTACAGCATTTTGTCCATTTGTCCGTTCAGTTAATGATCGACCGTGTTGCTGTGGTTACACAATGATTGCAATTTCAAGAGTAAACATGCAGTCACATTAACATTGCATGGTGAAAAGAGCTCCATTGTTTATTGCTCCATTGTTTATTGCTCACACAAAAATCACTTTCGAACCAAGCAGCTTTTGTTGGTCAATGTGATGAATCCACAAGATTTTTTTCTTTTTGCTCTCAACCGAAATTCCTGATTGTATGGATTCCTGTTGAAATGGCTGAATTATAGCTGATTACTTGAGTGTGTTGAGGCCGAAAGGGTACGTTAGGTTTTTGCGTGGTCTTGAATCTGAGGACAAATTCATTTATAAAAGTATTTTCTCAGAAGGAAAAAAAAATATGTAGGTGCTTTGGTTATAAAATATAGGCACTTAACTGATATCTGGGGTAAAAAAAAAATTTTATGAAACAATAGTGCACAGCAATGTCAAAATGCTTTAAAAATACAGTGTGTGCACTAACACTTAAAACAGAATAAAAAAACAATGCAAACTTAACATGTGTAACTCAAAAGCACTGAAATATTAACATGAATGTATTTGATGTAATGGTAACACTTTAGTTTGGGGACCAATTCTCACTATTAACTACACAAAATTCTAAATGCAACACTTGTTTTTGCCCCCATTTTTCATTAGCTGAACTCTAAGACTTTTTCTATGTACACAAAAGGCCTATTTCTCTCTAATATTGTTCACAAATCTGTCTAAATCTGTGTTAGTGAGCACTTCTCCTTTGCCGATGTAATCCATCCACCTCACAGGTGTGGCATATCAAGATGCTGATTGGACAGCATGATTATTGCACAGGTGTGTCTTAGGCTGGCCACAATAAAGGGGCACTCTAAAATGTTTTGAGGGAGTGTGCACTTGGCATGCTGACTGCAGGAATGTCCACCAGAGCTGTTGCCCGTGAATTGAATGGTCATTTCTCTACCATAAACTGTCTCCAAAGGCATTTCAGAGAATTTGGCAGTACATCCAACCGGCCTCACAACCGCAGACCACATGTAACCACACCAGCCCAGGACCTCCACATCCAGCATTTTCACCTCCAAGATCATCTGAGACCAGCCACCCGGACAGCTGCTGCAACAATCGGTTTGCATAACCAAAAAATTTGTGCACAAACTGTCAGAAACCATCTCAGAGAAGCTCATCTGCATGCTTGTCGTCCTCATAGGGGTGCAGTTTGTCGTCGTAATCGACTTGAGTGGGCAAATGCTCACATTCGATGGCATCTGGCACTTTGGAGAGGTGTTCTCTTCACCGATAAATCCCGGTTTTCACTGTAGAGGGCATATGGCAGACAGCGTGTATGGTGTCGTGTGGGTTTGCTGATGTCAATGTTGTGGATTGAGTGGTCCATGGTGGCGGTGAGGTTATGGTATGGGCAGGTGTATGTTATGGACCACGAACACAGATGCATTTTATTGCTGGCATTTTGAATGCACAGAGATACAAGATCCTGAGGACCATTGTTGTGATATTCATCCACAACCATCACCTCATGTTGCAGCATGATAATGCACAGCCCCATGATGCAAGGATCTGTAATTCCTGGAAGCTGAAAACATCCCAGTTCTTGCATGGCTAGCATATTCACCCACATGTCATCCATTAAGCATGTTTGAATGCTCTGAATCGGCGTATACGACAGCGTGTTCCAGTTCCTGCCAATATCCAGCAACTTCGCACAGCCATTGAAGATGAATGGACCAACATTCCACAGGCCACAATCAACAACCTGATCAACTCTATGTGAAGGAGATGTGTTGCATTGCGTCAGGCAAATGGTGGTCACACCAGATACTGACTGGTTTCCAGGCCCCCTCAATACAGTAACACATTTTAGAGTGGCCTTTTATTGTGGCCAGCCTAAGGCACACCTGTGCAATAATCATGCTGTTTAATCAGCATCTTGATATGCCACACCTGTGAGGTGGATGGATTATCTCAGCAAAGGAGAAGTGCTCACTAACACAGATTTAGATAGATTTGTGAACAATATTTGAGAGAAATAGGCCTTTTGTGTAGATAGAAAAAGTCTTAGATCTTTGAGTTCAGCTCAGGTAAAATGGGGACAAAAACAAAAGTGTTGCGTTTACAATTTTGTTCAGTGTAGTTGCTTATTAGCATGGATATTACTAGCATGTTGGCTGTTTATTACTACTTATAAAGGACATATTAATGTCTTATTCCGCATGACCATATTTTAGATCCTGCAATCTGAAACTTAAGAACTGCCTTACTATTAATAAGTAGAAAAATTAGGAGTTTGTTGAGGCAAAAGTCATACAGTTATACAGTCATACATGCAAATCACTTATGAATGAGAAAACTGTAAATGTTATGCTTGACGAGTTGCATAAAAAATGAATATGAGGCAATATAGTTTATAGCAGATGAGATCTCTGGTGTAATGACTCGTTAAGATCCATATGTGGAGATTTATTATAGCAATACAGTAGAGTGCAATACAATAGAGCTCATAAGAGTATAATAAATAAACTGCATCCATAGTGCACACATCCATTCACAGACATGTAGTCAAGGTTTGCAGTGAGAAATGAGAGGCAAATAAGTCCTTAAAGGCAGTTCAAGGTTAGCAGTAACTGCTACAGAAATACAATTAATACTTTGTTTTGCATCTGTCATATGCCAGTCAGCAGTCATTGAGCTTTCTCCATGTATTACACACCTCCTTCGTTACATCTGTTTGCCAATATTTCTGAGGATTTCCTGAATCGGTAATGGTGGACTACCATGGTATTTACTGTTTCTATGTAGACATTTTACAAAATGCAAAATGCAAAAAAAAAAAAAAAAAGCTTGTACAAAAAAAGTACAAAATAAAAAATGCAATTTTGGCTATTAGGCATTAATATCAAATTAGGCATTACATTAGGACAGAATTGAATCTAAAATCCCTTTCAGTAAAAGTATACAAATGTTACAAGATACACATTAAGTTGCTGTGTTTTGTATTTACACTGCAAAAAAGGTGTCTTTATATATTTATTTTACTTACTATTTTGTCTTGTTTTACTTTATAAATATCTACATATCTACATATACATTTTCTTGACAAGGTCTTTCTCTGGGGGAAATGAATCAGAATTTTCTTAGTTTTGCTTAAAAAAAGAAAACAATATATATGTCAAGGGGGCGAGAAAAAATAATCTTGTTTTCCTTTTGAATTATATTATATTTAATTACTTTTCTATTTGAATTCCAGCAATCAGTTTGTTTGTTTGTTTGTTTGTTTTTGTTTGTTTTGTTTTGTTTTGTTTTTACCCCATTTGCGGATATTTGGTGTTTTTTTTAGACTTTGACCTAATATCATAAGTCCTTTTGCTTCTAATTTAAATGTATCTTGATTAAAAAATGTTTAGATGTTTGTAATAGAAAATAGAACAAATAAGAACATTTTTGCAGTGTATCCACAAAATCCTGGGATCAGCAGCAACAGGTATACAAATAAAGTTATGAAATTAAGTATGTCAGTTGTATAAATGTGAAAAAGCAGTAATTTCATGACATTACAACCAGCACAGTTGTATCTTCACTCAGTTTTATTTCAGTATTGCAGTGTTATTTAAATGTAATATTGATGGCGTTTAAGTAGATCACTGAGACTTATTTGCCAAAAAGAGATTTCATGCAATTACATTTTAGCTTTACACTATTTGTTTCCTCCACAATTAGATTTTTTTTTTTCAATATCAATAGTAATTTTCAGCTATTTATAGATTTTGTCATCACAAAAGCAGACAAATGTGGACACATACAAATCATTACATAGAGTGATTAATGACTTTAGAGCAGTTTTTAACACCAACATATGACAAGGCAAAATTCTGACATAAAACATGGGGAGAAAAATACTAAAACGCTTGGAAGGAGACAGATGCACTGACATTGCTTCCTGTGCAACCCGCTGATGTAATTATCAAACATGAATACATTCTTCTTTTTTTTTTAACCAAATAATACTTTAAATGCACACTGATGTGATGAATAAAAGAAGCAGAGCTGCACTTATCTTACATTAATTCAGTGCTCACTTCACAGCTCGTTTATTATGTACACATTATTAAATAATTTTTTTATTCAAAGTGAAGATGTTACAATCAAATAATTTTTATTTAAGAGTGTGCATGTAAGATTTCAATATATTTTCGCTGAAATGCTTAAGATAATGGTTTGCATATGGGTTAAAGATAATAAATCATCATAAATCATACTACTTAAGGGCTAATTAAAACATAATATTACATTTTGTTCAGGTTTATTTATTTAAACCGTATTTCAGACAGACCAGACCTGTATATTGTAAACCTACAACAGTTTGCATCAAATGTTATTTGCCCCTAGAATACTCCTGGAACTGAAACATTAAAGATTGTTGGTATAACCTACTATACTGAAGATTTAAAAAAAAGACCATTCATCAAACTTTTTTCTCTAAACTTTACTTACCAACGAGAAAGTCTGAGATGGCCAGGTTTAGCAGGAAATAATTGCTCTGTTTGCGCAAACTCCTGTCCATCTTGAAGGCGACGATGACCAAAGCATTGCCACATACAATCACAGTAATCAGAATAACCATCATGACCGTGAGCAGCGCAAGCACCGGACCCGCGAACCCCGCGTCTCTCCTCACGGCGGTCCAGTTGCTGACCGTGTACTCGCGGGTCATGTTGGGATCGCAGTGATGGTTACCCATCGAGAGCTTCACGGTCTTATCTTCGAGCTTGTCTTTTTCATCTGTCTCACGAAGGTTCGGATGAATCGGTCTAGTAAGTGTCTCGTGTGCGCGCAGTTGACGCCCCTCGCTGTTCCCATGACGCGCGTCAAGAGCGATTCAGAGCCATTGCCGACTATTTCATTCATGTCAGTCAGTGTTCTGATTCACTGACATAATTTAAAAACCGTGATTCCACATTTTCAAATTGTTGTGTCTCGGCCAAATATTGCCTTATCTTAATAAATAAGGAAAGCTTATTTGTTCAGCTTTCAAATAATCCATTATAGTTTTATGTTGCTTGTAACCACATAAGTAAACCAGACTTGTATCATGTTAGGAATAGTATATAATCAGTGGACTCTGTAACTTGTAACTTTTCTGTAAAAAAAAGCCTGTTTCTCTGTGACTACCACTAGAGTACACTCTTAAAAATAAAGGTGCTTCACAATACCCTTTTTTCTCTACATGGTTCTGTTTAGAAACTGGAATCGCAGTGATGGTTGCACGGTCTTCAGTTTGAGCTTGTCTTTTTCATCTGTCTCGCGAAGGTTCTGATGAATCGGTCTGTGTGCGCGCAGTTGATGATCCTCGCCGTTTCCATGACGCGCGTCAAGAGCAATTAAGAGCCATTACCGACTATTTCATTCATGTGACATAATTTAAAACCCGTGGTATTTCATATAAGAAACCAAAGAAAAAAAGACTATATCAATTATTTAAATAATAAAATATTAAGCATTCAAACTTCCTTTTGCGCAGATATTAATGTCAGCTGGGTCTCCATCATTCCTCTTGTTCTTCGTTCTTTCTGGATCATTTTAACGAAAGAAAGAAAGAAAATCTTCTGACTTAAAAGCAATGCACTTTCATTCAGGAAATCTATATTCTCATATGTTTTGGAGATATTCTTCAATACAACATTTGCAATATAATTTGCTTTCAAAATATCACAGACTAATCATTTAACGTTTGAATAATTTAAATAATTAAGCTTGTAATCTTACTCTTAAATTCCATAAAGTGTTTTCTAATTATTACATATTCTAAGGACCTTTCATACCAAGCAAGCTGCAATTAAGCAAAACACAGACAAGTTGTCTGTTCACAAGAAGTGTAAAAATCAGTGTCCTTTGGGCTGAACTTCAAGTTCAGGATTGTAATTAGATTGTATTACTGTAATTAGAGTGCTAGACACTGAAATCACAGATATTAACACTTACCAAACACTTAGTCCCTTATCGTGGAAGTTTGCTAAGTATGATCTTCGTTTTTAAATAAGTTTGTGCACTTGATGAGACTCTGTGTATATTCATTTGCATATCACACATTTTTTTTTTTTTTAAAAAAGCTCCTTTTTTGAGTTGCATTTTCATGGATGCATAATATATCAATCAACCACTACCAGATGCTTTATAGTGGTTTGGGAAGCATCATCACCCTGGACCACAAATGCAGTAGCTTCTTTTACAGCAAAAATCATTAGGATATTAAGTAAAGATCATGTTCCATGGAAATATGTTGTAAATTTCCTACTGTAAATATATAAAAACTTAATTTTTAGTTAGTAAAATGCATTGCTAAGAACTTCATTTGAGCAACTTCAAAGGTGATTTTCTCAAAATGTTTTTCTCAAAATTTTTTGCACACTCAGATTCCATATTTTCAAAATGTTGTGTCTCGGCCAAATATTGTCCTATCCTAACAAATACATGCATCAAAGGAATGCTTATTTGTTCAGCTTTCAAATAATGCATTATAGTTTTATGTTGTTTGTAACTACATAAGTAAACCAGACTTGTAGTATGTTGACTGAGATGGTTCTTTGTGGAACCAAAAATGGTTCTTCTATGGCGTCACTGTGAAGAACCTTTAAAGCACCTTTATAAACTCAAAGAAGAGCTTCTGTTGAAATGAATGGGACTGCTTACATATATCTTCATTTGGTATATTATAGGTATTATACATCTGCATATTAGTAAAGATGTCACAGCAGCATACAGTGGGTAGAAACACACTAGTGCAAGTGTGCAACATGACACTCACATAGTACGAACAAAGTATTCACTTGCAATGAAGCTCCATTAGTAAGCTTAACCCCCACTGAGGAATAAAACAGCTTAGGGGATCAGCCTTCTCCCACTGCAATCTTCACAGCAGGTTACTGATTGAGGAGAGGGCAGAAGATGATGTCAAGCAATATTGTCAGGCAATTAAAGGCTTTGAAACGAGTTGTTAAAAATCTGTTTTCCAAGTCGTGTGGCTCCTTTTTTGATATTCCTCCTGATTCAGAAATGTTTCTCATGAGAAAAGACCAAATTGGATGGCAGTTGTCCAATGAGAAGAGCAGAGTACACTCTTAAAAATAAAGGTGCTTCACAATCCCACAGAAGAACCTTTTTTGTCTAAATAGTTCCATAAAGAACCTTTACAGTCTGAAGAACCTTTCTGTTTCACAAAAGGTTCTTCAGATTATAAAAAGGTAAGAAAGTGAGAAGGTTCTTTAAAGAAACTTTGGCTAAATGGTTCTTTGTGGAACCAAAAATAGTTCTTCTATGGCATCTCTGGTAAATTAGTTATTCTCACAGGAGTAAAAATAGCACCAAAATAAAACAAATAGTCTGAAATAGGGATCTACTGTAGATTCAGATGGAAAATTCATGACTTCCTTGTTTGTCCCGGACAGTTAAACTGCCCATTGTTCATGAGATATATCCTCTTTGGTTTTTGAGCATTTTCTGCATATTTAAACCCTTTTCCAACAGTGACTATGGTTTTGAGATCCATCATTTCACAACTGAGACACAAAAAAAGAGCAAATATTCACAGATGCTCCAGAATTATTCATTAAGGGCCTCGGGGTGAAAACTTTTGCATAAGATGCATAAAAAAATTCCCAGAAGACAAAATAAGTACAATTTACGCTGATCATCTTATTAAAAAAAATTATAATTTCCGGGCTTACTGCGTCATGTTGCCTCACCGGACTCTGAGAAGGAAGGAGACAGAGGATGTTAAGTAGTTTTGCATGATAGCAATATGCTGATATTTTTTAATAGCTGATTAAATGCAGTGATCCAAAAGTGAATCTAATCACCATTCAGGCAAATGTTTGCTTCAAGAATCTTGTGATCTTATCGCTAGCGTACCCTGAGCACATGTGAGTTATTCGTCTTATCGGCCAGACTTATCAGCATATTGTTTTCATGTTGGCCAGATGCCGATGTTTACATTTTAAGCCTTTATTGCTGATTCCGATAACGAGTTGATAATATTGTGCATCCCTAACGGTGAGGTTTTAATACATGATACATGGAAGGTATTATAGGTGTGATGCAGTAGTATGAGAGTAACTAGAGCTGGTATGTGACTGGGTTTATTTATTTCAATGTATCGAGGAAGAGCTGGATGTTTTCTGTGGAGAGCTGGACTTTCTGCCCAGGCTGGTACAAAGGTGAAGTGGAACGGTGAGCATCTGCCTGACCCTTCTGGCACTAGAATGCTCTCTAAAGACTGATGTGGGCTTCCTCCCAAATCCTCTTCACACCAGTGGGCTTGAACTTTGAATGGCTTACTGAACCCTGGAATATAAAGTCCTTCTGCCACAAACTTCCTATCAGCAACTTCCTCTATCCACTATATTTTGTATAAATGAGCAGGTGTATCTAAAAAGTGTTTACTGTGTATACAAGGCAGAAGAGGACATCTAAGAACATTACAAGAGGACAGCACAACAATACGAGACATGAACTGTTTCAAAAGCTATGTCAGTGATGTTGTTAGCTGACTTTACCTACCCATGATTCATCAAAGTGCATTGAAGTTTTTGAATCATTTATTTTGCAGAAGCAGTCATTGTAGCCCTCTTGCCAGCTGCTGAGACCCCCTCCAGAGGCAATTGGGTGCTGACATTTTTCACAGATCCCCTGGAGACTATCAGAGCTAATCTTAATTAAACGTAAGGGCATGCCAGTGTATTCACAGTATTTTTGATAGTTAAATGTCAGTATCTCCTGCTGCGTATACTGTTCAGAACCAGTGGACCACACCCAGCCATTTACCTGATATGTTGAGGCAGTATATTATGATGCTTGTGCACTTGCACTTTGGAAAAATGTTTCAGTGTTGTTGTTGTTTTTTTTCTTTGTCCATACATCAAAAGCTGTGATCTACTGTTGTTTCTGACCCCAATGATGTTATAGAGAGAGAGAAAGAGAAAGATGTAAAAGGAGGCAATATCCTCATCTTCTCTACAAAACTGCCCACGATGGTTGGATAATTCATCTTGGTGCTCCAGCTGTTCAGGTTTTATGATTAATACACCATCGTTTCTACATTAAGCATGGTGTCTGTGATTTAAATTGTAAGCAATTGTAGCTCTTTTATGGATGCTGGCTTGTTGAAGTTATATGTTGTCTTCAAGGTGAATATTTAGGTTTTCCGTAATTCTCTGGACACATTCCCTTTTAGAGTAAAAAAAATAAATAAAAACTTAAGTTGTTTCAACTTAAAAACGTGTTTGTGCTGCCTTAAAATGTAAAGTTTACTCAACTCAAAGATCTACATTTTCATGTTGTAGAACTTAACATTTCATGTTGACTAAACTTAAAAAATTAAGTGTTTGTGCTACCTTAAAAATTTTAAGTTGAACCACATTTTTTAAGGTGTTTGTTTTTTACATTGTGGTCCCTATCATGCACTTTCGGTTTTTGCCCACTACTCCTTCGCTGATGCATGCAGTAATAATCATAAAGACTGTTTGACCCAACTAATTGAGCTGTTAAGGTTACAGAAGCTCCTGCTAAATAGATTCCTATTAAGTGTCCTTATTGCACAACACAGTTAACATATTGTCACAGTTTACATCCTTATATGCATACTCAACACTTAATTAAATCTAAATTAATCTCAACAATTCTTCCTACTGTATTGGAAAAAAAAGAAATATTATGTTGATGCTTATGTTTTTACAGCTAATTAATCGGCAAACATTTTTGCTATTGTGCTATTTGTATCTTTATAAAAGTTCACAATGTTGTTGCAGAAGAAATACAGGTCCTTCTCAAAAAATTAGCATATTGTGATAAAGTTCATTATTTTCTGTAATGTACTGATAAACATTAGACTTTCATATATTTTAGATTCATTACACACAACTGAAGTAGTTCAAGCCTTTTTTTGTTTCAATATTGATGATTTTGGCATACAGCTCATGAAAACCCAAAATTCCTATCTCAAAAAATTAGCATATCATGAAAAGGTTCTCTAAACGAGCTATTAACCTAATCATCTGAATCAACTAATTAACTCTAAACACCTGCAAAAGATTCCTGAGGCTTTTAAAAACTCCCAGCCTGGTTCATTACTCAAAACCGCAATCATGGGTAAGACTGCCGACCTGACTGCTGTCCAGAAGGCCATCATTGACACCCTCAAGCAAGAGGTCTGTGGGAAGGAAAAAGTGTGGCAGAAAACGCTGCACAACGAGAAGAGGTGACCGGACCCTGAGGAAGATTGTGGAGAAGGACCGATTCCAGACCTTGGGGGACCTGCGGAAGCAGTGGACTGAGTCTGGAGTAGAAACATCCAGAGCCACCGTGTACAGGCGTGTGCAGGAAATGGGCTACAGGTGCCGCATTCCCCAGGTCAAGCCACTTTTGAACCAGAAACAGTGGCAGAAGCACCTGACCTGGGCTACAGAGAAGCAGCACTGGACTGTTGCTCAGTGGTCCAAAGTACTTTTTTCGGATGAAAGCAAATTTTGCATGTCATTCGGAAATCAAGGTGCCAGAGTCTGGAGGAAGACTGGGGAGAGGGAAATGCCAAAATGCCTGAAGTCCAGTGTCAAGTACCCACAGTCAGTGATGGTCTGGGGTGCCATGTCAGCTGCTGGTGTTGGTCCACTGTGTTTTATCAAGGGCAGGGTCAATGCAGCTAGCTATCAGGAGATTTTGGAGCATGCTTCATGCTTCCATCTGCTGAAAAGCTTTATGGAGATGAAGATTTCGTTTTTCAGCACGACCTGGCACCTGCTCACAGTGCCAAAACCACTGGTAAATGGTTTACTGACCATGGTATTACTGTGCTCAATTGGCCTGCCAACTCTCCTGACCTGAACCCCATAGAGAATCTGTGGGATATTGTGAAGAGAAAGTTGAGAGACGCAAGACCCAACACTCTGGATGAGCTTAAGGCCGCTATCGAAGCATCCTCAGCAGTGCCACAGGCTGATTGCCTCCATGCCACGCCGCATTGAAGCAGTCATTTCTGCAAAAGGATTCCCGACCAAGTATTGAGTGCATAACTGAACATAATTATTTGAAGGTTGACTTTTTTTGTATTAAAAACACTTTTCTTTTATTGGTCAGATTAAATATGCTAATTTTTTGAGATAGGAATTTTGGGTTTTCATGAGCTGTATGCCAAAATCATCAATATTAAAACAAAAAAAAAGCTTGAACTACTTCAGTTGTGTGTAATGAATCTAAAATATATGAAAGTCTAATGTTTATCAGTACATTACAGAAAATAATGAACTTTATCACAATATGCTAATTTTTTGAGAAGGACCTGTATAATCAGGTTTCCCAAGGAATGTTCTCACAACTTTCACTAATGTATGTTTTTTTTTTGTTTGTTTTTTTTTATACCGTATTAGGACAAAACATTCTTAAAGTAAAGTTTATGGAACTTTAAATAACATTCTATTCACAAGAAGAAAACAGGACATTTCAATATGTTAGACCCACAATGTTCCCATAATGTTCTTATAACCTACACTCTTAAAAATAAAGGTGGTTCACAATGCCATAGAAGAACCGTTTTTGTCTAAATGGTTCCATAAAGAATGGAAGAACCTTTCTGTTTCACAAAAGGTTCTTTGTGGTGAAAGAAGGTTCTTCAGATTATAAAAAGGTAAGAAAGAGATGGTTCTTTAAAGAACCTTTAACTGAATGGTTCTTTGTGGAACCAAAAATGGTTCTTCTATGGCATCGCTTGAAGAACCTTTTAAAGCATCTTTATTTTTAAGAGTGTAAATGTGTTACCTGGGTAGATATCGATTATTGACCACTCTAAACACTTCAGTACATCTCTACTTAACCCTTTAACTGTCACTCCCATTTTTGAACACAGACATGAAAATGCACTATTCCAACTTACATTTGCAATGTCTGATTTTAAAATGGTTTTCAAAGGATAGATTTTGAAATTTTAAGTTTCCAACTGATATATAATTTCTTATGATTCTAAAGCATAAAAGGCAATGAAGAAAGTTTTTTTTTGACAAAGGTCAGAACTCCTGTTATGAAGTAGATTTAAAAAAAAAAAAAAAGGGTAAAATATCTATTTAGGAGTCTTAGACCTTTCCAACGACACATAGCTTTTCATGATTAGATTAGGTTTTTTTGTAAAATGGTGAAGTAAACTTCACCAAGTAAACCACTGAGGGGACGGGTGACTGTTCAGTTGTTTGAATCCTCATATAAATTGCAATGAATTGTGGATGGTGTTAGCCATTAAAAAGTATGCACAGATCCACTTCAGAAATCCATGGAAAATATTAGACCATCAGGGCAAATTTGGCATACCGTTTTTTCTCTATACGCTGGGACACACTTATTCTAATAAGAGTCATCAAGAGGCAGTTTAGTGCTCACAGAAGAGATGAGATTTCAGATGTTGAATATTGTCAGGGATTTGGCTGTCCAGATAGGGTTAGGGTTAGGAAGATAATTCCACCAGCAAGGAACAGTGAATGAAAAGGTTCTGAAAAGTGATTTTGTGCATCTCTGGGATGGTGCTATGAGGAGTCAGTCACTCACCGATTGCAGGCTTTTGGAAAGGATGCAGACTCATAAGAGAGAATGGTTATTCTCTACACAAACATCAGTGTCTTGAACCTGATGCAAGCAGCAACCAATAGCCATTTCAAGAGATGGGCTTTCTTGGTCTGACTGACCAGTCTGCTGCATTCTGCATCATTTATTAAAGTTTGATTGCACATGCTGGAAGTCCAATCGTAAAAGCCTTGCAATAGTCCAATCTAGAAATGACAAGGAATGAGGAGTTGTGCAGCCTGCAGTAAGGAAGGTCTTTTCCTGATGTGGTGCAATGTAAACCCTCAAGCCTGACATATGCAATGTGGTTTTAAAGGTTAGATGGTTAACAAAGATTAGATTACCCAATATTTCCGGCTGAACTAGTCAGGATTATTGTCGATGAACTTATTGGTGAACCATCAGAGTAAATGGGAAGATGGGAAGTTCTGTCTTGGCTTTATTGAGCTGCAGGTGATATTTGTGTGTTCATATGTAACAAATAATTGAAGATGTTGTATTATTGAAAATTAATGTGCACACAAGGTGGTAATGCTGAGAGTGTGCGTTAATATTCAATAATTCAAGGGTCTATAGTCAATTATTTATTGAATACGACGGCATTGTTGAATTCTTGATTCTGATTGGTTGACACATGTTCATATATCATGTGATCTCTTTACAGAATATGACATTTCATTACAGTTTTCTGTATCTAGTTTGTAAAGAATGTGCTCTCAGAATAACACAAAACATTTAAAACATAATTTCTTAAGTTAACATTTGACCAGGAGTGCACAAACAAACTTAAATCAGATTCAGCCAACATGAGGACTGCCATTGTCATTAACACTTACAGTTTTGTCTGTTTGCATCTACTGTGTAAAAAATGTCTTTATTGCCTATTTTTATGCACAACAGCTACCACATCACAGTGCTACAATGCATCAAATATTCACTGAGCTTTCCACTCTATATAGTGCATCAAATGTGTGTTAGTATTTGTTTTTTTGCCTGCGTTTAATCAATAAGTTCTATTGACAAAAACTTGTTGCTAAATGTTCTGCCCCAAAACTTCAGGTCAAAAATTTGTTTTTATTTCATATAACAAACAAGTCTTTTGAATTCTTTTAAAGTTGAGTTCTGTGCACATTTATTAGGTGTGTTTACTCAGTCATGCATTTGGACTCTTTCCACCCATCCAAACACCTGTTCACCTGCCAGTGATCACACTGTTAAATGCTTCCATCTAGTGCATGATGTCCACATCACAGTAGACAAGACTACTTAATAAACAAAGGGAAGAGCTTCACAGTTGTACCATGTCTAGACGCTGTTGCTTGTAATGACAGTATTGGTTGGAGTTGAGAAGGTCAAATCCACACTTTAACCCATTTGTACAATAATAAAATTTTTAAAAAGCATTTTAAGGCCAGTCTTCATCACATTTCCTTGTATTTTAATTTACAAGTGTTTGCTCTAAAATGTAAACATGGGTACTGTTTACATATTTCAGATTTAGACTGGGGATATTCTGCACCGAAGCTGCTTATCTGGACCCATCCAAGCCAATAAATAAAGAAATAAATAAAATGTATTTTTTCTTTGTAAAAATTGGACCCTGGGCACCAATGACCTTCATGCAATACCTTTTGTGTTTCATTGCCCTCCTATAGGCTATTTTGAATCTAACAACTGATTGGTGAATGAAAAATTAATTATTTCTTTCTTTTCCAATTCTTTTCTTGTGCTCCAAACAATGTAATAACATTACATATTATATATAATATTTTTTGTTCTCAGGAGGATGTTACACAAACTAAGCATTGTTTTCAACATGTGAACTTTTGTAGTTAATGCTTAACATTAAAACTTTACCTTTTTGAAATTCATTAAATAAGTTGCGATATTACGAGAGTGGGCTAATATTCGTTAGGTGGGTTAAGGACACACACACAATTGAGGAAATATCATTAATCATTAATATCCATGAGGCGCCACCCGGTGGAGCCAAACATTTTAGGAACTGAATAGACTGTAACACCAAACAAACCTGTTCCGTGATCACGTCAGGTATAGGGTGTGGTTGCGATCATACCCTGAAACTTAATCCTCTTTTTGGAAACAAAACCTGATTTTAACTACTTGACTGAATTTACTTTAATTAGACGTTAAATCATTCTGAAATGGGCGTACCGCGAAACCGAAAGTGAAAGTTCAGCTTCTATTGCCGAGGAACTTTCAGCCGCTGGAAAGTTTTGCTTGGTGAGTATTTTTATAAAGGTGCGATGGATGTTCTCGTTTAGATTATGTAAAATGATGAAACTGTAAATATGTGAAATGATGCATAAAGACGATGTAGAAATCACCTGCTTGACCAGTAGCGTTTTAACTGGCATAGAATCTTACGCCCAAGATCTATTGGAACATTCCGCTATTTTTAGCTGCACATCTCGGTTTTCAGTGGCATTCCAGTGGATTGCGGCAGATGCCACAAAAACATGTGGGATATACCACTGAAAACTGCGGAATGTGACATCTACAATAGTGACTGACACATGCTGCTGTCTGCCTGAGCATTATGTTGATGCTAACATACGACAAAACGATATTTAACTGATTAGAAGTTACTTTTAAACATAGGCTTTAGACTTTCTATATACTGGAATTAATTTATACAACAACTATTAGGCTTCTTCATACTGAAATGCTTTAAATCTGTCTTGTATCCCACTGTGTTAATACAGAACGACTTGTAGTAACTAATATGTGCTTTAGCAGTGTAACCCAATTGAAAATATGGTGTTAATTTGTTTTGCACAAACATCCTGGTTTCTCCAAAATGCAGAACTTAATACAACTTCTGCTAGGTATTGCCATTTCAGTTGAACCTTGACATTTGGATTTTTATTTTTTATTTATTTATTTTTGCACTCAAAAACAGACTGACTGCATTTCTTAAAAAATATTAATTATTTAATTGAGTTTATTAAAATAATGAAAATATTATAAATTATTTCCCCTTTCCCCACAGTGTAAAAAAAAAAATATATATATAAAATTACAAATTTACAATTTATTGATTTATTAAACAATACATTTACAATATAGGCCTACATATTACAATACAAAGGATATATATAGAGTGGTTTAGTTTTGACATCAAAATCGACGCTGGTTCCCTCTAGATTTTCTTAAGGGTTTTTATAGTAAAGTTTTTCAATTTGTGAGTAAAATAAGGTTTGTGGTAAACGTAGCTTGATGATATTTTGACACTAAATGTTTATTGCATGTTATTCCACTAAACATAGCAGCATGTGCTAGTGGCTTTTGTGCACAATATGCAATGCCACTTAATGTTTAACCACAAGATCATGTTCCATGAAAATATTTTGTAAATTTCCTAGCATAAATATATCAAAACTTAATTTTTGATTAGTAATATGCATTGTTAAGAACTTTGGACAACTTTTAATTTTCTCTATGTTTACATTTTGTTGCACCCTCAGATTCCAGATTTTCAAAAAAGTTGTATCTTGACCAAATATAGTCCTATCCTAACAAACCATACATCAAATCTCATTAAAAAAAAAAAAAAAAGAAAAGACCCTTATGACTGGTTTTGTGGCCCAGGGTCACATTTGATTATTCTGATGTTTTTCAGCGGGGAAATCACAATCGTTAAATAATATTGTTTATTTATAATATAAATATAATATATAGTGCTGTCAAATGATTAATCGTGATTAATCGCATCCAAAATAAAAGTTTATGTTTACATACTATATGTTTGTGTACTGTGTATATTTATTATGTATATATAAATACACACACATGCATGTATATATTAAAGACAAATATTTTAGATTTATATCTAAAATATTTATATTTATTTATAATCTAAATTGTATACAGGTATAAATATGTATACATATAAATATTTTGTTTTAATATATACATGTATGTGTGTCTTTAGTTGTACATAATAAATATACAAAGTAAACACACACATATAGTATGTAAACATAAACTTTTATTTTGGATGCGATTAATCACGATTAATCATTTGACAGCCCTAGTAATATAATGTTAGTGCTACACTGATGTCACAATTACATCCATTATGATGATGCTCTGTATTCTCCAGTCACTTTACTTAATTAATATTCATGATTGAAACTTTTATATGTTTATATTACTTTTATTATTAATTAATTATACAATATAAATAAGTAACCATAAATGTATATATCAAGTCTCTGAGACCTCTGTGATCTCAAAAATGTTAAATATATGCCAAAAACAATTTAGCATTTAAAACTGTAGCAGTTTACATCTTGTATCAGAAATGTGCTTTATTGCGTGCCATATTTATCAGCCACTAGTGATGTAGGATAAAAGTGCCCAAGGACTTGAAGCAGTGCATCCTGCATAAAAATGTTGTCCTACTTGAGACGGCGCTGTGACATTTACCATCAAAGTGCCATGAGAGCGAGTCAAGAGAAGCTGGCTGGCAAAAGGCTTGTGTGAAATGAACAAAATCTATGCAGAACCGATAACTGGTGATCACCGCAAGATGCATGTCAGTTAGAAATGTGATTGTTTTCATATTAAAATAACAAGTAGGCCTATGGGCGTTTTGTTTGTCACATTTATTTTCACATGATATAAAAGCAACAGAACTTAAATTACATCCAGTTTATTAGCAACAAAGCACATGAGCATGAATCATGCAAAATCACCATGACTAATCCTCTATGAGAAGTGAGAACTGTCTGTCTTCACTACAGTTTTCCTCTCCTCCCCTTATTGCAGCCAACTATTCTCATCTACTGAGGCACATCTCAAAAGAGCTTAAATTCTGACTTCTCTTTTTTTTTCTTTTTTTATTGCCAAAGTATAAAAAAATATAGGTTTATTGTCTTAAAAGATGAAATAGCTTGGATGTCTTGATGGATTTCTTTCCTAAACTCAGTGAAGTGATTTTGACAAGTGCATTTGCTGTGATGCATGTGAAAAAAAGGATCAAAATTGTACCTTTTGGGGTACAACAGCTTGTCACTGGAGCAGTACCCTTAAAGGGACATCTTTGTACCATTTTTGTTACCCTAATAGGTACATATTAGTACCTTAGAGTAGTAATATACCCTTAAGGTACTACTATGTACCAATTAGGGCTAAAAAAAAAAAAAAAAGATACAAAGATGTCCTTTTTAGGGTACTGCTTCAGTGACAAGTGGTTGTACCATCCATGCCATCCATGATGTAGGTGACTTTTTTCTTCAGTACTAAAGTATTTTTAGCTGAAACCATTTAGCTGAGTGTATATGAATGTTCAAGATTACCTTATTGACCCGAATATAAGATGATTTTTTTTTTTCTTTGAAATACATCTAAAAAACACGTTAGTCTTATATTCAGGGTCTAAACTTTGACTTCAACAACACACCCACAACTATAGGTGGCACCAAATCCGCGTTAAATGAGTGTGCCAAGAAATACGAAATGTAAAGTTTGTCAGTAATGTTAGAACAACGCGATTGAGAACAGAAGAAGAGCTTACAGCAGCATGAGTCTTGTCTGTCATGTTAGCCTGATGGAACCAAGCTACCTCTGTGATTTTAAAACCTAAGACAGAACCCAGAATAAGATTTCACTTCTATTGTTAATGAAATGGTAGGCTACTATGAGATTGATAGCATAATTGTTACATAATTTAGATGGGTTACCTGTTATTTTTATGGTATATCAAAAAGTGTATATTTATTAATGTGATTGTTGCTGCATTTTACCACTATTTACCATACTTTCAAAACAAAAACTAAAAAAGGAAAAATGTGCAACTGAATATATATATAAAACACAAGGTTTTTAAAAAGCTTATTTCCAAAAGGTACATCTTGAAAAGGGGAGTCATCTTATAACCAGGGTCAGCTTATATTCGGGTCGATACCTTAATAGCTGTGTAATTTTATAGACGGAGATAAGATCGACACTACATCTAAAGCAGTGGTTCGCAGCGGTTCTTTTTTACTCAAAGGATCCCTGTTGTTCAACACAATATTCAAGGCCCTACAATATAAGGTGAGATATTTTCTATGCTATTTCTGCTGTAATTATGACAAAGCTGCTTTTTTCCAACTGCTATATTAACAAAAACTGGTGGTAAGCAAATAATAACAGAATTGCTTTTTGTGTAAACTATCCCATAATGTCCCATGGCATCAACATCAATTGTCATCTTGATTGTATGTTTTTATTTTAATATGTCAATAATTATATCCATTGTATTAATAATAATAATGTATTACATTATTTTAATTCATTCTGTGGCCCCCATGGAAGTTTTCTGAGGCCCCCAAGTGGGCCCCAGACACCTTGTTGAAAACAGCTAATATAAAACTATTTTTTGTGAGGAGATGGAGCAGAGAGACACTGCAGCATCTCCAGAAGCCAGCTGTGTATCTGTGAAAAGTAACAAATCTATGGATTTTCCACTTTCATTCAGTGTTGAAGCTGTGATCTCTGACCCCAGGTAAGAGAGAACATTAAAGGGGTCATGAACTGCCTTTTTTATTTTGTACTGTTCTCTGAGGTCCACTTATACAGTAAGGGGAAAAAATATTTGATCCCCTGCTGTTTTTGTACGTTTGCCCACTGACAAAGAAATTATCAGTCAGAAAAACACATTTTAAAAAAGTTATAAATTGATGTGCTTTTTAATGAGTGAAACAAGTAGGGTTTTGCCACCAAATACTAAATACTAAGAGAACGGGTAAAATCAGTTTTTCACTCATTAAAAAGCAAATAAATTTAGCGTTTTTCTGGATTTTTTTCTGGTTATTCTGTCTCTCACTGTTCAAATAAACCTACCATTACATTTATAGACTGATAATTTCTTTGTTTTGGCAAAATGTACAAAATCAGCAGAGAATCAAATAAATTTTTCCTTCACTGTTCTTAGACACAACAAATTTTTGAAACTTACGTGATGTTTTTAAAGTATTAAGATCAAGGTAATTTTGGGTTTTCAGTTCATGACCTCTTTAAAACAATATAACAGCTATCACAACTAACACATTGATTGTGCTATGTGTATATATATATATATATATATATATATATATATATATATAATTTGCAATTCATTTGTCATTAACAAATGCAGCATACATATTTTTTTCCTGCCATCCTTTGGCTCGTGCTATGGTAGAACATGACGTGAATTGTTATAGTATGCAAAAGTGAAGTTAATTCAGTACTGGAGCACTGTTTGTGAAGAGCTTTTCTGTGAACACAGGCATCCAACATGTGCACCTGCACAGAAAGCCACTTCAGACAGCATGCCAATAGCACACAAAGTTCTCTTTTTGCGGACAAAAAACATAATTATGTCAAAATGACCATTTTTGGAGAGTGACCTCATAAACATTGTCTGAAATAAGTTATAAAGTTCTAAATGACCAAAAAGAGTTGGGTGAAAGTTTATGCTTCTTTTACAAAAGAAATAACAATTGAGCAACTAAATATCGCAAATATGGAAACACGCCGATTTTTCTTGAATGAGGGTTAAGTCTCCTTGAGACCAAATATTTTGTATGCCTATGTTGCTTTGTATTCTGTCTTGCAATCTGTCACCAGATTTTCCACAAACAGGAAATCAGACTACATGTGGAATCATTAGTGTCTTTTTCCAAATCATCACTCTGTCTAATCATCAACTGTAGTCCAAACTGATTTTTTTGTTTAATTATTTCAAAAGCTTTCCTTGCTATATAAATCACAGTGTCCTGCTGTAGTTCTAATTATCACTGCAAACATGGGATGATGTTAATTATCTTGTGCAAATAAGAATTCTACTTTTTTTCCTTGTGAATCAAAACTTTTTGTTTTTCTGTTGTGACTCAGAAGTTGTGAGACAAATCATCAGATCCATGTGCAATCCAAATGTGGAATATGTAGAGAGGTTCTAAAAGATCCAGTCTCTATAACCTGTGGGCACAATTTCTGCAGACAGTGTATTATCTGTTATGTGGAGTTGAGACGAGCAGAAGACTTTGATTGTCCTAATTGCAGAAAGAGATCCAAAATGCATTCTGTTCTACAAACAGCCATGGGAGCATCCAGTTCTGCTGGTTCTGCTCACTGTGACACACATGCAACCCTAAAAGAAGAGACTGGAACAGATGATGATAAACTACAGAGAGTCAAATTCCAGCACAAAACCAGAATGAAGAAAAAGTATGAGAGCTTATTTGAGGGAATAAAACTCCAAGAGAATGAAACTCTTCTCAACAGTATCTACACACAGCTCTACATCATAGAAGGAGAGAGTGAAGGGGTGAATGAAGAACATGAGGTTTTACAGATGGAGAAATCAGCCAGAACACATCAAGACACTCCAATCTACTGCAATGACATCTTTAAAGCCTCACCTGAACCAGAATGTGAAGAAAAAGACAAACTGAAGATTGTTCTTACTAAAGGCATCGCTGGAATAGGAAAAACCATCTCTGTGCAAAAGTTTATTCTGGACTGGGCAGAGGAAAAAGCCAATAAAGATGTAGATTTTATGTTTTTGCTTCCATTTCGAGAGCTGAACTTGATTCAAGATCATCAGTACAGTCTTCACAAAATTCTGCTTGACTTTCATCCTGAACTTCAAGATCTGGACTCAAAAATTTATGAGGAGTGTAAAATTGTGTTCATTTTTGATGGTCTGGATGAAAGCAGAATTACACTGATGTTTTCAGATGCTCTGAAAGTTTCTGATGTGACTGAGACTTCATCAGTGGGTGTGTTGATGTCAAACCTCATCACAGGAGATCTGCTTCCCTCTGCTCTCATCTGGATCACTTCCAGACCAGCAGCAGCCAATCAAATCCCCTCTGAATACATCAACCGTCTGACAGAAATTCAGGGATTCAATGAGCTTCAGAAGGAGGAATATTTCAGAAAGAGAATCAGTGACCAGCATCAGGCCAACAGGATCATCTCACACATTAGGAAAGCAAGAAGCCTCCACATCATGTGCCACATCCCAGTCTTCTGCTGGATCTCAGCCACTGTGCTTCAAAAGCTCCTGGAAGAAGATCTGAGTGCAGAAATCCCTCAAACTCTGACTGAAATGTACATTCACTTTCTGCTGATTCAAATCAACATGAGGAATCAAAAGTACGAAGAGAAAGATCCAGAGAGACTCCTACAGTCCAACAGAGACATGATTGTGAAGCTTGCTGAAGTGGCTTTCAAACAGCTGATAAAGGGCAATGTGATGTTCTATGAGAAGGACCTTAGAGAGAGTGGCATAGATGTCACCAGCGCCTCAGTGTATTCTGGGATTTGCACTGAAATCTTTAAGGAGGAATCTGTGATTCATCTGAGAAAAGTTTACAGCTTCATTCATCTGAGCATTCAGGAGTTTCTTGCTGCTTTCCATGTGTTTTACTGCTATTTAAGCTGTACAATGGAGACCCTTAAGGTTTTTGATGCAATGCATTATTTGCATAAAGGAGCAATAGATAAAGCCCTCAAGAGTGAGAATGGACAGCTGGATCTGTTCCTGCGGTTCCTGCTGGGCATCTCACTGGAGTCCAATCAGAGACTCTTACAGGATCTACTGACACACACAGAGAACAGCTCAGAAAGCATCAAGAGAACCTCACGGTATATTAAAGAGAAGATCAAGGATGAACAAGGACTTTCCACTGAAAGATCCATCAATCTGTTCCTCTGTCTGCTGGAAGTGAAAGATCAGACTCTGTCAAGAGAGATTCAGGAGTTTGTGAAATCAGACAAACACTCAGAGAAGAAGCTCTCTCCTGCTCACTGCTCAACAATCGCTTACATGCTTCAGATATCAGAGGAGCCACTGGATGAGCTGGATCTGAAGAAATACAACACATCAAATGAGGGTAGAAGAAGACTGATACCAGCGGTGAGCAACTGCATAAAAGCTCTGTGAGTACACCACAGTATATTACAATAGGAGATTTTGTATGGTAAAAAACACCATATTTTGTTGTTTGATTTAAAGTTAATGACACAGGCAACAGCAGGTTATATTAGGCTGCAGTCTTTTTAAAACTGAATGCACATATCTATTAATTCTACTGACACATTTAATTAAGACACAAAAGAAGGGAGTGTGCTTAGAAAAATATATGTCAGCGTGTATGTGTAAATTAAAACATTTGAAAGTTTAGCTGGCAAGGCTTTAAAATGCATGCACTTGATTAATCAATTAAAACAACTGAACTGTCACGTGAATGATACCACGATAAAGCTAATCAAAAACATGAATAACCAAAAAACAGCCATTGGACTGCAGTCGATAGACTTTACTGTAGCATGATTGTACCAGCACTTATTTGTGCTGTAGCACTTATCCCTGCATAAAGGCAGATAGTGAAGACATTTTACTTTTTTACATCTAATATTGTCATATTGCACACCCCTACATTCAGGTTTGGAATGAAATGAGGGTGAGTAAATAGTGATGACAGTTTTCATTTTTGGTTGAACTATACCTCTAATTCCTGTTTGAAATAATTAGGATAAAAAAGGCAAAAATAAAATGAATAAAAATAAACTTATACTGACAGTACATTTGCATATTGTTTTCCTAGACTCTCTGACTGTAGTCTCACTGCTCAGTGTTGTGAGAAGTTATCATCAGCTCTTCAATTCTCAAACTCTGTCTTGAAAGAGATGGACCTGGCTAATAATGACCTACAGGATTCAGGGGTGAAGTTGCTCTCAGATGGATTGAAGAGTCCAAACTGTCAGCTGCAGATACTGAGGTATTTATTAGGATTGAGCTACTTAAAGGGTTACTCCACCCCAAAATGAAAATTTAGTCATTAACCACTTACCCCCATGTCGTCCCAAACCCATAAATGCTTTGTTCATCCTCGGAACACAATTTAAGATATTTTCGATGAAAACCGGGAGCTTTGTGGCTGTCCCATAGACTGCCAAGTAAATAACACAGTCAAGGCCCAGAAAAGTATGAAAGACGTGTCAAAATAGTCCATCTGCCATCAGTGGTTCCATAATTTTACAAAGCTACAAGAATACTTTTGTACTTTTTGAAAATAAAAATAATGACTTTATTCAACAATTCGTCTCCTCCGCGTCAACTGTTTTTGTTCGAATCATTGCATAAATAAATGTAGAAAATGTTTTCTGCAGCTGACAGAAAACGCTGTCTGCATCCAGTGGATAAATGGCGCTACATTGACGCAGAGGAGATGAATTGTTGAATAAAGTCCTTAATTTTGTTTTCTTTGCGTACAAAAGTATTCTCGTAGCTTCGTAAAATTATGGTTAAACCACTGATGGCAGATGGACCACATCTTTCATACTTTTCTGGGCCTTGACAGTGTTATTTACTTGGCAGTCAATGGGACAGTCACAAAGCACCCAGTTTTCATCCAAAATAACTTAAATTGTGTTCTGAAGAAGAACAAAGCTTTTACGGGTTTGGAACGACATGAGGGTAAGTAATTAATGACAAAATTTTCATTTTGGTGTGGAGTAACCCTTTAATTATATAAGAGCAGTTATCTCAATCTTAGATGTCTGATATATTTGATTAGTATAGGTACTATGGTACCAACACAATACTAAAATTGTAGAAACCATTCTAGTCACATTACTTGAATACTGCTAGCTCAATGTGCTACATGTGTCTGACTGCAAGGTGGCTACATTCAAATGTTCATAAGTGTATTTGTGTGTGTGTGTGTGTGTGTGTGTGTACATTTATTAGGCCTTAATTCACATTACATTATTATTTTAAATAAAATAATTTAACTTCTTGTCCATCATGATTAACAGTAATGCTGCCCATTTTTACATATGCAAAACACCTGCTCATCACATCCTAGCTTTAGTTTCACCACAGATAATGTGATGTTTGTTTGTATCATCAGAGATGCCATATACAACCTACCACCTCTTAATATTTAAGTATTATTTAACAGGTAACAGACAGTTCCTCAGACAGAACCATCCTATTCTTGAACAGATCTCTCAGCCTGTTTTCTTGAGGGCTATACAGAGCTGCCCTAATATATTTTTTTCCCTTCAAAGATATTAAAGTTAGTATCAAGAATAATGACATTTCTTTGGTATTAGTACCAAGGACTGAACTTTTTGTGTTGTGACAACCCTAGTACGCTATTGTACAATCTTTGCTTTTTATTGTTCTTTTTAGATTGTCCAGCTGTAATCTAACTGGTCAGTCCTGTGAAACTGTGTCATCAGAGCTACAATCCTCAAACTGTTCCCTGAGAGAGTTGGACCTGAGTAATAATGACCTGCAGGATTCAGGAGTGAATCTGCTGTCTGATGCACTGAAGAGTCCAAACTGTCAGCTGCAGAAACTGAGGTGTGTAAAGGGGTATTTTGCATAAATTCAGATACAAACTGCTTGGCTGTCTCAAAATGTAGCCAGTGTTATTGTTTAATTGTATTATGTGTAATAAAAGTTCTACATTTTACTTTTTTTTTTAATTGTAAATGTAAAATGCATTTGATTGAGTATGTTTGATTAGGGTTGAAGCTAAACTCAGCAGGACAGTGGCCCTTCATTCATAAATACTCTAATTTGTATAATAACAATAGTTATTGCAACCGCTCCATTGCAGAGCCTTTAAAAAACTCTTTCAATGGCTCTGCTCAATCCTTAGTTCTAACTAGTGATGCGGTGTGGATTGGCAGTTGGGTGATTTTCCCCTCTCCACCTCCTGTGAAGTGATGTATCGATGTTCCCTTATTCCCTATGCCATTTGCAGTGCTTTTCGAACTGAACGTGTTCGCTCCCTTCAAATTGGAATCTCACTTAAAGGTCCAATGAAGTGCCTTGAAACACGCAGCATTCTTCTATGTGGTGATGCAATTTCAACTGAAACAGGAAAACAGTAACTCTTTAATTATATAAGAGCAGTTATCCCAATCTTAGATGTCCAATATATTTGATTAGTATAGGTACTATGGTACCAACACAATACTAAAAATGTAAAAACCATTTATCGAGCAGCCCTGCCCACTTTTTAAAATAGCCAATAGCGTTCCATTTATATCTCTTTGGGCCAGAGCCGTTGAGCTTGGTAAAGCCTCATTTGACAGCTTATAACAGCCACAGTCTAATAGATTATCCCCTAGATTCAATATGAAAATCTTACTAAAACAAAATAGTGATCATAATCATGCTGAGGCTGTGTAGTTTAATACATGCTGACTCGTGCATATGATCTGCTTTGTGTGATCGCATCTCTGGACCGGAGCCAAAGTCCGGAGTAGACTGTGTGCTGCCGTGGTTTGCATGACACAACGCGAAACAAGACCTCATTTGCCCCAACGGAAAGCATATTTACACTGTCTGAATCATTCCCTATCACCTACATTGCGCACTACCTGCCATTCACCATACAGAAAATACTAAGTGAACAAGTGATCGATCTCAGCCTCAGCTTCAGCATCTATTTATAGTGTAGGAGGCAGGACACTACGGATTATAGAGAGCATTTGATTGGACCGAAGGTTTGATGAGAAGCTGAAGTGTGGCGTGATGTCATCAAAACCGATGATTCATATTGGCGGAAATGATGAGACTGTAAGTTTTGAATGCTCATATCTTGTAAACGCAAATTTTGTCATTGTTTTGGAGAACACTAGCTTATAGATAACCTTAAAGCTAACATATCCATACCAAACGCTAAAAAATGTTGATTTCATGGGGACTTTAAGATGGCGGAATATCCTGTGAAGTCCACTTCGCAGTCCACTTGCGATCGAATGGAACCATAGGCACCGATGGGGCTCGAGCACCCACGGAAAAACACGAGATATTGATTCATTTTAACCAATAAGAAGTGAATTGTAGCTTGTAGGACTTTATTCTCGTTTTCATAGTTTATTTGAGACAAGTTTTGGTGTTATTGTAATGGCGCAAATGTAAAGAGTGCATTGTTGTAATATGAGAGGGTGCCAGCACGAGTCTCTTGGCTTGCAGCGGGCTTGCTCTCCTATATAGAGATTGTGACTTCGTCAGATATTACATGTGCGCCCTCAACCTTTGTCCTGTGTATGCACGAATAAGTGCTTATTGTAAACAGGCATATATTAAATCATTTTATTTAGTGAAGTGCAACCCTCTCAGAAAGAATGTGTGTTGGTTACTAAATAATGTATTCGCAGTATGTGCATTTCACTTCCCATGATAAATTTTGTTTAGTGAATTTATCAAATGCACCATCCCACTTAGTATACTCTAGAAAAAAGCACCCACGGGCAGAAACATAAATCAGCGCCTATGAATGGAACGTACCTCATGCTTTGGTTTGTTTAGGCCAGGGTTCTCCAAATCTAAATAAGTAAATAAATTGTTTTATACTGTACCTAAAACCTTAAACCCCACTGTAACGAGATCCAGCCCTGGCATTTGTAGATTATCAGACTGTTGATATGTGCTTATAGTTGATCTGACTGTTGATGTATGTCTGTAGGTTGTCTGGTTGTATGGTGACACAGGAAGGCTGCGGTTATTTGTCTTCAGCTCTGAGTTCAAACCCCTCACACCTGAGAGAGCTGGATCTGAGCTACAATCACCCAGGACAATCAGGAGTCCAGCGGCTCAGCAACAAACTGAACGATCCAAACTGCTCACTGAAGATACTCAAGTATGTGGTGCAGTAAAAGATGTAATCTATCTTTTACTTTTTTGTGTGTAGAGAGTGAATATATTTGTGTCTTGAGACAGAAATTAATAGAACACACTGTGCATATTAGTACATTGTCAAACCTCAGCCATTTGTGTTGTCTCTTATTTAAAAGCTTCAAGTCTCAGAAAAACAGGTATCAGGTCTTATGTTATTTTAGAAATCTAAAACCAATTGTCAATGTAGTTATTGAAATGGATCTTTCACAATTTTGCACATAAAGCATCATAAACAAAATGACTAGAAAAATAGGGTTAATTAGAACTGTCTATGGCTGTGTTTGGAAAAATATTTATTTTATAGAAAGTGAGATCATGCTTATATATTTTTGTGTGTGTTTATAGTGTGGAACATGGAGGAGAGATCAGGATTACAGCAGGACTACGGAAGTGTAGGTCTAAACACAAACACATAGCAATTGTTGTTTTGTATGTTCTTCTCATCTCTCTTTTTGTGTTCAGATGCCTGTGATCTCACACTGGACCCAAACACAGCACACACTCAAATCATCTTGTGTGAGGACAACAAGATGGCTAAACATGCAAAAGACCATCAGCCATATCCTAATCGTCCAGAGAGATTTGAATGTCTTCAGGTTCTGTGTGGAGAGAGTCTGACTGGACGCTGTTACTGGGAGGCTGAATGGAGCGGGACTGGGACAGAAATATCAGTGTCATATAAAGGAATCAGCAGGAAAGGAGGAAGTGACTGTATGTTTGGATTCAATCAAAAGTCCTGGAATCTGAGTGGCTTTTATAAACGCTTCATTGCCTGTCACAATAATAACAGCACTGATATACCCGCCCCTTCTTTTTCATCTAATCGAGTAGGTGTGTATCTGGACTGGTCAGCCGGCACACTGTCCTACTACAACGTCTCTGATGCACACACACTCACACACATACACACATTCAAGACCACTTTCGCTGAACCACTCTATGCTGGATTTGGGGTTTATTATGACTCATCAGTGTTTCTGTGTCACAACAAGAATGTCAAACACAAAAATGACTGAAAGACAAAAATATTAGAACTGAATATTTACAACATTTCTACGAAGGTATTAGAGAAAGAAATGTTTTCTTACTCCAGGACCCCTGGGGGTCTCCTAGTGTTTCAATGAAACTATAATGCTCAATTATTGCACTGACATAACACATTATTTATTAGTTATTTGTCCCAGTTTTCTACATAATCTCCCTGAAAAAGCAAGTGCTCCACATGCTGTTTTCTTAAGGAATTTACATACAGCGGCTGAGTGACACTGACAGAGCACATCCTCATTATGACTTTAGAGGGAAAGCAGGTCAGAAATGAATGGGGGCTTCATGTAAGTTTGCCTACAAGCATGGATTTTGTTAATACTGAATTAATTTAATTAGTATTATCTTATTATTATAGCAGAATTTGATTACATTTATGAATTCAAAATACAGGTAAGACACCTTTAAAAATCCTTCATAGTGATGCAATGCATTGTATCCTATTTTTAATTATATATATAGGCCTATATATATATATATTTTTTTTTTTTTTTTTTTTTTTTTTTTTTAGGTCACAAATTAAAATATAAATTAAATGGAAAAAAAATGTGTCCTTGTGCATGTTTTTAATAAACTGGTACATATGCATACAGAATGTTTGAATCCCTGTAGGATGTGTCTGTATGAGAAGAACAAAATATCAGGAATTTGAATTAAACTGCCATGTTTTCTCCAAAACTTTTTATCATGTTTATATGTGAATTATGCGCATCCAAGTGAAACAGAAACCGAAAGTAAAAACATTACTGCTTTTCACTGACCAGGAAGAAGTCGAAAACAGCAGGACTGAAGAGCGGGATAGTTTGACCACAGTAAGTTATTCATAAAACACGGAAGGGCATATACATACCATTTCGTAGGAGTTGAAACTGGAAGAATTTCAGGTTTTAAATCTCGCCCTGTATGTAAATATGGTTGATTTCCGATAGCGATAAAGTTGGTTTCACATGACCCTGTTGGGACTTCTGCTTTTAAACAATTGAATAATTTACATACTAGATACTGCAAAGATCTCTCAACTAAGAAATATATATTACTTGATATGCAAATTTTCCGGAACAAACACCTTGTAGTTAAAAAAAAAAAAAGCATTTAATTCGTGTTGGCTCTTTTATTGTTTATAGTAGCCTAAATTACAACCACATCTAAACGATCGACCAGATTATCTTGAAACAAATTGGTCAGCACTAAAATTTATCTGTATAATAAATTACAGCAGTTATTATATTTGATCTCTGTTGGCAAGGAAGGCAACGCTTCTTATGCCACTCAAGCGCTTTACAACTTGTGATGACAAGTTTACAACGAAATTACACTGTCTGTCAAAACAAATTTCACACATGACTTGGATCGGAAACAGATCTAATATTTAACCTGCTGGACAGGGTTGCCATTTCCAGGAAAAAAAAAAAAAATAAACAATTCAGCGCAAAATAGACTCCAAACCCGTCCAAAAGAATTGAAAACTAGCCCAATGTCCCCAGTCCAATCACAGTTGACAGCTACAGGATTCCCCTATAAAGGGCCTTAAAATAACCTTATTTTTCTTTTTCTGTTTTAAATTATATTTAAACAATTTTACCTAGACATGTGTATATATAGTATGTGCATATTTAATTATTTAATCTTTATTTTAATTTAATTTTATTTAATTTTATATTTTTTAATTTAGTACTTCTAGTAATTCTTCTTTTACTCTCTCTTTTCAGCACTTTGCTTGATTAATGTTTTTAAAAAGTAAAGTATAAATATGAATAACACTGACACAATGTGATAAACTGACAGCCATTGATTACATTTTATTTTAAATTTTATACATTTATTTATTTCTCAATACATGTAGTTTCAAAGCGTTCGAGATCATCAATACAGTCTTCACAGGTTTCAGCTTGAGTTTCATTAAATGGTAAATCAGCACTAAAATCTTCATAGTGTGTGGACGGCTTTATATTTTGTATGGTTGTGCAACAGTTGTGGAGTTCTGTGGCTTTTTTAATAGGGCAGGTGAAACGTTGAATACATTTGCTGCAAAAAGCTTCTCAGCTTACAGATTACATTTTTGTCACGTCTTTTTTTAAAGTGTCACTCCACATCAAGTTTCTTTTCTGCTGAAATAATTACATAATGCTGAAAACTGAAATATAATGCTTTATTATTTAATATTTATACGGTTCACACATTTGGTAAAATGTTATGTGTTATTAAAAACCTGTTTTTTTAGTGAAAAGATGGATGATCTGATCCAAGATCAGTCCAGATGTGGAGCTTGTGAGCAGGTTCTAAGAGATCCAGTGTCTATCACCTGTGGACACAGTTTCTGCAGACAGTGCATCAGTTTCTACTGGAATCAGTCGAGGCTACAAGACTTTGACTGTCCTCAGTGCAGAAAGAGATCCAGAACACGTCCTGTTCTACAGATGCACAGAGTCTGTTCCACACAAGTAGCCCTGCAGCAGGAGGAGACTGGAGACCTGCGAAGAGTCAAAGTCAAGCATAAAACTGGCATGAAGAACAAGTATGAGAGTTTATTTGAGGGAATCAAACTCCAAGAGAATGAAACTCTCCTCAACAGGATCTACACACAACTGTATATCATAGAAGGAGAGAGTGAAGGGGTGAATGAAGAACATGAGGTTTTGCAGATGGAGAAAACAGCCAGAACACAACATGCACAAGACACTCCCATCTACTGCAATGACATCTTTAAAGCCTCACCTGAACCAGAATGTGAGGAGAAAGACAAACTTAAGGTTGTACTCACTAAAGGCATCGCTGGAATTGGAAAAACTGTCTCTGTGCAAAAGTTTATTCTGGACTGGGCAGAGGGAAACTCCAATCAGGATGTAGATTTCATGTTTGTGCTTCCATTTCGAGAGCTGAACTTGATTCGAGATAATCAGTACAGTCTTCTCAGACTTCTGCTGGATTTTTATCCTGAACTTCAAGATCTGGACTCACAGATTTATGAGAAGTGTAAAATTGTGTTCATCTTTGATGGTCTGGATGAAAGCAGAATCACACTTATGTTTTCAGATGCTCAAAAAGTTTCTGATGTGACTGAGACTTCATCAGTGGGTGTTTTGATGTCAAACCTCATCACAGGAGATCTGCTTCCCTCTGCTCTCATCTGGATCACCTCCAGACCGGCAGCAGCCAATCAGATCCCTTTAAAATACATTAACCGTCTGACAGAAATTCAGGGATTCAATGAGCCTCAGAAGGAGGAATATTTCAAGAAGAGAATCAGTGATGAGAATCAAGCCATCAGAATCATCTCACACATCAGAAGAGCAAGAAGCCTCCACATCATGTGCCACATCCCAGTCTTCTGCTGGATCTCATCTTCTGTGCTTCAAAAGCTCCTGAAAGAAGATCTGAGTGCAGAAATCCCTCAAACTCTGACTGAAATGTACATTCACTTCCTGCTGATTCAGATCAACATGAGGAATCAGAAGTATGAAGAGAGAGATCCAGAGAAGTTCCTACAGTCCAACAGAGACATGATTGTGAAGCTTGCTGAAGTGGCTTTCAAACAGCTGATTAAGGGCAATGTGATGTTCTATGAGGAGGACCTGAGAGAGAGCAGTATAGATGTCAATGATGCCTCAGTGTATTCTGGGATTTGCACTGAGATCTTTAAGGAGGAATCTGTGATTCATCAGAGGAAAGTCTACAGCTTCATTCATCTGAGCATTCAGGAGTTTCTCGCTGCTTTCCATGTGTTTCACTGCTATTTACGCAGTACAACAGAGACCCTTAGGGTTTTTGATTCAATGCATAATCTGCATCAAGGAGCAATAGATAAATCTCTTGAGAGTGAAAATGGACAGCTGGATCTGTTCCTGCGGTTCCTGCTGGGCATCTCACTGGAGTCCAATCAGAGACTCTTGCGGGATCATCTGACACTCACAGAGAACAGCTCAGAGAGCATCGGGAGAACCTCACAGTACATTAAAGAGAAGATAAAAGATGGACAAGGATTCTCCACTGAAAGATCCATCAATCTGTTCCTCTGTCTGCTGGAAGTGAAAGATCAGACTCTATCCAGAGAGATTCAGGAGTTTGTGAAATCAGACAAACACTCAGAGAAGAAGCTCTCTCCTGCTCACTGCTCAACAATCGCTTACATGCTTCAGATGTCAGAGGAGGTGCTGGATGAGTTTGATCTGAAAAAATACAACACATCAGATGAGGGTAGAAGAAGACTGATACCAGCTATAATCAACTGCACAAAAGCTCTGTGAGTACATTAGCTTGCAAAAGAAAGCAATATTTGCCTTTGACAACATCTTAAAGATATGAAATATTGAAAACTAATAGTCAACCGTCAAAAATAAGTATGTATATATATATATATATATATATATATATACACACTACCGTTCAAAAGTTTGGGGTCAATAAGACTTGCAATTTTTTTTAATGAAGTCAAGGCTGCATTTATTTTATCAAAAATACAGAAAATAAACTGTAATATTACAAAATGTTATTACAATAGAAAATAATGGTTTTTATTTTCATATACTTTAAAATATAATTTATTCCTGTGATGCAATGCTGATTTTTCATCAGCTGTTACTCAGTTTCCCAGGCTTAAGTGTCACATGATCTCTCAGAAATCATTCTGATATTCTCAATTATTAGTAGAATTATCAGTTTTGGAAACAGTTGTGCCGCCAATGTTTTTTTTTTTTTTTTGAACATGTATTTTTTTCTTTCAAGAACAACATTTATTCAAACTATAAATCTTTTCTAGCAATGTAAATCTGTTATGTCACTTTTTATTAATGTAACAATTTATTCATTTCTTTAAAAAAAAAAAAAAAAAAAAGAATGAATAAACATTTACTGACCCCAAACTTTTGAACAGTAGTGTATATAATGTATGTTATACCATATCACCACTTATAATTCAGTATTCAGTAGCTAAATGAAATATATGGCCCTTTTAGGACATAACATTATGACTAACTGGATATTATTGCTCCCTGTTGTATAGACTCACTGGCTGTAATCTTACTGATCAGTGCTGTGAGAGTTTATCATCAGCTCTACAATCCCTGAACTCTGTCCTGAAAGAGCTGGACCTCACTAACAATGACCTGCAGGACTCTGGTGTGAGGCTGCTCTCTGATGGACTGAAGAGTCCAAACTGTCAGCTGGAAATATTGAGGTATTTATATGGGGAATTTAACTGTTCAGTGTACACTGTTTTATATTACTATAAATAAATAAGAACAAGCAATGAGTGTCTTCTTTTGATTATGCATAATATTTTGATTATGGAACTACTTTCTATGCCATGGATTCAGGATATTCCTTTATGTGTACAAGCCCTTATTACTAGTTTGAAAAATTGGTGAATTGGTGATGATGGATTAAGCTGTTTCTGAAAAGCTATTGGGAAAACAGAAAGTTTTTAGTTAGGGCGAGGTTATAGTGTTTATAAGCTTAGTATAAAAACAAAAGTCTGTTGAATGTCCTCTTTTAGATAACTTGGGTGCACGCATTTGTGTGTCTGTAGGTTGTCTGGCTGTATGGTGACAGAGGAAGGCTGTGGTTATTTGTCTTCAGCTCTGAGTTCAAACCCCTCACACCTGAAAGAGCTAGATCTAAGTTACAACCACCCAGGACAATCAGGAGTCCAGCTGCTCAACCACAAACTAGAGGATCCAAACTGCTCACTGCAGACACTCAAGTATTTGTTTTAAATTTAATTTGAGCATCTTCCTATTGCTGATCGCTTTTCACATTTTGAGTTTGAATCAAAGTAGATTTGCATCATTAATGTGAGTTCCACATTAGCAGAGTAACTAGGTACATGTAATGGCATTCATTTTTGTTATGACAAATTTGTTTCATAAACAGCTTTCTGTAAAAAAAAAAAAAACATGGAACAAATCTTTTTGTTTAAATGTAAATCTGTGTTTTGTGTATTAGTATACCAATATGTGACATTTTATATTGATTTGTATATTTGTGTGCTTATAGTGTGGATCATGGAGGAGATTTCAGGGTTACAGCAGGACTACAAAAATGTAGGACTATACACAAACACAAACTCATATATAAATTGTTTTATTTTGTTTTTCTAAATATTTCTCTTATTTTCTCTCATTTTTTGTGTGTTCAGATGCATGTAGTCTCACACTAGATCCAAACACAACAAACACTCATCTGATCCTGTCTGAGGGGAACAGAAAGGCAACATATGTGGAAGAGCAGCAGTCATATCCTGATCACCTAGAGAGATTTGAACACCATCCTCAGGTTCTGTGTGGAGAGAGTCTGACTGGACGCTGTTACTGGGAGGCTGAATGGAGTGGGAGAGGGACAGAAATATCAATGACATACAAAGATATCAGCAGAAAAGGAGGAAGTGACTGCAGGTTTGGATTCAATCAAAAGTCCTGGAATCTGAGCAGCTTTTATAACAGACTCACTGTCTGTCACAATAATGACAGCACTGAGATATCAACCCCTTCATCATCTAATCGAGTAGGTGTCTATCTAGACTGGTCTGCCGGTACTTTGTCCTTCTACAGCGTCTCTGACACACACACACTCACACACATACACACATTCAACACCACATTTACAGAACCCCTTTATGCTGGGTTTGGGGTTTATTATGGTTCCCCAGTTTCTCTATGTTAGACTGAACAACAGAGTTGAGTTACTTGCGCAAGTGGCTTTTAAAGGGAATGGGAGATAAGACTCTGGTTGGGTCATTGCACATTACACCAAAAACACACCCATAACTCATGAAGAGAATAGGTACAACCCTTTTGAACCATGCAACTGACACGCCGACCGTTTTTCTGCTTCAGACCATGCGCTTAGATTGTTAAAATAGAGCCCTAGGCCCTAGACTCTGACCCAACACTACGAGAACAACGTTATTCAAAGAGAAACTGATTACTTTAATATATATTTTTTTTTAATTACTTCAATATTCTATTTTTGCATCATATACAGATATATGAAAAAGGTATTGAAACACCTGACTATTACACCAACAAAAACATAGACATTAATATGGAGTTGTTCCCTATACAGCTATATTAGCTTCTGTACATTCTTTATGGACCTTACTTTGTGCACTTGTGCTTTACACAAGTGGTTCTCAACTCTGGTCCTGGTCCCAGGACTGAAGTCGAGAACCACTGGTTTACACCACTCCATCTAAGAAATCACACTTTGTGATGAGAGGCTTGAATGTAGCTACTTGGTAATGGAGACCTTCCATACAGCTCCTGCTGCACAGTTTATGCACTGATACTAATGCCAGTGGAACTCTGGAGCTTTTCAGCTATGGAATCAGCAAAGTATTGGCGATATTTACACACCATGCACTTCAGTGACTTTTCATGGTCTTCTGCTTCATTGCTGCTGTTCCTAAATGCTTCCACTTTCCAGTGATACCATTCACAGTTGACTGTGGGATATCTTGCAAGAAACAATTTCACAAACTGACTTATTACAAAGGTGACATCCTGTTACAGTACTATCCTTGAATTCACTATGCTTTTCAAAATGAGACTTTTTCACCCACAAATGGGTCTGATTGAAATACGTAAATTTAGTATTTCAAGAGGTGTGCCCCACAACCCTATATGTATTGTTTTTTTAGTTTAACGTTACTTTTACCTTTTTTAACTTGTTTCTTTCCCCACTTTTATGTGTCATAGTAAATAGATGTTAATTAAATCATAAATAATCAGTTTGTCTTAGGCCTACTTTTTTTAGCAATAGGTAGATGGAATCAATCTGATGACTTGGAGTTACATTACAGGTCCACATACACAATCTTTGATCATATTTTGGATTAGAACATAATGCAACTGAAGATAGTTTTTGAAAAACAGAAAGAAATTTGTCTTTCATCTCTCACATAAGCTCTTTTTGTTCATGTGATTTTTATTTATTTGGTAACACTTTACAATAAGGTTCATTAGTTAAACATTAGGTAATGTATTACCTAACATGAACTAACCATGAGCAATACATTTGTTACTGTATTTGCTAATCTTCATAAACATTAGTTAATGAAAATACAGTAGTTCATTGTTTATTCATGTTAGTTCACAGCGCATTAACTAATGTTTACAAGATTTGAATAATGTATTAGTAAATGTTAAAATGAATGTTAACAATGATTAATAAATGCTGTATAAGTGCAATTCATTATTAGCTCATGTTATCTAATGTAGTTAACTAATGTTAACTAATGAACCTTATTGTAAAGTGTTACCATTTATTTAATAACAACAGTTTGAAAAGAAGGATGTAAATAATAAAACAAAGTAATGGATCATAAAAGAGAGATAAATTACATTAATAAAATAAAATGAATAAAAATAAATTCAGTAGTTAAGTCAATTGCTTTTCAAAGTGTTTGTATTATATGATATTTTCAGAAGGGAATACAGAAGTTGTAAATCCACTGTAAACAGTTTAGGACTGGACTATATATATAAGGTATCTTGATTTAAGCATGACAGATAAAGGTTTGATTGAACAATTAGGTAATAAAGTTATAGCGAATTATAGTCTGTATCAGATATTGACTTTATTGTGCGCCTATGGAGACACACTAGCCTTCATATTTTGTTAGTGTGTTGTCATGATATCTTCTTCTAGCTAATCACATTTTATTTTATAATCCATTAACACTATGCTAAGCTAGTAGGCTAAGCTGTTCTAATTGTCCTAATAAGAAAAAGGACAAATGTTTAATTTGTAAACATGAAGACGAATGGGTGTGTTTTGTGTGTTGCTAGAATACAACTGTTTAGCAATGTGTCTACATTAGATTAGATCCACCTCATAAATGTCTGCTACTAAGGGCTTAGAGCAGTTCCACTGGAGCTGAAGTTTTGTTTTGCATTATGCAGTTTTATGCATATACCGTAATGAATGGCATAAAATGAATGAGAGCGTTTCTGAAGGGTGCTTACTCACTTAAAGAGGAGTAAAGCTTCTTAAGACGGCTCAGTGTATAGTGAGCAGTATTGTTCCATTACGCCCTTCATAATCAGATCCACCACTTCCAACTATCTTAGGTTTACTGTTGATGTTCAGCATACTAACTGATCATGTTTAGATATTTATTGCTTAACTAGGGCTGTATAGACATCACAAATCCACACCGCCTGTACATTGTAAGGTGTTTTATGACATTAGTATGCAGTGAAAATACAGCCTTTGAGGTAATAGTCACATTTATTACAGAAACTCTGCAGAAACGCTGATAAGTATGAAAGGATTGCATTATTATTAATAGTCCAGGTATATATATGCTATAGCTCTGTGTGTATGTGTGTGTGTGTGTGTGTGTGTGTGTGTGTGTGTGTGTGTGTATTGGTGTGAGAGTTCATCACAGCACAGGTGTAGATTGATCAGCTGCTCACCGATCCTCTTTATGCTGAGCTCTGCAAACACATGCACACACATACACATGCGCTGTGATGTGCGCATACACACACACAGTCTCTTCTGTGCTCCATTTCACGCACCTACAGTCTCACATACAGGAACAGCAGAGAGGACGCAAAACAAGGTGACTCCTGCAGTGATCATTCAGACAGGTACATTCACATTTCTGCTCTTCTCTGCTCACATTGTCACTTTCATGCCATTCATTTTGCTGTTTTGCTGTCATATGAAGCTATGAGCAGTAGATTTAATCAGAGTATGTCATCTGATGATAAAAGTGAAGATAGGTCAAGTGACAGTAAATGTGACAAGTACAGTAGCATCTGTCATAATACCACTCTATAAGGTAAAGTAACCTTAATGCTGCTCAAAACAAGATTAAGGTTACATATATATGTTATGTATGCTACATGATATAGTTTTTTCCATCAGTTTTCCTCTGTTTTTCATGTCACTTAGCAGTTGGAATTTATCATTCAATATTTTTTATAGAATTTATTAGCAATTTTTTGAGAGAAAACAGTTACAAAGTACATTTTTTCTTAGTTTTTAAAGCACACATTTTCTTCTACAATGTATTGTAATTAAACATAATATTTAATTTAGTACTATCAACCCCGATTTGTACAAATAGATGTCAGTAGTACATGATGCTTGTTCAATAGTAAAGTATCTGGTTATTTTTAGTTATTTGGCATGGTTTACATTAATGTGTATGTACATATATGTATGGTAATGGTACTGATTTGTGCTTATATGGGTAAATAATGTAAGTGTACCTTTTGAAAAGGTACCATTGAGAGCTTTTGTACCTATTTTCTGAGAGTGTTGTATAGCCAAGCGCTGATCTTTTTAGGGCTCTGTCAGTAGACAGATGTTCAGTGTGAACTACAGTAAACACACTTAAAATAGCAGCGTGTGCTGAAACCAGAGAAAGCTACATTATAAACCATCTCAGGATGAGCTGTGAGAGTGAGAAGGTGGATTTACACATTAAATTCAAATGCAGCTGAATTGATACATGTATAAGTATGTCTTAATTTGCTCATAGCAGTTGACAGATGTCATTATATCTCCGAATCTAATACTGTCGTAATCTTATAATCCCATATGCTTTACAATGATAGAAACATTAACAGTGAACAGTATTTTTCTATGCAAGTCCTTTTGTTTATTTTAATTGTCCACATTCTCAGCTCTAGGCTGTGTTTCCCAAAAACATTGTAATAATAGATCAAACAGAACATTAGCACTGGTGTTTTCTATAATCTATTTAGGCATGCAAAGCTTTTCGAAAACATACTTCTAGTCTGGCCAGTCTGGCTTTATCATTCTTTGCATTTGTTTATATTTGTAACATTTATTACGTGTTCTTCCTTTTCTCATGAAGCACTATGTTTTTATCCTTCTCTGTTTTTCTAGAGCCAGATCAGTAAACAGTTCAGTGTCTATTGACACAGCTTCATCTGTGACCCCAGAGACTGAGACGTCATGTCAGGGGACGGTAGCCAGGGTGACAAAACCCAGTGCAATGGAGTCAAAAACCACAGGTATACCTTTGGTTTCAGGGGATTTGGTTTTTCTATCCTATTTTAAAATGTGTACTCAATTTACAGTGAATATAAAGAAGGCCAGTTTACAGTGTTGATTATGCTGTTAAAACCTCATTTACAGGGTTTCTGCAGGTCTTAAAAAACGTCATAACTCACTTTTCACAAATAAGGCCTTAAAATGTAAAAATGTCATGGCATTAAATGATGCATACACTTTAAATCTGTTTACATTTACTTGAGGTGAAAAGGGAAGATATTAAGCTTTGTTTTCTGATAAATGGAACAAACTTAAATGACTTTATGTGTTAAACAAGAACAAAAATGTGTCATTACAAACTTGTTTTCCCTTTGAACTAAGATATCTGTTCATGTTTTAACCCTAAACTCACTTCATTTTCATACATTTCTCATAAAAGTATTTAGACTTCTTATCTTATGTCATTTGGACAGTTAAATGCATATTGATTTATGAATCTTTCAACATTTGCACTGGAGGAAGAGTATCACTTTTTTGCATTGTGATTAGAAGGTACAGTAAGTTTTATTTATTTATTTATTTATTTATTTTAAAGGAGATCTGTTGGAAGTTATATTTTAACATACTTCCACTTTTAATACAAGACATTTACATGTATAGACCATATTGACATATTTTTTTCTATTACATTTATTCCTTACATTTTCTTTACTTCTAAAAAAGGCTTTATTTAAATTTTAAAACTTAAACCTGCAGAAACCTTAATTTAAAAGTTAGTTTTCTTTGTTTAGCTGACCATATTCCATTACTTTAAGTAAATAATTATGATCACATTATTAATTAGTTATAACAATGGAAGACCCAAGATAGAGCCTTGTGGCACTCCATACTATTACACTTGTGTTAGGTTTGACAGTACCTGATTTATTTAATCAAAATGGTAGTAAACCAAAAGATAGTTTCAAAAATAGGCAAGCATCTAACATATCTTCAAAAATGAATTTGCATACTTTCTTATAAGATGCTTAGATGGAACGGCCAGTGTGCTTTATACCTGATAGCAAATTATCTGCTTCCTTCTTGTTTACAGGGTTATGGGGTTAAGCCTGGTTTATACTTGACATCATCACAGCATTGAGTCATGCAATGAATTTTTTGTTGATGGAACTTTTGTAAAGCTATTAAATGTGAACATTGCTTATGAACCTGCAGTCGTATATTATTGATCTATATAAAAGCATGGCTGTGATAACAGCATTCTTGCTGATGTAACATTGCTTAAGTATGTTGACTGAAATACATGTTTGCATTTGGTGTTTTTTTAATTACCTGTTCTAAACTCATAAAAAAAAATATATATATTTTATTGTCCATCTTGGAATAGGTCAGCTCTTCCTGCAGCAATGTTCTCAAGAAACAATGTTAGTATGTGGAGCGTTCTCAAAAAATGCATTGGAATGGTAAGTCAAATACACTTATATATGCATATGTGTATTTATATATGTATATATGCATTTCTCCGGAAATCTTGTTCTGAAGTTTTTTTTAATTAACTTGAACTAAATAATGACATTATGCTTGAAGCTGGAGTGAACTTATAATTGATGAACTTTGGACATTTATTAAACTGAACCAATGCTGAACTGATTGAAGCTGAATAATGACACGGTTGTCTTTTTAGAGCTGCTTTAGAGCAGAATTCGGATTTATTTATTTATTTATTTTACTTGCCTGTTTATTACTGTGAAGCTGATTTGATCTGTATTATATATAGTGCTATAAAATAAAGGTGACTTGAGTTCTGATGTAAAGCAGCCTATTAATCAATTCTCTTCTTTAAATCTTCACAGGAACTGTCTAAAATCACAATGCCAGTGATTTTTAATGAGCCTTTGAGTTTTCTTCAGCGACTAACTGAATACATGGAGCACACATACCTCATCCAGAAAGCCAGCGCTTCACAAGACTCCATCCACAGAATGAAGGTAAATATATTTTTATTTTTTTAGGCCAAAGACTCCTTGGTGAATAGAGAAATAGAGCAGGGACTTACTTAACAGAGTGCTGAACTTAAGCCTGGCCTATATTAACATGCATATGGTACCATTAATGTCTTCTGGCATAATGTTTGCATCACAAAACTGTTAGAGGATTATGATGTGTGCAATTTGGATTTTACTTACATTTTATAATGGAAGAGACAATAACACCTTTATTTGAATTCAGGTTGGCAGGTTTTATTTTTTCTCATAGCAATGTCTTTGAGGTTGAGCAATAATCAGTAAGTGTAAAGCACATAGATCTAAGACCAGAGTTAATCTATATGCTTTGCATTTAATGACCTTTAGCATAATGTATGCATGCATTATGTAAATTTAATGTAATCTCGTGTAAACACAAAGCCTATTTTTAGCACTGAGTAACTAACATCAATAAAATTTTGGGCCAGACAGAAAATTAATTTTGACTATAAGCAATAGATCTGAAGATTTATAATTATGGGTCATTGACATATAGGGATTGTCAACAGGCCAATTTTAAAATACAAAAAATAACTATCTCTGTTATACAAAGAATGTTGTGTACACATAAATTCATTAAGTGAAGTGTTTAGAAACAAAGTATTTGCATTTCTTTTGAGTTTTTGTAAATAATTATCTCATATTTTTGTTCTACAATTTCAGAGTTGCCTTCTTAAATGTAGTTAGCATACTTATTTATTTCTGTAAATTGTATAAAACTGATAAAAATGTTTTAAAAAATACCATTCACATACTGTAGCATTGATCCATATTTCAACCAAAGAATGGAGATATTTTATTTTTTATTGAATCCAGTTATTGCTATAATTGGCCGCACCACATGATGTGTGGCTGCTCCAAATGACACAAAGTCCTTATATCATTAAAAATCTATTTAAAGAGACATGTGAAAAGTGCAGCACATGGCATTAACTGCAGACATTTCTTTAGCCCCAGTTATTTCTGAACTTTGCCCAATCTTGGCTGCTCAATTAACCCTTCGCTAGGAGTTTGATTAACAGGCAAACAAACCAGACAGTAAAGTAGATTAACATCGGTAGACTTAAACTTGAAAAATGGTGTGTATTGACGTCTTTTTAATGGTTGAAACAAGATACCTTTTGATTTCTATTCATGATATTTCATGCTATAACTAGTAAAGAGATGATCGGTTCATATGCCGCTTGAACTAAAGCGCTACAGCGATCTTAAAGCACTACAAAACAGTATTTGTTCTTTGGATTTCTTAAAAAAAAAAAAAAAAAGAACTGAAACTGTTTCATACCAAAAGTGACCTGCTCTGTCTTGCAGTCTGCAAATTGTCAGTGTCCTCTTTGCTTCGTGATGTATTTTTCAGCGCATGAGAACATGATGAGGGGCATAAAAGTGCCATAGTTTGTTGGACCTAGCAACGGTAACTAAGGGGGGCGGGTCTTTGCGAAGGGTCAATTTAAAGTAGTGGGAGGTTGCTGGCTCAGGTTCTGAGATGACAGCATGAATATCTTTGTTACAGTAGAAAGTGACATCTGGAGTTTGTGCTTGACTGCAGGGTCAGAATTAACATGCTGCCTATGGCGAGCATTTATTTTACTTTGCTTAGCAGTGGAATCTGGTAAAATAGATTAAAATAGTTATTATTAAATAAGTAATACATTAATAATAAATGCATAATTACCAAACTAATGTTACATGCTTTCATTTTTTATTTTTATTTATTTATTTATTTATTTGCATTTGTTATTATATTGCACAAAGATTTAACATAAACCATCTGAAATGACCCAAATTGCATAAAATTTTATTCCAAATGATAATTAAAATAAGGTATTTTATGTATAAGCCATCAATTGAATATAAAAGCACAAAAATTATATATATCTATGGAAAACACTCTGCAGTGGTCACACCACATGATATTTTAAATTCAGTTTAAAAGCACAGATTTGGCCACCTAAACAAAACAAGCTAGCTTTCCCCAAAAGGTCACTGTGAAATTTATAATAAAAATAAATACTTTTAGAAATAACTTAGTATTCATTGTTTTTTTTAGGTCATACCACTTGATATCCAAATTTAAAAAACTACATACCGTTAAAAAGGTTATATTTTTCCAAATTTAAAAGAGAGTTGCAAATCTGCTTGATGCTTCCATGGGTCCTTGGCAAATTGGTATATGATGCAATGTCCTCTCTTTGAATGGATTTCAACATAAAAGTCCTAAAATGGTAGTTTCTTGATGGTCACACCACATGATATTTCATAATCAGACAAAGCTTGTTTGTATATTATGATGGAAATACATACATACAGTTTTGAAAAGTGACCTAAGTATTAAGAAATGTGTTCTAGTGATTGAACAAAAAAAACGATATGTTGGTAATGTCATGTTTCTTTTTTTCTTTTTTTTTTAAGTGTGTGGCAGCTTTTGCTGTGTCAGCTGTAGCCTCACAGTGGGAGAGGACGGGAAAACCTTTCAACCCGCTGCTTGGAGAAACCTACGAGCTGTTCAGGTCAGTGTTTTTACATGAACATCATTTTTAAGCCAAACACTTCAACGTTTTATATGAACTGTCAGTGTTTTTCCATCATCAGAGAGGATCTGGGGTTCAGATGGATCTCTGAGCAGGTCAGTCATCATCCGCCGGTCAGTGCCTTCCACGCTGAGGGCATAAAGAGCAACTTCATGTTTCATGGCTCCATTTATCCAAAACTCAAATTCTGGGGGAAGAGTGTGGAGGCCGAACCTCGTGGAATTATTACCTTAGAGCTTCCTCTGTGAGTGATTTACATATACAGCAGTAAACATTAGAGAGGTCATAAGACAAACATTTATTATGCAGTATTCCTACTCAACTATATGACTGACTTATGTATTGTTAATTTTTGCTTTTTTAGCCACAATGAAGCCTACACCTGGACCAATCCGACCTGCTGTGTTCACAACATTATCATGGGACAGCTGTGGATTGAGCAATATGGAAATGTTGAAATTATTAATCATAAGTAAGAGCGAGTATCGTCCTCTGTTTTGACATAAATGTCAAGCATGTATTAGATCATTGTTGTTATATTAAGGTTTAAGAAGAACTAGTTTTGAGGACAAACTAAATCCCAAAAAAAAAAAAAGATTTTACTGTGCTTTCTAACAGAACTGGGGAAAGATGTTGCTTGACTTTCAAGCCGTGTGGCATCTTTGGAAAGGAGTTGCATAAAGTGGAAGGATACATACTTGATAAAAGGTATGTAAACACTACTAAAATGACAAATGTGACCCTAGACCACAAAACCAGGCATAAGTATATTTGTAGCAATAGCCAAAAATACAAATACAAAATCAAAATGATTCATTTTTCTTTAATGCCAGAAATCATTAGGATTTTAAGATCATGTTCCATGAATATATGTAGTGAATTTCCTACCATAAATATATTAAAACTTAATTTTTGATTAGTAATATGCATTGCATATAATATGCATATAACTTTAAAGGCAATTTTCTCAATATATATATATATTTTTTTTTTGCATTCCAGAATGATTCCAGATTCCAGTTGTATCTCGGCCAGATATTGTCCTATACAATGGAATCAGTGGAAAGCTTATTTATTTTATTTTTTTTAAATGACCCTTATGGCGGGTTTTGTGGTCCAGGGTCACAAATATCTAATGCAATTTGTGTCCTAGAAACTCTAAATAAGCGGATTAAGTTTTATAAGATTGCAGTGTGGTGTAGTGCTCTATGTGAAGTTCTTACAAAAGTTAGTGTTTGTGGTAACACTTTATTTTGATAGTCCATTTTAGACATTCTGCCGACTATAACTTTGCAACTACATGTCCACTAGCAGTCATTATAAGTAACTTTACAAGTTTATCAAGGAAAAAAACAGTGAATAGTGAATATGTGCTCCCTAAAAACATGTTGTTGATGTATGTCAATAAATTGCACATTTTCGTTATGTCTATCCAGTAAAAAGAAGATCTGTGCTCTTTATGGCAAGTGGACGGAGTGCTTGTATTCAGTGGATTCAGCAACATTTGATGCTCACAGAAAATCTGACCCAAAGCGCTCTGAGAAAGACAGGAAGGGAAGCACACAGGTGACTGCTGAGATAATGATCTTCATTGTACTGCATGCATTGGATTTGACATTTGATTTGGTGTATTTAATAACAAATGTTGCTGACAGACAGAACTGGTGTCTCTTGCAGAGTAATAATGCGGATGAGGAGCCGGATGAAATGCCTCCTCCAGAGGCCGAAACCGTGCAGGTGATTCCAGGAAGTGAGCTGATCTGGAGGATATCACCACGACCAGACAACTCCGGAAAAGTATTTCAGCATTTGTCGCCCTGGACCACAAAACCAGTCATAAGTAGCATGGGTATATTTGTAGCAATAGCCAAAAATACATTGTATGGGTCAAAATTAATGATTTTTCTTTTATGCCAAAAATCATTAGGATATTTAAGCAAAGATCATGTTCCATGAAGATATTTAGTAAATTTCCTACCGTAAATATATCAAAACTTAATTTTTGATAAGTAATATGCATCACTGAGAACTTCATTTGGACAACTTTAAAGGCGATTTTTTTTTTTTTTGCACCCTCAGATTCCAGATTTTCAAATCGTTGTATCTCAGCCAAATATTCTCCTACACTGTTAAAAAAAAAAAAAATTTGAGTCAACTTAAAATAATTTGTTACCTGGCTGTCTTAAGATTTTAAGTTCAGTCAACTTGAAAAAAGTTTAGTCAGCTTGAAATGTTAAATTTTTCTAAGTGACAACTTAGATATTTGAGTTGATTCAACTTAAAATTTTAAGGCAGCCGAGAAACAACTGTTAAATTTAACAAAGTTTTTTTGTTTAGTCAACTCAATATATCCAAGTTGTCACTTAGTACAACTTAACATTTCAGCTTGAATTAACTTGAGTTGACTGAATTTAAAATTTGAATGCAGCAGGGTAACAAATCTTTTTAAGTTGACTCAACAGGTTGTGTTTTTTGTTTTTTACAGTGTATCATAACGAACCAATATCAATGGAAATCGTATTCAGCTCAATTTTGAAAAATGTACCCTTATGACTGGTTTTGTGATTCAGGGTCACATTTATCATCACACACTCTTGTTCTTATTATGTGATCCATTACATCACATACTGTAATTACTGTTTTAGCATTAAGTATGTTACATCCCAGTCTATCAACAATGTGGAGTAACATAAATAAGGAATGTCACGTCAGAAAAGCATTGACTTTGGAAATTAGTATATGCCAAAATAACAAAATAACTGATTTTATTCCCATGCTGGATTTTTCAGTAGGGGTGACATATTATCATTTTCTTTTTCTTTCTTCCTATCAGTACTATGCTTTCACAACATTCGCTCTGCAGCTGAATGAGCTGGATGCAGAGATGGAGCGAGTTCTTCCACAAACAGACTGTCGTCTGAGACCTGATATCAGAGCCCTGGAGAATGGAGACATAGGTACATCAACCTCTTTCTGTGCTTTAGAATGAAATACATTCATTTACCCAGAAAATGCAAAACCACTGTATTTACACGGTGACTGCTGATTTATTTACAGTCTTCACAACAAATCCATTTTTTTTTTTTTTTTTCCAAATAAGACTGAAATAAATGTAAAAGTTTGCCTTGTCAACTAAGTTGAAGCACTAAAATTACTAACTGGAAACAAATGAACTAATAGTAATGAAATAATAAACAAAAAAGCTATAACTAATAAAAGTGACATTTTTTGCATTCCCTAGCAATTAAACCCACAACCCTGGCTTTTGCAACACTGTCTATTAAAAATAAAATAACATACGAAGAATACAAAAAGCTGCCTTAAATGCCTAAAACAGATCATCCATATTTTTTTGTTTATATACAGTGTTGGGGGTGACACATCAAGTAACGTGAGTTATGTAATATTACTTTTTCCAAGTAATTGGTAAAGTAACACATTACTTTTTATTTGAGAAGAACATATCTGAGTTACTTTTATCCCCCATTTATTGATTAAAAGCTCTCCTGTCCCCATGTTGAGCGAAATCAGGAGTAAGGTGTTGCTTTAGTTGTATAAATGTGAACATGCATTAATTAATCTCACTCACACAAAAAAAAACTGATCCAGTATTCCTCAAAATGAATAAAATAGTGAAATTCAACTCAGAATATGATGCAAACCTGCAATAATTAAATGTTAAATAATACAAATTTCCTTTATGTATCTAATCCTATTTTATTAACCACCATCTTTGCTGCTGACCTTCGATGATCCAAATAGTCCATACTAATAAGCTAATAAGTTACTCAAGATACAGTAACTTTTTTTTTTTTTAATTGCTGAAGAGCTGACATTTTTTCTTCTGAGGTTTACTGTACAGAAGTGAATTTACTTTTCTCTAAGCCTGAGGCATTTGGTGTGAAAAGGCTTTTACATCTGCCAAAAATATAACTTTTTATATTAATAACAAACAAGCAAGCCCTCCCCAGATTTAAAAAGTAATACAAAAGTAACGCAACACATTTTTTCCATAAAAAGTAACAAAGTAACGTAATTATTTATTTTTTTAGGGAGTAACTCAATATTGTAATGCATTACTTTTAAAAGTAACTTTCCCCAACACTGTTTATATATAATGACAAATGTTAAGGCATTTACATTACTGCCGTTTCCAGATGTGGCCAGCGCAGAGAAGAACAGACTGGAGGAAAAACAACGAACAGCTCGGAAAAATCGCTCCAAATCAGACGAGGAATGGAAAATAAGGTATGACAAGTTAATAAATAGAAAACAACAAAGCATATAATGATTGGTAAAAGTACATAACGGAGGGGCGTTTGTTATAAAATGACTACACAAGAACCAGACTTAAACTCCTACTGAATTTAGACTTAGTTCAATTTAAGTCAATTTGATACATAGTGTATACGTAAAACAACTTGATTATTTCTGTCTTTATGAACATTTTTTGGTTTGTCATCATGACGTGTCTATGTTTAAGCATCAGGTTAGTGTTAATATGATGTTTAATCCAGAATATCTACAGCTGCTGACGGAATTTCTAGGGCTGTTTGTTTTGTGATTAAACCATTTCTGTTTACAGGCATCAGCACTAATTACACTCTGCATGTAAAGTTATTTTGATGATTGACAGGCATGATTGCGCTGATCTACACCTTAAAAATCAAACTCATGTTCACAAACAGGTGGTTTAATCAGGGGCCAAACCCTTACACCGGAGCCCCAGACTGGCGCTACACCGGCGGCTACTGGAACAGGAATTACTCACACCTGCCTGACATATACTGACCTCACACTACTGCAAACATCAGCGGGAATGGAGCACCCTGCTGCTCAGGAAATGCATTCAAATCTATATACGCAAATGAGGGTCTGATTTGGTGCTAAACCGTGATTATGATGACAGTTAAAGTCATCATTATATAAAAGCACAAGATCGAACCTGAGCTTCATCTTTCAGCCCATCCAAGTGTATAGTATTAATTTATGTAAGACATATGATAGCAGGTTAAGACAGATATGTGAGATAATGTGTGTAATATCCCAAGAATTTGTTGAAAACATTTGAATTTTTATGGAAACAATTAATGTGGATTGTTTTCATATAACTAGATATAGAAGAATAGAATTTCTCTTTTAAAAAGATTAGGATCTACATTAAAAGAGCAAATGATTTATATCCAGTCAAATGTGCCTGGATGAAACATAAAATATCCTAATAATATATGGTATGAAATTACTCTAGTCAACTCTTTAAGTTTTGCTGAAGGGTGTTTTGGAAAGTCACAAAATCTGCTTGTGTTTGACAAAGATGGTACTCTTGCATTTAAATATGTGGTTTGACATCAGCAGATCTGCTAAACATCTTAAAGAGGGAATTCATAACATGAATTCAGGAAAAATGGGCTCTTTTATTGTTTAGATATCGACTAAATAACCGCGCCATGAAAAATGTACATTTTATCATGTAAACACTATTTTTTTTCATTCCATTTAACACTTTTTACTGTTGCTAAATAAAAAGGCTTTCTGAAACTGAACACATTTTTGTGTCAATGTCAATTTTACGGACAAATCTTAAATTCACTCATAAGAAATCATATTTTGCATTAAAAAAGGTTATTTTAGGACATTATTGAACTACGAAAAGGCATGACAGTAAAGGCTCTGTATTGCCTGGTTGAAAAACTGTAGATAACTGCTTGGGGGTGAAAAACAGATGTCTATGTGCGTTTATGTGCAGTCTATGTGTGCATCAGCATACCTAAATCCGTATCAGTGATTTACTATCAGTACATCAATGTTACCTTCAATCCCAGGACCTCCAGATCCTCAGTAGACACATCAGATACAGAGGAACCCAAATAGAGATGGAGAAGCATGCAAAGTACTAAAGTTTCTTTCGAAAAGCTAGAGTTTCTACATTTTCTTTCCTTAGATGATTGCTGGAGCTGAGTGATTACAGATTGCATGAGAGACTGCAGACTAAATCTCTGTCCCTCCACATACACTGTTCTTGACTGGCTTTCAGTTGACATGCAAAGCTTGGCATTTTGGCTTTTTTGATACCGTTTTCACTAAAGAAGAAATACAAACTTATTACTTAATTAGGGGTGGCACGGTACATGAAAAAACCCGAACCGTTCGGTTCGCTTGTCTCGGTTCGTGTGTGCACCGCACGGTTCGACGCATTGGCCTCAGACAGTTTCGCGCGAACATACATATAGACAGTAAAAGTGGAGTAAGGAGTGCTGCAGAAATGGCAAGTGGAGGAGATAATGAAGGATACCCGGAGTTACCGGATGCGGCCGCGTCGTTCAAATCTGGTGTGTGGGAACATTTTGGATTTCATGTTACTTACGATGACAACGGAAATAAAACAGTAGATAGAACTGCCAATGTGTTCAAGCATTGTGCAAAATGCATTCAATATGAGCTCTTTTCCAAAACGCGATTAAATGCCATTTAAAAAAAAAATGAATTATTGCCAACATTACTATTGTATCTGGTCGGTATTAAAAAAGGGCCATTGTTCATTTTACACAAAATGCAATATATGCAGTGTTATTCTGTCATTTGTTCTCCCTTTTTTTCCCAAACCGCGACAAACGCCAGTCTCCTTTCTCTGCAAAATGCGATAGATCTGCTCAACCAATCACAGCGCACCATTACACGCACTGTAAACAATAAAGGGAGTTTGTAAATGAGATATTGATTTAAAACAACAGTTAAATAAACAAGAAGGTAATATTAAGTTACTTACATTGTCTGACTCTAACACTATTGCCCGATTTTGCTCCATTTCTTTTTTCTTTGTGAAAATTAGTTTGAAACAATGTCACAACTGAACCGCAGCGCATCTCCATTCAAACACAGCTGTGTTTTTTTATCAGCGTCAGCTTCGCTTATAAAGCCATGATATAATCCTGATTATGTGAAATAAGTCGCGTCTCAAGCTGGGTTGTGCCTACACAACAACACTGAGATGAGCTCTGATGATGAAACAATCCAATCCAGTTCACTGGGTCAAATTTTGACCAGTTAAATCTAGATGACACAGTTGTTTTATTTTCTTGATGCTGTTGTTATACTCGTTTTTATCACTTGTGACCCTGGACCACAAAACCAGTCATAAGGGTACATTTTTTGTGAAAACATTATGTAATAAGCTTTCCACTGATGTATGGTTTGTTAGGATAGGACAATATTTGGCCGAGATACAACTATTTGAACATCTGGAATCTGAGGATGCAAAAAAAAAAAAATTATATATATATATATATATATTTGTACAAATGTAGAAAATGTAATACAAATGTAATATTAAACTATTACCTGCATATAGTTTGACTTTGGATCACAAAACCAGTCATAAGGGTCATTTTTATTTTTTACATTAAGCTTTATACATGACCTGTAAGCTAAATAAATAAATAGACTTTCCATTGATGTATGGTTTGTTATGAAATTTGAAAATCTGTAATCTGAGGGTGCAAAGAAATTCAAAATATTGAGAAAATCGCCTTTAAAGTTGTTCAACTGAAGTTCTAATCAAAAATTTGTTGAACAATAATAACAAGATTGTGTCATTTTAAGTGATATTTGTCTTCACGAGTGAAACCAGCCGAAGCTTTTTTGCTGGTTATAGCTGGTCTTCCAGCTTGCTGATAGCTGGTTTGCAGGCTGGATTTAGTGGGGTTTTGACCATTTGTTCAGCTGGTCAGTCTGGGGGATCAGCTGACCATCCACTGAAACTAGCTTAACCAGCCTAAACCAGCTAAGATCAGGCTGGTTTTAGTGTTGTTGTTTTTTTTTTTTTTTGTTGTTTTTTAAGCAGGAACTTCAAGGTTTCATGGGAAGATGTTGGTAAGATCTTGTTCATTTTTTGCTGTCCACCAGAACATTAAACTCTATTACCTGGCTATTTTTGTACAGGTTTTGCCCTTATAAGTGATTCTGGATCACAAAACCAGTCATAAGAGTCCATTTTTTTTTAACATTAAGCTTTATATCTCACCTGAAAGCTAAATAAATAAACAGACTTTCCACCGATGTATGGTTTGTTATGATAGGACAATATTTGGCTGAGATACAACTATTTGAAAATCTGGAATCTGAGGGTGCAAAAAATTATTACACCATTAAAGTTGTTCAAATTAAGTTCTTAGCAATGCATATTTCTAATCAAAAATTACGTTTTGATATATTCACGATAGGAAATTTACAAAATATCTTCATGGAACATGATCTTTACTTAAGATCCTAATGATTTTTGGCATAAAAGAAAGTGATAATTTTGACCATACAATGTGTTTTTGGCTATTGCTACAAATATACCTGTGCTACTTAAGTATGGTTTTGTAGTCCAGGGTCCACATATATTATCATAGATTAATCTCCTTGATCTTGCTATTGTTGTTCAACCTTATGATTGTGTAATTTTAAGTGATACTTGTCTTCACAAGTGAAACCAGCTGAAGCTGGTTTGCTGGTTTTAGTTGGTCTTCCAGCTTGCTTATAGTCGGTTTGCAGACTGGTTTTAGTGGGGTTTTGACCATTTGTTTAGCTGGTCAGACTGGGAAATCAGCTGCAGAGCATTACCTGCCTATTTTTGTACAGGTTTAGACCTTATACGTGACTCTGGTTCACAAAACCAGTCATAAGGGACAATTTACATCACTTGAAAGCTGAATAAATAAATATGCTTTCCACTGATGTATGGTTTGTTAGGATATGACAACATTTGGCTGAGATACAACTATTTGAAAATCTAGAATCTGAGGGTGCAAAAAAAATCAAAATATTGAGAAAATCAGCTTTAAAGTTGTTCAAAGTATGTTTTTAGCAATGCATATTACTAATCAAAAGCTATGTTTTGATATATTTACGGTAGGAAATTTACTAAGTATCTTCATGGAACATGATCTTTACTTTATGTCTTAATGATTTTTGACATAAAAAAATCAATAATTTTGACCCATACAATGTATTTTAGGCTATTGACACAAATACACCAAATGCTACTTATGATTGGACTTGTGATCCAGGGTCACATATTAATTATATGTAGAGATCTGTGAAGTTTTGAAACTGGTTTACATTTATATATAAATAAAATAAATAAAGTAAGAAGATAAAATGCAGTAAACCTTCAGCACTCCCATTACTATTATGAATAAAAACATTAATAATAGTGACCAGACACGAAATTAAAAATGTTGGACAGTTTTTCCTTTTTATTACCGTATGTTGAGTGACCTTTTAAAAGCGTTGTGGAGTATAACATCTGCATATGTCCGCTTCACCTTTCTTACATCTTTAATATGTCGTCTACACAAAAGTTCGGGGAGAGTCCAACCTTGAACCTGGAGGACGCGTCTGAGCCGCATGATTTAGGGAGTTGAATGGTTTTAAGTGAGAACATCCCACCTGCTGGCCGTCGGGACTACAGACGCTCTCGTCAAATGGCAGTTTTGGTGTTTGTAATGCAGAGCAGGTAAACAGACGACTCCATCACAAGTACCCCTCCCGACGAAACTGTTCCTGCAAGATATCCTTGTACTCGTCAAAGCCTCCGTCCACGCGCTGGACTCGTCCGGCCTCGCACACCCAGAGCTCCTTACAAACCATCCGGATCAGGCGCTCATCGTGGGACACCAGAACCACTCCTCCCTGACAGAGAAAAACAGACGTCAACTTCCTGCAGACAACACGTTGCTCTCTCGCCATCATTAGCTCTCGTTACTTCCTGCGGTTTTGTTTTACATCAAGTGATTACAATCACATAATGAAAAAGCTTTGACTAATGCTGTAAACACATCAGAGCACATTCAATTGGATGAGAACGACGTGAGCAGACTCTGCTCTTACTTTGAAGTTGTTGAGGGCTTTTGCCAAGGCTTCAATCGTCTCCATGTCCAGATGATTCGTCGGCTCGTCCAGAATGTAGAAGTTGGGGCTATAAATGAAATTCAGATCTGTTAGCATCTGTCAAAACGAGGGTCAGAATATTTAAATGAGGTTTAGAAGGTGCAAATGAGGGTCATTCGGAAGGTCGGTCTGTGAAAATGAGGGTCAGGTGATGAAAATGTGGGTGTAAATGAGGGTTACAGGTAGGGTTATATCAGTTAACTGAAACATTTTTGGAGACTTAATCTTTGCCAATCCTCTCATACACCGTTCCCAACCAGCTCATTTTAGTCTAATTCGACATGCAAAGCATTTTTGTTACTTTAACGTTATTTACATTAAACGTTGTAACTTATTTTATTTTTGCAAGTTGCCAAAAGAGCATTTCATCATTTCATTTAGTTGAACTTGATGTACTAAAATAACTCAAACTGGAAAAAAAAAATCAAAACAATTTAACTAACAAAGAAAATTAATGAAATGCTAAAAACACAACAAAATTACTAAAACTTTACAATTGCAAAGAAAACAAATTCAAAATATTAATAATAATATCTCAATGACACTAAATGGTGTAAAAGGCTTAAATCACTTTCAAAAATCACAATTTAAACATAAAAAATAATGTTTTATTTTATTATTGCTAAAATATATATATTTTTCCCTGTAATACAAAGCTATTCAGCCACAACTTCAGTCTTCAGTGTTAAATGATCCTTCAGAAATCATTTTAATATGATATGATTCTTATATTAATTATTATTATAATAATATTGATTTATTACTTTTATTATTGGTGTTGGCAACAGTTGTGCTGCTTAATATTTTGTTGAAACCTGCGATTCTTTTTTTCAGGATTCCTCCATGAATCAAAAGTTAAAAAGAACAGCATTTATTAAAAATAAAAATCTTTTCTAACAATATTAGTCTGTCCTATCCTTGGTGAATAAAAGTATTAATTAAAAAAAAAAGAAAAAAAACATTTAATGACCACAAATTTTAAGAAAAGAAAGAATAAAAAATTACTGACCACATACTTTTAAATAGCAGTTTATATAGTTACAAAAAGTTCTTATTATCATTTAAATAAATGCTGTTCTTTGTAATCTTTTATTTAAAAGAAGAATACTGGAAAAAAAAAATAATCACAGGTTCCAACAAAATATTAAGCCGCGCAACACTTTTCAACACTGATTATAAATCAGCATATTAGAATGATTTATGAAGGCTCATGTGACACTAAAGACTGGAGTAATGATGCTGAAAATTCAGCTGTGCATCACAGGAATATACAAGTATAAATAAATACTGTTTTTTTTTTTTTCTCAAATGCAGCCTTGAGCAACTGAACAAAGAGAACGCAGACAAAGACTTCTCTTTTGTTCAAGAGTAGACAAAGAGAACCCAATCAAATAAGTGAGAGAAAATATTTTCTTTGTCATTTAATTATTGAGAAAAATGATCCAGTGTTAAATATCTGTGCACTGCAAAAGTTTGTGAATGTTTGCTTTCAGTATCTGGTGTGACCCGCTTTTGCTGCAGTAACTGAAGGTAAAGTTTCTTGTAAATGCTGATCAGTCCTGCACAATAACATGGAGGAGTTTTAGCCCATTCCTTAGTGCAGAACCACTTCAACTCTGTGATGTTGGTGGGTTTCCTCCTATGAACTACTTGCTTAGGTTCTTCCACAACATTTTAATTGGATTAAGGTCTGGACTTTGACTCAGCCAGTTAGAATGACTTGTGTGCTTGGGGTTGCCGTCTTCCTGCATGACCCACATTCTCTTGAAACTGTTCTTAAACAGACATTTTCCTTTAGAATTTGCTGGTATAGTTCAGAATTCATTGTTCCATCAATGACGGCAGGCTGTCCAGGCCAAGATGCAGCAAAACAGGCCCAAGCCATGATACTACCACCACCACCACCACCATGTTTCACAGATGGGATAAGAATCTTAAGATGAAATGCAGCGTGTTCTTTTTTCCGAACATAATAGCTTCTCATTTAAACAAATATGTTCTATTTTGGTTTCATTCATCCTTTAAACCATTCTCCAATAGTCCTCTAGCTTGTCCACATGATCTTTAGCAAGCAATTTTCTTTTTGGAGAACAGTGGCTTTCTTCTTGCAACTGTGCCATATGCACCATTGGTTGCTCAGTGTTCTCCTGATGGTGGACTCATGAAGAATAACATTAGCCAATGTGAGAAAGATCTTTAGTTGCTTAGAAGTTACCCTGAGAACTTTTGCAACCTCCCAGATAGTGTTGTCACAAGACCCGGATCTTCGGTACCAAGTCGGTTCTAAAAAAAAATAAAACGTTACGGTACCAGATTTTCTTAGGCACCGGAGGTACAGAGGACCCGGTCAAACCTGGTCTTGACGCGCTATCCGAAACATGCGCAGCTGCGTCCTCTTTGTAAAGGCACTGAGACATGGCAACCGGTGGTGCTGATGAGGTGGCTCCAGTTGTTGACAAGAAAGGAGGGAAGAGCCACGTATGGAAATATTTTGGATTTGAGGCTGATGATAAGGGGAACATCATAGATAATCAAAAACCAGTCTGCAAACAATGTCATCGAAGTTTTCTTTTGAAAGGAGGAAACACGTCGAACTTAATCAAACACCTTAAGGACCGTCACCTTATGAAGGAGTTCAAGCAGGTGATTTTAATTTTAGTTTTAACAATTACGTTATGAATATTATATTACATTAATTTGAAAGTTGGATTGAAATAAACATTGCCGTTTGCGTAGTTAAACATTGTTAGCATTCGCGTGGCTAACATTAATTTAACGCGAAATGTATTTGTTAACCCTTTAATGCTCTTGTAACTTTTATAAGGGTAACATACAACACGTGGACATAAATATGATTTATTACTTTTACGCACCAGAGTATTTTAGATTACTTGTGTATCTAAATCCAAAATATGTGTGTTACAAAACGTACAAATGTATGGTTAGCAATAGGTCTTTAATATTGGTCCGTCAGAAAAGCAGTTACGCTAATTCTTGGCTGGGCAACTCTAGCAGGTTTAAAAGCTTTTAAAAATAAAATATGAACGCAAAGTTTATCATTTGGAATAAAGAAAAGTACAATAAAATAAAAGACGTGTTATCTCTTCATGTAAAGCGTTACCAAACTATACAATAATAATATACCCTTCATTAACATTACTTTATGCATTATCTAACAGTGAGGTCATGTTATCTAATGTTGTTTAACAAGTGTTGTAGTTTATTGTAGTTAAAGGATGTTTTTCAATTAGCATGTTTTTTGTGTTTTGCTTTGGTACTGGAATTGGTACCGAGAACCGTGAAATTTTGCTGGTATTGGTACCGACTGCTGAAATTTTGGTACCGTGACAACACTACTCCCAGACTATTGCACATTCTGCTTTGGAGTGATCTTTGTTGGTTGGCCACTTCTCAGGAAGGTAACGGTGGTTGAGTTTCCTCCATTTGTACACAATCTGTCTCACTGTGGATTTGTGGAGTCCAAACTCTTTAGAGATGGTTTTGTAACCTTTTCTAGCTTGATGAGCAACATCAACTCTTTTTCATCAGTAATCTCCTTTGTTCGTGACATGATTCACTTCCACAAACATGGTCAGACTTTGATAGATCCCTGTTCTTTGAATAAAACAGGTCACATACTGACATTTGATAGTCATTGCACTGACTGAAAACATCTGCACAGATTGACTCTAATTTCACCTTTAAATTAACTGCTAATCCAAGAGATTCACATACTTTTGTAACGCACAGATATGCAACACTGGATCATTTTTCTCAATAAAAAAACGACAAAGAAAATATTTTTCTCTCATTTGTTTGATTGGGTTCTCTTTGTCTACTTTCAGGACTTACAAGCAAACTTACAAGCAGCACTGTATATAGTGCTGCAAAATATGAATTAAAAATTATAGTTGTATGATACTAAACTAACACTAGTTAGATGCACCAGGAGCAAAAACATGACCCATGAGAGAGTATGTCTTGATGTTTGCATTACCAGGGCATGGTCATCTGAGCGAAAGCCACGCGGCTCTTCTGTCCTCCCGACAAACTCGCAACCGGTCGTGTGGCCAGCTCCCCTGTGATGCCATACCGGCCCAACTGATGACGGTACTCCTCCTCTGTGTGACCTGAAACATAAACGCAGCACATTATTCAGCACATTATGTACATAATATATTAGACTGTTCATTTAAACATAGAACACATTTGTTCTAAATGCATTTTAGAGATTCTACGCATCAGAAGATGAAACAGCAATGTATTTAACTTCAATAATGTGTCAAATTTCTTGTTAGAGAAAGTAAATATTCAATAGCAAGTACTGTTGGGTGAGCTAAATGACACTGTTTTACTTAATATTATTTTCTCCAGAGACTCTAAGAAATGATTTGTGTCCAATAGTGATTTCATGTTGCTCACACAGATGATGAGACACAAGTAACAAAGATCAGAGACGTCTCAGTGTGTGGCAGTGAATGATACAACTTGAATGTCCTCTAATATCTTCATTAATGAACAGGACTCGAGTTATCAGAAGTGTCTCTGTAGGGGTCAGCGATGTAATCCTCCTGATTTCTGATGAGAATGTAAAGTGCCAATTTGAGGCAGTAGTACCAGGAAATTTCTTGAGCAGCAGTTCTATGGAGCAGACATTCAGGTCCAGCTGATCCACGTGATGTTGACTGAAATAACCGATCTTCAAGTTTCTGTTTTAAAAGACAAAAACATGAAAGAAGTTAGAGACATACAGAGAGGGTCTAGTGTCTTAAGTGTCAGAGTGAGGCTCACCTGTGAGCGTATCTGGTACCGTCGACAGGCGTCAGCTCTCCCATTAGCAGCTTCAGTGCGGTGGATTTACCAGCTCCATTCTCACCCACCTACAGCCAAACACATGAATACAATCAATGTGTGCTCTCTTTCAACTGATGGAGCTACTACTCAATGCCGTCTGGTGTCTGACTGATAGTTTCAAATTCATGTTTTTGCTCATTTTGGGGCTCTGAACAAAATTAAAAGGTTTTTCCTCAATATTCTCAGACTATATGAGCCATAAAAGCCTGGTGTATCAAATATGACACTGAATAATAAAACACATATCCAAATTTGTTTATATATACATTTCGTCATATATACACTGCCGCTTTTTATTGCCTTTTAAAGGAGACTTTTTCTGCTCATCAAGGCTGCATTTATTTGATTAAAAATACAGAAAAAAAACTGTAGTGTTGCGAAATGTTAATGCAATTTAAAATACTGGTTTTCTATTTTAATACACTTTAAAATATAATTTATTCCTGTGATGCAATGCTACATTTTTTCAGCATCATTACTCCAGTCTTCAGTGTCAAATGATCCTTCAGAAATCATTTTAATATGCTGATTTATTATCAGTGCTGGAAACAGTTGTGATGCTTAATTCTTAATGGAACCTGTGACACTTTTTTCAGGATTCTTTGATAAATAAAATGTTAAAAAAGATCAGTATTTATTTAAAATAGAAAACTTTTGTAGCAATAAACACCTTGTTCAAAGTTTGGGGTCAGTAAATTGTATCTTTCTTTCTCTCTTTGTAAGAAATTAATACTTTTATTCAGCAAGGACGTGTTAAATTGACAAAAAAAAAAAAAAAGTGATAGTAAAGACTTATATTGTTAGAAAAGATTTCTATTTTTGAATAAATGCTGCTCTTTTTAACTTTTGATTCATCAAAGAATCCTGAGAAAAGTATCACAGGTTTCAAAAAAAAAAAAAAAAAAAAAAAAATTATATATATATATACACTGAAGACTGGAGCAACGGCTGATGAAAGTTCAGCTTTGCATCACAGAAATAAATTATATTTTATTTGTTTATATTTATTTAAACTTATTTTGAATTGCAATAATATTTCATAATATTACTTGTTTCTGTATTTTTGATCGAATAAATGGAACTTTAATGAGCATAAGACTTTTTTTAGTTTTTTTAAATCAAAAAAAATCTTACTGATCCCAAACTTTTGAGCTGCAGTGTTTATAGCACAAATAGTTTCAATAGATTCTTCCATTTTAAAAAAAATGACTATGCCAGCAAATGTCCGATCTTCTATTGCCAATACATACGATGCAAATTCGCGACTCCAGATCAGCCGAGACGCTGAGGCCTTTGAAGAGCTGCTGGTCAGGCATGTAGCCGAACTCCACCTCATCCAGTTGCAGGATTGGAGGAGACAGCTTCTCAAAGTTATCTGGAAAACTGTTGGGAGATCAGAGAGAAAAAAAATAAAACAACTCACTTTCACTTCTGAGAAATGGCAAATCCACAAACACACAGTGAGATGGAGCAAAACTGACCGTAAGATGACTTCAGTCTCCTTGATTATGGGCTTGAGTTCAGGCCTGTGACACAAACACACACACAGATGGTGAGAACACAGCTAATGTATGTTTATTCAATAATGAAAGTGTGTTAGTGACATCACACTTACAGTTTCTCCAGCAGCTTGAGTTTGCTCTGCACCTGAGCGGCTCTGTTAGCGTTATATCTGAACCGGTCAATAAACACCTGATAGAAACATCACAGAAACAGAAGGTTTGTCACCAGACAACAAACAATGTAAAAGGGCTTTTTTAGTGAATTGACAAATAAATAAATACATACATACATAAATAATAATATATATTATGAAAATAGTGTTCACTTGTTTTCAGCAATTCTGGTCAACCAGCATCAGTCGGTAATCAGACTGATCAACTACTATTCACAATATTTTTGATATAATGCAGACACATACAATGCATTCAGGAAGTACTTAGTCACATTTTTTAAATAATTCATTTTTTAATATTTTATATTAAATTCATACAGAAACTACACTACTGGTTAATATTTTGGAATCATTAAAATCAAGACACAAAATTTTGGTCCGCACAACTGTTTTCAGCATTGATCATATTCAGAAATGTTTATTGAGCAGCAAATCTGCATTTCAAAATGATTCAATCAATTACATTTGAACAGATATTCTCATATATATTATATAAAATTAATTTAAAGTTAAAATATTTCACAAATAAATCAGCGGAAGAGACTACTATTCCTATTAACTTTTCATTGGTATTATAACAATTTTCATTTTTGGGCAAACTAAGGCTTTCAAGGACCTGGATGCAGGGCTGGGTGATATGGACAAAAAATTATCACAATTTTCTTTTTCATATCACAGGGTTCCCACTTTAAGCCAAATGTTAAATTCCTTGACTTTCCCCTGACTTTCACTGACTAAGAAGTTGAATTTCCATAATCTATAATGAATGGATTTCATTGGAATGGATTGGAATGACAACATTTGCAAGCTTTATTTACTTGTCTTCATAACTATAAACTAATCATAACAATGATGACAAAAACAAAATATGGTACAAAAATACATTTCGATAACAAAAAAATTAAAGCAACAAACTAAAATTCCTGATATTCCATGACTTGGACAAAATCCCCTGACTTTCAATGTTTCAAATAGGCCATTTAAAATTCCATGATATTCCAGAAATTCCATGACCCATGGGAACGCTGCTGTCAGTCGATATCGATAATTATGATAAATGTCAAATTTTTATTTCTTTCAAATTTAGAAGCAGAAAGTCTCTAAAGTTGTAAAAACCAAACCGTTTCTTGTGGTTTGGGTTATGGTCAGAACATGACAAACACCTCATGTTTTTAAATTCTTTACACTTTTCCAGTCATTTTTCCTTAACAAAATAAATGTAAAATAATAAGAAAAAATTATTTCTTAGTTCTACATGTTCTAATGAGTATTACTGTTTCAAATCAAGAAACAGGTTTGTGTTGCCTCATAATATTAATTATAATTTTTTTTTAAATACACATTTGATAGTAACTTCAGTTAGAGTGCAGATGTAGATTTATGTTCATAATCAAAATCAGTAATATCGGTAAAAATTGTAGCAACCTCAATTTTAGTTTTTTTTTTTTTTTAATTAACCATTGGTCTTTCATAGTAGCATAAATTTAGACCCTGATAATCCTGATAAACCACAAATATAGCACCTCAATAACATTGTAAATATGTAATATTGTTTCTATGTATTTGTATGAAAATAGTCTAAATACATTAAGTATAAATGCATAAACGCTATAGCTTAGTCACAAAAAATGCTGTAATTATATTCCATTAGTCCTTCAAAACATTTAATACATGTCTACATTAATAATAGCATTAAATTTGACACAAATACCCACATTTCTGGCACAACTATGGTATATGATGGCAATTTCTAGATTTAAAAAGTGGATAAATGGTCAGAATGACTAGCGTTTCAAATGACCATCAAGAAAATGCATATCGCATGATAATTATTGTAATTTATCGCTACCTGGTTGACGCACAAAAAAAACATTGTTATGCATGAAAAGTTGGTTGATGTGCTCTGGTACCTGTATATGTTCTCTGTACTGTAACTGAGCTTCATATTCTCTTTGCTGGTTCTTCAGTCGGTCTTCTTTCGTCTTGATGAAGTTCTCGTAATCGCCACGATAACTCTCCAGCCGCTGCGAGTGCAGGTGTATGATGTCTGTTACCACAGCATTCAAGAAGTTACGATCGTGAGACACCACAAGGATGGTGGACTGCCACGTCTAAAGTGAAAAAAAAAAAAGGTGAAATTACTTTGTCTTACCAGACTGGTGAAGTTTCGGCCTTTAAAACATGCTGTTCCTAAATAAGTTTGCATTTATAAGTGCTAAATGCCATAATTGTCCGTTTTAGAAGACACTTACTTGTAAATAGTTTTCCAGCCACAGAATGGCTCTTACGTCCAACATGTTTGTGGGCTCTGAATAGAAGCAAAACAGTGATGTAACTATCAACATTTAATGCCGTGTAGCAATATTACCACTATGTTTACTACATTTCACTCACCATCAAGTAACAACAGATCAGGCCTGAAAAGTAACAAAAGAAAATACAATCACTGCAGCAGTACTGATTAGTTAACTAAGCTACATTTTAAATTACACTCATTGTAATGTAATAACATTAGAATAATAATAATTTTATATGCAATACAGATTGCAATATTTCAACGTTATAATACTTATTATTTCTAAAAAAAATAAACTTACCGTGCAAACAGGGCTCTTGCTAAAGCTAACCTCATCCTCCAGCCTCCAGAAAACTCCCTGCCGGAAACAAACACATCAATAACTACTGCAGAAATTCATAAATCAGCCAATAATAACTTATAATGGTTTTTATTTACAGAACAGACTTAAATGATAGAAACAACAAATACTCACTTTGTTGCTTGCTGTTGCATTTTGGCTGAAAAACCTAAACCAGCAAGAATGACTGATGCTCTGAAAGAGTGAAAAAATAAATAAAATAAATAAATAAATAAATACAACCAATACCTGTCTGAAAAAATATATACATTTATTTGAATTTATTTGAAAATGCATAAATATAATTATAGAATTTTTTTTATTTACCTGGCTGGTGCTTTGTCTGCTTCGATTTCTTCCAGTTTAGCATAAATTTCCGAAAGACGAACACTTTCTAAACCATCTGCACTAAAAGATTCAAGACAAAAACAAGAGCAGATATAAGGACAACTGCAAACATTAAAACACTGCTAAAAGTAAAAATACATTAATCACATGCAATTGCATGATGTTTGCTCTATAAACTTGTTCAGTTACGTTTCTTTAGATTTGCTCTGTTCAGTAAGCTTCATTATCAGCTCCTGCTGAACAACTGGATGATTAAAATGTACACATCTCTTGAGCTGTTTTAATGTGTGCCTGCTAAGTGAAAAATCTGTTTATACCTAAAAAATAAATTAAACAAGCTGCTGGAAAAACATTTCATTCCATCACTTGCAGACCACTGGATCCTCTGCAGTGAATTGGTGCCGTCAGAATGAGTCTCCAAACAGCTGATAAACATTGTTGGGGAAAGTCACTTTTAAAAGTATGCATTATAATATTACTAATTATGTTACTTACTTTTCATAGAAAGTAAAGCATTATGTTACTTTAGCAGTACTTTTTAAATCTGGGCAGGACTTGCTTGTTTGTTTTTAGTATAAAGATTAGATTTTTAGCAAATGCAAAAGCCCTTTCACAACAAAAAGTGAAATGAATAAGCCCAAGTCTGAAGGAAAAGTAACTTCACGTCTGTACAGTGGAACTGTAGGAGAACACTCTTCAGCAATTAGAAAAAGAGAGCACAAATGTTAGTTAATCTAAAGTCAATTTTGCCTATTAATATGGTTGAATTGGATCAACAAAAATCAGCAGCAAATACATTGATTAATAAAATGGGATTAAAAACATAAAGGAAACAAAAAACAATTGGTTACTTTTTTGAAAAATATTTTCTTGCAAATGAAAAAGTAATGTGTTACTTTACTAGTTACTTGGAAAAACTCGCGTTACTTGTAATGCGTTACCCCCAACACAGCTGGTAAAAACACCACAATAATCCAGTAAGTAATCCACACAACTCCAGCCCATCAGTTAACATCTTTAGAAGACAAAAGATGTTTGGAAGTAACAAATCCAACAAATCTAAAAAATTAGCTAAAAGATGAGTCCATAATTCATAACATTGCTTTCTTCAGTGAAAAAGTCATATGGTCTGAATCAGGAGAGAAATATGCACAGATCAAGCACTGTCTACAAGCCAAACCAGCTCTAAACTAGTATGTTGGTGGTTTTTGATGTGAGGGACAACAAGAGATAGGATTTTTACCTGGAGGAAGCAATTATGGATTATGGACTCATATTTTGGCCAGTAGCAACAGTTTACAGTTAAAAACATTTTTATGATGGATTTGTTTTTTCACAAACACACCATTTTTGTCTTCTCAAAATGTTAATTGATGAACAGGAGTGGTGTGGATTACTTGTAGATTATGGTGATGGATTTTATCAGATGTTTGGACTCTCATTCTGATGGTACCCATTCACTGCAGAGGATCCATTGGAGAGCAAGTGATGGAATGTTACATTTCTCCAAATCTGATGAACAAACAATCTCATCTACATCTTGGATGGTCTGAGAGTGAGTACATTTTCAGCAAATATTAATTTCTGGGTGAACTACTCTCTTAACGATTAAACAAGGTTAAAGGAGAAGTTCACTTCCAGAACAAAAATGTACAGATAATGTACTCATCCCCTTGTCATCCAAGATGTTTGTGTGTTTCTTTCTTCAATTGAAAGAAATTAGGCTTTTTGAGGAAAACATTTCAAGATTTTGCTCCATATAGTGGACTTCAATGGTGCCTCAAAATGCAGTTTAAATGCAGCTTCCAACGATCCCAAATGCGGCTGTAAAGGGTTGGAAGGGTCTTATCTACTGAAATGATCGGTTATTTCCATTATTTGCACTTTTTAACCTCAAACACTCATCTTGCCTTGCTCTGCCTGAAAACTGTGTATTCTGGTTCAAGACAGTTAGAGTATGTCGAAAAACTCCCGTCGTATTTTCTCCCTCAAGTTCAAAAATAATTTCAAAATCATCCTACATTGCTACAGAAGTACAGACCTAGTGCGAAAGTGCAAAGTGTACATGCAAAGAAGATCAAACACCCTTAATAAAATGGTAAAGCAGCGATGTAGGACAATTTAGAAGTTGAGGGAGAACATGAGGTAGGATTTTTTCGACAAACCCTAACTGTATTGAACCGGAAATAAACAGTTCAGGCAGTGCAAGACAAGATGAGCGTTTAACATTAAAAAGTATATAAATTGAATTTATGCATTTCGCTAGATAAGACCCTTCTTCCTCGGCTGGGATCATTTGAAGCTGCATTTAAACTGCATTTTGGAAGTTCAAACTCAGGGCACCATTGAAGTCTATTATATGGAGAAAAATCCTGAAATGGTTTCCTCAAAAAACAACTTCTTTACAACTGAAAAAAGAAAGACCTTAGCTTGGATGACAATGGGGTGAGTGCATTATCTGTAAATGTTTGTTCTGGAAGTGGACTTCTCCTTTAACCACACAATTTCCAACACTACATGATACAAACATTCATTGCGTATTTGAATGTGTGATGCAGAGCTCAGTGCTGGTGTGACAGGATGTGGGTGACGTACGTTCCATTAGCGATGTGTGCGTTGAGTGTGCGTTCCTCCTTCAGCAGCTCCTCTCGAACCGTGTCGCTCTCTAGAACGCTCTGTAAAGCCACGGTGTCGTCTCCGGCCACTTCCTGCTCCACGTGCAAAATGGAGATGTGCAAAGGGACGCGTAAGCTGCGACCCGCCAACATCTTCAACAGAGTGGTCTTACCGAGCCCATTACGCCCGATGAGACCGTAGCGCCTGCCGCTGGCCAGACACAGTTCAGCGCCCTGCAGCAGACATCTGTGAACAAGGAACAACAAAAAAGTGCTCTGAATTCACTTATGGTCAAAAAACACAACAAATGCATCTCTAATACAACAGCTATTAAAGTAATACACCAGAAGAAGATGTTGTTGAGTTGGGAATGTGAGTTTGCTGCCTGATTGAATGTGATGAGATGAATAATCAATAATCAACATGGTCCCATTTTCAATGTCTCTTCTGCTCATCAAACCTGCATTTATTTGATCCAAATTATTTGATCCAAAAACAGTAACATTTTGAAATATTTTTACTATTTAAAATAACTTTTCTATTTGAATATATTTTAAAATATAATTTTTTTCCTGTGATCACAGCTAAATTTTCAGCATCATAACTCCAGTCTTCAGTGTCACATGATCCTTCAGAAATCAATCTTACATGCTGATTTATTATCAGTGCTGGAAAGTGTTTTTTTTTTTGGAACCTGTGATAGTTTTTTTCAGAATTTTTTGATCAATAAAAGGTTAAAAAAAGAACAGAATTTATTTAAAATTCAAAGGTTTTCTAACAATAGGACTACTGATTCTGAAAGATGTTCAAAAGTTTGAGGTCAGTAAATTTTATTCTTTCTTTTTTTTTTAAATAAATTAATACTTTTATTCACCAAGGATGTGTTAAACTAATACAAAGTGATAGCAGAGATTTACATTGTTAGAAAATATTTATATTTTAAATAAATTATTTTTAACTTGTTATTCATCAAAGAATCCTGAAAAAAAAAAGATTTGCCAGCACAACTGTTTCCAACATTGATAATCCTAATAATAAATCAGCATATTAGAATGATTTCTGAATAGTCTATATATATATATATTTGTTTGTAAAAGAAATTATAGAAATTAATACTTTTATTTAGCAAGGATGCTTTAAATTGATCAAAAGTGATGATAAAGACATTTATAATGTTACAAAAGATTTCTCTTGAGCAGAAGAGACTTCTTTAAAAAACATTACAAATATTATTTTGACTGGTAAAACATATGGTGCAACATTTGTAGTTAGTGATATGAATCAGTCTGACAAATCCTTCACTGAATGATATTACCAAATCACTTTAGCATCATACTATCAAGTTATCATTACTTTTATTTTTAGTCTGTGTCTGAAAAATTCTGTTTGTACTCATACTCATACAGACCCCAAACTTTTTCTTTTTTAGCAATTTCATAATTTCTGTGTTCAATTTAGTAGCCAGTGTTTCTGATGATCATCAATGACTTCTCACCTCTCCCCAAAAGACACATCAAAATTCTCAATGCGGATGTCGTAACTTCGATTCTTCCCAGATGAGTCCACACGATTTTCTTTCTTACTGCTCGCCTGACTGGCTGAGGCCTCCTCCAAAACCCTTCAAAACACATCCATACACAGAACATCATCAGACAAAGATACTACTCACCAGTCATTCACTGATCTCCCTGATACGGTTTTATCATTAGGGAACAGCTATGCTGTTTTTTGAAGGGAGACTGATTGCATAACATCATTCCAACATGAAAACCTTATATGCAATTGTTCAATTATTTTTCCAACAGTCAAGATCTTCTACTCACACTGGAGATGAGGAGGATTTTTGTGAGTCTTTCTCGTTTCTCCGCTCATGTTTGGCTTTTAGTTTGGCTTCAGCTTTCTCTAGTTTCTTGGCATCCACAGTCTAACATGAACAGAAGACATTAATAAAGTTAAACTGCAAAACAGACAGATTCAAATGCATTTCTCAATTAACATCATATGAACATCTTTACAACTGAGTTTTAATTAAGTCTAAATAGGCAGATGAGACAATCTTACTGTACTCTGATTCCTCTTCATCATCCAGATACCTTGAACATCATTCGCAGTTGATGCTGAAAGAGCAGAAACATTTGAGTCACTGAAGAACATCGTTTTCTATGCATAGATGATCAACAGGAATTTATACTCCAGTTCCATTCAGATGGATGGAGACACAAGGGAAACGGTTGTGTATAATATAATCTAGCTGTTGTGCATCATCACTGAAAGCATAAAACGCAATATAATAAAGTAAAATGAATACATTAGCTGTCATCTCACCTGCATCAGCAGACACTTGTGATAACTGCACTGGAGCCTCCAGCAGCACCTGCTGCTGACCAGAGTCACATTTAGTCCTGAGAACAACAAATGTAATCATGAAGCATGTCTTATCCGCCATCCAGACTGCAAAGGATTCACATTCACTCTTACACAGACAGAAAAAGTGGTATATTATTGTGAAAAGTTATATAAACAAATATTCTAATACAAACTAAGCATAAAATCTAAAACACTTCTGCCATCTACTGGCCATTATTGTCATCATTGTGACCTGAAATTAAGGGTTGTTTGTTTTGGTTTTTTTCACTAGATGGCAGCATAGTGCCAGGCATGGTACTGACATGCAGAAGAGTTTTACCACTATAAAGCAATTTGTTAGTTACATTTCCATTTAAATGACAAATGCTTGTCAGTTACATTTTTATTTATTTTGTATTTTTTCAGAAGAAGAATCACTTTTCTATGTTATTAGATATTTCCACTAAGTAAAACTTTCCATTTTCATATTTGTTGATTCAATTTTTAGTTATTTTTTTTTATATGACCTATATTATCAGTGCAGAGGATATCATTTAGCTTTTTCAAATTAGCTTTTAATACTTTTCAGCAGTGTTCAGCAGGGAGTATCTACTAGTTACATGTAAAGGCATTACGTACATTGAATTCAGTGAAAAACACAAATGACTCTTTATAGCAAGATGAAACTGCGCTGGCAAACAAGAGAAACACTGTGCTCAACAATACAGTCAAAAGGCTTTTTAATTAACAATTGCCATCATTTACCATAGATTTACTGTAGTAGCACTAACTGCGCAGTGCTATTGTGTCAGAAATGTGGATATATTTGTGTCGAATTTTATTATATTTATAATGTAGACATGTATTAAATCTATTGAAGGAGCAGTAATGGGATACAATTACAGTATTTTTTGTAATTAAGCTATAGCATTTATACTAAATGTATTTAGACTACTGTTTTTCATACAAACGCCTTAGAACCATCTTACATTTTTTTACCATGGTATTGAGGTGCTATATTTGTGGTTTTAACTTTTTATCATGATACTATGGAAGATAAAAGGTTAATTAAAAAAAAAAAAAAAAACTTCTAATAATTAGAATAATTACATTTCACCATATAAAAATGAGATTGCTACAATTTTACAGATGTTACTGATTTTAATAATGAACGTAAATCTACATCTGCTTTCTAAATCAAGCTACTACCAAATGTGTATTTCTAAGAGACAAAATATTTTATTCTTATCATAAGGTAACACAAACCTGTTTGTTGATTTGAAACAATATTAGTCATTAAAACTAGTCACAGGGCTGTACAGTGCCCCGAGTCATTTTAGTATTAGTCATTTTTGGCCGTAATTGCCCAGCCCTAATGGACATGCTCCAAAATGCATCCAAAATATCTTCATTTGTGTTCAGAATCAAACAAAAAGCTTTTATGGTTTTGGAATGACATGGGGTAAGTAATTAATGACAACATTTTCATTTTAGGGTGGAGTGACCCTATAATTTATATTTAATTCAGTGATTTCTCTGCGTACCACTACACTTTGAGAACCAGTGACTCAAGATATTGTCTGATAAATGTATTACCCCTTTGTAGGGTTGGGTATCATTTGAATTTTATCGATTCCAATTCCGATTCCGCTTATCGATTCCGATTCTTATCGATTCCCGGTTTCAATTCCAATGTGGTAAACAACAATAACAAAAGTCAAACATTAAATATATCAAACATGTTTATTTTCTGTGCCACCGTTTAATCAAATCATAAGCCTGTATGTCATTATAAGCAGAACATAACGATAAGAACAGCATATAAGCAAGACGGCCACACCGCATATCTGAAAGACGCAACACAACACCATCTTGCCACAAAGCACCGGCAATAGTAATTATAATGAATGTTTCTGGGGAAACATTAAGAAAATATTTGAATGATTCATTAATTAGTGTATTCTGAGATCGTGTTGCAAAGACCCTGATTTGCAATCTATCTTTGGACGCACAGAGAGAAATGCATCTTTAGATTACATAATGAAAAAGTTTATTTATTTATTTTATTTCATTAAGTAATAATTTAAAGCTTTCTATTTATATATGTATCATGTTTGTTAATTTTAATTTTGCGCTCCTATTCAAGTACAAGACGCCAGAAAGCTATGTTTGTTTTCTTGCCTTTGTTTTTTTGATATTGTGAGTGCACACAAATAAAAGTAGACCCTTTACATTTCGAATGATGTATTACTCTTACTTTTGTTAACTGACGGATAATTTAAAATTGTTTCCACTGAAACAATGCAAATGATCGCACTGGCGCCTCCAAGTTCTGCAAAGTGCGCTTCAGCTTCCCCCTCCGCAAAAACAATTGGATATGCACCTAAAAGCGCACATTTATCGAGGTTTAACGTTTATACTAACATTGTTTTATAGCTACTTTAACCGTTTTAGATCAATAGGTTTTATTTTAGACAAGTCGTAATGATTTGAGAAGGTAATTTGATCAAACAGACTATGTCTTCCGCTGGCTGCTGTTCGGTCCTTTAAAAAAAGAAAACCTGTATTTAACGAACAAAAAATGCTCGTTTTTTTCTAAATTAATGTAATAATAAAACTTTACTATACAAATTTACTATTGCATACAAAATGTAACTATTTTAATAGATGAAACACACAGGAATCGATAAGAGGAATCGAAATTTTTATTTTATAACAAGTATCCGATTCTTAATCTTAAGTATCCGATTCCAGAATCGGAATCGATTTCAATTCCCAACCCTACCCCTTTGTAGAGATCATTTTTTTTAGAATTTCCCCCCCCTTCCTCCACACACACTTATGCACGCTTATGTATATGTGGCCTGCCATTTATTTATACATGCCTCATGCAAACAGTCCCAGTTTTTTAACTCTGGTAAACTGGACAGACGGTGTATGCAAATAAACAACATCATCCGCAGACACACTTCATTATTAGTAAGTTTCTCATCTTTTTTCTATATACATTTTTTAGACAGAATATGAACATCAGGAACAACAGGTATTTGTTTTTGATCACTTACAGCTGGAGTGTGTTGAACATCTGGAAGCAGATTTTTCGAATGTCGTCTTCATTCTTGTCACCGATCTCTTGCAGAACCCCGCCGATGGCATCAAACACTTCCTCTCCATCCTCAAAATCTGGGCCACCGCTGTCCAACACACCTATATGATAATACAAATGTCATAAGGTCAGCACATGAATTTAATTCTCAACACTTGCCTCACATTATCAATATACACAAGAACTCGTGTGAAACCCTGCCACAGAAATCACAGCTAAAGAGGACAGCTATATATAGATGAAAGGGCTGCACAATATATTGAAATATCGCAAATGTAAATATCGGCATATGCATATCACAAACAGCATCTTAATAATAGACTACTTCAAAAAGTCAAAGTTTTAGGTCGACGTACACTGCTGCTAAAAAGTTTGGGATCAGTAAGATTTGTAATGGTTTTTAAAGTTGTTTTTTAAAGGCTCCATTTATTTGATCAAAAATACAGAAACTCTAATATTGTGGAATATTATTTCAATTTAAAATAACATTTTTCTATGTGAATATATTTTAACTTATAATATGTTAATTTATTTCTGTGATACAAAGCTAAATTTTCAGCATCATTACTCCAGTCTTCAGTATCACATGATCCTTCAGAAATCATTCTAATATGTTGATTTATTATCGTTGTTAAAAACTGTTGTGCTGCTTAATATTTTTCTGGAACATTTGATGCTTTTTTAAGGATTCTTTGATCGATAAAAGGTTAAAAAGAACAGCATTTATTTAAAATAGAAAGGTTTTCTTACAATATACACAACTGTTCAAAAGTTTGGGGTCAGTAAATTTGTATTCTTTCTTTTTTGGAAAAAAAAAAAATAATACCTTTATTCACCAACCATGTGTTAAATTAATAAAAAGTGACAGCATAGATTTACATTGTTAGAAAAGATTTTTATTTTGAATACATGTTTACTTGTTATTCATCAAAGAACTCTGAAAATAAAAGTATCACAGGTTCCCCAAAAATATTTGGCAGCACAACTGTTTCCAACATCAATCAAATCAGCATATTAATGATTTCTGAAGGATAATGTGACACTTGGAGTAACAGCTGATGAAAAATCAGCTTTGCATTACCAGAATAAATTATATTTTAAAGTATATTAAAATAAAAACCATTATTTTATATTGTTACAACATTTTGCAATGTTACGTTTTTTTTCTGTATTTTTGATCAAATAAATGCAGCCTTGATGAGCTTAAGAGACTTCTTTAAAAAAGATTACAAGTCTTACTGATCCCAAACTTTTGAGCGGCAGTGTATGTAGCAGAAAATAGACTGGGAACGCGACTGACTTGGTTGACCCGCACGTTAAATATTTGTTGTTTATGCGTTAAAGGAATAGTTCACCCAAAAATGAAAATTTCCCCATAATTTACTTACCCACAAGCCATTTTTGGAACTTCAAAATCTGAGCTACTATCTACCACCATTATAAAGCGTGGAAGGAGAAAGGCATATACACCTAGGATGGCTTGAGGGTAAAATTTTCATTTTTAGGTGAACTATTCCTTTAAATACATTAAAATTCATGCGTTTTTAGTCCTTTTGGCCTTCCATAGGCGCGTTTCTAACTCCGCAGAGTTGATTTATCTTTCACATCTCCTTTTACTTGAGAAAAAACATACACACATAGAATTATATCAAAATACCTGCCTCAACAATCGTTCTCTTAGATGCAGCCAGTTATGTTTTAAATGAATGTAAACAGCTGAGAAAGAAATTTATATTGGATCAGTGAACCCGGTCTTAAAGGGACAACAGCCTATTAATACATGTTGCTGTCTATATGTCACCGACGTTAGATCAATCTACATTTAATTCATAGAGTGAACACTATGCAGTGTTATTTTACACTTATTACATTTCTGTACCTGAATACTACTGTTAGACCTTCTTTTATTTGTAACCGCTATCTTGTACTCATCTATGCTTGTCATTTCTGTGTTTGTTCTTATTTTTGCATTTATTTATTTATTACTGACTGTTTATTTTCCTTTAATCATGTTTGCTATAATTTTTACTGTGGTATTGAAGAAGTAAAGTGTACTTTACACAAGTAATAAACGGAAGCAATGTTACATAAAATAAGTGGCATTATTTTTTTTTTTGTTGAAGTTACGTTTTCAGATTTGTGACATTACTTTTAATGTAATGCTAAAACACTGCCAGTCGCTTTCAGTGTAGTGATGCTTTCTTTTCCAAGAAAGAATGTGAAACATATATATTGATCATATTATTTTCATTTTTTTTAATATTTTGAAATATAATTTACATAGATTTTAAAGCAATATCGTATTGCATATGGATATAACATTATTTAACAAGGTATCACTTTTTTTTTTTAATATATTGCACAACCCTAATAGATGATTTACTCCAGACATATTACAATGTGCATCTCATATCTTTACCAATGAGATGCACATTAAAACATTAAAGCAATATTATTTGCATTTCTGTAAGCGTTACATATAGTACAAATATGGTTTTAAATTTTTTTTTGGTTTTAATTTACCCACTCTGGCCATTAAATAAATAAATATAAATATATACAGAAATATTTAGACATCAAATCTATAAAATAGATAGCACAATCAATTAAGACAACACTTTTTAAAACTTAATTTTAAACTTACTTACAAAGGAGTGATTACATAGAAAAATAGAAAAGTGTTATTTTGCATCGTAATAATATTTCACAATATTAAATTTTTTCTGTATTTCTGATCAAATAAACAGCCTTGATGAGCATTAAAAACTTATTTAAAATACATAAAAAAAAATGTCCTCATCCCAAACTTTTGATCGGCAGTTTACATGTATATATTAAGGAAAAAATGGTAGATTTATGTAAAATATTTATATTTACATATAACATAATTTATATACAAGTTTACATACATATATATACACATACATATAGTTATGTGTGTGTGTATTCATATATACATAATAATGATAAACATAAACTTTTATTTTGAATCGATTAATTGTGACTAATCGTTTTGCAGCTCTACAAATAAGTCTTTATTGCTTGCCAATAAATGACTACCCAAGACATTATATAAAGGGCCCTAAAAGCCCCAAATCACTAGTAAATCACTAGTAAAATTGTATACCACAGTAAGCAGTTACATACGGTGGCATTGAATTTTATATTTATTAATTAATATGTTAAGATTTTAACTGGAGTCTATATTAATTATTTTAATTTACAGTCGTCTCTGTACATAAATAATTTAGGAGAAAGTATAACATGAAGGCATTATCAATGTGATTAATCTTTTGAATCATTTTGCAATATGTAAATATTCAGCTGTAGCTTTACAACTAATTTTAGCTCATGACAGCAGGAAATTACGTCTGGTTGAATTTGTCTTTTGTTGATGTTTAATTTTTTCAGCTTTCTGAATGACATGAACAGCCCATAATTTGTGTCATCAATCACGTGATCTACTCTATAACAGTTAGGTTGTCTTATTATTATTATTATTTTATTTATTTTTTTTAGTAAATAATCTGTCAGGCACAAACTATTATATTATATTATAATATATTATATAAGTGAAGAGGCAGTAAATCATCTGTCTGGCTGGAAATATGAGACCGTGTCAAACTTCACTGCAGCTGCTTTATTTCACAGACATATATATATATTATATACTGCGGTTATAATTTGATTGAAATGTTAACCCCGGTGTCTACTAAATTATTTAAGAGAGAATGTCAGCAACTCATCAGATTCATGTGTCACTGTTAGCATGACCAACACATCATCAGCACTATTTTATATAATGAATGAACTCACATCACTAACGCAGGACCTGACACTAACAGCGCATATAAGCCATAAGATATGTATATTAATGTCATATATATGTACAGTACCAGTGATATAATCGAAGAGTTCGGAGTCGATCTGTGGAAACTCGTTCTTCAATATCTCCACATACGCCGCCATCATACACACACCGGGCCGGACACTGTGCGCATGCGCAGCGGCGCATCAATAACACGTGGACGAGCGCAGCCTGAACGACTGAGCTAATAACTGTGTCTTCCTTTAGAGGGCGCTCTGCGCTTTAGAAAGCTTCAACTTTCACCTTTTTAAATATTAGCTTCGCGTCTCTAGGCTATTTCAGACATATTTGCACTAAATACTAAACCCAGCTTGGCGACTGACATGCAAATGAAAACACTATTTAATCTTTAAACAATATTATTTACACATATTTAGCTTAAGCTAAAATTATTTTGCTTTAAGTGACTAAATCATTTATTTCAATGTAGCCTCTGTGATTGATACATTGTTTCGTGTAATACTTAGTAATTTTCATAAACAGGCTATATAAAAAGAGTACAGAAATACTATATATATATATATATATATATATATATATATATATATAACAAACTATATAACATTACATTGGTTTTATTTGTTAACTATTTGTTTTCAGACCCTAATTGAAATCAATACATTTCATTTGTTTTGTTTTTTTCAGGAAATTGTATTCATTATTATTTTTTATTACAACTGTTCTCAAACTGAATTTTATAAAACATACAAATTTACTAGTGGCATGATTATTTTGGTACTTTTTTTTTTTTTTTGGTAAATATTTATATAAAAAGACAGGGACATCCAAACGAGGACTAAAAAATAAAAAAAGGAGCAAGATTTAAAAAATAATAATAGTAAAAAGACTTTTTTACATTTTTACTAGGGCTGTCAAACGATTAATCGCGATTAATCGCATCCAAAATAAAAGTTTATGTTTACATACTATATGTGTGTTTACTTTGTAGATTTATTATGTACATATAAATACACACACATACATGTATATATTAAAGCAAAATATTTATATGTATATATATTTATACCTCTATACAATTTACATTATAAATAAATAAATATTTTAGATATAAATCTAAAATAGTTTTAATTAATATATGCATGCATGTGTGTGTATTTATATATAGGCTACATAATAAATATACACAGTACACAAATATATAATATGTAAACATAAACTTTTATTTTGGATGCAATTAATCGTTTGACAGCACTAATTTTTACATTAAAATAATACATATTTTAAGATGTAGAGGCACAGTGTTTCAGACTTTCTACTTTTTAAAGTAGAAAAGTTTAAAGTTTTTTAAAGTATTTAAAACTACTGACATTTACAGGTCATTTTAGCACATGCTGGACAAATACACCTTTGAACAATTGTACATACGATAAAACAAAAATGTTTATTTCATTGTTAAAATAATGTGTGCAATAGTGGCAAGAACTTTGGAGTACATTTACTTCAAAATCATTTGATTTAAATATTTACCATAAAAATCAGGCTCAACTGATAACACTTTTGATGTTTCAGTAGTGGTTTTTTTTTTTTTTGTAATTAAAAATAACATTTAGTTAATGCTTTGGTAAACATTTAGTAAAACATTCTCATGAAACAATATCTCAATATCAATCTGAATGAATATTTTTTATAGAATTTTTTTTTATATAATTGTTTTTTTGTTTTTTGTTTTTTTTTATTGCGGGAATAAAGTTTGAACAAAATCATCAGAATGATCCAAAATCATACATTCTTACTTGAATGACTAATGTGCTTCAGGAACCTGTTTTGTGATATTTTTGTAATATATTTTTATTTTTATTATTATTATTATTCTCCCTTATTCATATTTTCTTTTTTCTTTCTTTTTAGATTTGCATTTCTGTTACGTAATTATGTTGATGATGGCATTTTTGGCTGCAGTTGCATGACATTGAGATACACTGTCAATTTTATCAAAAACACTTTTATTTTTCAAAACAACAGCACATTAAACAGCTACAGAAGGTAACAATTGTGGCAATCATGTAAATATGTAAAAAGCAAAAAGGCGGGCCTATTACAGAACGCAAAGTGAATCATCATTCTGACTGAATGAGGGATGGACATTCAGTACTGGAAACTGCGCTTGGTCTGAATGTCGTCCAGGATTTGCTGTAACTCCTCATCCTCAAATCGGCCTTCCAAACTAGAGAAGAGCAAATAAAAAAAACCAACAACAACATCAAGTATAATATAAACCAACATCAAAAACGGCTGATTGTTATTTTCAGTTCGACACTGTCATTAAACATCAACCCTAATTTGAATGCATTGTCTAAAGAAAACACTTCTATAACTATAAAGATGAGCTAATGAAAGTTAACAAGTTTTCAACATCATAGGTGTCAGTGTTCAAAGCATCTAGTTTCAGACTGACGATTAAATGACTAAGCTCCCCATTTAATTTCTGTGTTTTTGTATAATGCAGCCAAAGGACCATCATACACTAAGCAAAGCTGGTGACTTGAAGCTCCAGCTCACCTGGGAATGAGGGCTTTGGCCTCCTCTGCAGCCTCGGGACACAGATTGGCTAAACTTGCCAACTCAAACTTGTGAAGCTTCTTCTGCAGAAGCAAGCTGGGAAACACGACCAGAGTTATCATTCATAGAAATATCATTCACTAAATTACACTAAAATTAACCAGAACAAGAAGGGAAAACACACATAAAATACCAATATAAAAATACCATTTACTTCATATTAAGATTTTGAAACAAATATATAGATATATGAAAAAAAAAATCAATATCACAATATGGCTTAGCGCCATTATTAGGTTTAATTAAATTGCGATTTAATGCTTAATGGCTAAAAAATGAGTAATCAAAATAATTTTAGTTTGCTGTAAAATTACAATACTATGAGAGAAAAAATAAAAATAAAAAATAAAAATAAAATAATATATATATATATATATATATATATATATATATATATATATATATTTTTTTTTTTTTTTTTTTTTTTTCTCTCATAGTATTGCAGCAAACTAAAATTATTTTGATTACTCATTTTTTAGTATTTATTTTACAGCATTATTACAAAATGTTCTTATTTTGTTTATTTAGGTTTGGTCATATTCAGTGTGTGCTTTTGTGCAGTTTGTGTAGAGCATGCTGACCTGCGCACACTGGCGATGGTCTCTCTGTTCTTGAAGCGGCTGAATCTGGCGGTGTAGTTGAGGGTCTTCATGAAGACCTCTGACAGCTCCTGCTCGTCCTCCGCGCTTTCGTTCTGCTGCTTGCGATGCTCCAGCAACATGTGAACCTCTGAGTTCAGCAGAGTCTCTGCGTTCTCAAACTCTGTGACAAATTAAACATCTAACAGCTTAATTCACTTGTTTATTATACAAACAAAAATCAAAACAAAACATCTATTTGGAAATGCACAAGAAACAAAGTACAAACATATGGACAAACAGAGCTAGGTAGTAACTGATTGCATGTAATCTGATTCCAGAATCAGATTCCAAAAATGAAGTACTTGTAATTAGAGTAAGTTACATTTTAAAGTACTCGTAATCAGACTACAGTTACTTTTTTATGGATTACATGATTACATATTATGCACACAATAGCAATAAATTAATCATAATTCATTGATTCCCCCTAATTTCTCTTTTTCATTTTTAAAAGTTCCTTTCTAAAATAGCCTACCAATTATATGTATTCAGAAAATTAGTCAGGTGACGATACACCATTTGACCACTGGATTTGCAAAAGGGGTTTCAACATTGCATCAGCTACTGATGAACAGATTCATTTTTATTTGAATTATCACTCGGTAGGTTTTTTTTTTTAAAACATGCATTATTGTGTCTTTGGAAGGCTTTTGTCTATCATACTCATTAAAATGTAACGTTATTTCTTATTTACCTGCAACGCAGGCATTCCCAAACTTTTTGTCATTTTGTCATCTTATTCACCAAATATATCTACTTTAAGTGAGATTTTAAAAGAAATATTTCAGTAATTAAGTTTCACATTTGCATGTTCACGGTTTCTTTGATGTTGATTAATGGTCACATGGCATGCAGGTAAATAAAAATATGTAATCTTTTTTAGTAAGTGTTTTATTTTAATCGTTATTTTAAAATGAAGACTAATGAAACACAATGACGGTTCACACCTATACTTATAAATGGGAGAAACTGCAACCTGCAATATGGAGGAATATTCCCACCTTCTAAATGAAAGAGAAAATTTCCCATAGAAACCTGAGGCTAGAGCAGCCAATGCGTATATAAGTACGTTATGACTGATTGCATTTTCTGGTATACCCTAAAAAAATAAGCCTTTTAAACGCTATTTGAGCAAAAGAAACTACATTCATGGGGCAATTAATTTCATTTTTTTTGTTGCTGATTTGATCTATGGAATTTAATTGTGAGTTCAGCAAGCAGCTTTTGAGATTTTAGGATTTCCCCATTCATTAAGATAGGACTTGGTCTTGTATGCGCTGCCACCAAGTAAAGAGACATTCCTTAAAAATGACTTTGTTTTAAAATGATTTATTTTATTTATTTTTTTTTATGATTTAATTGATTGTTAGCTTTTCATTAAACCCACAAACCCCCTACAGTTCCTGTTCGAACCCTAGTTTGGTAAACCTTGATGTAATAAAAATGTTTAATGCACTTCATGTTGTAAATTACAATGAATGGAACATATTTTCTTACTCTTTGCATTTTTTTTACATCATTATGCTACAAGATAATGCTATTTAAATCAATGTGATAAACGAGTTGTCAAAAGTAATCTAAAAGTAGTCTAAAAGTAGATTACCTAAAACATGTAATGTAACTGATTACATTACTGACTACAATTTTTGTCACGTAATCTGGAATCAGTAACTGATTACAATTTGCAAGTACTCTTCCCAGCTCTGCAAATAAATGCAATAAAGAAATTCAACAACACGCAACCTGACAATGCATTCTGACAGCCAATTCAAAACACAAAGCAACAAGATCACATTTTGGTGAAAGCGCAGTGTATAATAGGTACGAAGACGGAGAATTATCACAGAACTCAAAACATATAGTAACTATGTGTAATTTCAACGAACACAGATTGGGATGCGCATGTCGTACATGATGGAGAACTGATGCGATGTGTTTGTAATCTCCTCACCTTTCGGAAACATGAGCTGAGACGCGTCCTCCTCCACATCTCCCACATGCGCTGTTCCTCCTGCCGCCATCATACAATAAATAAAGTCACTGTACAGTGAATATGAGTAAACCTTCACTGTTTACTACATAAAGTCACATAACTACAACGCACACCCGTCTACAGCCCCGCTCTGAATGAAAGACATTCTACTTCCGGTAAAGCGCCGACGAGAAAAAGTACTAGAGGATTGACGCACAGCGCCACCTAGTGCACTGTTGTCATCTCTTTAGTTTAAATGTACTTGTAGAAAACTACTGTATATAAAATGTTATTTGCTCACGTGTGAACAGGCCCAAACATTTTTGGAAAAAAAGTAGAGTAGAGCTTCTTCTTTTTATGATTAAACAAATATTTATTTTGACTGCATTATGATATGGCCTTAAAATGAAATGGGACTTTGGACATTTTTTTAAGTTTTAAAAATATTCAGAATCAGAATCAGAAAGAGCTTTATTGCCAAGTATGCTTGTGCATACAAAGAATTTGTTTTTGTGACATTTGCTTCCAGTGTACAAAGACAACAACAACACCGACAATAAAAAATAAAAATAAGATGAGAATAAAAACATATGTAAATATAAATAGACAAATATATACTCAAAATTAAATTAAGAAATAAGTTGCATGTACATTTGTGCTATTGATGATTGATGAAGGTTATTGCACATATTGTTATTGCACATACTGGGTGAACATTTAGCTGTTCATAAGGTGGATTGCCTGGGGGAAAAGTTTTTGTGCCTGGTTGTCCTGGCGTTAGGGGCTCTGTAGCGCCGGTCAGATGGCAAAAGTCCAAAGTTCAAAAAATATTTACAGAAATAATTATACTAATAATAATAGTAATAATAATATATTGTATACAGGGTAAAAAGGAACATAAAAACATTTGTAGAAGATTTTTTATATTATATTTTTATTCGTTACTTTGCACATTTTTTTGTTTACACTGTTTATTGTTACCAGTGTTGCGGGTAATCCATTACAACTCAAGTTACGTAATAATATTACTTTTTTCAAGTCACTAGTAAAGTAACGCATTACTTTTTCATTTCCAAGAAAATATCTGAGTTACTTCAAAAAAGTAATGTCAGTTACTTTTGTTTCCTTTATGTATTTAATCCCATTTTATTAACCAACGACTTTGCTGCTGACCTTTATTGAACCAGTTCAATTATACACTGCAAAAATACTTTTCTTACTTAGACTTTTTGTCTCGTTTCGAGCCAAAAAAAAAATCAAAATCAAATCAAGAAGGATTTTCTAGACAAGTAATTATTTTCTTGTTTTCAGAAAAAAAAACAAGTCAAAAATAAGTGAGTTCTTGTTTAAAACAAGCGAAAATAATCTGCCAATGGGGTAAGCAACAACAACAACAACAAAAAATCAAACTGAAAACAAGATTATTTTGCTTACCCCATTGGGAGATTATTTTGCTTGTTTCAAGCAAAAACACACTTACTTTTCAGAAAAAAACAAACAAACAAACAAACAAACAAAAAAAAAAAACAAGACAATAATTTTTACTTGTCTAGAAAATCCTTCTTGATTTAAGAATTTTTAGATATTTTGGCTGGAAATGAGATAAAAAAATCTAAGTACGAAAAGCATTTTTTACAGTGTAATAGTAAGCAAAACTTACTGTAGATTAACTTTAACATTTGTGCTTTTTTTCTCATTGCTGAAGAGTGTTGAACTTACTTTTCCTACAGTTCCGCTGCACAGACGTCAGTTTAATTTTCCTTTAGCCTTAGCCTTATTCACTTCATTTCATTTTGTTGTGAAAGGGCTTTTACATTTGCTAAGAATCAGACTTTTTTATATTAAAACCAAGCAAGCCCTGTCCAGATTTAAAATGTAACGCAAAAGTAATGTAATGCATTACTTTCCATAAAAAAGTAACTAAGTAACGTAATTAGTTACTTTTTGGGGGAGTACGCAATATTGTAATACATTAGGCTACTTTTAAAAGTAACTTTCCCCAACACTGATTGTTACTGTTAAAATGTCGTCACCACTTTTTGTGTACAATGCTTTAAGCCAATCAAAATTACCAAAAGCGCATTGTTCCGCCTCTTGACGTTTTTGATAGGTTAAAGCCATAAAAGCGGTATCGCGGTCCCAGAGAGCTGTCAAAGGTTTGTCCTAGTCGACGAAAAAATGCGGCTGACGTTGTAAAAACTTTGTCCATCCGTTTGATGATTACATTGGATTACTTTATGAACCAAATTTCCTGGGTGTGGTGAGTTGATATTTTGAGTATTTTTCACGTTAAGTGATGTTTTACATTCGTTTATGGCTTGATCAACATTACACTTTTCAAATGAATAAAATCATAATTACTTTATTGTCAGTAAAATCTAACACGTTTTTTATGTTTTATGTTGTTTTGAGTTAAAAGATCTGACAAGATAAAAGTGTCTGCTAAATGTCAAAATGTAAAAAGATGTGTTCCTCTTAAAATTGAGCTTGAGCGTTTTCTTGAATTTTCTTCTCCCGTACTGTGAAATCTACAATATAGCAATTACAGTTAAAATGGTTAAATGTTTCTGTTTATTTCATCAAATGATGCTGTTTTGGCACATCAGTATTTCTATACTGTTTCTATAGCAACCGGGACTTCTAACAGCAGTGACGCACTGACTGTACTGATCAACGACTGGCTCTTTCATTAAGAAGGCGTGGCTTCGCGGCCATAACGAGTTTTTTTTTTTTTTTCCCCATTCAAAACTATACAAGTGACATGATTTGGGTATGGACCCTTTTCACAAGACTGTGATGACGCGTTTAACGGTCATCAGCATCGTAAATCCTCGAAAGTTTTAATATTTTTATTTTTAAAAAAATGTATGTACATTTATAACACTATAATTTGTATTAAATTACCTTTTAATCAAAATACAAAACACTAGTTAATGCAAATGCGAGGAAGCTTCTAATGCCGCATCTATGGGAGTGACAGTGAATTTGACACTGTTCTCTCTTCTGACTGCCGTTATCAGTCTCTCTCGATTTTTTCCCTTTTATTCAAAGTCGTGAAAACACTTTCGTGGAGTTTCCGAATTAAAAAAATATATTTGTGGTACTCTTCCATTCACTGCTCTAGAAGTTAACCCGACTATGACGAGGTCCGCTACGAGAAACACGGAAACGTGAAAATGGTCCATTCTGTAGTCTTTGGTCAAGTCTCTTAGTGGATTCAGTGTTGTTTTGATATTTCATCAAACTAATGTCTTGCCATTATGGCATCGAATACCTTGTCTTCCTGTCTGCCTTCAGTATCTGAGAAATGACCTTTTCCTGGTCAAGCACTTCCTCAATCATGTTTTGAACCTCATGTGTTGGAGACTTAGTGATGAGTTTCTGCTGAGGTAGTTTCATCATAGGAACCGGACCTTGGAGCAGTAGAAGAAGGTAGTCTGGTTTGATGAGTCCTGTTTTCTTTTACCTCCCATTTGCTTGGACCATGAGGATAGACTGTGGGAAGATGACCTGTTAGTTCAGGGACTGATCTGGGCAGTGTTCTGCTGGGAAACCCTGCCATGTAGACATCAATTTGACACAAGCCACCTATCTAAATCTCACTGCAGACCAGGTACACCCTTCATGGCAATAGTATTTCCTAAAGGCAATGGCCTCTTTCAGCAGTATATAGTGCCCTGCAACACTGCCACATTGTTCAGGAATGGTTTGAGGAACATGAAGAGATGTTAATCTGATCGAACATCTTTGGGATGTGTTGGACCAACCTATCAAATCCATGGTGGCTCCACCTCACAAGTTAAAAACATTAAGGATCTACAGCTAGTGTCTTTGTGCCAGATACCACAGGACTCCTTCAGGGGTCTTGAGTCTATGACTCTGGCACTGAATATTCAATGACAGGTCAGTTGACAATTTGATACTTGCTAGGTTTTAGCACTGGCATTATAATTTTCTTTCTTTTTGCATTGCATTGTTATTCATTTGATTGATCACATCGATTCACATCAATATATCATTACACCTCTACTAAATAAACAGTTTAAGGTCTATGGGCTATTTTGGTGTTATACTGTCGATTACCACTAACAATATTTTTGACTTGTCCCTCAGTTTGTAAAAATGTGAAAATCACGTTAGACACATTTACATAGAACACCAAAGATTAGTGCTTATAGCACTTTAAATCCACTTGGTAATTTATGGTTTATTCTAAAAGTGAAATAGCTGAGCAATGGTTGCCAACCACATTGGCTATTTGCGCTCAGTGTCTATCAAGTGATAGTACAATCCTGCAATAGGGGTAACCTTGTTTTGAGAAAACTAGAGAATACTAAGGGAGAACAGTTACCAAGAAACAAAAACAGCAGAAAACTAAAACAGGGTAAAAAGACAATATTTTATTAATTTAAACACAAAGTTATCAGGATGCTTATCCATTCAAATTCAGTAACAAAAATCCAAATTCCAAGTAGCCTGAAAGAAAGATTAAATTACATATTTATTTTTTAAAAACACTTCCTGAATTGATTGTGACATCAAATTTAACTCTGATACCTTTTACCTTTGTCCGAATTTACATTTGTAAACCCCTTTACAAGACATTCATCTAAACTAAATTTAAATATTTAATAATTCAAATATCCTCCCCTGTAAAATCTTTTTTTTTTCTTCTTTTCCATTTTAACAGTATTTTATGGAAACATATGAACGGTTTAGTTGTTGTTTTGGACAAATTGTCTAAATTGAGTACTTTGTTTAAATTGTTTTATGAAATCAACTTTGGAAGTCAAGTTGCATTTAGTTATGGCCAGTTCAGTTTAGAAATTGGATTTAAACTTCAAAAACAAAGTATCTGCAGTATTAGCGCATTTCAATGTGGCACAGAGATGAATTTAAAAACAAATGGAATTTTCGTAGAAAAATGACATTCAACTTATGAAACTGAGAAAAAAAGACACTGAACATAAGAAACGGAGAAAAAAAAAAAAGTTTAAGCACTTTATCCATCAACTTACTATTCCCAACTGGAAATAAAGCACTTAATACCTGAATTGGGCCTCAAATGTAAATGTATGGGTTGCTTTGCAAACTCACTATCTGATGAGAAATTAAAGAATATAAATATGAAGTCTTTCTGTTGCTCATTTCATTGAACACATTAAATATCTATAAAACACCTCTTGAATATTGTGAAGATCAGCATCCGCCTCAGTGTCCTCCTCCATATCTACATTTGTCCCGTTATGTCTCTGTTCTACTGACTGATCTAGTATTTGTCATCATCTATATCGCTGAGCGTTTCACCGCCAGCGAGAGATACGCTCTGTGCCAATCTCTTCCGGAAGTGTCCGTTGGGCACCTGCCAGCCTATCCGTGACCTTGTGCGCATCGAGGCGCTGACCGTGTTTGCGCGGCCTAGGCTAGTGGCCACCGCTGCCTCAAAGGTAAGAGTTTCCATAGGAGCGGTAGAATCGGGGCTGTGTTCTTCCTCTTGTAGGGCGAGGAAGGAATCTGAAGGATAGCGGCGAGCGGGTGAACCCAGATAATCACCCACTTCAAAATGGGCACTTTCCTGTTGCCTTGCTTCCTGGTCTTCAGCGCTGTCATCCCATAATGCAGTACTGCAGCACCCTATCATCTGCTGGACGGTTGCGTCGTCGTCGTCGTCATCATCATCGACGTGTGATGAAGGTTGCGTGTGGCACACTAAGGGTGAGTAGGAGATGTGAGGACGTGAGCAGGTGGAGGTCTGGGACATTCGACGTCTGCCGCTCGGGGTGCTGGACTCTGAGGTGGAGGGAACAGGGCTTTCAGAGCTGTTTCCCTGTGGAGAAATCAGATTTCAAGTTTTTAGGACTTTAATCCAATTAATGTAATTGAAGTTACAGTTGTGCTCAAAAGTTTACAATCTGTAAAATAAGAGGGATCATACAAAATGCATGTTATTTTTTATTTAGTGCTGACCTGAATAAGATATTTTGCATAAAAGATATTTACAGTCCACAAGAGAAAACAATAGTTGAATTTATAAAAAACATCCCCTTGATTCTTAATACTGTGTTGTTACCTGAATGACCCACAGCTGTGTTTTTTTTTGTTTAGTGATAGTTGTTCATGAGTCCCTTGTTTGTCCTGAACAGTTAAACTCTCTGCTGTTCATCAGAAAAATCCTTCAGGTCCCACAAATTCTTTGGTTTTCCAGCATTTTTATGTATTTTAACTCTTTCCAACAATGAATGTATGATTTTGAGATCCATCTTTTCACACTGAGAACAACTGAGGGACTCATATGAAAACTATTACAGAAGGTTCAAACACTCACTGACGCTCCAGAAGGAAAAAACATGCATTAAGAGCCGGGGGGTGAAAACTTTTGAACAGAATGGAAGTGTACATTTTGCTCATTTTACCTAAATGTCTTTTTTTTTTTTTTTTTTTTTTATTTATTTTTTTTTTTATTTAGCATTGCCCTTCAGAAGCTACAGAAGGTACTTGCATGTTTCCAAGAAGACAAAATTAGTTAAATTTACCATGATCTTCAAATTTCAAAAGTTCTCAAAAGGCTCTTAATGCATGTTTTTTTTTCCTTCTGGAGCATCAGTGAGTGTTTGAACCTTCTGTAATAGTTGCATATGAGACCCTCGGTGTGAATAGATGGGTCTCAAAATCATACAGTCATTGTTGGAAAGGGTTCAAATACACAAACATGCTGGAAAACCAAAAAATGTGTGGGAGCTGAAGGATTTTTTTCTGATGAACAACAGACAGTTTAACTGTTCAGGACAAACAAGGGACTCATGAACAACTATCACTAAACAAAACAAAACAAAACAAAACAAAAAAACATTCAGGTAACAACACAGTATTAAGAATCAAGGGTATGTAAACTTTTAAACAGGGTCATTTTTATAAATTCAACTATTGTTTTCTCTTGTGGACTATATGTAAACATCTTTTATGTGAAATATCTTATTCAGGTCAGTACTAAATAAAAAATAACATGCATTTTGTATGATCCCTCTTTTTTTTTTTTGCTAAAAGAATTAACATTTTGCAGATTCTGCAAGGGGTATGTAAACTTTTGAGCACAACTGTATATAGTAAGAGCTTGTAGCTTAAGCAGGTAGCTGGTTTCTAGATGGTCTAAGCTAGATCATCTGCTGATTGATCAGCCACCATGTTTCAAAAACTGACAAAATTTTAATTTTGGGGTGGAGTAACCCTTTTAGACCCACAGGGGACCCATAAGCCGAAATCTGAATGCAATTTGAGACACTGAGCAATAAGACTCAGATCCAGAGCAAGACTGGGTCAGGCTGGTAATCACTTACCCCCATGTCATTCCAAATCTGTAAAAGCTTTGTTCGTCTTTAGAATACAATTTAAGATATTTTGGATGAAAATCAGGAGCTTTGTAGCTGTTCCATTACCTGCTAAGTAAATAACACTGTCAAGGTCCGGAAGTATGAAAGACATCGTCAAAACAGTCCATCTGCCATCAGTGGTTCAACCATAAATTTCTGAAGCTACGAGAATACTTTTTTACGCAAAGAAAACAAAAACAATGACTTTATTCAACAATTTGTCTCCTCCACATCATTGTAAACATATCCGTTTGAAGCTGACAGAGAACAGCATATGCTGTTTGCGTCCAGTAGAAACTCTCCCAAATGGTGCTACGGTCAGTGACGCAGAGGAGACAAATTGTAGAATAAAGTTGTTTAAATTTTTGTTTTATTTGCGTACAGAAAGTATTCTCATAGCTTCGTAAAATTATGGTTGAACCACTGATGGCAGATGGACTATTTTGACAATGTCTTTCATACTTTCCTGGGCCTTGACAGTGTTATTTACTTGGCAGTCAATGGGACAGCCACAAAGCCCCCGATTTTCATCCAAAATATCTTAAGTTGTGTTCCGAAGACGAACAAAGCTTTTGGAATGACGTGAGGGGTGACAACATTTTCACTTTGGGGTGGAGTAACCCTTTTAAAAAGGTCTCAGTTCTCTCTTCTTTAATTTTTAACTGTCCAGCAGGGGGCAGCATTTGTTGTATAATGCTCAATTACACATACAGTGCCCTCTATCTAATCTAATCTAAATCGTTTATCATTTTGATCTTTCATTCAAAAAACTCACAAAACTGAAACCTTTCATTCAAGTAAAACAATTGAAAGTAGGGGGAAAATCTCATTATGAAATAAACAGTTTTCTCGAGTTCACGTTGGCCACAATTATTAGCACCCAAGTCCTTTTACCAAGATAACAGCTCTGAGTCTCTCCTATAATGTCTGATGAGTTTGGAAAACATCTGGCAAGAAATCAGAGACAATTTTTTTCATACAGAATAAGTCCAGATCCTTCAGATTTTTGGATCGTTGTCCAACCACGACCCATTATAAGACTTCTAACAGAGGCATTTAGGTTTAGATTTTTTTCTCTTTTGGCATTTGATAGAAACCCTGATGGCATGTATCCAAACAAGATGTCCAAGATCCCACAACATTAAGGATCCAGCAGTATTTTTAACCATGGGCATGGGATATGTTTTATTCCAATTTGCACCGAACCCAACTTTTTTGCTGCCAAAAAGCTCAGGTTGAGACTTAGAGGCTATTTGACATTGTCTTTAGGCTTCTGGCCCCAAGACTCAACTAATGTCTGCAGTTCTCCAACTGTGATTCATGATCCAAGACTCTTTGGCCACTCAAACTCTCCACCTCAGCATGCATTAGGACAATATTGACCAGTGTCGCCAAGTCTGCAGTTTTCCCACGGAACTGAGCTACTTTAACACTGTTGCCATGGGTTGTTTTAAATGTCTGCGGGTTGAAGCGACCCCCCCATAAAGTGATATTTAGCCCCTGGAATATGAATTTTACCCCTCGGAATGTGATTTTTTACCGGGTTTGGCCTCTTAATGCGATTTGGCTAGTTTTGAGTAGTAATTAGGCGGGTTTTGTTGTGAAAACCTGGCAACCCTGATATTGATGCACGTCCTCTTCCAGTCAGGTTTGTAACATTTTCTGTTGATTGGAACATCTGAATTATTGCCCTGATGGTGGAAATGGGGATTTTCAATGCTCAAGCTATTTTCTTACAGCCACTTTCTGGAAATAAGAATATACTTCAGAGATATTTTACTTATAGGAATCTCTAGGGGTGCCAATAATTGTGGCCAACATGAACTAGAGAAAAACATTTCATAATGAGACCCCACCCCCCCTTTAAGTTGTATTTTACTTCAATGTAAGGCTAGAATTTTTTGAATGAAAGATCAAAAGGATAAACAATGCAGATTAATTTCCACAGCTGCCTTTGCTCATATTTACCAAGGGTGCCAATATTTTTGGAGGGTAGTGTAAATAAAACATTACAAATATACGTTTTGAGCTGTTTGTTTACCTGTCTTGTGACCCCATGTACGCGCTCCTCGCTGGGAGAGCGGGAACGTGATTTTGAGTTTGAGTTATCCGGGGAAAGTAAGAAGCGTTGTTCTTTTGGTCGTCCTCGCACCTTTTCCATGTACTGTGTCTGGTCTGAGTGGGACACTGTAAATTATACGACACATTCAACTTATGGCAGGTTAACTACAGCACTCAATGAGATTTAGTTATTAACAAGGAATTTCATATCTTTGCTGCAAGGATTCTCATAAAAGCATATGACTACAAAACTGTTCAAGCCAAAGCAGAGCAAAGGCTAAGTTCTTGTGCTATATGTGTATTGTATGTGCCAGAGAAAGATTCAATAATATCATATTTTCCAGTACTTGAAGTAATATGCTGTCACTTTCAGCACTTCTAGAGTGTTTGATGTATGTGCATGCATTTTATCATCTCTTGTCTCTTGCATGGTGACTCATTGGACAAGCGTTGGCTGGTGTATTTGTGTATTCTGGAGTTGTGCTGTGTCTTCTCACTTTACAAGGGAAATGCAGTAAACCAACCTGCAGCTTTGTAGCTCTTGTGTCTGGCTCTGAATGCATGTTCAGGTGGGCGATCTTCGCCCCACACGCCATTCAGCCCTGATTCATCAACCTGCGCATCAGCATCACATTAGACACAGTCAGAGCAACATCTTGTCAGTCTATAACTCATCATTCTATAGTTTACTTCTTACTATTTGTAATACTATCTGACTCAGAATATCTATTCTGAGAATATTATTTGTTTTCGCAACATTAATTGTTAACCTCCTGATGTTGATGTTGTTTAACCCTGAAACCATTTTCCCCAGTCAACTTTTTCAATAAGAAGAAGACCTTTTTGGTACCTGAGAGGCATCATAGTCTTCACTGCTGTCTGTACGGTGGGCCATGGGCTGCAATAAAAGCTCCTGTGGTGATATCGGGCTTAAAGCCACAAGCCCTCCACTGGTCCTACAACACAGAACCACATCTTTAATACATACGCAACACTGTGAGAGAAACCTTAAACACCTATAAGTTAAGTCACTATGGACTATACATAACAGTATAGTTTATAACATGTTTTTATTAAGACATATTCTCACAATCAAGCATGCATTGGAGTATACATTGATACAGTTCAGTTAAGTGTTATATTAACCATGATCCTTCATTGACGACAACAAAACTTACAAGGCTGATCCAGCGCTGTGAGTTATCAGGGGTAGGGTGGGACTTTTCTGTACAAAAGAAACAAATATTGTGAAATTATAAAAAGGACAAAGCCTTGAACTATAGTATACACAAACTGTGCAAAAAACATAACAAAATTCTGGAAAAAAAATGTAACAATTAAAAAGGACTGATTGTTTCGATCTTCCTAAAAAAGCTACCAAAAAATTACAAATTTGTCTAAATGTGAACATTGTCAGCCTACCTGTGCCTCAATCTGTTGCCTTAACTTCTTGGCTTTGCTCTGTTTAAAGTAATCCATGATCATCATAGAAGCATAGATCTTTCCAACGGTCATGTCCGTGTCTTAATACACACACAAACACAAACACAAACACAAACACACAGTCATTATCAAACTACAACACATTCATTTACATGCCAAAACCAAACCAAGTTTGTAAGATAAGCCAGTTTAATACTCATAACAATGTTAAAATGAAAAGGTGTCATGTAATACTTACAGAACCTCTAAAAGGACAAGGTGACACCAAAAATTGCTATTGCATTCCTCCAAGCAACTTTACATTTGCTTGCAAAACCTGTAATGGAAATACTAAGAGGTGGGTAGAAAAGCTATATTTTAGTGCTTTCATGAGCAAACACAAATATTTTCTGGAGAATGCAAATATTTTGCTAGAGAATGCAAAGTTTCTTAGGAATGCAATATTTTTTGAGAGCAATCTTACCAAAATTAGCTAAAATATACATTTTTCTTCCTATCTCATTTTTTCCATCACCATGTCTCCTCAGGGGCTCCGTAAATTCATATACACTCAATGGCCACATTAATAGGTACACCTGTTCAACTTCTTGTTAATGCAAATATCTGATCAGCCAACCACATGGCATGTAGACATTGTCAAGACCAATCTTCATCGGAATGGGCAAGAAAGATAATTTAATGTTGCTTTAAGTTTGAGTCCTAGGTCAGAGTCAGAGCCTATTTTCGAATCGTTTTTTTTTTTGTCTTTTGACAACCACAGCACCAGCTCTAAACCAGGAAAAATGGTTCGTAAAAAAACTTTTTTTTTTTTTTTAGGCTAGCTTCAACTCTGAACCAGCAATGACACTGGCTGCTGGTGGTATAAGTGACTTTCAGTGTGACATAGTTGTTGATGCCTGAAGGACTGGCCTGAGTATTTTAGAAACTACTGATCTACTGGGATTTTCACACACAATCATCTCTCTTATCAGCTAAGAACGGGAAACTGAGGCTACAATTCACAGAGTCTCACCAAAACTGGAGAATGGAAGACTAAAAACCTTGCCTGGTCAATTCCTGCTGCAATATTCAGATGTCATAATTTGGCATAAACAACTTGAAAATATGGATCCATCCTACCTTGGATCAACCGTATAGGCTGGTGATGGTGTAATGGTGTAGGGGATATTTTCTTAGCGAACTTGGGTCTCTTAGTACCAACTGAGCATTGTTTAAATACCACAATCTACCTGAGTATTGTTGTTGACCATGTTTATGACCTATGACTTTCTGACCACAGTGTACAATCATGTGATGGCTACTTTCATCAGGATAACAGGCCATGTCACATGCCACAAATCATCTCAAACCATTTAGAGTTTGAAAATGAGTTCACTACACTCAAATGGCCATAGTCACAACATGGATGTGCAGCCAAAAAAATCTGCAACAGCTCTGTAATGCCATCATGTCAATATGGAATAAAATCTTTTAGGATTGAATCTATACTACAAAGTATTAGCAAGGTAAAGTGGCTGGTGAGTGTATATGGAAGTATATATGTAATCCTGGACCACAAAACCAGTCTTAAGTAGCACAGGTATATTTGTAGCAATAGCCAAACATACATTGTATGGGTCAAAATGACAATTTTTTCTTTTATGCCAAGAATCATTAGGATATTAAGTAAAGATCATGTTCCATGAAGATATTTTGTAAATTTTCTACCATAAATATATCAAAACATAATTTTAGAATTAGTAATATGCATTGCTAAGAACTTAATTTGGACAACTTCAAAAGGCAATTTTCTTAATATTTGGATTTTTTTGCACCCTCAGATTCCAGATTTTCAAATAGTTCCTATTGTCCTATTGTAACAAACCATACAGCAATGGGTATTTAGATAATGTAATAATCTCAATAAAAAAAAAATATATATATATATATATATATATATATATATATTATTAACAGGTTGTCAACAGTGTGGTTGTGGGCACAAATGCAGACAGGCATAATTTGTTAATCAATTAAAAAAAAAACGGAATGCTGGCACATCAGAAGGCACATATATTATAGCAGCTGGGAACAAAGGTAAGTTTCGGGAGTCAGACTCTGAGACTTCAAAAACCTAGGAGGTAGGTGGAAGTAACTCAACTCAACTCATAGCAAAACCTTGTGCTCAGCATCATGTAGCACAGTTGCACCTCAGGCGACCAAAGTTCAAATCATAACTTAAGGGCCTTTGCCAGTCCTGTTCTTTGCCCCATCAAGTGCAAAAACATCCTTTAAACTAAAACTTGGAAGGTAGTGCAAGTTAAGAACCAATTTGGAAAGTTCCAGGTAAAGCCTTATGATTGAGTATAGAACTCGGTTTTACGCTGCTTGACTAACTTTTGAGCTGTCTCCCTTCTCGGGAAGTGTCCAACTCTACATTACGTGCTCCTTCAACCAGATTTTACATGCTTAAGTAGTGCCTTTTTTTAACACTTTTCCACTGGGACTGGTGCCGGAGCTGGAACCGATGCCCAGCAAAGAGTGGCAATCTTTCAGAATTTCCATTGACAGGGAGCAGAACCCTCTAAGTCACCAACAAGTGACTGGAAATGCTTGGTATATTTGCGCAAGGAGAGTGTTGATCTCTTCTGCTGTTGTTAATTTATCTGTCCGACAACTTTTAAAAATGGCTCCTTTCAAACTGCGGTCTATAGTGGAAGCTCTGCCTACTGACGTCACTGGTTCCCTTGTTTAAGACCAGCGAGATTTCGGGCAGGATTTTTTTTAGTAGAAAAGCGCAGCCAAGTTCCCAATTGGGCTCCGGCACCAGCCCCGGTGGAATAGCAGTATGCATGTCCTCTGCTCTTTGATGACTGAAGACGGGTCTGTTCATCTGAGTTCTTCAGGAACGTGTGGATGCATATCTGACTCCATTCATGCTGTAGGAATTATATTTTGGCTACAGCCTTACATCCTCTTCTCTTGAATCGCTGAAGTCGGAAAACTCGCAGACTCTTATCAAGGATTGTGCAGTTACTGATCCTAGCTTCTATAAAGAGTATTGATGATCTGGCTTTTGTTTAAGAAACCCTGTTTGGAGTATCCTCCAAAGGTCATCATCTCATTAGTTCAGTTCATGGATCTCTCTCCTGATGAGCTGATGATCTCAATCAGGTGTGTTAAATAAGGGAGACATGCAAAATGTGCAGAGCAGGGGTCCCCCAGGACTGGGATTGAGAACCGCTGCTCTAAAGTAATACTGCATCCCTGGAAAGGGTACAGGAGAGGAGTATAGGATAGCCTCAAGAGCTCTCTGCCTTTTGACTGAAGTACCACAGCCGTACAACTCCTGGGAGCCTCACCTTTGTTGATGGGTACCAGCAGATCCAGAGTCTTTTGGGACAGGTGTGGCCAGATGACACTTATCTCCTTCTGCAATTCAGTGTCCAACTGTAGCCGGTCCTCGCCCCCTGATGGGAAACATATGGCCTCAAATAAGATAGACTGAAAAACTGAAGAACATGCATTGCATTGCATCCTCATAAAATATACAGGGAAGTGTAATCTTTTTGTCACTTGGACTGCTGACCTCTGGCAATTTTTATCTCCAGGGCAGTGCGGATCAGAGACATCAGTGTGGATGTGAAGTGAACCGTCATGTCCTCATCAACTGGCATATTCATAAGCACCAGTCTCTGCCAATTGCAGCACAGCATGGTTGCAAAGATTAATGATCAGGTTTTTAACAGTTATTAGTACTAACTGAACAATGAAATACATTTCCGGAGATAAAACTTTGCTACCTTGTAGGCTATTTTGGCAGGACACTTCTTTCCCAATCCGAGAGGTGGAGACATGTGGGTTAGCATCTCATACATGGCAGTGTAGTGAATACGGCCACTGGAGGGAAAAAGCATTGGTATTTAATTCTTTTGGTTCTCATATGAACGATGGAGAATAGCATGTATTCTTCTCTATGATTGCATACCACACTTCTAAATAAATGTTGTCAAAATATTTCACATTTTTTCGCTGTGCAGAACAGACATTGTTTCCTCTAAACTTCTGAATGTACACAAAACAAAATACAGTAACTCCAACATAAATTACAAAACAGTGATTATTCATTTCTCTAGAATGAAAGTGACTGAGTCATTCATTCAACAGATTTAATCAAAAACACTAATTCATTCAGGAACAAAACACCACAACTGTTGCCAGCTCTTCCCCTGGGAGAGTTACTTTCCTGCAGAGATCTGTTTCAACCTGCACCAACACACTGACCTGTAATTTTCAAGTAATCCTGATTAGGGTTAAGTTAAATTCTGCTGGATAGTAGCTCTCCAGAGATTTCCATTTAAAAGAAAAAAAGAAAGAAATAGTTTACATGCTTAAGGATGGAAATTCTTAATGTTTTGCGATTGCACATGGCAGCGAGGGAAAGTACCTTAAGTTAGGTAAAGCAATGTGTGCGGATGGGAATTTAAAAAAAAACGTATATTTTTGGGGAGAGGGACTGAATAGGGACTGAATCCACATATACTCTTGTAGACAGGAGTGGGACGAAATGTGAAAGCAAAAATGTAAAAGTAACAGGACAGGCTAAAAATTACATCCCATACAGACCTCTAGTTGGCTACTTGATTTCAAGTTTTTGCTTTGTTGTTTGGGCCACTGGGCTATGAGAAAAGCTAATTTTGCACTGCATGCTAATCTCCAGCTGTCTAAATTTGGCTTTATCCTTGGTACTCTTGATGCCAAAATGATCTTCAGTTCCTGCTGCTGAAAAGAAATACCCAATGCTACATATGAAGTTTAATGAGTTCATGGAAACTAATATGATAATTATGAAAGTGAAATATGACGGAATGTTTACAGGAACAGTAATGTTTGATTATACAATACAAATTAAAATAATTTCACCAAAGCACCTCGTACATCTAAAATACTGTACCAACATCTCTTAGTAAAAATCTATATTTTTTCTACTCTATCATTGCATTAGTCTTTCAGAAAAAAATTAAAAAAAAATCTCCATAGGACCCAAGCCACTCTTGACAATAAACCATATTCAGAGCACATTCTCTGCAAACTGCTTTTTTATACACTGTGCACCTATATCTTTGCAAAAGTCTTTATGAGAAGAGACAGCAAATCTTTCCAGACCTATTTTCAGTTCTACACTCAATCCATTCTTCTATTAACACCTTTCTTAATATGTTTATTATCTGAAATGTAATAGCATTCGGGCAAATAATCAAAGTTAACATATCTGTCTGTCCTAAACTATAGAAAAATTAAATAACAACCACGTACTGGAAACTAAAGAATACAAAAATGTTTGAAAATAAATATCTTGACCAGGTCTCTCTGGAATTGTTATTATTGTTATTATCTCAATGAGATTTTTCTGGCTAAATAAAGGAAATAATAATAATAATAATATTAATATCTACAAATTTAATTACAGTTCAAACTACTTTGTTCTTGTTAACAGATAAGACAGTAGGTGATGGCCTTCTATAACATGCATTAATATATTCCTTCATCTTACTATTAGAAGAAAGCGATCTTTTTGTTCTTACTGCATGGAAAGCATGGGAAGATATTACTTTTATTACCTTCAACTGATCTTTGGTAAAGAAACAGACAATAAAGTGAAACCAACTGAATGCTAGCAACCTGCAACACAGTTAAAGTCTTTGACTGCAAATGAACTTTGTGTTAGCTATAATGCAGGTAGCTTCTAGACTTAATTTAGATTTAACATATTTATTATGTTTATTATTATTATTATTATAAGTTTAATTAGGGCTGCAAGGACTAATCATTATCATTTCATTACTGATTTGTCAAGTTTCAGCGATGTGCACACAGAACTTTTGTTGATTGCACATTTTTATAACTTTTTCAATTATTTAAAGGTCAAGTGATTTTCAAGTGAACATTTTTTTTAATTGTTTACTTTTTTTTTTTTTTTTGAACAGTAACACATTATTTTATTCAAAGGAACATATATGTCCACTAATTTATAATCAAGAACTAAAAAAGCTGATGATATCAAAACACTGAAACCATTACACTGCAATACTTGTGTTCCTACACATACTACTGTTTTAATACGAAATCATCTGATTTGACTGATTTATTTTTGCATTTTGGAAGAGAACATAAAAATAAAGTAAAGTAAGATACATTTTTTGTCCAATTAAAACAGAATGATTGATTATTTAAAACGTAAAATCATTAGTTGCAGCCCTAAAATGAATAGACGTTGTTTGAAACATAGAAGGATGTTAGGGTAGGCGCGTACAAACCCACCTTTCTTTGAACAATCGAGGCCCTGTCTTCCTTAATGCGCCTTTTCATCTGAAATGACATCATCCTTCCCTTGAAAGCCTGTAAACAGAAGGATGTGGCCTTCAGCTTCACTTACAAGGGACACCTATTTGCTCACAGTCATCCACTGCCTTCTAAACACTACACTAAATTCCATTTCAATTCCAGACTTGGAAAATGCAACGATAACTGCAAGATCGGCTCCCATTAGCCTTGAAGAATTTCTGATGTGCATTAATTGCCAGCACCTCACAGTGAGCTCCCAGTCCAATCCATGCCAGTTTTTGTTCTGGCAGCGCACAGGAATCCAAGGCCCCGTCAAAAATATTCAGCAATCTCACCACCACAAAACTGAAAACATCCGCTTGAGTCTGCAGCAGTGAGCCATGCAGCCTAACGTTCTGTGCAGTTATGCCATGCCATCACTATAGCTGTCAATCTGGCAAAACACAACAGCTGAATATCTGTAAAAGCTGAATATCTACCAAAATAATGATAGTCCCACTCCTCCATGGATTCTGCTTGAGTTTTCATCCCACATTTCATGCAGGCCAAAGTTTTGGTAACACTTCAATAATCCATTCTACTAACTACTTGCGGTAACACTTTATTTTGATAGTCCACTTTAGATATTCTGCTAACAGTAATTAACTTTGCAACAAAATGTCAACTAGCAGTTAGTAGAGTATTAGTAGACTGTCTGCTTAATATCTTCTAACACTTTCTTTGTCAACTTATTCAACTAACCTTAACCTACCCTAAACTAACCCTAAAGTCTACTCTGAGAGTTAGTGGACATGTAGTTGCAAATAATGAGATTTAGTTGATATGTAGTTGACAAGTAGTTGACTACAAAGTTACTTACAGTTAGTAGAATGTCTAAAGTGGACTATCAAAATAAAGTGTAACCCTATTTGCAACTAGCAGTCATTAGAGTATTAGTAGACCGTCTGATTAATATCTGCTAACACTTTATTTTGATACTGTCCGAAACACATTGTTCTGAAGTAACTTTGTACATACATGTCAACTTGTTTTAACCTAACTCTAACCTAACAATCTATTAATACTCTATTGAGAGTTATTAAACATGTACAGTTACTTACAGTTAGTAGAATGTCTATAATGGGCTATCAAAATAAACTGTAACCAAAGTTTTTTTTCTTTCTTTTCCATTTTTATGTTCTTATTTTTATGTTCACCTAAAGGGCAAATGCCCAGGATCTTTGCATATTTATTACTACTGTTAAATGTATTGACATAAATTTGAGTTGAACTACTGAACAGAGTTTCATCTGTATAAATGAGTAAACCAAGTGAAATTAAAAAGAAACATGATTGTGGATGTTAATGAGCAGTGGTCACTAGTGAAGAGCCTCTATGCGTATGACAGAACAATCATTAGAAACTATATTATAATTTGCATTATTTGCAAAGGAGATCTGTTGCGCTTACCATGCTGCTCGGTCATATTCCCCCCAGATGCGCACAAACTCGTCCAGATGGTGAGGTCCGAGAATGGATGAGTCTCGGGTCAAATACTCAAAGTTATCCATAATCACAGCCACAAACAGATTCAGCATCTTAAGAAAAATAAAGTGGCAAAATTAAGGATTTAGACCAAGTGCACATGCACTGTACTTGTGCTGTACCTTCTGATCACACTACAAAAAAGTCCTCAGTATTTTTGTCTGGTTTCCAGTGCAATATTTATAATCTGCCCTCAAGCTCAAATCAAAAAATGGAAACACGTTTTCTGACCTCATTGGCAAAAATCCATTTAATTTTCATCAATTTCTCTGAAAACAAGACTTGAGATATTAATTTTGCATGTCAAGTTAATATATCTTGATTTAAGGATATTTGAAGAGTTCAGATGCAAAACCCTCTGAAAGCCATCTCGGTCAAAAATGAGATAATTATACTGAGTGAATGCTCTTGACACATATTATACATCCATCATATACTTTTACTTCAAACTCACCAAAATCCCACCCTCAGCTCAATCAGAAGTACCAGTGCTTACATAGAAACCTATACATCTGAGCCTGATAAAAATGCATTTTTTGAAGAAATGTGTCAGATGGATTTAGAGGCTTTTGCATCTGAACTCTTCATTTAGATATTTGTACTGATCTGTAAAAAAACACCTTTAAAAAAGTTGTTCCAACTTAAAGTGTTAATGCTGCCTTAAAATGTTAAGTTTAGTCAACATGAAATATTAAATAGATGAATGTATGAAAATAAATGTTAATACATGAAATTGTAGATATTTGAGTTGAGTAAACTTAACATTTTAAGGCAGCATGAACACTTACTTTTTTTTACAGTGTGGAAAACAAAACAAAAATAGTGTGGGACATTTATTTTGTGACATTTTTGTAACCTTTAATGCAATGACTTTATGAATTTAAGACTTTCTGCTCTTATTTAAGGTCTTAATTTGTGGAATAGCAAATTAAAATGTTTTAAGACCTGCAGAAACCGTTTAGCTTGTGTGTTAATATAAATATACTTTCAACTTGGCAGTGTTCACAGTGAATATTGTTGGATTTTATGATGAACTTCTTTCTTGTGCCACAATCTACCACCACTTTCCCCTATAGATTCAGGAACGAATGTTGATTCTTACCAAAAATGAGCTGAAAAAGATGAATGAGACAAAATAGAAATAGGCAAAGTCAGTGCCACAGCCCCCTTCATGATCTGGAGAAGTGAATGGTGGTGGTATTGAAGGGTCCAGTTCACACTCCTTTCCCTCGAGACACGAGAGCATGATCTCCTGCCAAGACTCTCCTGTGGCACTTCTGCAAGACGCAAAGTAATATATCTACCCAGGAATGAGTCACCAAACACTAGAGTACTCAAACCCCCCTCAAGTCTTGTAGAAACATAAGAATGATGACTGAATTTTCAGTTAGAGGTTAACTGTACACTTCATTAACTATAAACAAAAGAAAGAATACTGCTCTAAATCTACTAAAAATAATGAACAACAGTAAATCAATTTTCTCTCAGTCTTCAGTGATCTTACCGAAAGAGCAGCATCAAGGCACCAAAAAATGTCTTGAAATTGTTGTGTTGATTAATGTGGCTTTCATCATTCAATTTAATATTTCCAAATACCTAAAGAATAATATATGACAGATTATTAGAATCAAATATATTGTCTACACTGTTGAACATATCACATATTATTACTCAAGCCATGTTTTTAATTATTCAACATTTTTGGCAGATGTCGTCAAAAATTCAAACAATAATCCAAATGTGTGCCCTCATAAAATTTAGGAAAAACAGAAACACTTAAAGGCATTGGTTAGGACAATGTCTAACCCTTAAACACACACCAGCCCACAAATACAGATAAATAAAACTAAATCAAGTGTAAAGCACTAATGAATAAATAAATTAGAAGAACAACTAAACTGATCATTTGTAGAGACTGAGCTGCCAAAATACACACACGTTTTGAAGTTTGGGGGAAAATTTGGCTAATACCATTCAATTCCGAAGTTTACTGGTAAAGTTTGACTCATTTTGATAACTGCCATACATAATGATATAGAATACTCACTTGCATGCCAATAATGGCATAAATGAAGAAAAGCATGGCAATGAGTAGGCAAACATATGGAAGAGCCTGAAAAAAGAAAAGAGAGAAATTCATTATTTGCCTTTCCTTCATTATTTTTTAGAGCAGAGCAAAACTTGTTTTGATGGAATGTTTTTTCATTCCATGCATACCCTGAAGAACAATGATGCTTTTAGTGCAAATGTAATTTTACCTTAAAGGACTGAACAAACGTCCACAGCAGAATCCGTATTGTGTAGCCTTGTCTCAGTAGTTTAATGAGTCTAGCCGCCCGGAAAAGCTTCAGGAAACTCATATTGATGGTGTTCACAGACTGAAGAGAAATAGAGGGGCAAGTGTTTATCGAGTAATTAGACTGTGAACATTTATCTTGTCTTAAGGGTTTTTAGATATCCTTTTACTGGAAAACGTGTGTCAGGGACACTGATACACATCATATTCAGATCCTTACATATGAAATATTCCTACCTGTAAATCTACCACAATTTCAGTAATACTGCCCAGCACAGTGATGAAGTCAAAGATGTTCCATGTGTCACGGAAGTAGTTCTGTTGGATTAAACCAGAGTGACAATAATGAAAATAATAAACAAGTATCACGTACAATACATAAAAAATGTATTCTTCTTTGAAGGGCAGTCACCCAAACATGAAAATTTGCTGTTCATTTTCTCTTTCTGTTAATTACTGTTTTCTTCAGTATAACAGTAAAGAAGATTTTTAGCTGAAACTGTGCTTTTTGGTGATTCATAAAATGCAATGGCTGCTGGCACTTTGAAAGTCAAAAATGAATATCAGGCAACACAAAATTAATACCTCTGGCTCCTGAAGTTATATTGAGGTCTAATGAAGCAAAACGATCAGTTTGTGCAAGAAATTTTACATTATTTACAACAAACTACAACAAACCGTCCAGAGTAATGTCCAGTTCACGAGTGAATTGTTCTTTTAAACCAGTTCTTTATAGTGAACTATCTGAACCAGTTCATCAAATCGGACTGAATCATCTGAAACAGTGCGTGGTTCGAGCAGCACATATCTACAAGTGACTCAATCAAAACTCATTTTTCAGAAGTCTGACAGTCCCTCTGACTCAAAATGAGCCAAAATAGTGGTGTATCTGATCTTGTGGTGGATAAACTGATTTAGTGCTCCAGTTCCTCCAAGTCACTAAACTGAGAAAACAGTTTGAACCAAGACAGATGAGCTGCTGAATTAACATTTTTAGGGTTTCTCATGCTTTATGTAAAAAGGTCAGTTGACGAAGGCTAGATTATTCACTTTCTATGCTTTTGACATGTAAAACATCCATGTTTCACATCACAATTGACTATATGTACAGATTACTTCCTTGTTTTAGACAAGCCAGCTCAGTCATTTCCGGTCAACTGTACTGTGCCATAATAGGAGTGTCCTTTGCTTGTTTTGTTTGTCTAAGAGGACCAAAGTCCATGTATACCGTTTCATGAATGACAAACACACACACACACACACACACACACACAAAAAAAAACAAAAAAAAATGGTTGTTTCAACTTAAAAAGTGTTTGTGCTGCCTTAAAATGTTAAGTTTAGTCAACGTGAAATGTTAAGTTGTACTACATGAAAACGTACTTTTTAAGTTAAAACAACTTTTTTAAAACAAAGTTGTTGTTTTTTTTTGTTTTTTTTACAGTGTACGAGTTAAAAAAAAAATATGTGAATAAATCCACTAAATATGCACAAGTCATTGCTATGAGTCACATTAATAACAAATGAAACATCTGACAAGCCAATGTCAAAAATAGAGCTGTGCATTTGATGATTCAGACTAAATTCAGAGTAACAAAACTACAGCAGTTTGTGTTGGTTGAATTTAGGCTATTTAAGTGCTTTTACGGTTCATGATAAAACTTAAAACTTATTAAGTGAAATCTAAAATAATTAAAACTCATGTTGATTCATGCATTGTTTAAATCTATACCTTAGTATAACTTATTTAAATTGTAGTGAACTATAGGCTATATAAGTATTTAAATAACCTTTATAGGCTGTTTGTGTTTGAGCTTATTTATTTTATCTTGGTGACTTTCTGCACTTGCTATACTATATACATCAGTGCAGTAAAAGTACTACAATTTGTTATACTAGTAATTTTATATTAAATCGATCAGCAAGACTTGAAAAAACTAGGAAGTTTAAATGGCAGCTGCAGCCAATAAATGATCCTCTGCTGCCATCTTCTGGTTATTAGGGTCATTTCATGTCTTTGCTTTCCGTAAAAAAAAAAAAAAAAAAACATTCCATGTCATCTTTATAAATGAAAAGTGAATCTTTGAAGTGAATTTTATTGCACAGCTGTAGAGTTTAAAAATAATAAAAACTTTAAAATATAAAAATATATAATATAAAAAATCGTTATTGATTATCAAGAATTCTAAGATGTTGTTGAAGAGAAGCATCGTTAGCCGCTATCATTATTTAAGATGTTGCAATTATTATTTTTCTCAGTTTCTGATAAGAACGAGGCAGGAGAGGAATTTCACGAGTCTTCACCTATAGCTGGCTTATGATTATGCAGAAGTTCTAAAGAATATTTTGTGCATATAGTCAATTGGGTGCTTTAATAATATAATTGTGTATATATGATATTGTGTGATTACATAAACTGGTGAATTGATTATTTGAAACCAGTTTTTGAAACCAGTTTGCAGAAAATAATCATATTTCTCTGTTTGCCTGAGGCGGATTGCAATGATGAAAATAATGTTCAGTTTCTTGCACAGACCAATCATTTTGCTTCATAAGACCTCAATATATCGTCAGGAGCCACGGGTATTAATTTTGTGTTGTCTGAAATCCTTTTTCAACTCTCAAAATGATTGTATCTGTTAGCTTACATAAATATTTTATAAAATTTCCAAGAATCTTCTTTACTGTCACACTGTAGAAAAAAATCATCTACATCTTGGATATCTTCAGCAACTTTTCATTTCTGGGTGAACTATCCTTTTAACTTCAGCGTGATGCCATTCAACTCACTATAAACCCAAAGGCCAAGATCTTTAAGATGCATTCCAGAGAGAAGAGCACAGTGAACGCTGTGTTGAGGTGCTTCAGGACAACGTCATAAGCAGTTGGAGCCGAGTGGTACTGAAAAGCATTACGATTATCAATCACAAATGTTGTAATGCACCTCAAAATATCTCATTTGAGCTATTTCGGCTATAAGAAGACCATTTAAACCAAGACCAAATACACAGCTTGACTTTTTCAATTTACAGAATGCTTTCCAAGTTGGAATATTGTATGTTGAAAGTTATACCTTCATCATGAGCACTACTGTGTTGAGTGCAATCATGACTAGAACGGTGTACTCGAATGACGGCGACACCACAAAGTGCCACAATCGGTACTGGAGGGTCTGTCTGTTCTGAGGCATGTATCTCGTTAGGGGTTTGGCACTGATAGCAAAGTCAATGCATGCCCGCTGGAAGAGTGAGATAAGAAAGCAGCGAAGGAACATGCAGGTTAGTACTGCTGATTAGATTAGGTGTTAATATCACTAAGTGATGTTAAGGGAAGTTAATAAAGCCTAGCTACATGGAAAAATATGACAAAGCTCGACGTGTAATTAAAGTCACATTTGTCGGCAAAATGTATATTCACCTCGTTTTTCTCCAAGTTGCACTCCTCCATCATTTTGTCTCCCTGCTCCTGGAATGTGATGATGATGAGAGCAACAAAGATGTTGACAAAAAAGAAAGGGAAAACCACAAAGTATATAACGTAGAAAATAGACATCTCCATTCGGTTTCCTCTGCTTGGGCCGTGGTTTTCTTCAGTCACATCCACTGAGTGTTGGAGAACTCTGCAGAAAGCATAATGAATGCATCCAGTGAATTCAACTAATAATGAAATGATCATAATTTGCTTCTGCGTGGACTGAAAGCACGGCTCATTTTTGTGATTCTCAAGTGGAAGTCATCATAGTTTGGATTAAAATATAGAGAGTCCAATTATGTTGGTCAGAAGAAAGATGTCAATTTTGTCATCACTCCCTCGCACTCTGTCTGTAATTGAAATGCCAAGGTAATGTAACTCAAAGTACAGTGTTACAAATGCACATTAATTCGTTTAAAGGAAAAATTCGAAATTACTATGGAATTTCTTAATAACTATGGAAATGCACCATCACAGTCTGTGAAAAGGCCATTTTCAGTATTTAAAATCTGCAGCATTAAATCTTCCCCTGCTTCTTCACAGACATGCTGCTCAACCCACACTGAATTCATCAATGACAGTCCACATTATATTTCCTGCCTTTTCAACCAGTGATTCTTGGCATCAACTATTAAACAAACATCTTTCCACATGGATCCCAACTCAACATTAGTCTCAGCAGTAACACTGTAACAGAAGAATCATAACAAACAGAGGTGGCACGCCAATTCTAGGTCTAAACTGATGTTTTATACAAGTAAATTGTGAACTTCTGAAGCAAAGTCTTCTGGCAAGCTGTAACCTCTGAAAACAATTTAGCTGGCTGCTCTTTGGGAGCAGTTAATCCACCAATAATTACCAGAATTGAAGAAAATGCTTGTAACAAGATAAAACCTAATATTAAATCTGCTCAAAGGTGGGACTTGCAGACCTTGCAAAGGTTTCAGGAGATCTTTGACTGTGCACAACAGTTGCAATTACCGGCATCACGGCTGCTTTCATAAATGCATGACCTTGAAGAAATGTTTTATGTGGAGGCTTGTCTTTCTGAGCTCTCTGACAGTGTCCATAAAAACATATTTGCTTGCATAGATCTGCATCGTTTGCGACTACAGTACTCTATTACCCACATTCTAATTATTTTAAGTTGTGAGTATAATGTTGGATTAGAAAGTAGAAGAAAAGATTGCTTAGATTGCACTTTAATTTCTTGGAATATGAAATATTAAAAGCAAATTGCGTCTTCAGTCCATTGGAGTTTGCTCATCCTTCTTCAGCTTTTTCCTGGGCTCGCTTGCACACGGTTTTTGAGGTAGTTTGTTCCAAGCGTCTTGGAGAAGGTGCCACAGATCTTCTATGGATGAACCCCAGACTGACTTGATGATGATGAGATCAGATCTCTGCGTGGGCCACACCATCTGTTGTGGGACTCCTTGTTCATACGAACATTTCACTGGATTATAACAATATTTGCAAAAGAAAGAAAGAAAAAAAACAGCACTGGCACACCAAAACAAAACACGAATAACTGTTTTTATGTCACATCTAATGTGCCTGAGACTTGCACAGTTCTTGTACGTTTCAAGGTTTCTGAATTTTTTTGGAAAGGTTCCGGTAACTGTTGAGTGATTTTGTTCATTCACACTGCCAAACGCTTCACAACGTGACATCTATTGTGCTCGCCGAGAAGCCCAGCTCTTTCGTGTTTGACATTTGCCAACATTTTTGGCATTCTGGATCCGATTTGCATTTCCACAGAAGGCTGACTGGTAATTTCAAAGAATCAAAGCCCAGTGCTATGTTATGATGGCATTCAGTCCTCTGATTTTGGATAGTTTAATGAGAACTAAAACCTTGTTAACATATTCATTTATTTAAAATGAATGAGAACGCTCTAATTTAAATATGGTTGTTTTATTCTGTTCACCATTATGTCCTTAACAGGCACTTATGCCCACAGAAATCTATATAAAGTTGAGTCCATTAGCAAGCAAAAATGTTCATACGTATTCACCTCTACATCCCCTTTTTCCAGAGGATGTTTGGGCAACCTGTCTGACACCAAAGCTTAGAGAGCTAAATCTACCCTTGACACACATTTCCCTGGCAGATGTGTTACAAATACTTGAGAAGGCAGCAGAATAGCCCAGAACTGACAAGCCTCTTCCTTGCAGGAAAGTCTCTATCCTTCTCAGATCTCATGCATCATGTTGCCAAATGCTCCGTATCATACAGTAAAAAACATCCAGGCCTTCATACAACCCAACTTTACCAAGCCACTGTGACCTGATATATGAACATGTTTTAATGGCATTTCGAAAACCATCAAGCAGTTTCAGTCTAATAGCAAGACAAATAGAGCTATTCGTTTTAAATTATAATAAAATGATGCAGCGGCGGGAAGATTTATGTAGATACAAAATGCAAACTTGCGTTCGAAATCAGCAATATGCAAAAATGTGGACATACTGTGGCCAGCCCTCTCCTGTGGACACAGTGAAGAGCGTCAGAAGAGCCCAGAGGACGTTATCATAGTGGAACTCGTGTCTCCTCCACTCCCGCTTCTTCACCTCCTTCCTGTCCCTCCCATAGTCAATGTAGTAGCCTCTACACGACACAAAACAATGCAAACAAAACTAATAAAATCTACTTTTTCTGTACTTTGTTCTTTTGAAACAATCCAGAAAGACCAGTTATTCAAACTACTAAAGCATAACAAATTCTAGTGTATCCAGGAGATTCATTTAAAGTCTTAAATTATTTAAAACATTTTTTAAATGAAATAATGGTCAAATATAAAGCAATAAAATAAAAATCTGGAATCCTCAACCTCTCACTACTTTAGTGTGACTTCATTTTCAAATAGGCTGACAGATCTAACTATGAACTATGGAAGCCCATTTCTGCCACAGAATAAAAAACATAAAATAAAATAATAATAATAATCAAAAAGTTATTGCAACTTTTCATCTCACAATTCTGACTTTTTCTTAGAATTGTGAGATAAAAATAACTTGCAATTGTGAGTTATATAAAATGCATAACATAAACGCATAATTCTGACTTTTTTTCTCATAATTGTGATATAAACTGACAATTTTGAGAGATAACTGGTAATTGTGACTTTTTAACTGTGACTCAGAACTGTGAGATATAAACTCATAATTGCGTGTTATAAAATCCAGATTTAAGGGGAAAAAGATATGTTCTCAGAATAACAAGTGTATATCTCACAACTTTGACTTACATTGTGTTATAAAGTCAGAATTGTGAGATATAAACTCATAATTTTGAGAGAAAGATAATTTGTAATTCTGAATTTGCAATTCTGATTCAAAACTGTGAGATATAAACTCATAATTGCATGTTATAAAGTCAGAATTGTGAGATATAAACTTGCAATTGTGAGTTATATAAAGTCAGAATGCATAATATAAATTCATAATTCTGACTTTGTTTCTCATAATTGTGATATAAACTCACAATTTTGAGAGAGAGAGATAACTTGTAATTCTGAATTTTCAATTCTGACTCAAAACTGTGAGATATAAACTCGTAATTGCGTGTTATAAAGTCCAAATCTGAGGGAGGAAAAGATATGTTCTCAGAATCATGAGTGTATATCTCACAATTCTGACTTAAATTAATATAAAGTCAGAATTGTGAGATATAGAATCATAATTCTGACTTTTTTCTCAGAATTGTGTGATATAAACTCAGAATTTTGAGAGAGAGATAACTTGTCATTCTGACGTTTTAATTGTGACTCAGAACTGTGATATAAACTTTAAACTGTGAGTTATAAAGTCCAAATTTGAGGGCAAAAGATATGTTCTCAGAATCATGAGTTTATATCTTACAATTCTGACTTTATAATACAATTGCAAGTTAAGTCAGAATTGTGAGATATAAACTCGCAATTTTGAGAACATATCTGACAAAAATTGCATTCATTTAATTTTAAAACCATTTTAAAATGAAACTGCATGTTATAAAGTCAGAATTGAAACTCACAATTCTGAGAAAAAGTCAGAATTGTAAGTTTAAATGATTCAATTCTGACTTTATATAACTCACAATTGCGAGTTTATTTCTCAGAATTTATGAGTTTATGTCTTCTGACTTTATGGCTATCAAGCAATTGTGAGAAAAAAAGTCAGAATTGTGAGATAATATGTGACCCTGGACCACAAAACCAGTCATAAGTCTGTAGCAATAGCCAAAAATACATTGTATGGGTCAAAATTATTATTATTAATTTTTCTTTTATGCCAAAAATCATTAGGATATTAAGTAAAGATCATGTTCCATGAAGATATTTTGTACATGTCCTATCGTAAATATATCAAAACTTAATTTTTGATAAGTAATATGCATTGCTAATAACTTCATTTGGACAACTTTAAACACGATTTTCTCAGTAGATTTAGATTTTTTTTGCACCCTCAGATTGCAGACTTTCAAATAGTTGTATATCTCGGACAAATATTGTCCTAACAAGCCATACATCAATGGAAAGTGTACTTATTTAGCTTTAAGATGATGTATAAATCTCAATTGTGAAAAAAATGGACCCTTATGACTGGTTTTGTGGTCCAGGGTCACATATTAGTCGCAATTAGCTTTTTATGTTTTATTCAGTGGTGAAAACGGGCTTCCATATCTAACAGATCTTTTTTGCATATTCCTTTTTTTTAAGTCTATTATGTTAGTAACAATTTCTTGTATCAAAACTGTCAAAAATTAACTTCTTATATCATTTTCCACTCTCTTTCTTTTTAAAAATATATATATGGCATATGATTGCACTTACTGGCATTCTTTTTGCGTGCCCATCGATCCGTCGGTACAGTAGAAGAACTTTCCTTTGAAAAGCTGCACTGCAATGACAGCAAAAATGAACATGAAGAGCTTGTAGACGATGAGGATGTTGAAGACGTTCTTCAGGGACGTGACCACGCAATCGAACACAGCCTGCAGGACAAAAGAAATAATCATCGTATCGCATATCCTTTACACATCCACCGTTGACAGAATGATGCATTACAGTATAGTATAGTGCATCTAATACAGTCAGCACCACACATTTACCTAAAGCCTTATTTAAGTCTATAAATAAGTCTATATTGTATCATGATGTACACGGCATTGTATTTCATTTGCAAGTAATCAAATGTTTGTGTTTTCAGGCAGTACAGTCATTTTCTGGCATGTTGGTTGCTATAGTAATGATATCAAGTCAATCCCATGTGACTTTACTCGACAATGTCTGGAAACCGAAAGCTGACTGGAAAAAAGCTAGGTTTATGGGTTGGGGTGGACCTTATGCTCACGTTTTCCTTAAAAATTGTACATTTCATATAAAATCAAAGGCTTGTAAAATACTTATGTTTTGAAGTTGGGTTGAAACTAAAGTGCACAAGGCCTGTAACTTCACATTTCTTTGTCATCTCTATCCCCGAAGATCTCTCATGATCTCCCGTCACTAATTTAATTATGGTTTGGTTAAATGGTCTGATGATAATTCTCATAATTCTGGCTCTGTATATGACTGCATATTGATTTAAAATGAAAAATGTCAAGTACTGCAAGTTATATTTGGCCTACTTTTAATTATTCACAGAGGGATTACTCATATTTGGACAGCGGAGTGTCCTAATTAATTCATTCATTCATTAGATTGTGTGTGTTTTTGTGAGACTGTTTCAAAGGAATATTCTTGGAATAAGCCTTTTTTTCCACTAGAGTTTCTAAGTGTGTGAAATGCATAACATTACACATGCACATAGTATATCATACATTAGTGTATCGCTTCAGCAAAAGTAGAATAAAATATTAATTTTAAAAAATCATTACAGAATGGCATTTTCTAAATATAAAATTCAGTGCAGGAGGAACTCAAGGCCTAACTTTTCAGGCTCACAAGAATGATCAATAAAGTCCTTTACATGCATTAGTATATTTTTTACTTTTAAATCTGCTAATTAATAGAAATATTTATGATATTTTGACTTTTTTTTTCAAAAGAGTAAAACTCAATACTGGCAGTTCCTTTGCTGTAATTCTTTTTTGGATATAGAGCAAATTAATTTCAAGTCTTCAGTTTTATTGGAAAAATTGACGCACTTAAGGGGCCGACAGAAGGTTTTTCTTTTTTTTTTTTCCTGCCAAGGACCATCCACAGGGACGGCGAGCAGCCAGTGGCCCATTGGTTTGTCTCATGTATTGACAGCGTAAGCCACATGACATGACATTTATTCTTATCCAAAACAACTAGATGCAATGATACATATCTACACTACCAGTCAAACGTTTGCCAACAGTAGAATTTTTAATGTTTTATATTATTGTGTAATATTGTGAAATATTTTATTATTTAAAATAACTGCTTTCTATTTGAATAGATTTTAAAATGTAATTTATTCCTATGATCAAGAAAGATTTATTTTTATTATTATTATCATCATCAATATTTAAAACAGTTGAGTACATTTTTTCAGGATTCTTTGATGAATAGAAAGATCTAAAGATCAGCATTTATCTAAAATAAAAAGAGTATAGAAATTAATGTTTTATTTAGCAAGGATGATTTTTATTGGTCAAACGATGATAAAGACATTTACAATTTTACAAAATATTTCTATTTCAGATAAATGCTGTTCTTCTGAACTTTCTATTCATCAGAGAAACCTGAAAACAAATTCTACTCAGCTGTTTTCAACATAATAATAATAAATGTTTTTTGAGCAGCAAATCTGAATATTTGAATGATTCTCGAAGTATCATGTGACTGGAGTGATGATGCTGAAAATTCAGCTTTGAAATCACAGGAATAAATTACATTTTAAAATATAATCAAATAGAAAGCAGTTATCTTAAACAGTAAAAAAATATTTCACAATATTACTGATTTAGCTGTATTTTGGATCAAATAAATGCAGGTTCGGTGAGCAGAAGAGACTTCTTTAAAAAACATAAAAAAACTTACTGGTCAAAAACTTTTGACTGGTAGCGCATACATACATACATACATACATACATATATATATATATATATAATGGTGGTGGTGGGCCACCTGGACCAAAAAATACCAGGGCCGATTTTTTGTACCAGTCCAGCCCTGCCATTCTGGTTCTACTTTTGGACAGATATGTAGAATATATAAGTTTATAAAGTGTGAAAGCGCAGATACCTTGAGTTTTGGAAGTCTTTTGATGGTCTTGAGGGGACGGAGAACTCTGAGAACCCGTAAGGACTTAATGGTCTTAATGTCTCGTCCTTTGTTGTTTCTGTGAATAACAAAACATATTTTAGAATATTTCATATTTAGAGAGAAGAAAAATGCACAGCACAATAAATAATAAGGTTATCGATAACTTAAATAAGTACATCAAATTATTACAAATACCACAATTAAAAAAATATATATATATAGTGATATTTACCATACTTTTAAAACAAAAATTAAAATAGGAAAAAATGTTGTTGTTTTTTCTTTCAAAAAGCCTTTTCCCAAAAGATACATCTTGAAAAAGGGGGGTCGTCTTATATCTGGGTCAATACGGTACGTCTTGTTTTTTTCCCAATTTACAAGTTTCCTAGCATAGCAACTACCACTTAACTTTAGTTGATTTCTAGCCAGGAAAATAATAGTCTGGTTAATAGTCTACACTCTTAAAAATAAAGGTGATTTAAAATGTTCTTCACAGAGATGCCATAGAAGAACCATTTTTGGTTCCACAAACAACCATTCAGTCAAAGGTTCTTTGAAGAACCAACTCTTTCTTACCTTTTCATAATCTGAAGAACCTTCTTTCGCCACAAAGAAACTTTAGTGAAACAGAAAGGTTCTTCGGATGTTAAAGGTTCCTTATGGAACCATTTAGACAAAAAGGGTTCTTTGATGGCATCATGAAGCGCCTTTATTTTTAAGAGTGCACTCATTTTATTTGTTAACACTAATGGATTATTTCACTTCTAAAGAAGTAATATTTGGCTTCTGTGCATTGCATCCAGTAATACAAGTTTAATTGTTTAAGAAAAGTTTAATACAGATTTTGCATGATTCTGCATCTATGCTGCTATATTGCTGACATATTGGCATTGATCATAAATAAAAACATAAGTACTATAAATGAACTACGGTAGAGGTTTTTCTAAATCTTAAATGCAGTTTGGTGCAGGTAAAACCCAAGAACTAGTAAATAATAATGTCCTTTACATGCATTAAAGGACTTTGCATGCATTCAAGTATTTTTTATTATGTGTTTAAACCTGTTATTAAATGACTATGCAATGAAATAAATATTTATAACGCAATTCACATGATTCACATGAAGAAAACATGAAGGTGGCTCTTCAAGCTTGAACCGCACTGATGGTAAGAAAAATTCTTATTATGGCTGGCATTTATGAGTAAAAAGGCATGATTAATTGCATATTTAAATAATGAATCACACTAAATGAACAAGTTCTAATACATAACCCAAGAATGTCTATGCATGGCTGAAATAGTTCGACAATGAGTGAAAATTGTACATTAGTAAATGCAAACGTGGATCGGACGTCACAATATCAACACACGCTAATAAATGATCGGTGGCAGCTGAATTCATATTAAAATGGACAGACAACGTGACAAATGAGAAGCGTCTGCTGTTACCCCATCAAATTCCTGGCAGCCACAGAAACACAATCCAAACAACAACAGAGAGGCATTAAAAGAGAAAGAACACATCAACATCTCAAGTGTCTGTAAAGCCATTAAATAATAACCCAGAGCAGATTTATGAACGTCTGGAATATCCTTTTAGAGAAATACTTCCTTGAAGAACAACACAAACATGCTCATTAACACCAATATTTTGATCAACTGTGAGCAACCTCTTATTATCCGAAAGGTTTCTGTACATACGTCTAATGATAGGCAGCTTTCAGATCACATTAATAAAATGTGGACCGCATGATTTTAGGGCTTCTCTCAAGGGTTTCCCAAATTTAGGACACCATCATTTTTTTAATAACTGAAGCTATTTTAGATCATGTATGTTTACGATCATATCTATACTGTAGATTCTCACTACATATGTGCGACTTCCATCTCAGTTTTAGAAAATATTAGCAAACATCAGGCATTCAAGAGTATAACTTATATAACTTAAATGAGGGGCATCCAAAGTCCAGCCCACGGGCCCAAAGCCTGCTCTGAATCAGCCCGCAAGATGCTTCAAAAATAGAACAGGATTTGGCCTGCTATTAAGAAAGCAAATGAAATTCATAGACTGCACTTTGTGTGTGGATATCACATATAGCCAAATCTCACAACACACCACCTCCACTAGTGCAGTCACCACTGGCTTCTTCCTCTATTGCCCGAGTTTCACAGATGAAGCGCAGTACAAAAAGAATGAAGAGTTTCTTCAGCTTGTACTAAATGATGACTTTTTATAACTGTTTAGCCTGAACTCTACATAGGTTAGTGCTGTAAGTGCGATTCTCTGGATTGAAATTACGTTTCAATAATTACATGGCTTATTTAAATTACTTATACTTTTTTATGTCTGCACTTGAATGGGCTTGTTTGGTTGTTGACAGAGAAAACGGTTAAGGACTGCCGTTTTTGATGTACTTGTTTAAGTAAGATGGATCATACAGAATGCATGCTATTTTTTATTTAGTACTGACCTGAATGAGATATTTCAAATAAAAGAAATAGAGAAAATAATAGTTCAAAGTTCTTAATACTGTGTTGTTACCTGAATGATCCACAGCTGTGTTTTTTTGTTTGTTTGTTTAGTGATAGTTGTTCATGAGTCCCTTGTTTGTCCCATTGCCCACTGTTCTTCAGAAAAATCATTTGGTCCCACAAATTCTTTGGTTTTTCAGCATTTTTGTGTATTTGAACCCTTTCCCATGACTGTATGATGTTGAGATCCATCTTTTTTCACACTGAGGACAACTGAGTGACTCATATGCAACGATTACAGAAGGTTTAAACGCTCACTGATGCTCCAGAAGGAAACACTATGCATTGAGAGCCGGGGGTGAAAACTTCTGAACAGAATGGAGGTGTGTACATTTTTCTTACTTTGCAGAAATATATTTTTTTCCCATTTAGTACTGCCATTCAGAAGCTACAAAAGATTTCCCAGAAGACAAAATAAGTTACATTTACCCTGATCTTCAAATTCTCTTAATGAATCGTGTTTTCTTCTGGAGCATCAGTGAATGTTTGAACCTTCTGTAATAGTTGCATATGAGTCTCTCAGTTGTCCTCAGTGTGAAAAGATGGATCTCAAAATCATACAGTCATTGTTGGAAAGGGTTCAAATACACAAAAATGCTGGAAAACCTGAAGGATCTTTCTGAAGAACAGTGGGCAGTAACTGTTCAGGACAAACAAGGGACTCATAAATAACTATCACTAAACAACAACAAAAAAAAAACACAAACACAGCTGTGGATCATTCAGGTAACAACACAGTATTACAAATCAAGAGGGTGTAAACTTTTGAACAGGGTCAATTTTATAAATTCAACACTTATTTTCTCTTATGGACTTGCAGACATATTTTAATGTGAAATATCTCATTCAGGTCAGTACATGCATTTTGGATGATCGTTTTGGTCAAATAATTAACATTTTGGAGATTCTGCAAGGTGTATGTAAACTTTTGACTTCTACAGTATTTGCTAATGGTCTTTTATTGCATTTGCCACGTTTTGATCTGTTTTCCTTTTGTATTGTTTTCCTATCTCCCATTTTTATAATTTTATTTTGTCACTATTTAGTATTATAGTCTTTTTTATCAACCTTGTTTGACATGCCAATAAAATTCTAGCACATTATTTTGGCAGTGACTGTTTTGGGTGGGTTTTGGCTTTTGGGCTAGAAACCCAATTTGGCAATGCTGATTGACGATGATTATTGACTGGACTGGCCTAATCTGGTCAGAATATTTGCAGAATTAAAATTACATCCTGCTTTTTTCTCCCATTTTACAAGTTTCCTAGCATAGCAACTACCACTTTCCTTTAGTCGACATCTAGCCAGGAAAATAATAGTCTGGTTATCCACTGAGACCTGAGAATGAAACTACTAATTAACCATATTCAACTCACAATTAATATCCAATTATAGAAGTTCACCTACTTACCTATATCTATTAAAATACACACTGTTCAACGCTTATTGGCTAACTCTACACCCTCCCCAGTGAATGCCTAAAGATCCACATATGTACTAATTAATCGAGGGGTAGTATATTATACATTATATCATTCCCATGGAGGAAATTTAGGATTTTTGGAGTGTGTCTGCAGCATCTATTTCTGTTTCTTTTTTTTTTTTAGTTCATGCATTTCCTGGGAATCAAAACCATGACCTTGACGTAGCTGTTTAAGCTACAGAATGGGCTGTTTATGTTAATTAATTAATTAACTGGGCATTATATACTTCTATATATTTTGTATATGTTGATGTGATAAATGGTTAAATTACATTTTTAAAAATCATACACATAAAAACAAATATACATATGCACATTGTAGACACATTTGACCAACAGGTCACAGTAAGATTAGATCAAACAATAAAGTTATCAACACATGCTCATTGGAGAAAACATGCCTGTTGCGACATTTCTGCTAATATGTATGACGTTGCTTCTTGAATGTTTAACACTTTCAAAGTGATGAACATACTTGAAAATGAAATATTGCATTTGAAAATAACATAACACCTACTGCACATTAATCCCTACCTCAAACATAACCAACAGTGTTAACAAACGCAAAAGTGAGGTAAAAACACATTTGTCATACCACTTTATGTCTAATTGAACCAGGTGCGCTACTCAGCAAGTTTACTACATTAGAAACTGACAGTATGTGATCCAAAAATCAAATCTTGCAATATTGTTAAAGTGTTTTGATGTCACAACATACACTACTGCTCAAAAGGTTTGGTATCGGTAAGATTTGTAATGTTTTTTTTTTTTTAAAGAAGTTTCTTATGCTCATCAAGGCTGCATTTATTTGATCAAAAATACAGAAAAAAACAATAATATTGCAAAATGTTATTACAACATAAAATAATGTTTGTTTGTTTTTTTTTATTTTAATATACTTTAAAATATAATTTATTCCTTTGATGCAATGCTGAATTTTCATTAGCTGTTACTCCATTCCTAAGTGTAGAAATCATTCTAATATTCTGTTTTATTATTATAATTATCAATGATGGGAACATTGTGCTGCCAAATATTATATATATATATATATATATATATATATTTTTTTTTTTTTTTTTGTGACCTCTTTGATGAACAGCATTTATTCAAAATATAAATCTTTTCTAACAATGTAAATCTGTGCTATCACTTTTTATTAATTTAACACATCCTTAGTGAATAAAAATAGAAATTTCTTTCAGAAAAAGAAAGAATAAAAATTTACTGACCACAAACTTTTAAACATTAGTGTATATTGTTAGAAAACGTTTCTATTTTAAATAAATGCTGTTCTTTTTAACATTTTATATTCGTCAAAGAATGCTGAAAAAGAAACACAGGTTCCAAAAAAATATTATGCAGCACAACTGTTTCCAGCACTAATAATAAATCAGCATATTAGGATGATTTCTGAAGGATCATGTGACACTAAAGACTGAAGTAATGATAATGAAAATTCAACTGTAATTACAGATATAAATTCAATTTTAATGCATATTAATTGTTTTACATTGTAATATCCCAAACTTTTGAACAGTAGTGTAGTACTGTGCCAAGAAATATTTTAAAATAAGTTTGCCCATAATTATAATTTGTGTGAACAGGAAACTAAAATAATTAAAAAAAAAAAAAAAAAAAAAAAACATATTGCAGATGCATAATGTATGCATATGTAGGTTTTTTAAAGTTTTGCAATTTTTGCATTTTTACAATAAGCCTATATTGAAAGTAGAGTTGTTGTCAAATGTCTCTAAAGTAGAATGAGTCCAAATTAATATTATAATCAAAAACATGACTTTATGTAAACAACTTGTCTCAGTCACAGGAAGATGGATATAATTTGAAATACTTACGTCAATGCAAACGCAAACAGAGCTCCAACCACCACAATAAAATCTAGAATGTTCCACAAATCCCGGAAATATGATCCATCGTGAAGAATGAGGCCCTGGTCGATCATCTGTATAAAATTGCATAATGTACGTTTATACAGAATATAAATATGACAAAATGAGACCTGCACTGAAAGTCTCAAAATACACAAATACAAGGCAATTCATATCCGTGATGATATGCTAATGCAGATTCATTAAACAATTCATAATTTAAAACACTGAAAACTGCACTGCACTCTTGTATATGTGTGAATAGTGTTTTGCACTTGTGAAATGCTTTTTGTGAATGTAAATTTGGTTATGAATATACAAATACATAAACTTTTATGCAGTTATGAATCTTATTTTGTAAACTATTTGTCTGGCTCCATACTAGACTCTTTAAGTTGGTTGAAATGGCTTTGGAGGGCAGGGCTATGAATTGAGGTTTGCAATAAAAAAGTTACCTTTATAATCATCTCAAATGTGAAAACGCCAGTGAAAACATAATCAAAGTAACGGAGAACCTGCAAACACACAGGGAACAAACCTGTCACTTCATTTCAAGATACAAGAATCTGTAAGCTGTTTTCAAAATAGACGCAGACAGTCATTACTCATTATATGACAGCTTAAGTATGCAATATGTTGAAATTGAACGGTTTACTTTATTCCTCTCTGAATTGGTGCACACAGGGTCCTCGGCTGCCAGTGCAATGCTGCTGGCGACAATCACCAGGAGGATGGTCATCTCAAAGTAGCGCAGGGTCACCACATAGTGGCAGATCCTCCTGATGCTGCAGTTACACAAAGAACATGATTTAGATATGAGATTTGTCCTGTTTTTTTGTTATGCATGGCACACTGTACAACAGCTAAAGGTGTGGGATCATGCAAAAATGGCAGCTTACGGATTTTTGCTTTTAAAAATGAACATGCTGTCTGGTGTGTTGGGTTTGGGAGCAGTCGGCTGTTCAACTCCATTCTCAACATCATCATCGTCATCATCATCATCATCATCACAGTCATCCGCTTTGTCTGAGTGAGAGGCCTCCACGTCCTTGAAACTGACTGATGAATTAAATCAAGAGAAGAAAACAAATATTTCAGCATTTTATTTACAGGGTTCACATCCTTAATTAATTAATAATAATAATAATAAAAACATTAGTTTGTCGGCAAAATTAGTAGTGAATTTAGATGCTCATAATAATGTTGAGTTTTCAATCACTCAGGTAATTGTCAGAAGTACACATTTTGGCAGCACCCTATTTTACAGTGTCCTTGTTACATGTTGCACATACTTACTGTAGTAATATCAGTCAATTATGCATAATTACATGCAACCCACCCACAACCAAACCCTAATTCTAACCCTAACCCAACAGTAATTACTCAGTACTTAAATATATAATTATACTGTAACAAGCAAAAAACCTGAAAATTAGATGTAACACAATATTTTAACAAGGCAACTGTTCTTTTTTTTTTTTTTTTTTTTGGATGATCCCACTATTCAAAAATAATGCAACATATGGTATATCTTAGTGGCTTTTTAGTAACTGTAGGAAAAAAGGTCCACTACTCCACTCAAGCATAACACAATCTAAATTTCTGTTGGATTTGGGTTAGGTTTTTAATGCTTAAATTCAGACTTGTGTTTGCAATTAAAGAAAAAAATATTTATATTACTTTCAATATTTTGCTTTTATCTTTATCTACTGTATCTACTTTTTTGCTTTTATCTACTTGTTTTGCACACATAGGTAACTAGCTGTGTTAAAACAAACACGGTTAAGTTAAAATATCAGTTATACTTTATTTCACTGTTCCCTTATTATGGTGTAATTATACATTGAAGTATTTTATAATATTAATTGCCAACATGTACTTACTATAGGTTTAAGGTTACGATTAGGGTTAGGTTTGATGTTATTTCTGCAATTTTGCATAATTTTCTGGTATTGTTGTAGTAAGTACATATGTGACCCTGGACCACAAAACCAGTCATAAGTCGCCAGGGTATATTAGTAGCTATAACCAAAAATGCATTGTATGGGTCAAAATTATAGATTCTTTTTTCATGCCAAAAATTATTAGGATATTAAGTAAAGATCATGATCCATGAAGATATTTTGTACATTTCCTACTGTAAATGTATCAAAACTTAATTTTTGATTAGTAATATGCATTGCTAAGACCTTCATTTGGACAACTTTAAAGGTGATTTTCTCAATATTTAGATTCTTTTGCACCCTCAGGTTGCAGATTTTCAAATAGTTGTATCTCGACCAAATATTGTCCTATCCTAACAAACCATGCATCAATGGAAATATTATCTATTCAGCTTTCATGTGGCGTATAAATCTATAATGACAGATAATCGTGGTAAACAATCTAACAATGACACTTTAATGTAATAAAGTGTTACCAAAAATATCCTCTAAATTTAGCCATGTTATAATAAATGTTTTTAATAAATATTACTCTGACTGAAATGGCATTTAATATTTGCAGAAAAAACTATATTACAGTTGACAAAAAATTCAAAACTAAACCAAATATTTATTTATTTTTTTTATAAATACATTTAAACATGCATAAAAAAAAAAAAATTAAAAAAAAAGTGAAAACTGTCCTTGTGAAAAGTCAAAAATGTTTAGTAATTTGGAGATTAACTGAGGTAGGTTAAACCTTTATAGAGAAATTATAGCAATTTCTGGATTTAGTTTAGTTTCTGTATTAAAAACCGACAGAACCGGCTGGGTCAAATATGCCTATTTCACTACTGTGCATGAAATGAGAAGTATGACAAAACAGATTCTGAAATGTATTATATGCCTCTGAGAAGTTGTGAATGGCAAGGAAGCGACACCACTGATGGTGTAGGACACATGAAAATCCCTACAATAACGTTGTATATCTGGATTGTATTCATACTGAATGCATGCATACTTTATAGAATAAACATTCTTAACAGTCACAAAGTAAGTCCTTCATCAAATATAAAGATTTTGCATGCTGCAACAAGATTTCAGAGTCGCTTTGGCTCTGAAACTGTGAATAGAGTGTGATTGCCAGAGTAAATATATCAGACTGCAAATAACTGGCAAGTGTGTTACAGGTCTCAAAGTGCATATGTTTGGGTATTCACTGAACATCCATTGACCTGGACATATATAAAGCTTTATTTCTGAATTCAGTGTGCCTATATGTTTCTGTCTGATATGTTATATAACTAGACTGTCTGTTGCTAGGCGCTCTGTCTCACATATCTTTACAAATGAAATTCACTCAGTTGATACGATTTGCAAAAGTTTTACCTCCTAGGTTTTGACCACAATTATCTGTGATTGTGTGCATCTGAGATGTAATTGGGCTTTTGCTTTTATTACACGCTGGAAGCCATAAACCTGAGCCCACTGAGTGGCACTTTTTTTCATCTTGTGTTAGGTTTGGGGGGCTAAATGGCTCCTACTGTAGATTTTCGCAGAGTGAACGCTAACCTAGATTTCAACCAGCACCCAGCGCCAAGCCCACTACAGAATACTCTAAAGGCAAACTGCTCTTTACTTTCTGAGACAGCTGAAGAAGCTTAGATTGCCACAGGCATTGATGACCCAGTTTTGCGTCTCTATTAATGAATGTGTCCTCACTTTAGCGAATTATCCGCTCTGCAAACAGAATGAAGGGCTGCTGTCCACCCCTCCTTTAGCACTCAGCCATCAGCAGCTGAACTACTTCACTACAAATCAACACTGCTGCGCTTTTACCATCTTCCTTTGAAAAACTGCTCTGCGAACTGAACCAAAAAAAAAGGCACTTCATTGCTAAAACTGCTTATAGAGTTAAAGAAAGATCTGTTCTGATTAGTGGTGTCAAAATTAGCGCGTTAACGCAGGAGATTAATTTTTTCATTTTAACGCGTTCAAAATATTTAACGCAATTAACGCATGGGCGGGGCCACCCAACTCACAACTGCTTCTGAAATGCTTTTATTTAAATGCGCAGAGCGTCTTTACGAACACATCAAACAGGAGACTTTTCAGATGCGCGCTCCAACTTTACTTCAGCACCAGACGCGAGTCAAACGACCGCGGAAGCGGTACCGGTGACGGGGAGCTTAAGTTAAACGTTAGTGAACTGCGGTCAGATGAGATGCTGTCAGGCCATATGTCGGTAAAAACGAATTTAATTGTCCTGTCAGCCTATATACTCTGCTTGTAGCGCGCGCTCTTGAAGTTCATGCGCAAATGTGCCGACGCGCGCTGTATTAGGCTATATTAAACCCAAATGAAACTGCGAGCATGCAAAGTCGTAGTTATATCGTCAGGTAAAACATGAATTCACAAAAAAAAAAAATTATTTATAGGTCAAAGCAGTGTCAGATCAAGTTCAGCAGTGACAACCTTTAACAGCAGCCAAAATATCCTTATAACTAGTTGCTGTGATGTTTGTTAATTAAGGAACAAAATTAAAAAGAGGAAATTAATAACTAAGTTTTATCTTTATATAATTTAGAATTTGATATAATTTAGGCTATATTTTCTTGCTGAAGGGCACAGGTAGCTACTATATATATATGACATTTATTATAATGGGTTTGTGTGAAGATTGTTTCAAGTTCACTTAAATTATTATTATTAGTTATTTTTTTTAAAGTCTAATAAATGTTAAAGTGATAGCTCTTAATGATACTGTAATGTTGAATGATTATATATATATATATATTTTTTTTTTTTTTTTTTTTTTTTTTCAATGGTTAAGTATTAGGGGGGGGAAATCAATCAGTGATATTTGCCTTCAGTCCTAAAACAAGATGGCGTTAAACAAATATTAAAAATATATGTTCTTTATGTTGTTTCTACATTAATTTGAAGCATTAAAGTGAAATTATTGCAATATAAAAGTATAATTAAAAACTTTAATGTCAGGTAGAATTAATCGCGATTAATCGCGATTAATTTCAGGTAAAATGTGCGATTAATTAGTTAATTTTTTTTAATCGATTGACACCACTAGTTCTGATTAAATGCTAAATGCAAAAAGGCACTTACTTTTTGGAGATTGGCATATCCTGTGGTTGACATGCTATACTGCATATTGCTACTCCTTGTATAATCATTATGCATGCAAGAAAATGCATTTGTAACCGAGGACAAGATGTAAAAGTGGCAAAGGGTGAAAAACTTTATAAGGATAATTCTCTTTACTATTTAACGATGCAATTTTAAGACAATTGTATGGGTGGAGTGATTGATGGATGGAAGGATTGATGAGCAGACAGACCAATGATTGGAAAGAGGGATGGATGGAGAAATGGAGAAATGGAGAAATGGATGGATGGATGGATGGATGGATGGATGGATGGATGGATGGATGGATGATTGATGGACGGATGATTGATGGACAGACAGATGGATGGATGGATAGATGGATGAATGGACGGATTGATGGATCGAGGGATGGATGAACGGACAGATGGATGGACAAATGGAGAGATGGACGGATGGATGGATCGAGGGATGGACGACAAATGAGAGATGGACGGATAGATGAATGGAGGGAGGAATGATGAAGGGATAAATGGATTGGATGGATGGATCGAGGGATGGATGAATGGACAGATGGATGGATTGATGGAGGGAGGGAGGGATGGATGAAGGGATAAATGGAATGATGGATGGGTGGATGGATGGACAGATGGATGGATTCATGGATGAATGGGTGGAGGGATGGATGGATGGATGGATGAATGGCTATACTCCATATAATGCCAGACAGTGGACAATGGACAGACTAATGGACAGACAGATGAATGGATGGAAAGAGGGATGGAAGGAGGGATGGATGAAGAGATGAGCAAATGGATGGATAGAGGGATGGAAGAAGGAATGGATGGATGGATGGATGGATGAATAGATGAACTGATGGATGGATGGATAGATGGATGGACGAATGGATGGATGGATGGATGGATGGATGGATGGATGGATGGATGGATTTCTTCTTCTATCCCTCTATCCATCCATGGATGGATGGACGAATGGATATATAGACGGATGGACAGACGGATGGATAAAGGGATGGATGGATAGAAGGAGAAATGGATGGAAAAAAGAGTGGATGAATGGACGAATGAAAGAGGGATGGATGGATAGAGGGATTGGAAGGAGGGATGGGTGGATGGAGATATAAATAGATAGATGGACAGATGGACGGACCAATGGATGGAGTGATGGATGGACAGATGGATGGATGCATAGATGGACAAATAGAGGGATGGCTGGAAGGATTGATGGATGGACGAATGGATAGAGGGATAAATGGATAGAGGGATCGATAGATGGATGAATGGATAGAAGGAGGAATGGATGGAAAAAGGGATGGATGAATGGACGGATTAAACATGGATAGATGGATAGAGCGATTGGCAGGAGGGAAGGGTGGATGGAGAGAGTGAGGGACAGACGGACGGATGGATGGATGGATGAAAGATGGAGGGAGGGACTGATGGACGAATGGATAGAAGGAGGGATAGATGGATGGACGGATGGATCAAATACCAGTCATTGGTGCCATTTCCAGCAGAGGCTGGGTTGACGTCTCCCGTTTAATGCTGGTTTCTGTCATACACTCATCCTGGTTTAGATAGCTGCCATTGTTCTCAATGTCTGAGACGTCCCCTGTGATGTACTTGGAATCTGATGTAAACTCTTCATTATGCCTCAGGAATGGAGTTTCCTGGCTTTCTGCTTGATCCTCAATTCCAGTACAGACAGTCTGAAGCTCCTGAAGATCAGACGCTTGGGAAATCCCTGTCACATCACCCACAAACTCCCTAAAACACGAAACATAAGGAAAACATGTTGCTGTGTGTTGTACCTAGCAAAACAACAAATGGAAAACCAAGCTCAGTTATATGTAGACTCTCAAATTTCTGTGTAATTATAGCCACCTGACTAGTGGCTGGTCTTTGTGAAATAAATAAATTGTGAATAATTTATTGCTATTGTGTGTACAATATGTAATCATGAAACTGATGAAAAAGTAACTGGAGTCTGATTATGAGTTTTTTTAAAATGTCATACAATCAAGTACTTTATTTTTTGGAATATGATGTAATCATTAACTACCCAACATAACTGCTAGTTGACATGTAGTATCAAAGTTACTTACACTCAACAGAATGTCTAAAGCTACCATCATAATAAAGAGTTACCAACTAGGATTGTAACATTTGTCAAAAATAGAAGGCTAAATTCAAATAAAGAAGTACTTAACCAAACCACGACAGTAACAGACTGTCAACAGAAAATAAGTTATGATTGTGTTCTTACCTTTGGGATTCCTCCTGAGTCTCAGTTTGCTTGCCAGACATGATTATTTCTGGTTCATTCGTGTGCATCAAGTTTTTCGACTGTGTTTCCTCCATTTTATCCTCGCCCTCTTCAGCCTGTTTCTCGCTGCAACCAAACTGCTGGTGATTCTCTGCATTTCTGGCCTCTGTTCTGGACTCTCGGTGTCTGTGGCGTTTGTGTCGCCCACCCTCTGCCACCCCTGCAGCAGCAGCAGCCCGAAACTTCCTTGCCACACGATGTCTCCTCTCTGTATTTGAATGATGGTTATTAGCGCTTGGCCTCTCCTCCAGTCCCGATTCCGTCAGGGGCAGAGGCTCAGATTCTGGAGGTTCGGGGAGAGGAATGGTGATAGACATGGGTGGCTCTGGCAGGGGCATCCCCACAGACATGGGTGATTCTGGTAAGTGTGATGGGCTCGTCTCTGGGGATGTGCAGCGCTGTTGATGATCACTCACTGGAGTGTCCAACTGGTCCTCTGTGGGACTGCCAAACAGCACCTCACGACTGGCCATCTGGCGACGTTTCCGCAGCTGGTTCGCCCGTTGCTCCCAGACAGACATGTTTATCTTTTTGCGTCGTTCACGGCGGCCAGCAAAAGCATTGACGGGTTGCTCTTCCGCTTGCTTTGCAACGGCTTCCTCCTCTGCCTCTGCAGGAATCGGTCGTCCTCGGTGGATGGCGCGCTTCCTGTACAAGTACGGTCTCCGTCTCCGTCTGCATGGGCGTGATACATCTCAGTCACAAGAGGTATATCGTTTGCAGCATGCAAATCTCACAATGCACAAGGGTGTGTGATAAAAATCAGGAAATTAGAATAAAAACAATGGCTATCGATTCAGGCTAAATAAAACAGAATTCAAGAGAAAACCAGGGGGAGATTATTGAATAATAAAAATAAACAGACAAGCAAGAAAAGAGAAACAGAGTGCAGAAAGGATCTACATGTCAGCAGGTCATTCGGAGTGTTAATGAGATGAACAGTGCAATGTTAATGGCAGACATGACAGATAAAAAGATACATAGACAGTTTTACTTACAATTATGCGTATTCTTTTGTTGTCCATGAAACCAAATAAATGATTAATTGAAAATAAGCCATTAGTGTATTTGTAGATAAGACACACCAAACAATCCATATTGGCAGATTGCACACAAGTCAACTCACAAGGTTTTACACTTCTGGCCCTCGAGGTCCACTTTCCTACAGAGTTTAGCTCAAACCTTAATCAAACTCATTTGTACAAGCTAATCAGGGTCAGGGTTGGAGATAAACTCTGTAGACGGTTGACGCTGAAGGCCAGAACTGAGAAACCCTGTTTTAAACAGTTCTTTGGCACTTCAATACCATTAATGCCACATCACTCATTTGTATGAAATTAATAGCTGTTTTAGATAGAGATCATTTTTGTAGAGTGTTTTTGGTAGTTTACAGTGAAGATCAAAATTAGAGAACAATCTATAAACACTAATTAGTTTTTAATAAAGTTAATATTTCATCACTAGTTTCTCACACTGCACTGGAGTGATCTTGGTCCGCTCTTCTTCCAGTCTCCAAGAGTGGGATTCTGTATAACCCAGGCCCAGCTCCTTCTCCAGAAAGCATCCCCCAAACCATGACCCTTCCTCCTCCACCTTTCACTGACTTCTTTACACACTTGGGCTTCAGTCTTTCCTCAGCTTGATGCAAATACAAAACGCTTCCAGTCAAACCCAAATACATTATTCTTGCTCTTATCACTAAAGCAAACTTTGGACCAGTTCTCCTCTCTCCACACAACATGCTCCTCAGCAAAGGTGAGCTTAGCCTTTTGATTCTTTCTGCTGATGAGAGGCTTGGTCACTGCAAAGTGTGCTTTCAGCTGCAGTGTTGAACCGATTCCCCATTGAGAGTCTCTGCTCCCCCCCCATCCTGTCTTCTCATGCATTGGTCTTACGTGGGCAACCAGCTTTTTTGGGGGACTTAGTGTCAGTGTAAACCTCCAATATTTGCAATGGTGGAAAGGGTTATTCCTTTCATCTGGACAAACTTCTGTCACAGGCTTTCAGTCACCTTAGAGTGGCCTGCCAAATTTGAGGAATGCTTCCAGTTAAATTGGGGTTGTCATACAATTAAGAAAAATAGCACCAGGTACCATGTAGTGAGTGGGGTGGGGCCAAGAGCCGTGGGCAGGTGGAGCTGATGATAATGAGTGACACCTGCGCCACTCACTGGCCTCAAGTCCCACGGAGGAGCTCCAGAAGGATAAGAGGAGGAGTGACTACAGTGCAAGATGAGAGAGGACCAGGCCTGGAATTTTGTTTGTGTTTTATGTGTGGCAGTCATTCATGAGGGGCTGCACTTACTTTTGTGTTTGTTTATTTTGTTAAGTTATTTAAATGTTCACCGGTTCCCAGCTTCTTCTTCCTGTTCTCTGCATGAAAGCCCTCACTGCTGAGGGGGATCACGGTGCTGAGGAGGCAGTGTCAGGAGGCAGCACAGAGAAGCGGAGATTGCCATGGGCTGCCCGAGGCAGCGGTGCTGGAGTGATGGAAAAGGTGGGACGAAACCTCACTGCCGTGCTCCTGGGTCTAGGAGGGGTGGTTGCCACCTGGGAGGGAGCGGAGGAGTCGCCCCGCTTGCCTGGAGGCTGGATCCTGCTGCCGTCCCCCAAGTTTGGGGAGGAGCAGGGAACGGGGGGCTCGCTGCTGGCTGCCCTCAGACCGGGGGAGCCATCACTGTTTGCCAGGAGGTGGAAGAGCATCAAGCTTTCCACCAGGAAAGGTCCAGTACCATTGCATGGCACCGCAAGTGAAAGCCTCTCGGACTGTTGAGGAGCGAGTGGGAGTGTGTCTGGGAATTTTTATTTATTTTTTTCCTCCTCTCTCCCCTCTCTCTCTCCTCATCCTTCCGGCTCCTTTTCTCTCGCCCCATCTGTTTTAGCACCAGGAATGACGTGGCCACCAAGGTGCCCCTGGAAGGGGGATTAGGGTGCAAGGGGCGATGGGGGTATGTAGTGAGTGGGGCTTGGCAGAGAGCCGTGCGAACGGAGCAAGGCTAGAGGAGCTGATGATAATGAGCGACACCTGCGCCATTCAGTGGTCTTGAGTCCGATGGAGGGGCTCCAGAAGGATAAGAGGAGGAGTGACTACAGTGCAAGACAAGAGAGTACCAGGCCTGGCCTTTTGTTTGTGTTTTATGTGCGGCAGTCGTCGTCTTCCCAGAGTTCTTTTTCAAATATATCTTGTGTTTTTATACTGTGCTTAAGAATACATTTAATTTATAAAATATTCTTACACAAACTGGCCTTCTAGTCCTGTTAGGATAACTTCAAATAGGACTAAGCAGTGACCTTGAAATTTAGGAAATTATAGGTTGCTCTTTGATTTTGATCTCCACGATATCTTTTGATATTGCAATGGTTGTTGATTATTTGTTGGTCCATTATCATGTGCCCTTTCTGTCGTACCATTGTCTCTAACCCATGGCAATGACAGACTCATAATACCAATAAACTTGGGACTGGACAGCTACTGTACTAGATTGGTAACATTATGGAACCAACTTCTATAATATCAAGAGAGAAACTAATCAACTGGATGTGTTTCTTCATTGCTCAAAACATTTAATGTTTTTATCCAGATGTTCTCTGAAGACAAAAGATGCACTGTTGTACTTAATATAACTACAATGTTGAATTAGCCAAGCTTCTATTACCCAATACCTACTGTAATATCAACAACTCTACAACAGTGTTAAACAACCTCTTACTTCAAAATTACAGGTAGGTGTTTTGAAGGAGGGTTGAAAGTGAAGTGGGCATGAGCAGAATAAAGCAGTCTACCACCGCCTCTATAACCTTGAGGAATCCATTTTGTTTATATGTTTATATGGATACCCCAAAACCAGAGACCAGTTCAATGCAGTACAGCAAGGGTGGGCAAATCTGGCTCTCAGGGTCCACTATCCTGCAGAGTTTTGATTTCTGAACAAGTCAGCCAGTGTATCAGCATTTTAAGGCATCACACGTGCTAGAACAGTGAAGATTTTAACCATAAATAAGTGGTTAAACGGCGTCATCACCTTTGTAACAATTAGGGTAGACTTTTACTGCCAAGCTCTGATGCCTTTGTGGTCTCCACCATCAGTTCACAACTAATGAAGTCACTTGGATGGAGTGGGTAAATGTCCTCCTGAGCACCAAAGAAACACATATAGTTGACTACAATACTCCAAGTTCATTCTGGTTTTGACAGCATTGCGAAGAAGAGCAAACTTTATTAGAACCATGCAGCTGGTCAAAAGTACATCAAGGTCTGGCTGTGACTGCATCCAAACAAAGTTTGAACTCTTGTCCATTTAATGAATAATTTGAATAAAGTTGCTCCCCTGGGTCTATCCCTTGCCAAGGTTGTATGAAAATGATCGAGTAGAGTAGTACTACAACTACTCTAGACTAAGTGAAATCTAACATTTCAGAGAAAGAATCTAAGATGACTAAGACGATTAATCATGTCACATATATCTAGGAAGGTTTTGGACCAGACATTGACCACAGAGAAGACCAACTGGCCCAGAAAAACAACTTAGCTTAGGTCTGATCAGTGGAAATTTGTTGGTTCACATCCCACCAGTAGCCAACCATGTTGCAATTGAGCAAGGTACATAAGGTAGCTCTAAGTACTCTAATTATTGTATCCCATGCCTTCCTTCCCATATGCTCTTACCCACTGAGAGAAGCTTTTGCAGTAGAGGAGAGTTTCATATATCCTATAAACCTCTGGTCTATGAATCCCTGCCTATGCTGAATTATTTTTATAATTGGATAAAAACATCTTGTGAACCCGCCCCAAAGACCCGATCTAAATCAAATGATTTGTGATAAGCGCTTTGAATTTCTGTTCTGAATCAAATGATTTGCTATATGCACTTTGAATTCTCGCAATAAGTGATCCGATTGGTGCGCTTCAAAAAAAGTGATTTATTCATTCATTCATTCATTCATTCATTCATTCATTCATTCATTCAGAGTTTCAAAAAGCTTTGCTGATGCTCTTTGCCTAAAAAGACGGGTTTATAATGTGCATTGTTAACAGATTACACTAGGTAAAATAGCCTAAATTCTTACTGGAGTTGGTTCAATATCCGCCTATGGAGAGAGAAAAAAGTTTTCAAAAGCACCCCCCCCCCCCCTTTTTTTTTTTTCCCCAAATCGCACCCTGCCTATAATCATTGGCAGAATTAAGTACCCTTTTTTGGCATGTTTGCACTGCAAGAACTGAGAAGGATTTTAGTTATAGCACACCTTTTATGGGGACTAAATTAATTCCTACTTTTAGATTAGGTTCTAAACCAGCACAATGAAACTAGTAATGATGTACCAAATGGCCATGCAACTAGAATGCTGTTCAGTCACTTTGAATAAAATCAATACAAAAGTATTGTACTATTTATCTGGTATCAGTATTTTAAGGAAGCACTTTTTGAAGAAAAAATTCAATAAAAAAATCGATGCCTCAATGGTCCACGCTGCCATAATCTAAAAAAGTGCCTTAGCCTTTGCAAATCTTTACTCCATGGTCATCAGAGACTTAGAGACTCCAAAATAAATGGACACCATCTCACAGCTAAACCACTACATCAACACTAAAGCAGCCAAATTAGTCCCTGCCATTTGTGGTTGTAATTTACATCACATATTTTGTCACTGATAATGTACTGGCTGGTTTTACTGAAAGCCTTATTAGCTCTACTCAATGATGAAAAGCAAGGTGAAGTATAAACCATCTGTCACAAGGAGCTTTGTTTTTACCCACCACTAAAGTTTTACCTCACTGCTACCTTTCAGCCACATGTGCACGATAGATTTTTGCTGCCAAATTTTTGGCAATCATAAATGCTTACGATAGACAAATCAGCAGTCTTAGACTCCCTAGTGTGCCATGCTCTTCATTAATTGTTTTTGCATTGAATTTTAGCTTCTAAATTCTGAAATTTTGGGTCACAGTCCTGCTGTGACTACTGAAGATCCAGTAAGTGGGCAACTACTAATGCCACAGTTATCACAGACTAATGATGTAAAATATTCAACACTGTCCAAATCTTGGCTACGATGCATAATAGGCAAGAAAAAAAAACCTACTTAGTATTTAGACCTAAATTTACAAAGAATAAAGTGGATGCACTGATAAAACTCCTAAAAAGAAACTAAACATAAACCTTGCCAAAGGCAGATGGAATGATAGTCAGATGCAAAACCACAGAAAGAATCCAAAGGGCACAAGTATTATACTGGGATGTTTATTTTTTATTTATTTTTTGGTTTTGACCTTTGTGCTGTGTACTTTTACATCTAAACTCCACTGTCTACTGTAGCTAAAGCTTATAATCACTCTAATATCATATTGATTTTCTTCTATAAAGTAAACACACTATTCCCCCGTGGTGTAGGCACTTGAGTTTCCTAGCAACTAAAGATTAAAAAATAAATAAATAAAATAATAAATTCTTACACCCTCAATAACCAAGATTTAAAGACAAAGCGAAGACCATCCAGTCATTCCAGTTCACCAATTTAAGTGTTTTTGTGTTCTTCCTTATCGAATTTGACCAGAACCACGACTGATCAAAAAACGTGACAGACAAATGGTACATTCATATATGACACTTCTGTTCATGTGTTTGATGGGTCTGAAAAATTACATAGTAGCATAGTGGCATAATGGTTTATAAGCATGTCTTAAGCACAAGAAGATTTGCAAGTCAGCAACTGACACCAAATTCTTGCTAGTTACTTTAAAAGCTTACCAGCTTCTTAATACACAATATGAAACTATCCTCAGTTTGAAAAACCAGTTATGACAAAGCAAAAGAGAAAAAAAACTTACTCTGAGAGGCCAAATTCTCTGGATTTATAACGCTGATTGAAAAACTCTTCCTCCTCCTCCTCTTCTTCCTAACACAAAAATATACTATATCAGTCAAACCAAAAAATATTTAGACATCACATATAATTTTAGATATTTTTTACTAGTGGGTGCAGGACACTGTAGTTAATTTGTGTAAGTGAGGATAGCAAAATAAACTGTGACATATTATATCCAAAAAAAATTTTATACAGTGGGCTACCAGTAAAATTTGGGACCAAAAATTATTCAGACACTGACCTGACCATGTTTTGCTTAAGTGATTTTTCTTTAATTGCTAATGGCGTTTTACACCACAGACTGAACAAAATTAAGCATTGCTTGGTAATTGTTCAACAAAGTACTGATAGTTTGGTAAATGTTGTCGTGCTAAGAGTAAACATACCATTACATACCTTTCTATCAAAGTTATCAAGAGGAATTTGTCTAAAATATAGCGAATAAACTGTGATAACGTGAGAAATGTTAAAGGTGTCTGAATAAATTTTGGTTTGACTGTACCTACATAACATATGAATGCTATGCTCTTAAATTAAGTGCATGAGTACTAATTTTATATAAAATACACACAAAAGTTAATGCACTGGATAGTGGATACATAATTAAAGGTATACTAATGAGAAACATATCTACAGCTGCAGCTATTGTGAAAAACTGAAACTTTCATGTGTTTTAGATTCATTACATGTAAAGTAAAATATTTCATAAGTTTTTTTGGTTTAATTTTGATGATTAGAGCGTACAGCTCATGAAAGTCAAAAATCCATTATCTCAAAATATTAGATTATTTCCTAAGATCAATCAAAAAATGGATTTGCAAAACAGAAAAGTTCAAGTTCTTTAAAGTATGTTCATTTATGCACTCAATACTTGGTTGGCAGCACATAATACAGCAAATGACTTGCTCCTAGCGCAAATTACAGCATCAGTGAAGTGTGGCATGGAAGTGATCAGCCTGTGGCACTGCTGAGGCACCACTGAGCCTTTAGATCGTCTGTATATTGTTGGATCGACTGTTTCTCATCTTTCTCTTGAAAATATCCCATAGATTCTCAATGGGGTTCAGGTCAGGCATGTTGGCTGGCCAATAAAGCACAGTAATATCAGGGTCAGCAAACCACCAGCAAAAGTCCTGCTTGAAAAGGAAATCAGCATCTCCATAAAGCTTGTCAGCAGATGGAAGCATAAAGTGCTCCAAAATCTCCTGGTAGATGGCTGCATTGACTTTGCACTTGATAAAACACAATGGACCAACACTAGCAGACGTCACACACCCCACATCATTACTGACTTCAGAAACTTTACATTGGACTTCAAGCAGCTTGGATTCTGTGCCTCTCCAGTCTTCCTCCAGACTCTGGGACCATGATTTCAACATGAAATGCAAAATTTACTTTAATCTAAAAAGAGGACCACTTTGGACCACTGAGCAACGCTTCTGACGTTGTTTCTGTTTCAGAAGTGGCTTGGTAGTCCTTTTCCTGAAGACGTCTGAGTGTAGTGACTCTTGATGCGCTGACTCCGGCTTCATTCTACTCCTTGTGAAGCTCTCCCAAGTGTTTGAATCAGCTTTACTTGACAGTATTCTCCATCTTGCGGTCATCCCTGTTGCTTGTGCACCTTTGCCTACCCAGTTTCTTCCTTTCAGTTAACTTTGCATTTAATATGCTTTGATACATCACTCTGTAAACAGCCACCCCATTCAGGAATGACCTTCAGTGGCTTACTCTCTTAGTGGAGGGTGTCAATGATTGTCTCCTGGACCATTGCCAAATCAGCAGTCTTCCTCATTAGTGTGGCTTCAAAGAACAAGAGATACTCAGAATTTATACTGTAGGGATGGTCATTTAATGAAACTCAAATGTAAATATTCCAATATATTGAGATACTGGATTTTTGACTTTCATGACCTGTATGCTCTAATCATCAAAAAAAAAAAAAAAAAAAAACTTTTGAAATGTTTTACTTTACATGTAATGAATTTAGAATATATGAAACTTTCAGTTTTTGAAATAAGTTACAATGAAAAAATGAACTTTTTCATGATATTCCAATTTTTTGAGCTGCACCTGTAATATATTATTATTATTGGGATAATTTCTGGTGCACACCAGTGTTATTGCCATTGCAAAATATTATATTCACATGTATATTCAATGTGAAACGTTGCCTTTCTTTGCCTTACCTTAGTAAGTTCCTGTGCATTGGCTAGATTATCCACAGCGATAGCCAAGAATACATTTAGCAATGTGTCTGTTCACAGCATTGTCAAGAATTTGGGTAGCTTTAAATAGAATGAGCAAGCAACACTGTTTTCATGCGCAACAACAAAATTAATCAATGTAGATGAATATAAATATAGCACATAAAAATAGCACAAAAAAGGATACAGTTCCCAAACAAGGTTAAAACAATAAAGTAGATTGAGGACCACATGCCATAATGCACCCCTCCTTGTGAACGTATACCATTGTACATCACCTCGTTCCAGTCCTCTCCAGTAAGGATCTATGTTAAATAAATGAATTAAAAAAGCAGTTAAATAAATATAAATAGGTAAGACTTTTAAGGCACGCATTTTTGTAATCATACTATTATACTAATATCATTTAATTTAAAACCTGTGACTGGAGCTGTTTTGTTGTTTGTTTTGTTTTTATTCTTTAACACACATCCACAAAATAGACATTCTTGGATTCAGTCCTGACAAATTTACAACCATTGTGGGTGTAAACCTCAGTCAAACTGCAAATGAGTGGTGAGCATGCGAAATAAAATGGCTTTAATCTATACTATTCAGAATGTAGACATTCTCACCAAAACAGTTTAAAAGCTTTGGTGCTAATTGAGGTGAATATAAGCTTAATGATTCAAAAGTATTTACCATGGTTGAATTTATGTCTTACCTGAAAGACGGTCATGATGGCAGCCGGAAATGTGTCGAAATTAGTTGGAGTGTAATCTTCAAAGATGAACCTGTGGAAGGGGAATAACTGTTTTAATGGCTTTGGCTAAAATTTCATTTGTGTTTGTCATTTTATCCTTGCTAGCATCCATATTGATCCATTTGACTGCTTTGTGATTGCCTGAAGCACAAACCCACTGCTCTTGTGAGCCAATACTTTGCAGCTATGCAGTTTTACTATAGTCAACTATTCAGCGGGTCAGAATGTAGCTTATATAAATCTCTCACAATATGTCATGCAGCATCAGTGTCTTTGCTGTTTCTGGCAGGTCCAATGGTGCACTGATGAGAAGTGTGTGAGTGGAGAGAATGTCCGCATAACAGATGATGTGGGCGGGAAACGAAAGTGTACACTTCTCCATTGACAGAAGCATGCTGCTTGCATTGTCATATAAGTTGAAATGCAGTGTGGCTTGCTTATAATGTATTTTGTGAAAGAAATCTGGGTTTTTGCTTTCCTGTAAATGCAAATATATGTCCAATACAGCAGAGGTTTGAAAAGTGTGATCTGCAACCCATAGAGAGTGGGCTCACAGACTAATGTTAGGACCCTATGACTGTGGACAGAATCGCAGAACCCAGTCTTTAAATTATGCAATTAACGTGGAATGTCAACAATCTTGTATGAATAAATCAAAAGTAGGACTGTACACGCAAAATCTGCATGTCTCCATAATAACACATTGAGAAGTTTGGTTTAATTTGAAGAAATTGTGACAGAAATGTATTACACATTAATAATATTCACATTAATAATAATGATAATAATAATAATAATAATAATAATACAAATAATATATTAAAACTTAATTTTAAAGGAGCAATCACAATTTTATCCCATTTAAATTTAACAGTAATTCTCTGTTATGAAGCACTTTGTTTGTGAAAAAATAAAATGAATTGCTCAATTTTAATTTGATTACATTTTTAAAGCTTAAACTGGCTTCGTTTGATAATAAATTTGTATTAAATCATAAATCCAGAATGTAATAGATGGGACAGAATTTCGTAAATAAATAAACAAATAAACATTTAATAGGGTTCTATTATTAAAAAAAAAAAAATGTGTGTATTTTATAAAAAACATTTTCGTATAGGGACAAATCTCACTAAAATCTAGTTGTTTATTAGCATGCCTATTATTGACATATGCGACCACGGACCACAAAACATCATAAGGGTCCATTTTTTATATATTTTTTTTTTTAGATTTATACATCATCTGAAAGCTTGAAAGCTGAATAAATAAGCTTTCCATTGACATATGGTTTGTTAGGATAGGATAATATTTGGACAAAATAAAACTATTTGAAAATCTGGAATCTGAAGGTGCAAAAAAAAAATCTAAACAGAGAGAAAATCGCCTTTAAAGTTGTCCAAATGAAGTTCTCAGCAATGCATATTACTAATCCAAAATGATTAATACATTTACGATAGGACATTTACAAAATATCTTCATGGAACATGATCTTTACTTAATATTCTAATGATTAAAATTGCTAAAAGAATAAAAGAAAAATCTATAATTTTGACCCATACTACAATTTAATTTAACCATTAAAACTGAATCCAGAAAAATGAAAACAGAAGATCCATTGCATCTATAATTAAAAGGGGTCCTTGGAAAATGTTCTTCCTTATCCCCCAAAAATGTGAGAACCCTTGAATTATAGTATACTACACAAAACAAATTTAAAGTGTGTGGAAAGTGTTTTTCATCACACATTGAATAAGCTCAGCTGAAGTTATGTAATAGTTAACACACACAGAGTAGGTGAGTTAGAGTAGGTGGGTCTTGAGGCTTCATTTAAACTCTGTAAACTGAATATTTTAATGAATTGATGTAACATTTTGTTTTAACATTTGAGAACAGTATATCTTTATATTAGTCTGTGAGAATGACTGAGTGAGATCAGCGCTCTCATACCAGATTCACATTCTCACCTTCCACCAAACAGCTGCATGCCAAGTAAAGCGAAGACTACAATAAACAGGAAGAGAAGGAAGAGCAAACTGATGATTGACTTCATGGAGCTCATGAGGGACACCACCAGGTTTCGTAAGGATGTCCAGTACCTGATCAAACACACAAAATAACACTTTACATTGCCATTATTTGACAACTGGTAAA